>JAJPGS010002371.1:0-1402996 GCA_028654335.1 Alnus rubra
CCTTAGGCATTAATATTTCTGTTTTAAATAATATTGTTCTTATGTTTTTCTTAAAAGTCATAATATATAGTTGAGAGAAATATCTCTAGTCATAATATTAGACATCCATTTGTTCTAATTATACATCTTTGTTCTAATAATGATTGAAAATTCATAGTTATTTTAATTTATAATGCAGTTTAGTGATGGACAAGAGTTGGATCACAATGCCTAGGTTTGATCCCAAGTATAGGAATGGTGTGTTACGCTTTATTGAGTTTGCACTAGAAAACACAAATACACCTGAGAGATTAGTTTGCCCGTGTAATAAGTGTTATTTTCAGAAGACACTACCTTCTAGTGATGTATACAACCATCTGGTATTGGGAAAAGGAGGGTTTATGCAGAGTTACACAACATGGTTCATGCATGGAGAACAACTGTTAACCGTTGCTGATCAAGTTAGTAACGCTCCAATCAATATGGACCCAATTCATGAAGGCGACAGTGGGATGCAATCCCTCTTGCATGATACTTTCCCCATGCAAGATATTCGGGTAGATGAAGGTGGGTCTCAGATGGGTGTGGAAGACGATAATGTAGCAGAAGAACATGATGAAGAATGGACTGAGGAAGCTAAAAAGTTATTCGAGCTGTTGAAAGAAGCAAACGAGCCGCTGTGGTCAGGATGCACCGATCACAGTATATTTAGTGCTACTGTTGGGCTATTCAATTTGAAGTGTGAAAGTGGATGGAGTAACACATCGTTCTCAAAATTGCTGGGGTTTCTTAAAGGAATTGTTCCAAAAGATGCAAAGCTGCCTAAAGACACATATCAGGCCAAAAAATACATGAGGGACTTGGGGTTGGAATACGAGAAGATCCCTGCATGTCGCAATGGTTGTATGCTGTTTTGGAAGGACAACGAGAATTTAGAAAGATGTACAAAATGCAAAGCGTCAAAGTGGAAGCAGACCGTGAGGTTGGATGATGATTCGTCACAAAAATTAAAAAGAAAACTGGCGAATGTATTGAGGTGGTTTCCTTTGATTCCAAGGTTACAAAGGTTGTTTATGTCAACGAAGACTGCTTCACACATGAAATGGAACTATGATCAGCGCACCAAGGATGGGGTACTACGGCATCCAGCCGATGGTGAATCCTGGAAGACATTTGATGAGAGGTACCTAGAATTTGCGCTTGACCCACGCAATGTCAGGCTTGGCTTAGCGTCAGACGGATTTAATCCTTTCGGTAATATGAGCAATTCTTATAGTACTTGGCCGGTAATGTTGGTACCGTACAACTTACCCCCGTGGATGAGCATGAAACAAGCTTCTATTATGTTATCCTTGATTATCCCAGGCCCAAGTGCACCTGGAATGAAAATAGATGTGTACCTAGAGCCACTAATATCAGAACTGAAGGAATTATGGGATGTCGGAGTACCAACTTATGATGCAGCCACAAAGGGTTACTTTACTATGCGTGCGGCCTTGATGTGGACAATAAATGATTTTCCTGCATATGGTGACTTGTCTGGGTGGAGTACGAAAGGGCGCGCTGCATGTCCATGTTGTATGCATAATACCCGGGCGAAACGCTTAAGAAATGGACGTAAATTTGCCTACATGGGGCACAGGCGATGGTTGCCAATGAATCATAGGTTCCGAAAGGATAAGAAATTGTTTGATGGTACCCAAGAATTGGATCCTCCACCTATTGTGTTAAATGGAGAAGAGATCATGTCACAGTTAGGAGGAGTTGGATTTGTTGAAGATCAACCTTGTGTAGGGCAAAAGAGAGGGAGCCGTCGAGCTTCTACGGTGGGGCCAGTAAAGTGGAAGAAGAGGAGTATATTTTTTACATTGCCTTATTGGAAAGATAATTTGTTGCGTCACAATCTTGATGTTATGCACATAGAGAAAAATGTTCTTGACAATATTATAGGCACATTGTTGGGCATGAAAGGTAAGACAAAGGATAACTACGAGGCACGTCTTGACTTAGAAGAGATGGGTTTGAGAGGTGAACTACACCCTGTCCGAACTAGCCCTAACAAAACAATTTTACCGGCCGCATGCTTCACAATGTCTAATAAGGAGAAATATGACTTCTTGGCGATATTGGCAAATGTGAAAGTGCCAGATGGGTATGCTTCAAATGTAACACGTTGTGTGAAACTTAAGGAACGTTGTATTAAGGGTTTAAAAAGTCATGATAGTCACGTCATCATGCAACAACTCATGCCAATTGCACTGCGTGGAACATTGCCAAGGAAGGTTATAAAACCTTTAATAGAGTTGTCTTCTTTATTCAGAGAGATTTGTTCCAAAACATTGCGATTAGAGGATTTGGATCGCCTTGAAGGTCGAATCCCATTCATTTTGTGTGATATGGAAAGAATCTTTCCGCCAGGATTTTTCACAGTGATGGTGCATGTTGTCATACATTTGGTTCGTGAATGTAAGTTAGGTGGACCCGTTCACTATCGTTGGATGTATCCTATTGAGAGGTACGACACAATTCATTCAATATAAGTTCTTTTATACTCCATAGTACTCGATTACACACTTTTATGTAATATGTATAGGTGTCTACATCGATTCAAGATAAATGTTCGTAACAAAGCTGCACCAGAAGGGTCTATTGCAGAAGGGTATATAACAGATGAACAACTAACATATTGTTCACGGTATTTGGAAAACGTGACAACGGTTCACAACCGGCCACCTAGACAGTTGGACGACTCTAGAGGGGCGGTTCGTACTGTCGAACTTGACGACACTACATTGAATCAGGCACATAGATATATCCTCTTAAACATCGATATGTTCGCTCCATATCGCACGTGAGTTGCAATTTTAATATCACGAGTAAAATACTGTTTTGATTATATGACCGAAATGCTGACGTTAATAGGTGAAATATGCAGGCTTCACGTTGATGCACTAAGTCGTTCAAGCGATATGGAAAGCGTAACGATAGAGGATTTGAATAAGAAGCATATTGAAGAATTTGCAGATTGGTTTAGGGACTATGTAAGTGTTATGTTGCACGGTGATACACATGGTAAATTTATTGCCTACCTTTTTTGAAATTATATTCACTCTAATGATGTGACACCCATATCTCAGGTTCAACAAATGGACGAGCTCCGCTTAAATGAATTAGCGGAAAAGTTAAAGTGGCATGCCATAAGGCCTCTAAGAACAGCATCAGAATTTAAGCGATATGTCAGCAATGGCAATTTGTTTCGTACTATTGAGAACGATCAAGGAAAGACAACCCAAAATAGTGGAGTTAGTGTACTCGGTATAGATGGCCAGACATACTACGGCGTGCTAACTCGCATATTTGAGGTGCAGTATTACGATGGATCACGATACGTGTTATTCAAGTCTAACTGGGCGGATGTAACACGAGGCAGGGGATGGATGAAGGATGAATATGGTTTAATCCTTGTGAATTTCACTCACCTAATACACGTTGGTGACAATGTCGCTGATGATCCGTTCATATTGTCTTATCAAGCATCACAAGTATATTATGTTACGGACGATAGGAACCCAAATTGGGTTGCTGTAGTTCATACAAAAGCAAGAGATGTGTATGACGTCGGTCAGGGGGAATCAAATGAAGATAATGATGACACTTATCATGAGTGCGAGCCTTTCGACCTTCAAATCCAAGATACGCATGCAGAAGAATTTGATAATTATGAGTTGGTTCGAAATGATATAGAAGGAACAATAGTAGATAATTCTACGGTGGTTCAAATAGGAAATACTTTCAGTTAAAATACTTAGGTAAATATAGTGTTAACATATTTCAATATGTGCTAAATTTTGTTCATACTTTGACAATGTTTTTTAATGTGTTAATCCTATTATTTTGTTGGTTTCACTGCTAACAGGTGTTTTCATGTCTACAGGTATAAATGGCGCCTCGTAAATATAGACGTTTGATCAATTCAACAGTTTCTGTACCGCTGCACCAACCAATAGGCACCGATGACAAGACCCAATCACCGGATCGGGAGACACAAGATTCACCCGCACCCATCACTGGACTTCATGCACAGTCGTCCCCCACAACACATGACCTTCATGTGTGGCCATCTCAAAGCACCCTGAAGGCCCAACAAACGACTTACAAAAGGGGGGTGGTCATGACTATTGGTATGCAATTTGTTTATGATTTAATAGTTTGGTTTACTTATTTTTTAACAATTTGTTTTTAACATAAGTTCTGTTTAAATTACAGATGAGAATGGAATTCGTGATACATGTAGTGTAGGTGGAGCCAAAAATGTTTGGCAATTACGTGGTGAACTGCAGATTGTCATTCTAATGAATAATGACGGTCAGGTAGTTGGAGTGGGTAGCGAGAAGTTCCCCGGTTTTTGTTCTTCCATTGTGAGAACAGCTAGCTTATGCCCTCTAATCCCCAATGACTGGAGGTCTGTGCCAATTGACAAAAAAGAAGCAATGTGGGAAATTATTCACGTGAGAAAATGAATTTATATATAGATTTGCTTCATTTAGTTGTCTTTGTTAATTATATCTACTATCACTATTTGTTGGAAAGATAGTACTGACACCGTTGTGGTTATAACTTCGATGTAGAGGAAGTTTAAGTTTGAGACGAATCTTCCACTAGAGGTTGTAAAACAACATGCATACTCGGAATTGTCAAAAAGGAGGAGGGAGTACAAATACGAACTTAAGAAGTCATTGAACATCCAGCCAGGTGAGTCTGCAGAGCATGTTATTGCCACGACTGATCCGCAATACATTAGCAACCTTGTTGATTTTGAAGCTGAAGTTCGACATTGGTGTGATCCCAAAGTGCAGGTAACAACGTATCTTTATTAACATCCCAACATTTGTAACGCTTATGTATCTCACTATTTTATTGAAAATATGTAGAGGAAAGCCCTTCAAAATAAGGAACGTCGGGACATGCAAAACATTCTACACACATCTGGGTCAAAGAGCTTAACTAAGCTATATTTTGAACAGGTACGCATTGAAAGAGATATTGTGTGGGTGCTTGCATTAGATGGCCTTTAACAAAATTTATTTTGAATGTATGTTTTTAAATTCTTAATATGTAGGAGTCAGGATCAGGGAAAGGCCCTAACAGAAGCTCGTTATTTATTGAAACTCACACACACAAGGATGGCACTCCTGTGACAGCAGAGGCGGGGGATAAAATCGTATGTGTTTGATTTATTTTGTTGGTATAATTGCTCTTTTTCCAATTTTTTTGGTTTTTTAATGGTTGTTTGAGTTTTTTTAAATTGGTGTCATAAAAGGAGGTGACAAGACAAACCAGGGATTTGCTAATCCGTTTATCTTTTTATAGGCACTAATGAAGGAGATTATGTCAAAATCGCCTCCATCGACACGAATGCCCACACATGGTTGTATAGATTGGGATCCAAATGACGCATATGGACAAGTATTTGGCAAAGAAAGGCCTGGACGCGTACGCGGATTGGGCATTAGGCGTGCATCTGGCTCTAAGGCCACATCCTCTTCTGCACCACAAGTCCCATCTAACTATCCACAATATGTTAACTATGCTCAGTTTATCAAGGAATTTGAGGAATTTAAAGCTGCGTTTCAGAATTCGCTCCCATCGGTATATAGATAACATTGTCTTTAGCATATATAATGAATACTTTTTTTTTTCCTTCATATTATGATCAAAATATTTGCTGTATGTAGATGGTCAGTCAGCCAAACTTTGACTCTGATTATCGACCTATTCTCTCGAATCTCCCCGAATGTGTCACCAACGCAGATTGTGACAATGATGGAGTGGATGGTGAGAAAGAAGATGATGGAGTGGATGATTAGGAAGAAATTTTGTGGGTTTTTTGGATGACAATGACTTTATTGTTTATGAATTTGTTTTTCAGAATATGTTTAAGTAATTAGTTTATCAGGATTTGTGTATGATGTTGGTTATTTTAGGGGTGATTGCTCTATATTGAATCTCTCTCTCCCTCTCTCTCTCTCTCTCTCACACACACACAGTTATTGATCTTCGTTTGGACACGGTCTCGGAAGACTTGGACAAGTTACTGTTTTTCATCATCTGCTTGATGACTTAATAATATATTTTTCCCAAATTGTAACTAGAGAAAGTAGAAGCTCACCTTTCATTCTATTTATGAAAGATGCTGAGAAGTCTGTGGTAGGAAATGGAGACTCATATATTTTATACTAGGAATTACATTCATTACATTGACTCTAGTTTCTTCTTGAAGGTTGAAGATTCAGAGGCTAAGAAGAATCTGTGCACTCAGCAGGATTTTCCCCACATGAATCCTTGATTCAGAGTAGGTAGTGGTACATGTATTGGTTATAAAAAAACAAAATATTTGCCCTTTTTGTTGCATTTTCAAGATGCTTGGGTTCTACGTTTTGTTAGTTGGAAGCTACTCTATCTGCTTGCTCTTTGTTCAGGATCTTTTCCTGCTTTCCTTTGGAATGAAATTAAACTTGTTTCATTAAAAAAAGAAGATAAATTTTTGTTATTTTAGGATTTGGAGATTTCTTCTGATCGACATGCTCCTATTGTACCCCCATTTATGGCTCATGGAAATGGAATCCACCCTGTGCCTTTTCTTGATCCATCTATACCATGTAAGTCATTTTTCCTCAAGTAGTTGCAAATTTGTTGTTTACTTGCTGTCTAGAAAGTGCTAAGTTTTAATGGGTTAATTTCCTTCTCCATTGTGCTATGATTTTCTATACATATATCAGTTGTTAAAATTAATGTGAAGCCTTGTGAGTTCCCTTTCTTGTTTTGTAGGCTAGCTTTGGGAAAACAGTAGCATGATATGCATGAAACATAATGTTTAGTTGCAAATTTTGGAGGAAAATAAATCCATATGAGACAAACTAACTAAGCCTTTAGGATACTGTTCAAATTACTTGTTGCACCTTAAGACAATTAAGCAGTAAATCAAAGTATTAGCTTGTATCTGGGCCGTGAATATATATATATGCTGCATATATTCTTAGAGAAATGGTAATTTTTCTTCAAGAGCTAGCAAAGAAATCTGATTTCACTGCCATGCTTGTCTTTTGCTTCTGTTTCTACATTATACCATACTTGATAGAAGAGGGTAGTGCCATACATATCCATAAACCATAATCGTAATAGAGCATAGCATATTCACACTGTCAGTAGATGCAAACAGCAATATAGTCCTGATAAGTATTTGAATTGCAGGAAATATTTGTATCGCTCTAAAGCTTAGACCTATTTTGCTTTCTAAATGACAGTCTGTTATCTCATTTATCAAAGAAATAAAGAAGGAAACAAAACCACTAATGACTCATGCTAGTGCCCCCTTAAACTCTATTCTTGTCTTTCTTGCCCAGGGTTGATTGTGAGCTTGTTATCATTGACTCCCATTTAATGTAGAAAAATGTGCATAAGTTGCAAATATAATATATCTTCAACTTCTCCAATTGCTTTTGATAGATGATGCTACTTCACATGCAATGTTAGGTGGCAGCCCTACAGGAGTTGGTGGAATTTACAATTTGAGAGGATCACCACCACTGCTGATTGAACTATTGTACAGGTTGTTGAATGAACATTGTGAGATTGTGCTGTCGCTAACAGAAATTGTTCATTTACAGCAGAATGATCTTACTGATTTTTTGATTTTTCAGGATAGTTTTGGAAGACTGCATGACAAGGGATATTGTATGATATAATATGTTTATCAGAATTTTTGTAATATGTTCATTATTTTGGGGGATATTGTTCAGCAGTGAATGACAAAGATATTAAATGAAGACTTTTTTGAATGACATGCAATGAGTACTTTCTTGTTTATGAATTTGTTTATTATAATATGTTTAAGTAAGTAGTTTATTAGGATTTGTGTATGATGTTTAATTTTTTGTTTATAAGGATTTCGGTGCTTTAGAAACTGATTTTAGAGTTTTTAAAAATTCCGGTTCTACAAGATTAATACAAATTAATATTAATTAAATAGAAATTATAAATTTCTGGCACATAAATTTGAAACTCCTGCACATGAATTTGAAACTCATTGGCGCATGGGCATGCGCCAGGGAGTGCAAGCCCTCCTTGGCGCATGCCCATGCGCCAGTGCAAAGACACACTGGCGCATAGACACCCACTGGCACATGGGCAAGCCAGAGGGTGCAACAATGCGCCAGGAATTATTTCCTGGCGCTTGTTGGTTCATTACTGGCAATAATTCTTGTGCCAAGATATTCTGGCATATATCACATATGTCATATGCCAGTAACTATACATTTCCAGACACTGCAATTGTGGTAGATGCAACTGCCAGGAATCAAATGTCAGGAACTTGTTTCCTGGCATTTATTGATGCATTCCTGGCATTTAAAAAATGCCAGGAATGGACATTTTTTTTGTAGTGTTCTTCCAAGCATATGCCAAACATACACAAAACTTTAACTAAACTAAAATAAACTACAAGAAATAAAATAAACATAGAAAAATAAGGTGAAACAGAAACAAGATATTAACAAAATAAACAAAAAACAGTACTGAAAAAAATTACTTACCTGGTTCCAGGTTGCTGCTCGATGTGAAATTACAAAAACACCTCTGATTATAACTGACGGGCTCCTCTCCAGTTCCTCTCAACTGGGGAGGATCCTGGTCCAAGTGATTGTGAGATGAGAAGTCTTCAATTGATTGGAGTCAAAGGTTCCAGAGAAGTGTGACACAGCTAGCGTCCATTTTTGTTTGGTGCCTACCAAGTCGTTTTGCTTTATTTTCAGTATTGCGTTTCATGTTATGCATGTTGCGTTGTAGGACTCTTTAATAAGCTTGTGTTTTGTAAGTCCTTAGGACAACTGGGTTCTCTTATAATATTTCTCTTTATAAATGGGAAAATAAGAACTTGTTTGCATGTTCGATTTTTTTTGAAAAAGTATTTAAAGTTATGAATATTGAGAGAATTTTTTTTAAAAAAAATTATGTTTGAATGGTTTAGAAAATCTGTGATAAAACTAAAAAAAAAAAAAAAAATTAATTAATTGATAAAATTTGAGGAGAATTTAATTTTTTTTTTAAATAATATTTTAAAAACAAAAATTACCCAATCATGCTCGAATTCGAAATGATTTGTATTGGCCTGTAACCGTGGAGACAAGTCTCGAACCAGCTCCATCCTTTATCAATTTTCAGCATCTTTAGCCATTATCATCTTCAACCTTCCTCCACTCACGATTCACAATTATTCAGAAAACAACACTTTTATATGGTAAATCCCTTACAGCCTCCTCAACCGTAGCCATCAACCGCGCAGAACATTGAATACCCAGGAAAATAAACCCACAGAACCCCGTCCTCCTTTCAGCCTTATCAGAAGATCCTCGAGATGGAACACCACGGAGACATACCCTCGCAGTAACGCCTCCAAGAAGACGAAGCAGACTGAAAACTAACCCCAGAAAGAACTCCGATGCGTGATCCGATGACCCCTAGCGGTACGCGTCGAACTCCGCTGGACGACTACTTTGTCTTTTTGTTACTGTACTATGTTCAAATTTTCGTTATTTTTATAGTATTAGCATGATACTGCATTATTTTTATTTTTGTTTTTTATAAGAATATCTTTTTGATGGCTGTTTGGTTGCTGAGAAAATGGGGGGAGAGGAAAAGGGGGTTATTGAATTTTATGTTATATTGGTTATCTCTGAGCCTTCGAGGAATGGAACCACTAATGAGCTATTGAGAGCATGGTCAGGGCCTTAGCGTTTTAGGAGTTGCTGGCTCATTTTAGTGTGTTGTGTTTCTCAAATTGTGATGGAGCAGAAAATTTGAATTATGAAGCATTGACGAATAAAAATTTTCTTCAAATTTTGTTGGTTTCTTGGGTTTAAGTTAGTTATTTCCTTGTTTAATAAATTAAAGTTTAATAAGAAATTCAGACATTTTAATTTACATTCCTAATGCAAAAATTACTATGCAGTGACCATTTCAATATGATCCTTCTTGGATAAAATTACACGATGTAATGAGGTAGGATATCCTCTACAATCTTGGTTTCTACATGTCGCAATGTGAAAATTTGAACTGTCCATTATGTGGGTGGTTCACATAGGTTTTGCATAGTTTCCATATAGGGTCCAGAAACATGGATGGTTGAGATTTGTACAATTCCAACAATACTTTTTTGCAGGCATAGATAGTTTCATATAATGGGGACCCCTTGTGGCTTGTTTTAGAAACCACCTAGTCACATTCTATTGGTAAATTGGCTTCAAGCCCAATCAAATAAAGTTCTTATGATAAACCTTTTCATGAAGAAGGAATTAAGGTTTTCTCGGTACATGCATGAACTGTTTTATTTTATGAATACACGAATGCACTGTTATCTGATAATCAAACCAGAATATTACCTATCATGTCTTGCAATGTTGGACCTTTGTGCAAATTGGATTGATCATCATTCTATAGAAGCAAAGTAGGCAGTGATTGGTTGATCAACTCATGAAGGAGTGACAAACATACGGTTGGTTGGGCAAGTTTACAAAACATATGGAGACGATAGTTAGATTTAGGATTCACTTTTCTGCACTCCTGTTTTTTTCTGGATTGCAATGAGATCATGCTTAGGAAATTTTAGAATATGGTTTATTGTGTTTAGTGCAGATTATTTATGATACTGTGTTGTATCATGATCTGCTGCCCATTTCGATGCATTTACACCCATTTAGAAATGATTCACTGCATAACAATAGATAACAAACTTCTTTCATCCAACAAACTCTATGATTCTATTGCCTATAAAATAAAAAATTAGTTATAGAATTCTTTGATAAAAATGGAAAACCTTTTTTAGATTATCTTGGCTACTTTGAGATTATGTAATTTTACAAAAAAAAAGAAAAAAGAAAAAAGAAAAAGAGTATGATATTGAAAGGGAATGTATAGATGTTCAGTTTTGTAACTTGCTAACTTGCATGTTTATGATCTCGTCATATATTTGATACGGAAATCTATATCATGTGTAAGTGGTAGAGACAAGATGCTGAACTTATTCATCATGTTACATGCTCTAAGCTATGCATTTTCTTATTTCATTATTCTAATCATCGGTTTTGTTCCTAATCCTCTATATTTAAGATTTTGGATAATTTTCTTATTGCACTCAGATGATACTGACATTTCCCCCCCAGTTTCAAGTTGTAAGATTTTCTTGAATCTACATCTATGGAGATCTTTGTCAAACTTATTAATTCTTGTGTTCGAGCGGGACTTCAGTGATTCAAACTCTTGTTGATATTTTGAACCGTATTTTTTCTTTGTTACATGATGATTGTGGTCAATATCATAGATGTAGATCCTAAAATTTATTTTGAACAAGTAAAACTTAGGTAAGGAATTTCTGTTTAAATTTAAATTTCAAATTAAGTGTGTCTAAAAAAATTTAATTTCAATACCATGTTGGAGAAAAATTGCTCACGCATTGTGTAAATGACACTTTTAATTTTTTTTTTTTGATAAGTAAAATATATTGAAAAGGCGCAAAGGGGCGCAACCCAAAGTACACAGGATGTATACAAGGAACCCCTAATGTAAAGAACATAGAGAACATCTATCTAAAAAATCAAAATAGGAACATTCATGCATTAACTTAATTCTATCTCTCCACATAAACAACATTTGAAGCATCTTTCTCTTCAGATTAGACAAACTAGTCTCACAATCTTCAAAACAGCGAGCATTCCGTTCCCTCCAAACGCACCACATCAAACACAATGGAGCCATGCGCCAAATCTGTATCGAAGTCCGATTACCCTTCTGGCCCCTCCAACTCCCCAACATGTCTTTCACCGACCCCGGCATTACCCACTCCACCCCAAACAATTGCAGAAGCGCCCTCCACAGTTCTGTAGCCACCATACAATGCAGAAACAAATGATCAATGGATTCTCCAGCGGTCTTACACATAGAGCACCAATCCATCACGATAATGTTTCTCTTTCGAAGGTTATCCAAAGTTAAAGATTTCCCTAAAGTAGCCGTCCAAACAAAGAAAGCCACTCTCGAGGGAACATTAACTTTCCAAATACTTTTCCAAGGAAATGAAGACTGAATAGGACTAGACAACAACTTATAGTAGGACTTTACCTCAAAAGATTTCTTACGCACTGGCACCCAACACAACTTATCCTCTCCCTCGCTGCTAACTTTGAGGGTGTACAACATCCCAAAAAACCTACTAACCGCTTCGACCTCCCAATCATGAACTGAACGAGAAAACATAATATTCCATAAGATGGTGCCATTTTGTCTCTGCATAATATCCTCCACCCAAGCATCCTTTCTTCTAGCAATAAGGAACAGCTCTGGAAAGAGGATCTTCAATTATGTTCACCTTGTGCTTTGTCCTCTTTTAGGACCTGAATAACAATAGCAGTGGCCCTTAGGGTGGGATTCTTATTCTTCGGGATTGCTGGCCATGGCTTTCTAACCAGGATGATGAATGAAAATTAAAGGGTTTGAGTAGCATTTTCCTTTGTCTATAAACCCTCGAATAAAATATTCAAAAGAAAAGTCTAGTTCTGCCTTTTGACTTAAAGGCCATGTCATTATTATCACAAGTTGCATCTTCTTTTTGACTTTGGAGGAGATTTAAGTCTTTATTTTTCAACACCCTGTATCTTTGGACAGCTGGTTTTGTTCCTCTTTTGATGATTAGTTTTTATGAGTTTCTTGTTCTTTTTGCTTCTTCTAGTTCAGTACTTGGCTTCTCTTGTATACTCGTTGTGTACCTGGGAGCGCCTTACACTTTTAATGATATCTTGATTACTCCACTCTTTTACTTATCAAAAAAATGATATCTTGATTACTTATCAAACAAACAAAAAAAGAAATTGTATATTCTTTCTATAATGCTCTTTTTAATCAAATTTATGATCTATGTTTGTTTGTTTGGTTTTTTTTTTTTTTAGAAAAAAAAAAAACCCACCCCAAACCTCTATGAAGCATGGTAGATGGTGATTGCAAAATTACATGGATGCATTTACAGTGTGTTTGGATACAGAATTTTAGAAATAGAATATGATTCTAATTCTACTTTTTTTAAAAAAATAAATCATATTTTATTCAATTTTTTCAAAAACAAATCATATTTTATTCAACTTTTTTCTAAACAAATCATATTTTATTTAACTTTTTCTAAGAAGTCAAACATCGAAATTCGCAAACAGAATAAAAATTCAATTTTGATTTAAAAAATTCAACACCCAAACGCACCACACAGTCTTGGATCCTTAGATGATTTGATATTAAGGCCATATTTGTAAGCTTACTTGTTCATTATTGCAATTCTTTCAATTGACACCTTTAATCTTTAAGGTTTGGGCCATTTTCTTGGCAAATCTTATAGTCCCCTTTTTGGATTTCACAACTTCCAATTTGAATCTCAAATTCAATTCGGTATCTGCACCTGAAATCTTGTTTCTAATTTGAATATAAAAGGTTTTCGGTCAAGGGTTTTGGGTAAAAAAGTGCACTTTAATTTTCTCTTGTCACTAATCATCTAATCTTTTTAAAAGATGCAAGAATAGAAATGGAACAGAATGATAAAAAGAAAAGAAAAAAAGAAGAAGAGGAATTATTAACTAGTCCATGAATTAAATTTTAGATTTTGGTATTGGTAAAAGATCTTCCTATGTAATACCATTATGACATCATGCTTATATTTATATGTCAATAAAGAAATAAAATAAAGAAGTAGTAGATCTAAAAGCCTTGGGATGTTGTTGAATCCAACCTTGGAGGTTTCAATCTTCTTCTCTGCTCAAGTTTTGGATCATATATGACTATCTGGCTATTCATATCAATTGGTGAAGCAGCTTAACCTATATTTTTAAGACCATCAGATTTTTTTATAAGTAATTTTATTGTCATTAATGAAGCGCAAAGGGGCGCAACTTTAGTACACAAGGAGTATACAGGAGAACCCCTAATCTGAAGAAAAAGAAGAATTAAAATTCAAAAAATCTGCAAAACTCGAAACAAGCAAACTATGATGTGCAGATATCCACGTATATAAAGTGTTAAACACAATCTTCTGCAACTCTGTCACTGAAATCTCTACATTTTCAAAGCTCTGAGCATTCCTTTCCAAAGACACCACATTAAACACGATGGAGCCAACCTCCAAACTCCCATAACTGTACCACGCCCAACCTGACCTCCGCAACTAACCAACAAATCAATCACCCATCTAGGCATTACCCACTTCATACCCAACAGATTAAGAATGGAACTGCATAATTCTCTTGCTACTTCACAATGAATCAGTAAGTGATCAATTGATTCCCCTCTTTTCTTACACATGCAACACCACTCAACCACCATAATATTCTTCTTTCTCAAATTATCAAGTGTCAATATTTTCCCTAATGCTGTTGTCCAGACAAAAAACGCCACCTGCGAAGGAACCTAAATTCGCCATTACTCGTCCAATGGAAACGAGGATCCATTCTGGCTAGTTTACACTTGATAAAATGCCTTCACTTCAAACTTTTTCCTTGTCTTAATTGGAGAGAATACAACGTTTCAAAGAAAGATACTACCACCTCTGCCTCCCAATCTTGAATTGGTCTAGTAAAAATTTACATTCCATCGAATAATCCATTCTCGAAACTGCATAATATCCTCCACCCACACATCCTTTCTCTGAGCAATACTAAACAAATCCTGATAAGATGTCATCATGCCAAAAACTAACCTTTGACCCAACCCCTACCTCAAATCTAACAAGTTTGGAAAACTTTTTCCACCCCTTTCTAATATGTTTCCAAACTCCCACTCCAAATGTCTATGCTACCTCCTTGGAGCACCAACCTCCCCTTGTACTATCATATTTATTCTCTATCACCAATCTCCATAATGCCTCTATATCCATAGCATACCGCCACAAACACTTTCTCAACAGAACTCGATTGAATTGAAAAGGATTTCTAACTCCCAACCGACTTGATTTGACCAAAGTGCAAATCCTTGCCCAATTCACTAAATAGAATTTAAACTCATCCCCAATTCCACCCCACAAAAAATTCCTTTGAAGTCTCTCAAGCCTGTTAGCTACTTCCACTGGAATAGGGAAATGAGACAAGTAGTACGTAGGTAGATTGGATAGAGTACTCTTGATTAGAGTCAATCTACCATCCTTAGATAAATAATGTTTCTTCCATCCAACCAACCGACGTTCCATTTTTTTTCAGTAACACTATTCCAAATAATAGTGACCTTATAAGAAGCACCCAACCCAAATACTTCATTGGCAACAAAGAGACTCTACACCCAAGAATATTGGCTAGTTCTTCTACATCTTCCACTTCGCCCAGAGGAACAATTTTTGATTTTGCTAAATTGATTCTCAATCCTGAAACTACTTCAAAAACATAAGAATATACACCGCAAATGTTGATTTTGTTCGGAATTTGCATCACAAAAAATAGCGTATCATCAACAAATAGTAAATGAGACTGCCAACTCCATTATTCCTTGACCTCATTGAGAAACCTGTCAAAAGACCCCTATCCATTGTCGCAGTCATCATCCGACTCAACGCCTCCATAACCACCACGAACAATAGTAGCAATAATGGATCCCCTTGTCTCAACCCACGAGAACTAGAAAAAAATCCGGATGGTGTTCCATTCATAAGAATGGAAAATCGTACCATAGAAATACAATGCTCTATCAAATCCCTCAATATCTCTCCAAATCTACATCTCTTTAACAAATAAAGCAAGAACTCCCAGTTTACATGATCATACATCTTCTCCAAATCCAATTTGCACAACATCCTAAAACTTCTGGAAAAAAGCCATAGTGAAACTATTCGGCCCCATCGTCTTATCCCCATTCAAATCCCTCACCACCTCCCACACTTCTTGTTCCTCAAAATCTCTTTCCAACCAAATACTCTCATCCTTTCCTCCTCCAAACCGCGACCCTCTGCAATTACATCCAGATCTCGAATGCCCTCCAAAAGCTCATTTTTCTTCCCAATATCACTAAATACATCTCCATTTCATTTTTTTTCAGATTTGACTTCCGGGCTTTCAACTTACTAACCAATATATAACTTGATAAACCGTGAAAATTATAGGACAACCACCAACTTTTTACTTGTTCAACAAATCCTTATGATGTCAACCACAAATTTTCAAATTGGAAATACCCGCTTCCACCTCTTGGCACCCCACAATCCAACATCAAAGGAAAATGATTTGACAAGATTCTTGGCAATCGGCTTTGTGAAACATCAGGAAAATGTTCTTCCCATTCTAGAGATAGAAGAAATTTATCAATTCTAGACCATGCTTGCAATTCCCAATTATTTGACCAAGTAAAATGCCCCCTTCAAGCAAGATATCCAAAAGGCTCTGTTCAAAGATGAAATCCGAGAAATTCCCATAGCTAAAGTCTTTCTAGAGTCACTTGATTTTTCTCTTGGAAACCAAACCACATTAAAATTCCCCCAATACACCACGACAACTCCCACCAACTCATCAAACCAACCAATTCATCCCACAAATACCTCTTTTCACCATCGTCATTTGGGCCATACACCCCCCTAAACGCCCAAACAAAATTATTGTCTACATTTCTAAAAGAACATGCAATTGTGTAACTTTCAACACAATTCTCAATCTTCTCCACCACCCGCCTATCTTCCATTAACAAAACTCCACTTGAAGCCCCTCTCGATCCAATAAAGCACCAATCCACATGTTGACAACCCCATATACTCTAAACCACCTCCAAGAAATATTTTCCAATTTCATCTCTAATAAACATACAACATCCGCCTTTCAATCTCTAAGAAGCCCTCTAATCCTTAGTCTTTTATCAATCACATTTAGCCATATGACATTCCATGATACTATTGTAGGTTTCATAATACACCGTTTGAGCCCCTCTCCTTTCCTTTCCCTTATCATAATTAACCGAGCAATCCAACCTCTTTAACTCTTTAACTCCCGATTACCTTTTATCTCTGGCTTAAAATGAACTTATGACGCATTCCCCGCTAAAGTCTGATCTCTATTAGCTTCAATCTTAGCAAATAACGCCAACATTTTACCCTCAAAACCATCATACAACAATCCTACTACATGACAAAAATCCTTCACCCTTTCAACCACGCTATTGGGAGACCCCATATTTGGAACATCTTTTTCTACACTCACTGCCAGTGAAAGGATTGACAGTGTTCACTCCCCTCCAACTCCTTCCCAACAACATTCGCCATTGTCAATGATTGTTTATTCATATTGGATGCTCCTGTCAGCTTCTCGGCAATTTCTGCCACCTTCAGCTTCATACACACCAGCCTATCCCTGTTGTCAGAACCCTCCTGATCGCTGTACCTTCTTCGATACTTGATTGTTAGTCTCTCGCTACCTACACATTTACTCCCTTTGGCCTTATATGAGCCTTCCTGAACTGATCCCACCTCATCTACCTGACAAATCTGAGCCACACCCACCCTTTTCGATACCCTTGTACCTTGTTCGACTGTGTTGAGTCCTGACCCAAATGAATTGGATGCTCCTGTCAGCTTCTCGGCAATTTCTGCCACCTTCAGCTTCATACACACCAGCCTATCCCTGTCATCAGAACCCTCCTGATCGCTGTACCTTCTTCGATCTTGTTCAACCATTTCAAGACATGACCCATGTAAATCGGATGCGTCAGCCAACTTCCCGGCAATTTTTGGCTCCTTCAACTTTGTATTCACCAGCCTACCTCCATCGCCTGAATCCTTCTGGTCACCAGGCGTCACCGCCATTTAAGACCCTCATAATCACTTATTAAGATGATGTATCTAAGGAAATTACTTACTTTAAGTGTGGGCATGTTCAGTTTTGCTACTTCTATTTGATGTTAAAAAAAGAAAAAAAGCTACTTCTACCCGAATAAAGAATATAAATAGTATGGTGGTAGTGAAGTTTGAGCTGACATAATGCCAAAAGGTTGGAATGGGATGTAGATCTTGAATTCATAGATGAATTTACATGCTAAAAATTACCCTTGTTGGGAGGCATAATTTAATGGTTATCATACAAATATTTCTGCATGAGTAGCTAGCCCTGATAGTTTTAAGGCTTGATTGAAATAAGTTTATGTTGATACGCATACACATATAAGTATTCTCATTGAAAATGATTATCATTTCACGGTGGGGTAGCCTAGATTTCTTTTCAAGGGGCTTGGCTTTTAAGACCTTAGAATTTGATGAGAAGAAGGTCCAAAGATGTTTTGAGAATTTTGTTCATGTACATTGTGTTTTAATCTTCTATGGTTAATTTTTCTTCTGTTTTTTAACAATTTTTTCTTTTTCATTTCCAGGTTGTGAATGATCTATTGGAAAGATCGGCTTTTCTTCATGGAAACAGTTAATAAACTACCTTTGCTGAGCAATAAGGACGGGGATTATTCAAGATTTAGTTGATACTGTGTGTTCTAGACATTGTGCAGAGTGTTAAGAGTAAGTGAAAAACATGGGTGATTTTGTGGATGAAGTGCATAATAGAGATGGTGGGGTGGTTAGTTCTTCTAAAAGGGATGTTATAGCGTTTGAAGGGGATGCAGATTTTGAGCCACGCAATGGCATTGAATTTGAATCGCATGAGGCAGCATACACATTCTATCAAGAATATGCCAAATCTATGGGATTCACCACTTCAATTAAAAACAGTCGTCGCTCGAAGAAATCAAAAGAATTCATTGATGCCAAATTTGCATGTTCCAGATATGGAGTCACTCCAGAATCAGACAGTGGGAGCAGTCGGCGGCCAAGTGTGAAAAAGACGGATTGCAAAGCCAGCATGCATGTGAAGAGAAGGCTGGATGGGAAGTGGATTATTCATGAATTCATAAAGGAGCACAATCATGAGCTTTTACCTGCTCTAGCATATCATTTTCGAATTCATAGAAATGTAAAGTTAGCTGAGAAGAATAATATTGACATTTTGCATGCTGTTAGCGAACGAACTAGAAAGATGTATGTTGAAATGTCTAGACAATCTGGTGGATATCAAAATATTGGGTTTCTTCAGAGTGACATGAGTTATCAGTTTGATAAAGGCCGGCACTTGAATTTGGACGAGGGAGATGCCCAAGTTATGCTTGAGTACTTTAAGCGTATTCAAAAGGAGAATCCCAACTTCTTCTATGCGATGGATTTGAATGAAGAGCAGCGTTTGAGAAATCTATTTTGGGTTGATGCCAAAAGTAGGCATGATTACGTCAGTTTTAACGATGTTGTTTCTTTTGATACTTCCTATATCAAAAGCAATGATAAATTGTCATTTGCTCCTTTTGTTGGGGTGAACCATCACTGTCAGTCCATGTTGCTTGGATGTGCATTGGTTGCAGATGAGACTACATCAACATTTGTTTGGTTAATGAAAACATGGCTTAGAGCAATGGGTAGGCAAGCTCCCAAAGTGATAATCACTGATCAAGACAAAGCCTTGAAGGCAGCCATTGAGGAAGTCTTTCCAAATACACGGCATTGCTTTTCTCTTTGGCATATATTGGAAAAAATTCCTGAAAGTTTAGCTCATGTGATCAAACAGCATGAGAATTTTTTGCCAAAATTCAACAAGTGCATTCTCAAGTCATGGACGGACGAACAGTTTGACATGAGATGGTGGAAAATGGTTACTAGATTTGAGCTTCAAGATGATGAATGGATACAGTCCTTGTATGAAGAACGAAAAAAGTGGGTGCCTACTTATATGGGGGATACTTTTTTAGCTGGAATGTCTACACCTCAGCGTTCTGAAAGTATGAACTCTTTTTTTGACAAGTATATTCATAAGAAAATTACTCTGAAAGAGTTTGTGAAACAATATGGGACAATTTTACAAAATAGGTATGAAGAAGAAGCCATAGCAGATTTTGATACATGGCACAAACAACCTGCATTAAAATCTCCTTCGCCTTGGGAAAAGCAATTGTCAACAGTTTACACGCATGCAATATTCAAGAAATTCCAAGTTGAGGTTTTAGGTGTAGTTGGCTGCCATCCTAAAAAAGAAAGCGAAGATGAAACAACTACTACATTTAGAGTTCAAGATTGTGAGAAGGATGAATATTTTATGGTAACATGGAATGAATCAAAGTCAGAGGTTTCTTGTTTCTGTCGTTTGTTTGATTACAAAGGTTTCCTGTGTAGACATGCAATGATTGTTCTCCAAATTTGTGGTCTTTCAAGCATTCCACCTCATTATATTTTGAAGAGGTGGACAAAAGATGCAAAGAGCAGGCACTCAATGGTTGAAGGAGCAGAAAGGATACAGACTAGGGTGCAACGTTACAATGATTTATGTAAACAAGCCATTGAATTGAGTGAAGAAGGATCATTATCCGAGGAGAGTTATAGTATTTCTTTTAGGGCACTAGTAGAAGCTCTGAAGAATTGTGTGAATGTGAATAACTCAAACATCAATATTGCAGAATCCGGTAGCAATGTTCATGGTGTTCGTGAAGAAGAGGAGAATCAACGAAGCCTGAGAGCTAAAACAAGCAAGAAGAAGAGTACATATAGGAAAAGAAAGGTTAGTTCTGAAGTTGTTTTCATGTACTTTTTGTCTCTGTCACTATATGTATTTAAAGACTGAGGAATGCCTCTGTATAGCAGGTACCATCAGAGCCAGATGTTATACTTGTTGAGGCGCAAGACAGCTTGCAACAAATGGTTTGTCTAATCTTCATTCCGGTTATGATCTGATTACAATGCTTAGCGGAATGCATAGGATCATATTACGAATGATATTACAATGTCCATCAAAATCCACTCTGTATCAAGAACACCTGGTGCTTCCATTTTTTTTCTTTGAAGTATAAACTTGTGAATCTCATGGGAAATGGGGTTAAATACATGGTTATTTCTGAAAGTAATGAAAAACGTTGTGCACTTTTTTTTTGCTTGGGAAAATAGAAATTCTGCATCTATCTGCCCTATAGTATGACTACTCAATTTAAGGGCTTTCATGCTTGTAGGATAATCTAACCTCCGATGGAATGACCCTTAATGGATATTATGGCACTCAACAGAATGTGCAAGGACTGGTACAGATTATTGTATTTGAAAATTTTATATGAGCTGTGCTTTTGCATTTTTCATTAAAAGATAGTGAAATTAATTGCGATACTTTGTAAAATGGTGCTGATTTGCAGGTGCAGTTGAACTTGATGGAGCCACCTCATGATGGGTACCATGTTAATCAACAAGGCATGCAGGGGCTGGTGAGAATTGCTAAATTGAAGACCATGATGTACATATCTATTAGTAGCCGTTGTTTGATTTTTTATATTCTGAAATTATATGCTTGTAGGGGCAATTGAATTCAATAGCACCCAGCCATGATGGTTTTTTTGGCACTCAACAAAGCATTCATGGGCTGGTATAGTATTTTATAATGTATTTGTCAAGAAATTTGGTTTTGTAAATACCATTTATGTGATGAAACTTCATCAACTATACTTCCATTCATTTAGGGACAATTGGATTTTCGACCTCCAACAAATTTCACTTATATCCTTCAGGTTTGTTTGCAACACATGGAAGTTAATTTTGACATCTCGGATTGCACTTTTTCGTGCATGGTTTTACTAATTTCTTTCTGTAACCTCAGTAGCAGGATGAAGCCCATTTACGATCCTTGCAGTTGCACAACAGTGCTTCAAGGCATGCATGAGGAAGAAACAACGTTGAGTACCTGGATTCAGTTGCCTCTTGGAGGTGGCTATTATCAATGCTATGTCCAGGAAGTGGTTCCAGAATCTCTCTACTGCCTCAGTTTCCCGTTTGGAAGAAGATCCATACTAAAAGAAATGCCAAATGCATTTGTTTCCAGTATGGAAGGTAAACAGAGTTCCTGGATATTGTTATATGGGAAGTTAACTTGCAGAATTTGGGCTGGTTATATTAATCCCCCAGAAATTATTTATGCATCATGGCTATAGCTGTTATAGCAACACAACTTGAGAGCAGTAGTAATCTGGATGAATTTAATGGATCCATCGCCTAAAGGTACCAAATGCTCTCGTGAGAATTGGAAATTTATGCTGTTCCGAGGAGAAACATGCTTCTGACGGGTTAAATGTAAAACGATGTCTTCACCGTGTAGACAATATTAAGAATTCACTTTTTCTTGCACATTAGAGACATCATAAAATTACTGCAAAACAGCTCTTCCTTTGTAAAAATGCTACTTGTATCATTATGTTTGAAATTGATTTAGTGGCGTGGGTTTGATTCGTTCCCTGATAGGTTATTGTGATTTTATTGTAACTGAAAATTGGATTGAGACGATGGAGTTGTAAAAATGGAATTGATTTTGGATGAAAATAAGACTGCACTTAGGGTAGGACTTCACCACATACAACAAGTTTGATCAAATTACTCAATGAATTCCATAGGCCTAACACCCTGTCTATTTTATAGAAGTATCATATGATCCTTCATTCCAGCTAACTGGCCTTCTGAACACAAATTTTTAAATTAAATACCAGAAAATTATTTTTTTAAAGAATTACCATTTAAAAAATAATAATGCGCTTTTAATAATGCATAATTTTAAAATTTAATTATAATTTGGAGAATCTTCACTTAATTTTTTAATTGTAGCCGCTTTTATAATTACTTCTTAAACTTTAAAAATTCTCAATTTAATGTATTAATGTTTTCATTTTTCTTTTTAATTTCACAAACCCATTAAAATTTTTCATTAAATCCTGTCAAAAAATTTAAAATACTAAATTCTTTTATAAGAAAAATATAAAAAAAATTTAAAAGATATAGGCGTGTGTATTTTTTTAAATTCTGTTAAAGACTGACCAACGCTTAAATCTTTGTAATTTTTTTTTCCTAAAAAATTAAAAGGATATTTTAAAATTTTTGATAAAATTTTAACTAAAAATCTTAACTGAAGGGTAAAATTAAAAAAATTGAAAAATTAATAAGAGTTTTTAAAATTTAGAACGTAATTATAAAAGGGACGACAATTTAGAATTTAAATCATTTTAAAACTCAAATAACAATTTTACTGAATATTTAACCGTATTTTTAAAATTCATATTTTAAAATCTTCTGCTTATATTCAGTAATCCGAGTTCAGACTTCAGATTTCTAAACTCTCTCTCTCTCTCTCTCTCTCAGACATTTAGCAAAGTATAGAATTTCTCCGATTTTCTGTTGTTGCTCTTGTTTTGGCGAATTTGATTTCTTGTCGTCTCTCTTTGGACTTGTTCTGGAAAATGGGGGAAGAGAAAAAGAGAGCGTGAAGTAAAATTATTATCTTTTTTGGGTCTTTAGGAAATGAAAAGCTGAGTTGAGTGGAGATTATGTCTGGGTGCGCGCTGAGATGCCAAACAACTGTGTAAGCACTTCACTCTCAATTCCTTTAGTTTTCTTTTATATTTCTCTTCAGGGGCTCTTCAACATGCTGTAATTTTTATTTTCTTTAAGATTATTGGTAATTGAATCTTGTTTTATATTTTCCAATTGATCATCTTACTGAGGACTTTCTTTGTCGGGCATGGGATTCTTCTGTGTAGGTTCTGTGTATGTACTAATCTATGTATGTAGATTTTGCTGGTGTAGTACTGTTAATGCTGATTTTGTGTTTGGGCATTTTTTTTTTTTTTTGCTTTCAATCAAGCTTGAATTGAATTATGCTACTTTTAATTCTGTAATATCGTAGTTACTTTGTTTTTAATATCTTTTTTTGCGTTCTTGAAGAAACAAATGAGACTCTTAAAATTAATATTAAGGGAAATGGTGGTTGTTTTCCTTATTTGAGTGTAGGCACATGGATTTATTCTACATGTGGGTGACACCTTCATGATGATAAGAAACCCACCATGAGTTTATATGCTTCTGGAAGTTTGACATGGGTTTTTTTTTTTTTTAATTTACTAGATGCTTTTCCATATTTGTTGATGGCTACAGATCTTGATTTATGTTTGTGAATCATACTTTTAAGATCTCTTCAGATATCAGGAGGAATGAGGGGCAGTAGATTGAAATTTTATAATTGCTTCAAAAAAGAGAAATTGGAAAAGGCCACTTTGTTATCACTTCCAGCATATTTGCTTTATTTTCGTCATTCTTTCCAAGAATCACATGGAGAATGTTTAGAGAGTTCTACACCGGCTGGTGTGGGATTAGTTGTGGGTTTGTATGCTAATAGGGCATATCTAGCTACTAGCTTAAGCTTTTGGGTCGGATGCTTTAACATGGTTTCGATGTTTGGTTATTTTCCTTGTACTCTCTACTTATATATTGCAAATTTTATGTAGTTCGGGTAGTTGAGGGAGGACTTACAATGGTCGAAGCTCATTGCTCCTCTTTGGAGGGAATCCATGAATGAAGAGTCCAATTTTTACACTGTGAAATAGGGGGAAAACAGGGAAAAGATCAAAAGCAATATATTTCTTGAAAAAAAAAAAACAATTTCGAGCTTGAGACCGAAAAGTAGTTGAATGGAGTTAATAAGAAATTTTATAGACTTTGTTCTTTTTCCTGGACTATTTCCTTGTTTCTCCTCTCTTGTTGGTGGGATTGGAGGTTAAAGTAGCTCCGTTTTAGAGCACCCCTCCCCTCACCTCCCCCTAACACTACGCACATTCACTGGGAGCCAAAGCAGAATTCTGACCAAGAGAATTGTCCGATCAATCAGAGGTATGTCTAACATGCAAAATATGAAGTAGAAGAAGAGAAAGTCATCTAGAATTGTAAAATTTCTTTTCTAATCTCCATGCCTCAAAATTGGGAACAATTGTTCCTTATGTTTGAGTTGGTGTCCCAAGCTGGATGGCCTTGATTTTGATTCCATTAATGTGGATGATTCTTCCTGGTTAGAGAGACGGTTTGAGGAGAGTGAGGTCCTTAAGGTAGTGAAATGTATGAACAGTGAGAAGGTGCTAGGCCTTGATGGTTTTTCTATAGCGTTCTTCCAAGTATGCTGGGAGGGGATCAAACAGATTTTATGGGGGCGCTTCATGATTTTCATGCTAGTAGTAAGTTTGAGAAAAGTCTCAATGCCACTTTCATTGCCCTCAATTCAAAGAAACCTAGGGCTATTGATCTTAAGGACTTTAACCCTATCAGTCTTGTATGTGGAGTTTACAAGATTATCGCTATAGTCTTAGCCAACAGGTTAAGAAGGGTTGTGGAGAAGATTGTCTCGAAGCCTCATAACACTTTTGTCAAAGTTAGGCAAATCCTTGATTCCGTGCTCATTGCTAATGAATGTCTAGATAGTAGGATTAAATCTGATAAGCCAGGGGTGATTTGCAAGCTGGAAATTGAGAAGGCCTACGATCATGTCAATTGGGATTACTTGCTTTATTGAGGAGGTGTGGTTTTGGGGAGAAATGGTTCTCTTGGATAGCGCATTGTATTTCTCTGGTGCGCTTTTCCGTTTTGATGAATGGCAATCCGTTCGGTTTCTTAGTAATTCCTGTAGTCTGAGACAGTTAGATCCTTTGTCATCTTTATTCTTTGTCATTTTTTTTTTATAAGTAATAAAATTCAATAAAAAGCGCCTAGGGACGCAACCATAGTACACATGAAGTATACAAAAGTGCCCCTAATCAAAGGAATCAAAAGAACATGAATGTAAAAACTCAGCGAACATATAACATATTAAGCAGATTTTGACACAAATCCACAACCGGTAATTCCACATCTTCAAAAGCCTTTCCTTCCTCTCATGTCAAAGACCCCACATAACACACAAGCCTTGCAACTGTTGGTGGGGGTTTCTCTCAGGCTTTTTTGTGGGGTCTAGGCATTCTAGTGTGGTCAATATTTCACACCTATTGTTTGCGGTTGACACTTTGATTTGTTGTGGGGCCAAGTTTGACCACCTTCGCTATCTACGTGCTTGACTTTTATGCTTCGAAGTTGTCTTATGGTTTGAAGATTAATTTGGCTAAGTCAGAATTGGTTTCTGTGGGTATTGTTGATAATGTGGAAGGGTTGGCTAGTATTTTTGGCTATGGGGTCTCTTCTTTGCCTTTGAAGTATCTTGGTCATCTGTTGGGGGCTCCTATAAGGCCAAATCAATTTGAGATGGTGTCATTGAAAAGATAAGTGTCACCTAGCTAGTTGGAAAATGATGTACTAGTCTAAGGGTGGTAGGGTTACCCTTATTAAGAGCACACTTTCTAATTTGCTCACACATTTCATGTCCCTCTTCCCTCTCCATCTAGGTGTTGCAAACCGCATAGAGAACTAAGAAGCTTCAACGAGATTTCTTATGGCGTGGGCTAGGAGAAGAATTTAAATTTCACCTGGTAAGCTGGTCCAAGGTTTGTTCTCTGATCTCTAAGGGAGGGTTGGGGGTTCAGAACTTTGTGATGTTTGATCGTGCTCTCGTAAGAAAATGGCTTTGGAGCTATGTGCATGAGAGAGAGACTTGGTGGAGAGTTGTGGTGGGCTCAAAATTTGGCAGTTAGTGGGGTGGGTGGAGTTCAAATGAGCTTTTTGGGTCATATGGGGTGGAGTTATGGAAAAATATCAGGAGGGGCTGGGGGGAGTTTTCAATCCATATCAAATTTGTTGTGGAAGATGGTTCCAAGGTTAGATTCTGGCATGAACGATGGTGTGAGACAAGGCCCTAAAGGAAGCCTTTCCAGATTTATAGGATATTGCTTGTGCAAAGGATGCTTTCGCAGCAGCTCACTTGGAGTTTTCTGGTGGCTTTAATTAGTGGAACGTAAGCTTTCTAGTGAGGCTCATGATGGGAGGTGGATGCCTTTGCCTCGTTTTTTGTATTCAGTCATAGTGAGATGAGAATGTGAAGATAGCTTTGGTGGGTCCTCTCCAAAAGAGGGTTGTTCAATGTTAAATCTTTCTATAGTGTCCTTGTTTGTAATGATGACATTCTTTTCGCTTGGAAAAGTATTTAGCGGATTAAGGTTCCTTTGAGGGCAATTTTTTTTTTTTTTTTTTTTTTGCTTAGTTGGTGGCTCTAAAAAAGATCCTACCATGGATAATCTTAGGAAGCAGTATGTCATTGTGGTCAATAGGTGTTGTATGTGTAAGAGGGATGAGGAGTCTGTGGGCCATCTTCTTCTCTATTATGAGGTTGCTTGTGACCTAAACGAGTTGTTGACTTGTTTGCTTGTTGGTGGTCTGCTGGTAGCACTCGGAGTGTGTGGAAGATGGTGTCCTCTTGTCTTTTGTGGTGTCTTTGGAGGAAAATAAATGATTTGAGTTTTGAAGACCGTGAGAAGACGTTGGACGACTATCTTTGGACAACTGCAATTATATCTCCTTTAGAGCTTAGTTTTTATGATTTGCTCACTCTTTTTTCTCCTCCTACCTAGGTGTTTCTTTTGTATACTTCTTGTGTGTTTGGGTGTGCTTTACGCTTTTAATGATATCTCGATTACTTATAAAAAATTAATTAAAAAAAAAAAAAAGAATTTCCTTTTATTAGTTGAAATTTAGGGAACCTATAATGTGCCAATGTAAATTTTTGTCTACTATACTGGGATCACATGTCCTATTCCTATTTTATACATGCTTTCTTTCATTAACATCAACATTATTCTTGTTCTTTTGCTGATATATTTAAAAAAAAAATATTAAAATATTAAAAGTTTTTGAGAATCAACGATGCAAATCAAGAAACAAACTGGTTTTTAATTTGCCAGAAATGATAACCTTGGATAGAAGGATAGCAAAGCAGGAGTTATGTATAGTTGGTGCAAAGGATCTGTTGAGTTTCCTTGTGCGAATGGTGATGTTTAACCCTAATGAGAGAAAAGGGGGCTGGGGTGGGGAGAGTAGTTCAGATGGCAATGTCCTAATCATTCCTTGGCACATGAGGCAATCAAACTCATTCACTCCTTTGTTGAATTAGGCATTTTGAGTTATGAACGAAGGGCCCTCTTTATTTGTTCTTCTACAATAAACTCCCTTTACAAGTTGATACATGCATTGATGATTTCATCGATATAATCATCCTGATGCATGTGGGGGTTTGGGGGGAATGATCACACATAGGCTGGTCGTGAACTTGGTTATGGGTTTATGTACCGCCTACTACCTTAAGCTTTTGAGGTGGATGCTTTGACATGATATCAAAGACTGGTTTCTTTCTTCTTAGACTTCACCTGCTAGGCCTGCCAATGGATTGTTCTTAGCTGTCAAGGCCAAATACTAACTTGCTCCCACTATACATTGGCAGGCCTAGTGAAATAAAATATTTTAAACTTCTTATTTGTTGCATGTCTTAAGTTGTGTTTATATTTGCTAGCAAAGTGTAAAAGTTTCTCATTTTTTAATTTAAAACATGGGCGTAACACCAATATAGACCTTGTTCTTCATTGCTATTATTCTTGATGATATCTTGTTGGTAAATACGATTATTTCTCTATAAATTAGAGTAGTTTCTTTTCATATTAAATATTTGTTTGGCTGTCAACTAATACTTAGTTTTTGTCCTTTCAGGTAACTTTTGAAAATGACATTTTCTGATCAATAAACTATATTTTACCATGGAGATAGATCTTGAACTGCCTTCATACGAACAGGAGAAATTAGAGATTGGATCAAATACAAATGTTGATGATGTGATTGGTGCAGATGGGTTACATGTTGAGGAAGAAGTTTTAAATTCTCCTACAACAAGCGAACGTGTTGAGGAAGTAAATGGACCAAATGTAAGTGAAAGTGTTGTCAGTGTTATTGGTGTTTGTAATGAGGTTGATGTTAACACCATTGTGCTGAATGTTGTTAATAAAGGGGCCATTCATGAGCCCCATAATGGATTTGAATTTGAGTCAAAGGAGACAGCATATTCTTTCTACAGAGAATATGCTCGGTCTGTGGGATTTGGCATCACCATAAAAGCTAGTCGGCGCTCAAAAAAATCAGGAAAATTTATTGATATAAAAATTGCGTGTTCAAGATTTGGAAGCAAGCGTGCCTCTAGCACATCTGTGCAACCACGGCCATGTATAAAGACAGACTGCAAGGCAGGCATGCATATGAAAAGGACACCTGATGGGAAATGGGTTGTGCATAGTTTTATCAAGGAGCATAACCATGAGATTTGTCCACATGATTTTTATAATTCTATCAGGGGACATAACAAGCAATCTGGTATTGTTGCTTGTCAAAAGAAGGGTCTGCAGCTGGCTTTAGATGAAGGAGATGTGCAAGTGATGCTTGAAAATTTCATGCACTTGCAGGATTCAAACCCCAACTTCTTTTATGCAATAGACTTGGACAATGAAAAGCTTTTAAGAAGTGTGTTCTGGGTTGATGCAAAGGGTAGGCTTGATTTTAACAATTTCTGTGATGTAGTTTTCTTTGATACTTTTTATGTTAAAAACAAATATAAAGTTCCTTTTGTTCCTATTATTGGAGTTAATCATCACTTCCAGTACATTTTGCTGGGATGTGCATTGATTGGTGAGGGGACTACATCAGCTTTTGTTTGGTTAATGCGGACATGGCTTAAAGCAGTCGGTGGCCAAGCTCCAAGACTAATAATCACAGATCAAGATGAGTTCTTGAAAGACGCTGTTGCAGATGTCTTTCCTGATAGACGCCATTGTTTTTGTCTATGGCATATATTGAGGAGGATTCCTGAAAATCTGGGTGGTATTGTAAATGTAAATGAAAAATTTATGGCAAAATTTAACAAATGCATTTACCAGTCTTGGACAGATGAGCATTTTGAAAGAAGATGGTGGAAAATGGCTGATAAATTTGAACTGAAGGAGGATGAATGGTTCCACTCATTGTATGAAGATCGTAGTAAGTGGGTCCCGGCTTACATGCGGGATTCCTTTTTAGCTGGACTGTCTACAGCTGAGAGATCTGAAAGCATAACCTCGTTCTTTGATAAGTACATATGTAGGGAAACTTCATTCAAGGAGTTTATTGAGCAGTATAAAACATTTCTGGAAGACAGATATAAAATGGAAACTGAAGCCGATTTTGAAACACGCCACAAACAACCTGCATTGAGATCTCTCTCACCTTTTGAGAAACAAATGTCAAGAGTTTATACTGATGCAATATTTAAGAAGTTTCAGGTTGAGGTTCTTGGAGTAGTTTCATGTCATCTGCAAAAGGAAAGGGAAGATAAAGGAACCGTGATATTCCGAGTTGATGACTTTGAAGAACAAAAGAATTACATTGTAGCTTGGAATGAAGCAGAGTTGGATATATGTTGTTTATGTCGTTCATTTGAATACAGGGGTTTTCTTTGTAGACATGCAGTACTTGTTCTTCAAATTTCTGGTGTTACTAACATCCCATCCCACTATATTTTGAAGCGCTGGACAAAAGATGCAAAAGTCAGGCAAACTATTAGTCAGATATCAAATGGGCTCCATTACAGGGTACACCGTTTCAATGATCTATGCAAACATGCGGCTAGATTGGTTGAAGAAGGGTCTTTATCAGAAGAAACTTATAATATAGCATTTCAAGCATTAGAGGAAGTATTGAATCATTGTGTGGATGTGAACAATTCTGTTAGGAGTATTTCAGAGCCTAACACAATGGCAATTCATGGTTTCCTTGACATCGAAGAAGAGAATCACAACAACAGCACGGGCAAATCATCCAAAAAAAAGAAAACATATCACAAAAGAAAGGTTAGTTAGGGCTTGATGATTGACATGCAAGTGTTACAACTTTCGTAAGTCATGCAGTGAAGCATCTTAAAATAGATTCTATTTGTATTTTAGGGACATTGTGAGCCAGATGGAAGAACTATTGGGATGCAAGAGAACTGCCCGCAGATGGTTTGTCCCATATTATTTCTGAATTTCATACTCATCTCAGAAGAATATGTTCTTTGCAAGATAATCTTTATGTTGGCAAGCACTTCATTATGGGTTTTACTATTGCAGGAGCAGATGAACTCAAGAGCACACAACTTGGATAATTGTTATGTATCTCAGCAGGACATGCAAGGGGTGGTATGAAATATCATGTGTCACCTAAGATAATTCAAGAGGATTTATAGGAACTATTACAGTATTGTCCATGGCAATTATGATTTTTCTCAATTGGCTTATCTTACATTTTTTTTTTTGTAGGAACTGAGTTCTAGAGCCTCTACTCTTGAAGGATATTTTGATGCTCAACAAAGTATACGTGCTGTGGTATGTTATAGTCTTAATACTTATTTTTTATCTTTTAATTGATGATAATGTTTACTAGGTGCTTTTTATACTCATCACAGGGACCGTTGAACCCAAATTCTCCTATACCTGATGATTATTATAGCAATCAACAGGGCATCCAGGAGCTGGTATGCTGCAATTCAACCTTGATAATTTGGCCTGATATTTCAGGAGCAAGCAATGCATATGAGTCTGACCAATTGTCTTCATTTTGTCAGAGACAGTTGCATTCAGTAGCAACACGTGTTGGTCAATATGAGACCCAACAGAGCATGCAAGGACTGGTACTGGATTTAATTATTCTTTTCATCCTTTAATTTAATTTTGTTTATAAAATGCTTATAAAGTAGTGTGTCTTGGATTGGGTTTTTGCAGTTGCATGGACAGCTTAGTTTCAAAGCATCAGCCATACACGGGTGTTTTGACGATCAGGACAATCTACAAGATATGGTATGCATTTAAATTGGGCTTATGGATTTTTACTTCAAATAGAATTTAATTCATGAGATATGCTGTCTTTATCTGCATGAACAGTCAGTGGGCTCCTCACAGTTTCACAATATTGCTTCAAAGCATCTGCAGAATAAGCACCTTTCTCAGCAGCTGGAAAGGTAGCATGCCCATACACTCAGATTAGATGAGTATATATAGAGCTGTTGTATTAATTCCCAAGTTTAATTTAGTTAATTGATTTTTCTTTCTTCCAAAGATGCATTTTAGTTGTTAAAAAGCTTTATGTGTATTTAAGGTATACACAATGTGTGTATCTTCTTTTTCCCTTCTCTTTCTTCTATGCCAATTACTGGTAAACTCAAGATTTTCAAGTGAGATGACTTGAATCTTGTATCATTTAAGAAGATTAATGTCTCAATCCTGTTGCATTCCCTTTTTTTTTTTTTTAAGCTTTAATATCCTTTATAATTTCTTACTGAAGATATTATGTTACCTCTTATTCTACTACATTTATCAAATGATTAATCAGTTGGTATCTTTTTCCCCCTTTTATAATTAGAACAAAAGGTTTTATCATCTCATATTTTCCATTTCTGTCTTTCTCATGTTGAGCAACTAATGGTTCTTCTATCACCCACCTCCACCCTCACCCACGCCTTTCCACGTATGAACTCTCTGGAATTTTGCCTTATGTATTTTAAATAATATAGACCATTATACAGTTGGCCATCAAAAAGTATGTTGTATTTTGTAGCAGCTTGCAAAATCCATGCAAATAGAGTAAAGTGAATACAATAGGATGTTTAGTATTTCTATCCTCTTGTTGATGACTAGGATGCAGGATTGGGCCAATCCCAGAAGTGGCCTGTTGGATTTGGTGTTGGCTCATCTTTGGAGCTGGTGGTGAGGGATCAGGGAGGCAATATTTGGGTTGGGGAGGACATTGAAGAGGAACTTTTGAGAGATTTTCCATATCCGTTGGGTGTTTTTCCCCATGCAACTTTTTTGGATTGGGCTTTGGTCGGGGATTCGTGTGAGGGGATCAAGGACACTGAAGAGGACAACCCTCGGAAGGTGAAGGGTGTTCGCCCTAAGCCCAGTGGTAGAAGGAAGCTTCTAAATTTAGAATGTTCCATCAACTATGATGCTTATGACACAACCTCTAGGCGTGGGAAAGGCAAGGCTCACGCTATCAAGCGTTGAGTGCTTAGTGTGTGTTCGGGTTTAAGGCCTTTTTGGGTTTTGTGGGTTTTTCTTTTGCTCATTTTAGTTAGAAGCTTCCTGTGTATACTACCCGTGTACTTAAAAGCGCTTTGCGCTTTTTTTTAATAATTTGTCCATTACTTATATATATATATATAAATAAATAAAATCCATGATAACGTGCTGCTCAGAATGGGCATTATGGATTTGAAATTAAACAAATAAAATAATATTTCAGTGAAACTATCAAGAGGAAAATTTCATTGTAATGCTCCTATAGACAGTCAAGTTTGTGGCTAGAATGGGCAATATGTCTTTTTCCATTGCAAAGACTTTCCAAACAACTAGTTAAGAACATTGAACCCAGCCGATTCTTTCATGGCTTTGATACTTCTGGGGAACTTGGTTGTTTAGGCAATAACACATGAAGAAGCATAACAAAAAAAAAAAAAAAAAAATCTTTTGTCCTTTCCTTTTAAAGAGAACGGTTTCTCTCTTGAAGACTAGATATTTACGGTGAAACAGCAAATAGAACAAGAAGAATTGTGCACTTAGTGTTTCTGGTTACTTGTTACTGTGGCCAATAAACCCAATAGTGGCAGCGGTTATAGCAAGGCCTGGTCACCAAGTGCATCAAAGGAAATGTTTTTATCCCATTTCCCCTTAGCATAGGAGCTGGTTGTTATGAGGATGAATGGTTCAAAAATTTTGCAATAACGCTTTCAGCCTGTCCAGACCTTTCCCCATCTGAATCAAACTGGAGGTACTGAATATTCTCTTCAAGGTACCATTCAAGCCAGAAACCCAATTATCTATTCGAACTGTAGTAGGGCTATCATAAAAGGGGTGAACTTGAAGGGAAGCTTTTGTATTGTCTCTTGGAGAAGAACAGATTCACTGCAATGGGTTGCCACAACCTTGTCTAAATGACCTCAAATGACTCAAACATGGTGGGTGCTTGTAGATTTCTGACAACAGCAATAGTAGCATGGAAAAGAATGGTTGCAATGGTATGATCTGCTGCCAGACCATGATTGCCTTGAACCTTTATGCCTTCAATTCAACTTTTCAAAGAATAATTGATGGAAGTGGAGAGGGATGCGAGTATTTCATTCCTTCTGGACCATGGATGGTTCAAGTTCACGTTGAGTGATTTTAATGTGATGTGAGATAGTGGAGTAATTCCTATGCTACCTGTTCAAGATACCAGCGTTCAAGGTTTCAATGCTACTGCAATCAAGGCTTTGAAGGAAATCCTTACCTAACTAAGGAGATGACATGGTAAGTCACTATTATTAGTTGAAAGGTTTAATCGAAACTTTTCTCTCTCTATTGACTAGGATTTTAGATGATTAGGAAAGGAACTCACGAAGGCCTAAACTTCAAAGATATGGGAGGAATCCCAGTTGGCTGTGATCTTAAGTACTGACATGGTACTGCAATTCTTTGCAAATAATAGGTGTTTACAGGTGTACCAAAGAGAACTTATATTTGTTGAAATGGATGCATGTTCTTTGATCAATATGATTGAATGATGTCTAATTCATTTGTGCAGTAGCATCCTCTAGCAAACAATCATGGCAAAATGATGAGCGTGATTCTAATGAAATGATAAGTATCCATGCAGATGATTTAGACTGAATTATTTACAACCTGTAGAAGTCATTAGACTTTTCATCCTCTATAAGTTGCTGGCTTTGGCCGGTGCTGGTGTTTTTAGAATATGGGTTCAAGCTCAGCAGAGAATTGAAACCAACTCTGGGAACGAAAATGGAAAGAAACTATCCATTTGGATATTTCAGTTTATTAGTCTATGTGCAAGTTTAGGAATATTTTGCCTCACGCCAGCGTACCTCTTTTATATGTGTGTGCATCCATTAGTATATATAGAGTTGAATGCTTTAAGCATGCAATTTCTTTAGCTTTATTTTCCATATGAAATTAATTACGTTTGTCATTACATTTCAGATATCAATGAATGAGAGAACCCTCTTCTCTACTCATGTAATGGTGTATTTGTGAATTCTTGGGAATCATGCTGGTGTTACATGCGCAGAATATCGACCGAAAATCTCCTTTTAGGTATGCCTGCTGGCTCCATTGAATCTAATACACAAAGTTGAGTACATAGTTGAGCTATTTTTAGAAAGGTTTTTCCAAATCTTTTGCACCAGCATGTCATATACGGTGAAATATGAACTATAATATATGTATAAGAGAATTAACTCCGTTTTTGGTACGTCAAACCATTATGCTACCAATTTTCAAGTAGATATGTTCCTTTTTATCTCATACCTCTTTGACCTCATTTTTTTTCTCCTTTAGTGTTCATCTTCAAGGCTATATGCTACCTTTTCTGTTTCTTTAGTTACTATTTGGAGAAAAACCTCATTCTCTGCGATATTCACTAAATAAGTTTTTGAGTTGAGTAAACCTTATTACTTCATTTTTAACATTTGCTGCTCTCAAAAACCCTAAGAAAACTACCCATGAAAGCCATACCACCGAGTTGCAAACTAGCACCTACAGCTTTTGATGACCATTGTTGCTCTAGTTTTAGTTATTTTCACCTCTTTTGCTTCCATTTGAGACCTCAAACACAAACTTCATGTTCCATCACTATACTAGTTTCACCATGGGATAAAGGAAACGATATCATTCAAGGAGTTTCATAGAGAGGGGAGTTTGAGTAGAGCATCAATGCAACTTTTATTTTTCTTATCCTCAAGAAAACCGGTGCCGTAGATATTAGGACTCCCGTCCCATTAGTCTAGAGGGTGGTGTGTATAAAATCATATCTAAGGTACTAGCAAATAGGTTGAAAACGGTGTTGGAGAATATTATCTCTAGTTTGCAGAATGTGTTTATCAGGGGAGACAAATTCTGAATTTAGTTTTGGTAGCTAATGAATGTCTTGACAGTCGAATGAGATTAGGGGTACCTGTTGTGTTGTGTAAATTGGACTTAGAGAAGGCGTACGATCATGTTAATTGGGAGTTTTTGCTGTATTTCTTGAAGAGATGTGGCTTTGGGGAGAAATTGAGAGCTTGGATAGCTCATTGTATCGCTACGGTGCAGTTGTCCATTCTTATTAATGGTGCTCCATTTGGATTCTTTTTGTGGGGTGGAATTGGTGATGAGTTTAAGTTTTATGTAGTCAATTGGTCAAAAATTTGTTCTTCGATACGAACTAGTGATTTGGGGATAAGAAATATGTTTCATTTTACACTAAGCTTTACTGGAAAAATGGTTATGGCGTTATGCTACGAAGAGGGAGGCTTTGTGGAGATTGGTGGTAGAAACCAAATATGATAGCATGAGTGGAGGTTGGTGTTCAAAGGAGGTAGTAGGATCCTTTGGAGTGGGAGTGTGGAAATATATAAGGAGGGGGCGGGGAGTTTTTTCGAGATTTGTTAGATATGAAGTGGGAGATGAGACTAAGATCAAGTTTTGACATGATTTATGGTGTGGGGACCAGCCCCTTAAGGTAACTTTTCTGGAATTGTTTAGTATAGCGCAATGTAACGAGGCGTGGGTGGCAGATCATTTGCAGTTTTCCAATGGTAATATTCATTGAAATTTATCTTTTGTTAGACCTTTGCAGGATTAAGAGGTGGAATTAGTTACTATTCTTTTATTTATTGTACTCTTTCAAATTGAAAGAAGGTGGTGAGGATAAAAATGGACCTCATTCAAGTGGCGGAAGTTTGAAGTTTTGTCATTTTATCATGTGTTTTCTATTCCTATTGGTTCCATATTTTCTTGGAAGAGAATTTGTAGAGCTAAGCCTCTTTCGAGAGTGGCGTTCTTGGTATGGATTGTGGCACTAGGGACCATAATGAATTTGGATAATATGAGTAGAAAGTCATAGTGGTGGATTGGTGTTGCATGTGCAAAACGAGTGGGGAGTCTATAGATCATCTTCTTTTTCATTGTGAAGTGGCAAAAGATTTATGGGTTTCAATTTTCTGCCTCTGTTGTAGAATGGGTCATGCCTAGAAGGGTAATAGAGTTGGCAAGTTGGAAAGGTCCATTGGGAAGTTGAAACTTTTTGGAAGCTTAGAGAATGATACTTTTATGCTTAATGTGGTGCATATGGAGAGAGTAGAATGCTAGGTCCTTTGAAGATCGCGAGATTTCGGTGGAAAAGCTAAAGAAAGTCATGTTCAAATCTCTTTATACATTGCTAGCGGCATATAATAGTCAACATTTTTCTATTTTTTCAGAATTTTTAGATTTTTTTTGTTTTTCTCCTTAATAAAGGGTTTCTTTTGAGTACTTTCTGTGTACTAAAATTGTGTCTCTCTACGCTTTTAGTAATATTGATTTACTTGTAAAAAGAACTTTAAATTTCGGGTTAAATATACTTTAGCCTCCTCAACTAACAACCATTTTTTATAAAGTCCCATGAACTGACAGGTGTGATACTTAGATATTAAGCCACTTTTCTGTCATTCTTCCAAAAATACCCCTATTTTCTTTAAAAAACTAAAATCAAAAATCAAAATTTCATGCAAATTCTTTCTATACTAATAGAACTTTATTCTATGTATTTTAGTATTTAATGAAAATTTATTTATTTTATATAAATTTAATTCTTTTTTTAAAAAAAGAAAATAGGGGTATTTTTGGAAGAATGATAGAAAACTAGCTTAATTGCAACAAATTGGTAGTTTGACCGGTCCAAGTGTCACACCTGTCAGTTTATGGGGCTTTATAAAAAATGGTTGTTAGTTGATGGGGCCAAAGTATATTTAACCCTTAAATTTCTCATTTTTGACCGTTTGGTAAATAAATGAGGATAGAAAAACAAGAAAAGAGGAAGGAAAACAAAATGTCCCTGTTTCATAGCTCCCTTTCTTGTGTTTCCAATCATTTTTAGTTTTAGGTTGGATAAAAGATATCTCAGATTTACTTATAAAAAAAAAAAGATATCTCAGATTCAAAATGAGCCCGACCCAATTGTTGCTAAAACCTAGTTATGCGTTTTATGCGAAAAGGATTCTCATAATTTCAATCCATCTAAAGAATTGTAACATCTCGGTCCCATATTGAGAAGATGAGTAGCACACATATAGTATGGTTTATAAAGATAGTCATGAGTGGTAAGTCTCACATTGCCTAGTTACTAGGTGAAATTGGGCTTTATAAAGACTTAGGAAGTTTCGAATTGACTAGTCCTTTTGGAGTAATAGAGTAGATGTGGCTAGTGTTTTTCCCAGAGTTGTTACAAATGGTATTAGAGCCGGAGCCTAGCCTGAAATGAGGGGAGTGTGCAGAAGCCCATGAGGGTCGCCAGCGGGGACACTGGATCCCAAGATGAGGTGATTGTGGCGTCCCACATTGCCTTTATGTGGAAAAAAAAAAAGTGCTTATATAGAGCATGCTCTATCTAAATGATGAGGCCTTTTGGGGTAAAACCTAAGAATAAAACCGTGCAGGCTGGCCCAAAGCTGACAATATCATACCACTTGAAGTGGGTTATTACAAGAATACTCCTATCTTGGGGCTTTGAACTCCCATCTGACACCAAAAACTCTATTTTTATTTTTATCTTCCTATTCTAGAATACTAATGTAAAACTTATCTTTCTAGCAAAAAGTTGGTTGAAGCTCCTTGAACTAGCATAATTTATTATAGTAACAATGTTTACATAGTGAAGCTAAATTTTCTTACGGAGTTGTGAGGAATTTGGAGCATTATTTCTAGTTCATCGTTGCTTGGTGGTTTTACAAAAGAAAAGAAAATAAAGAACATTAATTGCAAGGAAAAGTTTTTCAAACAAAATTATGTTTTATTGTTACAACTACTATTTGCTGGAGTCAATGTTGAGGACAAAACTGTTCAGGTCAAAGGAGCTTGAAAAGTCTACTTTTCATTTTAATGTAAATAGAATAGTTGGCCAGGTAGGAAAAAGTGTTTGTCTATAAAGGAATGCTGGCAGATGGAAGAATTGCTGTGCTGTCTACAATTTATTAATGATGCTATCATTTTCTCACAAATTAACCACTAAAATGTGGTGAAATTATTGGGTTATTGTGCGGAGACTGATTTTCCTTTGCTAGTCCATGAATTCATCCCTAATGGATTTCTAGTATCTCCATGACCATAATCAGGAGCTTCCAATGACATGGCAAATGTGCTTATGAATTGCCGTTGCAAGAGCTCTTTCTTACTTGGACTCAGCAGCTTCCTTACCCATATATTCACAGTGATAACAAGTCTACAGATACATTCTTAGATGATAAGTATAAGAGCAAAACTAGCAGACGGCGGGGCTTGTAGATCACTTGCCATATATCAATTTCAAGTACAAGGAGCTTTTGGTTATTTGGATGCATAGTATTTCCCATCAAGCCAATTTATGGAGAAGAGTGAGTACTACCGTATGGAAAAGAGTGATTATTGTTGAGCTTTTGACTGGTAAAAACCAATCTCTTGGCAACATAGCCAGAAGAAGGTAGAAATCTAGCCACATATTTCATTCTTTTGATGGAGAATTGTTTGTTAGATATTCTTGATACCCGAGTTGTGAATAATTAAGTCTTTCAATACTTTTGATGAAGTCATTACTTTCCTCAATACTAATTTGTTTTCTAGCATGTTTAATTGCAATGGACTAATAGTATGCATGGGATTTTCTCCACAAACACGTGGTAATGACTAATAAAGGCTAACCAAGAATATTGTTGATATTATCCATGTCATTAATTAAGGCTTGCTTTAAAATCAAATTTAGCCCTGTTATTTTCCCTTGTTGCTTGGAAATGTATGATGGACCATACTTTTTGAGTCCTTGGGGTATGAAATCATTGTCATCGCTTGGAGATTTTGTAATTGAGTACCTATTTGAGTCTTCTTGGGTATGAGAATTTTTTTTTCTTTTTCCCAGCATATTCTATTGTCTTGTGAGTGTGGGATTTAGTATGCCCGATAGAAATCTGAGGCCTCTCCTCCGATTGCTTTTCAGGTAGATCTGTGGAGGAGTTTGTGGAGTCACGTAAGAAGGCTACAGGAGTTGCCATCAAGATTGATTACCCAACCTAAAGTTTACAGCGAACCTTCTAAGATCCGGCTATGAACTGAACTGGGTAGCAATATACACCAATCTTACAGAGAGTTTGCAGATTGCATGGAGATGGAAAAAGTCACATCATTATGGGTATGGAGCCCCTTAGGCATGAAAGGATCACAGCATTCCATGCGTTGTTGATTTCAGCTGCTGCCTTCTATTAATGCTCATGAGGTACTGATACATGTACAACAAGAGAAAGAACAGTTCATCTATTGACAACACTTGCCCCATGTTCTTCATGTAAATATTTCATGTCATGACTATATAAATAGTCAAATTCTAACCCCTTGAACCACCACTATGTTGGCACTTGTAAAATTGGACGAAAAAGAGGTCACGTGTGCCGCACGACCTCTTTTGCTTCTTCTTTTTTCTTTCTTTTCCAAAATACCCTTCAAATTATTAAGAATAAAAATAAAATAAAAAACTGAAAAACACCCATTTTGCATTTGGGGGTTGAGGGTGGAGGAACCACCCAACATACTCTGAATTATGATTAAATTTACATATTTATTCATCATTGGCACAAATGAAACAAAATTCAAATTTTACTCTTTCTGTGAGAAAAAATTGCGAGTTTGTAATTGATGAGACTATTTGTCAATGGACATCACCTCTCTTTCTTAATTTGCACCACAATCCATTCTTTGTGTGCATCGTTGCCCCGGTGACCAATTCCACCGATTCCGGAGATCCTTTCAACTCCACGTCGAACTTTTGCAGCAGCATCGCCAATGCCACGGTAGACTCCATTAGCGCAAATTGGTCTCCAATGCATTTTCTTGGTCCTCCGCCAAAGGGTAAGAAAGCAAAATCTGATATTATCTGATATTGCAACCATAACCCTTCATTAATATAAATAAAATTGTAAGATCATCAAAGTATGCTTCAAGAAAATATGGAGACTATTAAGAGACCTCATTAGGATATAATGCGCCGGCACTTCGAGATGGATCAAAACCAGCCCATCCTTCAATGCCTTCACTCTTCTTTTGCACCAAAAACCTCTCCGGCTCAAACTCATGCGGTCGGTCCCAAAAATATGGAGATCTATGGAGATTATATACCTGAATTTTGACAAAATTTTGAGCAAGATTGCGCTAAAAAAAGAACTAAAAGAAAAGGAAAAAGAAATTGCAAGCAAAAGTGTTTGGCAAAGAGCTTATGAGTGCCTGACAATGTGTGTGAACCTTCTGGCAGATCGCTTACAAAAGTTTCTACGCATCAATATAAGCACAAGGAGAAAAGGAAATATAAATGCTTCTACGCACAGAAAGGAAGATATCAGTCCCAGCAGGAATGGTATAACCATCTTTGTCACCCTTGTACCCTCCTGCAGAATTAGAATAAAGTTCCATGCTTAACCCAAATATCACAAGAATATCTATATTAATCAGAATTATTTATGAATGAAAAAGACAAGCCTATCATTTGAAGACAGTTCAGTTATCAACAAGATCAAATTTTCGTTGCATGGATTGAAGGAACATCAAGAGAATCAAAATGAAACAGTTCAGCTTCCAAGAAGTTAGAACAATGTTCATACGAATTTTAAAGTTCACATAAAATGAATAGAGAGAGTAATATGTTTTATAAGCATAGGAAAAATATTCTCCATCTTTTCAGTGTTTTCAACGAGAGTTAATACCTGGTAATACATCTGATCTGAGAGAACGTCTAATTAGTAAAGGAGGCTGAGGATACAAACGCAGAGTTTCAACAACAATAAGTCTAATGTACCTGAAAGCATGGAACACAGCATGTCACTAAACTTTTAGGTACAAGTAAAAAGATGTAAGCTTCTTCTAACTAGGGGCTCTCTTGTATTCTTCATATGTACCTAGGGGCACCTTATGCTTTTAATGATATATTTCGATTACTTATAAAAAAATAAAAAAATAAAGGGCACAGAGCAGAGAAGCAATCTTGGGCTGTTTGAGGTCTGCTGCAAATTTAGAAGGTAATGGGCTAGACTTAAGCTAGGTAAGCTAGGTAAGCTAGGAAGAGCTTGGGCAAACCTATTCAGGCTTGGCTTGCTACTGATCGCCAAGGTCAAGCTTGACTGTTATTGAGCTTACTTTCCAGTTTCTTTGACTTGACTACTTTTGACATCAGTTCTGAAGACTCTTATGTGAATTCTTTTGTTGTTTCTTTGTTTCCTACTTAAATGTTTTCTTTTCCTTTTTTTCTATGAATAAGAGTAATTTTATTAAAAAAATGAAAAAAAATCCTCGTACACGAAGAGTATACAAAAGAACCAAGAGAACCAAAGTTCTAGTTGCTACTACAATCTAGAAAACAAATCAGATCTACCAAATTCCTCCTTAAATGTTTTGATGACTTTCCTTCAATACCTAAGGAATAAACTAGAATTAATATTAAAAATCTACAAAGAAAACCTTAGTTTCTAATACCATATTTTGATATCTATTATCAACTATAAAATATCAATTTCTAAACAAAGTCAACTTTCTACTGGAAAACAACTATTATTTTGATGGAAGAAAATCTTGTTTGAACTTCTGCGGCAAGTAATTACCGCACCCCATTACTATGGCTACATTTGCATAATTAATGTTACGAATGGGGTTAGGATAAGTTAGGGTTAGAAGTTGTGTTAAATTAGGATTTAGGTTATTTTTAGATTACATTTAGGATTAATTTTATCATTATTTTAAGATTAGAGTTCATTATCAGTTTGAAGGAGGTTCAGGTTCTTTTTTTTTCTTTTTTTATGACGAGGAACCCAAGGCAGGGTCACTTCTTGTACCCATCCATATTAGATAAACCTCGGACCCGTGTAGAGCGCCCCCTCTACACAAATCGGATAATACTCCGGCTATGTCGGCGGGCTGGCCCCAAAGAATTGTTTGCACTCAAAAGAATTCGAACCTTAGGCCTGATGGAAATGTCACCAAGACCAAGGCTCTTACCACTTGAACCAACCCCTTGGGTTAGGTTCCCTCTGAAAACCTATCCTAATTAACCTGTTACGAACTTGATATTTAGGTTCGTAACAATTAAAATATAGAAAACGTACCTTTGAAGTGTATGCAAATTTCAAACATAAATTACTTGTAAGCATTAGTTATTCGCTCTTCAAGATTTTTATGTTCTCAATAATGTCTCTAAAAATTACTGTGTTATATTAAAAATTCACATAACCTAATTTATTATTATTATTTTTTTTTTTTTCATTTTATGAATGATACCACTTGCACACCCATGCGGGATTGAATCCATGACTCTATAACCCTTATGGGTGAAAGAGAAGTCATTTAATCTGAAGACCATCGGCTAAAACAAAAACAAAAAAAAATTATATGTCCATTAGGCATCAGCATGAATAATTATATTGGTGAAACTCTAAAATCAAGTATCCATTCATTCTCACACTTCAATCATATTCCTAGCTCAGTTTATACATATGGAAAAACACGACAAGAGAGTAACACCACAAAGTTATGATATGTTACTCCATCTACTTGTTTCATTGTCACAATTTACTAAAATGTAATTACAAATTAACAATTTCCTATCAGCTTAAGTTCTTGGAATAAGTGGTAATTTAACATGGTATCAAAATTAGAAGTCTTAAGTTCAAACTCTGACTCCGCAATTCACTCATCCCCCCCCCCCCCCCCTAATTTCAGTTTAATATTCCACGTGTTAGGCCTCACTAATTAAGAGGGAGTTTGAGACCACACGTGAAGGAGAGTGTTAGAATATAAATTAAATGATTAAATTAACTATTTCCTATCAACTTAAAATTTTAGGATAAGTTGTGATTTAACAATTATATAGGTACCAAAGGATTTTCACAACACAATTACTGCTGAATAGAACAAATTCATAGAAGTATTAGTTTGGTGACCTACTCCAATTTTTTGAGCAATTCGAAAGTTGGTCCCCCCTGTCCAAGCACTAAATCAATCTCTGCTTGAGCTTTTCTCATTTTGGAGGGATTCTGCAATTTCACAAATTAAAATGCATGAGCATAGGTCACACACTGATTGGACAAAAAGAGCCATCGATGAAAAGAAGCCATGGAAGACCATGTATCCACATTACTTTCTTGTGAAACTTACAACGCTGTATCCAAAAAAGTTGGTAACCAAGAATCATACTTGTGCAAGCAGGAAAATAGCCCAAGTAAGAACAGCAGCTGTTGTTTCATGGCCAGCAATAAGCATTGTCATAAGATCATCCCTAAGCTGTCAAGAAAGCATTGGTAGACATGATTTTAAAATCATACATGCAAAGATGATGAGAGGGAATATAATTGGTTCAAGACAGGTCCAACTAACAAATGATGCACATGTGCGTGGTACACACAGGAATAAGAAAAAAAGCCTATTCCAATTATCTAGAATGAGGTGATAGGAAAAGCAAATATAGTATATCTAAGGAAGTTAAACTCTTGGCAAGATATCTTCTTCTGGAGGTTTTGAAGGAAAAATTTACCTGACGGTCATCGACATCAGCTCCCCGCATATCAACCAAGAAACGCAAAAGGCTTGCATCCTGCATACTTTATAGTTACAATGCCAGAATCTCATTTTTTTGTACAATTCTTACATCTAAATACTCATCTTTGCACTTTACAGTTATCTAGCAAATGTAAATCAGCTATATTTTAAATAAATGATAAATAAAGAAAAGAGCATGGAAAGAGGAAGAAAAAGAAAAAATAAAAAATAAAGGTAGAGGATAAATTCCCACCTTGAGATTTTTGTAGTCCCTTTGTTGCAGTTTTTCAACATCTATTTCCTGTCATAAAAATGTAAACAAAATCAAGTTCTTGAAACAGGTTATATCTTAAGAGTTTATGCACATGCTACGTACTCAGAACAAGCTAAGCACACAATGACAATCATATATGAAATACAGTTCACTCTACGAACATTTACACCCTCATATACATTAATGAACTTATTGAGGAAATAAAACATGTAAGGAATAGATTTCATCACATTTTGATTGTCCAAGAGCAATTAGTATTGTTTTCCATATTAACGAAGAATCATTTTGGAGATCCAGAACAAGTCTTGCATCTTCCAGTATCCCCATGTCTCACTACACATGGAACCTCTCTTAGCTATTGGAAATGTATTGATTGCAAGAGAAGTCTTAAGTAGAAATAACAACTCAAACAGACTCACCTAAAAGGGTATAGCTAGTTCTTAAAACCATAGAATTTACAAAATTCTTTTTTTGATAAGTAACAAACTGATACAATCAACTAGTAAAAGAGCAAGGAAAATAAGATATGGACTACTTCGAGAGAACCTTGATCTCCAAAACAACCAAGAAGGTCTATGTTTGATTATAATTCAGCATGCTTATTCATTGAGTAGGATTACACTTAAATAGATGACGGCTAGGTCATAAGACTTAACCATTAGGTCTAGCCATCATAACACACTACAAGAAAATAAACTAAGAAGGGAAATACATTCCTTATTTAGCTAAGACACTTAGGGAAAGAAAATATGGAGAAGTATTCTACTCCTTATTCGGCTAGAGGCTTCTTATTATGCTAGAGGCGGCTAGGGTTAGGGGTTGCTGCTGCAGTGCCACATCAGCCCTAGCTTGCTGTCCGTATCATCCCTCCCCCCTAACAACTTCCTTATCCCCAAGGAAGAGTTCCAGCTTTGCACAATTCCCTCCCTGCCCGTCCACCCTTGGCTCCAACTCTTCTTTCTTTTTCACATTCTGCTCCAGCATCTTCTTGCTGTTTTCGGCTGCTTCTAGATAGCGGGACTTTAACTCTTTTGACTTGCCCGGCTTACTCTTACTCTTAATGCCATGTAATATTATGGGCACCTTATCCCACTCAAACTGCATCTCTAAGGTCTCAAAATCCCAGCGGATGGGCCCCAATATTCGCAACCATTGAGTGCCTAGCACAACTTCATAATCTTCTATTGGCAGAATATAAAAGTCTATGGTAAAAGTCATGCCCTGCAACTTGACTAGAATTTGAATACACTTACCAGGACTGGGGATCTTTTCCCCCGAGGCGATGGTCACATCCACCCCTCCCTCTTCTGCAGGTTGTAATTTTAACCCTCGGGCAAGGGATAAACTCATGAAATTATGAGTGCTGCCCGAATCAATGAGTACTACAAATGTTGACAGCCCAATCCTCCCATTAGTCTTCATGGTTTCTGTGGGGTCCTTACCGGTAATGGCATGCAAGGAGACCTCCGGAGTGTCCACCTCTTCTGCATCTTGTGCTATCCCATCCCCATCTCCATCTTCTCTCAAGTATGCCTCAATCATGAACAACTTCTTGCAGTGATGCCCAGGTCCATACTTGTTGCACTTGAAACAAAGACCCTTCTCTTGCCTCTCTTTAAGTCTTCCGATGTTAACCTCTTGATGGGAAGCGGTGGCTGGCCGATGGTGCTCCGGGGGGTTAATGGTGGTCTCCGCGTGTCCGAATGAACGTTTTTACCAAGACCCATGTTACAGGCCTTATAGACCCTTGCTAGGCTGATGGCTGAGGTGAGCGTAAGGGGTCGTCCAGCAGTGACATCCGCCTTGATTTCCTCCTTTAGGCCGCTTACAAAACAATTAACTTGTTGGCTTTGTGATAAATTTCCTATTTTTGAGAGTAGGGACTCGAATTTGGCTTGGTAATCCCTTATACTTCCTTCTTGCTGTAATTTCGTGAGCTCTCCAAAGGGATCGTAGAATTGGGTCGGTCCAAAACGAGCGAATACCCCTTCCTTGAATTCTGGCCAGCCTATCTCCTTTCCTTCACGTAGCAGGATTTGGAACCATAGTTGGGCCTCTCCCTCTAGATGGAAGGAAGCCAAAGCCGCCTTATCCTCCTCATAGGTTCCTTAGAATCTGAAAAATTGCTCCGCTCTACAAACCCAGCTGGTTGGGTCTTCTTCTCCATTGAATCTTGGGAAATCCAGCTTAACATGGGGACGTCCGAATGCCTGAGGCCGTTCTCCAGCCTGGAATGCTTCTCCTTCTCCTGCACGTGGCCTCCTACGCCCGTTCTCCTCTGCATCATGTTGGTCCCTAGCGGACAGCATCTCAAACGCCTCAGTAATCCGGGCCATAAGTTTCTGCTGTTAAGGCCTGCACCGATTGGTCCAAGCTGCCCATGCGTCCTTCCATAACTTGTTGTTCGTGTCGCTGGGTGAATGAACGCGTGGCTGGTCTTGCTTCCACCGAAAAATCCAGGTAGGCCTTGTTCTTGTTGCGGGAACGGCCTATGGTGAATAACTGAAATTTTTCTCAAAATATTTTTGGTTTCTTGTGAGGGAAACCGGGCCTCAAGGTTTAACAATGTTGTTAACTAGAGGAACCCCGGCCTGATACCACTTGATACAATCAACTAGTAAAAGAGCAAGGAAAATAAGATATGGACTACTTCAAGAGAGCCTTGATCTCCAAAACAACCAAGAAGGTCTATGTTTGATTATAATTCAGCATGCTTATTCATTGAGTAGGATTACACTTAAATAGATGACGGCTAGATCATAAGACTTAAACCATTAGGTCTAGCCATCATAACACACTACAAGAAAATAAACTAAGAAGGGAAATACATTCCTTATTTAGCTAAGACACTTAGGGAAAGAAAATATGGAGAAGTATTCTACTCCTTATTCGGCTAGAGGCTTCTTATTATGCTAGAGGCGGCTAGGGTTAAATGCGGCTAGGGTTAGGGGTTGCTGTTGCAGTGCCACATCAGCCCTAGCTTGCTGTCCATATCATAAATTGGTTTTATTAAAAGTGTAAGACGCCCCTAAGTACATCAAAAGTATACAAGAGAAAGCATCTAACTAGAAATCGAAAATCGAACAAGAAAAAAATCGTCAAAACTAAGCAACAAAGGGGACACAAAAGCCACCGTCCAAAGATACAAAGTATGTAAAAAAGAAGCTAAAATATCCTCCATGAACCTCTCAAAATCCTCGAAACACCTATTATTTCTTTCCTTCCAAACACACCAAAGAATGCATGTCAGCACCATCTTCCAAATCGTGGCACTCCTCAACCTCCCAGACGTCCACCAACAAGCAAACAAGTCAAGGACTCTCCTAGGCATAACCCAAGACAAACCAAAACAAGTAGAGATAGCACTCCACAGAGCGTAAGCCACATCCCAGTGAATAAGAAGATGATCCACTGACTCTCCGCTTCACTTGCACATGCAACATCTATCCACCAAAATAACATGCTTTTTCCTGAGGTTATCCATAGTAAGGATCTTATCTAGAGTAGCCGACCACGCAAAAAAAAAAAAAAGCCACCCGCGAAAGAGCCTAAGTCCGCCACACACTCTTCCAAGGAAAGTGACTTCCCACAGAACAAGCCAAAGAGCTAAAGAAAGACCCGACTGTGAACAAGCCTTTTTGGAGGAGACCCACCAAAGCCTATCTTCACTACCTCTTCTGACAATGACTTAGTGCAATACCTGAAAAAAAGAAGCAAAAACATTCACTTCCCAGTCATGCGCTTCTCTTAGAAAAAAGCTCACGCTCCACTGATTAAAATCACTCATAGCTCCAAATTATCCGCAACAGAAGCATCCTTCACACGAGCAATCCCAAATAAAATAGGAAAAGCTTCCTTAAGAACTGTATCCCCACACCACATATCATGCCAAGGTCCTCATCAACACCTCAATTCTGAAAGAGTACCAATCTTTTAAATGTCACCATGTGCATTAAGAATAAACTAACCAACAGTTGACACAAACTCTTTTTCCAGCTTGGATTATGATTACATTATCAATCTTGTTTATTTTCTAATTTTTCAAAGAATACAAGAACCATTGAGACTTTTCTAACAGGTCTGAGTTTGTTCAAACATTAAAGACAAACTAGAATTCTACATTATCATTTAAATCCTCAAGGGTGAGGCCTTCTTAACCTCCTTCAAGGATCCGCTCATGCTATTCCTTTATTGCTTCCTTTCTTTATATGATAGACAATCTGCTTCCCCAGCCTTAAATTTAAAAAAAAAAAAAAAAACTAAAAAAAAAAAAAATGGAGCAGATACATTTGAAACTTGAAAGACTCTCCACATTTAGTGTGTTTCAGTAAATTCTCAATAAAAGATTGATCTTAGTGAAGTAAACTATAAAAGGGAAAGATGTTTCAGTGAATTAAACTATAAAGGGAAAAGAGAAACAGCAGATTGTTTTGCTTTGTTAGAGAGAGAAAAACAATATTTGTAAATTACAATTGAACAAAAGCAGTCATGTTTTGCATACAGAACTCATTCAGGAATTTTCCAACAATTAGAGCATCTTGATAGTGTTAACATGCTAACTGTCATTGATAGTTATTTGTGGCAACATGGAAAAATAAAATGCATTAATAAAGTAATAAAATATTGTCATAGTAAATGCTGTTACCTTTTAGCACATTTCAGGCTTTAAAGTAAATAACATAGACATAGTACCTTCCACACATTGATAAGTTCTTTCAAGACAATTAATGGATATTCAATGTCTTCCAAATGCATACAAATCACTCACATATATACTAAACCATATTCACATCATTGCCTATTTAGACAACTTTTGATCTTCATCTCAATCCGTCAAAGAGCAAGAGTAACTTCTCACCTGTCGGGTATCTTTTGCATTTCTGATGAGTCCATCAAGACAGTCATTGATAATTTTAAGGTCCTTCTGGAACTTCCGCTGCCTGGGGACAATCCACCTTGCCAAAGGAAGTTTCCAGTACGGAATGTAGAAAGTAGATCTGTGCTCAGCTTCAAAAAGAGTGCCATATACTGCCTGTAATATATTTTTGAAATAGCCAATCATGAACCTTATACCACTCTATATAGCTTACGTTAATGCATATACATTCTACTGAAAAAATTAAAAAAGGAAAGGTGATGCTGTTATTCGAAAATAATAACAGTTTCAACTGACTACACCTAGATAGTTAATTATTAAAAGACCCAATTGTCATTGTCTATTCACTCCACAGATAAGAAAACAAAAATTTTCCAGTCAGACGCCACTTCAGAAGACGTTTACGAGCTACCAACGTGTAAATCCAAACAGTGGTTCCAAGTGGAACCCCATACCGTTATATGAATCCCAATGCAACAGTTAGGGCAAGAACCAGATATCTGCAGTACATATGTCCAAAACCCATCCTGCCCAACCCTCTCCCTCTACAGCAATGATAATTTACTCCACTACAGTGGCTTTCTATTAAGAATAGGATTATAGCTCATTCATGATAGAGCGATTTCAACTAGAAAGGATCCATAAATAGTTAGACAACCCATATTCCATCATCTCCTAAGTTCACAGAATCTAACGTGTTAATCAAAATAACAATGGGCCTTGACATGTGGTGTATGTCCAAGTCAGAAGTATCACTGCAATTAAAAGCCACGATATGACATGAATCTCAATATAAAATCAACAATAAAAACATACATCATGAAAAAGGACTAGGCACTCCAAAATGATAAACAAATAACGCACAGAACAAGTACAAGGCGAATCAGGAGTAGGGCAGATAGAACCATGGAAGTAACTGATAAGTGTTGAGCATAAATGGGACTAGAAGTAACTACAAAGACATTATGTAAAGATTCAAGAAGGCCATTATAAAACTCCTTACACCTTAAGAAGCTTCCTTTGACCTACAATTAAGTCCATGAAAATCCATTTTCAACATTAATCTTGGATATTTCTACAACCGCGTTTCTGCAAGTTTAATTTATATTGTTGGTATTTCTGTCTTCACAGCATTGTCAACTTGCTTAACATATAACCATCGCCATCCTTATCATCTCAAAAAATGCTTCCAATCCCAAACTGACAGGGAGGGATCAGTAGAGCACTCATCAGAACTGAACACTAACTCATAAAAGGGTTGGTCCACTTGGAAATAATTGGAATTCTATATTTAAAGAGATACGTGAACTTCAATCTTTTAGGACAAAAGAAACAAAAATTAAGATTTCTTAGTGACAGCAGTCTAACGAGACCAAACACTTAAAACACTTTTTCATTGTTCACTATGACAGAATTGTTGCTTCTTTCATCAAGGCCAACTAAGATCCAATCGCCAGAACATAACACATATACATAACACAACTTGTTGCCGTGGTAGACACTACAATGAGCAGCACCGAACATGCTACAAGTAACCCCCTTGAAGATTGTTTAACAGGGTTTATTCTTTTCATCTTTTCCTGGGTTCTCAATAAAGCTCCTAATAGAGGTGTAGGACTAGATGTCCTCTTTTCTTGGCTAACTTTATAGTTGCCTGTTGAAATACATTGCTAGTTGCCTTATATTTATTAATAGTATAGAAGGTTAACTATATAGGTACATTTACTAACTCTTATTAGTTAGGATATGCCTTGTGACCATTTGAAATTATATCATCAAAATAAATAAAAATCGGTACTGAGATGTGTTAGTGAGCTAAGATGCCTTTTGTTAGTTAGGCTATGCCTTTTGATCTGTACTGAGATGTATTTCTGTCGAATCTCAAAAGAAATAGCAAAGATTCACTCGTCTTAATAGTGAAAAGGTTACTATCTTCTTTCTTCTTTTCTTTTTTTCTTACAGTCAAAAAAGAAAAAGGGTGACAGACAAGGTTACTACCTTATAGGCTTATAGAGGAAAAGTTCTTGCAAAATTTCGTCGACACTGGCAATGATATGAGTGCATGCAGGAATACTGCACACCAGTAATGCGATTCCAGGGATACAGAAACTTTATGGTTTGGCTGGCTGTATCTAGGAGCTTGTGACTCATGATATGTCTTTCTCATATTCAGGCCATATATACGACCATATAAGATTTTTTTCATAGCTCACCTGGCACCATGGATGGCTCTATGATAAACCTTCAAACACCTGAAAGTTGGTTGTAATTGATCTTTTTTATGTGAAGGTGGTATTCATCCTCAATTCAACCAAACTCAAGCCTCAAACCCAACTAATTGGAGTCAGCTCCGTGGATTCTTTTACACCAGTTGGCCCTACCTAGGGCCATAATGATGGGGAGGTTGAGGGTGTTTCTCATAGAATCAGGGCAGGACAGATGACGTGGAGAGGTGTATCTGGAGTTTTGCGTGATTAAAAGAGGTACTCATCAGACAAACTTAATTCTTTCATCTAGAAACCACAAGGGGAAAAAAGGAAAGGTAAATAAAGGAGAAAGAAAGTGCAAATGGAGATTTTTTTATTTTTTTTTCAAACTTACCTACTCAACCATAATGACTCGATGTTCCTGCTTTGTTCAGGTCCCTACAAATTCACAAATATCCCTACATTGTTGTTTTGTTTTCACCGACAAATGTCCAGAAATGATGGAGGAAGGTAAGGGGAGCCAACTCAACAAAGCCTCACTTTTATGGTCAACAACGTGACTGCATATTCACTGTAGGAGCATCATTTATCAAATCTTTAATAGTCCAAATAATGCCACATCACCATCTCTTTCCTCACACTTTTACCAATTCTCTCCTTAGCTTCCCACTTGTCCTACTAAAACCACATCGCTCTTTATGGGGGGCTATGTGGTCACAAGATTTACTCAGAATTTAATGCTATTTATCAACCTAATGCAGCAACCCTCTTTTTCTGCCCTTGGGACCTGCTGGGTAAAAGATGGAGATATTAGTAATACCAAGGCCTATTTTGATGATTAATATATATGTGCCACAAAGTTTGAAGGATAATAGCAAGGAAAATCTAAAAGTCCATAGTAGACAATGACTACAAAAAGAGGAAAATATTTCAATTAAACCTATCAAATTTTGGAAGAATTTTTTAAGCTAGTGGATCAAAGTATCTCACAATTCACATTTTTTCACAGAAAGGTATATTTGCAGTTTCTATTATGATTTAGTAGGACAGCTATGGTAAAGAAAACCCAAAAAGGCATGTCCCATAAATGATAATTAAAAATAAATAACAAGGAGACAAGGAGAAAAACATCTTGAAAAATTTTAATCAGCCTCTCTCACCGTGGAAGAACAGTAACAAGCAAGAAACATTGTCCATCTAATGTATTTATGAGATGCATATGTCTTTCACATAAATGACCACTGTTAATAAGAAGAGGAAGAGGCAAAGTAGCTTGCTTACATGCCCTGTAAAATGAATACATACCATGACAGAACTGAGGTGTATACCTTAATTACAGGAGATTCTTTGGTAACAGATCCAAAATCATGGTTGAAGACACTGAGACCAATAATGTCAAGAGCCAAACTAGAAAATTCTGCTTCAAGATCCAATTCCATCGTCTTCCTTCCGCCCAAATTCTCTCCTTGTAGAAGCTTCTCAAATTTCAGTATTGTTCTTTCTGAACAATCAGTAAATATCTTGACCATGGCTTCCAAGTATAAGACATGGAACCCAGGGGCAATAACTGCAAAGAATTTTGAAATAAATTAAAGAAGCAGTACCAACACGTATTAAACATGAAAAAAAACTCTCCTTTTTCAAATAATGGACTACTAATGAAACAACTGATGTAGCATTAATATAGAATTGCAAATACATGCATAGACTTCTATTACTAATCTTAGCAGGACTTGGACCCTAAATCTAAAAAATGGTGATACACTAAGTTGCATACCACCAAATGCTACACTGAATGACCCAATAACATAACCCAACCTGACATAAGATCGATTGGCCCATTGTCCAGAAATTGCAAAAATACCCTTGTGTGTGTGTGTTAAGAAAACCAATAAGTCATTAACATAATGAAACTTTTGTAATAGGAAGAGTCAATTATAATTTAGGTTGTGTGTGTGTGTTAAAAAAACCAATAAGTCATTAACATAATGAAACTTTTGTAAAAGGAAGAGTCAATTATAATTTAGGTAGCCATGGAGGATCCTGATCAGGTTCAATATCAAACTGAGTCCATATAAGTGCAATAATTTGCTGTCTGAGCTCGTATTTCTTTGAGCTTCTTGTTGCTTCCATCACGAAGATATTTTTTTTTGATAAGTAAGAATTCAATAAAAAGCGCAGAGGGGCGCAACCCTAGTACACAGGAAGTATACAAAAGTGCTCCTAAACAGAGGAAATGAAAGAACACGAAAGTAAAAAGTCAGCGAACAACAAACTACCCGGGCTATGCGCCGACACCCAGAGATATAATAAATTAAGCACCTTTCTACAAATAGCCCCAACTGAAGACTCCACATCCTCAAAAAGCCTAGAATTTCTCTCACGCCACAAGCCCCACAAAACACATAAAGGAGCTTGCTTCCATATATGAAAAACAGGACCACGACCCAGCAAAGTGCCCCAACCCCTCAATAAATCCACAACACTACTAGGCATAATGTGATTGTATTTAACAAAGCACAAGAAGGTAAAGATTTTTCATTTCAGGAGTCCCTAAACAAAATCATTGCCACAGCATAATACAGATATATAAAAGCTTGAAAGTGTTAACTTTTAACAAACAACTCTTAAGGTTGTTTGTAAAAGATGATCAACGGATTCAAATCAGAGTGAAACAAAAAATTATATGGTTCCAGAAAAAACTAAACACTTCTTAGGCTGAACTCTTATGGCCGACAATTCAGCTAGTATAGTAGAAGTAATGAAGTTGACATGCCTAAAACTACTAAATTTTACTAACGTTAACGGAAACATCATCTTTTGATCTAAACCACCAACAAAACCTAACTAACGCTCCAAAAAATATTAAAAAACACGATGACTAATGAAGAATCAGAAGAGCAATGTACATCATCAATCATTATTTTAGTTAGAGAAATGATAGAAAGGTACTTTGGTTTTTGTCATAAACTGAGGTGCAACGCCCAGAATACAAAATTGTTACTTGCTTACCTCTTCTCCGCTGCTTCCAAGTGTCAAGGTCAGCAGGTATAAGTCCTTTACCCATTATTGGTTCTAGGATATCAGCTAGGATTCCCTAATTAAGTTTGCAAGATTTTGAGTACAATAGATTGGAATACATAAATGATATGCAGAAAGTACATAAAAATAACAAATAATTCAAATTAAGCTAAATCCCAGAATGGTCAAACATACTAGCAAACCTATCTGCATTCGTAATGGTTGGAATTCATATAATAAGGCATCATCATTTCTCTTCTTGTGATAGATGGTTTTTCTCAATTAATTTGCACTAGTTATTGACCTGAGGAACCAATTGGGACAAACTAAAACTAGAGCAACCTTGGAATGACATGTTGGCAATGGTTCAAAAAATGTTCGTCAAGAAAAAGAAATAAGACCTCTCCATCACACTGTCATTGTTAAATTATGTAAGTTATAACAAGAGATACGAATGAAGCAGTCTTATACACAAATAGACCAAATAAAAAGAGTTCATAAATGTTCATGGAGATGGATGGCATTTCACATAATAATCATACTGACATCAACGTTCATAATCTTGTTGGCAGGAGGGAGGGTAAGTTCAGAAGCATAAAATGAGGCAGTACCTTGTCATAAAAAAATGCATTTTCTCGAAGAATATGTCTTGCAACAATGGGATCTGATACAACGACGAATGCTTTTGGCCCAAAAGCAAGTTTATAGACGGAGCCATGCTGCCAAATCCAACAAATAGACTACTAAGAAATATCAAATAATGAAGGCAAAAAGCGCACAAAAGGAAATGGGAGTCAAGAACACTGAGGTTACAATTCAATAATGTGATAAAAATATCAATCTGGTATATGCAAGGGAGCATCCAACCAAACCACTGCACCGCCACTTGTCTCCATGTCTGCTATAGAATCGATAAATTTAAGAGCACGTTTGGTATATAGAATAGTCATTCCTCTAGGAATAGGAATGGATATTACTAAGAATACAAGAGGATAGAATGGAATGACCATTCATTTAATTTTGTTTGGTGACAACACACAAAGTCTCACTAGAATTAAACCAAAATTTCAAAAACATCCAAAATTATAAACTTACAAAAAAATAATAATAATAATAATAAAAAAAATCTAGAAAATTCTGTGGGTGGCCAACACCCTCACAGATCACGGGGGGTGGTCATACCACCCCCGGAGCCCCTTGTGGTGAACCTCCAATGAGCATCGGGGGTGGCCGCAACCACCCCTAATGACACTTGGACGGTGGCCGCGACCACCCCCAATGTTCTGTGAGGGTGTGGTCAGCCACCCATATATAATTCATTCAGTTTTTTTTCATTTCTTTTCTTATATATAAATTTGGATTTGAAAAAAAAAAAAAAAAAAAAAAAAGCTTAACCAAAAAATGGAATGGTTGTTCCTATAAAATAATTCCACTTGAGTCTACTCCGCATACCAAAGGTACCTAAGAGGATTCCCCAACAGGCTCTCTATTTCAAAGTTTTCACCAGAGTTTGAAGAATATCCTCAAAAAGTACAATTTATCAAACTCTCTATCCTTTCTACAAATTAGCTCTGGTTAGATTCTCACTCCAAATTTGACTCACAACTTCTTTTAGCTATTGAGTTTTTTAATATTATTTCTTTTCACTGAAACCTCTTCCCGCCTTCACTTTCCCCCACTTTCCTCTCATCTCCTCATTTTTCCTGTTTCTATCTCACTCTCTGTGTGTGCATATATAGAAGCTCATTAAGGTTCTCAAACGGGCCACTCACTTCATACCTGGCACCATGGATTCCCAGAAAAGGTCCTCTTTCCTCTCTTTCTCTCTCTCTCTCTCTCTCTCTCTCTTTTTGGATATCTGGGTGTTCTGGGTTTTTAATTTTTAGCTGGGATCTCTTTGCAATTTGGTTTAATTTGGGGTTTATTTTTCTAGGTATTTATCTGATTGGGTTTCTAAAATGTTTTGCAAAATATCACCTTCTATAGCAGTTAGTTTCAACCAACTAAAACCAATAAAAAATAATATTTAGTTAAAGTAGAGAAATATTTGGAGAGTTTGATATTTGGTGCTCATGAAAAGTAATTAGCTAAAATAACAAAAATATATTTTTTTAGCTAAAATTTAGTTTAACTTTAGAGCTCATCCGGGATGCTCTTAAGTGACTTCATTCAGAAGGGTCCAGGACCAACCAATCTCAATCTAAGGCAGTTTTGTGGAAAGGTAAAGTACCTCTAAGAACCAATCGTACAGTGAATAGAAGAGAGGCCGAGAAAACAAATCCGAGACTGCACCTTCAGCTATAGGCATAGACCCTAGACTTCCCCCGCTTAACAAATTGGTAAGGAGGTTACTCGCACTGTCCACTAGATTTCTTCTCGTTTTTGGTTCATCAGTGCTTGTCGATTCACATCTACAACGCCATGAAAGAGCTCTAAGCCACACAAGTATCGGATAGAGAGAAAATATTGCAAAAAAACAGGAAAAATAAGAAGAGAAGAAAATATAGTAGTAGTAGTAGTAGTAGTAAACGAAATTTTTTTTTTGATAAGTAGTAGTAGTAAACGAAAAATCGCCGGGAGGTATTTATGGTAGCCAACAATATTATAGAAAAGAAAAGGAAAAGAAAGTTGAAGTGTGTCGTCACTAGGATGTTTATCTGGGCATCATCATATACTGTTTTACCTTACTTTCCACCATTTTCTTAGTAACCAAACAGAGCCCATAAGATACTCGGAGGAACATAACAAGAAAATGGAAATAAAGAAGGAACGGAGAGGAGAGGCACCTGACAGTAGACGGTTTTGCCTTAGAATTAAGGGAATGAGTGGAGTGTCTTCTGATACTCGGAAATCCAGGATCAAATCTCTGACAATTGCCACTACCCACAGCTGGGGAGAGCCCGAAGAGAGAAGCAGCCATGGCCATTGCCAAACTTAGTGAGTTTGAGCGGTGAGTGTGATTGTGCTGTTACTTGTGAAAATGGTGGAGCATTTTCTGCCAAGAGTTGTGGTTGTAAGTGGAGCATGATGCAACGTATCAAGTATAGATTACAATTTGGGTTTTCCTTCCCATCCGATTGTCATCAAGTGTGTTGCTTTGTTCCTTTTCTTTAAAAAATTAAAAATAAGTAAATAAATAAATATTGGTAAAATAAATAAATAAATATCGGATTCATTTGCTAAAACTTTTTAGACAGTATTTTTTTACTTTTAGTTGTGACGTGATATAAAAGTAAAAGTAATTCTCGGTATCTCTCGTATGAGCTCCACAAATCTAATAGTAATTTTTAAAAATATTGTGATTTTTAAAACCAGAAGGATGAGAGAATAAGAAGAGAAAGATGTATAGCACGTCTCATTATTATTTTGCTAAAAAGTTATAAAATTGTCATAGTAAGTGTTATCCAGCGAACCCAATTTGCATTCTCAAAAAATAAAATGTAAAATAATTTTCCATATTTTTTTATTTCAAAACTCAAATTAAAACTAAACATATTATTTTTTATGTTGTCGAAAAACAAATTGGTTTCAAGAACATTATCTTAAAATAATTTTAAATATATATTTATAAACATGTTTTTAATGTTTTTAATTTTTCTCTTCTATTTAGTTTAAAAAGAGCAAAATATTTTCAATAATTTTTTTTCCTCTTCACCAAAGAAAATTAGTTACAAAAGCATTTAAAGAGAAGACAACCCAATCTCGTTGAATATTACAAAAAGAGTGAAATGCATAACAAATAAAAAAACAGCTTAAGCTATCCAACCAACATATGCTTCTCTATCTATTTATTAGTGAGAGAAGCTCTCAACCTTCTCTTGAAAATTTCCTCCTCCCGGGGAGGCTCTCCACCACTTCCTACGTGTGCTCTAGGGAAGGAGGGATTGACTATCTCTTCCCTCCTCCCAAACCCCCGTTTCCATTTCCCATCTTTTTTCCTTGTTTTTCTATGTTTATTTCTCCTTTTTGTTTTTTCTGATTTTCCAACTAAATCTGTGCCACTCATTTGTTTTGTGGGTTATAATCTCCCTGTATCTCAGTGATTTTTTCTTGTTGTGGAGGCTTTTTTTACTGAAGATTGCTCCTCATCATCGACGACTCTAGTTCAGACATCAACAGTGCTCCTCCTCCTCCTTCAACAGTCCGTTGGCTGCCGTTGAGAAGTTTTCAAGAAGGCTAATCTCTTTAGCCTACTTCGTAAACCGTCTTGTGTGGCCCATTTCTAGGCTTATGCACAAGATATAGAAGACCGGGCCGTTTTTGGCCCATTTCCTAATAGTTGTTCTTATTTCTAGCACTGTATTTCTATTTTGGCATATTGTTGGGGAGCTCACTCCCCTCTTAGCTTTTGATTCCTTGTAACCCTTGCTCCCCATTTGAATAAAAATAAAAATAAAATAAAAAAACAATTTGAGTTCAATCATTCTCGAGTGAAATATCTTTCTGATAGTTATGGTGATAGTAAAATTTACTTGGGAGTAGCTCACCTTCAATTTCAATTAAAATGCTTCCTACTTGCTCACATTTTAAGACACATGAAAAAACCCATGTCACAAATTAAATCTTAGGGCCAACAATTAACTAAATTGAGCACTAACGACAACATAACATCTTAAGCACACCTATATCCACAAACTCTTTCGACACGTTTGATACATGAAATGATCATTCCTTTAGGAACACGGATGGCTATTACTAGGAATACAATGAGTTGAAATGGAATGTGTCAAGATTATACATCAAAGGTGCAACGAAAAATACCCCAAGTAAAACATCCGTACATTGCTAGGGTTTTGAAACATCTAAACATTTTCTCTAATGACTGATTAGAGGCCAAGAGTGTGGGCTCTCAAGTTGTGTGCATCTAAGGCCTACACAAGCCCCCTATTTATATGTAACAGCTCGGCCTAAACCTATGGGATCAAGGTTAGGTTAATGCTCCGTTTGTTTCGGCGTAAAATGATTTCTGGAAAATGATTTCGGCATTTTTCGGTGTTTGGTGGGGACGAAAATAATAGTCAACCTTAAAAGCGTAAATCGTTTTCCGAAGACGCCAGACGCGGTCGATTTATTTTAAACGACACAGTCGACCTTCACGTTCAAGCAGCCGACCACCATCGAAATATTGCCGGTATCAAAATCCGACAACATCCGGTAAATGTCGCTGGAATCCGGTCAGTCCAGATTCCGGCGACCAATCTGGCCGGAATCCGGCCATCTAGCCGGATCTGGCCAGAACGGTCGGCTGGCCGGACGAATCTGGCCAGATTGCCGGAATCCGGCCATTTGTGCTGGAATCCGGCCACTTTCGCCGGAATCTGGCTATCCTAGATTCCGACGAAACTGTCCGGATTCCGGCCTTTATCTCGAATTCTTGCTATATTAGCCGGAATCAGGTAAAAATTGTCAGAATCTTGTCAGTGAGTGACCGAATCTCGTCGTCGATGATTTTTATATTATTTTATATTAATATTTATATGTTTTGAATAAAAATTAATTTTTATAGGTTAAAATGATTGAATGAAAATATGAAAAAAAATTTGTGATTTTCTGTACGCGCCAAACACCGAAAAATGCTTTCGACGAAAAATATTTTCCAGAAAAAAGACTTCCTTGAAACCATTTTACGTCGAAACAAACGGAGCATAAGTGGATGAAGAAATGGACCCAAAATGACCCCCAACCTGATTTTCGACCTAGGGGATTGGTCCCAAGGACCCCCATATTTATCCCAGGGTCCCAGGAACCCTTGGGATCAGTCCTATCTTTAAAGGGACCAATTTCGGCCCGACTTCATACGATTTTTAAGGTTTTTAAGGATTCTGAATAATGGTTTAAGTCTATAAATACCCTTATTAACATAACCTTAGCCTCCATTTCGTTTCCCAAAGCCTCCAAGAGCGTTTTGAGAGTGAAAAGTAGAGAGAAGAGCAAAAAATGTGAAATACAGTAGTTTTAAAAAAGTTGTTAGGATTTTGAAGCTCTGCAAGGTGAAGAGATTGTTTCTTATAGTTTAATTCTATTTCCTTTTTGGTCATTAGAATATTGTATTAGGAATAGTTTTACCATTTCCTCCGTTCAAACATAGCTTTTGATCCGATGAAAATTTTAATAGGTTTATTCTTGGAGTTCAGGTATTCTTGATTAGTGAGATCATAATTGTCGTTGAGGTTTGATGATTGTTGTGTTTTGGTTATCGGGATGTAGACTCCACAGTATTTGAAATACAAAAGTTTCTGTATTTTACTTTCAAATGTTATGATTTGGAGTTTGAGGCCTTAAATAATGTCTAAGGTGATCCTTGTGAAGTTTCAAAACCTTTAGGACCCTTCTCGGGGTTAGGATAGGTTTTTTTGGATTCAAGGGTGTTCGGGACGTGTTGGGCTCGAACCTAGACTGCACAAAACCGATCCCATGCTAACAAGATTGGTCCTGCCTCAGTTAGGATCAATCACCCCAGCCAGGATCGATCTCAACCCTGTCTTGATCTATCATTCCCTATTCCACATTCCTCTTTTGTTAGTTTTTGGGTTATATGATAAGTTTTTGGTCCAGTAGAACCTTATAATATTAAGGTATTTTTGCAGAGAACCTTGTTCAAGAGTTCGAGGTTGATTTCAGGATTATCCCTACGATCGAGTGAAACTCACACGTCACTCACACGAATGCTTTTATCAATCTTTTTATTGGCATACTATTGTGATATATAAAACATGCATACTCTCTACTTGCAATAAATTATTTTTATAACGATGTAAGCTCAATTTTTATACACATTAAATATTGGAAAAAAATGAATGGAAAAGGTACTAAAATTCGTGTAAGTATTTACCATTGCATGCATGTAAAAGACAAAGAATAATTACATCATATGACATGACTCCTATTCATGGGTTTACCATTATATGAGCATGGCCATATAGTCCAATTTTATATTTATGTTTTTGCCACTTGGATCTAGTGGACCAAATAAGTGACCGGCGCAACCATGTAAGGATGTTGGTCACAACGAACGACATCGCAAGTAATGTGGGCCATCCAAGGTTGGACTATTAGTTAGCGGCCGCTATTGTACTTCATTGGGGCACTAGTGTCGTACCAAAGGTTCCTCGGGACTCGCAAATCCTAGCATGAAGAGGTTAAGGGCACGAATAAACCATATGAAGTTGAGCTAAAACTTTACTACTCATCATTTAATTATATGTATAATGCATTTCATTCTTGCATTGATATTTTGCCAAAGAACTATCTTACAAGATGATATATTTTACTCCAAAACCTTTTTATCAAACTCATGGGTTGGACCTTCATCACCATTGCTCTTATGAGGCATGTGGATGATACAGATCCATCCACGATTCTACCTTTTGAAGCGCTGATTAGGACTAGTAAAACGGGTTGGCGTGTCGGGTTTGGGTTGACCCACTTGACCTGCCACCCGTTTAGGTTCAACCCGAACACAGCCCGTTTAGCTAAATGGATCAGACAGGTTGGCACAAACACAACACACTAATTTTAACAGGCAGCACGACATGACCTATCTGACCCGTTTAGTTGAAGGGTCGTATCGGGTTAACACAACCCGACCTGACACAATTAAAAAACCACAGCATTACAATCAACAAAAATTCATGAAGATAGTGATTGAATCCAAAACCACAGAGTGAATAGCAAAAGGAATGCTTTAACTTGAATTTTTGAAACATGAAAGCATAGATTAAAAGGTACCTCATTTATCTCCTACGATTGTTGCAAGAATGAACCTAAATAAAAATGTTCTGTAAGATTCTTCAAAAAATTTAGAACGGTTTCGGTGGAGCTTGTTAAGGGGTTTGATTTTTTGTTTCAAATCTTGTTTTGGTGAAGTGGTGCGAAATGGGGGGGTTTGAAATTTTCAGATGGCTAATGCAATGAGAAATGGTTGATTACTTCAAAATTTCTGACAGTAAGAGAGATAGTAGTCACGTCCATCACAGTTCTCCATCATCGACTTTGCAGAACCCGTCTTTTACGCTACCCCACATTCTGCCAGCATATGCCTTGCTTGGGTAGTGGAACTTGATGTTACTACTCCATGCCACAATGTTCACCTCAACCTCCATCCAGGGACGAAGCCAGACATTTTAATAGAAGGGAGCCAAATTTTAAGTAAATTAAAAATAACCCAATTTTTATATTTTTATTATTCCCTTCAAATTAAAAATCAATAAGCAAAATTGAAAAGAAAATTTTTTGAAAAAAAGAAAAGTAAAGAAAACCATTGTCCAAAGATTCAAAAAATGAAAAAAAAAAAAAAAAAAAAAAAAAAAAAGTCTTAGTTTCTGTACTGAAATTGAGAAATTTCAGTTGGATAAATTGTATACTTCTTGGTGTTCTTGTAAGGCTTTACTTGGATGACATGGCTCTTGAAGCTAATATTCTCTTACTCCTTTTGTTAGAATAGCCCACTCTAACTAACACAATAACCCACTAACTGTTATACAAAACACAATATATTCTACGCAAAACACATTCTGCTAAACGCAACACAAAATAAATGAAACACATATCTTTTAGACTTTTCTAATGCCATCTAACTATATTGAAATGAATCCTCATTTTACATTATATTTGCCACACATTCTTAGGAATTCGAGCTTTGTGAAGTGTGTGACTTCTCAAGTCCACATATGTCTTCTTCCAATGTATTGTTTTCCTAAACCCCTTTTATTTACTTTGAACAAAACATATGCAACTTTATAACGCTCCTTCCATAGTACCCTTATCAGACATGTTCGTTGCTACCCGTGAAATATTAAAGGACAAAGTTTTGACAATGAAACTATCGTTCCAAATGAGACAAAACCAAATGAAGAGATGATAAAAGGGATGGGGCTAAGGGGCCAAAAAAAATTTATTACTAAGGGTCAATAGGCAAAAAAACTTTATAATTTTTATTTTTTTAACGTTAATTTTTTTTTTCTTCTTAAGAGTTTGGGGGGAGGGGGGGGGGGGCCTTCCGTCATTGCCTCCATCAATACTTCACTCAAGAAAAAAGAAACAAGAGAAAACCTCCATCAACAATATCACCGTAGCCTATTACCTCCATTGCTTCTCTGCCGTCAATCACCACCACATATCCAGCTTGAACTCACCACACAACTCATTTATAAGTGGACAATCAAAACCATAGAAGCCACCAAAATTTGGAAAATTAGATTATTAGTTGTTACCCCATTAGCAATGAGATCTGCCACCATTACTCCACCATTAATTTATGCTTCATCATATAATGTTTTTGCATGGAAAATTTACATAAAGAAGTGAAAGCCGTAGACGACGGAGAGACCGAGAGAGAGGGAGACAGAGAGCTGGAGATGACAGGCTCACGAACGACGCTAGATGGCTGGAGTGAGAGAATAGAGAGAATAAGAATTATAAGATTAGATTTTGGTTTATCCTTTAAGGTTTTAAAAAAAAAATACAAGTTAGACGGGTCAACCCATAGGTCAAGCGGGTTGACCCGTTTGACACATTTATTAAACGGGTCATAAATGGAAGTTGACTCGTTTATGAATTAAACCCGTTTATCCTAAACTCAAACCCTATAACTTCGTGTCGTGTCAAAAATTGTCAGACCTACTGATCACCCCCATTGCAAAACATTTTTAGATACCCAATCGCCCCATAGATTACAACACACCCCGAGGGTTCACTCATTGGTCGATTCTACCATGTAAGCGATGTTCATGTACAGCGACCAGAGGTGATGCACCAGCCTAAACACTCCCACCAGCCAATAGGAACCCACCCATTAGACAGGGCTACATCTTCCCAAGCTGCTCCCACAGCACAGAGCGATTCGGTAGCGATTGGTCGCAAGCTGGAAATAGTGACCCGACAATAGTTGGAGATAGCGGCATTACGCTCTACGGCATTCGCAGAGGAGTAGGGTAGGATGGCTAGCAAGTAGCACGCTCACGAGGCCACTATAGAGTGGGTCATTGAGATCCAGGCCCACATATGGAGGAGAATTGATCAGGGATTGGAAGTGAGGGATTCTACAATCGATGATAGCTTATTCCTGGGTGTTAGTATTTTTGGCCTCATTCTGGACAAAATCACTTGTGTGTGTAAAGATGATGTAAACAAGGATTCCACTATTCAGAGCACTCTTAGAAGACTTTGCACTGTGTGAAAGATCGAAGATTTCGGTTCCCTGTCAGTCGTCCAGACGATCGAGCCATCCCGTCCGGACGCCCACTTGACCACTGTCTCATCTGTCCAGACGACGTGCCATACCGTCCGAACGACAGTCAGACCAAGCATCATCCGTCCAGACGACGTGCATTTCTGTCTAGACCCTCCACTGTGTCAAGAAGTTTCTATCCAGCTTGCATCCGTTCGGACGCCTCTCGGTACTCGACCAGTCTCAGATTCTTTCCAAGTTTCGATAAAGGAAAGATCGATCAACCGTCTGGACGATGTAGTATACCGTCCGAACGCGCGTCTCCTTAAGGCAAGAATTGCAATTCAAATATCACCGCCCGGACGTCAGTCAGCCTAAGTCCGGACGCGCCTGCAACTAATATGGAAGTTGCCGATTCGACTTCAACCATCCGGACGACTGCCTCTCATGGTCCGGAAGCGCGCATAGCAGATATGGAAATTGCGTGTTGAAGTTCAGCCGTCCGGACGCTCATCCCCCATGGTCTAGACGCGCGAAGCCTTATAAGGAAATTACTTGCAGCGGACGTGCGACCGTCCGGACGATGTGCCATCCCGTTCGAATGCGGCTCTTAAACAAGAAAGATTTCTCAGCGAAATTTTTGAAAAATCCTGTCGCACAGTTCTCCGTCCGGACGGCCATGAACACCGTCCGGATGGCGCCCAGCTATATTTTGCCTGACGCTCATTTGAGCCCCCAGCCTATAAATAAAGGCCCATTGGCATTGAGAACTGCAAGAATTCGGTATTGAATTCCACAACTGCTCAGAGACGTTATTTTTCTTCTGAAAGGGTTGGCCCTAAGATAAATAAAGTCTATCTTAGGGGTTGGCCCTAAGGTAAATGATTCCATTGAAGACCCCTTCAGGTAGGAGACCTGGTTGGGAAGCGTTCGTGTTGGGTTACACGTAAGAGAGCAAGGTACGACCACTGCATCGGGTATATGTGAGTGTTACTATCTTGTATCTAGCTTTGTCTTCTAAATAGTGGAATTCCTGAGTTTGGCTACCCCAGAGTGGTTTTTCTCTTGATTGAGTTTTCACTTCGTCAACAAAAATCTCTTTGTCATTTATTTTCCGCTGTGCTTATTTTTGTTGACACTTGTGCACACACTTGCCTTTTATTTAGAAGTCAATTTCAATTTTCATTGGGTGATCAAGCAAACTAGTAGATATGTTTTTCTTTATTTTTGGTTGACCTTAGGCTTAAGCCTAAAGGTATTTTGGATTATGTTGTAACATTATTTTATTTTATTATGTTTTACTTTCTTGTCGTGATAGTGGAAACTATGGTTGGATGATAGTTAGTATCTACTATTTATTTGGATACATTATGATATAGTTGTCAAATGATTATTGTGCATCTATACAATTTAAAAACTATATGCTCATAAAGGTTTTAAAAGAAAATTTTATTTCTTGTAGAAGGAAAACAATTATTTTTAAACTAAAATTTTGAGGACGAAAATTTTATAAATACAGTAGAATGTAATAACCCAAAAATAAATATATTGAATTTAAACAACGATCACAATTTATAAATCAAAGACCCACATTAAAGGCCACACATAAATGGTTTCCAACAAAATACCTAAAATGATTTTCTTTAAAACCTTTTACACTTTTCATTTTCTTCATAACCGAACGTTTGACGTCTCACTAAAATGTTTGAGACTTTTCCTAGCTGAACGTTCGACGTTCCACTCGAACGTTTGACCTGTCTGAGAACATTTTTATCCTTATAGCCACCTCAGCCTTTGAGCGTGCAATGACCCATATAAAGCCATCATTATCCTAAGAAAAAAATACCATTTCACCATTTCTTAACACTAAAATGTGGTTTTTGAAAGGTTCCATCCCTTAATAAGAGGTAAACCTAAATCTCAATCTCGTTTTAATATGTGTTAGCATGTTTTCCTTGGTTTTAATCTATTATTTTTGTTGTTTTAAAAGACATTCAATCATGTTACATTAGGATTTTATAATAACCATGTATAGTTTAGCTAAACTTTCAAAAGTTATGAACTCTCATATTTTTTGTGCTTTTATCACGTTAACATGATTTGTTATGCTATTTAGCATTATTAGGAGTCATGGTTGAGTTAGGTAATGAGTCTAAATTTTTTTTTTTTCTTGCATTCTAGCCGTCACCGAATGTTCCACTGGTTAAGCTGAACGTTGGCCCCTTGTTGATCGAACGATTGACCCTTACTGGCAAAACAATCGACTTCGACACCGAATATTCGATGAAGACTATAATCTACATTATTAAGGTTTTATTTTGTGATTAGGGTTTAACACGTAACATTAGGATTCTTAGTGTGTCAATGTCTAACTTTAGAATGTGTATTGCAGTAACTTGGAGATCAAAAATGTCTAAGAGTGAGAACTGCCCGAGGTAAGTAAATGCTTACAAAACTCTTTTTACCCTAATGTGTAATATGTCAAAGGACTAAGAAAATGCTTTACTTTTTAAATAATTTGTCCTAAGCCTACTGATTTTATAATATGTTTAGTCTGCTTCAAATGATTTTAAATAAATAAACAATATTTGCATCGTATAACATGATACGCCGGACGTGTGGTAGAATGACTATAGGCTAGCATTATATGGGCTTGACCCTATGGTCATAGATTTAATTTTGTGTTTGACTTTGAATTTAATGATTATTTGTGACAAACGCACCATGTATGGATGGGTTACCATTGTAACGCCCAGAATAAAATAATTGTGAATATAAATAATTAATAAAAACGTAATATTTAAATTTAAGTAGTATTTATTATGGTAATATTTGAATTAATTATTTTAATCAAGAAAAAGTGTTAGTTAATTAGTTTAAGGTTAGTGGCTAGAAGTTAGAGCTAGTAATAGATAATATTTTGAAGTGATTTAGAAAATAATACTAAAAGGTTAAATAAAAGAAAGAAAGAAAATAAACATTTGATTTGGTCAACAAAAATGTCTATGACAAAAAAGCAAGAAAGAAAGAAAGAAAGAAAAGAAAATGGTGTAGGAAACATATAGGAGACAAGGCTAAGGCCTAGCTTTGTAGACATGAAAGTATGAAGAAAAAGAAGAAGAAGTGAGGTTCACATGGGTTCTTATTAGAAAAAAAAAAAAAAAAAAGTCTTGGCTTTGTAGCTTTCTCCATTGAAGAGAAATGACATGAATAAAAAATAAATAAAAAATCAAGGAAGTCAACAAAGCATGGAGATGTATTTAAAGTTGGTTCTCTGCAACATTCACATCCAAAATGTAAATGTTGCAGAAATAAGGCCAGCTTTCACGGCATGAAGCTGGTGAAAAAAAAAATTGTTACAAGGTTTTATCAAAGAAGAGAGTGTGTCTTGCATTTATTATAGATAAACTTAATGTCGGTAGAAAAAATGAAAGATAAAGCACGCATCTCTCTTCATTTAATTCATCTCCATGTTTTGTCTGTAAAAATACACATTCTTTGTCAATGTTTTGATAAGTTCAAAATACACATGCTACCTTCGGACAAGATGAGCAATAAACAGTAGGCTACATTAAATGCTTGGCAACCAAATGAACCAAAGAAGACCAATTGTGAGAGAAGAAAATCCAACAAAATCATTCAAAAGTTTCTAAGCCTTTGGCTATAAGAGTACACCTATGCATCTTCCTGTAATGGCTATCATTTGTTTGGTTTCTGAGTGTTCTTTTTTAAGATACAAAACAAAAGTCTTTCTTTTCTTTTCTTTCATCCATTGCACACACAAATAAAGGAAAGTAAGAGAAAGGAACGGGAAGGTGTAGTGATTCCTTTAGCAAGGAAAAGTACGTAGTAAATAGACCAGGGATCATTTCAGGAGATTAAGCTAAAGCTGTAAGTATAAAACTTACTGACCCTACACTTGATGTTTTATTGTATAAATTGTACAATATTTTTATTGTGATTATGAGCATGTATATTTTGGAATATGATTATGATAAATTATGTTGATATGATATATTTTATGTGTTTAAAGAAAATAAATTTTTTAAATGAAAATGAGATGTGATTATATGTGATATGTGAAAAGTCTGTAAAAGATGGAAACTCAATGGTTAAGTGGGGTTATACACTTAACACCTATAAGATGGATAAATTGGTAGCAATCCAGCGGTTAAGTGGGGGTATACACTTAGCAAATTCCAGCGGTTAAATGAGAATGTACACTTGACATATGAAAAGATGAACTGAAAAATGAATATTTAAATGTATGAACTGTGATAAATAAACTTCCTAATGCATTTATTAAGTGAATCAAGCATGTGATATGATATATACTGTTTTATGTGTTTATTTATCATTTTCATTAACTTGATATAAATTATTTTAATACTCCATGGTATGAGATATGAGTTTGATAGGTATTAAATGCAAAAAAAAAAAAAAAAACATTTTGGGTATTTATTAAGTGTGTATTAACAAAACTTTAGGCTTGATTTACAAAACGGTTATGAAATTTTAGAAAGTAAACACTTTTGTGAAAACCTTACAAAGATTACCGTTTAGTAAATTTAAGATAGAACCCTCGAGCCCTATGGGTGGCTTTCGGGCCACCCCAAATGGATTTCGGGGTGGCTCGTAAGCCAGCCCTAGGGCTCGGGGGGTGGCCGCGAGCCACCACCAGAGGTGGCGCCAACCACCCCATTTTCCTTTTTTTTTTTTGAAAAAAGAAATTAAGTTTTTTTTTTTTAGTTTACTTTTTAATTTTTTTTTAAAAAAATATTTTTTAATTAAAAAATGACAAGTGGCATGGGTAATACGGGAATATTTTTCCAAATGGGACATTTTTCAAAGGTTTTGGTAATTTGAGGGGCCGGAGTCGGAGTGTTGGCAATTTGTAGGGCTAAACGCAAAACGAGTAGTAATTTAGGGGGGCTAAACTGTAATTTTTTCTAGAATATTTTATACTTGCTGAGTGGTGGACTCACACATTCCCCCTTAGAATTTGTAAAATTGAAGATAATGATTAGATAATTGAAGAGATTTCACCTCTCATTAATGGGTAATTCTACATGTATATTAGTGTTCATAAAAAAATGAGGTGGTTTTTAAAATCACCATTTGATCAAAATTATCATTTGATAAATCATACGCCCAATGGTAATTTTAAAAGCCACTTTATTTTTTTATGGACACTTAATGCACATGTAGAATTACTCCTCATTAATTCATATGTTAGAATATGTTTAGTCAGATAGGAGATGAATAGTTATAACTTCTTATTATTAATGCAGAAGTTGTATAGTGGTTATAACTACCAATATATGGATCCCTTAATTGATAGGGAGAAATATTATGAATTCACATTTCTTACAGTGGCATTGTCCATTCTTGCATTTTTATTTATTTTTAGGGTTAAATATCCCTTTGATACTTGAGTTTTAAGCATTTTTAAATTTAGTACCTCAATTTTGTTTTGTATCATAGGTGGTACTTGAATTAGGAATAAAAACTCATTTGGTACCTCTATTAGACTTTCCGTCCAAATTTTAATAGCTTGCCACATGTCAACCGCTGAGGTTGACATGTGGCATCATATATATATATATAAAAATCTTTAAAAAAATAAAATTGAAAAAAAAAAAGGTGGCTAAGCCACCTCCCTTAGCCACCATGGAGGTGGCCGGCCACTCCATGGCGAAAAAAAAATAAAATTATGGGTTTTGGCCCTTGGGTGTGGCCGAACCTCCCCCATGGGCCACGGGGGTGGTTCGGCCACCCCAAAGGGGTAAAACTCATTAAAAAAATTTGAGGATTTTCCCTTGGGGGTGGCTGAAGCAGACCGGTTTAGGGGTGACCGAACCACCCCCGTGGCCTTAGGGGGTGGTTCGGCCACCCCCAAGAGCCAAAACTCATCAAAAAAAATTTTGAGGGTTTGCCCTTAGGGGTGGCCGAACCACTCCCATGGGCCACGAGGGTGGTTCGGCTACCCCCAGACCGGGCGGCCACCCCTTGGCCACCATAGGGGTGGCCGGTCTTCTTCTTTTTCTTTTTTTCGTTTTTTCAATTTTTTATTATTTTTTAAAGATTTTTTATTTTTTACTTATTTTTTTATTTTTATATAGTGCCACGCAAACCGTTAAAATTTGGACGAAAAATCTAATAGATGTATCAAATAGGTTTTTACCCTTAATTCAGGTACCACCTGTGATACAAAACAAAATCGAGGTACTAAATTTAAAAACGCTTAAAACTCAGGTACCAATAAAATATTTAATTTTTATTTTTAATTAATATTGATTTAAAAGTAGATCGACAACGTCGCATCAACTAAGAAAAATGATAGAAAAAATGACAAGAGAATAGTAAGTTACATGTCTCATGTGTAAAATACAAGACCTCTTAAATAGGAAGAAAGGGACCCAGCACAAGGGCTCTCTCTCTCTCTCTCTCTCTCTCGTTTTCTTTCTCTTGGTCTCTCTAAGCTGGCTTCCTCAAGAACTCAAAAATCATTCTCTTTACATTCTTCTTCACTCTAAAAATAAATGTGTTAACTTAAGCATTCAGCATTCAGCATTCAGCATTTAGCATTTAGCATTCAGCATTCAGCATTCAGCATTCAGCATTCAAGTGTCTTTGGCTCCCCCTTTGACGGCTTTTCTATTTTGTAGGTATGTCATTTTCACACCAAAAGAGCCTCCATCCCAGGGTAATCGTTAATAACTGTTAGGGTCGTGGTCCTTATGAACCAAAAAAAAAAAAAAAAAAAAAAGTCTTAAAAATTGCTCTAACAACATTAAAATCCCATTTCCAATCTGATGATTTCGATACTGGAATTTAGGATTACTTTAAATATGAAACTCTTGTCTATTTTCCTGTCAAATTAATAATATAAATGATATGAACATATATTTATGTCCCTCAAATAAAAACAAAAAAAAAATTAAAAAATTAAAAACAAAAAAGGCAAAAAAAGAAGGTGCATAGCCACAAACCTTGGTCGTATTGTCCCCAATCATGGATGCGTGGGGTAGGCTATCACCCTACCACGACGGTAGCTAGATTGTGCCCAACTGCCCAACCTTATCCGCCATAGCTGTAGAGGTTGTGTGCATCCTCTCTCTCTCTCTCTCTCTCTCTCTCTCTTTTCTTTTTTCTTTTTTTCCATTTTTTTTATTTAATGAGTATAATTATATTTTCATATATATACACACTTTTGTACCAAAGAAAATAAATTAAACCCAAGTGAAAGGTGGATATAGTAGACTAACCACTTTTGGTTTGGAAGCTATCCCATTCAATAAGATTCTTGCGTGGCGGTGGTGGCATTGGCCCAGTCTTTTAGAAATCAAATGAGATATAATAATATTGACATTTAGTAGACTACCAGACAAGCAAGAAAGATGCATCTTTGATCTTTGATCTTTGATCTTTGATCTTTCCCTTAAGGTGGAAAAGTCCACGTCCAAAAGATTTTAAAAAATAAAAAATAAAAAATAAAAAAGAAGAAGAAATGAGATGTTATAAACAATTAATGATTCAGCTTTGACAATTTGTTTTTTCAAATTCTTGGTTTAAAGGTCTTGTCTCAATATGTGAGACATAACATAATAAGAGCCTAAAATTTGTGGTCTGGATCTTCTGGAATATTTTGAGGGACAGTGTGCTTATGTTTTTTTAGATTGTTTTTTATTTTTTAAAAATTAACAAATAATTCAATGAATAAAACACTTACCGAACATTTAAAACTACTTTTATCTTTACGTCACATCACAATTTAAATTAGACCTGAGAGATTTATATCCCGTATGAGAAATGTTTGGTTTTATTCTCTTACACATCTCTTGTAAATCTTTGTACAAAAAATGTACAAATCTACCGTTAAATTTATAAGATCACATTTGAATTTCACATATTGAATTAATAATTTTTTTTTTAAAAAAAAATGCAAAATAATAACAAGAAACATGTGTATATAGGAAGGATGAGATTGAGGTTGAAGCAGCAGAAAGAAAAAAGAAAGAAGAAATCATTGAAGGCATGGCTAAACGCAGATGGGTCAACTTTGATACTAAATCAGCCAGTTCAGGTTTGTGTACAAAGAAGTTGTTGAGCCTAAAAGCTAGCTAGTCCTATCCTACAACACTAGTTTCAACACTATTGCTGAATTGACAGTGGACAAATATGATTAGATACCACAAATTATTTTATTGTTTTCTTACTTTACCCTAAAAGAAAACTAATAATGTCCCCCAGATATAGAATAGAGTCATTTTATCTTGAAAAATACTCTACTTTTTAATATATATATATATATATATATATATATATATATAATTGGCTTTCTAATCGATGTTATGAGATGATGATACATTTTTTAAAATAATAAATTTTATCTATAATTGATGTGTTATTTGGGAATCAACATTTTAAAGAAAAAAAATTGTTAGGATTTTGTTTCATGCATTTAATAGTATATATGGTAACATTGTTTGTGAAAATTTTTGTTTTCTCTTTTCTCAAAATAAAAACAGTAACAAATAATTTAAACATAAAACACTCTTAAAACAACAAAAATAAATTTTATATTTATGTCACGTCAAAATACGTTTTCAAATAAAAAATAAATAAAAATACGGCCCAAAACACATTAAAACAAAACCATTATTTTTTTTTACCATAAAGCATTTCCTCTAAAACTGAGTCAAATTATATTTCAACACGAAATTAAGGGGTTAGTCAAATTATATAAGATTAATTTATATAATCTTCTACCTACGAGAAATGCTATATGTTTTTCAAGTAAAGCTGATGTAGCGTAGTCTCCAATAGCATTTGGTGAATGAAAATTAATTTTTTAATTGAAAAACTACGCCACGTCAATTTTGATGGATAAAAAGTAGACGGTCGAAAAATATATATATATATATAACATTTCTATATGCCGACACCTTAACAAATCTAAATCCGACACCCAAACAACCTCTCCCTTTTTCCGTGTTTTCAAATAAATTCATTTATTAAAAAAGAAAAAAAAAAATTGCAATAAAAAACCTACTTCCCCCATAGGAAAAGATGGCTTTGGAAGTTGGTTGGTTGGTTCCGGGAAGCCCAAAAAAGTGATTCTCTTTAACTTTTCATGCCCAACCAAAACGTGCTCGGCAGACTCGGCAAAAGTCGCCTCGTCTCCACCTACCGCCACGAATCCCAATGCTGCTGATGAAGTCATGGTGATCTACGCAAATTGCCACCACAAAAAAATAATATATATATATATATATGCCTAAATTTAATAAAATCAAACCACCAATTATGAGATATCATATATGAAACTTATTTAACTGGATAAATAATTGAACAACCCAAATTCTATAAATCAAGTAATTGTGAAATATCACTCATAAAACTCACTTGATCAGATAAGTGGTTAAATAACTCAATTTTAATTTTGCTAAATAGATCTTATAAATGGTCTCTTATAATCATATGTTCGAAGTCTCTTAAATTCAAGCAAATAGTTTAAAAAGATCATAATCTAATTTTTATTTGGTCAGATAAATCTCATAAGTGGTCTTTCATAATCACCCACAAAATTTTTCTCAATTAAATAAATAAATAAAAGGCTTCGAGAAACAAACTTACTCATCTCAAACATTTCTCCGCCACAAGCCCACGTGCCATCATCAAAGGCCAGGATCTCTTGATTCTATTTCAAAGTCAATCTTTGACCACGTTGAAGCCTCCATAAATAGGACACCCCTATGCCCTTAATTTCTTCCCTTCTTACCGAAGGAAGAGGAAGAATTGTCTTTGCCTTGTTCCCTCCTTCCTCATCACATTTTTTTGTTTCCGCTATGAGCGAAACCATGTCTAGCCCTTCCGATTGGCTCCAATTCTATAACCAAAACCTTTCTACTCAACCGACGTCGTCTCCAGGCCGCAACGTCTCGGGACCTCAGGCCGACGATCGAGTTCCCGACGCCACTGCTGTCACCACCACCGTCACTTCGGCCACCGGTCACCTGAGCCCGGAAGGCCGCGTCTCCAAGCCCGTGCGCCGGCGGTCCAGGGCGTCCCGACGAACACCCACTACGCTACTCAACACGGACACTGCAAATTTCCGAGCCATGGTGCAACAGTTCACCGGCGGTCCTGGCGCGCCCTTTGCGCACCCCTGTGGGCCGAGCTTTGGTTTCGGGTTAGGCGCCGGCCGGCAAGTTCAGGTTAACAATCCTACAGCAATGATGTTGCCGCCCGGCCACGGGTATCATCATCTTCAGCAGCAGCAGCAGCAGCAACAACAGCAGCAGCAGCTGTACCAGCAGCAAGGGCAGCAATACATGTTTTCGTTAAGCAACAACAACAACAGCGCACCCGGTGAGGCTTTTCTTCAAAGACTTGGCGGGTCAAGAGTCGCCAACTTGGGGGCCGGCTCCGATGGGTTTGTGATGGGCGGCGTTTCATCTTCCTCCGGCCAAGTTGCTCCTGCTCGGCCTTCTAGCTCCTCCAATGAGAATAGGAGTAACAGTTTCATATTTTGAGAAAGACAAAAAGAAGAAAGTTAGGTACTGACTTGTCTTAGGGAGAAATTGTTGACCAATGTAAATATTTTATAATATTATATATATATATATATATATATATAAATCTCCTTGTCACTAATTGCTAGCAATCATGTCGGCTACATTTCAATGCGGCTTGGAGAGGATTTGCTTTTTTCTTTTTTCTTTTTTCTTTTTCTTTTTCTTTTTGGTTGAATTCATATTTTGTTGTTGTTTCTGGAACGTTGTTTACCAAAACAATGGATTCATGTTTTGTTGTTTATCGAATGTTGTTTACTTAAACAATGGGGATACTGCGGAATTTGCTGATCTCAATCTAATCCTTTTAAATTAATATTTTAATACATTTTTGTTAAATTGATATGATATAATAAATTTAACCATTTAAATAATATTTTATGTTTGTAGACAAAATCTATTTCTTAATAAATGAGGTATTTAATTAAAACGATGATAAATTGTGAGAGTTGGGGTTAAATCATCATTTATCTTAAAAGTTTAAACTTATAAGAAATATTTGATTTAATAATTTAATTGTCTCCCTTACATATAGGCTTAAATTTCTATTTAATAAGTGAAGCTCAAAACGTAGAATACTCCAAATAAAAATGGAGGGTGAATTGACGGAAATAAGATTTGAGGTGAGGACTTTTGCTCTGATACTAAGTTAAATCATTATTTACTTTAATATCACTATTTGTTCCAAAAGCTTAAACTCAGAAAAAAAAATGATAAATTTAATTAATATTCTAATACTTGTCTTATTTAAGTGCATATTATTTGTTCGACAACCTGCTCGATACTCCATTGGTTTAGCCCGATTCGAATTCGAACTCGATAATGTAGAAACTCGTTCGTTACTGTAGAAACTCGCTCAATTAGTAAGTGATACATATTCAACTCGCTTGATAAAACTCGACAGGGGATCACGAGCTCAGCTCGTTTAAAGTTTAACCAGATCACTCGCCCGGCTCGCTAGTTCGTTCATATCTCTTATATATTACTAAAAATGAGTTATATAAATTTAAACATGTATATTAGTAATTAAGTAATATATGTTACTTAATATTTATATATGTGTGTATTAATTAACATACCAACTAGTTAATTCATAAACTATATATATACACACACACACAATAAGCATATAGTATACTAGCTAAGTAAATATTGTATTACATATTAATTATAATACTTTGATAATAATATTTAGTATATTAAACTAACATATTAAGTTATTGATAGTTAGTATGGAAATTGTTCACAAATTTGGGCTTGAGCTCCACTTTAATCACACATTGAAAAATTTAATAGCCTATATCGAGCTCTAGTTGAGCTGAGCTTGTCGAGTAACCCGATTCGGCTTGACTCGAATGTCATTCTTAACGAATTCGAGTTCGCTCGAGTTTTAAACGAACCGAGCTTGAACACGCATTTTATAATTCGGTTCGAATTCGAACTCGACTATTTAAGCTCGACTCATAAACGAGCCAGTCTTGAAATCTTAAAACTCCACTCGGCTCGGCTCAATTACATCCCTGGACGTGGTTAACAAAAATCACTATCCACATATGTGGATGCATATAGCAGCATCCACATACTTTATATATATACATAAAATAAATTCACCAAAATGATATTGTTTTGGTGTTTAATACCAAAATGACGTCGTTTTGGATTAGGTATAAGTTATGTTTACATTGGTTTAGTTTGTTGTGTTGCTTTCTCATATAACATTTAGGCAAAAAGGCAAAAGTAATATAAAATCAATACATTTTTAAAATATTAGGGCCTTTAAAAAAATTAAAACAAGCCCAAAACACTAAAAATTTGCCTAAATTATTTTCAAAATATTTTAAAATGGGCTTTAATATAGATTCAAAGAAGGCCCAAAAGATCAATTATCTAATATGTGGATAGCGGATAATAACCAAAATAATCGTGCTAATGCGGTTAGTAAAAACATGATGCGGATACATATACCGATATCTAAAAGTGATATTCGTATTTTATAGACATAGATATTGTAAATAACTGCATCCACATCTGCATATATACCACTAGTCATGACTATAACTATCTTTATTAGATTAATATCATTTAGTTTAACAAAAGTATTGAAATAGAAAATCGTACGGATGTGGTTAGTAAAAACATAATGTGAATGCGGATATCGATATCGATATCTAAAAGTGATATCTGCATTTTTGCAAATGCAGATATTACAAATAATCGCATCTGCATCCGTATGTACACTGTACCCCTAGTCATGACTATAACAATCCGAATTAGATTAATATGTTTAGTTTATCGAAAGTATTGAAATAATTTGTTTTTTTTAAAAAAAAAAAAAAGAAAGAAAAAAAAAAGGAAGGAAGTGAAAATCTGTATGAATTTACTAGTTGATTGATTTTAAACTACCGTTCTTATTGGTACTTTGAACTAAATTGATCACGATAACTTCAAAGATATCATATTTGATAACTCTCCAATTTTAAAAGAAAAATGCTGTAAGTATTTTTTTCTTTAATCTGTCTTATAATAGATGATATTATTAATTATTTCTGTTTTGAGATATCATAAAATTAAAAAAAATTAAAAAAATCAATGATAAAGGTATTTATTTATTTAACTTCTCATATTATATTCAACTTTGAATCCATCCTTTTTTTTAAAAAAAAAAAATTAAAAATTAAAACGCAGTTCTTGATCCATCTATAAAGTAACATTTTTTTTTTTTTTTTTTTAAGGGATAACTTCACAAAAAATGTATCGAATTATACGTCGTTTTGAGATAATGGTACTAAACTAGCAAACATCTCAAACTGAGGTATCCAAGTTTCCAAACGACTCACTTAAGGGTACTCCATTAGGATTTGTTGTTAAATCCTGCAAAAATTTCTAAAATACCCCATGTATTTATTTTTTTTTAAAAATAATTATGAAAATTTTCAAAGATTCAGGCATGAGTATTTTTGTAAATTTCGTTAAATTCTAATCAACACCTAGATCCCTAACATTTTTTTTTTTTTTTTTTTCATTTTTTTCCTAAAAAAAAAGAAGGAATATTTTGGGTGCTTCGTTAAGATTTAACAGTAAATCTTAACGGGATCCCTTAAGTGAGACGTTTGAAAACTTGGATAACCCAGTTTGAAACGTTTGTTAGTTCAGTACCCTTATCTCAAAACGACGTATAATTCGATACCCTTTTGTGAAGTTATCTCTTATTTTTACTAAATTACGTGTTATTTACAAACTTTCGTATATTTTAAAACAAAATAATACGGTTTGAGGAATTATGAGTCATGCCAATATACCATAAGAGATAACAAGAACCCATTATAGTTGACAACCTTTTGTTCTTTTTTTCAAGAATTTCAACTTTTGCCCAATTTTTCCATGTTTTGGCCAAACAATTAGAAAGATCAAAATATATATCCCAGCCTTGGTCAACTTAAACCTTTTCAAACGAGGCCAGGCCAAGAGACCATCTTTTTTCACATTTTTGTACTTGAAAAAAAGAAAAAAACAAAAAACAAAAAAAAACAATAAAGAGATTTATCTCGATTAATTCAAAATTGGATTTTGGCCTCCTGAAATTAATCAAAAATGTGAAAATGTACGTGTGTGAAGCCGATGGATACTGGATAGGCTCGGCAGTTTCCGAAGAAGTTCATTTGAGAGCGACAGATTTGAGTGAGAAATGGGTTGGGAAGAGGGGGTGAATGGGGAGGTCATCAAGGGGCCCCCATTGGCATGAAAAGGAAAAGTTGCACTTGGCAAAGTCAAATGCACCCTATAATCCTTGCTAATTTGAACCAAAATGGGTGCCTATTGATTCACTAAGATTACATCAATCTTTAATTGGTAGGCAAAGCATTATTAGCTACCTTCATTTTCAACCTTATTGACACATATTGTCAAACACGTGGATGTGTAACTCTTTACAATATGTTTTGTGGTAAAGATGTTTGGAATATTTTTTTTACTTCTAATGCACTCAATTACTCTTCTGCCTCTCCTAATAACAATACTAATCCACTTTAATTTATATATGGAGTGTGTGAATGCTCCTCATCTTCTTTATTCTCCTCAACTTTCTCACCATCTCTAGCTAAATTCTTGCTTGTTATCATTGTTGTTGTCATTACCATTATCATGAATTCTTAATCAATAACGTCTTGTTTGAGTTCAAATATACAAACATATGACAAAATAACTCTTAAGTACCATGACGTGATATGGGTTAAGGTGAGCCAAGTATTCTTGTTTCTCTCAAGTCAATGACGTGGCTCTATGAATTCTTGGCACAAACACTAAAAAAATTGGCCGCCAGTTAAAACGGTAAGACAAGGCGTACCAGAAACGGAACAACCAAGAAGCATGGGAAATGATACGCATAGGTACGGAAAGCATTGAATGCCTTACCATTATTATTTAGAAGATAGAGATACATAAATCTTATATTGTCATCGCTGAAAGAGATAAATATATATCTGACTATTTAGGTAAGGAGCATGAAAAAGTTTCACACCCTTCAGTGTGCGTGATCTCAAGAATCTTAAACATCTCTTTTTGGCACTTTTAGTGGTCTAGTTGGCCTGATTGTCCTTAATGCAATCCATATAAACACCAAAGATAGTAAAATTCAAGAGTTCTTAAAAAATCTACCACTTACTGACCTTTTATTCTTTTTGTGGAGATATGTTGCAATCTCCAGTGCCATAACATAGGATTTTCCATTCACAAGACTCCTCTTTATGTCAATATCAAGATGCAAGGACAAATAATTAAAGGAAAATTTCACTTAACCCCCCTAAACTTCCATCACTTTGCAATCTCTCTCATCTTCCAAATTTCAAAAAACTCTCAAGTTAGTGTATTGAATTTCAATTTTTTGCAATCTCACCACCTCTCTTCCGGGTTAAGATTTGCGATTTAATCATTCGGTCAAAGGGTAAAATGACCCTTATTTCCATGTAAACTTTATAAAATTACAAAATGACCCTTAATTATTCCCATGTAAACTTTATAAAATTACAAAATTACCATTAATTATTCCCATGTAAACTTTATAAAATTACAAAATTACCATTAATTATTCCCATGTAAACTTTATAAAATTCCAGAATTTATCCTAATGGAGGGGTGAGATTACAAATTTTTTTAAGTTCGATACACTAAATTAAGAGTTTTTAGACTTTGGGAGAAGATTGCAAAAGTGATGAAAATTCAGGGATGGTTAGGTAAAGTTTCCCCAATAATTAATTTTCAAATTTAGGATCTAGATCAATTTTAAAATAAACCATAAACTATTATTCCATCCACAATAAAAATTTAAATTTTAGAATAATATTGAAATTTGATGCAACAAACTAAAACATAAATTAAATTTCTAATAAATTATGGAATATATAAAACATAACTGAATTTTAAAATTAACATAAAGGTCGTAACAACCTCCAGTTGTGAATACGTCTTATTTCTTGACGCACTATTCACTTTAAGAAACACTGCATTGTATTGACAACGTGGATTGTTAAACTAGAGAGATATGATACGTTTACAATTTCTATACAAGTTTGGTACAACTCCAACAACTTTTTTTTTTTTAAAAAAAAAAAAACAAAAAAAAAACCATTAGATATGTAGGACCCACATGTAGAAAAAAAAGATTCAATAGTTAGTTTGAAAAAAAGTTGTTGAAATTGTACAAGAGTTGTGTAAAGAGTTATACAACAATCATTTCTCTTTCTCTAAACTAGAATCAACCCACAGAATATCTAGGAGAATCAATAAAAAAGATTTAGGACAGAGTAGATATATGAGATTTCCTTTATGTCAAGTCATTTATGATACTTCCAGGGACGGAGTTGGGGGGTGGCCGGTAGGGGCCATGCCCCCCAGTTCATTTGAAAAAAAAATTAACAAGTATAGTTTGATTTTTCAGTCTATTTGGCCTCTACCTATTAAAATTTTTGGCTCTACCCGTTAGAAATTTTGGTCCATTTTTGCTATTAAAGTGTGGAGGAATAAACATTTTAGAGGCTTAGAACTTATTTGTGTTGATTGGTTCTTTGTGAAATGGTATATAATTTGTGGAGAAATAAAAATGAATTAAAGTATGAGTGCAGGCCGAAAACAGATGAGCAAATTTCTCAGCATATTTTTTTGGAGATTCATTCTTGAGTGCTGGGGAACTTGGAAAGAGGGAGATTTTAAATAAATCTTGAGAATATTGATCTTTGCAGGAGTTGGAATCTTAATGAATAAATTTTGAGTTAATAGGCGGTTCAGCCACGTCGTGAAAAACACTACTCCACCATATTGTGATTAATATTATCTGTTGAATGAAAGGAAATATTGGTTTGTGTTGTAGATAATGTAGTGTATAGTTGATAAGAAAGAAGAAAGGTATTGTAGAAAAGATGCATTTTTTATTTTTCGAAAGCACAGAAGAAACTCAAGAAAGCGTTGAAAGCTTGAAGATGAAGAGATACCAAACCTACCCAATATATTTTGTATTTATACTTTGACCACATATTTTAATTTATTTTTTGTTTGGCCCCCTCCCAGCCAAATGTCTGGCTCCGTCCCTGGATACTTCTTGCAATCTTTCTTTATATGCCCCATATTTTTCCTTTTTGTAGGAGAATCATGCATTTTAATTGCCATAACACTATATTGTCACCTTATTACAATAACTCGAAGAATAAAATGAGATAAATACAAAAAAGCACCATGAACTACCAAGCATTTTCTAAAGAGTGCCACCACGAACTAACACGTGCAACATTTGGATACATCAACCTATCATTTTGTTGCACTTAAGCCCCTTCGTTAGGGTTGAATGTTAGGTTGGATGGAAAAATGGTCATATCCCTTGCATGTGATCACTTCAACCAAAATCTTTCCATTTTACCCTTATTTCACCCCTAAAAAAATCGATTTTGTCCTTAAAAAACTTTATTTTTTTTTAAAAAAAGAAAAGAACATAGGTTGCCAAACCACCTCCTCCCATGGCAGGGAGTGGCTCACAGCCACTCCCTGATTTGGTTTTGAGGGGTGGCCGAACCATGGCCACCCCCCCTCCATTTTTGGTGGCCGATCCACCATTAGTTCATTTGTTTAGTTTAGTTTACTTTTTTTTTTTATTAATTTTTTATTTGGTTTTTAAGAAAATAGGGGTATTATAAGAAGAAAAACAAAAAGACATATGACCACTTTTCCATCCAACCTAACGGGCAACCCTAACGAAGTGGTTTATTTGTCACAAAATGGTAGTTTGATGTATTCAAGTGTCACACCTGTCAATTTGTGGGGCTTTTTTAAAAATTAGCTCATAGTTCAGGAGGCTTTTTTGTATTTTTCCAAATAAAATTCATTTTGAAAATACACATGGTTTTGAAACAAGTATGTTTGACATGTATTTTGTGTTCTTTTTTTTTTTTTAAAAAAAAGAAATAAAAGAGAGAGAGGAGAGGATCGATCCCGATGCGACAGAAACTCATTTTGGAGCACCAAAAACCCTATAAACTTGACCATCAACCTATTTGTAACCCCCAAAACCCTAAGAGATTGCATTAGTTCAAAAATACAGCATCTGAAAGCTTGAAAGTGAAGGGGAGACATAGAAGAAGCCAAGAATTGACGTCCTTTGTCGGTTCCTAAGCCGTATTCGTGTTTTTTTCTTTTAATTTTATCCATTTTCACAAGGTAAATCCTATGACTTTGATGTTTCTTTTCTATTTAACCCAAAACCTTTAATCCTTGAGTTTCTTATTGTATTTCTGTTATAGTGTTGTTGTTTAGTACGTAATTGGGTTGTGTGTTCATGATAGGATGAGATGTTTTATAATAAATGTGTTTAATACATTGGTTTTAAATAAAGAAAACTGATATTCCATGTTTCTCATTGATTAACGATTTTAAAACAATGGTTAAGATTTTAGTTGACGTGTTATTAATTTTATGTATTCAATCAACGTTTTAAACGAACACAAACTCACACAACAATTTATTCCATGATAATTTTGATGTGATAAGGTATTCAAGGCAAAACTCTTGACGATTTTCGTATCAAGAACGTAACCTTGACACCTAAAATTATTCTTGGACGGTTTCGAATGTTATAGAAAGCGTATGGACGTTCGGGATTGTTTGTATGGGTGTTTAGCGGCTTGGAAAGGCTTGAATCTGGTGCTAGAAAGCACCAAGATCAATCCCTGCTAAGCAGGATCGATCTCAGGTCCCTTAAGATCAATCCCAGCCCTGCAGAATCGATCCTTGGTCCCCCACGATCAAAAGTCCGTTTTAGGGTTTTCAATGTGTGTCTTAGGTTTCGAAGTGTGTTTTTAGGCTTTTTATTAATGTTTATCTAATTATAAGTTGGTTTACAGTGCAGGAAGTGAGGATGTCTAAGGAATCATCTGAGTGGTCAAGGTAAGTGAATACTTACAAAACTGTGAAAAGAAAACCAATTTGAGCATGATATGTTGATATAAATTGTTAAAGCTTGAAAATAAATAATGACTTCTACATTACCAAGTGTGTGTTCGTGTGTAACAAAATATCTTAAATGTGAAAAATAAAAGAGACAAGATATTTGTTGACGAAGTGAAAACTCAATAAAGAGAAAAACCACTCCGGGGAAGCCAAACCCAGGAACTCCACTATCAGAAGACAAAACTAGTTACAAAGCACTTGTACTCACATACCCTCATGCAGTAGTGATACCTTTAACCGTAACACGTACCTAGACGTGAACGTTTTCCAACTAAGTCTCACACTTGAATGGATCTTCTATGGATTCCCTTATTTTAGAGCTCCTCCCTAAGATAGACTTCACACGAAACCAAATAAGCACACCGGCAACGGCTTGAAAGCTAGCGAATCTTCAAATCTCCAAAAACACCATCTCAAAGCTATAAGGAATTCATTACTGAATTCTTCAGAAAACACATGCCTAGAGGCATCTATTTATAGGTTTCAAAAAACCTAATTTTACTCAAAATCGGAGTCCTCTGGGCAACGTCCAGACGGTAAGCAAAGGGCGTCTGGACGGTCAACTATTTCTGTGTCTGAAAAAGGAATTCCGAAACTTCTTGAATTTCTGGCGGCTGTCCAGACGCTACTCTCTTTATGTCCGGACGGTGGGCCGTCCGGACGTTTCTATTGGTTGTCTAGATATTCAAGTTGTATCATTTTTTCTTAGCTTTCCAACAACACCAATTTCGTCTCAATTCGATACTTGGACAGAGAGTTATGATAAAAATATTGAGACGTGTGCATAAATCTTCCTGAAAAGCATCTAGATGGTGTTGCCCTTCCGTCCGAACGATTGTTGTTTCCCGATCCGTGTTTGAACATGATATCCAATTTCTACTTGGACTCTGAATAGCGTCCGGATGGTATAACCACGTCGTCTGGACGGATGCACTTGAACGCTGGAATCTTCTCGAACTTTGAAGAGCGTCCGGACGTTTTGCCATGTCATCTGGACAGTTGCAACCTTGCACTATTCGAAACTTCTAGGCACTGATTGTGTCCAGGCGGTATTGCCACCTCGTCCGAACGTATACGGGAATTTGGGATTCCAACTGTTCTTATATATATATATATATATATATTTATTTATTTTAAAAAAATATATATATTGTGGCACACATAAGGATTGTTGGGGATAAATTCCATTCAACCCGATTCAAGGAGAAGATAGACATTCAACAACTACTTCAGAGAAATCAGATATTAGTTATCTCAGTAAATTCGGATTAGGACTCTACTCCAAGTTGAATTGGAGTAAGTAGTCGTAATCCGATCAGTACGTGATCCTATCCCCAAGAGAATTGGGATAGGACTCTAATTAGTCAAATAAGATATCAGATAAGAAGAATGATTAGATCAGAGGTCTAATAAAGGATCAAAGTCCAATTAGAACTCTAGTAACAGTTCTAGATCAACAAGGAGCAGGAATCCTACTTCAGGTTTGACTTTACCTCTTTGCCTATAAATATGCACATACCCATGTATAAACTAGGACTCAATTTTTATGTATAGAGCATTATTTTCTTACAGAAGCTAATTTAGGCATCGGAGAGGAAGTTCTCTTAGTTTTTGTTGTTTTGCAGAATTATTAAGAAGCGTGAAAAACACCAGAAGAACGTGCAGATTCACATCATACCGAAAACTGTACCAACAAGGATAATTGGTAAATAAATGAACAAACTTAGTTGATTAAATCGCTCATACCGTTCATGTTTAATAATCTCATGTGGCGTACTTGATTTCGTGAGAGCGGATGATTCGTCCACACGGAGCACCAAATCAATTTCCAAAAACCTTAAAGTAAAAAACACATTTTCTTTTTAGTAAAAAAAAAAAAAAATTTATTACGAGAATATATTGGAACATAAAAATATCAATAATTAAAGGAGTAGGAATATCTGCCATGACTAAGAACAAATAATAAACTTTAGTGTTATGAAATAACTTTATTTAAATTAAGCAATATTAATTCAAATAGTAAATTCAAACCTTCACGTGGGTAAATGTTCCATCATGCATGAATTTTACTAAATGACTTTATTAATAAGACTAGTAAATTTAAAAATCAACAAATAAAATTTTCCCATACCTATTGGTATAGAAAAATCTTATTTTTAATGCAAATTTACCGTATTATTCTAATTAAATCATAAAAATAAAAACCTTAGTCTAAAGCAAAGCCATTAAATTTATGAATTAATCGTACTATAAATGTTAATTCTCATTGTGAAGTTCATGCTAATAACCTTTATGCGATTATCATTATAAAATTAGGATGATGTGGATATTCCTAAAAATATTATGATAATCACAACGTCAATAACATCTGCTGACCTTATAGATTCTAAAAAAATCCTTAAGGAAGTTTTAAGACAAATTTCTTTATGTGATTATCATCTTGACTTAGGATCACTTTGATTTTCACTATTTTATTTTGGTATTTTAAAACTTCAATCTTTATGTTGGTTACAAAATATCCCAATAGCATAACAGTTCAATAAAAATATTTATGCTTAACAAAATAAAATATTTCAATCAAAATAATGGATCGCATGGGATTGAAATAAGCATCAAACATTATAGTTTTTTTTTTTTTTTTTCAGAAGATATAACTATATATAAATTAAATACTATCTAATCATTTTGACAAACAAAAGAGTTGGCTTGATGGTCCAGTCATTCCCTGTCCAGGTGCTGGCAGTTCGAATCGGAAAATGTTAGATTTATGACACCAATACAACAACTGTACAACAATCCCTCACATGAGGGTGGGTCCCACATACTGGGGCACACCTTCATGTGAGGAGTTGTTGTACAGTTGTTGTATTGGTGTTGTACAAAAATCAAATCCCTTCTGCTCACCTGCGCCATTATAGCATTTATTTTTTAAAAATCTTGACTGGGCTTTTTTTTTTTGGCGGGTTAGTCGACATTACCGGGTTTGGGTCAGCCCATAAATCTGACCCCTTTTATTGCTGGATCGGGCCTTTTTTTAAAAAAATCTGGAATGGGCTTATTTTTTTGGCGGGTCAGCCCATAAATCTGACCCTTTTTCTTGCTGGATCAGGCCTTTTTAAAAAAAAAAATTTGGAATGGGCTTCTTTTTTGGCCGGTCAGTTCACATTCAGGGTTCGGGTCAGCCCATAAATCTGACCCCTTTTCTTGCTGGATCAGGCCTTTTGTTTTTTTTTAAAATCTGGAATGGGCTTCTTTTTTGGCGGGTCAGTTCACATTACAGGGTTCGGGTCAGCCCATAAATCTGACCCCTTTTCTTGCTGGATCAGGCCTTTTATTTTTGTTTTTAAATCTGGAATGGGCTTCTTTTTTGGCGGGTCAGTCCATATTACAGGGTTCGGGTCAGCCCATAAATCTGACCCTTTTTCTTGCTGGATCAGGCCTTTTGTTTTGTTTTTAATCTGGAGTACTGGGCTTATTTTTTGGCGGGTCAGTCCCCATTACCTTGTTCGGGTCAGCCCATAAATCCGATCCCTTTTTTTGCTGGATTGGGCCTTGGGCTGGAAACCCAACCTGGTTGACCTAATAGCTTGACGCAAAAGTCTTTAAACTTACAGGTTTTTAACCCTACCTGTTTCACCCTTTGGGTGGACCCGAGTGGTGAGTATTTCTATAATTTTTTTTTTTTGTCTCTCAAAAATTGAGGTAATTTTTTAAAATCATTAATAGTGATCGATCACAAGCTCAATAGTAATTTTAAAAGCCACGTCAATATTAAATAAACACAAAAAAAAAAAAAACACACAAAAGAACCTTCTAACGTTACTCTCTAAATACCTTACTGCCAAGATTCAAGATACAAGGAAGAAGTAACAGTAATCGTACGAGTACAACTACGAAAAAGTAGCAGTTTCCCAAGAAGCATAATGTCAAGTTTGGTAAGCTTTGGATATTGCCCAAGGACAGGGTGATTTGCAAGACATGTTATCAATTCTTTCACTTCAAGTGCGTATATATAATATTTCTTTATGTGTGTATATATATATATATATATATATATTATATCCTCCATTTGGAAAACGTACCATCTCTCTCGATCGTACCACAAAATGAGGATCCATAGCATATCTCTATCTTTCCTAGTCCCCATATTTGCTGTTTTGGCTTACAAACATTTTAGCTCGATCGCCTTCTTCTCGTCTCCAATCACTTCTTCAATGGGAGGGCATCATCATCACCAACACAAACAACACCCTAAGAAGGGAAGAACAGTAGTAGTGTCGGTCTGCGATGATTTCCCAGACGACTTTCCTCCTCCGGAAACTAACACAACCTCGTATATTTGTGTCGATCAAAATGGGTGTTGCAATTTTACAACGGTGCAAGCAGCAGTTGACGCAGTTCCAAATTTCAGCCTGAAAAGGAGCATAATATGGATCAACAATGGCGTTTACTTGTAAGTAATTGCTCCATCGATCTCGATCTTCTTTCATTCATTCATTATTTTCTTGCTTCGTTCTAAGCTAGCTTGCATGCATGGCAATCTGTTCCCTGCAGTGAGAAAGTTACTGTTCCAAGAACGAAACCCAACATAACATTTCAAGGACAAGGCTTTACATCCACTGCCATTGCATTCAATGACACGGCTAATTCTTCGCATGGCACGTTTTTTAGCGGTTCTGTTCAAGTTTTCTCAACCAACTTCATTGCCAAGAACATAAGCTTCATGGTAAGATATATATATATGATTATGGTTTAACTCATATATATAATTAATTAATTATAACAATATTTCAAAATCTTTGTGATCACGCTAGAATGTAGCTCCTATTCCAAGCCCTGGTGATGTTGGAGCCCAAGCAGTGGCAATAAGAATATCTGGAGATCAAGCTGCATTCTGGGGTTGTGGATTCTTCGGAGCCCAAGATACCCTTCATGACGATAAAGGCCGCCATTACTTCAAAGACTGCTATGTCCAAGGTTCCATTGATTTCATCTTTGGCAATGCAAGGTCACTCTACGAGGTAATCTTGCCTATTAATTTTTGTTAATTTAAACTTTTGGAATAAGTGATTATTTAACATGGTATCAAAATAGAAATTCTGAATTCGAACTCGATCGATCTCCTGCATTTGCCTTTCATTTCATTTAAATATTCCACGTGAAAGGTCGGGAGTGTTAAAGTATATATTAATTAAATGATTAAATTTACATCTTCTTATCACCTTAAGCGATTAAATATCATGAGTTCAAATCTTGTCATGATCTATTGATATCTTATTTTAATTAAATATTTTACGTATTGGGTGTCACTAATTAAGGTAGAAATTGAGCCGACAAAATTAATCATTTCCTATCGATCGATCGGCTTAAGTTTTTGAAAAAAAGAAAAGTAAACAATAATAAAGTAGTAATCCCTGCATTTTTCACTGCTGCAGAATTGCCAGATGATTTCCATGGCGAACCCAGTAAACCCAGGAGTAAAGGTGATAAACGGAGCAGTGACGGCTCATGGGAGAGCTTCCGTGGACGATAAGACTGGCTTTGTATTCGTGAACTGCAGCGTGGGAGGAAATGGAAGAGTATGGCTTGGTCGAGCATGGAGGCCGTTTTCTCGTGTCATTTTTGCCTACACAACAATGACAGATATCATTGCTCCAGAGGGTTGGAATGATTTCAATGACCCTACCAGAGACCAGTACGTACACATCTTCTTCTCATCACCCAGTTTTAACGTGGATTTATTATAGCTAGTCACACGCATTTAGCACGGAAATATGATTCTTTATCACCTCTAAAACACAACTCTTGACCACCTTGCATATTCATATTCATGTGGCAAGATGGTCTCTGGCTAGCTTTAAGATTTTTTTCTTCTAAAAAAAAAAATAATAAAATAAAGTAAAAGTAAAAGTTGCCACATATATAGGTAAATGTAGTCAAAATTGTGTCTTGAGGTGACAATGTATCATATCTCTTTAACATTTAACGGTTTACCTAATATCAATATTCATACAATCATACGTCTTTTAAAAAAAGAAAAAGTATACATACTCTCATTAATTAAATTATCACTTCATTGTTAATGTGCTCCAAAACTACCAATTGTGTCAATCTCTCCCTAAAATACCATAACAATGTCAATGTCTCTCTAAGCAAATAAAAGGACAAAAATAACATTAAATTTTTTAAGACAAAAAAATTCTTATAAGTTCAGGAAAAAAACTAAAAAAATGAAAATTTCAAAAAAAAAAAAAACAATATTTTTTTTAAAAGAAAATAAAATTTAAAAATTTAAAACAATTAAAATTAAAATAAAATGATCGCCTTGGTTTTTCATGTTTTTTTTAATGTTTTCTATTCTTTTTTTCAGTTTTTAGAAAGAAAGAAAAAAATTAAAACAAACAAAAAATTTCTTGTTTTTTTTGTTTTGTTTACATATATTAGTTTTTTTGTTATAATTTTATGAAGGGTATTTTTATGATTGGAAAACATTAATATTGTTTTGATAGTTTAGGGAATTGAAGAAATTGACACAATTGGTAGTTTGGGAAGAACATTGACAATTTGGTGGTAGTTTGAGGGGGGATGTGTACTTTTCCCATTAAAAAAATTTAAATAACATGCTACCATGTACACCATTAAATACACTAATTTTAAATTTTAACCATTATTTTATGGTCAAGATTTCAAACTGAATCACTATCCCCACAATTTTAAAGAAATTAATTACGAAATTTACGCCATTTCTTTACCTCAAAACGTTTGGAAAATGCAACCTATTAAAAATGCGGCATATTACAGTAGAGAATTGAATATATTTTCACTAGGTCCTTACTCTGTATGTTGTAAAAAAACTTTGAGCAAAAAATTGTCTTTTGGTTTTATGAAGAACAAGCTTTTCTGCAAAACTAAAAAAGAACTCTTTTGTGAGGAAAATTCTTTGTGATTGCCTTGCTAACAACATGCCCACAATTTTAAAATGTATAATTTTTCAATCGTTTTGATGTCAAAAAAATGGCCTAAAGTTTGTAATTGAGAATCTATAATTTCTTTGTAATTGTAGATGATTTTAATCTAAGTTAATGCATCTAACAGTATATATGAAGTCAATGTTGACACGTTTTTTTTAAATATTTAAATAATATGAAATTGTGAACATCGCTAGATGTACCAACTTTAAATCCTTATCATAAAATGGAATTGAACAAATTAAATTTATTTTATTTTATTTTATTTTTATTTTATTTTTTATTTTTTGTGGTTTTGATGATTGCCATAAAAAAATGTAGGACTGTATTCTATGGAGAATACAATTGCTCAGGCAGTGGAGCCAATATGACGATGAGGGCTTCTTATGTTCAGAGACTCAATGACACACAAGCTTTACCTTTCCTTAACGTCTCCTTTATCGAAGGGGATCAATGGCTCCAACCCTACAGTTTAGGCCATGTAATATGATAACAATATATATATAATAACAGAAATTATTACCTCTTTTTTATACCTACAATACTACAATGAAAAAGTAGCAATACTAATTAATAAAATTATTACCTCTTTTTATATAATAATAAGAGTTCGTTTATAAAAAAAAAAAATTACGATTTGAAAATATAAAAAAAAAAAAATTTAAATCGCAAGCAATGGGGTGCGTTTTTAAAAACACATTATTTTAAAGGCTAAATTGCGATTGTAAATGCTGAATTGCGATTATACCAAACGCTTAACTGCATTTTTTAAAATTACACTTTTTAAAATCACAAACCCAAACAAACTCTAGTGATAATTTTTTTTTTGGGGGGGGGAGGGGTCTTGGTAATTTAAACTCCTTTTTATAAGAAATACTAGATTAATTAATTATCATTTTTTAATTTTGAGAAAAGTACACATTCCCTCAAACTATCACTTTATTGTCAATGTGTCTCCAAATTACCAATTGTGTCATTGTCCCCCCTAAATTACCAAAAAAAAAAAGTTAATGTCCCACCTAAAGCCAACAAAATGACAAAAATAACCCTAAAAAAATTTCAATAAGACAAATATATTCTTATAAATTCGAGAAAAAAAAAACTAAAACTGAAAAAAAACAATTAACAGAAACGATATATATATTTATTTTTTGAAAGATTGAAAAAAAAAACTAGAAAAATGAAAATCCAAGGGGGTGGCCAAACTGAAAATTATAAAAAACAAAATCTAAAAAGAAAAAAAAATCAAAACAAATGAAAAACTTCGATTTTTTATTTTTATTTTATTTTTTAAAAAAAATTATGTTTTTATGTTTTGTTTTTATATAATTTTAAGATTTTTTTTATAATTTTATGAAATGCATTTTTGTTATTGATGAACTAACATTTTTTTTTTTTAGTTTAAGAAAGACATTGACATAAGAATAATGATTCAATGCCACCCAAATATACAACTTTTCATTGCCTTGCCTATGTGGCAAGGTGGTCCTTCACTACTTTTTGAGTTTTTTTATTTTTTAAAAATAAATTAAGGTGGGGGACCACCTTGCCACATAGATAAGGTAGTGAAAAGTTGTATATTTAGGTGGTAGTGAATCATTACTCTTGACATAATTGGTAGTTTAAGCAATAAATTAACAATTGAGTGGTAATTTAAGAAGAATAGCTTTACTTTTCCATTTAATTTTTTTATAAAAGCTTACTATTTGTCGACCACTCATAATTGCCTTTCGCTGTTTTGCACACGAGGGTTTAATGGTGTAAATGTTATGCACTTTTGTAGAAAATAGTTGCACGTTGTGCCTGAGTCTTTTCTCTTTACACACTCCTCTGGGTGCCCTCTGGATGTTGTTAACAATATATATACAAATCCTTCCACTACATCTACATGCACACTTTTTATTTTTATTATTATTACGATGAATGGAAATTTACAATAAAAGAACTCAAACAATAAAGAACAGTCCAGCATAAACTCATAAAACAATAACTGCATAATTTCATATTTTCGTTTGTCGATCAGCTTAAATCCTTCTTTTACCATAATCTTTGTTCTGATCTCCCAGCTAATTCTTAATTTGAACAATTATCTTGGTTGATTCCCATGTTTAGGATCCTTTTTTTTTTTTGGTTCCAAAGATTATCCGGCCACTACCGCTCTCAAACTTAAACGTAGGTTCCATTTAATTTGTTTCGGTGTAAAATAAATTTTATGTTTTTGGGTATTTGGTGCGACGAAAAATAATAGTCAACCGAAAATATTTTCGATTTTGTTGACAAAAAAAAAAGCTTATTTAATTTCTATAAAATATTTTCCCTTTTTCAAAACCGTAAATCATTTAAAATTTTTAAATAACGTGGCAATGTAAGATTTTATATTCTACATACACTACAAAAAAAATTGTTTTTTGCCACTTGCAGTTCGCCACGTGTACGGTCACTGTACACGTGGCGAACTGTTGGCCACGTGCAAGTGGCAACGTAAATACACGTGGTGGATCCGGGTGACACTAACTGCACAGTTGGCCGCGTGTATTAAAATACACGCGGCTAAATGTATTTTTTTTTTTTAAAAAAAAAAATTATATTTTTTGGGTTAGCCGCATGTATTTTAATACACGCGACCATTTGGCCACGTGTATTAAAATACACGCGGCTAAATGTATTTTTTTTTTTTTAAAAAAAAAAAATTATATTTTTTGGGTTAGCCACGTGTATTTTAATACACGCGGCCATTTGGCCACGTGTATTAAAATACACGCGGCTAAATGTATTTTTTTTTTTAAAAAAAAAAAAATTATATTTTTTTGGGCCACGTATCCTTAATATTCTGGAGTATACTTAATATTTTTTTTTTTGTTTTTTTCCTTCCTAATATTCTGGAGAGTGAGAGAGATACAGAGAGTGAGACAGAGAGTGAGACATACAGAGAGTGAGACAGAGAGAGAGAGAGAGGTATTAGAGACAGAGAGAGAGACGTCGACGTCGGGAAGGCCGTCGGGAAGGCCGGCCACACGGTGGTCGGGGAGCTGGCCGGTGGTGCGCGCCTGACGGAGAGTTGGCCGGTGGTGCGCGTCTGACGGAGAGAGAGAGAGAGAGAGAGAGAGAGAGAGCGAGTGAGAGGGAGAGAGAGAGAACACTGAGAGAGAGAGCGAGAGGGAGAGAGAGCGAGCGAGAGGGAGAGAGAGAGAGAATACTGTGAGAGAGAGCGAGAAAGAGCGAGCGAGAGGGAGAGAGACAGAACAGAGAGAACGGAAAGAGAGAGAGAACAGTGACGGAAAGAGAGAGAGAATTGAGAGCGAGAGAGAATTGAGATGGTGAGAATATATATATATGATATATTTCAAAATTGGTGCAGGTAGGTGCGCGGGACAACTCCCGCGCACCTACCTGCACCAATTTTGGCCACGTGGCCTAAAGCCACGTGGCCAAATTCTTTTTTATTTACATTTTAAATATATTTTTATTTTATATATATATATTTTTATTTTAAATATATTTTCAAAAACAGTTGGCCACGTGTATTAAATACACGTGGCCAATTGCAAATATAAATATAAAAATTTATAAAAAAATATAAATATTTTAGCCACGTGTATTTATTACACGTGGCTAATTGGCCACGTGTAATTAATATACGTGGCCAATTACAAATATAAATATAAAAAATTAAAAAAATATATAAATATTTTAGCCACGAGTATTTATTACACGTGGCCAATTAGCCACGTGTATTAATTACACGTGGCCAATTAGCCACGTGTAATAAATACACGTGGCTACTTGGCCACGCATATTAATACACGTGGCCAATTACAAATATAAATATAAAAAATTATAAATATTTTAGCCACGCGTATTAATTACACGTGGCTAAATGTCATCTAGCCACGTCTATTTATTACACGTGGCTAATTGGCCACGTGGCTAATTTCATGTTTTTTTGTAGTGATATGACCTATATGCCACATGTATATGTGATTTATTATATTTAATAATAAATTGTATATATGGTGTACAATATGGTAATTTCATTGTAGTAAATTACCTAATAAAATAAAATCAAATTAATTGGCATTGGCATTAATTTGTAAATTGACATCAAATCAATTTAACTAATTTAAGTTCAGGCAACATGTTTGGGTTCTTGTGGAGGTTGATGCTTCCTTGAAGCACTCACTTTGTTTTGGCGTTTTGATTCAAAGATGGATACATAATTTCTGTGTACATGCCTTGTGCCACCATAAGCACTGCTGCGCATACAAGCACTGTTCATAGAGATGTGAATAGTGGCAAAGGGGCTAAAGTTTTCGAGTTAGGGTTAGTATTTCGGATTATAAAATTTGGGTTTCATGTAGGGTTTTTAAACCAAGCCCAACCTAGTTTCAGTTCAAAAAAAAGGGAAGGGGGGGGGTCATTTAGTTGGCTGGACCAAATCTAATATGGAGACCTGGCCTGATAAAGTGGACCGATCCAATACAGTAGCCTGCCCGATATAAAGGATTGACCCAGTAGCCCATTCAGATTTTTTAAAATAAAATAAAACCAGGCTCATGTAGGATTAGAACTTTGGAGCTTTAAGTCCATAAAGTGCCAACCTCTAAACCATTAAGTTTTGCATTGTTTTATGCTTTCATATTGAAGTTTTATTAGATTTATAATTTTATAGTGTTCAGTATTAATTATTTTAATGCATGAACTTTGAAATATTCTTTTATAATTTATATTGTTTAATATAAATTGTTGTTTGATGTCTAGACCTAAGAATAATTAACAATGCCATATGTGTTGGTGTATATTTACGGTACTATCAAATAATACAATATTTACGAAAGTTTTGTTTAAGGAAAGTCTTGGGATTTAAAAGTGTCTTTGTGACCCCCCTCACTTTTCTGAGAACTCACATGGTTATACCTTAGAGAATATTGTTTACTTCATTTTCATCTTGGTTTGTTTTTATTCCTAGAGCTAAAGTTTGGCATCTATACAGTTATTAGATGTTAATGAAGTTGTGATTATTAATTATTATAATTTTGGGAGAACCACAACATTCCAATTTTATAATGATAATTGCATCGGAATTATATACATGAACTTTATAAAGACTTTTATTAGATGTTCATGAATTGCATCGTGATTACTATAATAATTTGGGAGAGCCACAACATCTCGATTTCATAATTATAATTGCATAAACATTATACACATGAACTTCACAAAAAGAATTAACATCATGTTGTAATTAATTCATAAATTTAATTAATTATCTCCACATGGACGTTTTTATTTTAAATGACTTAATTAAAATAAGATAGCAAATTTATCATTAAAGGTAAAGTTTCTCTTAGGCCCACAGGTATATAGAATTTTATTTATTAATGTTTAAATTTATTAGTCTTACTAATAAATAGTAAATTTTATGCGTAATGTAATCTTTGCCCACAAGTAGGTCAAAATTTACTATTAAATTAGCATTGGTTAATTTAAATAAAGTTACTTCATAGCATTAAAGTATTTTATTTTATTGTCTTGATCATTGCAGCTATTCCTACTACTTTACTTATTGGTAGTTTTATATTCCAATACTTTATGGTAATAATTTTTCTGACTGGAAAAGAAAATGCGTTTTTTCACTTGGAGTGTTTGAAATTATATTTGGCGCTCCGGGTGAACGAACCACCTACTTCTACGGAATTAAGTATGCCACATGAGATTATTAAGCATGAATGGTAGGAGTAATTTAATCGCCTAAGTTAGATTTTCATGAAATCTCGTATCACTAAAAGCATTAGGGATTTTTTTCTTGAATGTTTTAGGGGCCAAAGATTTTATATAGTCTGTTGATGAACATTTATTAAGTTATAATAAAGCTTTGGCTAGCACTCTAATAGAAAAAGCTTTAAAGAAAAACATTTTACAGTTTTAAAAGTGTTTCTAAACAAATTATGGGAATGAAAGATATGATAGCTTAACTTAAGTTTCAAAAGGTTTAGATTTTTGAGTCATTGTTGGTATATTTCATTTTGAATTTTGCTAAATGTGTAGATAGTAGAAAGTCTACTTCATGATATTTTTTCTTATTGTTAAAAGGTTATATCCTAGATATGCAGTAAGCAGACTACAGTTGCTACGCTTATCATGAAAGCTAAAATTATTACATGCTATGAATTCACTATACAAGCATGATAGTTGAGACATTTTGTTAAAGGCCTCAAAATTGTCAATTTTATAGTTACACCCATAAAGATCTTCTGCGATAATTCTACTATAGTTTTCAAAGTAGAAACAGAAGTATATCAACATAAAGTGTCTTAATACGAGAGATAACATTAAGAGACATAAAGTGTATTGAACATATAAGTACTATTAAATTAGTTATTGCGGATTCCTTGACTAAAGGTTTACCAGTAAAGAAAGAATAAAGTCATGTGAAGTATATGAAACTCATTAATTCCTTATTTTTGCTTAGTTTCTCTCTATTTGATCTGTAGACATAAAATTATTATTATAAAGTTTTTTTGTGCACATTTATTGTTTTTATCTGTGGGGATAAATAAAGTTAGACTCGAATAACTTATAGGAAGTTCATTCATAAAGACTAATTACTCATATGATACTCATATAAGAACTGTTACACATTGTGATATATGGAAGGGATGACCTATCATATAATGGTTTTACCGCTATGATTCATGTGAAACATTTCTTAGAAATTCCATAAGTAGTTGGCCACACTAAAAAACCTAACACCATAAGAACATGTATCATAAAGGCTAAGTGAGAGAATGTAAGATTTTATCTTCTATATATGGCCTATATGCCACATGTGTATATGATTTATTGTATTTAATAATAAATTGTATATACGGTGTACGGCATCATAATTTAATTGTATTAAATTACGTAATGGAATCAAATCATATCAATTGTTATTGGCATTAATTTGTAAATTGATATTAAATCAATTTAATTAATTAATTATTCCTTGATGGGAGGAACAATTACAGTATATATGAATTTTGAGGGTGCCTGACCTAGCCTATACATAAAGAGTTTGTGTACTCCATTAATACGATATTCAGTAGGCATAAGTAAGAAGATACTTCTTATTATTTTGTTTTCAGATGCCATTTGAAACGCTTGAGCAAAGATAGCTAGAGCTAACCCTAAATCATTTCTTTTACTTTCTGCTGTGTATTTGTTTAGCAAATAATTATGTTTATACTAACATGTGGTATATGTATACAAAAATCTTTACAAGATTAGTATACATATTCTCAAATGTTATATGGCATTTAAAATTGTAATTGGATCAAAATTTAATAATGATCATCTCAAATTCAATAGTAATTTTAAGTCACATGACATTTGCAAAAACAAAAGACTCTAATCCTCCTTATAAAATTACTTATTGTGTCGGGATCTTTGTTTTGCAATAAAGTTTGCCAAATTAACATTATATCGTGTTGTTTTAATCTGTACAGAAATATTTATTTATTTGAATGTACTATTGTTAGTTTTAAATTCCAATAAATTAATACAAATTAAGCTTCTGCTATCAAAACTTAATATAACGCTTCTATTGTTGTACAGTTTTTTTTTTTTTTTCATAGTTGAGGAGGTACGTACGTGTTTAATTCCTTGTGTTTGGTAATAATAAAGGTAGTTCGTTACGTAATATATAACATTAATTAAAAACTCAATACCATATATAAAAAAGTATTTATAAGATAAAGTTAATATTTAAATCCTAATACAAGCCAATAAGTATGTTGTTAATTTGGTCTTTCTTTTTATATATTTTAAGGCTGCAATAAATAAGGAATTAACTCAAAATTAAAAGGTAAAAAAAAAAACTCAAAGAACTACCATTCAAGTTGATAGAAAGAACTGATTATGAAATAAAAAAGACAATCATAAAATTGGTGTGCAACACCAAAGCGATCTTTATCATACTCAATCAAACCACATGTTCTTCATGACAATATTATAGTTGGATAAACTTGTAGAAGATTCTTCACTAACCTTTCCTCTCCATATAATTTAGAATTGTACTTTACTACCAACCTTGTTCATAGACCAATGAAATTGCCACATAATCAATTCTATTAAATGTATCCATCTAACTTTAAAAGGAAGAAATTCATAATCAACATGCTAGAATCCATGATCAATTGGCTAAGTAGCAGGAACCAGTCATCTTTATTTTCTGCGTTCCCTCTTAAAGTTTCAAGAAGTAATGCAATTTATAGTATTATATTTTTAAATGATCTGGAACTGAAAGTAGAAACTTCAATTATCACAATGTGTAATGTTCACCCCCTCCCTTTTTGACAAATTTATAGATCCATTTGATTAATAAACAAAACAAAGAATATGCAAATAAAAAAAATGCCACAAGTGAGCTAAAATCCAAAGAAAACACAGTATTAATATCTATATAAGTTTATGTAATGATTAATGACTATGAGATTGACCAACTCATTGACATATATAAATAAATGAACAAAACCGTTACAGCCGAACAAAAACCAAAAAATTGAATTCAACAAGATCTTTTAACATTTGAGCTTTTCTGAACTAGGAATGTTAAATATATTGGAGAAATATATGAAAGAGAGAAAGAGCGGAAGCATCCAATGGATTACATTATATTGAAGTAGTATATATAACAATATTACATAGGTTTCTATTTACAGAGATAATGAGCAGTGAGCTAGAAACCTTAAACTACATAAGGTAATGAATAAATCTTAATAAGAAAGACAATAAGCCTAGAGAATAATATAATATTCTTAACATCTCCCCTCAAACTCAAGGTACAAGCTTGGTCTTGGGAAAAAGAAAGGGCAAAAGATTTTTTTTTTTTTTTTTTCGTTGTCAGGAAGTCGCTAGAGATGGCCGGAATAGGGTGCCTAAATCCTGGCCGTGGTTAGGGGTGTGCACGCGGCGGGGCATGGCGGGGCGAATTTTCGCCCTTTTCCCCCCCGCCCCGCACTATTGCGGATTGAGAAAATTTCACTTGCGAACCGCACAAAAAAGGGAGAATCCGTGCAGTGCGGTTTAGGCGGGGCGGGAGTGATGCATCGCTCTTCAACTTCTTCAATCTTCTTTGAAAATACTGCAGCACTTGAGTTAAAACAAAGAAGATGAAGAGGCGAAGAGCGGCGCAAGGGGAAGCTGTGAAGAGAGGAAAAAAATGAAGAGAAGAGGTGTGCGGCACAGGCACTACGGCGATAGGGTTAAAATGAAGAAGTGAAGACAAGAAACAAAGGAAAAGGAGAAAAGCGTGAAGTAATGAGGGAAGTCCACGTGCCATTTTGTAAATGAATAATGGCTTACTAGTTGGTTCAAAAGGCAAATACCCGTGCGTTTTGATTCTTTCGAACCAACGCATGGCTCCCACTTCTAGCTGTACCAATACATGAATAATCTCTTTTCACTTCTTTGGATTGTCTTCTTCCTCAGAGTCTCAGACTGAGACATAACAAAGAGAAGATTAGAAGAGAGGCTGAACGAACTCGACGAAGAGTGAAGAGAAGAGAAGAATGAGGAAGACTCTAGAGGCTGTAGTGCAAGGTTAGGGTTTTTTAATTTTATTTTTATTTTCCTACCGGTAGGGACGGGGCGGGGCGGGTCCCCGGGATTTTTTAAAACCCCAACCCGCAATCCGCCCCGCCCCGCACAGATATACCATATTTCAACCCATACCCGCAAAAAAAAAAACAAATAAAATCGGCTAGGGCGGGGCTGCGGATGCGAGTTAGGGCGGGTCCGCGGGTATTTGCCCACCCCTAGCGGTGGTGGTAGATGGTGGCCGAAGATTGGCAGCTAGTGGCGGCAGAGGAGTCTGGCTGTGGCAGTGCCTGACCTGAAAGAAAATCTAGGTTGTGATGGCCTTGGGCCCATGTATGGATTGGAGTTCATGAACCTGGTTGACCAAGTTGAATTGGGCCGGTTTAATGGGCGAATTTGGCCCGAAAGTCGTGGACCATTTTATGGGTCGACATGGCCCGAAAATAAATTACTCGGATCTAACCAACTAGAGTGGATTGAGTGGTTTGAATTTGAGTTGACGACCGGCTTGGACAGCTGAGCCGAAGGAGGATTGGGCCGGCTCGGGTCTTCAAACCCTATGGACTGAACCGGCTTGAAACTTGTTGGTTCGGGTTGGACGCTCAAAATTAGTTTTGGACTGGACTAGAATGTGTGAGTTTGATGCATAGAGTCACGCGTGAAGGACACACGCTGAAGAAGTAAGAGACGCGTATTGGCACGTGGGAGGTGCTATCGACAAGTCCGGCGCGTGACAAAATCTTTCCTGCGCGTGGAGCCCGTGGATGCATGTAGGAATTATGGCAAATGTCTTGGAGGCGCGTGGCGGTGCATGTATGGCATGAAGAGGCTCAAAATGCACAGATCCATCGATCTGGGGCTGAGACACCACTTTTGGTGGTTGTTTGGCCGAAAGGAGTTCCAGTGGTGGCACGTGGGGCTCGTGGAGATTATGCCAGTTGTGCGTGCAGTGGTTGGGGTCGATAGGGCTTCCATAGATCGGTAGATTTGCACCTTGCAGACTTGATTCTGGTATTATTTTTCTAGATGGAGCTACGATGAAGGTGTGGAAGAGACTTTGATGTATTAATTCCTTTTGGGTGGACTAGCATAGTCCATTTTTTATTTTGGGTCTATAATGAGCTAAACCTATTGTGTAAGCATTTGAGGAAGTCATGTACTCTCACCCTATAAATGAATGGAGTTGGCTTATTAAACTTCATTAGGTCATCTAAAAATTAGGGTTGGGTGACTAGACGACTCCACACACACTACAAACAGGACGATGGCTGAAAAATCAGAGTTGGCAAGCTCATCATCAAACAATGAAAGTACGCTTATATTTTGTTTCTTCACATGCTATGAAGTATGACAGATTAATATGAATTATTTCAAACAATTGGTATCAGATCCGATCTGTTCTTTTTCGTGGCTGTGTTGAATTGCATTTTCCTTTAAATTATATTCTTCATTGTCAATTTTTGTTCTGTACCGCTATATATTATTTTATATATAGATTTGTGCCACTGTATTTATTTTTTAATATTGATCTGCGCGTCATTGCCATCGTGTATCAGTGAATGTTTTTTTTTTTTTTCATTGAAATTTTAGAGCAATATGAATAATGCTTTGTGTATATGACCAATGGTTTGGATTGATTATATACTCACCTATCGTGAGACTAATCAGGATAAATCGTTGATCTGTTTCATTGATTATGTACTCACCTATCGTAGAACTAATCATGATAAATTAATTGGAGTAATTATTTTGTGAACTGCAATTTTACTAAGGTCCATACGGATAACTGATTTGCCCTATCGAAAAATTATTATTTTGGTAGGATGCTTAGGACGATAAAGAAATTATTAGAAAAAAAATACAATTTAGCCCCCCAAACTACCACTCTTTTTTCGGATGGCCCCCCAAACTACCAAAGCTTGTACTTTGACCTCCTAAACTACCACAACCTTTGAAAAATGCCCTTTTTGGCGTAATATCCATATGATACCACTGACACGTGTCATTTTTCAATTAAAAAAATTCAAAAAAAATAAATAAACTAAAATTTTATTTCTTATTTTTATTTATTTTTTTTTAAAAAAAGATGGGTGTTTGGGGTGGCGTTATTTTCCAATCGTGGCCCGGTCTTTCCAATTTTATTTCTTATTTTTATTTTTTTAGTTTATTTTTTGAATTTTTTAATTAAAAAATGATACATGACAGGGGTATTATGGTGATATTTCGTCAGAATGAGCATTTTTCAAAAGTTTTGGTAGTTTGAGGGGCCATCAGGAGAAAGAGTGGTAGTTTGTGGGGCTAAATTGTATTTTTCCCAAATTATTAAATACTCTGCACTTAATGACCAACTCTTATCCTCTCGACAGCGGGTCATCTCAAGTCGTTGTATTAAATTATTTTGCTTTATCCTGTGTATGAGTTCATTGTGTGTGGAACTATAACATAAATTTTGAGATAAACAATTTGCATGAGTCTCTTGTGCATATGACTCTAGCATGAAAAATATGATGACTATATGAGTGCATGTTTTTTGTTTTTATTTTACAAATATAATAAAGTCTTGTTGTGATGTTCTCAATTTTGGGAAATCAAGGTTTGTCCCTCCCATTATCTGCCATCAAAACTTTGACGGGGACTAATTATAAAGATTGGAATGAGTCTCTCACTATCAATTTAGCTATCATGAATCTTGATTTGGCTTTGAGGGTTGAGACACCTGCTGCACTTACTAAGAAAAGTTTCGCCAAAGAAAAGACCTACTATGAACGTTGGGGGCATTCCAATATGACTTGTCTTATGATCATGAAGTACACCATTGACAAGTCCATTAGGCAGAGTATTACTTGTATTGATAGTGCTAAGGATTTTTTGGCAACTGTTGGGGATAAGTTTACTAAGTTCGATAAAGCAGAAAATAGAACTTTCATGAAATTACTTACCACTACCACTTATGATGGTTTTAGTGGAGTTTGTGAGCATATTATGAAGCTCACTCATTTCTTCAACAAGCTGAGGCAAATGAAGGTTGAGCTAGCATTCAGTTTTCTTGTGTGGTAAGTGTTGGAGTCCTTACCATCTCAATTTGATGCTCTCAACACCACCTACAATTCTTAGAGAGATAAATGGAGCTTAAGTGAGATGACTTCTATAGTCACTCAAGAAAAAGAGGTGATGAAAAATGGAAAGTCTCATGCTGTTTTTATGATGACAAATGATAGTGGACATTTTAAGAGAAATTTTATAAGGGCGACAGCAGTGGCAATGAGACACAGAAAGTAAAGAAATTCATAAAGTTTTCTCAACAAACTAGCGTATGTGTCTCTTTGGAGCCTAAGATAGAAGAATTCAAAGGAAAATGTAATTTTTGTCATGTGTATGGGCACAAGAAGGCAAATTGCAAGAAATATACGGCTTACTTAGAGAATAAAAGAATTACAAAGCACCAGAAAGCCGAGTAATGGGGAGTTGAAGGTGAACATGGGAAATGGTGTGAAAGTTAAAGTTGAATACATTGGCACTACAAAGCTTGTTTTTCGCCTCTGGGCATTTTTTTGGATCTAAAACGAACTGTTTTTGTATCTTCTATTAGAATGAACCTTGTCTCTATTTATATTTTGGACAAATGTGAATACATTTTTTGAGATTGGAAATAGAATGATTATCATTTATAATAATTCTATTGTGGTTGGTTTTGGCACATTGTGTGATGGTTTATACATGATTGACTTGATGCATTCTTTATCTTATTTCTCTTCTAGTGCCTCTTTTGTGAATGCTGTGGTTGTTTCCAAATGTAGTAGGAACATTGAGACTTCCTCTATGTTGTGGTACAGACATTTGGACCATATTTCTAAACCAAGAATTGAAAGGTCAATTTATGGGTTTAAATAAGCTTCAACGCAATGGTATTTGAAATTTGATAGAATTGTCACCTCTTGTGGTTTCAAGGAAAATGTTGTTGATTAATGTGTATATATTTAAAAGTCAATGGGAGCAAATATATTTTTCTTATGTTTTATGTGGATGATATATTACTTGCAACAAATGATAATGAGCTTCTGTTTGAAACTAAGCGTGTGTTGTCTTCTCATTTTGATATGAAAGACCTTGGTGAGGCCGCTTATGTATTAGGTATTCAAATTCTTCGTGACAGAAATAATGGTGTTCTTGAGTTGTCTCAGAAAACCTTTATCGACTAAGTTTTGAATAAGTTTCATATGTAGTCCTGCTCTCCTAGAAAGGCACCAATTGTGAGAAGTGATGTATTTTCAAAGTCTCAATGTCCCTAGAGTGATAATGAAATGACTCAAATGCAAGCAGTTCCATATGCATCAATTGTGGGCAATTTTAATGTATGCTTAAGTGTGTACACGACCTAATATTGCTTATGCCATAGGTGTACTTTGGAGATACTTGAGTGATCCAAGTTTAAGTCACTAGACAGATGCAAAGAAAGTACCGAGATACTTAAATGACACTAATGAAAGATTTTATGTTGACATATCGATGATCCGATATTCTTGATGCAGTTGGATATTCTGATGAGGCTTTTATGATGATAGGAGATCCATTTCTGGATATACTTTCATAATGGCAGGAGGAACTGTTTTGTGGAAAGTGTCAAACAAACGCTTACAGCTTCCTCAACTATGGAGGCGGAGTATATAACTTGTTACCATGCTTCATGTCAGGCTATATGGCTGCGGAATTTTATCTCAGGGCTGGTTATTATGGATACCATTACAAAGCCGCTGAAGATATTTTGTAATAATTCTGTAGCTGTTTCTTTCTCTCTGAACACTGGAAGCTCTTCGCAATCCGAGTATATTGATATAAAATATTTGTTTGCTAGAGAGAAAGTAGTTAAGTCTCACATTTGTGTTGTGCATACTCCCACAGAACATATGTTAGCGGATCTGCTAATTAAGGGGTTGTCTCCTAGAGTGTTTCAGAAGCATGTGACTCATATAGTTTTATTAGAGTCTTTTGTTCTATTGAGTTAGTGAGAGTTATGTACAGTTTTGAGTACTCATTTTGTGTTGTCATGTATTGTTCTGCTCAAATTTGTATGAACTATAACATTGGTGTTGTGATACGAGACATTGTGTATGAGTCTCGATTGGCTTCATATGAATATTTAGTGATCACTATTGTACTATTTGTGTTTTACACTTGCATTCTATGTCTTAATCTCATGATTGTAAGTTCTTGTTATATGTAATGCATCATCTCAATGTATTATAACTTATTACTTGCAAACACTTTTGAATCAGACTGTGTTTTGAAATTCTTATTTGCGTTTGTTTTGTGTTTAAGTAACTTATGTATTCAATTGTAGTAGTATATATAACAATATTACATAGATTTCTATTTATAGAGAGACAATGAGTAGTGAGCAAGAAACCATAAACTACATAAGGTAAGAAATAAACCCTAATAGGAAAGACAATAAACCTAAAGAATAATATAATATTCTTAACAAGGAAAAGACTAACATTAAGTGCATTGTTTCCATGTTTCAGTAATGCTTTGATTCATTATTGGGCATGTATATAAACACTTACGATATATACGGCTTGTGTCACATGTGACACTTTGTATAGCTACAGTTGTATTATGTAAAGACAGTTAAACTTTATAATATAGATGTTTAATGTCAGCACTGTGGTGCTACTTCATGTAATATGTTAGATGTTTCTGCTGCTAGAATGTAATTTCTAATATGAAATGTTATTACGATGTTATGAGATAATAGTTGCAGATATGTGTTAGAATAGCATGCACAGCTTTCCAAAAAAAAAAAAAAAATGTTGAAAGGTAGCGGGTCGCTACACAAATCCTCTTCAGATTGCATTATCAGCCAATCCTCTCAGTGGGTCAAAAAAGTCACTATTCCCATGATCCGCAACATCAACCTATAAAAAAAAATATAATTGAAATTTTTCAAGAGAATAACACTTCATGACCAAATTTGATCCACAAGGAGGTTTAACCAGGTTCAGTTCCTATTGGACTAGGAGGTTTGACTCAATTACGGGTTCTTGAGCTGTGGAACAACTCTTTATCAGGCCCATTGCCAAGTGATCTAGGCAAGAATTCACCATTGCAGTTGTTGGATGTATCGTCCAATGCATTCTCTGGTGAGATTCCAGCAACCTTGTGCAATGGGGGCAATCTCACAAAGCTCATTCTTTTCAACAATGCCTTCTCGGGGCGATTCCGGTTGGCTTATCGACATGTCTCTCACTTATCTGTGTTCGAATGCAGAACAATCTTCTTTCTGGGACAATTCCTGGGGGCCTTGGCAAACTAGGGAAGCTTGACAGGTTAAAATTGGCAAATAATAGGGTTTAGGGTTTACAACTTAAATGAATGAGCAGCTAAAAATGAATGTTTCTTGAAATTTTTCAAGAGAATAACACTTGATGACCAAATTTGATCCACAAGCAAATACATACACAACTTCATGTATTTCAAGAAACATTCATTTTTAGCTGTAAGACATCCCACATTACAATCACATTTGTTCAAATTTTTGGTTTCTCTTCTCAAAACAAAACATTAACAAATTCTAAAAACACAAAAAGAAGAAGAAAAAGTTTTCACCTTTATATCATGTCAAAACACTTTTTCGAACAAAAAAAAAAAAAAAAAAACGAAGTCAATTTCTTTCTCATTGAAGTCTATCACAGATGATAGCACAAAGGGCACGGGCTAATGCTTGAACATCCGATTATCTCTTAATATCTTCTAGTGCGTGCTCAAATACATGTCTACTAACCTATTCAATTCATGAGAGCAGAAACTCAGAATCTATTGATATATTATGACTATGCGGAAGTACATTAAATAAACATATAAACAAATTACAGCAAAACAAATAGTCATAGCAAATTTGTTAGCATACATTTTACCCATGTTGTTACAACGATGTTCGACCTCAAAGTTATCATTTGCTAATCTTAGTTTGCAACAATTTGAACATTATATAGAAGAAAAATCAGAAACAAAACAACCAAAAGATAGCTCATACCCAAAGGCATAATAGTCAGAAAAACTTACAGAGACTCGACCAATTATATTTTTTGCGTCTTCAAGTCGTTCCTCTGGGCCATAAACCAAAAAAGAAGGAAAAAAAAAAACAATAATATTTCTATCAAATCATATTTTCAAGATTTAAAACACTCACATGAAAAATGTTAGAATCAAGGCAATTCCCCGCCAAAATCACAAAAGAAAAAAAAAAAAAAAACTATTGGGTTGGCGGCATACGAATCCGAAATCTCAGATACAAGAACTAATTCGAATCAAAAGCAGAGATTGAAGAGAGCAACAGAACATATTATTCTGAAACGCAAACAAAAAGACAAGAAATAACACAAATCGAAGAGAAAAATATACCTTATTCGTTAAGAGCAGCTAGCGGCTTCTCTCTTCAGCGATAGAGGAGGGGAATTGAATTTTAGCCCTTTATCTTTGTCCCGCTCAACCGAAGACATCGAATTTTTCGGCCGAAAATCGAGGCAGTTATCTGATAGAGTTGGTAGAACGTATCGTCCTTTATGCATTTCTCTCAAGATTTGTTGGATTTCTGACAGAAAATCGAAGAAAACACGGAAAGAAAATCTTTAGTTTCAGTCTTAGGACAAGGCGTTTGTTGAAGAGGAGTTTGTAAATTGCTTATATGTCGGAAATGACTAATAAGCTCCCCACAAAAGCCGAAGAATGTGAAGTTCAGGAAGGGTAAAATCGTGAATTAAACGGTTATAAGAAAAGACACTGTACTGTAAGCCAACCAAAAAAATAAAAAAATCGTTCACTCTTTACAATTCAGGAAGGGCAAAACGGCAATTAACGTACTTAAAAGACAAAAATATCCAAACAAAGCTGTAAAACTCTAACTACAGGAAGGTTAAAATGGTAATTATACTCTCAAACAAAATGTCACTATCCTCGTGGCATCGGCTCTTATTTAGTTATTTATAGCTTTAAGTTACAGAAACTAAGGCCTAAGGTGGTCTCCAAAAAAAAAATAAAAAAAAAAACTAAGGCTAAGGTGGTCTCCAAAAAAAAAAATAGTAAATTAATTTTTTTAATTTTTTTTTTAATTTTGGCCTCTTATTTTTTATTTTTTATTTTTATTTTTTCAATTTGGCCCCCCCAAATCTCAAATCCTAACTCCGCTCCTAGTTTCAGGAAAGTCATTTTTCATGAAAATGAAAACATTTTCCAGTATTTTGCGCGTATAGAAAATCACAAATACTTTTATATTTTCATTCAATCATATTAACTTATAAAAATTAATTTTTATTCGCAACATAGAAATATAAATGTAAAATAATATAAAAATTACCGGTGACGAGATTCCATCACTGACTTACAGGATTTCAATCACTTTCACCGGATTCCAGCTACTGTTGACGGAATCTAGGCTGACCGGATTCTGACGAAGGTGGCCAGAATCCGGCAACAATGACCGAACGTTGTTGGATTCCGGTGGTGGTCGACTACTTGAACATAAAGGTTGACTACGTCGTTTAAAAGGTGATCGAATGTGTCCACCGTCTAATAAGAAATCATTTTCCAAAATTTATTAAGTATTTTTTGTCAAAACGAAAAATTATTTTTCAGTTGACTATTATTTTCGTCCCCACAAAACACTAAAAAATATCGAAATCATTTTTTAAAAACCAATTTATACTCGGAGCATTAATTTCAGCAGCAGGACAAGACATTTGTCAAAGGAGCAGTTTGTAAACTGTTTATGTCAGAAATGACTAAAAAGCCCCTCACAAAAGTAGACGATTGTGAAGCTTGGGAAGGTTAAAATCGTGAATTAGCCGGTTACAAGAAAAAACACTGTAAACCAAACGAAGGAAAAGACAAAAACAAACAAACAAACAAAAAAATCTTTTTTACTCTTTACAATTCTGGAAGTTGCAAAATGGTATTTAAAGTACTTAAAAGACAAAAATATCCAAACAAATCTCTACTCTAACTACATGAAGGTTAAAATGGTAATTTTACTCAAACAAAATGTCAATATTCCCGTGGCATCGGCTCTTATTTGTAGCTTTAATTTATAGGAGTATTGTTTACTTATCAAATATGAATTATCATAAAGCTAGCTGGACACCTATATAGACAAGACTTTGAAGCTTATAAAAGTACACATATAAAACTTTCTCAGTGAGATTTTTAAATTTAGAGATATGTTACACATAATTCTCTTGTACATTTTTTTTAATTTATATTTTTGGTAAATTCATCATTAAATATGTAGAATGCATATGTGTAGATTTTGTTAATCCCAAGAGTTCAATGGTAAACTTACAAATTTTTTGTACGGAGATGTACAAGAGAATACAATCAAGCCTTTTCCTTAAAACTTGTACTTTTCGTTAGTCTAACTTTAATATCCCAAATTTCAACTTGATAAATTTCGGGATAATTATAAAAAAGTCTTTCAAGCTACAAACTGTTTTTAAAGTAGCTTCCTGAATTACTAAGTGTACTAATATGACCCCCCAAATTATCAAAGAGTGCCAAAAAGAATCATTTTGTCAAAACATTTTTGTAATACTCTTGTAACGTGTCAAATATTCAATTAACAAAATAAAAAAAATAATAAAAGCTTTAAAACAATAGAAAAAAAAAATAGGGGTGGCTTATGGCCGATCTGGGGTGGCTGAACCACCCCCATGGCCCTTGGGGGTGGTTTGGCCACCCACAAAGAGCAAAATGGAGGTGGTTTCGGCCTTGTCGTCCCAGGCCAAACTGGGATGGTTAAGTCACCTCTCATATTATTGTTTCATAAAGTAAGAGAATATTAAGTGTTAGAAGATATGAAGGGCTAGAATATATGAAAAGTATAATATACTTTTCATATATTCCATATTTGATTGATATTGTAATATTTCATATTTATGGTGTGTCGTAATCAAATCATGTAGATTTAATTACCGTATTTGATGAGGATTTGATTACCATATTTATATTTACTTTATACCCTATAAATAGGGACATTTGTATTGTAAAAGCACAATGTAGCCATTATACGCTTCCGCTTTCTCTCTTCCTCTCTCTCTTTCTTACATAAAATTCTAGTGTCTCTCTTCTATTATTCCGCTTTATTTTCTTTTAGTATTATGTTTTCTAACATTAAGGGAATTAAAAGTTGTACTCTAAATTTAAGGAAGTAAAAATAGTTCCCTTAACATTATTTTAATATAAATTTTTTTTTATCTTTTCTCTTTCTTTGTTCTAACATTTATTTGAAATAATATTCAAATGATTTTTTTTTAAGAATAATGATTCAATGCCACCTAAAGATACAACTTTTCACCACTTTGCCTATGTGGCAAGGTGGTCCCCCACTACTTTTTAAGTTTTATTATTTTTTAAAAATAAATTAAGGTGAGAGACCACCTTGCCACATAGACAAGGTGGTGAAAAATTGTATATTTAGGTGGTAGTGAATCATTACTCTCTTTTTTTTCCTCTTTTTTTCCATAGCATTTAATTTAAAGAATATTTAAATGGTATATGGAAAATATAATGTAAGCTATTGTGTAGCTTATTTAAATAGATAATCAAAAAGTAGTTTGATTCCCTACATTTAAGAAAAATATAAGGAAAACTGCTGCTAGTGTTCTAACCAAACTATTAAATGTCCTTCGAAGACTTCTCCATCTTCTATCCATTTTTTTTTTTTGACTACATCATAAAAATATAAAAGTAATTTTTTTTTTCTTTTATTCAAAAGGGCAAGAGGGGGCGATTAGGGTGTCAACTCTATTTGGGCGTAACCATGATAACCTTTGCTCGCTGGCCATTGCTCAAGAGGGACCTAAATGGCTGGAACCACATTTTCTCAACACCGATCAAACCATAGCTTAACATCAGGCCCACCAAAAAATATAGCAGCACCCAAGCCAATGAACAAGTCAATAATTTCAAGCGCTTCCCATTGCGAGATTCGACATTAAGACCTAACCTCGAGGAAAATAAATTAATTTACCATCTTGTACTTATTTTCATGGAGGCAACTCAATGATCTCGTAGCTTAGCCAAAAATAAAAAATAAAAGCCGCAGTATTGTTAACTTGTATTTCTTTTATTTTTCCTTTCAAACTCCGCTCGTATAACTGAAAGATTTTGGAGCTCGATCCCAACAGAGTGCTTTCGCCGTTGGTGTTCTTTCCGATCTCTACGCATTTCACCGGAGGAATGAATCTCATAGTTGTTGAGAGGGTTGCCCAAAAGCAGTATATAAGGCGTACCCCGTAAAACTTACAAGTAAACCAGATATAGAAATGGCAACTAAGGTTGCTGTTTCCATTATTATATAATTTTAATATAATTTAAAGACCACAACGGATCTATGATAAGATCATATACAAAAGGTGACTATTTTCTCATGAATTCAAAAAGAATATAACACAATATCAATCGTAGCTTTTGCATGGCCCCACCCTAGACCAATGGAACAACCATAAGTAATCTGGAAATCCATTTATATATGGTATGGGTTATAGCATCTGCAAATTATCAGTTTGTAGATCATATAGATAAACAAATAGAAAAGGGTTCATCAAAACAACTGTACCAAGTTAAAACGGAAAACTATGTCCAGTAGTAATACGATGTATAGAAAGTAGGGTTGACAAAATGGGTTGCGTGTCGGGTTTGGGTTGACTCGCCAACCCGAACTGACACGATTAGTTAAATAGGTTGACACCCTAAACCTGAACACGACACGTGTATGAGCGGGTAACCCGACACGACAGTCCTGTTTAGCTAATGGGTTGTGCCGGGTTGACACGACCCGACTAACCCGATTTTTTTTTTTAATTGAAAATTTACTTAAAATTTTTCATTAACCCAAACTCTATGATTTGCCTAGAATGCCAGCACACATACTACCAAATCCCTTCATTTTTCATTCAATCATCTAAAACAAATTACATTCAAAAATTTCAAAATTACAGATTTTATTATAAATTCGTTACATAACAGAAGAAGAAGAAGAAGCAGTTGGTCACCAAATGTTTACCTTTCGGGCGAGCTGCACCGAAGTCTGGAGAGGAGAGTCATGAGTAGCTTGGTAGCGTTGGAGAGGAGAGTCACAAGCGGCTTGGCAGTGCTGGATAGTCAATAGCAGCAGTGGAGAGACTGAGACAGAGAGAGAGTAGACGAGATGATGGCCTTGGTGGCAATGTTGGAGAGTCATGACCTTAGGAGCAGCATTGGATGGCTAGAGACGAGTTTGAGAGAGGGTGGCGCCGTTGGAGGAATACAGAGAGACAGAGAGAGAAGGAGAGTAGACGAGACGACGGCCTTGGTGGCTACGCTGGACAATCATGGTCTCATGAGTGCTGGACGGCTGGAGACGAGTTTGAGGGAGGGTGGTGTGGCGCCTTGGAGACTGGAGGGACTAGGGAGGGTTAGGAACTTAACAAAATGTGATGTTTTAGGATTAGGAAATAGGAATAGGAATAGGAATAGGCGATTACAAGTCTTTTAGTGTCGTGGATTCATTTTTTTTCCCTAAACGTGTTAACGGGTTGTTTGACACGATTTTAAATGGGTCATAAATGGGTTAACCTGTTTATGACCCAAACCCAATTAATATAAATCCAAACTCTATAATTTTGTGTCGTACTTGTGTTAGGTTCGTGGGTCGTATCAAAAGCTATCGACTCTAATAGAAACTATGTTACATTGTGAGTATTTTGTATTTTAGGTTATTTATTAGAAGAGTGCTACAAATATTCTCAATCGTTCACTTCCTGGCGCGGTAATAAAAATTACCATTAGATGAAATAACAAATAAGAGTACTTATAACATTTAATGATGATTTTTACTGTCACGTTTTGGGCTGAACTATGTATAGTATTTCTTTATTTATTAATATTTTTGCTTTTAAAACGAAAAACAAAAGTTGTAATTTTGAGTTTTTTTGTAACACTTTTTTATTTGTTAGAAAAAAAAAACACCTTGAACTTATGATTAATTACTATGAAATTTTGATGAAATAATAATTTTAAAATTCATCTTATTTTTGAAAAGACACTAATATAGAGATGGACTTTTAGAATTGTTCTTGGGAGGACAAGGAGACACGAGAAATACTCACAAAAACTCTCGTGCAGCGAGCGTTGGTACTGGTAATTGGTAATTCCAGCCATTCCAATGGAGGAGCCCAAGTCTAGGGATGTTAAGGATGCCACCGTTTCCTATTCGAATGGGAACTCCGACGAGAGGTCGTCGGACCGCCCTGTTCGGGTCTATGCTGATGGGATCTACGATCTCTTCCACTACGGCCACGCTCGCTCCCTTGAGCAAGCCAAGAAACTGTCTCTCTCTGTCTCTTTTGCTTTTCATTTTCTTTGCGGAATGACTGTTACGTTCGGTTTTGATCCATGATTTTTTGTGGGTTGCTCTTGTTTTCTCGTTTTTCTTCTGTTATGTTCGTGAAATTTGTCAAATATTTGATTGAATTATGTTATTTGAGGAATTTTTGAATTTTTTTCTGATCTTATTTCTGGGTTTTATTCGTGTTTTATTTCTGTTATGTGGTAAAATTCATTGCATACTTGTCATTATAAATTGCATCTCTTCTTGGTCCGCATCAGTGTAATGGATTTAGTAGTTATTATTTCGTATGAGATTGATTTGTTTTTCTGCTATGCTTGCTGAAATTAATTTTGGTTATATAGACTGGTATCAAATTATGCTAATTTCAAAATCTTGGATTAGTTTGTAGTAGATCTTTTTTTTTTTGGGTGGGTTTCGCCAGTCTTCGATGTAATATTCTATTTTTATTTTTTTATTTTTTTTTATAGATAATATTCTATACACGAAATTTCCATGTTAAATTCGTAATATATAATTTATTATTATTATTATTATTATTTTTTTGTTTCCAACCTTATATCAGTACTCAAATAAAAAATTCTTTTTGTATTTTCAGTATTTGCCTTTGGCTCTTGGCTATGTTTGATCTTCTCTTACGCTGGGTTTGGCTTCTATGTATCATTTCCCTTTCAGTTTTGTGTGCCATGCTCATGTACAATTTTCTTAAATGATTGAATTTGTAAATTCAGGTTCCCAAACACCTATCTGCTTGTTGGATGTTGCAGTGATGAAATCACCCACAAGTATAAAGGCAAAACTGTTATGACGGAGGATGACCGCTATGAATCTCTTCGCCATTGCAAGTATAAGTTTTACCAATCACTTTAGTTTTTGATAAAGTTTGACTGTACCTTGGAAGTTTGTAACAAAGATGAACGTTTACTTGGAATTTTATTTTGAAAAATTATGGTATGGAGATACTACATTTTGGTTTGATCTATGGCGATTGCAGTGTGCGAATAAATGATTTCACTTTTTAGATGAGGGTATTGTGTATTCTTGTGTTATCAAGAGGATTAAATCTGGGGTTTTCTTGTTCATTCTGTGCAGGTGGGTGGATGAAGTCATTCCCGATGCTCCTTGGGTGATCACACAAGAATATCTTGACAAGCACAACATTGACTATGTGGCCCATGATGCTCTTCCGTAAGGATAATCAACCAAAAATTTCAAGCTTAAGAGTTATGATATAATTTTGTGGACTAAGGAGTTTTAGAACAATGCTGAACTTCTTTCAGTTTCTCTTGCTCAATAATCTATTTGAAAAATATGGTATATCCGATATCTTGTATGAGAGAACAGTATTGCTGATCTGATTTAACAGTATTTCTCTTTTTTTTTTTATTTTATTTTTATTTTTATTTCATGTTTCCCATTTTATCCATTTTGTAATGCTAATTTTAGTGGTTCTAGGATTCAGTTATATCGTGTAATCTTTTGTACTTTGCTGTAAATCTATTGCAGTTATGCAGATGCTAGTGGAGCTGGGAAGGATGTCTATGAGTTTGTAAGTCTGAGAGACAGTTTCTCTTCCATTGCAATTGCTACTTTTTCCTCTAACATTGAATTATCTGAAGCAAGCCTCTATTGTAGGTTAAATCTGCTGGGAGGTTCAAGGAAACAAAACGCACTGATGGGATTTCTACGTCGGACATTATAATGAGGATTGTAAAAGATTATAACCAGTACGTGATGCGTAACTTGGATCGTGGGTATTCCAGAAAAGAGCTTGGTGTTAGCTTTGTCAAGGCAGGATTTTTTGTTAAATTTGCTTTATTAGTTGATTTGAGTTTCTGACTACATAATTTTGTTTAGTGAATTCTATTTTAGAGTTTACTTCTTTGCTTGGTGAACTTATTCTGATTTGGTTCATGTACACAGGAAAAGCGACTGAGGGTGAACATGAGATTGAAGAAACTACAAGAGAAAGTGAAGGAACATCAAGAAAAAGTGGGGGAGAAGGTATGTTGATGCTTGTGCCTATAACATGATACTGCTGTTTATTACTTATAAAAATAAAATAAAAAAGTGATACTGCTGTTTATTTATATACGATGTTATGGAAGATTCTATAAGGACTTGTTTTGGTTACATAGAATGGTGATTATGTTATAACTCTCTGTCCCCCTTGTTTTTTGTCTCACGTGATGGATTGTTTCTTCTAGGTACTTTTGGCGTTGCCATTTACATAAGATTTTCAACTTTTGTTGTACAAATACCAGGAGCATGTGTGGGAAATTAACTTGGCTTGTACTTGATTTTATAGATTCCCTTAAAATATATCTTTACTTCCAATAACATAATTAGTCCCATAACATCATTAATCCCTTGTTGCATTTCTCGATATTTTGTACTCATCGAAAATCTTCCTGAGAGAGATAGATAAAATGTTGTGGTCCCCAGCTTCTAATCATAGATTTGAAGTGAAGAGCTATTAAAATATATTAGTTTGGTTAGTCTTCCCTTTTTCCATGGAAGAGCATTGGGAAGTTGAAGGCTCCACCTCGTATTGCTTTTTTCACTTGGACGGTAGCTTTGGGTAAAATACTTACGATCGATAACCTTATGAGGCGGGGTCTTACCTTGGTTAATTGGTGTTGTCTTTGCAAGAAAAGCGAGGAGACCGTAAACTACTTCCTCATCCATTGTGAGTTTACTAGTGAGATATGGCATTTGGTTCTCACCTTCTTCGGAGTCTTATGGGTCATGTCTAGCAATGTTGTTGAGCTTCTTCAATGTTGGAAGACCCAAGGGCAAGGACAATCCAACGAGGCCATATGGAAAGTCATCCCTACTTTACTAATGCAGAGCATTTGGAGAGAAAGAAATCGATGTCTTTTCAAGGACCGCGAGTCTAATGTGCTTAAGCTAAAATCCTTTTTCTTGAGTGCCCTCTTAGATTGGGTTGCATCTTTTGTTCCTAATTTCTCTTCCTCTAATCTTGTAGATCTTGTGAACTTTTTAGATTTTCGACCACAATAGGGTGGTTGCTTCTCTTGTATACTTTTCATGTACGTGAGATTTTCTCTAAATAAATTATTATTCATTAAAAAAAAATCATTAATGTATTCCCTGCGAAGTTCAATTTTATCTGCGATGTTTATATTTTAATTAGAGTTTGAATTCTCGGAGTTTTTGGAGTTCCATTGTTTCAAGTATAATTATGGAACTTTATTATTTATTATTTTGTTCTCAAAAGTATGGAGCTCTTTCACTTAGATTTGTTTTTGTTTTTGATAAGTAAATCAATCTCATTAGAAAGCTCAAAGAGGCACAACTCAAATGAATAGGAAGTATACAAGACAGACTTCCAATTAGCTCTTTCACCGATCTCTCATAGAAGACTAGATTTGTGAATTCAACTACTTATTTGAAAAAGGAAAAGATTAGAAAGAACATGATTAAACCCTACCTTCTTTTTATTTTTTTTATTTTTATTATTATTATTATTATTAACTTTTTTTTTTTTAATAAGTAATCGAATTCACCATGTTTTCACCTGCTCCACAAAGCCCTTCGAATTCAGCCACATATTTTCAAACTTAAAATACCTACTACCCCTACCCGACACATCCCAATCCTACATCAATGGAAAATGATCCGAGAGGATTCTAAGGATTTTCCTCTGGGAGACATTAGGAAATCGTTTTTCCCATTCCGGAGATAAAAGAAACCTATTAATTCTAGACCATGACTGAGAATCATGATTTTTCGACCAAGTAAAATTCCCACCTACAATAGAGATGCCCATGAGGCCCTGATAAAAAATGAATTCCGAAAAGTCCAACATAGTTTGATGACTGTCTAGGATCACTTTGATCTTTCACCCGGATACCGAAGAACATTAAAATCACCCCCATTACACCACCTCACCTCACACCAACTCATAAGGCCAACCAACGCGTCCCAGAGACAATTCCTGTCAACATCAACATTTGAATTACATACTCACAAACGCCCATTCAAAATTATTTATAACACTTTTGGAAGAACACACTACCGAAAAATTCTCCACACAATCCTCCATCTTCTCCACGACCCACATATCCCACATCAACAAAATCCCTCATAAACTATGAATCACCTTCCTAGAAATATACTCCAATTTTGTCTCTTGTAAACAAAATAATATCTGCCTTCCAATCTCTAAAAAGACCACTTATCCTTAACCTTTTCTCCCTCTCACATTCCATGATACATCTCAGGTTTCATAAGGAACAATTAGAATCCCTCCCCTTTCCTTTCCCTCTATTAGAGCGACCTCACCTTTATGTCATAATTAACAACCAATCTCTTTAATTCACAGTTGCCTCTGTTAGCTGACTTGGAACAATAAACTGGAAGACTAGTCGAACAGCCATCAATTGATCCTCAAAACCCTCACATGACAGCCCCACTATTTGACAGAAAATTTTCACCCTCTCAGCTGCCAACTCACTGTTCTGCAACTACAGCAAATGGATGGACAGTCAACGGCCCACTTCCCTTAACCTCCTCACCATAATAAGTTACCACAGCCATAAAATGCTGTTTCGCATCCCCACCAGAACAAACCGTTTTCAATCTCATCTTCATTCATTCATTCATTTCTGCATTGAGCTAACACCAAATTTATGTAAGTCAATATTGTCTTCGGGTTGGTTGTTTATGTTTGTATGAAGATGTTATGCATCCTGATGATGCTGATACTGCTATAGTTAGCACTGCCTTGGGCAGTAGTAGTCTTAGTTTTATGCTTGGTATGATTTTAAACCCTGGCCTACCCAACCTAAGCCCACTCCCTAGCACTCAGGCAATTCTCCTTAATGCATTTATAATAACCGTAGGTTGCTTTTTATGCTTGTTCCATACTTAAGTCTTGTCATATTAGCAACAGAGATTCAAGTCTTATTATGTGCAAAGTTGTATAAGATAATCTTACTTTGTTAGGGATTTTAGGTGGTGCATTTTTACTCCCTCTAAGGGTTTAAGAGAATTTTTGTGTTAAATAGAAAAGATAGATAAGGGAAAAAAATTTAAAATGATTTTGACACTTATTATCCACAAGACTTTGGAAATGATAGTGTCTCAAACCCAGCTTTCCTGTACAATGATCTGCCTTTCAGATACACTGCTGTTTATACCAATTTTGTTCTTCTTTGTTTTTTCTCCCTGTTTCTCTCTGAATTAACGTGCCTGGTTCTTCTTGCTTGTAAGTGTGGTCAAGGTGAAGGAACAGTCTTTTCACATTGATGTATTTATTTTTTAAGCTGTGCTTGATTGAATACTCATAATTATGATATTGCTTTATTGGTTGTAGTCTCTCTCTCTCTCTCTCTCTCTCTCTCTCTCTCTCTCTCTCTCTCTCTAGTATTGGAATCCTATTTTTATTCATTTTTCACATTTTTGGTCCTTTTTCCTCCAAGGATTATATAGAACAATGATGAATGTGATTTCCTGCCTGAATATTTTAGATTCAAACTGTTGCAATGCATCGTAATGAGTGGGTAGAAAATGCTGATCGCTGGGTTGCTGGATTTCTTGAGATGTTCGAAGAAGGTTGCCATAAAATGGTACGGCAATCTATGCATAACTATGTCTAGACATTTATTTTTATGCGTTTAAAAAACGACAGCTTTCATTCCCAAAATTAGGCTGTATTGAGAATATGCTTGTTATCTACTTATTATTTTGGCATCGTTTCCCACAATTTGGGTGTTTATCAGGGCACTGCCATCAGGGATCGAATTCAAGAGCGGCTTAGGGGTCAGCAGTCTGGAGAATCTAAATATCTACAAAATGGTGACAAGGATGTCGATGACGATGATGAAGAAGAGTATTACGATGATGATAGTTATGAACATTATTATGATGATGAAGAGTATTATGATGATGGGGAAGATAAGAAAGATGAGAAAGAAAAGAAGTAAATGTGCTTTACCATGCTTGCCAACGAAAAGCTTGCAGGTAGTAGATACATTACATAGTGTGCCTTGCTACTTGGTCTCTGTGAAGTGCCACACAATAGTAGCGGATGATTAAACGTGGTTTCGTTCTGGCTGTGAAAGAAACTTATATTTATAGTTGAAGCTTCTAATTTCTTGTATTTTTTATTTTCCATTTTAGCGTGGTTGAGATTTCTCAGAACTGTAAATTAGATACATGGAAGTGCTGTTTCTGGTTGGGGAGATTGGCCTTCTTGAAACCTGTGTTTTGTGATTGGTAGTAAGATACATGTAAGCTACGGCACCCTTCAAAATGGTTCAAATGAGATCAACTCTTCAATTCCTTCTCTCTTTCTCCTCATTGTGAGAAACCGAGCAGGAGAGAAGAATAGAAGATGCATATTAGTTTCATCAGCTTTTGGTAAAAGGATTGGCGTCATACGATTAAGTACAAATCCCCCAACCAAAAGTTAAAAAGAAGAAGAAGTGAACTCAAAAGATGCAAAGGCACCTCCCTTCCCCCCTGGGGGAAAATAAAGAGAGCAAAGGATAAATAGCATGATATTGATATGGTTTGATATGGTAGAGAAGCTGTTACATTCATGGTAGGCCATGTATAATAATACTATAGGAGATTGCCTTGGAAATCCCTTAGGATACGTTTGGTATACGTGATAGGACCAGAACAGAAGTACAATAAAACAGTAAATAATATAAAGTAAATTATTGTTAAAAATAAACCACAACAAATAATCAACTAAATCAACGCAAGGATATTAGTTATGAAATAAAAACTCCATGAAAACTTCAAAGGTAAAATCATTATAGGACAGCCATACCCAAGAGATCATCACTAAAGAAGATACAATGTACACGTGCCCAAAAACGTGTTAACCTAAAAACCTAAAAATTAAAACCTACTCATACTTACTCTTCAGTCATCTTCACTCTTCACAAGGCCGTCCTCTCCTTGAGAGTTGAGAGTTTCTCCTTCACGAATCACGATCTTCTCTCTCAGCCAGTTCACCTGAGTCCCTGACGTCTTGTCGTTGCTGAGTTGCTGTCGATCAGTTAGCGATTATCAACTCTCTCTCTCTCTCTCTCTCTCTAACAAGTTTCTTTCACCTATTTGATATTTTTAGTTCAGCTCGACAGTCCCCACGGCCACAGTCCACCGAATCAACTTTGTGTCTCAATATCAAAATCTTAGACTCTCAAGTACTCCAAATCGTAAAACGTTGACATGTTTTAGATCCCATGATGTGTGATTTCGCGCTCTTGCATTTTCTCAACAACCAAATAGGGTGTAGCTGTCGTGCCTTTGCGTTTTGTGTTGTGTGACCCCTGGATTGGTTAGGGAGGAAATGAGGGAAAATACTTTAATACTTTAATAGGTATTGAAGGGTTTTGGTTGTTTTGTCTCTCTCATAAGTTTTCGATAGCCAAACGGTAGGGGGTGTAAATCCGGCTGGTTATAACCGGCCGGTAACCGGGTACCAATCGGTAATCGGTAACCGGGAAATCAGTTTCGTACCCGGTTGGAAATAACTAGTAACCTGCTCTACTAGAGCGGTTATTGGTTTTAGCATTTATTTATATCTGGTTATAACCGGCAACCGGGTATATATATATATATATATATAAAATAATATAATAAAAATATATATATTAAAATATTAAAATTACTAAATTAGCCTTGGCCCTTTGGTTTTACATCTGATTCTCATTCTTTTCCTTTCAGCTGATCGAATCCGCCTCACTCGCGCATTCGCCATCCCGCATCTGTGCCTCAACCGTGCCATCAACACCATTTGAGGTTCCAGGAGTTGTCAAACTAGAGAACCATTAAAGCCAAATTCGAGTCCATCGAGTATTTGAACATTTCTCATTCACGCGCTGGAAGAAGAAAGTTGTATTGATATTTAGTCGGGCAAAGTCTATTGCATGCCCCCTTCAAAATCACCATTTCTTTTTTCATTTACAAAAACAAATAAACAAAAAGAAAGAGAAATTACACGTATAAAGAGATTTCAAGAAATACAGTACTAGGGCTCCATTATAATGGTGTCCGCTAACATGCGCTGTCGGTGAAAACTCCTGTACATGTTCTGCAACTTCATAGCCCCCTGAATATGGTCCATTTTGTCGTTGAGAGAGAGGTGAATACCCAAAATAGTCCCAAATTTTTTAAAATTTCATTACCCGGTTCAGATAACCGGGTACCAACCGATAACTGCTAGTTATTACAAACTCGGTTAACTGGCTACGTACTCAGTAACCGGCTCCGGGTTTTCGCCCCTACTAAACAGAGCAAAAAGTGATTTGTTTATCTTTTATTTTTGTTATATCTTGTGTTGTTATTGTTGTGCCATAATAATGTGGTGAATATGTGATGATTATGTTATGGTTTTAATAATGATTTGATGAATATGTGATGATTATGTTATGGTTTCATATATATATATAATACGTTGGATTATATGCTTCATGTATATTATGTTGTATAAATTGTTGATTATTTATATATATATATTTTAAAACTTATTGTAGATTCATGGATGGCAATTCAAATTGTGGTGCAAGAAGTAGAACTATTGGTTCTAGTGCTTCAGCTTCATCTAGCCCTAGTCTTGTAGATCATAATATGCCTCCTATTAATAATGAGAATGTTGAATGTGTAGATAGTGGACCGACAACAATTATTGGTACTCAAATTCCTAGTCCAAGTCTCTCACCAAACACTAAAAAAATCTGATAACAAATCAATGGCATGGGATCATTTTATGAAGGTAGAGAGGAGGTGATCCTGAGGATCATAAATCAAAATGCAACTATTGTGGGGTATTGATTAGTTGTCACTCCAGAAGGCAAGGTATTTCATCCATGCTATCATACTTGAGGATTAGGTGCAAGAAATATCTTGATAGTTTTGGTAAATTGGATAAGTCACAATCAAAGTTGAGTTTTGATGCTAAGAGGGAAGGACAATTGAGAGAGGGATATGTCGATAATCTTGTGACTACGAAATACACTATTAAAATAATAAGGGTAGCAATTGCTAAGATGATAATTGTGGATGAGTTGCCATTTAGGTTTGTGGAGGGTGAAGGGTTTCAAGATTTCATGAAGACAGTTGAGCATAGGTTTTTCCATTCATTCTTGTTACACTGTGATAAAGGATTGTTTTAAGCTCTTCCTATCTAAGAAGGAACAATTCGAAGTTTAACCCCTTTTGTCAATCTTGCTTCTAATGTTTAAAACGTGGCAATCAACCTCTCCTAACTTTCAACCGTTGGCAAGTTTGCCCATCCGTTACCCTTTTTTGTCTTCCCTCACAGAAAATGACCCACGTGCGTTGCAAGTGAGTTTTTAGGGGATAAATTCCCCAAAAGGCTCGTATTAAAAAATAAAAATAAAACAAAAACAGAAGTTAATACCATAATAAAAAACCTGAAAAAATATAAAAAATGAGGGTGACCGAAACTACTTCCTAGTTGCCAAATGGGGATGGCTTGAACCTCCCCCAAAAGGATTTTGGAGTGGCCGAACCAACCCCAAAGGGTTTGGGGGTGGCTCGACTATCCCCATTTGATCGAAATAGGGGTAGTTTTGGCCAACTACCCTTTTTTTTTTTTTTTTTTGTTTTTTTTTTTTTTAACACTTTACCCCCTAAGGGCATTTTGGGGACTTTATTTTTCCCCTTAGGGATAGTTTGGGGACTTCATCTACACCCTTAGAGGCATTTTGAGGACTGCATCCCTTAAAAACTTATGTGTAACACACGTGTGTAATTTTCAGTCAGCAAAGACGGAAACAACTAACAAATGAGTAAACTTGCCAATAGTTGAAACTTTGAGGGGGTCAATTGTGTAAAGTGTATTTTTTTTAAAAAAAAAAAAAAAGAAAAAGAATTGTATAAAGTTCCCCATGAGTACAGTTCAAAATTGACATATATTTTCCTTTACAGAAAATAACAAGGGTTAAATACACTTTAGCCCCCTCAACTAACATCCATTGTTGATAAACCCCACGAATTGATAGGTGTAACTTAGACCCATCAACCTTCTAATTTGTCGAATTTAAAACACTCTGCTAAAGGCTGTCGTATATTTGGATGAAAAATTGTTCATGTGCTACGCACATGACCACTTTTCCCTTTTCTATCATCATTCCTATAATACCCTTCATTTTTTTTTTAAAAAAACCAAAATAATAATTAAAAAAACTTAAAAAAAAATGTAATAAAAGAAAAAGAGTAAAATGCAAGGAGTGGCTCTCGAGCCACCCCCAACCCATTGGGGGTGGCCGCAAACCATCCCCTTGGTGGCTACGGTGGCTCATGGCCACCCCATGGTGGATGAGGGGTAGCTCAGCAACCTCCATTTCTTTCACTCTTTTATTTATTTATTAATATTTTTTAATGATTAAACAATATAAGAGGTAAATTTGGTTTTTAAAGTGTCAAAACGAGGGTATTTTTGGAAGACTTTGGTGAAATTTTGCTTTTCCATCAAACAGACGGTCAATGCTAACCGAGGGGCTTAATTACAACATATTGGTAGTTTGATGTGTCAAAGTGTCACACTTTTTTGTTCATAGAGCTTTATCGAAAATAGCTATTAGTTGATGGGGCTAAAGTATATTCAACCCAAATAACAATGTTCACTGATTGCCGACATATATGGCTCAGATGAAATTTTAGTGCTTGGTGTTAGGGGAGTACATATGAGTCTTCCTAGGTCCTTTTAAAATTTAGTTTGACTTTTTATCTTTAGAGTGTTCTTATCCTATGTTTGTGGTTTCATTTGTATGCCTAACCTTTTAAAAAATTTAAGGTTACTTATTGAAAATCACTTAAACACATCATGCAATTGTTGTTTAAAATTTAAAAATCATGTTGGCGCCATTATGAAAATTGGCTTAACTTGTTTTTGGACCTCCTCAAGCATATATCTCACATTTGGCATTTTAAGTGAACGTTCAAACCTGTCTGAAAACATTTTATCATTTTAGCCACCTCAGTCATTGAGCGTGCAAGACCCCCATATAATCATCCTTATCCTCAGTGAAATGTCTCTTCCATCATTCTTCATATTAGAAACCTTAGAGGAGAGAGAGAGAGAGAGAGATTTTGGGAGGCTTTATCGTCAAGTGAATGTAGCTTTTAAACTCAATCTTGTTTCAATATGAATCGACATGTTTTAACCTGATTTTTTCTTCCTTTTTTTTTTTTTTTAATTAACTAACAAGTGTCATATGGTTTGTAAAGAACATCAACACATGCTACACCATGATTTTTCCATGAGTATGCATGGGTTAGCTAAACTTTCTAAAAGCTCTAAACTTGTTCGTACTTTCCACGTTATGTCACATTGGTATGCCTTGTTATGTCACATTGGTATGCCTTTTTATTGTTGCTAGGAATCTTGGTTAAGTCATATTTATAGTTAAAGAGGTAGTTTTGGGTTTTTAGGCATTACCAGCAGTCATTGAATGTTCCACTATTTCTGCTGAATGTTTGAATTTGTTGGCCCAATGATCAACCTCTACACCGAACGTTGATGAAGGCTATAATCATCATAATTAGGGTATTATTACATAATTATGGTTCAATGTGCAAGATTAGGATTTCTAGTGTATAGTGTTTGACTTTAAAGTGTGCATTGTAGTAACTCGGAGGTCAGGATGTCCGAGAGTGAGGAGAATCATCTGAGGTAAGTAAATGGTTACAAAAATATTTATACTTTAATGTACGATATGTCAGTGAACTAAGCATGCTTTACTTTTCAAAAGAATAAGTCATGAGCCTACTGATCTTTATAACATGTTTCTATTTGCTTCAAACGAATATTTGCTTAGTATACGATTTATAGTAAATAAAAAATAATTGCATCGTATGACATAGTGCACCAGTACGTGCGGTATAATAGCCATGAGCTTACCATTATATGGGCTTGATCCTATGGTCAAAAGGATTGAATTTTATGTTTGACCTTGGATTCAATGGTTATTTGTGACGAGAACACCATGTACGGATGGATCACCACTACGGCTTTGCTAGTAGCGTGGACCACTCAAGGTCGGACTCGATCAAGCTATTAGTATATATATATATATTTGTTTGGGCACATTGCAACTTTTTAGACATTGGATGCAAAAGTGAAAAAGTGGTCAAACTTTGGGGGAATGTGATAAATTGTATTTTTCCCTATATATGTGTGTGTATAATGCATGATTTCTTGCATTAAGAAACAAGTGAATTGTTACCGAAATTATGCCTATCTTGTCTCTCAATAAAATATATTTTTCCGTGACATAATAACCTGGACAACACTTATCATTTTTGTAAAAAACTCTTGCATGACTTATGGAGATTACAAATTGTTGCTTCAAGTTCATTTCAGAAACCTGTTTCATAATAATTTACTTATTAAGTCGTGAACTTACGCAATTACTTCTCTTCCGGCCACTTTAAAACATGACCTCGGTGTTTTGCAAATTAGCAAGTTGTTAGGCTATAGAGTGAGAAGTTCACTAGGATGAAGATGCTGAGTAAATAGCTCATATTGTCAGGTTTGCTTAGATAGATATTAGATAACATTACTTAAATGTCTGTTTGGCAGCTCCAAGTCTATAATTAATGATACATGATGCTGTTAAAGGAATTTTTAGTTTTCTCAGATCATTATTTCTGTTTTTCGCATCTTAATACTCTGATAAGTTAACGTTTAGGGTACTATCACTAGTTAGTTACAAGTTCATTGGTTTGGAGGAATTACTAGTAACACTTCAAATTAATAAAAAATTAATTAACCTAAATTTAGAGGAATTACAAGTTAGAGGGAGACATGTGTGCTTCGAAATTGCATTACTCGACACTAGATACACTACAAAAATTGCTGGGATTTGCCACGTGCATTTCGGCACGTGTACGGACACTGTACACGTGTCGAACAGGTTGCCACGTGCATTTCGCCACGCGTGCGACTCGTGTCAGATATGGAAGTCACTAACTGCACATTTTGACACGTGTATCTTAATACATGTGTCAGATTAGACACGTGTATTAAAATACAAGTGTCAGATTAGACACGTGTATTAAAATACACGTGTCTGACAGTTGGACACGTGTATTAAATACACGTGTCTGACAGTTACCACTATTTCCTTACATATGCACGGTACCATTCGCAGAACTGCTCATGATGTTGTGCTTCAATAAGAGCTTCCATAATGCGACCCCTAGTGCATGATCGCCTAAGCGCGTCTTTGTTCATCTTACATTCAGTGTATACAATTATGTAATAATTGTTATTAATAATTTTATTCGAATTCTGTTAAATATATAAACACTACTTACATCCGTAAATTGTGAAACTCTTCTGAGTTGAGCACAATATAACGATGAATCTGGTGCATTGTCAACCGGTTCAGGGTAACTCGCGTGCCGGCCCCCTTGGATCCATCAGGATTTCTCTGAGGTCTGTTGTGAAATGTTGGTGCGTTATCCAGATACCTTGAACAGAACGTTACCAGCTCGGTCTTTATGTACCCCTCTGCAATGCACCCCTCAGGAGTCGCTTTATTGCGCATAGTAGACTTGAAGCTCCCAAGACTCCTGGTGTACACACATACACGACATTTTTATTGTCGTCAATTAGGGAACCAATTAAATCAAAATATATATGTATATATTACGTGAAATTTTACTTCTCTACCGGGTACATCCACCTATACTGCACGGGTCCGCCGAGTCTACATTCGCGCACAAGATGCACGACCAAGTGGACCATGCTGGTAAAAAACCCTAGAGGAAATACCTGTTCTAGCTTGCACAAAGTGATACAGACGTCACCCTGCAGTCGGTCTATCTCTTCTTGTGATAGCTTGGTTGAGCATATGCCTCTAAAAAATGCAAAAATCTCCACAAGAGGTCTAACAACTTTATCTGGCAATGACTGACGCAATGCAATTGGGAGAAGCTATTGCATCAATATATGGCTATCATGGCTCTTCAACTCAGAAATTGTACGGTCCTTGAGCCGAACACACCGTGAAATGTTCGAGGCGTATCCGTCCGGGACCCTCACATTTCGAAGAATCTTCAGAAAATTTTATTTGTCCTCCCTAGACATCGTGTGACAGGCAACGGGAATATACGTCTTACCATTTGCGGCTGTGAACGGATGCAACTTAAATCTCAACCCCATTTCCTGCAAGTCCAGCCGAGCTGCCAGGTTGTCCTTTGTTTTCCCTTTGATATCCAAAATAGTGCCAAGTATATTATCCATGACATTTTTTTTTCTATGTGCATAACATCAAGATTGTGCCGAAGCAAATTGTCTTTCCAATACGGCAATCTGAAAAAAGTACTTTTTTTCTTCCACATAACATCATCGGAACTCCCTGCACCCTTCTTCCGCTTCTTCCGTTTCTTCTTCTTACCCGCGTTCTCATCCCCAAACGCAACTCCGTCTAACTGTTGGAGGATCTCGTCTCCGCATGGCACATTTGGTGCGCTGTCAAATTCTTCAGTACCGTCAAATGTTCTTCTGTTCATCCGCCACAGATGTTCATTTGGCAAGTATCTCCTGTGCCCCATATAGCAAAATTTACATTCGGTCTTTAAATGTTTAGAACGTGTCGATTGCATACAGCAATGACATGCCTTCACACCTATTAGGCCAACCAGATAAATCTGCATACGCTGGCAAGTTGTTTATTGTCCACATTAACTGGGATTGCATATTAAAATTTTCATTCTTTGAAGCATCGAATGTTCGTACCCCTACATTCCACAGTTCCAGCAACTCATCAATCAATGGCTGAAGGTAAACATCAATATCCATACCTGGTAAGCTCGGTCCAGGGATAACCAGTGACAGAATGAACGACGTCTATTTCATGCACATCCAATGTGGCAAATTGTACGGCACAAGCATTACGGGCCATGTGCTGTGGGATGTGCTCATGTTCCCAAAAGAATTAAATCCATCTGCTGTCAAACCAAGCCGGACGTTCCTACTGTCTGCCATAAAATCTGGATGTAAAATGTCAAACGATCTCCATGCCTCACCGTCGGCCGGGTGCCTCAATACGCCATCCCTAGTGCGGCCTTCTGCATGCCATCTCATATGGGGCGCAGTATGCTCAGACATGAATAACCTTTGTAACCGTGGGATGAGTGAAAACCACTTCAACATCTTAACCGGACGTTTTTTCCTCGCTGATATGACCTCACCATCCTCATCTATATGTGTATCAGCCCTCCACTTAGATTCTCCACATACGGTACATGAATCTAATTCTTTATTGTTTTTCCAGAATAACATACAGTCATTACGGCACGCCGGAATTTTCTCATACCCTAGACCCATGAAACTTAGGAACTTCTTCGCTTCATACGTATTAACTGGCAATGTCTCATCGCAAGGAGGCAATAGCTGATTGATAAAATCGAGAATGTCTGAAATTTTTTTGTTACTAATACCTCCAACGCACTTCAAATTGTACATGTGTACAGTAGCACTCAATTTACTATGCCTGGTACCATGGTGAAGTGGCTTCTCGACAGTCTTTAACAACTCTTGGTACTTCAATGCGTCCCCGCAAGAGGTTCCTTCGTCAACTTGTTGCGGATCCGTACTGACGGCTTCAGTAACATCGTGCATGCCGAAGGCGTCACGCAACATGGTGTGCATGTCATCATACTGTTCTAGGGCCCCCCCTGTTCTGTAAATTCACCCTGTTCAGTGCTACAGGCAGCGGAATCTGTGCCACTGTGATGACTCGAACACTGACCACGAACAGCAAACCCGCTCATGGTCTCACCGTGCATATACCACAAATTGTATCCCGGGTTCATCCCCGTACCTCCTGTCAGGTGGGCAAGAACATAATCTGGAGTGTGACGCTGGTTATTTCGACAATACTTGCATGGACAGTAAATTTTGCCATCTACAACCATACAGTTACTAACGGCAAATGCCACAAATGCCCTACACCCGTCGTTATACTGTGTCGTACCCCTAAGTGCTGACATCCAAGACTTGTCCATATTTCTCTGTATAGGGTTAAGAGACCGAGACAAATCATACTTTTTACAATGTGAACTTGTAAAAAAAGAAAGAACATGGGTTACAATTTTACGGTTATGGTTTTAGGGTTTACGGTTTAGGGTTTAGGGTTTACGGTTTAGGGTTCTGGTTTTTGTAATTTTTTTTTAAAGGGTTTAGGGTTTAAGGTTTATGGTTAGGGTTTTTGGATGCAACTTAAGGGTTTAAGTTTTATTTTTTTATTTATATTTTTTGAAGGGTTTAGGGTTAGGGTTTAGGGTTTACTTTTTTATTTATATTTTTTTTAAGGGTTTAGGGTTTTTTTTTCTTAAGGGTTAGGGTTTAAGGTTAGGGTTTACGTGTTTTTTTTTTTGAAGGGTTTATGGTTAGAGATTTTGTTTTTTCTTATAGGTTTAGGGTGTTTGTATTTTTTAGGGTTTAGGGTTAGGGTTTTTGTTTTTTCTTACGGGTTTAGGATTTTGTTTTTAAGGGTTTAGGGTTTAGGATTAGGGTTTTTTTTTTCTTAAGGGTTTAGAGTGTTTGATTATAAGGGTTTAGGGTTTAGGTTTTTTTCTTAAGGATTTAGGGTTAGGGTTTTTGTTTTTTCTTAAGGGTTTATGGTTTTTGTAATTCCTTTTTTTTTTAAGGGTTTATAGTTTTTTGGGTTTTTTTTTTTAGTGTTTAGGGTTTAGGGTTAGGGTTTTTTTTTTTTTTTTCTTATAGGTTTAGGGTGTTTGTATTTTTTTAGGGTTTAGGGTTTTGTTTTTAAGGGTTTAGGGTTTTTTTTTTCTTCTTATAGGTTTAGGGTTTTTGTATTTTTTTAGGGTTTAGGGTTAGGGTTAGGATTTTTGTTTTTTCTTACGGGTTTAGGGTTTTTGATTTGATTTGATTTTTATTTTTTGAAGGGTTTAGGGTTAATTTTTTTATTTATATTTTTTGAAGGGTTTAGGGTTTTTGTATTTTTATTTTAGGGTTTAGGATTACGGTTTTTGTTTTTTCTTAAGGGTTTATGGTTTTTGTAATTCTTTTTTTTTTTAAGGGTTTATAGTTTTTGGTTTTTTTTTTGTAGGGTTTAGGGTTTAGGGTTTAGGATTTTTTGGTTTTTTTGTAGTGTTTAGGGTTTAGGGTTTAGGGTTTTTGTTTTTTCTTACAGGTTTAGGGTTTAGACCTTTGTTATGAATTGCTCAATAACATATATTATTGTAAATGGTAGACGGTGGCAAATTTGTTTCAAATTTGTTTTTGTTTTATTGATTATAATTATTGAGGTTAATTTTCATTGAAATCATTGGGTACGATCATTTTATTATTAAATGAGGGAAAGTTGTTTTGAAAATCATTTTTGTAAAAATTTGTCAAAAAGGATAATAGCAACACAAATGTACAATTAAACTATGTTATTATTTTTGTAGAAAAAAATGCTGAAATAGAGTGTACAACATGGTTGTTGAAATTTGATTTTAAACAATTCCACAATTTATTTTAAGGTGATTTTGTATATGTGAACCATTTTTAGAATTCATTTTTTCATATTTGGATTTTTTATGAATTTGTATATGTTGACCATATGTAAAATGCATATATTGATTTTATGTTGCTTTTTTAAATTTTGTTGTTAAGGCGAATTGTACTGAATGCTTAGAAAAAATAATTGTTATTAACACACCAACGTTTAAAGTGACAAAATGATATTGTAAATTTTATAATACGAATAATGAAGTAAAAAGTTGACGGTCAATTTGTAATCGTTGGTTTCCCATGCAAAACCATATTCGTAGTACAGTAAAATATATAATAAAAAAGACAAAAAAATGTACGCATATTTCACATGCAAAACCACAAAAAAAAACTAAAAAATACAACACAACAATATATATACAAACCCAACAAAATCAGTAGCATTGCTAAATCCACGTTTATTATTAAAAAATATTAAAACAAATAGGAATATATTTAAAAAAAATACATTTAAATGTACCACGTTTATTATAACAAAAAAATAAATGACAAAAATAAGGAAAAATTACTCACAATTTATGCTCCTTATATTTGTTGTGGTGTAATTTATGCTTCTTAAGGATTTTGTACCTGCATTGTTGGAAAAAAAAAATAATAAAACAAAAGAAAACAAAAGAAAAACACAAGTCAGAGAGAGAGAGATGCAAAGAGAGAGAGAGAGAGAGAGGTCCGGACCTGAAGCTCACCGGAGTGTTTGGAGCCGGCCGGAGTTCAGAGAGAGAGAGAGAGAGAGAGAGAGAGAGAGAGAGAGAGCGACATATATAGAGAGAGATAGAGACAGAGAGAGAGAGAGGGAGAGAGAGGGAGACTTTGTTATAATGGCCGGTACTGTTTGGGTTAGAGATGATGAAATGGCCAGTCGGAGTTAAGGGCCGGTACTGTTTGGGTTAGAGAGAGAGAGAGAGAGAGAGAGAGTGAGTGAGCTTGCCGGAGGTGCTTTGACGGAGAGGGAGCTGGCCGGAGGAACGGTCGGATGCGCGGAGGTCGGTGAGGTGGCCGGTGACGTCGACGGAGAGGGAGAGAGAGAGACAGTAAGAGTAAGAAAGAGAGATATGATCGATGGGTAGTGATGTGTGTTTTAATGAGAACTCGCAAGGGCACGAATCGTTTGCAATATAATGTGTGCAAGTGCGAGGTCGAATCCACAGGGAAATAGTCAAATGTTGGTGTCTTGTTTAATCAACCTCATTTTAACCTAGTTCCAAAGGTTGGAGGATTGATTCAAGAGTAAAAGACTAAACAAACGAGATGGAATGAAATGTGCAAATTAAAAGGAACTAAGGCTAAGGAATCCACCAAACCAAATCCAACAACTCACACTTCTTGGTTTCTACTTGAACACCCAAAGAACATTAAGCTTAGGATGTCATTCAAGTTTCTCAACCACCTATTCTAGAACCATTAAATGAATCCAACTCAAAGATAAATCACAAAGAGTACTCATTTGAAATCAAATCATCCAATGTATCCATTCAATGAACAAATCACAATGGATATCATCATTCAAACCGATAAAACAATGTATCCATCGGTTGAAATACATTAAATGTCCTATATCTACCAACAACCACATTCATTGCAAAAGATAAAGCATTTAAATTAATGAAACTTGAATAACAAATGTGATATATCATCAAATGTGCAAGTATTATAACAAGAGTGTGAGTGTCATCAATGGAAATGTTTCATCCTCAACCTTAGTTGAGGTTACTAGCCTTCCATGACTAAGAACACCATAAGAAAATGAAGAACAACCATGGAAATAAAAGGAAAGCTTTACAAAAAGAAAGTGTCTAAGAACAAAAGCTACTAGAATACACTACAAAATGCACGAAATTAAACCTAGCTACTGTTCTCTGAACTCCCCAACAAGGAGGCATGGCTATGGCTTTTATAGAAGGAAATTAGGGCTAGAAACTCATGTAAAATGATTCATCTAGCCCCCTCTAGGGTTCCTCTCTTGCTAGAGACAACCAAAAACACGAAACCAGCGTGTTCTGCTGCGAAAATCAGAGGGAGAACTGCTTTTTGTCATGGACAAGTTCCTGATTGGGTGTTCTGCACGCTTCTGCAAAAGTAAGTTCTGGAAAATTTCAATCGATCGACTTCGGGCAAAATTCGATCGATCGAGTTCTTCAGAACTTCCAAATTTTCCAAGCAATTCCACATGAATTTTGCCATTCCTCACTTATTGATCTACAAAACATAAAAACACAAAAACTAACCAAAGCATCAGAAAATAACAAGGCTAAAGGTCTAACTAATGTAAATCAAGGGGTCCAAATACACAATATTTGGCACTCATCAGGTAGCTTCCTTTGGAAGCTACCCATTTAATTTTTTTTTTTTTTTTAAAATATATATATATATTTTAAAGAAATGGCCAGGTGGCGCGGGTCCCGCTGTGCACCTGGCCAAATGTTGGCCACGTGGCCAATTAGGAACGTGTACTAATATACACGTCCCTAATGAGAGACGTGTAATTTACACGTCTCCAATTGTAAAACCGATTTTTAATTTTTTAATAAAAAGTAAAAATTATACATATAAATATATAAACCCTAACCCGACCCTAAGTGTACGTATATACTATACTATATATGTACATAAACCCTAACTCTAGGTATATTTAATATATATGTACATAAACCTTAACCCTAAGTGTATGTACTATATATAGCTATAAACCCTAACCGTAAGTGTATGTACTATTACATAAACCCTAACTCTAGGTGTATGTATTATATATGTACATAAACCCTAAGTGTATATACTATATATAACTATAAACTCTAACCCTAAGTGTATGTACTATATATAGCCAGAAATAATAAACGTAAGTTTATATACTATATATAGCCATAAACTCTAACCCTAAGTGTATGTACTATATATAGCTATAAACCCTAACCGTAAGTGTATGTACTATATATGTACATAAACCCTAACCCTAGGTGTATGTATTATATATGTACATAAACCCCAAGTGTATGTACTATATATAACTATAAACTCTAACCGTAAGTGCATGTACTATATATGTACATAAACCCTAACCCTATGTATATTTATTATATATGTACATAAACCCTAACCCTAAGTGTATGTATTATATATAGCTATAAACCCTAACCCTAAGTATGTACTATATATAACTATAAACCCTAACCCTAAGTGTATGTACTATATATAGCTATAAACCCTAACCGTAAGTGTATGTACTATATATGTACATGATCGCCTAACCCTAGGTATATGTACTATATATGTACATAAACCCTAACCATAAGTGTATGCACTATATATAGCTATAAACCCTAACCCAAAGTGTATGTACTATATATATCTATAAACCCTAACCATAAGTGTATGTACTATATATAGTCATAAACCCTAACCCTAAGTGCATATACTTGATATAGCCATAAACTCTAATCCTAAGTGTATATGGCTATATATATATATATATATATATCATTTTTATTCCCCTTTTTTTTGTTGGAAAATTTAATATTGTATTTATAAAACCCACATATAGTACATAAATTCAATGATCGATTTACACATATCTTGTACAAACATGGATAAGAGATGTGTAAGAGAATGAAATTAAACATTTCTCTTTAAAGAATGAGAAAAATCAACATTTAGCTTTTTAATTTTTAATTTTGTAATTGTTTGAGGAGATTCTCTTTTTAACTTGATTGAATAAAATTCGACTTAAATGCCATAAAAAACTATAAGATATACGCTATAGTTTTTTTTTCATTTTTCCAACTGTTTAGATTTAATATCACAATCTTTCTCATATAAATTTAGGGTAAATATACTGTAGTTTTTTATAATAGCACATAAGCCAAATTCATTCGAATTTCTATAATATCGGAACAATCTAATTATAATCAATCTATGATTTAATGTTATATTTAAAAGTGTACAATAATGACACGTGAAAATTATATTGACATTATTATTCATAAAATGTAAAATCAATTAAATTATAACCCATAGCCCTAAGTGTATATATTATATATACCTATAAACCCTAAAACCCCTAACCCTAAGTGTATATACTATATATAGCGATAAACCCTAACCATAAGTATATATATTATATATAGCTATAAACCCTAACCCTAAGTGTATATACTATATATATCGATAAACCCTAACCCTAAGTATATATATTATATATAGCTATAAACCCTAACCCTAAGTGTATATACTATATATATCGATAAACCCTAACCCTAAGTATATAGAGAAATGATCCTTACACTCATTTCTCACAACAGCCCCACAATAAGCTGACGTGGCTGGTAATATTTTATTACTTTTTTACAAAAAGAAAACAAAAAAAAAAAAAAAAAAAATATTACCAGCCACGTCAACTTGTTGTGGGGCTGTTATGAGAAATGAGTGTAGGGATCATTTCTCAAGTATATATACTATATAGCTATATAGCTATAAATCCTAACCCTAAGTGTATATACTATATATAGCCATAAACCCTAACCCTAAGTGTATGTACTATATATAGCCATTGACCTAATTAAGTGTATATACTTTATATAGCTATAAACCCTAAGTGTAAATATTATATATAGCTATAAACCTTAATCTTAAGTGTATATACTATATATATCGATAAACCCTAACCCTAAGTATATATACTATATATAGCTATAAACCCTAGCCCTAAGTGTATATACTATATATAGCTATAAACCCTAACCCTAAGTGTACTATATATAGCCATAAACCCTAAGTGTATGTTTTATATATAACCATAAACCCTAAGTGTATGTACTATATATAGCCATAAATCCTAAGTGTATGTACTATATAATGGACTAAACCATAAGTATTTAATTTATTATGTAGCACAGAACCCTCAAAATAATTGCATTTACTATATATAGCCATAAATAGCAAGGCTAATGTATATATATACAAGTCATTAAAATGTATATAGTTTCTAAACCGTTTACATGCATGCATATCTATATATATAGTATTAATTATAGGTTTTTTAACTTTGTTATGTTTTAATTTTTTTTTTTGTTTCTAAACGTAGATGGTGTACAAAACTAAACCCTAATTTGAACTATTTGGTTTATATATATATATATAGCACCAAATTTGGTTTAATTATGCATATAGTACAATATGTAAATTAGGTTAGGGTTTACGTACTTATCAGTATACCATATATATATATATATAAATAAGGAACCTAAAAAACATAAACTCCAAGTATAGAATTTACATATAGCATATAGCTTTAAAACCTAACCTTATGTGTATATGCTATGTACACCATAATTTCACAAATTTATATAGTTAATAAGATAAGGAGTTTTTTTTTTTTTTTTTTTTAAAAAAATGAACACAAAACAATTTTTTTTTTTAATATATATTTGAAAAAAAATAACAGTTGGCCACGTGTAATAATACACGTGTCTATATGGACACGTGTAGTGATACATGTGTCTAATTGGACACGTGTATTAAATACACGCGTCTACTTGGACGCCTGTATTTTATACACGTGTCCAATTGGGGTGTTTATACAACTAGCCACGCTGTCAAAAAGACACGTGGCTAATTGGACGCGTGTCTGCAGTAACCGATACTGTAGATACGCGTCCAATTGTAGAGTTTTTTGTAGTGATATTTGAGTTAGACATATCTCTTGCTCGCATATTTGCACACAAGTTGGCATTGCTTTTATGTTACCTCATTTTAGAGTTAGACATGTTTGGTTGTGTCCTATGCAGTGTGTGTTTGTGATTGTGTAATTTTTTTTTTTTAAAAAAAAAAATTGTTTGGCTGGCTTTTTCTGTCACTTCGTGACAGAAATATGGAGTAGTTTTGGGGAGAATATTTAGTCAAAGGGAGGAGTGACATAGACGGTTGATTCCTGTATTGTCTGATATTTTTTGATTTCCATCAATGTACTTTTGAGATGGATATATTTGTGGTTAGTATGAGATAGAGGTATCTACATATTTGGTTATTTGATTGATATTGGATATCTTTGTTATATCTATATATGTGAATTTATTAGTCAGATATGCTATGTTTTCATTGTTCAGATTTGTCTATTTTTATATTTCTTGTTCTTTATACATTTGATGAGTGTGTTCATGTTTCAGGAGAGACAAGTTTTCTTTCAGCGAATGAACTTCAACAGATCCTACTTCAAAGGTTTGTTATGGTTGATTTGTATTTCATTATTTTTGAGTTGTAATTGATTTTTGGTTTTTTAGAGAATTTTCAAAGGTGGAGTTTGCTGGGTTTTTTGTATTGGTAATTTTAGTGTGAAAACATATTTTGTTGTAAGCATTATGTTTAGGCTTGAGTTGGAATAGAAATGCGATTGAAAACAAGTACAATATTCATGTGTGGAAGACCTCGGTCAAAGCTCGATCACTTGAGGTGATACAGCATGTCCCATACTAAAACCTGAGAGGGTTGGTTGATCCCTCGGCCAATGAAAATAGTTTAGTGCTCTTTTATTTGAAGCCCTAGTACTCAATCAATCAAGCTTATGACTCAGTCGATTGAGCGAAGCTATGGGGTTTTATATGGAACATGCTGTATTGTCAATCTATCTTTAGATCAATTTTAATTAAAAAGAAAAATAAAATCTAATGGTGAATTGACAATGCCACATCAGCGGATAATAAGGCTGTGTTCAAGCTGAGCCAAGCTTGGGACTGCCGAATTCGACTCAAATACATAACTTGAGAACTCGAACTCGAACTCGGCTTAAGCCGAGTTTTGAAAGTATGTTCGAATTCGGCTAGTTAAGAGCCTAACCAAGTTCCAGCCAATGTTAACAAGCCGAACCTCTAATCGAGCTCGGGCCGCTCGAGCTCGATTGAAATTTTGTAAAATTTTAACTAAAAAAAATAGTAAAATAAACAGAAGCTACCCCACCACCGATTGCTCCCAGTGGGCCGGTGGCAGTAGCCACTTCCTGCTGCCACCGGTTGCTCCCCCTTTTACACCCGTTTCTCTTCTCGCACGACAACACATCTGCAACTCACCCCACTGCTCCATGTTTCTCGCACTGCCACAAACCACAAGTAGCGGCCATCGACACTACAAAAATGCATGCAAATAGCCACGTGCAGTTTGACACGTGTACAGTGTCGTACACGTGTCAAACAGTTAGACACGTGCATTTTGACACGCGTGATACGCGTGTCAAATGTGCATGTCACGAACTGCACAATTTGACACGTGTATTGAGATACACGTGTCAAACCGATTTTTTTTAAAAAAAATTCCAAATTGTTAGCCACGTGTATACATACACATGGCTAAATGTGTATATATATAAAAAAATTATATATTTTTCTTGATACGTGTTAAGAATACACGTGCCAAAATCAAAAATATTGCTTTAAAAAAAAGAAGAAAAGAACATGTCTGTTATTTAAAATATTGCCAAAATCAAAAATATTGAATATTGCTATACGAAACACATGCAGAACCAACTCGTCGTCCACTTAGAACTGGCCGGTGGTCCGGTATTGACGAGAGAGAGAGAGAGCGAGAGACAGAGAGAGCGAGAGAGAGAGAGATAGAGCGAGAGACAGAGACAGAAATAGCGAGAGAGAGAGAGAGAGATAGAGCGAGAGACAGAGACATAGAGAGCGAGAGAGAGAGAGAGCGAGCAAGAGACGTCGGGAAGGGCGGAGGGAAGGCCGACCACGCGGTGGTCGGGAAGTTGGCCGGTGGTCTAGTGTTGACGGAGAGCGAGAGACAGAGAGCGAGAGAGTGAGAGAGAGCGAGAGACAGAGACAGAGAGGCGAGAGACAGAGAGAGAGAGAGCGAGAGAGAGAGAGAGAGAGAGAGAGAGAGAGAGCGAGCAAGAGACGTCGGGAAGGGCGGAGGGAAAGGCCGACCACGCGGTGGTCGGGAAGCTGGCCGGTGGTCCAGTGTTGACGGAGAGCGAGAGACAGAGAGCGAGAGAGTGAGAGAGAGCGAGAGACAGAGACAGAGAGGCGAGAGACAGAGAGAGCGATGGTCGGGAAGCTGGCTGGAGGGAAGGCCGACCACGCGGTGGTCGGGAAGCTGGCCGGTGGTCCAATGTTGACGGAGAGCGAGAGAGTGAGAGAGAGCGAGAGAGAGCGAGAGACAGAGAGGCGAGAGACAGAGATAGAGACAGAGAGAGCGATGGTCGGGAAGCTGGCCGGAGGGAAGGCCGACCACGCGGTGGTCGGGAAGCTGGCCGGTGGTACAGAGAGAGTGAGAGAGAGCAATACAGCAGAGAGCGATACAGAGAGAGTGAGAGAGAGCGATACAGTGAGAGAGAGAGAAAGAATAGTGAGAGCGCGCAGAAAGAGAGAGAGCGAACGAGAGTGTATAAAAAAAAAAAAAATTTCTTTTTGAAACTTAAATTAAGAATGCTCATCAGGTGGGCGCGGGATAATTCCCGCGCGCCTACCTACACCATTCCGGGACGTGTATTTAAATACACGTCCCCAATTGTTAAAATTTTATTTAATTAAAAAAATTATATTTAAAAAAAATTAACATTTTGACACGTGTATTTAATACACGTGTCCAATTGGACACGCGTATTAAATACGCGTGTCCAATTGTTGAAATTATATTTAATTAAAAAAAATTATATTTGGAAAAAAATAACAATTTGACACGTGTATTTAATACACGTGTCCAATTGGACACGCTTATTAAATACACGCGTCCAATTGGACACGCGTATTAAATACGCGTGTCCAATTGTTGAAATTATATTTAATTAAAAAAAATTATATTTGAAAAAAAATAACAGTTTGACACGTGTATTTAATACACGTGTCTAATTGGACACGCGTATTAAATACACGCGTCCAATTGGACACGCATATTAAATACGCGTGTCCAATTGTTGAAATTCTATTTAATAAAAAAAAATTATATTTGAAAAAAATAACAGTTTGACACGTGTATGTAATACACGTGTCCAATTGGACACGCGTATTAAATACACGCGTCAAATTGGACGCGTGTATTTAATACACGTATCCAATTGGACACGCATATTAAATACACGTGTCAAATTGGACGCGTGTATTTAATACGCGTGTCCAATTGGACACGTGTATTACATACACGCGTCCAATTGTGGCGGCTGTACAATTAGACACGTGTCTCATACAGTAACCGGTACTGTAGACACGCGTCCAATTGGCAGTATTTTTTAAGTGCGACGGTGAAAAGGAGTAATTAATATGTTACTGTATCTTGACCAAAAAGGCAACATAGGTCTTTGTTGTATGTGAAAATGAAAGAGGTTACGGTAGACAAGGAAACAACACTGATAGAAGGGCTGAGAATGCCTTGGAATTAAGTTGGAAGATTATCGTAGGGTACTAGGGTTAATAGGGTTGGACGATGGAGATATATTGAGAGTGTTTAACGGCTGAGATGGTTCTTGGAATTGAGTTGAGAGGCTGAGATGGTTCTTGGGCAGAGAAAAAACAGAAACGTAACATGTGAAGGCAGGGGCGGAGCAGCTAGGATTCAAGATTTGGGGGGGTCAAATTGAAAAAAAATAAATTAGGGGGGCCAAAACTATAAAAATAACAAAATTTAGGAGTAAAATTAATTAATTTTTTTTTTTTTTCGAGGAAATTTTTTTTTCTTTTGGGGGAGAACCCTGGCCTTGCCCCCCCAAGGCCAGGGGTAGCTCCGCCCCTGTTTAGTAACTCCCTCCCCTTCCCCTTCCCTTCCCCTCCCCTTACTTTCACCTTTCCAAAAAAACATCAATTCAAAACATTCTTTTCTTTTTTACTTTTTATATTACATCAATAATTTATTATTATTATTTAAATAAAAAAACTCACTACAATATAAATTTTTTCCACTTTTTTATATAAATTTTTTCTACTTTATATCACATCAATCACTTTTTATTTTCACTCAACAAAAAGATTCTCACAAAAGGAAGGGGAGAGGAGGGGAAGGGGATTACTAAACGGGGCATTGAGTTTGAGTGTTGTCATTATTCATGAATGTTGACAGCTATGCTTATAGCCTCTAAAGTGTCTTAAAAGTTAAAACTCTCTGCCCCAGCCATGTGTTGAATCTTCACTCTTCACCCTTAGAATTTATTTGTTTGACAGCTATGCTTATAGCCTCTAAAGTGTCTTGAAAGTTAAAACTCTCTACCCCAGCCATGTGTTGCATCTTCACTCTTCACCCTTGGAATTTATTTGTTCCCATATTAACCTTGTGTTATAGGGTGTGTTTGGCAAGTGCGGGTAAAAAATAGAGTAGTGGGTTGTTAATTTTGAAATTAGTAAAAAATGATGATGTGATATAAAGTAAAAAAAAATTGTATAGAAAAGTGAAACAGTTTTTTATTGTAGTGATTTTTTTTATTTGAATATTAATAAAAAAATTATTGATGTGATATAAAAAGTAAAAAAAATGAGAATATTTTGATGTGGATTGTTATTGAAAAATGTAAAAAAAAAATGTGAATAATAATGGCCACTATTCTCTTTGGTACATAGCTTGCCAAACATACCCATAATTGAGGCCGTCCGCATGTGCATACATGAGTCATGTACGTTAGGCATAACTTATAAAATAACCTTAGAAAAGAAAAGTAACCTCTTCTATTTATATACATCCATTAATATATATACACACACCAATGAGTTACTGATTTGAGTCAAATTCATACGAGCCGTGTTTAAGAACTTTATTTGGATTAAGTCAAATTTATATAAGTATGTCTTGTTTAATATTCGAGTAGATCGAATTATTTGGTTCTTATTTATCATTAGAACCGAAACCGAATCAACCAACTTAATCTGGTCAAATTGAACAGCTAGGCTTATCTAACAATTCGTTCCAAAAATAGAATATAAAAAAGGACAAAAGAATATAAAGGAAATTTCCCTGTCAAAATTAAGCAGGAGATCACGTGCTGCAATATCATAATTGTAAATTCCAAATGCGGCCAAAAGACTTGGAACAGATGGAGTCACGGGAAGTTACGTACAGATGCAGGAACGTACGTATACGTACTCTGTGTAGGTAAACGAAATAAAAAGTTCTTTAACTCGAAATTCTCGAAGTATATGGGATTTGGTGATATACAACGAGATGAAGGAAACATCTCCCTTGTTATTTTGTTACAGAGTGACATACGTCCTGCAAACAACACTATTACCATTACATTATTCTCAACTTTTTTCACTTATACGGAATCACAGATCGATGCAGAAAAAAAGAAAAAGTAATACGAAGACAAGTGCATGCAGTAACTTAAAAAAGAGTAAAGCGGATGGATCGGAGTAGTTTTCTAGGCGGGGCATGTGAACCCTTCAGGTGGAGTCTTGCCACAATCAACGAGGACCTGAAGAGCAATCGGGAGGATGATATTGATATTCAGAAGCTTAACCTTGATGGTGGTGCAAAGGCACACCGCGGCATCCAAGTCCACCAGTCCTTGCAGCACTGGACAGCACGTGTCCTTTGCGCTACTTCCAATCCCTACGTGAACAAGGCCCCCCAACAAGTCCACACATGCGCCTAGCTTTAGTGTGTCAATGGAGCATGTTTGTCCTGCCGGTGGACTTGGTGCTGGCACAACCGGTACCTTAGGTGGCGGAGGAGGGCATGGCGTTTCGGGTGTAGGCGGGTTCGGCACCACCGGTACTGGTGTAGGTGTTGGTGGCTTGGGCACATAAGGTGGCGGGTAGACAATGGGAGGTGTCACAACTGGCGGTTTAGGCACATAAGGTGGTGGATATACAATAGGAGGCTTAACGATTGGTGGTTTAGGGACATAAGGTGGTGGGTATACAATAGGAGGCTTCACAATTGGTGGTTTAGGGACATAAGGTGGTGGGTATACAATAGGAGGCTTCACAATTGGTGGTTTGGGCACATAAGGTGGTGGGTATACAATAGGAGGCTTCACAATTGGTGGTTTGGGCACATAAGGTGGAACATGAGGCGGATGGGGTGGTTTGACAGGAACATGTGGTGGTTTGACAGGAACATGTGGTGGATGGGGGGGGTTGACAGGAACATATGGTGGATGGGGGGGTTTGACAGGACCATGTGGTGGATGGGGTGGAACAACGTAGGGGGGATGTTTTGGTGGGTTGGGATGAAGGGGTGGGTGTTGTGGAGGAGGGCAGTAGGGCAAAGCAAGAGAAGTAGTGAGGAAAGTGGCCAAGTTTAGTAGGAGAAGAAAGAGATTAGAGAGAGCATGGTTCCCCATCTCTCAACGAGTAAGATTGAGTGAATGAGTGCGGGAATGAATGAGCCTTCATATCATAGTTTTAGCCTTCTTATAGAGATAGAGAGAACAGTCAATTGTCATGTTTTCTTTTTTCTTTTTCTTTTTTAACATGTCCACGCAATTGTCATGGTGAGAACATAATGGGGGTCTTTGTGGTGATAATTGAATTGACTCGAAGGCCTTTTATTTCTTTTGGATTTGCTAATCAAGTTGGATTGGGTACGACAACATATTATGTAAGAAATTTCAAACATTTAAAGATAAAGGAATCAAGAAAACGCGGTTTGTAGCAGAGGACGTTTTATCACGTAGCGGACTGTAGAGCCCGTGATTGGGGTCATCATGCATGGCCGCAGAAAGCCACATGTGACACTTTCGCTTTCACTCTCACTCAAATATATAAATATAATTTCTCTTTCTTCTATATATTAAAAAACTTGTGTGACGACAAACCACCCTGGATTTGATCGATCGGGGAAGGAGACAGCAACCTTTCGCTGAATGCTCTACTCGGCCGACTCAACGCTCACACCTCTACGTTAGATGTCGGCCACACCTATGGCAAGTACTATATATTATTTAGAAGCATTAATTTCCAAAACAACTGTGTACGTAGTACTTGCATTTAGAGCCATCGGATCGAGTTGAATATTGAATGTTTAAGTTTGACTCGTTTAATTTTATTTCGAACATGAGTCAAGTTCGATCGTATCACGAGGTACTCAATTAACTTATTTATTTTTTTTATAAATGAAATATCATGATTGTTTAATTTTCTGTAAATCCATACTAATAATTAATTAGTTAAATATTGTTAAAATTTTATTATTTGAGTTAATTAAATAAATTAACTTGAATCTTGAATAATATAATCTCGAGTTTATATGTACGTATATAAATTCATTATGCACATACACAAATTACGTGCGTGCATATACACATACACATACTCACCGACACATTCATGTACATACAAATCTATAAAACTAATTAAACTCACAACAATAATTCAAGTTATATTTATCATATTACTTACGATGATCTTTATTGTAAAATAAAAATAATACGAAAAAAAATTGTAAAAATGAAGTTATACAAGTTTATAAAAGTTTATCTGAGCCGAGCCGAGTTTATACGAGTATGTCTCGTTTAATATTCAAACATATTATTGTGTTCATGAACGTCACATTTATTATTCGAACATATTATTGTGTTTATGAACGTCTCATTTATTATTCGAACCGAGACTAAATCGAGTTTAACTGAACCGAACTGAGCCGAGCCGAGTTCACGAGCAGTTGGATTCATCTTACACCCCTACATGCATTTCTAGATTAATGCTATATGCAAGACTCTTATGAGTAACTTCTAAAATAATTAATCACCATTAATTTAATCAAAATCTAATAGTAATTCATCTTAAATTCAATAGTGATTTTAAAAGTCATGTCACATTTGAGGATAATTATCTCAAAATGTCAATATAGTAGTTTCAACCAATCTACGAATTTATTTTTTTTTAAAAAAATAAGAGTAATGTTAGAAACTACATTTTTATCCTACAATTATTTCACTATGCTAATGTGGCAGTTCCAACTAACCTTTGGATCCATCATCGTTAAAATAAAAATAGAAATCTAATAGTTGTTTGGAATTGCCACATCATCATTGTGTAATATTTATGGGTTAAAAATGTGGTATTTATCATTATTCTTTATCATTTCTCTTTTAATATTGTGGGATAAAATATCATTTTTAGCCTAACTCAACTTACATTTCTTCTTAGAATAGGGATCCAAAGCAACTAGCTGCCCAATTTTTTTAAAATTTGAGCAACTAATTAGTGTGGATCCCTATCCACGAGAAAGACCCAAAATCACATCTTAATTATACACAAATTACAAGTTATATAAATTGACAAATCAACACCCTAGCTAGTCACCGACTAGATTGATCGATGGTGCCAAAGTACAACAAAACAAAAGATGTGAGTAGCCACTATCTCAATATATTCAAGTTCATTGTATTGAGTAGGCTAACCCTTAAAATATTAGGCTGCCACACTCCTATTTCATAGTGTCTTTTTCTTGGCTTCCTTAACTATCATACAGCTGATTGGTAGGCTAACCCTTCTTCTCCTCAAATCCATTTCTTTCAAAGAGTACTTGAATTAAAATTTTTCCTATAAAAAATCATTTGGGTACGTGGGCAAAATCCCTGACGATTGACTTCACTTGAAGAAATAGATTGATCTCAACCCAACAAGGTCAATTACGTACTCTCATTTATTTATTTTTTATTTTTTATTTTTATCTTATCTTTGACTATCAGGTAACCGACATCCCAACCCTTATAGTTACTATAAAGGTCCTATTTTAAGATTAGGGTTTGGACTGAAGTTTCTCACAATTCAAAAAAAAAAAAAATCAGACCATTCATATATTCAAAATGAACAATCTGAATTTAGCCACCTAAGTTACAAAATAATAAAAAAACAAAAAGTATTAAAAAAAAAGGTTCATGGGTAGTTGAACCACCCTATATAAGTTAAGGGTGTAATCCCGGAGTCGGTTACCGGTTATTGGCCAATAACTGAGAACCGGCTTCGGGTTCCTTGGTAGGGCTGGGCAAAAACGCGCCCAACCTAGGGCTGGCAAAACGGTACCCGACACGACTTGTTTACGACCTGTGTAGACCCGCGACCCATTTAAGTTAGACCCAGACATGACATGAACACAAAAATTTCATGGGTCACCCGACACGACCCGTGAAACCCGTTTAGCATAATGAGTTGCATACATGACCCGTTTGACCCTAATCTAATAATCTAAGCTAAACAATGTAAACATCCACGACTACTCAGTTTTTCATTCTTTGAACTCCATATGGTATTATACATACAGATTATAGACCATCAAATTGGGAACTAAAATAGGGAAAAATATATATTAGCCCTCCAAACTACCACTCTTTCTCTGGATAGCACCCTGAACTACCAACACTTCTACTCCGACCCCCCAAACTACCACTTTATGATTTTTTGGCCCCATCCGTCTATTTATACCGTTAATTCTAACAGAATTTGGCCAAAAACTCGAAAATACCACTCCCTTAACCGTGAGAATTTCAAAGTGTAGGAGAGGTATTTTCGGAATTCTGTTTAAAATTGACGGCGTAAATGGACGGATGAGGCCAAAAAAATCAGAAAGTGGTAGTTTGGGGGGCCAGAATCTAAGCATTAATAGTTTGGGGGGCCATCTGAAGAAATAGTGGTAGTTTGGGGGGCTAATATATATTTTTCCCACTAAAATATGATTTACAAGTTATTTCGCTCGGATACCCATTTCTCAATTCATTCAATCAATTTTAGATTTGTCCATAGATATAGCAAAGCCGAGAAAGCTAATAAAGAAAAGTTGATGAATTTCGAGCACATACCGCACGCCCTTGGCGGACTCGTCATCTAAATCACGCCGCTTCCTCGCACCACCACCATTAGCACAGCCTCTACCACCCCCGTTGTGATGCTCTCTCAGGTCCAAACTCATTGGATCACTCCCTGAAACGTCCCGATTCGCACTGCTAACGTCCCCGAATTGCGCCCTCCCCAGCCCCAATCCCTGTCCAAACTCCCCCACGCCCCCGCTGCCATTCATCGGGAACTGAAGAAGAAGGGGCGGCGCTGAAGAAGAGCAGAGAGAGAGAGCGTCACTGCGTCAAGCAGGTAGAAAAAAGAAGAAGATGATGGGGTGGCGGCAGCGCAACGCTGAAGAAGAAGAAAATGGAAGAAGAAGGGGCGGGGCGGCGCGACGCTGAAGCTTGAAGGAGAAAGAAAAGAAGATGGAAGAGTGAAGAAGTTAGGGCTTTTCGGCCCTAACCTAAATTACCTAATAATCTAAATCAGTAAATCTAATCCCATTTCCTTTTTTAAAAAAATAAAAAATAAAATATAAATATATTAAAAAAAGAAGAAGAAGGAGGTAATAGTGTTTGACGGGTCACCCGCGGGCGACCCGTGACCCAACCCGCCAAGCTGAGATAAACGGGTCGACCCGTTTAAGGTAAACTCAAACCCGCTAATTTCGTGTCGTGTCAAAATTGCCAGCCCTAACCCAACCCGCTCCTAAAATCACGGATTTTGCCTTATAATTTGCTGGTGCGGGTCATTTTATGTTAAAATTTTCTGTGGCAGTTTGCGGGTTGGGGTTTTAAAAAACCCCAGGGACTCGCCCCGCACTGTGCGTTAAAACAAAGTAAAAAAAAAATTGAATACCTAGGTTACTTATTTACTTCTAAACTCTTCATTTGAATCATTTCTCCTTTTTGTTTCTAACGAATCTAACTTAGCGTCGTACTTTTGACTCTTCGTTTTCCCCTTTGTTTTCTCTTCTCTTTGTTTTTAACCTAGCGCTGCACTCTTCGTTTTCTCTTCTCTTTGTTTCTAACCTAGCGTCGCTTCATCTTCTTCGTTTTCCCCTGGTTTAGATTCCAGAATCAAAATTGTTGAATCCATCTATCCCTCATCTCGACTCTCACTCTTCAGATCTATCCCTCCTATACCCACATTCTGTGACTCTTCAATCTTCAGATCAGATCCTCCCACAGACTTGGGCATTCCAGTGAACTGCGAAGCTTAAGGGTGGGCATGATGATGATTAAGGTGAGTGTTTCCGAAAAAATTTATTCGTTTTTATTTGGTTTGGTTTAGTTTAGTGTTTGGTTGCCGCAATTAATTTCCAAAACAATTGTGTAGGACTTGCATTTAGGGTTGTATTCGATTCAAGTATTGAATGTTCAAGTTTGGCTCGTTTAATTTTATTTCGAATTCGAGTTAAGTTTGATCTTATCATGATCGAGCTACTCAATTAACTTATTTATTTATTATATAAAGTAAATATCATGATTGTTTACCTTTCTGTAAATCCATACTAATAATTAATTAATTAAGTATTATTAAAATTTTATTATTTGAGTTAATTAAATAAATTAACTTGGATCTTAAATAATAGGGTTAAATACCCTATTGGTACCCGAATTTTAAGTTTTATTAAATTTAGTACCTAAGTTTTCATTTGTTTCATAATAGGTACCTAAGTTAGGGGTAAAAACCCGTTTGGTACCTCTGTTTTATTTTTCGTCCAAATTTTAACAGCCTGCCATGTGTCAACCGTTGAGGTTGACACGTGGTACTATATAAAAAAAAAAATTTCAAAAATTAATTTTAAAATAATAAAAGAATAAAAGTTGAAAAAAATAAAAAAGAATTGAAAAAGGGGAAGAAAAAAAAAGGGTGGTTGACCCACCCCCCTTGACCACCATAGGGGTGGCCGGCCACCCCCATTTTGGCCAAAGGGGTGGCTGAGTCTGGGGTGGCCGAACCACCCCATAGGTGGTGGTTCAGCCACCACATGGCAGAAAAAAATAAATAATAATAATAAAAATAATAAATTAAAGTTGATGGGTTTTGGCCATTGGGGGTGGTTCAGGGCCAAGGGGGTTGTTCCGCCACCTCCATACCAATTTGAGGGTTTGCCCATGGGGTGTCCAAACCACCCCCATGGGCTACGGGGGTGGCCAAAACCCATCAAAAAAATTTGAGGGTATGCCACTCCCAAGGGCTAAAACCTATCATTTTTTTTTTGGTCGTTTGGCCACCCCAGAGCCACCCCTCTTTTTTTTTTTTTTTTTTTTTCAATTTTTTTTTAATTAAATTTTAAAGATTTTTTTTTAATTTTTTAATTTTTTTTATATAGTGCCACGTGTCAACAGCTGCGGTTGACACGTGGCGAACCGTTAAAATTTGGATGGAAAATGTAACAAAGGTACCAAACGGGTTTTTACCCCTAACTCAGGTATCACCTATGAAACAAAAGAAAACTCAGGTACTAAATTTAAAAAAAGCTTAAAACTCAGATACCGATAGGGTATTTAACCCTAAATAATATAATCTTGAGCTTATATGTATGTATATAAATTCATTATGCACTTACACAAATTACGTGCATGCATACACACACATAAAACTACAAATATTCACAAACACGCTCATGTACATACAAATCTATAAAACTAAACTCACAAACACACTCATATTCACGAGAGGGAAAAACTAAGAAAACATCACTTAAACACTCCACCGGCACTGGTGTAGGCGGCTTTGGCTCCACCGGCACTGGTGTAGGCGGCTTTGGTTCCACCGACACTGGTGTAGGCGGCTTTGGCAGCACCGGCACTGGTGTAGGTGTTGGTGGTTTAGGCACCACTGGTGTAGGTGTTGGTGGCTTGGGCACATAAGGTGGTGGGTAGACAATGGGAGGCTTCACAATTGGTGGTTTGGGCACAAAGGGTGGATAGGGTGGCTTAACATGAGGCGGATGGGGTGGTTTGACAGGAATATGAGGTGGATGGGGTGGTTTGACAGGAATATGAGGCGGATGAGGTGGAACAACGTAGGGTGGATGTTTTGGTGGCTTGGGATGATGGGGTGGGTATTGTGGAGGAGGGTAGTAGGGTAAAGCAATAGAAGTAGTGAGGAAAGTGGCCAAGTTTAGTAGGAGAGGTAAGAGATTAGAGAGAGCATGGTTCCCCATCTCTCAACGAGTACCAAGTGAATGAGTGAGTGAATGAATGAGCCTCTATATCATGGTTTTAGCCTTCTTATAGAGAGAGAGAGAGAGAGAGAGAGCAATCAATTGTCATGGTAAGAACATAATGGGAGGTCTTCATGGTGATAGTTGAATTGACTTGAGGCCCGAGGACCTTTTATTTCTTTTGGCACTACAAAAATAGGCAATTCACGATGCGGCTACAGTAATTGAATTTGTGCCATTCGCTGAAGTGCCACGTGGAGATGAAGGTCACATCTAGAAAATTTTCAGTGACTTAGTCCTTGTTCCCTGTCTGCATTTCCGGACATGGTAAAGTAGACAGGTTCCCACATGGAGAAGTGTTAGATTTTCCTCGTCACCATAGGGTGACGTTCTACACTGAACATGTTGGCATATATATATATATATATATATATATATGGATAATTGCATCGTTGGTCCCTGTGGTATACCATAATTATTTTTCACTCCTTATGGTTTAAAAAGTTCATGGGAGGTCTTTGTGATATGCAATAATTACTAATCGATCCTTGGCGTCAAATTCTGTTAAAATTTTTAACAGATTCCGTCCAATGCCACGTCAGCACCACGTGTCGTCATCTTATTGGTGGCACGTGGCGCTGACATGTCCAATCTTAATAAAATAATATAAATTTATTAAAAAATTAATAAAAATACTTATTTTTTTTAAAAAAAAACAAAAAACAAAAATGGGGAAAAGGGGTGGCCTGGCCACCCCCAGCCCATGGGGTGGCGCGCGCCACCCAGAGGCGCCTGGGGTGGAGCGCGGCCACCCCCAGGCCATTGGGGGTGGCCTTCGGGCCACCCCTGACCACTGGGGGTGGCCGTGCGCCACCCCAGATGCCGCCTGGGGTGGCGCGCGACCACCCCAAGGCCATTGGGGTGGCACCCCAAGGCCATTGGGGGTGGCCACCCCTAGTAGATCTAGGGGCTTGGGGATGGCCGCGCGCCAGGGTGGCGCGCGGCCACCCCTTCAGCTTTTTTTTTTTGTTTTTTTTTTTTTGAATTTTTTTATAAAAAAAATAAGTATTTTTATTTATTTTTTAATAAATTTATATTTTTTTTATTACGGTGGACACATGGCATTTGATGGAATCTGTTAAAAATTTTAACAGAATTTGACGCTAGGGATCGATTTGTAATTATTGCATATCACGAGGACCTCCCATGAACTTTTTGAACCATAGGGAGTAAAAAATAATTATGGTATACCACAGGGACCAACGGTGCAATTATCCTATATATATATATATACCTCATTCATGCGGCTAAAAGTTGTGTTTTTTTTTTTTCTTTGGCAAGTACTATATATGATTTAGAAGCAATTTATTTCCAAGAGTACATGCGTTTCTAGATGAGAAATGCTAGAGAATCTAATGTGATTCATTTTGTGTCTTTCTATGCTGATTTGTCACATTTTTTTAGAAAGAGAAAAGAGGAATAGAGAGAAGTAACGGTTTCAAGCTACAATGTTTTTTTTTTAATTTAAAAAAAGAGTACAGAAGGACCCTAGAAGAACTACAGTAGATGCTCTATGATTGATCTTTCTAGATTAATGCTATATGTAAGACTCTTACGAGTAACTTTTAAAAAAAAATAAGCACCATTAATTTAATCAATATCTAATAATAATTTATTTCAAATTCAATGGTGATTTTAAAAGTCATGTCACATTTGTGAATAATTATCTCACAATGTCGATGTAGTGGTTTCAACCAATCTTTGAATTTATTTAAAAAAAAAAAAAAAACTACATTTTTATCTCACAATTATCTCAATATTCTAATGTAGCAGTTCCAACTAACCCATAGATCCGTCCTCTTAAAAAAAAAAAAATCCAATAATTGTTTGGAACTACCACATACGTACATTATCATTAAAAAAATTTTCCTATAAAAAATCATCTGGGTACGTGGGCAAAATCCCTAACGATTGACTTCACTTGAAGAAATAGATTGATCTCAACCCAACAAGGTCAATTACGTACTCTCATTTATTTATTTTTTATTTTTTATTTTTATCTTATCTTTGACTATCAGGTAACCGACATCCCAACCCTTATAGTTACTATAAAGGTCCTATTTTAAAATTAGGGTTTGGACTGAAGTTTCTCACAATTCAAAAAAAAAAAAAAAATAGACCATTCATATATTCAAAATGAACAATCTGAATTTAGCCACCTAAGTTACAAAATAATAAAAAAACAAAAAGTATTAAAAAAAAAGGTTCATGGGTAGTAGAACCACCCTATATAAGTTAAGGGTGTAATCCCGGAGTCAGTTACCGGTTATTGGCCAATAACTGTGAACCGGCTTCGAGTTCCTTGGTAGGGCTGGGCAAAAACGCGCCCAACCTAGGGCTGGCAAAACAGGTACCCGACACGACCCGTTTACGACCTGTGTAGACCCGCGACCCGTTTAAGTTAGACCCAAACATCGTTCAAACACGAAAATTTCACGGGTCATCCGACACAATCGACCCGTGAAACCCGTTTAGCATAATGGGTCGCATACACGACCCGTTTGACCCTAACCTAATAATCTAAGCTAAACAATGTAAACATCCACGACCACTCAGTTTTTCATTCTTTGAACTCCATATGGTATTATACATACAGATTATAGACCATCAAATTGGGAACTAAAATATGATTTACAAGTTATTTCGCTCGGATACCCATTTCTCAATTTATTCAATCAATTTTAGATTTGTCCATAGATTTAGCAAAGCCAAGAAAGCTAATACAGAAAAGTTGACGAATTTCGAGCACATACCGCACGCCCTTGGCAGACTCGTCATCTAAATCACGCCGCTTCCTCGCACCACCACCATTAGCACCGCCTCTACCACCCCCGCTGTGATGCGCTCTCAGGTCCAAACTCATTGGATCACTCCCTGAAAAGTCCCGATTCGCACTGCTAACGTCCCCGAACTGCACGCTCCCCAGCCCCAATCCCCGTCCAAACTCCCCCACGCCCCCGCTGCCATTCATCGGGAACTGAAGAAGAAGGGGCAGCGCTGAAGAAGAGCAAAGAGAGAGAGCGTCGGTGCGTCAAGCAGGTCTAGCGGGAGGAAGAAGAAGATGGGGTGGCGGCAGCGCGGCGCTGGAGAAGAAGAAAATGGAAGAAGAAGGGGCTGGGCGGCGCGACGCTGAAGCTTGAAGGAGAAAGAAAAGAAGACGGAAGAGTGAAGAAGTTAGGGCTTTTCGGCCCTAACCTAAATTACCTAATAATCTAAATCAGTAAATCTAATCCCATTTCCTTTTTTTAAAAAAATAAAAATAAAATATAAATATATTAAAAAAAGAATAAGGAGGTAATAGTGTTTGGCGGGTCACCCGCGGGCGACCCGTGACCCAACCCGCCAAACTGAGATAAACGGGTCGACCTGTTTAAGGTAAACTCAAACCCGCTAATTTCGTGTCGTGTCAAAATTGTCAGGCCTGACTCAATCCGCCCGAACCGCTCCTAAAATCACGGATTTTGCCTTATAATTTGCTGGTGCGGGTCATTTTATCTTAAAATTTTGTGTGGCAGGTTGCGGGTTGGGGTTTTAAAAAACCTCAGGGACTCGCCCCGCTCTGTGCGTTAAAACAAAGTAAAAAAAAAAATTGAATACCTAGGTTACTTACTTACTTCTAAACTCTTCATTTGAATCATTTCTCCTTTTTGTTTCTAACGAATCTAACTTAGCGTCGTACTTTTGACTCTTCGTTTTCCCCTTTGTTTTCTCTTTTCTTTGTTTTTAACCTAGCGCCGCACTCTTCGTTTTCTCTTCTCTTTGTTTCTAACCTAGCGTCGCTTCATCTTCTTCGTTTTCCCCTGGTTTAGATTCCATAATGCAATTGTTGAATCTATCTATCCCTCATCTCGACTCTCACTCTTCAGATCTATCCCTCCTATACCCACATTCTGTGACTCTTCAATCTTCAGATCAGATCCTCCCACAGACTTGGGCATTCCAGTGAACTGCGAAGCTTAAGGGTGGGCATGATGATGATTAAGGTGAGTGTTTACGAAAAAAATTATTCGTTTTTATTTGGTTTGGTTTAGTTTAATGTTTGGTTGCTGCAATTAATTTCCAAAACAATTGTGTAGGACTTGTATTTAGGGTTGTATTCGATTCGAGTATTGAATGTTCAAGTTTGGCTCGTTTAATTTTATTTCGAATTCGAGTTAAGTTTGATCTTATCAAGATCGAGCTACTCAATTAACTTATTTATTTATTATATAAAGTAAATATCATGATTGTTTACCTTTCTGTAAATCCATACTAATAATTAATTAATTAAGTATTATTAAAATTTTATTATTTGAGTTAATTAAATAAATTAACTTGGATCTTAAATAATAGGGTTAAATATCCTATTGGTACCCGAATTTTAGGTTTTTTTTAAATTTAGTACATAAGTTTTCATTTGTTTCATAATAGATACCTAAGTTAGGGGTAAAAACCCGTTTGGTACCTCTGTTTTATTTTTCGTCCAAATTTTAACAGCTCGTCATGTGTCAACAGTTGAGGTTGACACGTGATACTATATAAAAAAAAAAACTTCAAAAATTTATTAAAAATAATAAAATAATAAAAGTTGAAAAAAATAAAAAAGAATTGAAAAAGGGGGAAAAAAAAGAAAGTAGAGGGGTGGTTGAGCCACCCCCCTTGGCCACCCCCATTTTGGCCAAAGGGGTGGCTGAGTCTGGGGTGGCCGAACCACCCCATGGCAGAAAAAAAAAAAAAAAAAAAAAAATTGATGGGTTTTGGCCATTGGGGGTGGTTCAGGGCCAAGGGGGTTGTTCCGCCACCCCCATACCAATTTGAGGGTTTGCCCATGGGGTGTCCAAACCACCCCCATGGGCTACGGGGGTGGCCAAAACCCATCAAAAAAATTTGAGCGTATGCCACTCCCAAGGGCCAAAACCTATCATTTTTTTGGGTGGTTTGGCCACCCTAGAGCCACCCCCTTTTTTTTTCAATTAAATTTTAATGATTTTTTTTTAATTTTTTTTATATAGTGCCACGTGTCAACAGTTGTGGTTGACACGTGGCGGACCGTTAAAATTTGGATGGAAAATGTAACAGAGGTACCAAACGGATTTTTACCCCTAACTCAGGTATCACCTATGAAACAAAAGAAAACTCAGGTACTAAATTTAAAAAAAGATTAAAACTCAGATACCGATAGGGTATTTAATCCTAAATAATATAATCTTGAGCTTATATGTATGTATATAAATTCATTATGCACTTACACAAATTATGTGCAAGCGTACACACATAAAACTACACATATTCACAAAGACGCTCTTGTACATACAAATCTATAAAACTAAACTCACAAACACACTCATATTCACGAGAGGGAAAAACTAAAAAAACGCCACTTGCACACTTCATACACACCCACCCTCTCACATGGGGTGGGACTCACACATGTGGGTCCCACCCCATAGAGGGGGTGGGTGTGTATTGAGTGTGTAAGTGGTGTTTTTGTAACACCCCTCTTCACGAGAACTCACGTACAGCTGCAGAAACGTACGTACTCTGTGTAAGTAAACGAAATTAAAAAGTTGTTAACTCGAAATTCTTGAATTATATGGATTTGATGATATATATACAACGATGTAAAGGAAACATCTCACTTGTTATTTTGTTGCAAAGTGACATAGGTCCTTTAAACAACACTATTACCATTACATTATTCTCAACTTTTTTAACTTATACGAAATCACCAAATTATTTTAGATCGATGCAGAGAAAAAGAAAAAGAAATACCAAAATAAGTGCATGCAGTAACTTACAAAAGAGGAAAGCGGATGGAGTAGTTTTCTAGGCAGGACATTTGAACCCTTCAGGTGGAGTCTTGCCACAATCAACGAGGACCTGAAGAGCAATGGGGATGATGATATTGATATTCAGAAGCTTAGCCTTGATGGTGGTGCAAAGGCACACCGCGGCATCCAAGTCCGCCAGTCCTTGCAGCACTGGACAACACGTGTCCTTTGCGCTACTTCCAATCCCTATGTGAACAAGGCCTCCCAATAAGTCCACACATGCGCCTAGCTTTAGTGTGTCAATGGAGCATGTTTGTTCTGCCGGTGGACTTGGCTTTGGCTTTGGCTCCACGGGCACTGGTGTAGGCGGCTTTGGCTCCACGGGCACTGGTGTAGGCGGCTTTGGTTCCACGGGCACTGGCGTAGGCGGCTTTGGCTCCACTGGCACTGGTGTAGGCGGCTTTGGCTCCACTGGCACTGGTGTAGGCGGCTTTGGCTCCACTGGCACTGGTGTAGGCGGCTTTGGCTCCACTGGCACTGGTGTAGGCGGCTTTGGCTCCACGGGCACTGGTGTAGGCGGCTTTGGCTCCACCGGCACTGGTGTAGGCGGCTTAGGCACCACCGGAACTGGTGTAGGCGGCTTTGGCTCCACCGGCACTGGTGTAGGCGGCTTTGGTTCCACCGGCACTGGTGTAGGTGTTGGTGGTTTAGGCACCACTGGTGTAGGTGTTGGTGGCTTGGGCACATAAGGTGGTGGGTAGACAATGGGAGGCTTCACAATTGGTGGTTTGGGCACAAAGGGTGGATAGGGTGGCTTAACATGAGGCGGATGGGGTGGTTTGACAGGAATATGAGGTGGATGGGGTGGTTTGACAGGAATATGAGGCGGATGAGGCGGAACAACGTAGGGTGGATGTTTTGGTGGCTTGGGATGATGGGGTGGGTATTGTGGAGGAGGGCAGTAGGGTAAAGCAATAGAAGTAGTGAGGAAAGTGGCCAAGTTTAGTAGGAGAGGTAAGATATTAGAGAGAGCATGGTTCCCCATCTCTCAACGAGTACTGAGTGAATGAGTGAGTGAATGAATGAGCCTCTATATCATGGTTTTAGCCTTCTTATAGAGAGAGTGAGAGAGCAATCAATTGTCATGGTAAGAACATAATGGGGGGTCTTCATGGTGATAGTTGAATTGACTTGAGGCCCGAGGACCTTTTATTTCTTTTGGCACTACAAAAATAGGCAATTCACGATGCGGCTACAGTAATTGAATTTGTGTCATGTCGCTGAAGTGCCACGTGGAGATGAAGGTCACATCCAGAAAATTTTCAGCGACGTAGTCCTTGTTCCCTGTCTGCATTTCCGGACATGGTAAAGTGGACAGGTTCCCACATGGAGAAGTGTTAGATTTTCCTCGTCATCATAGGGTGACGTTCTACATTGAACATGTCGGCATATATATATATATATATGACCCTCATTCATGCGGCTAAAAGTTGTGTATTTTTTTTTTTTTTTGGGTAGTGTGGATTGCTAATAAGTTGGATGGGGTACGACAATATATTATGTAAGAAATTTCGAACTTCTTAGTTCTCAAAATAAAGGAATCAAGAAAACGCGGTTTGTAGCATAGCACGTTTAATCATGTAGCCGACTGTACAGTCCCGCTGAAAGCCACAGGTGACACTTTCACTTTCACTCACCAAAAAACACATACAATTTCTCTTTCAATTCTTGTATACATAAAACAACTCGTGTGATGAGGACAAACCACCCTAGATTTCATCGATCGGGTAAGGAGATAGCAACTTTTCACTAAATGCCCTACTCGGCCGCCGACTCAACACCTCAGCTCTATCGAGGGTTGGCTCGATATATTTTTGGGCCTAAGACGTGAATTTTAAACGAGGCTTTTAAAGAATTTATTTCTTTTTTATTCTATGTGAGAGTTCTAGAGTCTCCTAATAGGAGAGAAAATACACTGTATTTTTGTTGGTATTAATTGTTGTATTTTTGGGCCTATAACTATTTATTTTCTATTGAAGTTAAAAAGTCTTCAAAGAAGAGATCTTGCTTCTTTTATTTTTTCAAAACCGTTTCAGATTATGATTTGGCCTTTTTTTTTTTTCTTTTCAAACAAACTTGCCTTTGAGGCCTTATTCCACTGGGGAAAAAAAAAAATTCAGATTATGATTAGGCTTCTTTTTTTTTTTTTTTTTTTCTTTTTTAATTTTTTAATTTTTTCAAACAAACCGATTTTTAGGGACCTTAGGCGACCATCTAACTTGCCTAGTAGATGAGCCAGCATTGGCTCTGCGATAGATGTGAGTCACACCTATGGCAAGTACTATATATGATTTAGAAGCAATTTATTTCCAAGAGTACATGCGTTTCTAGATGAGAAATGTTAGAGCATCTAATGTGATTCATTTTGTGTCTTTCTATGCTGATTTGTCAACATTTTTTTAGAAAGAGAAAAGAGGAATAGAGAGAAGTACCGGTTTCAAGCTACAATGTTTTTTTAAATTTTTTTTTTTTAATTTAAAAAAAGAGTACAGAAAGACCCTAGAAGGACTACAGTAGATGCTCTAAGATTGATCTTTCTAGATTAATGCTATATGCAAGACTCTTACGAGTAATTTTTAAAAAAAATTAAGCACCATTAATTTAATCAAAATCTAATAATAATTTATTTCAAATTCAATTGTGATTTTAAAAGTCATATCACATTTGTGAATAATTATCTCACAATGTCGATGTAGTGGTTTCAACCAATCTTTGAATTTATTTAAAAAAAAAAACAAGAGAAACTACATTTTTATCCTACAATTATCTCAATATTCTAATGTGGCAGTTCCAACTAATTCATAAATCCGTCCTCTTAAAAAAAAAGAAATCCAATAATTGTTTAGAACTACCTACCACATACGTACATCATCATTGTGGAATATTTATGGGTTAAAAATGTGGTATATAATCTTTTTTTTTTTTTTTTTTTTAACAATGATTAATTCAAAGGTTGATTAGAGCTGTCACGTAACAATTATGGGATAAAATGTAGTTTTTAGCCCCGCTCATCTTACATTTCTTCTTAGAATAGGGATCTAAAGCACTAGCTGTCCAATTTTATTTTTTAATAATTTGAGCAACCAATTAGGGTGGATCCCTATCCACGAGAAAGACCCAAAATCACATCTTAATTATACCTAAAATACAAGTTCTATAAATTGACAAATCAACCCTAGCTAGTAACGGACACTTACTAGATTGATCGACGGTGCCAAAATTACAACAAAACAAAAGATGTGAGTAGCCACTATCTCCATATGTATATTCAAGTTCATCGTATTGATCGATTAGGCCAACCCTTAAAATATTAGGCAGTCACACTCTTTTGTCTTTTTCTTGGCTTCCTTAACTATCATACTGATTGGTTGGCTAACCCTTCTCCTCCTCAAATCCATTTCTTTCAAAGAGTTGAATTAAAATTTTTACCATAAAAAAATCATCTGGGGGGCCAAAATCCCTGACGATTGACTTCACTTGAAGAAATAGATTGATCTCAAACCCAACAAGGTCAATTACTCTCATTTATTTAATTTAGTTTATTTGTTTATTTTATCTTATCTTCGACTATCATGTAATTTACCGACATCCCAACCCTTATAGTAACTATAAAGGTCATATTTTAAGATTGATGAATGCTACATATCATCCTCTTGTTATCTTTTTGTCCTTCCAAAATTGATGTGACTCTTAAAATCACCATTGGATTAAAATCCAACAATGATTTATCATAAATTCAATGGTGATTTTAAGAGCCACATCAATTTTTGGAGGACAAGGGGATGATATGTAGCATTCCTCTTTAATATTAGGGTTTGGACTAAAGTTTCTTGCAATTAAAATAAAAATAAAAATCAGACCATTCATATATTCAAAATGAACAATCAATCTGAATTTAGCCATCTAAGTAACAAAATAACGAAAAAACAAAAAGTATTTTTTTAAAAAAAGTACTTCATGGTAGTCGAACCACCCTATAAAGTGTTCATGTAGCGACCCGATATTCACCCTATAAGAATCAAGGGCAAAGACTAGGCTCTTCCACATATCTCTCATAAAATTAGAGATCCAAATCTCGCAGATAAAATATCACCTGAATTTTTTTCTTCTTTACATCATCAACAACATTATCTCTGAATACGTAACACAATAGAACTGACATAAACATCTACATTTTTAAGGTTTACATTGTACTATTGCCTAACGAATACGCTATCTAAACATGAGTGTCACATGTGACAGTACTATATCCAAAATACACCATAAGTGTTTATAAACAGAACACATGCAATTGTATATGTTATTTTAGAATGTTTAAAGTTACCATGCAACAAATAAAATACTTAATGTTTATAGATTTACCATGAAAGAAAGAATTAATTTTTTATATAGAAAATAGACAAGTGTATGTTAACATTGTTTCCTTTGGAAATAAAAATATTGTTTTCCGAAACCAAGGTGGAAAAGAGTAAGTTATTTTTTTGAAAATACTATTTGCAAACAAAAAATGAAAGGCATTTTTATAACAAAGTTTTCAGGCTCACTTCACACCTTATTTTAGGATTAATGTTTACTTACTAAGCCGTAAACTCACCGTTCCACTTGTAAATATTATTTACGGAAGAAGCTCATGAATAAGGGTGCCAATCAGCATAATCAAAGGCAACAATTAATTAGTAATACAAGTTAATGTAAAGAGTTAAGTGTAAGTTATGGGTAATGTTATAGATATGTGTAAATTGTAGGGGTGTAGAAACGGAGCGATTATTAACCGTTAATAATCGCTAACCGCATAACCGTATATTCACATAACCATAACATGATAACCAGATAATCGCCTAGGCCGGTTGCAGTTACCGGTTATAGAATTTTAAAAAAACAAATTGGTTAACAACCGGGTAAACGGTAACCGGTTTAGTATATTATATAATATATAATTTGTATATGTATTTGCACAAATTTGCTAGGACTTTTGTGTATTTGATTACTCTAACAGGTTTATTAGAAATATGTTATTTGCACAACTCTTATATAATAATTGCACAACTATGCTGATGTGTCCATCATTTTTAAAAAAAAAAAAAAAAATACTAGACAAATCAATATTATTGTACAAAATTATTGTGCAGCTAACATATATCTTTTTATTATATGTATTTGATGGAGAACCGGTGCCACGTAGGTCCAAGAGAAGCAGGGAGTCTGTGTTCTACAAGTCTACTCCAACAAAGAGTTGTATTGCAATAGATCTTTATTTATAATTGTTATTTACCTTTTATATCTTTTATTGTCTTTGTCATTTAGTAGAGTCGTAGTCCTACATGAGTTAGTATTTTAAGTCCTATGTTAGTTACTGTTTCAATTCTATGTTATCTAGTATTCTGTGAGGGTAATGTTAAAAGTTTCTCTTGTATTATTTTTGTATTCCTAAAAAAATAATGTAGTTTTTAAAATTACTACTGAATTTTGACCGAAAGATAATTTTAAAAGTTACGTTATTTTTGGAGGAACACAAGAGAGATTTCTGGCATTACTTATTCCGTCAGTACCAAAGGAAGGGTTAGGACATTTTTAATAGACTTACCAAAAATATCCAAAAGACTATTTTAGTGAGCCAATTTGTTAAAAAAAAAATTGATGGGTGAACGGTACTCACCAATAATAGTGAGCGCTGTTCACTCATCAAAACAATAAAAAACTAATAAAAAATTTCTCTCTTCCTTTATATTTTTTTTAAATTTTTTTTTTTTTATCTCTCATGCATCACATACAACCTCTCTTTTAGAAAATATTATTTAAATGAAATAGTAATAGTGAATAGCTAAAATGGTGAGGCTGTTAGGGGTGCTTGAAAAAAAGTAGATTGCTAAAATGGAGAAAAGAGTGGGTGCTTGAAAAAAGTGGATTGCTAAATATTTGTGTTAGAAAAATTTTCTTTAATTTTTGTAAAATGATTTTTCATTTTTAATACTGTAAACCATTTTTTGAGTTTGAATTTCTCAATATTCTTGATCACACTCTTTCTCACAGTTCATTCTCCGCCGCCACCGGAGGTATATAGTCTATATTTTCTTTTCTACTCTTTTTCAAAATTAAAATTAAAAAAGATTGGCAAAAATATAAAAAAGCCTCCTCATTTTAAAATAGTCCTGTGAATTTTCAAAGGTGTTAAAGTGACCCATCAAACAATCAAAGTGTGTCAAAAAGATCACTTTTTTATTATGTTCCTATAATACCCTTGACAGGACTTTTTTTATATTTTTCCCTAAAAGATTCTAAGATCTGTTTGGGTATGGGATTTGTGGAAAATAGCTACCGTTGAATATCTCCCTTGTCTTCCCTGTCAAATCATATAAAATTTCTATATTCATTTGATTAATTTGTTTTATTTTTATTTCCCATTTCCCCCATTAAAACCTAGAAGTTGGATTGCACCAACCAAGACAAGGTACAATAATTTGAGGAAAGAAAGATTAGCAGAGCCACAGACATACATACAGAAGAGGAAAAAAAAGGTGGTGATCAAGATTTTCAAAGGGACATGGAAAGGGTATATTCCATGCACTAAAATAATTTGAACAAGAAGACAACTTTTATATATATATTGCAAGAAATATACTGCCGAATTAATTCCTAGTCATGCAAATTAATGGAACCCATCTAAACCAAAGTCTAGTAGCCTCTTTGCAAAATTCTTGAAAGACAAAAGGATTTTGTCTATAAAATCAAGTAATGTCCCCGCTTTTTCCTCCATCAATTGTAGACGAAATGGCATTCATCGAAACCTGCCAAAGTATGAATTATTAGCATGAACATGCAATTATATGAAAACACACAATGAGGGAGCTAGTGGGTGGGGGGAGAGTATATTGTTGGTAGGAGTAACGCGTACTCTACACACCGGCTGACGTGGTGAGTTCGAAGTAGCTTCCATGTTGGTCAATTAAAAAGAAAAAAGAAAAAAAAGCAAGTCATACATTTATGTATAAATGAGTATGACAATTGAATATGAAGAGCAGCATTACTGTGAGGTATTTAAATGGGTTAAGTTAGGGTTGACCTATATATAGTCTTATACCAATGTTTCAATATGACTTAAACTTGATACGCGACATAATGACAGACAATTTTTTACATGACCCGCAAACCCGACACAAATCTAATACAAAATTAGAGAGTTAGGATTGAGGGAGTTTGAATCTTTTAATTAAATGAGTCGGGTTATGGTTGACCTATATAATCTTGTACGTACACATGTCTCGATAAGATCTGAATCAGACACACGAATACGAATTGACACCCCTGCAGCTGAAGAACCAAAAGGGTTGTCCAAAAGAGAGCAAGTAGTATCCAAAATGATTACAAGTGCCATATATGTAAAAGTCTATGGACCTTACTCATTTTCAAAAGACACATTGAGAGAGAATGGGTGTCTATGACTTATAAAGTGCCTAGGTCATGTATCTCTTAGCGATGTCAGACAGTACTTTTAACACGCCCTCTCATGTGTGGCAACTTTTGGCCAAACACGTATTCAACATCGAGAGGAAAGACCCATCAATTGTCCAGGGGACTTGCTTTGATATCATGTAAAAATCCATGGGTCTTACTCACTCTTAAAAGATGTCTTGAGAAAGCAGGAGTATCTATGACTTATAAAGTGCTCAGGTCATGTATCTATTGGCGATGAGGGGATTACCAGTTACCCCAGGTGAAATCGGTTATCCGGACCGGATAGTGAAAGAAAAAAAAAATCAACTCTTCGAGAAGTTACAAGAATAGGGAGTCTAAAACCCAAACCACAAATTAAAAACGTACAACATAGTAGAAACAAAATAACAGGAAACAACACTGCAAATCAATAGATCTACAAAATCCAACTATATATAGAACAGATCTACCAAAAAACCCAACAAAAAAGAACAGATCTACAAAAAAAAAAAAAAAAAAAAACACAGCAAATAGAACAGATCTACAAAAAAAAAACCCACCAAGATTACCCCATAAATCGGCAAACGCACTGATCGGCGGGCTGCAAATCTGTCAACTGATTCGGCTGAAGAAAAAGATCAAGAAGAAATGAAGAAATAAACGCATTGAGCAAAGATTTTTGAAGGAAGAATTAAGAAATCAGGCGAAGGTGCTTAGGTGAGTGAAAAGTGGAGATCGAGGTTAGGGTTTGGCAGAGACGGAGAGAGTACAACGCCATTCTGAGGAGGAATGCAAAAAATAATGATTGAAGCTGCCTAACCCAAAGAAAAAGCCCATGTAAAATATATATATATATATATATATATATATATATATATATATATACACACACTCGGAGCCGGTTACTCGGTTATAATTGGGTATCTTGGAAATTAATAACCGGCTCTGAGTACCCGGTTATTTATAACCGTGTACCAAACCGGTTTCTCTGTTTTCTGATTACTAGGAGCCGGTTTCCCCGCCAGTTTTAACCGGTCTGGACTTACACCCCTAATATAAGTTTTTAACTACCCCCTCACCCTTAAAGGTGTAGTGGGCAGCACGAAGATGTTGTTGGGTTAAGTCGGTCACTCCCTAAAAAGATTAGGGGTTGCAACAAACCCCAGAGGGTTTTTTTTTTTGGGGGGGGGGGGGGGGGGGAGGGGGTGACTACCCTGTGGGTTCAAGGCGGTGGCAGACATGTTAGGAGTAGTGCCCTAAAACCTAATTTATTTGTGTGACATTTTCTTTTCATAAAGAAATTGTTTATTACATGAGATAAATTAGAACATTGGTCATGTAGCGACCCGATAGTCACCCTATATGAATCAAGGGCAAAGACTAGGCTCTTCCACATACCTCTCATAAAATTAGAGATCTAAATCTCACATATAAAATATCACCTTAATTTTTTTCTTCTTTAAATTATCAACAACATTATCTCTGAATATATAATATAATAGAACTAACATAAACATCTATATTTTTTAAGGTTTACATTGTATTATTGCCTAACAAATACGCTATCTAAACATGAGTGCCACATGTGACAATATACCCAAAATACACCATAAGTGTTTATAAACAGAACACAATAGTATATGTTGTTTTAGAATGTTTAAAGTTACCATGCAACAAATAAAATACTTAATGTTTATAGATTTACCATGGAAAAAAGAATGAATATTTTTATATAGAAATTATGACAAAGTGTATGTTAACATTATTTCCTTTGAAAATAAAAATATTGTTTTCCGAAACCAAGGTTTTTGTGAAAGGGACGAAAAGAGTAAGTTATTTTTTTTTGAAAATACTATTTGCAAACAAAAAATGAAAGGCATTTTTATAACAAAGTTTCAAGGCTCACTTCACACCCTACCCTACTTTAGGATTAATGTTTACTTACTAGGCTATGAACTCACCATTTCACTTATAAATGTTATTTAAAGGAGAAGATGAAGATGGGTGCCAATTAGCATAATCAAAGGCAACAATTAATTAGTAATAAAAGCTAATGTAAAGAGTTAAGTGTAAGTTATGGGTAATGTTATAGATATGTGTAGATTGTAGGGGTGTACAAGCAGAGCGGTTATTAACCGTTAATAACCGCTAACCGCATAACCATAACTTGATAACCGGATAATTGCCTAGGCCGGTTGTGGTTACCCGTTTAGTATATTATATAATATATAATTTGTATATGTATTTGCACAAATCTGCTAGGACTTTTGTGTATTTGATTCCTCTAACAGGTTTATTAGAGATATATTATTTGCACAACTCTTATACAGCAATTACATAATTATGCTGATGTGTCAATTTTTTTTTTAAATAAAAAAAAAAAAAAAAGTACTGGACAAATTAACATTATTGTGCAGGTAACATATCTAGATTTATTAAAAAAAAAAAAATATCTAGATTTATTATATGTATTTGATGGAGAACCGGTGCCACGTAGGTCCATGAGAAGCAAGGAGTCGTGTTCTACAAGTATACTCCAAACAAGGAGTTGTATTGCAATAGATCTTTATTTATTGTCTATTAGTTGCTATTTACCTTTTATATCTTTTATTGTCTTTGTCGTTTAGTAGAGCCCTAGTCCTACATAAGATAGTATTTTAAGTCCTAATGTCCTATGTCCTGTGTTAGTTACTGTTTCAATTCTATGTTATCTGGTATTCTCTCGGAGTAATGTTAGGAGTTTCTCTTACATTATTTTTGTATTTCTTAAAAAATAATGTGGCTTTCAAAATTATTATTTAATTTTTGATAAATTACTATTGAATTTTGACCAAATAATAATTTTAAAAGTCATGTCATTTTTGGAGGGACACAGGGGAAACTTCTGGCATTACTCATTCTGTCAGTATCAAAGGAAGGGTTATAACATTTTTAGTAGACTCACTATTTTGACGAAGCAATTTGTTGAAATGGTCCAAAATGAGTCCTCAGCAGCCTCACTAATTTGGTATTTTTATTTTTTTTTTTATTTTATTTTTTTTTTTTTATAAGTGAACAATACTCACCAACAATAGTGAGCACTAGCTGTTCACTCATCAAAACAATAAAAAACTATTAAAATTTTCTCTTTTTTTTTTTTTTTTTTATTTCTCTCTCATGTATCACACACAACATCCTTTATGGAAAAGATTATTTAAATGAAATAGTGATAGTAGATAGCTAAAATTGTGAGGTTGTTCGGGGTGCTTGAAAAAAGTGGATTGTTAAAATAGAAAAAAATGATTTTTGACTATTTTAGCTAGTAAAATTTGGTTAGGCTACTATGAATGCTCTTATAAGTAAGGGTTCGTAGCAATTATTTTGAGTACCGAAGATCAGTAAACACTACTTGTGGTTTGCCTCCATCCCCAATTGAAGTTGTGTGATCTCTCCTATCCGAAACAAGCTAATATTATAAATAAGTTTATGTTATTAGTTGTGGGGTTCCATCAAAAAACATGACCTCTGCCTGAATTTTACAACTCCCCTATATACCTCTCTTTAGAATTTTATAGAAGTATATACCTCCCTCTTCTCGAAATTTCCATATGGGTTACTCATTTCACCTTACCATATTTGTTACGATTTCTACCTTTTTAATTAATCCACATTTCTTATTAACGAAAATTGATTGGAATGTTAAATGTTAGTATATTGCAGTTGTTACAATATTATCATATTTGTGTTAGAAAAATCTTCTTTAATTTTTATAAATTAATTTTTCATTTTTAATATTGTAAATCATTTTTTGAGTTTGAATTTCTCAATATTCTTGAACACTCTATTTCTCATAGTTCATCTCCCCGCCGCCGAAGGTATAGGGATGATCATTCGTGTGAGCATTCAAATCCAACTATAAAACTAAACATATCAAAAGTTCTATTGAGCTAAATTAAGCATATGATTTGGTCACTATATATATATATATCGCTTTTTTCTTTTTTCTTTTTCTTTTTTTTATCAAAAACAATACCGTCGCTGATAACTATGGCCTCGTTTGGTTTGCGGAATGGCCATTCCATTAGGAAAATGAATAGCTAGTCCTGGGAATAGATTGTGATAGAATGGAATGATTATTCCTATTCTTTTGTTTGGTAATAACTCACACATTTTAATCGGAATTCAAAAAAAATTACTAAAAAAATCCTACATTATATTATTATTATTTTTTTTTAAAAAAAATCAAACAAAAAAAAACAAAAAAAAATTAAAATAAACTAGTGGGTGGCTGCGACCATCCCCGAAGCCTATCGGGGGTGGTCGGCCACCCCCCAACGAGAACTGGGGGTGCCGACCCTAGTTGCTTTGGGGGTGGTGCGACCACCCCTGGCCCTCCACAGTGGCTTGAGTGGTCGGCCAGCCACTTTGGAGTTTAGTTTTTTTTTTTAAACAAAAGATTTGAAAAAAAAAAAAAGAAAATGAGTTTTTTTTTTTTTTTTTTGAAAAATGTAATATTTACCCCCAATGAATAGTTATTCCTCACATTTTTTTAGAGGAATAGGTATTCCTTTTCGTAAGGAAATAGTTATTCCAATGGGAATATCTATTCCATTGAAAAGACCCCTACCAAACTAAAGAATAGTTATTCCTATGGAATAATCATTCTATTCCATGAGTCTATTCCACAAACCAAACGGGGCCTATATATTTCGAGAAAATAAATATATATATAGTCTATATTTTCTTTTCTACTCTTTTTCAGAATTAAAATTAAAAGATTGGCAAAAATATAAAAAAAAAAAAAAACATCTTCAACTAACAGTCGATTTTAAAATAGCTCCATGAATTTTTAAAGATGCTAAAGTGACCCATCAAACAATCAAAGTGTGCTAAAAAGACTTTTTTTTTTCTTTTTTTTTTTATTATATTCCTATAATATCCATTAACCGTGACGGAACTATTTTTATATTTTTCCCTAAAAGATTCTAAGAGCTGTTTGGGTATAGGATTTGTGGAAAATATCTACCGTTGAATATATATCTCCATGTCTTCCCTGTCGAATCATATAAAATTTCTATATTCATTTGATTAATTTGTTTTGTTTTTATTTCCGATTTTCCCCATTAAAACCTAGAAGTTGGAGTGCACCAACCAATACAAAGGTACAATAATTTGAGGAAAGAAAGATTCGCAGAGTCACCGACATACATACAGAAGAGGGAAAAAAAGGTGGTGATCAAGATTTTCATAGGGACATGGAAAGGGTATATTCCATGCACTAAAATAATGAGAACAAGAAGACAACTTTTATATATATATATATATATTGCAAGAAATATAGTGCCGAATTCCTAGTCATACAAATGAATGGAACCCATCGAAACCAAAGTCTAGTAGCCTCTTTGCAAAATTCTTGAAAGACAAAAAGATTTTGTCTCTAAAATCAAGTAATGTCCCCACTCTTTCCTCCATCAGTTGTAGACGAAATGGCATTCATCGAAACCTGCCAAAAAAAAATTGAATTATTAGTTTGAACATGCAATTACATGAAAACACACCATGAGGGAGTGGATGGGGAAGAGTACTATATTATCGGTAGGAGTAACGCATACTCTTCGCACTGGCTGACGTGGTGATCTGTTTTAAGTAACTTTCGTGTCAATCAATTAAAAAAGGAAAAAAAAAGCCACTTATAGTATTACTGTGTGGTATTTAATGGCTGCATCTAAGGCTTATAATTTTTGACACGACCCGCAAACCTAACACGAACTTAAAAGATTAGAGTTGAGGAGTTTAACTCGTTTAATTAAGAGGGTCGAGTTAAGGTTGACCTATATATGTAGCTAGTATTATACGACTCATGCTTAAACAAGACTCGAGCTTAACATACGACATAATGACATATAATTTTTTATATGACTCGCGAACCCGACACGAACCTAATACAAAATTAGAGAGTTAATTAGCTAGGGATGAAGAATTTGAACCTTTAATTAAAAGGATTGGATTAGGGTTAACATATATATATATATAATTTTATACACATGTCTTGATACGATCTAAACCAGACCCACGAACACGAATTGACAGTACTTTTAGCTGCATCTAACTATAGAGCATGATTCTAATTAGGGTTGTCCAAAAGAGAGCAAGCTGTAGATACTCCATCCACATGAAATTTGATCTCATCACCACTCTGTACAAGAACCAGGACATTTGGTGACAATTTACACGATCGAGTATGACAGGCCATAGGATCCTCAAGTTGCTTAGACAGATATTCATGAAAATGAGAAACTGACAAATCAGATTTATTGTATCCGGCCAGTTACAGAAGATAAAAAAAAAACAAACTAATCTTCGTCCCACATGCTATGCTATATATGCATCCTAAAATTGCGTTTGTCGGTGGTGAATGACCCCACAATCTTGACTTTGTTTACCTAGCCTAGCTCTCTTCTTTTTTACTTCCCATTCTGTATTCAATATTGTGTGCGGCGCCGGCTTGAAAGATTTTAAGGTTTTAAGTGGGTCCTTTTTATATTTTAATTTTAATTTAAATTTTTAGTGTATATTTTTATTACTTCGTCCTCTTTTCGTTTCCAAACACGTAGAAGTCATCTCTATTGTAAGACACTTAGTTTCAACTAATGACATATTTTTGTGTTAAATTTCTCATAAATTTTTTTTTTCTTTTTTTATGTATAATTTAATTGCTCAAAATGAAATTTACTTTATTCTAAATATCGGATTCTATTTATTTTTATTTTTTTTAACAAATAAAACTTAATTATATTATTAAGTCGACCTTAGGCGGCCGCCTAATTGGGTGGGCCGATAAGCGGGCCCGGCCATGAATGTATGATGATGGGACTTACTTGGATCCACTGAGACAAGCATGGCAGTCCCTCCAAAATCACAAGTGCCGCCGCCCTCCTTAGTGCTCTGCCAGTAGCTGTTGAAAGCGTAAGAAGCATGGACCAACAAAGCGTTGGGTCGGTAGCATGACCCATTGGGCTGGATGGACTTGCAGTCCGCACCGGTCCCGCAGGCATAGTCCATGGCTTCTTGAATGATTGGATCAGGCACTGTTGGCTTAGCAACACACCACGCAGGATTTTCTGGCTTCAGCTTGTGGCCTGGGGGTGGTGGTCCTGATGGTGGTGGGAAAACTATAGGGGGTAGAAAGATTGGTGGGCTTGGAGGAAGATTCTTGGGTGGGCTTGGCCCATCATGAGGTGGGCTGGGGATGCCACTAGGCGGGCTGCCCTCGTATTCTGGCGGATTTGGGACGTCCAGGGAATATGTAGGTGGGCTCGGCATGCTACTGGGCATGCTCGGTGGGCTTGGCCCATCATGAGGTGGGCTGGGGAAGCTACTAGGCGGGCTGCCCTCGTATTCTGGCGGATTTGGGACGTCTGGGGAATGCGTAGGCGGGCTTGGCATGCTGCCGGGTATGCTTGGTGGGCTTTGGAAAGGAAAATCGGGCATTGGCGGTGGTGGGCCGGGTGGTAGTGCATAGCTTATAGGAGATTGTGCGGTTGTGGAAGGTGGTTGTGGAGCACTTACAGAGAATGGAGGAGTATTTCCAGGCAAGGAGGCTGGTGATACTGATTCAAAGGGTGCTAGGGAGAAGGGAGAGCTTATGTCGTACAGTTGAGCATCTGAGAATTTCATCATTTGTCCATAGCTTCTTGCCTCTGCAAAACAACAAATCATAAACATGTAGATAGAAGACATTTCAAATGTCAGTAGTTTAGAGGGTAATAGACATTTAAATGGTTGGCTCGAGTGGTAAGTCACTTGGCTCAATCTGTTGTCTCGTGAAGTATCAGGTCTAAGTTTAATTACTTTTGAGTGCAAACAATTCTTTAGAATATGTTCGTGGACAAAAACCCGAGCTTTACCCGACCCGTGTGAAAGAGATGCTTTGCATGGTATCTCCAAAACCTAGTCGGCACGAAGACCCATATACTCTGATTATAAAAGAAACAAAAGAAAAAAAAAGTTTACCGCATAGAGTGAAGAGGGAGGTGTCGTAGATGGAGATGCACAGCATCAAAATGCTAAGACTCAGGTAAGCCATTGCATGAAAATAAAAGCCAATTCAAATCCAACCCAAAACAAATACAACTCCACCCTCTGTAAAAGAAAATACTTGGCGATTGATATAGGCCGCTAAATAGGAAAAGAAGAATGCTAAAAAGTGAAATCATGAAGCTAAAGATGATTCCTTTGTCACTGCTTTAGAGGGTCACATTGCAGCAGATTTGCAAAGATTAAATATGCAAAATAGGATAAAGGTGTGAGATAGTAGAGAGGTTTACAAATGAATTTCTATTTTTTCTCCTTGAATTTTGTTTAGAATATATTCTTGCTTGGAGGATGAGAAAAATGGAGTTTCCTGCAGCACTTTACTTGTTTTCCACTCAAAGAGGCCTCTCAAAGCAGGAATATTAATTAATTATATAATAAGCTAGCTTAATTAGCTCATCAATTTACACAATAACCGCAACATATGGGCTTCACAAAATTCCTCCATTATTTATAATCAACAATCAAATCTCCAAAATGGGAAAATAAGGAGCGCGCCTTGTGGATGCATGCTACATAGAATAGTAGCACTGATAAGTATGAAGAGTTCATTTACAGAAATCGGCTTTATTTAGGTGTATGTGAATCTTTGATGGTCCTAAATTGTTGAATAAATATGAAGCTTAATTATTAATATTTAAGAACAAAAGAAGAGACCAAGTATTTAATGTTAAACAGCTCATACTCTGATCCATAACGTCACCAAAAAAATTAAACAGCCCTAATGAACGGAACATTAATCAGGAGGCTTTTTTTTTTTTTTTTTTTATTTTATCCACTTCAATTAATTAACGAAGATCGATCTTTGTAACCTCTTTCCCCATTTATTTAGGAAAAAAAAAAAACAAAAAAGTAACAACGATCAAATAGCTAGTTAAGGTAGTCTCTCGACATTCACGCCAGCCATATGAAATTTAACTCCTCAAAAATGATCTTGAGCACATAACAAACATTATCTATAAAACAATACATGTTTCATAGGTACTGAAAAGATACAAGCATAAATCCACGACTTAATGAGTAATAATACGCATGATACACATATATTATATGGTGAACTCGTTTTAAGTTTTAATCACATGCATTCAAGTATTCTTTTATTATACAAGATGATGACATATGCAATATAGATATAATATATGTTTATAAAAAGAGTCATGTCATAGTTCAACTCAAGATGGTCTATCCAGGATATTAACCCCTTCTTGGCAGGGTTGTTGCTGTCACGAGGGACTTGTAATACAACAGCGATGCCCCAAATATGTGCGCATACATTACTGTCATATATTAGAAGCCCGATCGAATCCGGCCTCGGGTGGCTCACGCTACTAACAAAGTCGTAACCGTGACCATCATTCAAGCATGGTGTGCCGGTCACAAAACAATTATTAGATCCAAGGTCCATCATAACACATTATAAACATTTAACCATAAAGAACAACCCATATAATAATAAGCCCGTGATAGTTTTTTCTCACGAAACGGTGTACCATGTCATACAATGCAATTTAGTCTTCACCGATTTTACATGCATGCTTTCATAGTATCATCATTTCATTATCTTACCATTAGTCACACATTTTCACAAAATAGAGTTCATAGTAATCAAAATGATATTTCATGTGAATTGTAAACATGCATGTTTTAATACACAACAAAAAAATAATAACAAGTATCCATGTGAGTTTTACTCACTTGTATTGCACGGCGCCTTAAAAAAGTCTCCTTAAGGCTCCACAACATTGAAATCTGAGAAAAACTATCATCAGCTTTAAACCTGAACTAAAACAGGTTTCAAGTCCTAAACAGGTCAAAATAGGCTTTATACCCGTCAGTCAATCGTTCGGCCAAGAGTGTCGAACGTTCGGCTTTGACATCGTTCGTTCATCCAGTGAAAGTTGAACGTTCGGTACTCTGGCAGAATCCAAAATCCGAACCTCAAAGCTACAAAACTGGTTCGAAGCAAGTCCTACGATCTTGATATGGTTTCTAACAGAGTCCTAAGCCTTAATAATGCCTCCATGCAGAACTTAGTACGTCAAACATCATCAAAACACTAATCCAACACTAATCTAGTTATTGAAACCAAAAACTAAGTAGATATACCAAAACCATAAGCTAGGTTAGGGGTGTGCAGATTAACCAATTATTGCCTACCGAACTACAACCGAACCAACATCGATCGCCTAACGACAAAATTTGGTTCGGTAGTCGATTGAGAATCTTTTAACCGAAAACTGGTCGGTTCGGTAGGCGGTAGATTAAACGGTTAACCGAGTTACTGAACCGGCCCGAACCAACAATTAGCCGACCATTTAACCGAACCGCCTAAATCGAAACGACGTCGTTTTAGTGATAACGAAACGATGTCGTTTCAATTCATATATATATATTTTTTAAAATAAAATCAAAAATCAAAACGGCGTCGTTTCATTACACATGAAACGACACGGTTTTATGAGGACTATATATTCATCGCTTTCGTGACCTTGACCTATCCTGGTCCCCGGATCCCCTCTCCATTCCATTTCTTCGCTGCTGCAGCGTCTCCTCACGACCCCACCTGTGACCTGCCCTAGTGCCAGTGTCGACGGCCATCTTCTCCCCATCGGGCAATCTGCTGACTGCCATCTTCTCCTTGAAGCCTGAAGACTCAATGGAAGACTCGACGCAAGCCGCGGACCGCTGTTGTCCCCTCCCCCTCGAAAACTGTCTGGTAGCCCTCTCTCTCTCTCTCTCTCTCTCTCCCTTCTCTTAGTCTTAGCCTCAGGAGTCAGGCCTTCATGCGGCATTAAAAATTTTAATGTATAATTTTTTTGAAACAGTCAGTCAGCCATTGTAGAGCAAGTTAGCAACTGAACAAGAAGTTAGAACCCCAGCGATCCAATCTCCTCAGACTCCTCAGGTATATTATTTCTTAACTCTGTATCTGAGGTTTTATTTGTTCGTTCTTGTTGGTTCTTTCTGTTCAATTTTTTTTTTCATTGTAATGCTCTTTAGAACATGCTAAAGTTTATGAGCTTGCTGGTTTCTTCCCCTATCTTATTTTTCTTCACCTTTTATTCATCATATTAACTCCTTTTCATGTCCTATTTCTTATTATTTTACCTATTCCCTTCTTGATTATAAAGTTGCAGAGAAGATGAGATGAGATTAACAGTTGGTTCTTTTTCTTCAAATTTGTATGCTATGAGATGGCACTGAATTGTAATATATGTGTAGCATCTTAAATAATTATTCAATTCTGATTTTGGAGCTCTAACCAAATTGGGTGAAGAGCTTGAGCTTGCTTTTTCCTTTTTCTATGGTTTGGCCTAATGGAGTTCAAATGTCGGTGTTCGTGGGTTGCACTATTTTTTACTAAATGTTGGTTTTTGATTATCTGGTTTTTGGCTTACTCTTGTTTTGGGAAGTTTTGTTGATTTTGGAAGTTTTTCCTTATCAGCTTTCTGTTTTGGCCGAGTAGGGGTTTGGTTTTGATAGTATGGGTTATTTTGTTTTTGTGCCTAAGGTCCTTTCTTTGAAGAGGAGGACAATCTTTGGAATGCTTTTGAGCTTTTCATGGTAGGCAATAAAAACAAAACAATGAAACTATTTAAAAAACTTTGATCGGTGCCCGTTTATATTCTTGTTAAATTCCTTGTTCTTAAATCATTGATCATTGATGTTGTGATGATGTTGTCCTAATATGAAAAGTTTGATCATTATTATTTTCATATTCCAGATGGATGCACCTACACTTACACCTATGGTTATTGGCACTGGTACACCTACACCTGCACCTACATTATCAGTACCTGCATCTTGTTATCCATCTTCTCCTATTGATAGTTCAATAGGTATTGACGAAAGTGTTGATATTGAAAGTGATTCTGATGAGTTAGAGACGGATACACAAGGGATTAGATGTGCTGGTCGTGGTGGACGATCACCACTCCTTCAGAACAAAAGAGAAAGAAATGTTAGGAAAAAATCCATAGTGTGTCAACATTTTACTAAGGATCTAGAAAGTCCTACAGATAAACCTGTGGCACGTTGTAATTATTGTAGGCTTGAGTATAAATGTCACGGAAAGAGCAATGGCATCTCTAACATGTTGTACCATGTCAAAGCATACCAACAGTACAAGGCATTACTAGCTAATCAAGATGCATCTCAATCTAAGTTCACTTTTGAGTCTGTGCCAAGTGAGGGTGATGGTGGTACTGGTAGTTGTAATTTTGAATCTTTGTTTTTCATTTGAAATTTTGAATGGGCCACTGGCATTGGCTTATGGTGGACCAGTGGTGGTGCTGAGCTAGTGGGCTTGCTGGGCTGCTGGCAAATACTAAAAAATAAAGGCCTTAAAATCATTTTTAAAAATTAAGAAGGGCCAGAAGGCCCATTTTAAGGCTTAATGTTAACCTAAACCGATTAACCGACCGCCTTAACCGATCGTTAACTAAGTTAACCGAAAATTTCGAAAATATTGATTGTCGGTTAAATGTTGGTGAATTAACCGACTTAACCGACCAAGTCGGTTAACCGAACCAACTTAGCCGATTTAACTGCTTACCAAACTGTTGCACACCCCTAAGCTAGGTCATGAAAACTAACTAAACAACATAAGAACAACTTAAAAAACAAGTTAGGTTAAAAATGTTACTTCTCTTGAAGATCAATAACCAAAAGAGCTCCTAAGCTTTGCTATAGAATTCTTCTATGGATTCCAACGCTTTGCTAACAATATAATTAGGATGACTAAAAATACCCCCAAAAATTACAATGTTTCTCATAAGCCGTAAAATTTCTAGCTACTACTGCCAAAGTAGAAAACTCTTCGTCATCCAACTTATCTTGCAACTCTTCCACAATAAGAATAAATTCGTCATTCTCTATACCACATTTTTGTAGTATACTCCCACACATACTCCATGCATCTTTGGTTAATGGACAACGCCATAGGACGTGCCCCGTGGTTTCCATAACTACCCCACAGATAGGACATAATGGATCATCTACCACTTTTCTCTTAATCAAATTGACTTTTGTGGGCAAAGCATTCTTGCAAGCCCTTTACATGAAAACTTTCACTATATTTGAAACCGTCATCTTCCAAATTCTTTTCCAAACAGAACATTGTCGGTTTGTATAAGAGCATTATCATATGTTATTTTTTAACAATAACCTTAAATATACTAAAAAAATAATTTTTTTCCTCCCAAAATTATACTTTTGTCCTCCTAAAATAATATTTGTGTCCCCTTTTAACTTTTTTTTTTTTTTAATTTTGCCCCATCTTTTAACACAAAATCTAAAATACCCCATTCATTTAATTTCCTTCCATATTCTAGTTGGCTTCTAACTAGAAACTCAATTTGGTTTAAGACTCTGAAGATGCGAAAAAAAAAAAAAAAAAAAAAAGTTAAATGGTTTGGTTTTTTGAGTGGTTATTCTAAGTGACTTCTAACCAATAATCAATTTTTTGAGTGGTTATTTTGCAGTCATTTGGGTTCACAATATTTGTTTTGGCAACACAAGTTAAATGGTTTAATCATTTATGATTTCACCATTGTTTGGCTCGACTCATAGCATTGTTATTTGGAGCTTTAAAGGATTGTTAGGAGAAAAATTCAACGATTATAAGTATCGTTTTTATTAGACCTTATAGATTATGTTTAGTTTTTTTTGCTAGTTTTTTTTTTTTTTTTTTTTCTAAGCTGTTTTGCTAGATTTTTATTTTTTAGATAAGCTAATTTGCTAGTTGTTTATACCGCTGTATGTTTGTGATGCCATGAGATTAAATATAAGACTACAATGCTTTTATTTAATAACAATATGCACAAACACAAATCTATGAAAATTTTAAATATCTATATACTTTTGTATTTATGCAAGTCCGTCTCCCCAATAAAATAAAAAAATCTATCTCTCTTCACCAAAAATCCTGATCCCGTCCCTGGTTATTAGATACTAGAATCCTGTCTAAATGATATCCGGTCCTCAGTACTGTGAAGTCTTCGTCCCCTGTACACTTTCATATTTGTTGATCCATACCATTGAAAGAGCTAATAGGAATCTGACGGATTTCTGCCACCTCATTTTCAACAAAAAAAAAAAAAAAAAAAAAACTTCATTGATCAGAGGGACATCATTTAGTCCTCGACTTGGGGAATGTACCAGAAAAGTTCGTTGGGTTAGGAAGCCATCTTTGTGAATACTTAACAATGCCACATTTCAAACTCATCTATCACACCAACGGTTAATACAACTTTTTTTTTTAAAATAATTAAAAATAAAAAAATAAATGATTTTTGACGGAGTGTCAACGTCCACACAGTCTAATATTAATCATTATTAGAAAGGGACAGAAGAGGGTGATCCCACAAAACACAGGTACGGACGAAATGCCCTCTTTTTTACACTTTTATCTTTCATATAATATGCCTCGCTCCTTCAAAATCACCAAATACAGCCGAATCTTTTCCGCGGGAACGTCACGAAATTTCCACCTATCCTCGTGCGTCCATCCAAATGCAATCCTTTGGCTTGATATTTGTACGTTAACAAAATTCTTTATATATATATTCCCATAGCTATATAGCTTGTGGTTCAAATTGACTTGTGCCCACCCTAATCCCATGTGCCTCAGTTTCTAGTGGAAAAAACATCCCAGACAGGTGGGCTAGCTGCACTGAGTTTTTTTTTTTTTTTTTTTTTTTTTTTTTTTTGGGTAATTCATGATTTTAAAAGGAGAACAGGGTTATAAGGGAACAAAAAATTCTAGAATGGTGTAGTTGTTAATAGGGGACGATTCGTGTTTTCGTGTCGAAGTATGTGTATAAAATTATATTTGTCAACTTTAACTTGATTCATTTAATTAAATAAATCAAATTCCCCAAACTTTAACTCTTTGATTTTGTATTGAATTTGTGTCGGGTTCACATGTCATGTCAAAAATTGGCAAGTATTAATTTAGGCTTGACAATTTAGGTTATCGTGTCATGTTTGGGTCAACCCGCTAATCCGTTTAAGTCAACCCGAACCGGACACACTTAGCTAATCAGGTTGAAACGGGTCAACCTATTTGTTGTAAACTTCTTTAAAAAAAACAGCTCATAAACAGGTTGGAGCGTCATAAATGTGTTATGAACGGGTTGGCAGGGCAACCTGCGAGTTGACCCCTTTGACACGTTTATATTCATGTCATATGACCCAAACCCGACAAGCGTAAACCTAAACCTTGTAATTTCGTGTCAGATTCATAGGTCGTGTCAAAATTGTCAATCCTAAGCATTATGTCGTATGTTTGGTTCGGGTCGTATCAAATTATGCATATAAGACTATATAGGTCAAACATAACCCGACTTATTTAATTAAACGGGTTAGATTCCTTAATCATAACCCTTTAATTTTGTGTTGGATTCGTGTCGGATTCGCAAGTCATATCAAAAATTTTCCGCAATAACCCTAAACAAGAGAAACAATGCTAAAAAAAATAACATTAAATATGAAATGGATCCACGTAAATGATTCCAAAAGAACCATAAACAACCCGACTCTCTAAATCTCAAGCATAAGCCAATAAAATGACTACATTAAGAGGTATAGAAGTAATACGAACTTAGAAAACTCCTTCAATTTTGTTTTTATTTTTATTTTTTGGGAACATTGGCTTTTCAATTTTGTTTTTAAATTTAAAATTGAAGTTTAGACGACAAGGAGATTGTGACACCCACTCTAACACTGACACCATCTACATGCAGATAGTATTAAACTGTGAACCTTCTGTTAGAGAAGATGATGATTTGGAGTTATGTGCACATTAATTTACTTCTGACAATCTTGCACTAATTAATGGAGCTATTTGTGAATCTTTTATCTTTCCAATCAATATTCTACTTTAAGTTTGAATGCTCCATTCTTCTTAATAGATGCTTTATATCTTATGCCCATCACAAGCAATATACTATTTAATGGAACCGATCAATTGGTAGCTTATCATATTAATTAGTGCTTATTATATTTATGATGCCATGAAAACTTTAGAGCCCATGATGATGAGGAAGCTTGTTAAGACAAGTTGGAATAAAATTTGGGAAAATCAAAAAATAAAATAAAAGGTTGGCTTGGCAGCCTCAAGAAAATAAATAAATACGAAGAAATCATCTTTACAAGCTATGCAACTATTATGTCTAACATTTTTCTCACAAACAGGACATAATCAGGATTTTTAGTGTAGGGATCTAAACCTATACAAAATAAATAAATACATGCGATAACTTCACATAAGGGCACCAAAGTATCGGCCGTTTTGATTTAGGAGTACTAAACTTTCAAACGTCTCAAACTATAGTATCCAATTTTTCAAACGTCTCAATTATAGGTACTCCGTATTAGAGTACTAGTAGCAGTTACCCTATATTTAGGGAAAATTTCATGAAAAACATCAAAAAATCTCCCACAGCAGATGCCCTATATTTAGATGAGGGGGTTGGGAATGAATAGTGATTCCCTATGTATACATGTCTACTATTCATTCCCTATATATTATTTTAATATAAAAGAAGTATAATTAATTGATATAGGGAAGGGAGAAAAAGTAGGAAATGGAGAAAAATAATAAAATAAGAGTAAAAAAATAATATTTAATTGATATAGGGAAAAGTAAAGGAATCTATTGTGTGGTATTTTTTTTATAGGGAAGCAAAAAGTAGTTTTCTTCCCTAAATATAGGGAAAATGGTTGGAAATCTGCTGCTAGTGCTCTTAAGATTTGCAGCTAAATCTTGCCAAAACTCCCAAAATGCCTCTTCTTCTTTTTTTTAGGAAAGAAAATGAACAAGAATTCTTAGGATTTAACGGCAAATCCTAACGGATTACCCTTTATTGATACGTTTGAAAACTTGAATACCCTAATTTTAGACGTTTGGAAGTTCAGTCTCTCTAAATCAAAACGGCCGATATTTCAGTATCTTTACGACTGAAATATCCCTAAATACATAAATATATATAAAAAGTAGTAGAGTAAAAAATTAAATCATCTAACCATATAAAGGGTATAAAAGTCATTATCTATCCTAGTGGTAGATCAGGCCCTGCTGTCACAGATATGTGATATGCAGATATGTGGATCCACTATTATGAGAGCTTTGCAAGTGACGATTAATACATGATACCATTTCTTGCATTTATTTATTTATCTATTAATCTTCAATGAATTTCAGCACCGCTTATTCGATTTTGGATTAAATTGTGTGCACAAATTTCATGTGATGAATAAATGATTCCTTCTATTATTTAATATATATATATATATATATATATATTGCGTCTAAACAAAGAAAAATAGAAAGAGATAGAGATAGGGGGAATTAATAAGGAGGAAGTGCGGCTTCTGGCCAGTTAAATAAATGCTTTCCTTTCTACATTTAATTGTAAAAGAATTTCTTTCTTTCTTTCTTTCTTTCTTTTTTTTTTTTAAAAAAAAAATCTGTAAAGGTAAGAGGAAAAAGTTTGTGGATTTCGATTTGGCGTTGTCCCGGTCGTTTTAGGATGACGCTTAGGTGTTGTAAAAAATTTATAGTATAGATACATTCTTTTAATGGTCAAGATTTAATTTTATTTTCTCTCTCTTTCTTATAAAACACTTAAAACTAGATCTTAACCATTGAAAAAACTATACGTCCTAAGCCAAATCTGTCATTTTATAGTATTCTGAAACCTTAAATAGGAAACGCATGTTGCTGGCATAGCAGCAAGTTCCCATATTTTAAGTTATGAACCCAATTTATTAAACATATACATTATTTCAAAAAGATTAAAAAAATAAAATAAAATAAAAACCTAAACAGGTACATTATTAAATGAGAAATGTTATTTTACATTCTTTCAACATACTCAACTAACGTGGCATCATCAATCAACCCTTTAATTTTATTTTAATTAAGACTGGTCTAAAGATGGATTGAACATGCTACGTACATCAGTTGAGTATGCTGAGAAATTACTTGAAGAATGAAAAATAGCATTTCTCTTATTGAAATGACCAGAAGTATTATATCGCTGAACTTATTGAATATTGTGTAATAGAAAAGCTCAAATCACACAAGTAAAGAGCAAAAAAATTCATTGTATTTTACAAACTACACCACGATGGTCCATACCACTAGCTTAACACGTTATGAGAAAATTTATATGGGGTTTGTTTCTTTAAATGAATTTTGGATTATCTCACGTACGCTCTGTCTTATATATATTGCCTTAGCTAATTAAATTGCTAACAATATTGACAAAAAAAAAAAATTAATAAAGTAGTCGGGTACTATATCCAATCGTCATAGCTCTCCTCATCCCTTGCCTCCCACCACTCACCTTTTACTTTGCTTATGTCACTTCCTTTATCTTCTTCTTCTTCAATTTTTTCTTTATTATTTAATTTTTGGAAAATTACACTTCCCCTCTTAAAGCTATCTTATAATTGATACTGGCTAATCATATTTCCATCCTTGAGGAGCTATTTTATGGTCAAATTTTTTTTTTTTTTATACCATCTAATGGCGTACACAAAGCCATGAGATAAATATATTATAATGTCATTTAAAAATTTTAAATAACATGACATCATATAGAATATTAGATGCACCTAAGTTTATTTATGATGATAAAATGATTTTTTTCCATTTTATTTGAAATAGAAATGATCTTGTCCTAGCCTAACCCTCACAAGATGAGTCTTTTTAGTTGGGTCTAGTAGTGTGCCCCATAATTATGACATGAGCACAGAGTTTGGGCTAAGTTAGAGTTTGCACAACAAATTTGCCCGCTTCAATGGAAAAAGAGGCACTACATTATTTTTCTATCAGTAAAATGTTATTCTAAACAGTTATTTATTATATTATTTTATAATTTAATATAATGTATTTTAAATAACTATTTATATCAATTAGTTAAAAAAAAAAATGTCACTTAAAATATGTAACACCAACCTATATAAAAAAAGTATGATAAATGAATGAGTAGCACTACTCGTTTGCTATACGCGTCGTACAAAATTGGGATTAATGACTTTTAAAATTATGTTTAAATTAATGATAAATAATATTAAATTTTAATTCAATTGTAATTTGTTTAAAAAAGAAGAAGCAGCTGGCTTGCATCATGATCACTGTTGCTCATTATTCAGTAGCGTCACGTCCTTTTTCTGGTTGTCCACCAAGAAAATCCTGCTTATGACTCAAATTCATCAGCCTTTTTATTTGTTGTACCCTTTGAACCACTTTAACCAAAAATGATATATATATATATATATATATATACTACTTACTTCTCTCTCTCTCTCTCACATCGAAGCGAATCTCAAATATCCAAAAGATTCCTAGTTAACCACATGATCACTGTCTAAGAACACTACTACTCCGAAGTCTGATCCTTTTGCTCATATCATATGGACAAACCAATCTTCTCTCTGTTCTTCCTCCTCATCTTCCTACTTCTCGCTTCTCTATCCCATCAACAACATCCAAAGTTAAGCGCCCAAGATCTCAATGCGCTCAAAACCATCAAAGCCTCCCTCACTGACATCTCTGCAGCCTCCGCATTCTTCTCCACCTGGGACTTCGCCTCACCCGATCCCTGCTCTTCCTTTTCCGGCCTCACCTGCTCTCTTATTTCTTCCTCTCTCCGAGTCACCGCTCTGTCTCTCGGCACCGGCCTCTCCGGCTCCCTCGGACTCGCCGGCTCCCTCTCCCCCTCCCTTTCCCAACTCACCCAGTTGACCCAACTCTTCCTCTTCCCCGGCCTCGTCACCGGTCCCATCCCCTCCCAACTCGCCTGGCTCACCACCCTCCGAGTCATCTCCTTAACCAACAACCGCCTCACCGGTCCCGTACCCACTTCTCTCGCTGCTCTAACAAACCTGCACACCCTCGACCTGAGCTACAACCAACTCACCGGGTCAATCCCGCCGCGTCTCACCCAGTTGCCCGGTCTCAAGGTCCTCATTTTGGCGTCCAATTCCCTATCCGGCGAGTTACCGCCCGTCTCGAGTCAGCTGTTACACTTGGACCTGAGGAGGAACAGATTCAACGGGCAGCTGCCGTTACTGCCGTTATCCCTCCGTTACCTGTCCGTTTCGCAGAACGAGATGCGGGGCCCACTCAACGGCTTGGCATCGCTCTCCGAGTTAGTGTACCTGGATCTGAGCATGAACCAGTTCAGTGGGCCCATCCCGGCCCCACTCTTCACGCCGACCCTCTCCCCTCTACTACTGCAACGGAACAATTTGTCCGGTGGGGTCCTCCCCGTGGGCCCGACCAGACCGTCGTACGGCGAGGGTTCGCTCGTGGACTTGAGTCATAACATGTTAAGCGGGGAGTTATCGACGGTTCTGGTCGGGGTGGAGAATTTGTTCTTGAATAACAACCGTCTCACCGGCAGTGTGCCGGTGGAGTATTTGCAGAGCGTGTCTCGTGGCAGCACCAAGACGTTGTATTTGCAGCACAATTATATAAGCGGGGTCAGTTTGGAAGCCGGGGCGGCATTGCCCGACACGGCGTCGCTGTGCCTGTCGTATAACTGCATGGTCCCGCCGTCGGTGGGTCTGACGGCGTGCCCCGCCAGTGCCGGTTCAAGGATCTCGAGGCCGGCGTGGCAGTGCTCGGTGTTCAACAATGGCAGCTCCAAAGGGTGATTATCAATATTTATGAAAAAAAGAAAAGAAAAAAAGATTGGATTTTGTTATGGTAAGTGAGTGTTATGTAATATCTTTTAATATTTTTAACATGAAGAAGAAGAGGGGTGATACATATTACATATACGTATTTTGTTTGATTTTTTATTTTTTATTTTTTATTTTTATTTTGATTTTGAATTTTATTTTGAATTTTTATTAATTTTTGATTTTTGGGGGAGGGAAATATTAAATGATAGTGTGGTGAGGAGTGTGAGGGAATGAATAATTTGATGTTTGTCACGCCCGCAGCAGGTGGTCCACCAGACATGCGTCCTTTCTTTGTTTTTTGTTTGACATGTATCAATGCGTACCCATCTAACCGTTTTGAAAGAGAAAAACAACACTTTTGTGTATAATATTTACGCAACAAGGCGTATGAGTGAGACTCATATATTGATATATACATGTAGGTTTCATGTTCATGAGTCTCATCAATATAAATCTAGTTGTGCAAATGTTATGCATCAAACACTTTTCTTTAAAAAAGACATTTTTCAAATTAACAAGCTAATTTGTAATATCGTGCTCTAATTGAAGCAATTCCTTGAACTACTAAATATAAATATTGCCTTAATTACTATGATTGAAGAAATTTCTATTAAGGAGCAAATTAGATACCAAAAAAAAAAAAAAAAAATATGTAGGAAACTAACTCTTAGAGTTTGGTTGGTTGGAAACTTTTATGAGGGTATTTTTATCTTTTTGTGGGACAAAATAGGTACATTTGGTAAACATTGATTCAGTGAAAAGTTAAAATTTATTACTGTCCATCATCCAATTGTATGGGAGTTATATATGAGTCTACTAACTAAAATTAGGCTTAAAAGTTAATTAGTAGTCATTTCTAATTTGCTCCTTATTTCTCTTTCATTTAGGACGGATCTAATGTGAGATTAAGGTGATAGCAAGTGTATGTATATATATGGTGTGGAGACAAGAGGCGTGGGGCTTAATTGGGTGAAGGGCATTAGGGATGGTGAAGTTGTGGACCATAGAGTGTAGACTATACAAGGTACCACGTAGTACCTAAGAAACCACCACCACCACTACCTCGAAACAATTAGGAGGAGTAGGGGACCCTATTTTTGACTGCATTGTATTTGCTGCTACAAGTACCTTTGGATCGATCCATCTCACTGGATGAGGGAGATTTCACCATATATCTCTATAAACAATCTTGAATTCAAATGTACCCAACCAATATGAGAGTCGGAACTAACACGTACAATTTTCTTTCTTACAATTCAAAATTAGGGTTTTAACTGATTTGAGCCGAGTCTAGTATCTATTGCTTGAGCTCGGCTCGACAAACAAATATACTAGCTCGAATTCGAATTGAGCTTGACCATCTTTGGCTGGGCTCGGCTTAGGTTAATTTTACATAGCTCGAGTTCACAAAAAATAAAAAATAAATAAAAATACAGTCATTCATAAAATTGTTCAAGTTGAAACCAAACTGATTCCACTCATTAGCTCATTTTGTTGTCTGTGAGTCTGTCCAATGCATGTTTTTCTTTCTAAGTCTTTAGAAATAAAAAATAAAAAAAAATAAAGAAGATAGTTTGCTGGAATATATCACGAGTCCTAAAAATACTATGGCAGAACAGCCTCCCATCATTCTTGTTTATAAATTTGAAAACGTTCATCCATCATCAAATTGCTCAAGTTTAAAAATCTTAAAGCTCAAAGACTTAGCTTGAATCGTTAAAGCAGTGGTAAAGCTAGGTATTAGATGGTGATGATTAAGATCAAATAAGGATGACATCATTGAATTTAGTGAAATCAGTGACCATCAGGTTGTTCACTTTATAGCTTTCTATTTGAGTTTTGAATGAATCAATCTATATTTCAATATATATATATATTTTATATTGACAATGAAAGAATCGAGAGAGGAGAGCGAATAGAAAGTGACGGTGTACGTCTTATAGCCGTGAACAACTAATCCTTGTAACACATGAAGAATGGAATAAATCCTAAAAGTAAATAAATAAATAAAAGAAATTATAAAATGATAGATTTGATTACAACTAAACCTAAATGAGAAATATGTTTTTAAAAAAATGAAACTAACTTAATATAAAATATTTTAAAAATATATATCTAAAACCTAGAGGTGGCCAGGATAGTCTGCAAGCCACCCCCAAAGGCATATAGGGGTAGTGTGCGGCCACCTCTAGGAGTAGCCCTGTGCCACCCCCATTGGTTGGGGGTGGCCATGCCATTCCCAAAGGGGTGGCTGTCCAACCCTTTTTTTCTATTAATTTTTTTTTAAATAATATTTTTAGTTTTACTTATTTATTTATATTTTAAATATATTTATATTTTTTTTATTATGAACGACATGTGTCGCCATTTTATTCGCGTTGACGTGGCGTCTAACGAAATATGCCAAAAATTTTAACAGAATTTGAATCTAGGGAGCGACTTGTAAATTAAGCCAACCATAAGGATCTCTGAATTAATTTTGATACTAGAGAAAGCGATTTGTACTCTTAAGTGCGTTAATAAGAAATAATATATTCCGACGAGGGTTTAGGGTTTAGGGTTTAGGGTTTATGTAGTCAATTTTTCAATCAAAACTAACCTTTATATAAAAACACACATTTATTATTCAATATTCACTTTAGCAAGGAAGAAAACCATGAAAAACAGAGAGCATGAGTACGTGATAGTATGTACAAACCTTACTCTCTCTAACTTTTAAAGAGGGAAGCTCTCATTTTCCCCTTTTCTAAGAGCTCTCCCGTCCTCACTAGACATTCCTCCCTTTGCAAGTATCATCCTAGGAGGACGGAAGCTCTAACTCCTTCGCTCTCCTCCCACCACCTCTCTAGCTCTCCTTATCCCTTCCCTTTCTTTTTTCTCTGTTATTTTTGGGTTTGTGTTCTGAAAGCCAAATTTATTTCCACCCACTTCAACCTTCATTCATGCATTGCCCCCATCACCTTCGCCGACCTCTTTACCCTCTCCCAAAGCTCCCTCTCACCATGCATGGCCCTACCGGGCTGCGTGCATGGGCTACACACGCCACCACTTATTTTTGGCTTTTTGACTATGGAGATTGACATATACATAGGATGTCCTCTAAGCATTAATCGCAATCAACTTCTTTTATTGGACATGGAAGTAGAGTTTTCCTCAAGTGGGTTTGGTCCAATCAACTTCAATGCTTTCATTTCTGCTCTGACCTTCAAAGTTCCTTGCAACCACGATAAGGTTGCTTCTACCTTTTACATTACTATTTAAGACAACCTCTTTCTTAGCCTACACGCGAAGAAATAATTGAACCTAACCATTTATTTGGTACCATCCTTAGTTTTTTTAATTTTTTTTTTTTTTTTTTGAAGTATTGTCTATTTTGGGATTTTTTTTGTTTGGATTTCCTACCCCCTTCTTGTGTACTTCTCTCTTTAATTAATGAATGCTTGCTTAGAAGAAAAAAAAAAAAGTAATAAAGGGCGCACCGTGTGAGCCAATGGGCCTTTCACTATCTCAGAGGAAAGCGAACAACAAATTCGGACAATTATGACATCTATTTAAGATAAATTACATTTAATTTGAAAGAGTAAAATTGTTATATGACTAGTAAAATACCATACAACTTGGAGAAGATGAAATTGAGAGAATTTAGTTAAGTCTCGTTTGGTTTAGGGAATAAGCTTCTAAAGTGGAATGACTATTCCTATTTGTTTAGTAGGGATTTATTCCTTAGAATAGTTATTTTCATTAGAATAACTATTTCCTTACAAAAAGGAATGCATATTCCTCTAAAAAAAAAATTAGAGGAATATACTAAATTTAAAAAAAAAAAAAAAAAAAAAAAAAAGAAAAGAAAAGAAAGAAAGAAAAAAACCCAAAACCCCCCCTTTACGTTGGCTTACCACCCTTTTGAATATTTTATTTTATTTTTTTTAACTATTATTTTTTTTAAAAGAAAAATAATGTGAGATTTTTTCAATAATTTTGATTAGATTTAAATTAAAGTATATAAATTGTTACTAAACTAAAAAGTAGGAACAATTATTCCATTCCTCTTTCATTCCCGGTAATAATTATTTAATTTCTTAATAAATACTCATTCTACAAACCAAACAAGTCATTAGTGTATTTAGGAGGGATAAAATGGTCCAAAAAAATAAAATGACAATTATACCCCTCCTAGATGAGCTAACAACTGAAATGGAGAAGGTCCGTTTTCATACAACTTGATATTGCAATGAAACCCAACCATTTGATCAACATTTGTAAAAAAAAAAATATTTAAAGAAATTTTAACCGTCACATCATCCCGATTGTATGACTGTCTTATAGCAATAGGACATAAATTTTCTACAAATCAACTTCTAATAATGATGTGTTTACATGTAAAAATCGCATTTTTTTTTTAATTGTATATGCTTCTCACATGCTTTTTTAATAGCTTAAAAGATACATGTCGCTTTTAGATGATGGTTGTTATGAGTTTTTTACAAACCAATTTGTAAGAAATTTGTATCCGCCTACTAAATATCATTACTCAATTTTCAAATAAGATCAAAGAGGCTTTTTTTCTTTTCTTTTTTCCGAGAAATATTTCTAAAAATAAAATTATTTAAGGAAGAAACTTGATATATGGGTTACCATGGCACTTGTTGGCACAGAACTAAATAGTCACTAATGAAAGAAGCTTCGACAGGAATAGCAAGAAAAGAAACATCATTATCAAAATTCTCCTCTCATGCTGCTCTGTTTGTGAAGGTTCATGAGACCAGGTTTTAACAAGCTGACCTCATAACCAAACACATGGCATGTGATGCACCTACTGCAACAGATATCACATTGTGGGATTCCAAGCCATCATCCTCTATTAGAAAATTAACTTCGATAGGACATGTCTGTACCTCTGGCAGCCCAGGAACTCCTAATTGAGAATCTTTGGCATTTCCCCACATATACAACTTCCCTTTATCTGTTCAAACAAACAATGCCACTGCACTTATTCCATTATACTACAAAAACCCTTAACCCTGCAATTAGAAACTACAATTTTCTGACCAAAATTCAAAATGAGAAGGAAAAAAAAGAGGCCCTAAACGGGTTGGACTTAATCTTGCCCATTGTGATTATCCATGAGAGCTTATGAATAATTTTATAGCCAATCTATCAACTAATATTGCAGCATTTACTAATTCTACCTAAATTATGGGGTCTCAATATATGGAGCATGGACACTGAAAGAGGACAGTGATAGACAGGCATGCCAGGACAACAAATCTCTAAAAGAGTTTATATACATGCTCCCACTCCTACACTCCCTGACGTAGCAGTGAAAATCACTATTAGATCTAAAATTCAATAGTGATCCATCCAAAATCTAATGGTCATTTTTATAGCCACGTCAGAGATTGTACACTTGAGAGTGTGAGAGTGTGTATAACATTTTTCACTCTAAAATGTAGGGGCGTGACTGTAACAGTCGATGACTATGTTATTCTATATATATGTATACACATGTAATATAACAATGCACCAAAACAATAACATTACATGTTAATAGACATAACTGCAAATTGTCAAAGCTTCAAAAGTACATATACATGCCTCTTTTGTCTCTGTCACAAAAGAAACTTTGTTTAATACTTTATTTTTATTTTTTTAAAAAAATATATATTATATTTTACTTATTTTATTCCATGCTAAAGATTGCCAAAATATCTGTTAGCGTTTAGACTTTTGATATACTAATATTACAAATTTTTGAACATTTACAATTAGAGTATTATTTAACGGTTTATATAAATGACAAAATCTAACAAGTGTTAAAGAAGTCCAAAAATAATTATTCTCTTTTTTCACTCGCTTCTCTTGTGGTTTTGGCATCATTCTGTTCTGACCCAATTGGTTTTTAAAATCCACTCACCTCCCTTACGATAAACTGCCATTATTTGTTAAGTTATGAAGGATGATATCTTTAACCTAATTTCAATTTTTTTTTTTGAAAAAAAAGAAAAAAGAAAAGAAAAGAAAAGAAATCGTCTGTTAAGCCCTCTCAACCAGCTTTTTACTTCTTTTAATTGTTGGTCTGCTTTCTCTTTTTCCATTAGATTATTTTTTTATCCCTCATTTAAGTTTCTTACATGTTGATTTTATTTTACTTTCAAGTTATCTTAACATTAGACACCAACCTACAACATTGATTAGGATTCATGTGTCTACGGATTATGCTCAATTCTTTGGTCCAAAACAATTGGGATAAGCCCTGTGTAACAACTCAAAAAAAAACGTTAGCCACATCTGTACTATCACCTTAAAAGACATAGTTAATTTGGTGCTTTCCTATTATCCATTACAAAGCTCAGTTTCCCGTAGTAACTGGGCAATGTGGAACTTAGAACTCATGATCATCTTTATAAATTACCTACTCTACGTGGGCTACTCTTCATCTTTTCAATGTGGGACTGGTGTAATAAACCAGGGAAAAACGCTAACCAGATATGTCCTATCACCTCAAAAGGACTAGTCGATTTGAAGCTTTCTCTAAAATCACTTTTAAAGCTCAGTTTCACCTAGTAACTAGGCAATGTGGGACTCAACATTCATTTATAAACCACTCATTCTATGTGAATTATTTATCTCCTCCAAATATGGGACCGGAGTGTTACAAACTCCCCTCCTTAAACTCTTGATGTCCTCATCAGGGTCACGTCATGCAGTACTCCAATACCACATGGCCTGGCGTTACTAGATGGCTCTAATACCATTTGTAACGACCCAGGAAAAAGCGTTAGCCAGATCTACGCTATCACCCCAAAAGGACTAGTAGATTTGAAGCTTTCCTTATAATCATTTATAAAGCTCAGTTTTACCTAACAACTAGGCAATGTGGGACTCAACACTCATCTATCTCTTATAAACCACTCACTCTATGTGAGTTATTTATCTCCTCCCAATATGAGACCGGGGTGTTACAACTGGAGTGTTACTAACTCCACCCCTTAAACTCTCGGCGTCCTCATCAGGGTTACGTCATGCGATGCTCCAGTACCACATGGCCTAGAATTACTAGGTGTCTCTAATACCATTTGTAATTACTCTGGAAAAAGCGCTAGCCACATCTATGCTATCACCCCAAAATAACTAGTCAATTTGGAACTTTCCTAGAATCCATTATAAAGCCCAGTTTCACCTAATAACTAAACAATGTAGGACTTACCACTCATGATTATCTTTATAAAGCCTTCACTCTATGTGGGCTACTTTTCATTTTCCCAATGTAGGACTGAAATGTTACACTCTGAACGTCCTAATAAATCCAAGTTCATCTGCAAAGATAGCAACCAACCCTCTTCTTCTTTACACGACCTATATATGAGTCTAATTTTAAGTGATTGGGATGGGAAGGGGGAAGACAGATTTGGATTTTCACTTTTTGAGTTGGGTTTGGGATTTTGGTAATGCACAATGCCAATTCAATTAGGTTGATTGTGGTAAGGTTGGCTGAGATTCTTGGTCATTTTTGGTCCCACTTTATTGTCGAATCACATAAATAATGTCTCCTATGTGATTGATTTATTATGTTCATCTTCTCTAGTTGTTTGCTAGGACTGTGCAAGAAAAGCTCAACCAGTCCAACCTGCCCAATGCACAATGTCTACGGATCTCTGTTGGGGTCATGACGTAGGACAGAAGATTTGATAGCAAATCTGATGTAGAAGAATCTGGACAGCAACGTATTTTAGGGTTTAAGACAAGCAGGTAGGATTTTGGTGGGAAAAGACCCGAGAATATTAGGGAGTACAGGGTTTTCAATGGTATATGAAAAGGATAGGATATGAATATGAAATAAAGAGAAACTAAAGATATATGAACAACCAAATCTAGTATTGGTTGGAACTTATACAGAATTGCTGGAAGCTGAAAATAAAAAAATAAAATACAAAAACAGAACGAGACAAACCTAGGCATTACAATTAGTTTTCCTAAGCATCAACTAGAAAAACCTAGGCATTGCTGGAAAGAGGTCTTTTGATGGCAAAGAGAAATCCATAGGAGAGACAAAATGGGTTTCCTTAGAGCCTGATTTCATTGGTTCTCACAGTTCTCTTTAGATATAGTGATTGACTTAATATAGAACTTGAATATTAATTTAATTCTTCTTTCTCCTCTTTCTTTGGAGGTGTCCTTTATATATATTCCGTGCATACTTGGCTTGTATGCATGGAAGTAAGTGAATATGCTATCAAAGAAGTCAAGAGTTGTCTTACCAGTAATAGCTGCTGAAGATGAACCTCCACAAGCAATATAGACAACATGCTCGTTGGATAAAGCCTCAATCAACAGAGGCACTTTTTGATTTTGGATAGAAGAATGACCCAACTGACCATGGCCACCATGGCCCCAAGAAAGCACTTTACCGTCATCTGAGATTATACATCAACAATATATCACTGAAAACAGTATATAAACTCTCACAGACATAAATTTTCTAAAGCAATCATGAGATTTTGCAGTCACTTTACCAGTTAGTGCAAGAGAGTGATATCCACCACTAGCTATCTGAATCACGCGAATATCTTCAAGGGTAGGAATTGGTTTTGGTTTCCAACCACCAACCCTGCTGTCGCCTCTTCCAAGCTCATAGTTGGAGTTTGCTGACAGAACCAAAAAATCTCATTTCTCAATGATTGTTGCTCATGGAAATGAAAATATAATGTCAGGCAGTCTTATTCATACAATTTAACTTTTCTCTTTCTTTCTTTCTTTCTTCTTCTTCTTCTTCTTCTTTCCACACCCCCCCCCCCCCCCCCCCACTTTAGGGCATGCACTTTTCTATTTATTTGACATGTAATGATAGCCTAGAAAAAATGAATACATGGAAAAAATAAAAAGTCCCAATAGTCAACAAAAATTCACAGATACCTTGTTTGTTTGACTAATTCCACCCTATTGTAGGTTGGCGGGTTATTGTAGGAGGCTATGGCTATTCGAGATGCCATGGAAGAGGAGTTCCAGTTTTTTGCGCACCAGAAGTCTAAAGGAAAAAGGGAGCTTCTGAATTTGCATAGCTCCATCAATTATGGTGACGCGAACTATCCTTCTAGGCGTAGGGAAGGCAAGGCACACATGTTGTAGGTTTGCTGTGCCTTGACGGGTAGGGGTAGTCTTGTTTTTCGTTGGGTTCTTTTGTAGCTTGTTTTTGGTTCTTTCGTGTTCTGGGGCCTTGGTGTTGTGGATTTTTGCAGGTTAACGTTGGTTGTTCCTATGTATACTTCATGTGTACTTAGGGGCGCCTTACGCTTTCTTTAATAAAGTTCTTTTTACTTATAAAAAAAGACTAATTCCACCCTATTGTAGCACTCAACTTCATCAATTTTCAAAAAACAAATATTACAATCTGTGCAAGTTAATAAATTCAAAGACTAAAAATCACAAGTTATACCTAGAAAATTAATATATTCTGAGAAAAAGTTGCACTTTGTGAGTTCAATGCATTTACGAGAACAAAAAAAAACCTCCACTAGACTCAAGCCCTATCCCAACCACATGACATCAATACATCAATCAATATAACTCATTCAAGACAACCAAGTATCTAAGGCAATACTGAAGATTAAGAATAATATAAGTAAATGCTTCAAATAAGTAGAGGTGGCATCATTGGAATAAAACATGATAATAGTAAAACACAATGGTAAAAGGAAAAAAGAAAAAAAGATAGAGGTGATTAAAAAAGACAGCTTCTATAAGTTTCACTCAATACACGGTACTAGAGTGTTGATAGAACTACATGGCGGCAGAATGAGATGAGTAAACACCAATGCTGTAAGAAGGCTCTGTTAAGTTCAGAAGTCTGACTCCTGGGAAACAACTATCTGCTATTCTTTATAAAAGTTTTTGTGCCTTTAAGCTAACATTCTGTTAGCTTATTCAGATATTTTAATACATAATTACCATCTGGTTTGCATCAGCTACTAAATTACCAACTTAAATTTTCTCTCATTCACCAACAACTGAAGTTTTCCATACTCAATTCAAATTTGCCATATTTCCTTAAGCAACCTACCATGGGCTATGTTTGTTAAAGGTTTTGAAAACTATTTTTGGATTTTTTATTTGAAAAAGTTTTTGATGTGACAAAAATTGAGAAGTGTCTTTCAGTGCGGTCTACATTTGAAAAGTATTTTTTGTGGGGTCCACAAAAGAAAAAATTGTTTGGTAAATTTTTGAGAAGTGTCTTCTATTTTCAAAACACATTTTTATAATAATAATAAAAATAAAATAAAGATAAAAATAAAAAGAAGAAAAAAATTAAAAAAGCCTAACTTCTTATATATATATATTAAGGAGGCCGCACGACCACCTTAAAGGAGGAGTGGTTATGTGGCACCCCCGTGTAAAGAGGAAGTATATAAGAGAAGTCACTTAGGTGGTAGGTGTGAAAAGTTTTCTTAAAAGTCTAGTTTTTTATTTTTTGAAAAGTGTTTTGTGTTTTGAAAAGTGGATCGTTTGTTAAAAGTTTTGAGAAAAGTGCTTTTTTTGTTTTTGAAAACAGAAAATTGTTTTCATAAACTTTAACAATCATAGCCCATCATTTCCTATAATTTTTCACGACTTATTAAGGCTCGAATAATGTTTTGCAGTTCTAATCTAGCCATTTCTACAAAAGGGGAATGATTCTACTCCTTTTCAGTTACCTCGTTACTTTTTCTCGTTTTTGACAAAAATAGAATTGTCAAAAAACAAGTCAAAAGGATGAAAATTTAAGGCTGGCATAAAATTTTGTAGTTCGTGTCTAGCCATGACTATGATCAGGGCATGAGATCACTCCTTTTCATTCTTCTATTTCAGTACTTTTACAACGAAAAGGGAGGGAGGGGGATTGGGGAGATAAATAACTATAATAGAAAAGGTCAAAATATGCTAAAAAAAGGACTGATAATTTCTTACCTCCCCAATTCCAAAGTTGTCCCTGCTCTGTCAGCACCATTGTGAAAAAACCCCCACAGGAAACAGCAATCACAGGCATAGGTAATTCTTTTACTTTGGAAGGAATACTGAGTCCGCCTCCTTCGTTTGGGCCCCGTTCAGGACCAAGACCCAATCTGCCATCACCTTCATCTCTACCCCAAGTATAAATTTCCCCTAAATACAATGAAAATATTAAATAGATCTATGAAAAGCTAAATATATAATAGGAAAACCTACCAAAACCTCTTCTAAGTTAAAATTAATGCATCTGCGCCAGAAAAGTGTATGCTTAATGAATAGCATGCCAGTCAGAACTAGTTACACCTCTGAGAAGCTTCATTCTTCTTCATATAACTTTTTGGTCATCACTTCATGAACTTGTAACACCCATCTTCTTGATCATTTTTAGTCCTCACCATCTTCTAGTTTGTTGTTTTCTTCCTCATATTTATTTTGATTGTCATCCTCAAAATTTTTTACATCTATTGTAATATCAATTTCAATTGTCATACAATTATAATTTGTTTTATTCTCCCTTTCTCTTCTTCTAGCATGCATGTATAGCCTAAACATCTTTTTGCAGGTAAAGGCATGAATAAAGCGGACATCTCCCTAGGTTTTCCTCTTCTAAATTTGTTATTTCCAGTTCATATAACAAAAAGATAGCACAAAGGGCATTTATAATCCATATTCAAAGCATCATCTCTGAATTTTTATTTTCTCTTCTATTGAAACATATATGACATATTTGAAGGAACCTTTTTCATCAATCCAAATTCCAATTGTTCAATTAACTGAAAGAGCATTCCACATTAAACTCAATAAATAAAATAAAATGATAATCCAAATCAGTTTAGGAGACCTAAAATGCATTACTTGAGGGCACGATCATTCAGACAAGAAATTAATAGACAAGACTTGTACAGTAAAGTGCAACCAAGTCGAGCAATTGAATGACGACAATGATACTACAACTTGCAATAAATAATTGTGAGGCATTATAATATACAACTAAACTGACACATACATAAGTTCCAGATAAATAATAGAAATCAACAGAATTAATTGACTTAGAGCTGTAATTCATTCTTATCCAACTAGATTTCAATGGACTCAATACATAGTTATACAGCTAAGTTCTCAGCAATAAAAACCAGATTTAATTCCCCCTAATATCAAACCAAAACCTCAAAAAACTAAATTAATTTCAATAAAAACATACAAATCCACTAGTTAATAACAGAAAATAAAAAGAATTTTCAAAAAACCTGATTCCGTGATAGCTGCAGTATGTGTCCCACTAGTTGCAATATGACGTATTTTCCCACTCCAAGAGCCTTCCACCAATCTGGGGAGCAATTCTCTATGATAAACAGAATGTCCAAGTGCACCAAAACCACCATAACCCCTGCAAACTTCATTTTAATTAGACCCATCAATTGTGCAGATCAAAAGACATGTTTAGGTCAAGAAAGTGATAACAATACAGTTAAATAGAACACAAATTATTGGAGTACAAGAACAATATCATCATGTCAAGCAGTCGCAGGTGCTGTCAGACCTATAAGGAGCACACACAACTAAAGCAATAAAACACAGCATTTGAAGGTCCTTGAATACGAAACATGAAATTGAAATCATTCCTTTTTCTTTCCCAAACAAACTAAAGATTCATATATAGTTGAGACTTAAAATCTATTAATCATAAAACAATACAATTTACTTCTTTAATAACTAGATTAGATATTGTATGTTCTCTTTAATTTTCACAAACCAAAAGCTTTTTAACAAGTATTTATTCACAACTAAATAAATGTTTTAATACATCTTGCATGCCTGCTACATTTTGAATTTTTCCACAAGACCCTCAGAAGATCAAATAGGACAAAAAGGTAGCATGTGCACATGAGGACCTAAAAGAAATTCTTAATGTCGTATACACTTTAAGTATAAACTTGTAGGACTAGTCCCTGTATTAATTGTATTCCCACTTTTATCAGTGAACAAGGACAAAAAAAAGTCATAATAGCGTATGTTACAACATAGTTTCCTACACATACAGATACTTACTGCACTCATGTCACCCACACAGGTACTTCATCAATGTCTTCAACCTCAATTCATCTCCTATGTACTAATGCAAGCAATTTTACATAAAATAAGACTATACAATGTTTTTCTCTCTCAGATAAACAAACATGGAGATTCTGATCATCGAGTTTCTTTCATATCATTTCATTTTGACTTATAATGAACAAGTGACCTAGAACCCAAAGTTATCTCCGATTCAACATTGATGATTCGCAAAACATCCTTGTATTAGCCGACCATCTTTGTTAATTCCTATCCAATTACAATTGTAATCCATGATGCAGCCATTCCGTATAATATCAATGAATCAATCAGCCAGATATACCCATCAAAAAGTCAGCAAAGTTCCAAACTAATTTCGAAAAATCAAACAGGTTACCCAAGATTCCAATTCCTTCTAGTAATATTGGGTAGATGTACCCATTTTCAATTGGTAAAGATGAACATTCCAGGTGAGGAGTAGTCACCACATTTTACTTACATATCACAGAAGTAATGTTAAATGCAAATTGCAAATCAGTAAAATCATAATCGAAATCGAAAACAGCAATTCCGAGCAAATAGGGTGTTCTTTAGAAGAGTTAAACGTAGAACTAGAACAGACCAAGTAAAGACCTCTCCGACGGAGGAGAGCGCAACCGAATGCAGCCCTCCGAGGGCAACGGAGCGGACGGAATCCAAATGAGGGTTCAAAGTGGGCAAAAACGCCGGATTCTCGTGGCCGAAACCGAGGCGGCCGCCATCGCCTTTACCCCAAATCCAGAGCTTGCCATCGACGAGCAACGACGAGTGGAAGAGGCCACAAGAAACACCCACCTCCACAACGGGCCCTTCTTTGTCATCAAGAAATGGTCTAGGAGTATGGCCCAGGAGGCGCCCTTGGGTTGGGGAGAGAGCGAAGGAGGATTGGGGGACGACGAGGTTGGCCACCGGGGTTGGGTACAGCCGATTCTCTTCGATGCCGCCGCCGAGCTGGCCCGAGGCGCCTCTGCCCCAGGAGAGGAGCTGGAGGGTCACAGCGTCGTTGTCATCGGATTCAGGTCTGTACAAAAAGGGCACTCTGGTGGATGAGGAAGAAGGCTTTGAGGAGTAAAGGTGGCGGCCGAGGGTTCTACTGCGGCGTCGAAGAACAACGGACATTAGTTTCAAATTTGCCGGTTTTTCTTTTCTGTATCTGACCTTGACGCTTTTTACACACTCACATTCCGGCAATACGGACGGACATCTTACGAAATTTTTTGAAATGAAATAGAATATAGATATCGTATCATAGAATTTTATGATAAAATGACATAAATTTTATACAAATCATATATAAAAAATAAGGGGTAATTACATTTTTTCCCCATAAATTACCAAAAAATACGCGATGCCCCATGAACTACTAATTCGACCAAAATAGAGCATTCAACTACCAAAGACAACCATTTTTCCCCATTTCGTCAGTCAAATGAGTTAAAACAAACGGTCAACGGGTCACGTGACCGTCACACGCCGTTTTGCCCTCATTTTCTTCATCTTTTCCCCCATGAACTACCATCATCTTCCTCTTTTCCCCCATGAACTACCACCATCTTCCAACATGCCCCCATGTAAAACGACACATGACCCATTGACTGTTTCTTTTAATCCCTCTAACTGACGGAAGGGGAAAAAATGGTTGTCTTTGGTAGTTGAATGCTCTATTTTAGTCAAGTTGGTAGTTCATGGAGGTATCGCGCATTTTTTGGTAGTTCATAGAGGGAAAAGGTAATTACCCCTAAAAATAATGTATATCTTTTAAACTTTGGAAGCACATGTGTTTATTATTAATTCTATTAAAAAAGCATTTAAAAAGTAATAATATTAAAAAAATTCGCGATTTTTACATGTCAAGAGACATATGTCAATCTTATAAGTAGTGTAGAAAATTTCCTGCAAACTGGATCGTAAGAAATTTCTGCCCACGATTAAAAGTCTCTTCTCCAAGAATCCCATTTAAAAATATTTTTATTTTTATTGTTTTATTCTTCATTGAACAAATAAAGGAAAAAAATATATATATAAAATTAGCTAATATGGTTTTACTAAGTTATAAATAGCTTTTTGAGTTTAAAAAGTGAGTACAAACTCTATGGTGTAAGCAAAAAATACAAATAAGTCACTAAAGGCGTTTTTCATTAGTAATTGGATGGAATCCGTTAATGTGTCATATCAGCACCAATAATATTGTAGTACATTTTCTTTAGAACAAAAACAATTGGAAAAACTTCACTTACCCCTCCTGAATTATCACTAATTTTGCAATGTCGCTACTAAGGTTCAAAACCTTACAATTTAGTGTATCGAACATTTAATTTTTTGCAACATCCCTCATACGTTATGATTTTCTATTAAATCCTAATTGAGGGATATGAATTCCCAAAATGCCATATTTGTTTCTTTTAAAAAAAAAAAAAAAATGTATGGGTATGACTTGTTGGTCTTGTGGGTCTCACAGTGGGTCATTGTGGACAATAATGTGTCGTTGGAGGTGAGTTATTACAAATGTATCAAAGTCATTACCCAGCTTGAGATGAGAAGAGTGTGCACAAGCCCGTGAGGGTCGCCAGCGGGTACTCACTTGGATGCCAAGAATTGGTATACCCATCAAGGTCGCCAAAAGGGACGTTGGATTCCAAGAAAGGGTGTTTGTGACGTCCCACATCGCCTGGGTATTGGAATGATGATGTACTTATATGTATATTCGCATCCTTTTTAACACAACGCGTTTTAAAACCGTGATGGTCATTAACTCATCAGAACTTTGCAGTTAAGCGTGCTTATGCGAAAGTAGTATCAGGATGGGTAACCTCGTGGGAAGTCTGGTTATGGGGAACTAAAAGCAGACAATAATATTGTGTCGTTATGGGTGAGTCGTTACACGTACTATCAAAATTACTAAAAATTTGAAGAAAAAAAAAAAAAGTAAAAAATTTGCTAAAGATCCTTCTCCTTTGCAACACTAATGCATTGGTTATATGCTTACTTCAAATCTTATTGACTAAAATTGTAACACCCACAAAATTAGGTAATTATTTTTACTGAACTTAAGAGTTATTGGCGGTTCCTCCAAATCAATTAACTTGTAATTGTTTGATGGAATTATCCATAACAACTTATCAGAGTGAAATAGTGCGGAAAGCAAAAAATCTTGGTTATGAGATTTCTTATATAATTTGTTATAAATATAAGTATCACCAATTATAGGCTCAGAGTTTTTCAATATCATTTCTAGACTCGAAACAACCAAACCTGCTACTAAGAGCCATTTGCTTGGCGTCTTTATCCTAACGAATTTCCCGGTCTTATATACTAGTAACCACTAAATTGCAAACACCAAGGTGTTTAACGAGTAAAGGAAAATATTTCAAAAGTATAAAACTTAGTAAATAAATCATTACGAAAACTGGTTATGTAATAAACCTTAACTGACATAAATAATCTCTGGAGCCATAAACATGAGTTTTCACAAATTGAGGTATATTGCCTTCGATATTATGCCAAATAAAAGTAGTTTAGTTTGAAGAATTGTTAGGCATAATTCCAGCGACAAATCCTAATATTTTAATGTGTGGAAAAGATTATATACATATATATAAATTAGTCATAGCTTTCTTCCATATGGTTTATCCAAGATATTAACCTCTTTCGGGCAGAGTTGGTGGTATCTTGAGGGACCTGTAATACAACATCGGTGCCCCCGGATATGTATGCATACCTTCATATACTAACAGCCCGATTAAGTCCGACATCGGGTGGCCCATGCTACTAGTGAAGCCATAATCGTGAGCCCTATTCGTAAATGGTGCGTCGATCACAAAAACAGCAATTGGATCTAATGTCCATCATAACATCAAAGTAACCTCTGTGACCATAAGGTTAAGCTCGTATAGTAAGCCCATGACCATTCTACAGCACGTGCCAGTGTACCATGTCATACAATATAAGTAATATAGTTTATTTACTAAAAAAAAATAGTAATACTTGTCTCGAAACAATTGTAAGCATCTTAAGGAAATTTAACAGGTTTATGACATATCATTAAAGGAAATAAGGTATGTTGAGTCCGCTGTCATATATCATAATAAAGTGAGACCAGTTTGATCACAAAAACAGCAATTGGATCTAATGTCCATCATAACATCAAAGTAACCTCTGTGACCATAAGGTTAAGCTCGTATAGTAAACCCATGACCATTCTACAGCACGTGCCAGTGTACCATGTCATACAATATAAGTAATATAGTTTATTTACTCAAAAAAAATAGTAATACTTGTCTCGAAACAATTGTAAGCATCTTAAGAAAATTTAAAATGTTTATGACATATCATTAAAGGAAATAAGGTATGTTGAGTCCGCTGTCATATATCATAATAAAGTGAGACCAGTTTTGTAAGTATTTACTTAACTCGTCTGCCCATCCATAAGTTCGGGCATCTTGGATTCCCACTACTACAAAACACACCCTAATATAGTAAATAACCTACTTAAAAATCTAACCTAAACACATAATTCCTTAAACTATAATTAAAACCTTAATTCAGTGATTCTAGGCACCTTCAAACGTTCGACATATAGCATCAATCGTTTGTTCCATGGATATCAAACGTTTGTTCAGGGGTTGAGGAACGTTCGATGGTACTAGAATGCAGGAAAAACTTTAGATCTACTACCCAAAGCGCAATAAAACCTTAAACTAGGATTCTAAATAGTCTAATAACAACATGTTAACACATAACAACGCGATAAAATCCCATAGTAATTTTAAAACTTTTTTGAAAATCAATTTCCTTAAAAATGAATAATTTGTAACCCATCATGGCAGAACATATTAAATCATAAGGACATGATAATGGTAACATGAAATGAACTTAGGACCAAAGCTTACCTCAATGGGGCGAAATAACCTCAAAACTCTTTATTTCTCTAGAAATTCTATCTCTCAAGAAATGAGGTGAATACATTGCATGTGAAGGACATGGTGCATGAAAGACGTAGGGGGAGGCTGTATTTATAGGGGATCGAAAGTGGATAAGATTGGATGAGTAGGATTTTACCCTTCAAACATTCACGGAAATGACTCGTCGAACATTGGTCAAGAGTGTTCGAATGTTCCTCGAGAAGATAAGGATAAGGTATGCATTAGCTAGAGCAACCATCAAACTTTCGTGAGAGAAAATCAAACGTTCCAAGGAGCATGGGGAACATTTGAAGTGACTCAATAATAAATTTTTGGAAAGTATATTTATACATAAATACAAACACACATACACACACACATGAATATATGTTTTTAAAAAATTGTGTGACATAAACTGGGTTAATTTTAAATTTGTGAATTATTGGTATTTAATTTATGCGGGGCACTACAAAAGTTTCCTTCCCAATGCATATATGATAGAGTTGAAACTATGTGAAAGTCATACGGTGTAGACTGTTACACATCAATTATAATGATTTATTTTGATCAAGCGAAGTTGGAGACTTCAGGTTGGTGTGTATGTGTAATCCACTAAACAAACCAGAAGTAATGTCTCCTTAAAAATATTTTCAATAGGAATGACTGTAACTCTGAAGACTTCTTATGATATTGATTCTAAATTCTCAAAAGTTTGGGAACTTATATGTTAAGTGGAGGTTACTTTGATATATTTAGGAGTGAGATCTTTATTACGGTCAAAATTCTCGGTGCGTTGGGTGATCACATTTAGCATTGTGAGAACACTTTGAGAAAGAATCCAAGTCTTTTATTCAAAATATAAGAAACTTCCCCTTGATACAGATTTTATGGATTGAATTATTCTCAATCTTTGGCCATGGTATTTTGGTAAGGGATACCAAAATACTGATGTACATAATGAAAAGTTTTCACAAGCACGAGAATAATAAATCAAATCAGTTACGTTACTTAAGGATAAAGAGGTAGAGAACTAAAGTGACAGTGTCATTGGCTTTAATTCTGCTATGAAAGATTTCATGGAGGAATCAAATGTCAATATTAAGAATGTCTAAGTGATTGATTGTATTAATAAAATAAATAAATAAATACTAGAGTGCAATTACATTTCTTTAATGGAATTAAATGTAATTAAATATGAGCCTGGTGACAGTTAAAGAGAAAACTGGGTCATTAAGCTAGTTTTATTTTTTCCTTTGGGTCCCTCACCAAGCTAATGTAAATTAATTAGGTACATACTTTTATTTGTGCTAGAGAGAATTAATGCATAGAGATGCATAAAGAAGAGTTTGGGCTACAGGATAAAACCAAATTAATTCCAATGCAAAGGAGTAGACGCATGGGCCGAGATTAAAAACCCAGCCCAGGCCGTGATTTGCATTAGACTTCATAAGACTATAACATTCCTCCCTCCTTGAAAAATGTTATTGTCCTTAGGGATAGACAAAAATCTTGCTCTTAAAGTCCGTTTCCGAAGTAATAAATATTGAAAAAAAATGTTACCAGAATTCGTCGATTACTAAGAACATTCCTAATAGTTACCCTAAAGCTGCTTCCCTTCCCCAAATATAGGGAAAAGCACAAAAAAAAAAAAAATCATCAACAACAGCTTCCCTATAGCTTTCTTATATATTAGGAATGCTATAGTTCTACCCAATGCATTTGGTAGAATTGTAGCATTCCTAGTGGTTTATTATAATCATAAAGGGAACTCTCTCTTCTCTCGCACCTTCTTATGCAACACGCATCCCCTTCTGCAACCACCGAAACACAAACCCCATCAACACCACCTCTAATTTCTTCTACTAGGCCGCCATCAATTCAAAGCTACCAAACATTTTGCAACTTTCATTGCCAATTGGAATATCGATTCGGTTATGAACCTCTAAAAACAAAATAAAACTGGACTTCTGGGCAAACACATAGTTTGTGTTCATTAATTGATTTGCCATACGACATCTACATCATTTTATAGACAGTAATGCAGCTTATTCTAGGAAAATAATATTATAGAATAATGCCTAAAATAAAGAGATTGCAATAATATGCAATCATTATGATTATGGAAAATATTAGGATAATATGATGAGAGAACATTAGGAGAAATCTCATAGAAATATTATGGCAATAGTTTGGGGATCCTATCAATTAGGCAGAGAATATTAGACTCCGTAGGACCGTACTAGTACCACTTTTCTTGTTATGTTGTTACCATGCACAATAATGATGAATATATGGAATCAAAAAGAGAGTAAGAAAAAAATCAAGACACAGATTTGATCTAGGGTTATATTTGAGAGAAAATGTACTTACATTCAGGAGTGTGGCTATATTTCAATATACGATCTAGGGTTATATCATAAAATACTTATATTATTCAAAACACCCAATAAAATCAAAACCAGAAATTTGGAAGAACACCAATTCGATCAAATTTAAACAAACAGAAAAGCAACCAAAAAGACAAATTTCTCTCAAACACCCATTCGGCCAAGTAGATAGAACACCAAATTCTGTAGGAAACTAAAACATGGGATGCCAACAAGTGTACATACTATACAGTCTTTAATTTGTTGGCGAATATAACGTACTTCTCAACACCATGAACCTGTAAATGGTTCAGTACTAATCAAACAGAAGATAAATATTGCTTATAAAAATCTAATTTGTAATGGCAAAGTCTTGCCATAAATATTTTGCTTTTTTGCAAGGCAAATTCATTAAATTGGAGCAGGTTAATTAACCAGGCTATTGGCCATCTATGAGATAGAAGGCATCTAGGTAGAAATTGAACAAGGAGAAAACATCAAATTGTTTTAGCAAAAACACAGTCAATGAGGTCATGGGTCAAACTTTAGGAGACATTAGGTGTCTATATGACGAAGTATCTCGAGTTACCATCACTAAATCACTACAGGAAAAACAGCCTTCAGCGACGACATTTTTTTTTTGTCACTAAAGGCATGACTTTGGTTGATAATGATTAATAGTGACGACATTTCGTATCGTGGTCGTAGATACCTTGTCACTAAATATTTTATTAGCAATGATGTTCTAAGTGGTCACTGCTAATCATTATCAAAGATGACAATTGTCGTCGCTAATAGCGTTGAAAGTAGTCTTTAAAAGTACCTCACATGGAACAACTTGTTGTCGCTATAACGTGGTCCTATTAGCGACGACTCAAAATGACATCACTAATTATATGATTAATAGTGACGACATTTTGCGTCATCACTAATTATAGGACCATTAGCAACAGCTCAAAATGTCGTCACTAAAAATACTCACATTAGTGACGACATAATGTCATCGCTAATGATAATTAATGTTTTTTAAAAAATAAAAAAAATAAAAAAATGCGCCAAATGTTTCTCTCTCTCCTCCCTTTTTTTTTATTTATTTATTTTTATTCAATTTCTATGTTAATTTTTTTTATATCAATTATGTCCTTGTGGCTTCAGCAGCTATGAGAAATGGAGACAAAAATTCTATTCACAAAAGATAATCAAATATATATAACGTCACGAGTTGTGATTGGTGCACAACAAGGTTGCACAACACAAGACACATGAAGTAGAACTTATGTGGTGGATCTCACCCATGTGTCTTGTGTTGTGCATATGTTATGCAATCAGAGACGGAGGAGTGGGGGGGCCGGCAGGAGCATGGCCCCCCCTAATATTTTGAAAAAAAAATTTTAGAAGGATTAAAAAAAATTCTAAAAAAGAAAATTATTATTTTAGCCTATTGGTCCATTCTCAAAAAATTATGTTGGCTTCCCAATTAATTAATTAATTAATTTTATTTTTATTTTTTTGCCTTAACCAAATAAACCTAAAAAAGAAGAAGCAATCTACAATTCACATATTTGTTGTAGATATCAAAAGCCATTAAACCTATAAAAGCCCTCTCACCAAACTACATTCCACATGTCCACAAGCAAAAAAAAAATAATAATAATAAAAAAAAAAATTTGAGAACAAAATTCCATAAAAAAAATATGGGAAAAGTATAAATAAACCCCTCAAACTATCACCACATTGTCAATATCTCTCCCAAACTACCAATTGTGTCAATGTTCTTCTCTAAATTATAAAAAAAAATGTCAATGTCCTCCTAATGACAAAAATATCCTTCATAAAATTATTAAAATAAAATAAAAACTAAAAAAATTATTAAAAAATATAAAATAACAAAAATTTATACAAAAATAATAAAAATTTAAAAATTAAAAACTGGTTTTTCTTTTTATAATTTTTCAGTTATTTTTTGTTTGTTTTTTTTTAAAAAAAAAAAATTTAATAAAAACTGGTTTTTCTTTTTGGTTTTTTTTTTTTTTTTTTTTAAAAAAAATCGTTCTTTTTTTTTATTATTATTTTTTCGTTTTTTAAAAATAAATTTTTAATTTTTAGTTTTAGTTTTTTTTTTCAAGTTTATAAGGACATTTTTGTTTTATTTAAAAAAAATTAGGGTCATTTTTGTCTTTTTGTTAGTTTTAGGGGGGACATTGACATTTTTTGATAGTTTGAGGGAGGACATTGACACAATTGGTAGTTTGGGGGAGTACATTGACAATTGAGTGGTAGTTTGAGGGGATATGTGTACTTTTTCCAAAAAATAACTTACCCAATTAAACCTAGAAAAAGGTGTCTTAAACCTCGCCGTCTCTGATCTTATCGGGCCATTGCTTCAGCCTTCAGTACTTCCCATTCATTTTAACTTTGTAAGTTCTCAAAGCCCTAATATTTCGTTTATTTTTTTTGGTCATATGGCGAAGAACTGAAGAGATAACTGGAAACGTGACTTACGACCTTAGGGCAAAATTAAACTAAAAATATGAATTGAAGTCTAAAGAAGAAGCGAGGAGGAATAAAGATTATTGGCTTTTAAAAGAAGCTAGACTCAGGTGAAGAAGACTCTAGAGAAGAATCTTGAAAATAGGAGAAAAGTCAAGAAGATGAGTACAAAAGAAAATAGGAAAAACTGAGAAAGTCTACAGGAAAAATCTATTCGATCATAAGTGTCTAGTCGAGAGAGTAAAATAGACTTAAAAATATTTTAACAAAATTTACACTAAGAAATCTATAACAGAGAAAAAGAGAGACAGGGAGGGGAAAAGTGTGGTGGGTTGTCGGTGGAGGGAGGCTCCAAGCCTCCCTCCTCCTGGTTTTGCTTCCTTTTTTAGCTCTTTTAGGGCTAGGGAGGTTTTTGTTTCCTCTCTGGATTGTTCCCAGTAGAGGCTAGAGTCTCCCAGCCACTAGGGCTGTGGAGTTTTGAGTCCCCCGGACTTGTTCCGGTGGTGGTTTTAGTCCTCCTAGTCCTTGTGATTATGGAGTGTGGTTTGGTTTTTAGTTATGGTAGGTTTTCTTTGTTCTTGGCAGGTTAGCACTCTAGAGAGGCTCCGGAGGAGGAGAGACCGTCGTCTGTGTCACCGGCGGAATGATTTGGGTGTGCTCCAGTTTTCTCATTCTTGAAGACCAGATCTCCTCTGTTCCACCGTCCTTTGGTCGACACGCACCTCCCAGTTGTGCTCGCCGTTGTCCTCCAGTTCTGCCGCTGTGTGATACGGCCGGAAGTCTCTCCGGTGACCGGCGCGTGGTCATCACGCGCTAGAGTGTTTTCCACTATGTGGGCCGCGCGTGATGGTTACGTTCCACCTCTTTTGCCGTGTTTGGTGGCGATCGGGATTTTATGGGGTTCGGCTGCTGCAGGGGTTTCTTTGTCGCCGGCGCGTGTGGTACACGCTCCGTCTCCGGCGGTTCTTCTTCCGACGTCAGCTTCTAGTTTTGGGTGTTTTTCCTGTTCTTGATTTCAGATTGTATTTGGCTTTTGCTCTGTGTTTAATCTAGCCTAGTCATAACTTTTTAGCACAGATTGTTTGTGACCGATTCCATAGTGCAAGTAGTGGTGTGGTCCTCCGTCAACGCATAGGCACCTTTCTGTTGACTAGGTTTATTTGTAGCAATTGTCAGTATAATCTGAGTTTTATGGGGTATTTGTATTGGGATTTCTGTATTGTTCTGAGTCCCTGTATTGATCTAAGTTTGACTCAGTCTGATTGTAACTTCGTGACCCCTTGGTGAATTAATGAAATTATTATAATTCCTTCAAAAAAAAAAAAAAAAAAATTTACACTAGCCCAACATTGACGAATAAGGAGAAAAATACAAATTTTGTACGAATTGAATAATGAGAAGTGACATTGAAGAAGAAGTAAAAGTCAAATTTTGTACAATTTTTTTTTTTTTTAATTTTATGTGACTAATTTGTGTGTCGTAAAAATCTTTTCGTTTGTTCAATGATTATTGAATGTTTTGTTGACAATTTTTTATTATTATTATTTTTTTAATTTTTACTTTACAGTATTATAAAATTTTGATTTTGAAAATTATTAATTTAATCTTATTTTTATGATATAAAACAACAATTAATTCGCAACATAGAAGCGATGCAAAATCACTAACGCAAGTCGCACTTTTTGAGGTTAGTTTTCTAAGAGCAATCCCATCAGCCTATGTATAATGGTTCCATTCCCTATGTTTAGGGAAAATATCATAAAAAACATAAAAAAACTACCCTCCAGTAGATACCCTAAATTTGGGTTTTTTGGTTGGGAAGCACTATTGCTTCCCAACCCATTATTTTAATAATAATAAAAAATGGCTCTCTCCTCAATCTTCTCCCACTCTCTGCTCGGTTCCTCACCTCGCTAATCAAGGTCACCTGCTTGTCGGAGAAGCAACCGCGAATGGGGTCGCCAACGATGACACCGCGCCAGGAGTAGGGCCTGAACTCGCCGTACTTGTACCAGTCGAAGGGGTGGCGCAATTTGGGGTCGTCTTTTTCCATGAAACGGACCATCCGGTCGTAGCTGAGGTCGATCTGCTGGAGCTTGTCGTCGGTGAAGTTGTCGGCCTGGTTCTGGCTCTTGGGGTTCCTGCGGAGGCGGTAGAAGCGGGACTCGGCGAGCTTCTTGCTCTTTTGATGCGCCCCATCCTTCACGGCCCGGCGGAAATCGGCGTCGACCTCGATGTGGCCCGACGACACCCCTCCGCCCTTCTTCTTCTCCTCGCTGCTCCCCGCCATGCACCGGACACCATTTTGGCCCCAGAATCGGGGCTTTCGTGAGTTTGAGAAGGTGAGTTTGGGGAGGAAGAGAGGATAAAGAAATAAAATAAGAAAGAGAAAAAAATAATAAAATAAAATAAAGAAAGAGTATTTAATTGATATTGAAAAAATTAAGGGAATCTATTGTAGGATGATTTTTTATAGGGAAGCAAAAAGTAGTATTGTTCCCTAAATATAGGGGAAATGGTTGGGAAACTGATAGGAGTGCTCTAAGCTCAATTCCTACTATAAGTGGCATTGTAATTTGGATATTATGGTTATTAAATATTGAGAATATTGGTTATTATAGTTTATAAGTCTAAACAATTAATTGGAGAATTTGACATGTGAAAGCTATTATATTTTATTGTTCTTTATGTGAGTTCGTTAGTTGCTAACTTAGAAAATTTTTTTCTTACTTTTCTAAAAACTCCAACCTAACCATGTAAATTTATTTTATAGATGATTTTCAAGATTCAAAAAAATGACGGGTTCCATTTTAATAGGTGTTTTTGCTAAACTTAATGTATTATGAAATACTTGTTTTGTTTAATTTTTGTTGTCAAAACTAAATTTATGTTAATTTTGTTTTTAAATATTTATTTCAGCTTCAATCTTAATATATTTTTTTATTTATGCTTTGACCCTAATCCTTATTTTAATATATTTGTAATTCATGCCTTGACGGCTTGGTCCCGAGCCAAAATACTTTATGGCTTCATCCCTATGTGCAATTTTATTGTGCAAAAATCTATTCCCATAACGTCACACGGCTTGCTAGCTTACTCGCCCTTAAAGTCACACGACTTGCTTATTCACAAAAAAAATAATCAAATACATATAAAAACTATAAATCTATAAAAATTAAAAGTTACAAGAAGAAGAAAGAAAGAAATAAAGGGGGTGGCTTGGCTGGAGGTGGGTCACCTGCATGATCAATGTCGTCCCTACAAACAATCTTCTTATCATTGTCTAATTTAGACAATATTTTATATGTGGCTGGCGTCTTCCAATTTTGTTGGTGAAATTACTTTCCCCTACTGACGCTTGATGGATCCCGTATCAGAGATCTTGTGGAATTAATAATATGTATCTTTCTTCTGGAGGTTGGGGCAGGACAGCCATATATACCAGCTCATCACTTTGACAACTTACGGAAAATTCCAGAGGATTGAGGACGGTGGTACTGTTTGGTGCTGGGAGTGGGAATCCAAACACCGGGGAGGTTTGGGCCGACGGCAGTAGGATACTTAGGAGGGCTTCAATACGATTAATGGGAGGTTTTCTTTCCCACTCTGTGGACGCGCCAAACAACAAGCCATGGGCTGCCGGTGGCCCGCGAGCCACCCAAGCCACTTATTGGGTGGCTCGGCTATCCCATTGTATTCTCTCAGTTTTCTTTTTCTTTTTATTTTTTAAAAAATACTTTTCAATTTTAATTTATATATATTTATAGAAAGAAGCAGCAATCCCTTATACCAATTTGAAGGGGGAGATGAGAACAAGTACTACATTTTTTCTTGTGTCTTCTTGAACATAATGTAACTTTAAAATTATTATTATTTTTTTGCTTTTTTTTTTTAATTTTTTTTAAAAAAGGATGTATTTTTCTATTAATTAACAATTACAAAGGGCAATTTTGGTTTTTTAATAGTTAAAATAAAGGTATTTTCGAAACATTTTGGTCAAATTTCAATATAACGGTCGAAATTGACGAATGGAGCTAAGTTGCTAGGGCTGTAAACGAGCCGAGCTTGAAGGAGTAGTGCATGTGCAAGCTTAGCTCATTTAAATTTATCACGAGCTTGAGCCAAGCTTGAGCTCATTTATCACGAGCCCGAGCCCGAACCCGAGCTCGAACCCAATTCGAGCTCATGACGAGTTTTAAAAATTAAGCTAAGTTGGGTAAATGAGCTCGAGTCGAGCTTTCGAGCTCATGACGAATTTTAAAAATTAAGCTCGGCTCGGCCGAGTTTATTGTAAGTTATATAGTTTATTTAACATATAAAAAAGAGGGGTGATCTCATTTAAAAATTAATATTACATTATATAACATATAAACAATATATATTTGTATTGTAGGTTAAATAAACTATATAACTTACAAAAAAATAAAAATAAATGATGTAATGATTATTAAATATCTAATAATAATACTTATAACATATAATAAAGTGATCACATGCCATATGCCACAATGTTATATTATTATATGATCATATAGTTCTATAATCCTATTATATTACATGAATAATATGATTAAGTATTTTGATTGTTATTATATCATATAACTAATAATTAAGTATTGATATTATTCACTTTTACTATTTTATATATATATAACCAATTAATATATACTGATAAATGGCTATTGTTATTTGTTACTTAATTTATGCTTACATATAGTATATTGTTTATTAATATACTATATTATAAAAATAATTATATATTAACAAATTAAAATATAAATTTATATATATATATATATATACGAGTCGATCCTTATACGAGTAGGTTCACGAGCTTTAATCAAGTCGAGCTGAGTTTATACGAGTTTGTATTATTTAATAATTGAACCTAATTCCATATTCACTAGTAGTTCATTTAACAATCTATTTGAGCACGAGTTGAGTTTATTCGAGCCGAGCGAGTAAGCTCAAGAGTAGCTCAATTTGTTTACACCACTTGCAACAAATTGGTGGTTTGAAGGGCCAAAACATGACACTTGTGAGTTCGTGGTGCTTTATAAAAAATAGTTACTAATTGAGGGGGCTAAATAATATTTAAACCTACTTTATATGAAGAATTAATAAATTAATGGAACAACTTGTGAACAAATTCAAGTTTGCTCAAACAATAAATGAACCAAATTTGAATATATAATCTAGCTGAGTAATAAGCTTAAGCTTAGCATGTATGTGACGTCTCACATCGCTTGAGAATGTGGATGTGCTTATATGTATAAACACACAATTCTTGACATAATGTGTTTTAAAGCCGTGATGATTATGAACCTATTAAAACTCCACAGTTAAGCGTGTTTTTGCGGGAGTAGTACTCGGATGGGTGACCTCCTGGGAAGTTTGTTTCAGGGGGAGCCGAAAGAGGACAATATTGTATCGTTGGAGGTTGGTCGTTACAAATGGTATCAGAGCCATTGCCCAGCCTGAGATAGGGAGAGTGTGCACAAGCCCATAAGGGTCGCTAGCGGGCATTCGCTGGGACGCCAAGAATTGGGTGATCCCATGAGGGTCGCCAGCGAGGACGCTGGGTCCAAAGAGAGGGTGATTGCGACGTCCCACATCGCTTGGAAATGAGGATGTGGTTATATGTATAAACGCATTCTTCTTAACACAACAAGTTTTAAAGCCGTGATGACCATGAACTTATCAGAACTACGCGGTTAAGCGTGCTTCTACGAGAGTAGTATTAAGATGGGTGACCTCTTAAGAAGTCTGGTTTAGGAGGAGTCGAAAGCGAACAATATTGTGTCATTGTGGGTAGGTTGTTACACTGTACTTGACTCGATTACGACTCTTGAGCATCACCAACAAGCTCTCCAAATTTTAGCTAAAAATTTTACTTTTGTTATTTTAATTATCACTTTTAAGAAACTTCCTACATCAAACTCTCTAAATATTTCTCTACTTTTACTAAATATTATTATTATTTTTTTTATTGATTTTGAGCAACCTTCTTAACAACTATAACTGTCATGAAAATCTACTTCAAATCCTATTAGCTGCAGAAAACATAGTGTGCTGCTTTGTTAACATTTATTGGTCGAAGTTGTGAGAAGGTCGTAGTTAATGCAACAGATGTAAATGTATGGATTTAGCATGTATTGGTCTCTTTGTGTGAATGACTTATTATCTACCTCCAATCCTTAATGCAGAAGACGTAGTACTGAAGCATACATTTATTGGTCTTTTTGTGAGAAGAGGTAATGTTGCAGAAGACCAATCCGAAAATGTGTTCTGCATTAAATCTATGAAGATTGGGTGTGATGACACCTTTAATAGGGAGTTGATATAGTGAGAAATCCTCTCAACATCAATTTATTGACATTCTTGTTCCGCTGGAAGCTCTTCGGGGTTTGGCCAAATTGCTTGCAGAATTGAATAGATTGAAAAATAAAAATGATTCCTAAATTAACCACAACCAGGCATGCAATCAAATATGTAAAGTAATAAAGAGATAGACACAGATATTTGGTTACGAAGTGGAAATTCTTTGCACCAAAAAGAAAAATCACTCTGGGACAACCAAATACAGGAAATCAACAAACAGAAGAAATAGCTAGTTACAAGACAGTTATACTCACAATACCTTTGCAGTAGTCATACCTTGAACTCTAACAAGCATATATACTTGAACGCCTCTCCACTAAACCCTTCTGAAGAATTATTCAATTGAATTCTTTAACTAGAGCTCATCTCTAGTAAATTAATTTATTTTTAAAAACCTATTAAAGTTAACTTCCCTAAACTTGTATTTGTAATATATAATTGACTATTTATAATATAAATTATAACATCTATATATACACACATATTTATATCAACATTCACAATCACAAAGATTAAACCTATATATATCACATTAGGAAGAAAATTCTCTTTCATCTATCTAAATATTTAAAGGTAGTTTCATTATGAATTTCAGAATAGTACTATAAAAAGTAATAAATGAATTTATATAGATTTATATGAACTTACACAAGTTGAGCCGAAGTGAGTTTATATTTGTTTAGCTCGTTTAATAAACGATCCTAAATTTTTGTCAAGTTCCCACTTAATAAACAAACCGCACTCAGAGTCGAGTTTATAGAATCTAATGAAAGCTATTTGTGAATAACCCCATTTATTTACACTAAAATCCTTAAACTAATAGTTCCAATTCGTCACATTTTACACTAATCTTGGTTATTACTATTTAGGGCCTTATTTTACTAGGGGCTTTAGGCAATTGTCTAATTCACTTAAGCAATGATCCAGCCCTGGAATGAAGCTAATAATAGATTGTATCATTGTACTAGTTAATTCGGGTTATATCATAAAAATTCTCTTCTCTCAAAATCCCATTATCCCTATTTTGAAAATATATTTATTTTTATTGCTTTTACTTTTTTCTTCATTGAACCAATAAAGAAAACATGAAAACTGTAATTAAGATTAGTTTATATGGTTTCACTGGGTTGCAAATTGCTCCATGAAGTTTAAAAAGTGATTAAAAAAATAAAATAAAACTAATAGGGCCATGGATGCGTTTTCCATTAGCAAATTGGATGGAATCCGTTAATTTGTCATGTGAGCTGTATCAGAGTTTAGATCATTTTTACATGTGTTTAATTATATAGACACGTGCCTTTTTCTGTTAGTTTGTTAAACAGTTTTTATTATTGTTAATTGTGGTTTAGCTAGTCTTTGACTTCCAATGTAAGTTTTGTAGTACAGTATATATACGGTAAGTCTTGTAAAGTTCATTAATTCAGATTAATAGAATTCTTCATTTTTTCCCAAATTTTCTCTTTTCTAAACCTTGACATGGTATCAGAGCGAACAACCATGGAGTTCGAAATTCCTCCTTCATCCTCTCAAACTTCACCAGCTGATAATCCTTCACCAAACACTGAAAATCCACCTCTTCAGTTCACAATTTCATCCTTTGTTTTCACCAATCCTGCAAGTCCTTTTTATCTTCCTCACGGTGAAAGTCCGGGAGCGATTCTCGTCTCTCAACAACTTGTTGGTGAAAACTATAATACCTGGAGTCGTTCCATGACAATGGCTCTCACTGCGAAGAATAAGTTGGCATTTGTCGACGGATCTCTTCCTCAACCTGCGATTGACACCGGCGCTGAATTTCAGGCTTGGGTGTGTTGCAACAACATGATTTTGTCCTGGATTCTAAATTCAGTCTTGAAAGAAATTGCTGCCAGCGTCATTTACATTGATACTTGTCACGGTATGTGGCTTGATCTCAAAGAGCGTTTTTCTCAGAAAAATTGACCTAGAGTTTTCCAGCTCCAGAAATCAATTTCGGCTCTTTCTCAGGGGGATTCTTCTGTGAGTTCCTATTTTACACAACTTAAGTCACTTTGGGATGAACTCAGTAACTATCGTTCCATTCCTCCTTGCTCCTGTGGTAGTATGAAAGTTGTTGCTGAATTATTTCATCAGGAGTACATTTATCAATTTCTCATGGGTTTAAATGAGTCGTTTGCTTCTATTAGAGGTCAGATTTTGTTGATGGAGCCTTTGCCTTCCGTAAATAAGGTCTTTTCTTTGGTAACACAAGAAGAAAAGCAGCAAGAAATTTCTGTTAAATCACAGATTTTTGGTCAGGAATCTACAGCTCTTCTGGCAAATTCCTCTATTCCTGCTTCTCGTTTCACAAAGCAACCATATCGCAAAGAGAAGCCCATTTGTACTCATTGTGGAGTACCCGGTCATACTGCAGACAAATGTTATCGCCTACAGGGATTCCCACCGGGATTCAAATTCACTAAGAACATCAAAAAATTTGCACCTAGTCATTCTGCCAATCATGTTCAGGAGGCAGATACTAATTCTGTTTCTTCGACTAATTCTCATCATGTTGTACCTCAACTGCCCATCACTCCAGACCAGTGTCAACAGCTTCTATCCTTCCTCCAACAACAATTACTTGTCCAGCAACCTTCTGCACACATGGCAGGTAGCATGCGTGCTTCTTCCTCTGCTCCAGCCTCCACTTCTTCTCAAGTATCAGGTTATACTTCTATTTTTTCCAATCTTGATTTCAAGTATTTTGTTTTCTCAGCCACTTGTTTAGTTAGATCTCCTCATCCTAATCCAAATTGCACTCCCTGGATTATTGACACAGGGGCAACTGATCACATGATCAATTGCCCATCCCTATTCACCACCATTACTGCGGTGGTTTCCACATTTGTTAAATTGCCTAATGGCTCGGTTGTTCCTGTCACACACATTGGTACTGTTGTTATTTCAGAAAGTCTTATACTAACTGAAGTCCTTTGTGTGCCTTCTTTTACTTTCAACCTTATTTCTGCTAGTAAACTCACAAAATTTTTCAAAGTTTGCTTAATTTTCTTGCCTGGTTTTTGTTTTATCCAGACTTTGTGTCCTTGGAGGACAATTGGAGTGGGTAAGGAAGAAGGCGGTCTATTCTATCTGCAGCAACCAAAGGTTTTATCAATTTCATCTGCTGCTAGTACTGTTGCTAGTTCGCTTTCTGTTTGCCTTAATTCAATAAAGAATTCCATTTCTGATGTATGGCATTATAGGTTAGGTCATCCTTCTGCATCTCGAATGCAATTTCTTCATAATAATGTTCCTGATATTTCCTGTAATTCTAAAGACATATGTTCTATATGTCCTTTAGCTAGGCAGCACCGTTTATCTTTCCCTGTACATACAACTACTTCTTGTATGCCTTTTGAATTGATCCATTGTGACATTTGGGGGCCTATGGCTCATACTTCAATAAATGGTTCTGTTTTTTTCTTAACCATTGTGGATGATTTTACTCGTGTTACTTGGGTGCATTTAATGAAACATAAATCTCAAACACGCTCTCTTGTTCAATCTTTTTTTTTCTTTTGTTCAAACTCAGTTTAGTCTCACCATCAAATGCATCCACACTGATAATGGTCCTGAATTCAAAATGGACAATTTTTTTTCCACACATGGTACTATTCATCAACTCTCTTGTGTTGAGACTCCACAACAAAATGCTGTTGTGGAGCGAAAACACCAACATTTGCTAAATGTAGCTCGGGCTTTAAAATTCCAATCTCAAGTTCCCATTTCTTTTTGGGGTGATTGTATTCTTACCGCTGCTCACATTATCAACCGGCTTCCTTCACCTATTCTTTCTCACAAAACTCCCCATGAACTTCTCTATAAAGTCTCTCCTTCTTATACTCATCTTAGAGTTTTTGGATGTCTAGCTTATGTTTCCACTTTGTCTAGACATCGCACCAAATTTGATACTCGAGCTTTACCTTGTGTTTTTATTGGGTATCCTTTTGGCACTAAAGGTTTTTGGTTCTATAATCTACATACACAATCTGTTATCACTTCTAGAGATGCTGTTTTTCATGAGAACATATTTCCTTTTGCCTTAAATCTCACACATACATTTACTGATGGTTCTTTTCTTAATCCTGTTTCCTCATCTCTAGAATTTCTTGTTTCTTTACCTGTTTCAATTTCTGATTTGTCATTTGATTCTTCTTCTCCTATTACACCTAATTCTCCTACTTCTCTTATCATTTCTTCTTCTCCTTCCCAACCGAATCATTCTTCTTCTTCTTCTATTTCAGATCAGTCTTTATCTCTACCCTCTTTTTCAGATGAGCCTTCCTCTCAGCCTCCTATTCGTAAATCATCTAGACTTAAGACTAAACCTCGATATCTGCAGAACTATCACTGTCAATTGGCTTCTTCCTTGCCTTCTATGCTGTCCTCCACTGCACAAAAGTCAGGTATTCCCTATTCTTTTTCTAGTTCTGTTTCATATGATAAATTGTCCTCTGCTTATAAACATTTTTGTCTCTCTATCACTTCTCAACCTGAACCTAAGTTTTATCATGAGGCTGTTGTTTTTGGTCATTGGCGTGATGCCATGTCAGCTGAGATTTCAGCTCTTGAGGCTAATAAAACATGGGTAGTTTGTGACCTTCCTCCCAACAAACGTCCCATAGAATGTAAGTGGGTTTATAAAGTCAAGTTTAAAGTTGATGGGAGCATTGAAAGATATAAGGCTAGGTTAGTAGCAAAGGGGTATACCCAATGTGAGGGTTTGGATTATCATGATACTTTTTCACCGGTTGCTAAGATGACTATTGTGCGATGTTTCTTAGCCCTTGCTGCTGCCAACAATTGGTTTTTATACCAATTAGATGTCAACAACGCTTTTTTGCATGGAGATTTGCATGAGGAAGTTTATATGAAAATGCCCCCGGGTTTTGGTGTTAAGGGGGAGTCAAAGGTGTGTAGATTAACCAAGTCCCTCTATGGTTTGAAGCAGGCTTCAAGACAATGGTTTTCTAAATTTTCATCCACTCTCATTAGTCTTGGTTTTATTCAATCTAAAGCAGATTATTCTTTGTTCACTCGCTTACAAGGTTCTTCCTTTATTGCTTTACTCATTTATGTGGATGATGTGGCTATTGCTAGCAATGATTCTGTTGCTGTATCTTCCTTTATTACTATGCTGAATGCCACATTCAAGCTCAAAGATTTGGGTTCTTTACAATATTTTCTTGGCTTAGAGATTGCTCGGTCATCCAGTGGAATTTCTGTTTGCCAACGGAAATATGCTTTAGAAATTTTGGAGGATTCTGGTCTCTTGGCTTCCAAGCCAGTTCAGTTTCCTATGGAGCAAAACTTGAAGCTTTCCGGGGATAATGGTGCTCTTCTCTCAGATGCTTCTGAGTACAGGAGATTGATTGGTCGTTTATTGTACTTGACCATCACTCGTCCTGATTTAGCTTATTCAGTTCAAATCCTTAGCCAATTCATGGCTCAACCAAGGCAGCCTCATCTTGATGCTGCTCACAGTGTGCTCAGATATATTAAATTTGCTCCAGCTCAAGGTCTTTTCTTTCCTGCTAATACTGATCTCCATCTCAAGGCCTTTTGCGATTCAGATTGGGCAGGGTGTGTGGACACTAGGCGATCTATTACTGGTTATTGTGTGTTTCTTGGTAGTTTTCTCATTTCCTGGAAGTCCAAGAAACAACAAACCGTCTCTCGTTCTTCCGCCGAAGCTGAGTATAGATCTATGGCTTCTACTTGCTGTGAAATAATGTGGCTTCTTTCCTTACTCAAGGACTTACTTGTTCCTCATCCACAAGCTGCTTTCCTTTATTGTGACAGCCAGGCAGCTCTCCATATTGCTGCAAATCCTATGTACCATGAAAGAACAAAACACATTGAGCTTGATTGTCACCTGATTCGAGAGAAAATCCAGCTTGGCATTATCAAGACGTTTCATGTTTCTTCTCACAATCAGCTCGCCGATCTTCTGACTAAACCTCTTGGCTGTGCTCTTTTTCATTCTCTGTTGTCCAAGATGTCTGTCCGTGACATCTACCATCCATCTTGAGGGGGAGTATCAGAGTTTAGATCATTTTTACATGTGTTTAATTATATAGACACATGCCTTTTTCTATTAGTTTGTTAAACAGTTTTTATTTTTATTAATTGTGGTTTAGCTAGTCTTTGACTTCCAATGTAAGTTTTGTAGTACAGTATATATACTGTAAGTCTTGTAAAGTTCATTAATTTAGATTAATAGAATTCTTCATTTCTTCCCAAATTTTCTCTTTTCTAAACCTTGACAAGCTGAGCACCAATAATTTTTTAATACATGTCTTTTAGAATAAAAAAGATAAAAATATAAACAAAAAATAAAACCAAGACAAAAAAAATATAAAAATATACAAACAAAAACAAAAGGCAGTAAAACAAATTTGAACTTCCACTTTTGTGGTGGACGCCTGAGCTTCATGAACTCTTTCTTTAAGCAGTTGAACGCCTAGGGTAGGAAAGACAATAAGTTTTATTTCTTGGTGGCTTAGGAAGGTCATTTATATAGGAACTAGCTAATTGCCTTCACAGCATCATACGATTATTCAGGCTGCAAACATCTTCTTCGATCGGATGGTGCACCCTATATTCCGGTGGTGGCCGACAATCGCTTGGGGTGTTCAGCAACTCCCGGTTGTTCTTTATAGTTGGCTGGCTGAACATTTTTTAGAATTGGTGGCCGATCATTCCATTTTAACTTTTTGTATTCATAGTAAGTAATATTCATTGTTGTTTAGGTTTATTGGAGGCCGTCCCTTGGACCCATTAGTCATTATCTAACTAAGAAGATGGGCCAAGATCTTCTTTATTTTATTTGAAATGAAGATGAATCATTTTATGGTCTAAATAAGGTTTTACAAATTTAATAATATATATTGTCAATTGATAAACATGTTGTCATATCATTTAAAATTTTTAAATGACCTGATTATATTTAAACGATCGATATAGCCTTCTTCTTCCTTTAATATCCTTTTAGGGGATTCAACTATAAAAGATATTACTAGTTGAGCCAATTAATACCCACTATTTTCTTATGCTTTATTATTGTAAATTTACTCTCTTCCTCTTGTTGTAGTTGTTGTTGTTGTTTTTTTTTTTTTTTTTTTTTTTTTTTTTTTTTTTTTTTTCTGCCCAAAATGACATTTGTTCCCGTTATTTACGCCTCAAAAGAGTAATTTACAATACTTTATTATTGTAAATTGACTTCTCCGTTTGCCAATACAGCGTGAGTATCGATAAAGAAACAAATAAATAAATCTGGGTGTGAGTTCTTAGTGATAATTAATCAATCATTAATATTCCCTTGCAGGAAGAATGACAGCAAAATTAGCGTACCAATCTTAAGAAATGTCTTCTTTTTGGGTCTGTTGGGGTGAGTAAACTGTCTGCAAATGACAATGTCATGGCTGCTGCGCGCTTTGTAATATAATCACGTGTGGTTAATTCCTACTTTTTCTCACCTTCGAATTTAGAGCTGTGCTAGGGAGGACACTGCTCTACGCTGGACTGGAAAAGACTACGCCAGCTATTGCATCTGCATTAGGAAACTTGAGTACAACAATGACCTTTATCTTAGCATTATTATGTAGGTATGAGGATTCTTTTCCTTCGTTTTTTATTGGAGACCCGAGCCTTTCTTTCTTGAAAAAGGATGTAGTTCGATCACAAATAATTAAAAGAAAAGAGAAATGTTAGAGCTCATTCTAGTGTCATTCTCGGCTCCTTCAATTTTATGTTGACATAACATCCTGTTTTTAATTTGGAAAAAAAAAAAAAAACTACAGCTTGATTGTTTTTTCTCTTTCTCCTGTCTTTATTTAAAAAAAAAAAAAAACATAAAGTCATATCAGCATAGAAGGAATCCAAAAGAATAGTAAAAAGAGTTCTAACATTTCTCAAAAGAAAAACACAAAACATTTATAGATGTAATGTCGAGAGTAGAAGAAGGAAAGAAATGTTTACGTACCTTTTCAAAAGAAAAGGTCAATTATACTCACATCAAGACAAACTGCCTCCTTTAAAAAGATAATAAAACAATACACACGTACATGCAATATTAGAGATACAACTTGTTGATGAAAGATTGATTTATAAATCCAAAAGTTTCTTTGCTTTATCTTTTGATAAGCACAGGCGAGAAATGCTATATGCAGTCCCAAGTACACATTGTCTACGTGACAATGAAAATTATCATTGGGTCCAAAATTTAATAGTGATTCATCCAAAATTCAATTGCGATGTCATTACCACGTTAGAAAGTGTGCATTTGGAAGACAATGTAACGGTTCTCTTTTCCTTTTTCATTTTATAATTTTCCTGTCCATATACGAAAAATTTGAAACCATACTTTTAACCTTTAAAAATGATGACATGTCTTGTTGATTTCTTTTCTTTTTATTCTATTCAATATCGGGAATTGAAGGGCGAAAATAAGAAAATTACAAGAAAATAAAAAACAAAGGCAACAGAGCCATCATTAAAACAGTACTTGGGAATTAGTTAAATAAATCACCTGGCCCATGAAACGAACAGAGACCGCCAAAGAAAAAGGTTAAAGTAGACAAAGTTTCGAGAACGGAACAAACTATGGACCGGCCAGCAAAGGGAGTAAAGGGCCATGACCATCTTGAGGCCCTTCAACCCTATCTGGATGACATGTCTTGTCTTGCTTATACATTCAAATGATTCTTGAGGCAACTAAATTTGACTTGGCATATGCAGGATGGAAAAACTAGAGATTTCTAGGCGTGGTTCTCAAGCCAAGATATTAGGAACTGTTGTTGCCTTTGCTGGTGCAACACTCATGACCCTATACAGGGGCATTGCCGTGATTTCTCTACATACTCGAACCTCGCATCAACATGTCACCTCCTCAAAACTATTCCTAGATAGGGATTCAATAAAGGGCTCCCTCATGCTTGGCGTTGCATTCCTTTAACTGTCAGCATTCTACATATTACAGGTGATTTAGACTTGATATTCAAAAAATAGCTAGACTGCTTATGTATATATATATGTACAATCAACGAACAGAAATTAAGAACCATCAACTCCCAAGGTTGCATGAATCCTCTCAATCAGTGAAAGAATGCTAGTGTTTGAGTCATCGCTTATAAGAGTACTAGCATCAACTTTTCTTTCCTCTCGATCTCTTTTTCCTAACATATATTTGAAAGAATTTTTAAATGGTATAGGAGAAAGGAGAGAGGAAAGAAAGAAAAAATAAAGCATTTTTTTGAATAAAATAATTATGTTAAGTGAAGCACCTTTAAATTAATAATCACAACATTGGTAGCTTATTTTGCTTTAGAGTATAAGATGGATGTGAAAAAAGTTTTTCTCAATGAAACTCTTGAAGAAGAGATGTACACGAAATAACCTGACGGGTTTTATTTTGATCAAGGTGACTATCTTGTTTGCAAGTTAAATAAACCTATATATATATATATATATATATATATATATATATATATATATATATATATATATATATGGACTAAAACAATCATTTCATCAATGGTATTTAAAATTTCATAATGTTATTACTTCATTTTATAGAGAACATTGTGCATAATTGCATATATATATATATATATATAGCAAAAATAGTGGGAGTGAGTTTGTTTTCTTAGTCTTATAGTTGATGATGTTTCACTTGCAACTAATGATTTGGGTCTACTACATGATACTAAACAATTTATTTTCCATAACTTTGAAATGAATGACTTAGGTGAAGCCTCTTATGTCCTAGTCATAGGGATTCACATAGACCGGTTTGAAAATATTCTAGATTTGTCTCATAAAGCCTATATTAAAAGGGTTTTGGAGAAACTAAAAATGCATGAATGTACACCTGATCGATGCATCATCTATAATGTTAAGATAGATTAATACATTGTATATTACATGGAACGAAATGTTGATCTGAAAACATAACTGCCTTGATTCATGCTTGAGTAGTGTTTTTTTTTTTTCAAAGAAAAAATAAATTATGACCATGTTTAGTTTTAGCTACCCAAATAGTTCTAATTAAAGATCGATGTGTCATGGGAGACAACTCAGACAAGTGAGAGAATATTAGAACACATCTCCAATAAGGAGACTTGAAGTGGCCACCATGTCACATATGTTAAGTAGATAAATGATTCATCACCACCTAAATATACAACTTTTCACCATCTTGTCTATGTGGTAAGTTGGTCCACCACTTTATTTTATTTTTTAAAAAAAAAAAAAAAATCTAAAGTTAGTAGGGGACCACCTTGCCACATAGACAAGATGGTGAAAAGTTGTATATTTAGGTGGTAGAAAATCATATCTCTGTTAAGTATTATATAGTATATTATTCTAAAAGATATTTTATTAAATTAAAAGGTTGGGAAATTAAAAATATAGATTACTACTAGAGATCAAAGGTTATTTCCCTTGAATTTCATTAACCGTTGTCTCCCTTGATGGAAGGAAGTAACCTTATAATTGTGGATATGGGTCTTGACCTTCTCACTACAAAAAAAAAAAAAAATTGCTCATTAGGGGTGGCATTTTGTCGCTGTTAAAATTCCCATAGTTGACCTAATTATCCTCAGCTGATGATGACTCAATAGTGGCGACTACTAATAATATTTTTGAGTTGACACTGTTGATCAACAGAGTCGACATGTCGATGCTAATTATCATCAGCTGATGATAACACAACAACGAAGACATTAATAATATTTTTGGGTCAACGCTAAAGGGTTTAGAAAACCAATTGTCCCCACTACTGGTGTAACATCAGTGTCGACTTAGGTTGATGCTAATGCCTAAAAAATTAAAAAAACAAAAATAATAAAGTTATCAGCGTCAATCAGGCTTGTCGTCTCTAATACTTTAGATAAATCATCAGCGGCGACTCTTGTAGTGTCTAGGGATGTAAATAAACCAGTCCGTTCGACAGCCCGCTCGATACCCGCTCGATTTAATCCGATCCGAACTCGAGCTCGATACTATAGAAACTCGATCGTTACTGTAGAAACCCGCTCGATTAGTAAGTGATACATACCCGACTCGCTCGACAAAACTCGATAGGGGCTCGCGAGCTCAGCTCATTTAAAGATCAATCGGATCGCTCGTCCGGCTCGTTAGTTCGACTCGTTAGCTCGTTCATATCTTACATATATATTAGTAAATATAAAATATAATATAATATATATAGCATTACATATTAATTATAGTACTTTGATAACAATATTTAGTATGTTAAATTAACATATTAAGTTATTAATAGTTAATGTATAACAATATAACAATATTAAATAGCTAGCATATATATATATCACATCACACATGGTTAACAATAGTTATATATTATACTTATATTATAGTTACTTAGTTATATAGAATATATTAGACTTACTATTTGTTCACATTATACATATACCATAGTTTATGCTCTCTAGTTATATATAATAACATATTGTTAATTTGTTACTTATAAACTATAGTTATGTATTATATTTTATAATATGCCTTATATAGTTACATAGTATATATTTATGTTATTAATAAATGCATAGAGGTTGTTTATAAACTTAGACTTGAATTCTGCTTTGATCACTCATTGAAAAATTTAATAGTCTAAATCGAACTCTAATTGAGCCGAGCTTGTCTAGTAACCCGGCTCGGCTCGAATGTCATTTTCAACGAACTCGAACTTGAGTTCGAGCTCGCCCGAGTTTTAAACGAGCCGAGCTTGAACATGCAATTTATAGCTTGGCTCGAATTCGAGCTCGACTCATAAACGAGCCAGTCTTGAAATCTTCAAACCCGGCTCGGCTCGGCTCGGCTCGATTACATCCCTAGTAATGTCTATAAATAAGCCTGTGACTCTCAACCATTCACAACTGTTGGGGATAAATCCCACTCAACCCGATCCAAAGAGGAGTCAAATAAGGTCCAAACAGATAAGAAGATATCAGATCAGAAGTCTAAGAAGATATCCAATTAGAAGTCTAGTAAAGGATTAAAGTCCAATTAGAACTCGGACAGCAGTTCTAAATCAACAAGGAGCAGGAGTCCTAATCCAGGTTTGACTCCACCTCTATGCCTATAAATAGGCCCATACCCCAGGTATAAACTAAGACTCAATTTTATGCATAAAACATTATTTTTTCACAGAATCTAACTTAGGCATCGGAGCGGGACCCCGGAAGGGTCCCTAGGTTTTGTTGTTTTGCAGAGTTATTGAGAAGCGTGAAGAACATCAAAGGAATGTGCAGATTCACACCATACCGGAAACTGTACCAACAGTTTGGCGCCGTCTGTGGGAAACGATTTTTCGTTCCTCATAAAAAAAAAGATCCAGCATGGTGATGAACACACGTTCCGGAAGCCAGACCAATCGACAGCCCGTGGCCCCACAGGAACCGGCTATTCAGAATAATTTGCAGCCTCCACCGAACCCTCCCCCGGGGGGTGGAGATCAAGATCGCATAGCAGCATTGGAAGCCCAGATTGAAGACTTAAATGCAGAATTGTTACGCATGAGGCAGAGACAGCCCAATCCCGAGATGAACAGGGATGAGCGTGAGGAAGAAGATCACAATAGCAACATTAATCCTCGGAGGGAGGATGACCGCCAAGGAGATCTGAGCAGAATTATTGCCGAGCTGGAGAGAAGGTGCACGTACATGGAGATGGAAAGAAAGGACAAAGGCAGATCCGTAATGGTGGACAAGCTCCTAATGGGTACAGACTCACCCTTCACCAGACGGGTGGCAGACTATCAGCTTCCCGATAAGTTTAAGGTACCCCAAATTCTAAGTTATGCAGGAGACAGAGATCCCTTGGATCACCTAGAGAATTTCAAAGCTCATCTAGACCTTCATGGGACACCCGATGAAGTAGCATGTCGGGCCTTCCCTCTTACTCTTGCGGGGAATGCCCGAGACTGGTTCAGGAAGCTGCCCCCGAATTCTGTTGATCAGTTCAAAGAATTGTCCAAGATATTCCTAACGGAGTTCTTGGCTTTCCGGACAAGGAAGAAGCCTTCGGGATATTTGCTATCATTGCACCAGCAGGGCAATGAGAGTCTTAAGGAGTTTATGGCTCGGTTCAACCGAGAGAAGGCTACGGTCGAAGATCCGACCGAGGATATGATCTTTGCTGCCATTTATCAGGGAATTTCACCCGAGGAGCCTTTGATGAAGAAGTTGATCCGGAAGCAACCGAGTACCTTGCAGGGCCTCATGGATAAGGTAGAAGAATTCATTAATCAGGAAGAGACGCTGAAGTCTATGGCCAGTTCTAGACTACCCCGAGAGACAGCCCCAGAAAAGAAAAGGAAAGAATTCAGGAAAGCTGATTGGGAAGAGCAGAGGCAGGTAAAGAAGTTCAAAGATTACAACTTTACACCTCTCAATGCCGAGATATCAGAAGTCCTCATGGAGATCAAGAGAGATCCGGCGTTTCGGGAACCACAAAAGATACCAGGTAATCCTCCTTATAAGAATGCAGGGAAGTATTGTGATTTCCATAAACAAGCAGGTCATTACACCGAGGGGTGCGTAACCCTAAGGTTGTTAATAGAAGAATTCATAAAGAATGGCAAGCTAGTTCGGTTCTTGGGAGAGCGACGGAACCATCCAGGAAATAACAGGCCTCGGAATCATCAGGACTATCAGCCCCGAGATCAACAGCCACGGGATTACTATCCCCGAGACCGTCCTCAGCTAGACGAAAGGCATCAAGAGAATGCTCCCCGAGATGACATAGAAAGAAGAGAGGACCGAAGAAGCAGAAGCCCACATCATAGAGAGCCGAGGCAACAGCAGTATCTGCCCGTGATCCCATAAAAAGGACTCTCGGGAATTTCAGGCTTGCTTTTATTTTTCAGTATTTATATTTGCAAAGAACTAGACTTTTATTTTTAATTCAGACTAGACAGAAAATTCCCCAGATTTTGGGAATAAGTATTTTCAGAATAAATGAATAAAGCTGACTTAAGCATCGGAGTGTTCCCGGTCTAGGGACCGGGAACCCGTTGATGTTGCTTCTTTTGCAGGCAAAAACTTCTCGGATCAGTCCTTGCCGAGAAGGAGCCTCTCGGATCAGTCCTAGCCGAGAGCAAGAAGAAACTTCTCGGGGGGTCGGATTTAACCCTCGGGTTTTGCAGGTTTTTCAAGAGACAGGGAGAAAACCCTAAGGAAAAACAAGAAGGTAATGGGGGGTAAGATTTAACCCTCAGGTTTTGCAGGTTAGCAGGTTTTCAGAAGGAGACAAATATCGGGTTTCCTTAGACATGGAATTCCCATTATTCAAGCAAGCTTCGGATAAGGGAATTGGGGGGTAACTGTTGGGGATAAATCCCACTCAACCCGATCCAAAGAGGAGTCAAATAAGGTCCAAACAGATAAGAAGATATCAGATCAGAAGTCTAAGAAGATATCCAATTAGAAGTCTAGTAAAGGATTAAAGTCCAATTAGAACTCGGACAGCAGTTCTAAATCAACAAGGAGCAGGAGTCCTAATCCAGGTTTGACTCCACCTCTATGCCTATAAATAGGCCCATACCCCAGGTATAAACTAAGACTCAATTTTATGCATAAAGCATTATTTTTTCACAGAATCTAACTTAGGCATCGGAGCGGGACCCCCGGAAGGGTCCCTAGGTTTTGTTGTTTTGCAGAGTTATTGAGAAGCGTGAAGAACATCAAAGGAACGTGCAGATTCACACCATACCGAAAACTGTACCAACAACAACTTTAATGTTAGTGGTTGTAAGATTGAACAAATTCACATACGTTGAACTTTGGTTCTTCAATAAAAGCACTTTAGCAATAATGGTCAAAAGTAAGTGTTTTATGATTCTTTTTATGTTCATATGTAATTAATTTTTTTTTTCCCAAAATCTTACAATTAATATATCCTTGTTTCTATTAAAGTATTATTTTTAATCACAATCAAATGGTCAGTATTGCTTACTTTATGAAACTATTTTTTAAAGTTTAAAAGACTTTAAAAATACTATAAAACCATATATACTCGTTAAAACATAAATTTTGGTTGAATGAATTAAAGAGATAGAATAAAATAAATTCGTGCAAAATAGAATAAGGTAGTTATATCGATGTATGAGTTTAGGTATCGGATCTAAAGATTTTGGTCAATCTTGTCCACTCAAAAAGGAACAAAATTGATGGCTATTGCAGACGGCTACAGTCAAGATGTATCCCGCACCAATAAATCTCACATCATTGACGTGCTTATCGGGCACCTTTCTCTCCACTATTATGACAACAATTTTGGATCATAAAGCTTCATCATGGAGATTGTCATGGAACGTACATCACCCTTCTTGCACCAATCTATAGTGTGAGCTTATGAATCCCATCCCTTCTTTCTTTTCTTTTCCTTTTTATACAGAGCCATCCATGAAAACCTAATTTTATGATTTCGTACAGGGAGTTGTGATATTTGGAATTACAGTTTATCTTCAAACGTTGGCAATAAGAAAGAAAGGACCAGTTTTCATGACAGCGTTTAGACCATTGGCCACTGTAAATGTAGCCATTATGGGCCTATTCATTTTAGGAGATGCTTTATACTTGGGAAGGTAAATGTGGATTACTTTTGTCTAGAAAAAAAAATGAGAAATGTACAAATTTTTGGAGTTAATATTTCTTATATTTTTCCTGCTTTTCTTCTAGTGTTATCGGGGCTAGCTATATTGATAATTCTTGGTTTGTATGCAACTCTATGGGGAAAGGAAAAAGAGAAGCAGGATAAGCTATCGGAGGAAATTGTACGTGTAGAGGAAAGTATTGAAATAAGACAAGAAAAGTAAATTTGTATATGTTCAGGGGAGTGCAATTACTTCATTTTAATTAATTTTCCTAGCTAAGAGCAATATATCATTAGAATCTGTGGACAAAACGATGCATTAGAGATTTATTTGTCCAAGAGAGAAATTATGATAGAAGGATTTCCTTTAAATATTAATGGGGGCTAAACCATTTTCACTTATATTACTATTACATAAGGAAATGAGCGAGGCTCCATCAATATTAATGGAGCTGTGTCTCGTCATAATTGATCCCTATAATACTATTTTTAAATCTCTTATCTACTAACAGAATCATGCGAGTGATACAAAGACATACAAAAGTGTGAAACTGGGCTTTTTCTCTTTTATTTTAGTGAGTATGAGTTTGAAAATTTAAATAAAATAATTTATGCATGGTTACCATTAATCTAAGCTTCAGCTACCATGGCCCCTTACTTAGTGGGGAAAATGCGGACGAGGTTATTAACAATATCTGCATTCGCATCATGCTATTACAATCCGCATCCGCTTGGTTATTGCGATTATTATTTGCTATCTGCATATAAGGTAAAGAGAGTTTTGAATTACTATATAAATATATATATATATATATATATATATATATATATATATATATATATATATATGCAAATTTACTATATGCAAACTTAAAATAAATTAAGATTTCACTTGTTACTCAATTCACGATTATCAGCCACAGAGGTTCATTGTCTGATAAAGTAATCGGAATTTGGATTACCCATAAAGGGTCATTGTCTCATGTAGTGAGTTATGACTTTGAAATTATATTGAAAAAAAAAAAAACCTTATATAACCTAAGGGTCCTAAACTTACCATCCAATGCAAGCTATGGTCACTTGCTTTGGTATCCTCCATCTTTCTCTCTCTCTCTCTCTCTCTCTCTCTATTTGCATTACCCATGTCTCTTAAATTGTTTGATGTGGGCTTCTTAGATGTGCTCTGTTTTGAGACATTCTCTTCTCTAGATGTTGGTTTGAAAATTGGGTTTGGTATTGGTTGAAACTGGGAAGTTCTTTCATTTTCAGTGTCGAAGTTTGTGCTCGATACTAAGCTAATCCTAAGGAATCTTATCTCACCGTAGTCAAGCACATAATCAAGTATGTAAATGATACAATTAACTATGGTATTTGTTTTTCTAGAGAAACAAATCTTGTGCAATGCTGACGATAGGAAAAGCACATTTAGAGGATGTTTTTATATTGGTACTAATCTGGTGGCTTGGATGAGTCGGAAAAAATCTTCGATTTCCCTCTCAATTGTTGAGGCTGAGTACATTGCTGCTGGAAGTTGTTGTACCAAGTTACTTCGGATGAAGAAACTGCTTAGTGATTATGGCTTCACTCAAGACACTATGGTCATCCATTGTGACAATACCAGTGCTATAAATATTTTCAAGAATCCGGTTCAGCACTCTCTTGCCAAGCACATCGACATCCGGCATCATTTCATTCGGGATCTTGTGGAATCCAGGGAAGTAGCTCTTGTTTTTATTCTTACAGAAAATCAATTGGCTGACATCTTCACAAAACCTATTGATGGAAGCAGTTTTGAATCTCTCAAAAAAGCCATTTGTGTTTGTGACATGTCCTAGGCATGTCCCTACTTCATACTCAGATCAGACTCTTCTGTTCATTTAGTCTTTTCTATAAGATGCATGATTTTTTTTTATTAAAAAAAAGAAAAAAAAAAAAGAGATTTGATGCAAGGTTTCTTTTAAAGGTTTCAGCTATCTCATGTATATTTATCTGTTTTAATAGTTCTCTGTGCTTTGATAGAATATGCATTCAACTGATTAAGTTCTAAGTCTGATATGTGCTGAGTTTTCCTGCTGCATCATTACTAGATAGTTGCTTTTCTTATGCGATGGAAATGTGCACTATCTAAGGCTCCCCTAATGTACATTTTTTATTTTATTTTATTTTTTTATCTCTGATTTTCTGCTTCTGGAAATTCTTTTAGAAAGATTTTTTTTACGTGCTAAGATTGTCAAATTGACCTACTCACTAGTTGAACCTAACCTCAAAAATTCTGGCTTCCTCTCTAGGTTGCAGTACCAACAAGAAACAAGCAGTTATACTTCTGAGTTCAATGATTATATGAATAAATTCACTACTTCTGTGCTGATTTAGCTATATATCTTGTCATTCATGGTGCAAGTAAAAATTCAAAATATTGCTGCTTCTTAGAGGGAGAGTATCAGATGAAGGTGGCTAGGCCCTAATAAGATAAAGTTTGACTTTTGACTGATCTAACTATGAAAATTCTCTTTTTAGAAAATTCAGTTGCTTTAAATCATATCAACGAAGATCATACCTTATTGAGAAAACCTTTACACACACATGCATTCCATGAGTTAAAATGACTATTGAAATATCTCTACTTGCGGGAAATTTATGGTCATTGATTACTTAACTATTTTCTATATGTATGCGTATTTTTTACTAGCTATATGACTGTTTTCACAGGTTTAGATACATGTGTGTGCTGATTTCTTGTTGAAGACCTAACCTTGTTCTATTCTCTTGTTTTTATTTTGGATTTTGGTTATGGTTTTTCTCTTATACTCTGTTTACCCTTTGTCCTTTTGAGATAAAAATGTGGAGTATTTTTTGTTTTTGAACTAGGAATGCATTTTCAAACTGGTCAAGTGTTTTTTGTCCCATAATGGTTACAGGGGGAGTTTGTTAGTATTTTATATTAGTATCATTATGGTTGACAAAAACATTGTATGTAATGGTTGCTTTTTAATAGGATTATCGATTTTATTCAGAGTCTTCATGTTATATGGACAGTGTCTCATTTTATGCCATGTGTTGGTCACAAGGTTCTAGAAGATGTCCATACAGATTCCATGCAGTTTTCAAATCAGAACAACCAGTTCCTGTGCAACCGTCCGGACGGGCCTTTGAAAGCGTCCGGACGTCCCTCAGTATCTAGAAGCTTCAGCGTTGCAGCCGTCCGGATGACCAAGCAACACTGTCTGAACACTAGGTCATGCTACTCCGAGTTCGACATAGAGTTAGATTTTAGTCGACATTATTTGAAAAGTTTCTGCCAGACGTCCGGACAACGTGGTAACACGTCTGGATGCTATCTAGCATTCCAGAATATTTCGGGTTTCCTTTACGGACGCGAAAAATGAGTGACAGCGAAGACCGTCTGGGCGCTCGGCCAAGCCATCCGGACGTGGTTCTGTTTTGAGAAGAATTGCGCTATTTTGGAAAGGCAGTTGCAGAAAACCGTCTGGACGTGGATAAGTTACCGTCCGGACGCTCCATAGCCAGAGTCCGAATTTGTCTAGGATTAGGTTTTCTAAAGTCTATAAATAGATGGCTTTAGGCTTGTAATTTGTAAGAATTCAGTATAGAATTCCATAGTGCTTAAAAAGAGTGTTTATGGAGAATTGAAGATCTGCTAGCTCTCTAATCGTTGCCGGTGTGTGCTCTTTGTTTCATGTGAAGCCTATCTTAAGGATTGGCCTTAAGATAAATAATTCTATTGAAGACCCCTTCAAGTAGGAGACTTGATTGGAAAACATTTACGATGTGCTTCGTGTCAAAGTTAAAGGTATGACTACTGCATCAGAGGTATGTGAGTATAAGTGTCTTGTAACTAACTTTGTCTTCGGTATAATGGATATCCTAAGTTTGGCTGCCACACTTCATCAACAAATATCTTGTCTCTTTTATTTTTCGCATTTAAAATATTTTATTTCACACGAACATACACTTATTAATTTAGAAGTCATTATTTATTTTTCAGAAGCTAAGTGTATGAAGGTATGGTTAATTGGAGTTTTGGGGTTAGGCAAAGACTGACTACATACTTATACAGATCCCTCACTGTACACTTTCTATATATCTGTCTTCATTATCGATTGCATGCTATTGGAGCGCTCCGCAAGCGGTCTCACCCAATTATCGGTGAATTGGTGAAACACAACTTATTGGAAGACAAATGTGACGCCCCGCCTTTTACAAAAAGGCGTAAGTGAAAATTTTAAATTTTCATGTGACATTATAACATCATCAGAGTTAAAATTTGACAGTGGAATATAATATATCCATCAGACTTGGATTAAATAACACGACAGAGCTTTTAACTGAAATACTTCTAGACATTCATGAAGAAGATACTTAGAACAAATACAAGGAAACATGTGTCAATAGTGACACAAAAGAATACATGAAAATTTTAGCAATCTTATCAACATAAAATGTTGTAAACACAGAAGACTACAAACAAAATACAATCTATGTATCTTTAGCTTTTAAACCTCTTGAGCTCTAATCTTCATCTATTAAACCTGCGTGAATATATATATAGAAACAAAAACACAAAATACCCTAAGTGAGTGCTGTTTTCAATAATATAATGAATGCTGATTTATTTAATAAATGCAACATAATGCAGATATGGCTTTATAATCATATATATACGCAATATGTGATCCATGGTAGCTAATCATAGTCATATATCGAATATAAACGTAACCATAAAATAATAATATGACAGTTTTAAATGTAGAGTTTTAGGTATTACCATTTTTCCAATCCTCTGTTGGCCTAGGCACGGTTAGCGTCTTATTTGAAGCCTGGGTTTCCTCACTTTAACTTTTAATTATATTCTTTGGGAGCCTAGGCTCCTGGAAACCTGGGTCTTCCTTGGTGACCTAGGCTTTTTCGGTACTTCCATATTCACTGCACCTAGGCAACCAATGAATCGTCATGTACCACTATGGATCTAGATCCACAGCTTGTTATTAAACAGATTATTAAAATGATAAAATATGCAAAGTCACATACGCAAACAAGTATATAAAACAGTAGACACAATATTATGGAAAAAATCTACCAGCTTCGTTCTCAGTATGTATAGAAATACTTACAGTCCTTTAGTGCAGTTCTCATAACTCATCAACTGCAATATATATATATATATATATATCTTTATCATTTCTCTCTTCTACACATTAGATAAGTCAATTTCACATCATTATAGGGTGATTTATCATTTTTACAAATATTTTACCAAAATCTTCTAATAACTCCTAATTATTTCCTTATCTACTAATAGAACAATACTCTAAAATACAAATCTACCTTTCAACTATATAACAATCTTAATTGATTATTTTGAAAACCATATTGCAATTCTTTTTAAGATCCAACCTTTGAAAATACTATTTATCCACAAGTATTAGTTATACACAGTTAAGTCCCAAAGAAGCATGTCTAACCATTAAAACTCATTATATTAAAAACTTAGCATGTTTAACCATCATAAACCCCTAGATTTAGCTAAAAATCATCAACCATGTTATTGCTTGGCCATTTCTCAGAATCTGGAAAATTAAACACTAAAGAAGCCTACATTAAACAATACTCATGCTGATAAACCAATTTCAACTGAAAATAGAAAACCTCCAAAACTGATCTGGCCAAACCATCATCGAAACAGAGAGATACCCCTAAACTTCAAAATATCACCCAAAATCAATCCGGTCAACAGCAGAGGCATACACACATCAAGACTTCAAGAACAGCCACCCATTCGGCTAGAGCACCGTAAAACTGTCAACACCCCAAAATACCAACACATAGCCAAAACAGGGGACATACTAATTCAGCTGGAAAAGATGAGAACTAGAGTAAATCAAAATCAATATACACTCACACTTACAACTATAATCGGCCAAAACAGGGGTTAGAGATCAAGCTTTAACAAACCCATTCAAAATCAGTGAAGAACAACCGAACAACAACACAAGGATACTCCAAAATTAACAATCTAAAATACACAATCATCTTAACAATGACCCAATAGAAAAGCACAAGAAATCATCAGGAATTTCTGTTTAAGGTTGGAGGAATTCACCGGAAAACATCTCTGGGCTTCACCGGAAATTTCACCGGAAAATTGCCCCTGGAAATCGCCGGATTTCCGGCCAGAATCGCCGGAAATCACCCCCAGCTCAACTGGCCAACGATCCACAGGAAGTCGCGCCTCTGCTCGCCGGAAAGCGGGTCTGGGTTCGTCGGGTACTCTCCTCTCTCCGTCGGTTTCTCGAGCAACGACCACCGGAAATTGGACCTCCGGTGGTCTTCTCCCGGCTTCACTCTCAGCTCCGGTCTCTCTCACGATCGGCGCCTCTTCTGTCTCTCTCCATGTCTCTCTCTGATTCTCTCTCTCTCTCGCTCTCTGTCTCAGAAAAGAAGAGAAGAAAGAAGAAAGGAAGAAAGGAGATAGGAAGAAGAAAAGGGAACCGGGTCTCTCTCCTCTTCAGATTTTCTCTCTTAACTTCACTCATCTCTAATCTCTCACCACAACTTCCCCTTTCTCCCACGATCGTCCCCTTTCGAAGACACGGACGGAAACAGGGAAAGAAGGAACAAGAAGAAAAGAGAAACGAAAAAGAAAAGAAGAAGAAGAGAGAAATGAAAAAGAAGGAAAACTCAGTAAATCTAACTGAGAGGGGCGAATTCTGTTGAAGAAGAAGTGGGTTTAATTTATGAAAAGTGTAATAAACTATAGTTAGTTTTTATGTGAGTTAATTAATTTGAGTTAAAAGTAAAATATCAGATTAAATCACGGTTAAATTTTACTTTAGTTAGATTAATCTGAGTTAATATTTAAAAATATCTAATTAACTCATAGTTAACTTGCATCTAGTTAAATTAACTAGAGTTACTTTTTTAATAAAATTAATTATTATTAATTATGAGTATTTTTATGTAAGGTCTTTCTCATTTAATAACTTACTAGAGTACAATTTTAAACCCATTTTGAACACAGTTCGTTTCATAATTAATGTTAATTTTTAAATAACATTATTACACTGATAATATTCTTATACAAAATAATGTTAGGCCAAAATCATATTATGTACAATAAATATTTCTCAATAATATTATATATCAATAATATTATTCTATCAAATATTCTCATATAATAATATTGAAGATATCATTATCCCAACTAATTTACCAAATATTTAGGTTTGTCTATTATCAAATAAGAACAGGTGGCACATAAATATGCAATTATCAGAATAATGTCGTTCGAACGATTATCAATCGACAAGTTGATCGAGCGACATGTAATGTCGATCGAGCGATGGTAGAGCAATAAGTCGATCGATTGGCAAAAGTGGTCGATCGAGCAATTAAAAGTGTGAATTGATCATTACAGGTTTTAAATTATATTTTAGACACCTTGTCTTAAAATTTGAGGTATTACAACAAAGCAGTAAGCAATAAGTTGATTGGATGAGCACTAAGTGGACAACATATTATGCCCCATTAAACTTGAATATGTTCGATCAAGATATAAGCCACTCGCCCGGTGGAAATTGATATATGCAAGATGCAGTGAAGCCTTTTTGTTGGAAACAACATTATTTTTTAGATTATTATTGTCATCTAAGGCCAGGTTATACGATATATAGTGATTGTCCTTTTTACTAAAGAAAAACATAAATATATAAGCATCATCAACATAGTGGCGTGATAGAATATAATGTCATATTAAACACTAATAATTAATTGGAAGTGATATTAAATATATAGTAATAGAACCACTACGAATATCGAGCTTGACTAAAAGGTGGAGCTAGCTTATCTTTCATTCAATAATTGGCCAAGACAGAAACAAGGTTCTCTGAATCTAGTCACAAGGCACTTGTCATTTTAAAGTGGAAACGGCATTAACATGAAGTAGATGAGCTCATAAGCAGGAAATGATATAGCAGGAAGAGCAGGAAGAGAGTGTAAAGCCATTTTGGTGTGAAATGATGCAAATGGAAGAGCAGGAAGAGAGTGTGAGAGGAGAAACAGGAAGGGTTAAGAGAGAAAAGGTGTATGAAGAGCTGAAACCATATATTTATTGCATATTCTCTAATTTTTGCTTTGCAGGATACAGTATAATCTCCAAGATCGCTCTAGAAAAAGGCATGAGTCGTTATGTGCTTGTTGTCTATGGACATGCTTTTGGAACTTTGGCTACTGCTCTTCTCGCGTTTCTGTTTGAAAGGTGAATAAACCCTTCTATTTCCCTCTTCTGTTTTGGTATTCTTTTAGACGATTCAATTGTAACTTCTTCTGCGTGCTTGTTAGAAAATGTAAACGAAAGTAGAAAACCGAAATGTTCTTAAGGCATGTTATAATGTTATTTCCTGTAAGAAATTATTTGTCCTCACCAAAAAGGTATGCAAAGGATTACAATAAATATTTCTGCAGGATATAATGGAGCTCAGAATCCTCTGTTTATTTAATTAATTGCGTTTTGCTCAAGTGAAAATTAAATCAGAACATTTTCAGATTTTTCTATTATATCAAGAGACAGACATAAACTTATAATTTTAAATACACAAGATATCAGAAAAAACATTGAAGAAAAAAAAAAAGAAATTTTGTCATTTTTTTTATTAATAACAGGACAACAGTTACTTTTGTATTTTATTGATAACTTGGACAGCAGTTATTTCTGTATTATATATGTTGATAATTGCTAATCCAACCCTGCGTCCATAACTGCTTAAGTGATAGTTATACATCCAAGCATTACTTTAAATGCTTAAAGTGTGTTGGGCCTTATAAATGCCAACTACAATTTCTCTTTTTCTTATGTAGAACTATATTTATTTAATGCACTTTAACACATTCCTTTTAAAACATTTTCAAGACACAAAATAAATATATATACGTATTAATTTTGAAAATGCTTTATCAGGGCTCTTACCCAGAAAGGGAATGAGAAAAAAAAATTGGATAATTGAATCAGAATGTCCAGATGAGGAGTTGGACTCGAGCATGCATATATAGAATTCAAAAAACTAAAAGAACAAGCTAGCGCGCATGCCTTAAAGGCTAGCAGGCTAGCGCCTGCCTTACTGCATGTGGAGTAGACCTAACAATGAAATAACTATTCTTTTATGGTTGCAAATTAAACCAAAAAAAACAAAAATGTTTATTCCGGTGGTGGCCGGCCATCACTTGGGGGTGTTCAGCAACTCCCAATTGTTCTGTATGGTTGGCCGGCCAAACATTTGTTGGAATCGGTGGCCGATCATTCCATTTTAACTTTTTGTAATTCTTAGTAAGTAATATTCTCTTTTTTCTATTTTTTTTTTAGGTTTATTGGAAGGCGTCCATTGAACCTATTAATTACTCAACTAAGATGGACCAAGATCCTCTTTATTTTATTTGAAATGGAGATGAACTATTTTATGGTCTAAATAAAGTTTTACAAATTTAATAATATATATTGTCAATTGATAAACTTGTTGTCATATCATTTAAAAATTTTAAATGACCTGATTATATTTAAACGATCGATATAGCCTTCTTCCTTTCTTTAATATCCTTTTAGGGGATTCAACTATAAAAGATATTACTAGTTGATCCAATTAATACCCACTATTTCTTATGCTTTATTATTGTAAATTTACTCTCTTCCTCTTCTTCTTGTTTTTTTTTTCTTGCCAAAATGACATTTGTTCACGTTATTTACGCCTCAAAAGAGTAATTTACAATACTTTATTATTGTAAATTGACTTCTCCGTTTGCCAATACTGTGTGAGTATCGATAAAGAAACAAATAAATAAATCTGGGTGTGAGTTCTTAGTGATAATTAATCAATCATTAATATTCCCTTGCAGGAAGAATGACAGCAAAATTAGCGTACCAATCTTAAGAGATGTCTTCTTTTTGGGTCTGTTGGGGTGAGTAAACTGTCTGCAAATGACAATGTCATGGCTGCTGTGCGCTTTGTAATATAATCTCTTGTGGTTAATTCCTACTTTTTCTCACCTTCGAATATAGAGCTGTGCTAGGGAGGACACTGCTCTACGCTGGACTGGAAAAGACTACGCCAGCTATTGCATCTGCATTAGGCAACTTGACTCCAACAATGACCTTTATCTTAGCATTATTATGCAGGTATGAGGATTCTTTTCCTTCGTTTTTTATTGGAGGCCCGAGCCTTTCTTTCTTGAAAAAGGGATATAATTCGATCACAAACAATTAAAAGAAAAACACAAAACATATATAGATATCATGTTGAGGGTAAAAGAAGGGAAGAAATGTTTGCCTTCCTTTTCAAAAGGAAAAGGTCAATTATACTCACATCAAGACAAACTGCCTCCTTTAAAAAGATAATAAAACAATACACACGTACAATATTAGAGATACAACTTGTTTATGAAAGATTGATCTATAAATCCAAAAGTTTCTTTGCTTTATCTTTTGTTAAACACAGGCGATAAATGCTATATGCACTTCCAAGTACACATCCTCTATGTGACAATAAAAATTATCATTAGATTCAAAATTCAATCGTGATCTATCCAAAATCTAAATGTGATTTCATTGCCACGTTAGAGAGTGCATTTGGAAGACAATGTTGAATTTCTCTTTTTCTTTTTCATTTTGTAATTTTCACATCCATATACGAAAAATTTGAAACCATACTTTTACCCTTTAATGATGACATGTCTTGTTGATTTCTTTTCTTTTTATTCTATTCAATATCGGGAAGGGCAAAAATAAGAAAATTTCAAGAAAATAAAAATCTCCTGGGAATTAGTTAAATAAATCTCCCGGCCCATGAAACGAATAGAGACCGCCAAAGAAAGAGGTCCGGTTAAAGTTGGCAAAGTTTCGAAAACGGAACAAACTACAGACCGGCCAGCAAAGGGCAGAATGGGGCATGACCATCTTGAGGCCCTTCAACCCTATCCAGATAACATGTCTTGTCTTGTTTATGCATTCAAATGATTCTTGAGGCAACTAATTTGACTTGGCATATTCAGGATGGAGAAACTAGAGATTTCTAGGCGTGGTTCTCAAGCCAAGATATTAGGAACCGTTGTTGCCTTCGCTGGTGCAACACTCATGACCCTATACAGGGGGACTGCCGTGATTTCTCTACATACTCGAAGCTCGCATCAACATGTCACCTCCTCAAAACTATTCTTAGATAGGGATTCAATAAAGGGCTCCCTCATGCTTGGCGCTTCATACCTTTCACTGTCAGCATTCTACATATTACAGGTGATTTAGACTTGATATTCAAAAAATAGCTACACTACTTATCTATATACAATCAACAAACAGAAATTAAGAACCATTGAATCCCAAAGGTTGCATGAACCCTCTCAATTGGTTGAAGAATGCTAATGTATGTTTGAGTTATCGCTCATAAGAGCACTAGCCAAAGCTTCTCTTTCCTCTCTCTTTCTCATAACATTTATTTGAAAGAATATTTAATGGTATAGGAGAAATGAGAGAGGAAATAAAGAAGAAAAAAAAGAGCATTTTTCTGAATAATGTTAAGGGAAGCACATTAAAATAATCATATCATTAGTAGCTTATTTTGATTAATTTAAAACATCGGATGGATGTGAAAAAAGCTTTTCTAAATGAGACTCTTGAAGAAGAGATGTACATGAAATAACCTCACGGGTTTTATTTTGATAAAGGTGACTATCTAGTTTGCAAGTTAACTAAATCTATATATGGACTAAAACGATCATTTCATCAATGTTATTTAAAATTTCATAATGTTATTACTTAATTTTATGGAGAACATTGTGCATAATTGAATATACCAAAAATAGTGGGAGTGAGTTTATATTTTCCTAGTTTTATAGTTGATGATGTTTTACTTGCAACTAATGATTTGGGTCTACTACATGACTCAACAATTTATTTTTCGAAACTTTGAAATGAATGACTTAAGTGAAGCCTCTTATGTCCTAGGCATATAGATTTATTGAGACATGTTTGAAAATATTCTAGATTTGTCTCATAAAGCCACTATTGAAAGGGTTTTGGAGAAACTCATAATGCATGACGTACACCTAGCTAATGCATCACCCATGCATATTGTTAAGATAGATTAATACATTGTTATTACATGGAAGGAAATGTTGATATGAAAACATAACCGCTATGATTGATGTATTGTATCTCTCTTTACATGAAACTAAAGCTTGAGTAGTTGTTTTTTTTTAAAAAAAAAAAAATTATGACCATGTTTAATTTTAGTTACCCAAAATAATTCTAAAGATGTGTCATGGGAGACAACTCACACAAATGAGAGAATATTAGAACACATCTCCAATAAGGAGACTTGAAGTGGCCAACATGTCACATATGTTATATATTATATAGTATATTATTTTAAAAGATATTTTATTAGATTAAAAAGTTGGGTAATTAAAAATATAGGTAACTACTAAAGATGAAAGGTTGTCTCCATTGAATTTCATTAAACTTTGTCTCCCTTGATAGAAGGAAGTAATGTTAGTATTGTGGATATGGGTCTTGGCCTTCTCGACCACTACAAAAAACTTGCTCATTAGCGGCCACATTTTGTCGCCGCTAAATTTCCCATAGTCGATGCTAATTATATATCATCAACTGATGATGACACAATTGTGGCGACTGCTAATAATATTTTTGGGTTGACACTGTTGATCAATAGCGTCGACATGTCGATGCTAATTATCATCAGCCAATGATAACCCAATAGCAGCGACATTAATATTTTTGGGTCGACGCTAAAGGGTTTCAACAAAAACCAATTATCATCACTAGTGGTGTATCATTAGCATCGACCCCAAAGTCACCGTTGATGGTATATCATCAGCGTCAAATTAGGTTGACGCTAATGCCTAAAAAATTAAAATAATAATAATAATAATGTTACCAGTGTTGACTTTGGACTGTCATCACTAATAATTTACCATTATATAGTCAACACTGGTGGTATATCATCAGCAACGACTCTTGCAGTGTCTATAAATAAGCCTGCAACTCTCAACCATTCACAACTTTAATGTTAAGATAAACTAAAAAAATCTATCCATTACATTCCATACAAACATATTATTGTAAGGGTTGTAAGATTCAACAAATTCACATTCGTTGAACTTTGGTTCTTCAATTAAAGCACTTGAGCAATAATGGCCGGAAGTGTTTTATGATTCGTTTTATGTTAGTATGTTAATTTTCTTTCAAAATATTACAATATAATCTTGTTTCTATTAAAGTATTATTTTTAATTACAATCAAACGGTCAATATTGCTTACTTTATGAAACTATTTTTTAAAGTTTAAAAGACTTTAAGAATAGCTATAAAACCATATATACTCGTTAAAACATAAATTTTGGTTGAAACGAAGAGATAGAATAAAATAAACTCGTGTAAATTAAATAGAATAATTAAGATAATTATATAGATGTATGAGTTGAAGTATCGATCGGAACTAAATATTTTGGTCTTGTCCACTCAAAAAGGAACAAAATTGATGACTTTTGCAGACGGCTACAATCAAGATGTATCCAGCACCAATAACTCTCACATCATTGACGTGCTTATCGGGCACCTTTCTCTCCACTATTATGGCAGCAATTTTGGATCATAAAGCTTCATCATGGAGATTGTCATGGAACATCACCCTTCTTGCACCAATCTATAGTGTGAGCTTATAAATCCCATCCCTTCTTTCTTTTCTTTTCCTCTTTATACTGAGCCATCCATGAAAACCTAATTTTATGATTTTCTTCAGGGAGTTGTGATATATGGAATTACAATTTATCTTCAAATGTTGGCAATAATAAAAAAAGGACCAGTTTTCATTACAGCGTTTAGACCATTGGCCACTATAAATGTAGCCATTATGGGCCTATTCATTTTAGGAGATGCTTTATACTTGGGAAGGTAAATGTGGATTACTTTTGTCTAGAAAAAAAAAATGAGAAATGTACAAATTTGGAATTAATATTTCTTATATTTTTCCTGCTTTTCTTCCAGTGTTATCGGGGCTACATTGATAATTCTTGGTTTGTACGCAACTCTATGGGGAAAGGAAAAAGAGAAGCAGGATAAGCTGTCGGAGCAAACCGTATGTGTAGAGGAAAGTATTGAAATCAAACAAGAAAATTAAGTAATTTTGTATATGTTCAAGGCAATGCAATTACTTAATTTTAATTAATTTGCCTAAGAGCAAATTAAATATCATTAGAATCTGTGGACAAAACGATGCATTAATTAAAGATTTGTTTGTCCAAGAGAGAAATTATGATAGAATTAATTAATGGTTTCCTTTGAATATTAATGGGGCTAAACCATTTTCAACTATATATTAGTAAAACTAGCTATCTAACAATTTGAAGTATTCAATATATATAGATTTCTTATTCGAGAAAGAACCATGCGAAAGTAATAATTTTTAAGTTCTTTTTTCTGGTACTATAATTCTTTTCATTTATGCATTGTTATCCACTATCCAAAGTCAAGTAAAAAAAATTAAATCATTTCCCTCTATAATTCAACCAAATTTAAAAGATGCCCATGTATATTTTTTAAAATTTATTTGAATGTTTTTGATTTTGAATAATTTTACTATTACATACGGAAATGAGCGAGGCTCCATTAATATTAATGGAGCTGTGTCTCGTCATAATTTATCCCTATAATACTATTTTTAAATCTCTTATCTACAAACAGAATCATGCGAGTGATACAAAGACATACAAAAGTGTGAAACTGGGCTTTTTCTCTTTTATTTTAGTGAGTATGAGTTTGAAAATTTAAAGAAAATAATTTATGGTTACCATTAATCTAAGCTTCAGCTACCATGGCCCCTTACTTAGTGGTGAAAATGCGGATGTAGTTATTAGCAATATCCGCATCCTCATTTGCATCATACTATTACTATTCACATCCGCTTGGTTATTGAGATTATTATTTGCTATCCGCATATGAGGTAATGAGGGTTTTGGATTACTATATAAGTATATATATATATATATATATATATATATATATACGCAAATAATATGGTTATTACTATATGCAAGCTTAAATAATTAAGATTTCACTTGTTACTCAATTCTCGATTATTAGCCACAGAGGTTCATTGTCTCATAAAGTAATTGAGATTTAGATTACCCACAGAGGGTCATTGTCTCATATAGTGAGGTATGATTTTGAAATTATATTGAAAAAAAAAAAAAAAAAAAACCTAATATAACCTAAGGTTCATAAACTTACCATACAATGCAAGCTATGGTCACTTGCTTCGGTATACCCCTCTCTCTCCCTCTCTCTCTCTCTCTCTGTATTTGCATTACCCATGTCCCTTAAATTGTTTGATGTGGGCTTCTTAGGTGTGCTCTGTTTTGAGACATTCTCTTCTCTAGATTGTTAGTTTTTGTGTTGGCTGCATTCTGTTAGACAAAATCACTTCTATGTAATATTCCTGCTTTCACAGGGATGTTATTTTATTCAGAGTCTACACTTCAGTTATGAGCTTCAAGAAGACTCTGTGCAGAATTCAAATCAGTTAGTTTAGTTCCCTTGCATTCGTCTGGACGATGTGGTATTCCGTCAAGACGCTCATCAGTCAGCAATATCCGTCCGGACGACGAGAACTTTCCATCTTGACGCCCATCAGTGTCTAAAAGCTTCGAACAGTTCAAGTTTGCATATGTCCGGATGTAATGGCAAATCGTCCAGATGCTCTTCAGAGTTCGAGAAGATCCCAGTGTTCTAGTGAATTCGTCCGGATGACGTGGCTATACTGTCCAGACGTCATTCAGTGTTTGATAAGCATTAGGGTTTCTGCTTCAAGACACAGTTATGGGAAGACGGTTGCAACCGTCAGGACGATGTGTGATCCCGTTCGGACGATATCCTCCATAAGGCAAGTCGTGCATACAAAGTTCAATCGTTCGGACGTTAGTCTTCATGGTCCGGACGATCAAGCATCATATGTGGAAATTGTGTGCACTAGTTCAACCGTTCGGACATCAGCCTTCAGGGTCCAGACGCTCAAAGTCTTATTATGGTAATTACGTGCAGCTGAAATGCAACCGTCCGGACGTTAGGGCAACACCGTCCGGACGCGGCCTTTTTATGAAAGTTTTCAGTGCTATTTTGGAAAGGCTGTTGCAGTTGACCATCCGGACGCTTGGTCAAGCTGTCCGGACACCCTCGAGTTTTTTGATCGTAACGTTTTGGTCAAATATCGGATTTGGACGAAATCAGCGTCATTGGAAAGCTAACGAAAAATACTGCAATTTGATGGTCCAGATAGAAAATAGAATCGTCTTGACAGCCCCCGTCCGGACGGCCCTGTCAAAATTCAAGAATTTTTCAGAATTACTTTTCGGACACGAAATAGTTGCCCGTCCAGATGCCCAAGGCTACTGTCCGGACGTGCGTGCCAGAGACTCCGTTTTTTACTCGAATTAGGGCTTCTAAAGCCTATAAATAAGGGGTTCTATGGATGCATTTAACACAGAATTCGGTGGTGAATTCCTTATAGCTTAGAGGAGGGTGTGTAGGGAGATATTGAAGATCTGTTAGCTCTCTAGCTTTTGTAGTGTGTGATTTGATCAGCTGTGAAGTCTATCTTAGGGGTTGGCCCTAAGGTAAAGATTCCATTGAAGACCTCTTCAGGTAGGAGACTTGGTTGAGAGGCGTTCGTGTTGGGTTACACGTTAGAGTTCAAGGTACGACCATTATATCAGGGGTATGTGAGTGCTACTACTTTGTAACCAGCTTTGTCTTCTGCATAATGGATATCTTGGGTTTGGCTGCCCGGAGTGGTTTTTTTCTTAATTGAGTTTCCACTTCGTTAACAAAATATTTGTCTCCTTTAATTTTCGCATTTAATATTTTGTTGCACACTGTTCACACACATTTGTTAAAATTAGAAGTCCAATAATTTTCAATTGGTATCAGAGCAGGTACACTCTGTTAAGGATTTATTTCCTAAGTGTGATCCTTATCTCTTTGTAACTTCTATTTTTTTATTACACCTTTTATCATGAATTCTTCTCAGTTATCTAAGGATGATTATGATATTAAGCTCTTAAAGGTTTTTAATAAATTGAAGAATGCTCAACATTCTAAAGTTTCACATAAAGAGCTTAAAAATGTGAAGCAAGAAAAAAAGTCTTTGATTGTTCAATTATCTGAATCACATGCTTTGATTGACTCTTTGAAGTCTGAGAATACCATGCTATTTGACATTATTGATACACTTGAGAATAAATTAAAAGAATCTGAAGATCTCTTGAAAACATTCTCAAGTAATAATTTGAAAAGCATACTTTGTATTCATTCAGATATTTCTAACAAGCCTGCTTTAATTGTTGATGATATGAGTACTTCTACTTCACATGCTTCTGATTCTGAATTAGATATTATGCATGTGGTAGTAGATACAACTTGTTTTGAAAATTCTTGCTTAAATAATCATGTGATGCCAAAATCCAAGGAATCAGGAACACGAGGTAAGTTTATTCCTACTTGTCATAATTGTGGGAAAATTGGTCATATTAGGCCAAATTGTTATTTGTTGAAATCCCACAGGCCTTGGATTAAGCAGGATGCTCTGAGGAAAAGTGAAGTTGAAGATTCTTCCTCATCAAAATATGTCCCTCCGCATAGGAAACATATAAAAGGTAAATGCAATATTATTTGTAAGAATGCTAACTATAATTCTGCAGAGAATGTCAAGAAGCATTCAAACACTAAAAAAGCTTGCCCACCTGTCATCACTGCAGGATCACTGGTCACATCCGATCCAAATGTCCACATCTCCAGGCTCAGAAGTCGAAGGTTCAAAGGGAGCTTCCAGTAAGACCTACATCAGGCATTCTACCTCCGACAGCATATCAGGCTCCAGTGGCAAACCAAAGAAGAACAATTCAAGGCGCTACAAGAGAAAGCCACAAAAGCCCATTAGCTACCATGACTATGAAAAGGTTTCTGATTCTGATGCAAGGTATGCTAAGGAGAATGGACAACATAGACAAGACCTGCAAGCCACCGCCACAGGTCAAACAGGTATGGGTCAAGAATGATGATACCATTCACCCCTTGAAGGGGAGTGGACTCACCTAATAAAGGTGAAGTCTCACCATGCCTAGGATTTTGGTTCCTAAATCCTAGTGCATGTCAGGTATGTTTGCATTGCATTGTTTTTCATGTCATATCTTATTCATGCTTTGCATTCTGTTTGAGGAACCATTTATTCTATCCTCCATAGTTTCTCTTGTTATCTTGAGAAACATCTGCAAATATTTTTAGGGGATGTCAGTTAAAGCACGTCGAACAGTTGCTTTTCTGTTTTGGTATTTCTAAACCTCTCTCCATGAGGACAGGTTTGGCTTTACCTTACATGCTGGGAATAGATGTCATTTCCTTTTCCATAAGCATGTCTTTGTTGTTTTTCTGTCTCATTTTTCAACAAAAAAAAAAAAAAAAAAAAAAATTGAGGGAGAAGATGCAGAATTTTATTTTGATAGCTTTTCAGATATTGCATGTGTTTTTGCCTGATATCTCAGTTCATTATACATTGATTAAATATGCTTATATATAATTGAGAGTTTATGCATGATATCTGCTAAGTTTTCCTGTTGCATCTTAATGATAGATAGTTAATTTCTTCATGCGATGAAAATGTGCACTATCCAAGACTCCCTTAAGGTACATCATTTTCCTCTCTAACTTCTTGCTTCTAGAAATTCTAATGAGAGAGATGTTTTGATTAAGATGGTCAAATTGACCACATGCTAGTTGAACCTAGAGCCTAAAAATTCTAGCATTCTCTCTAGGTTGCAGCACCACTAGAATCAAGCAGTAACTCTTCAGTTTTCTGTGCTATATGCTTATATTCACTGCTTCTGTGCTGAAATAAGCCTTGTCCTTCATGGTGCAAATAAAATTTTACCTTGTCCTTCATGGTACAAGTAAAACAATTAGGTGCTGCATCTTAGGGGGAGTGTATTAGATGAGGGTGGCTAGGCCCTAATAATTAATGATGTTTGATTTTTGACTGATCTTTCATTGCTTTTCTCTGTTGTCTAGAAAATATAGTTGCTTTTTGTCATATCAGTTAAATTCATACCTTTTGGGAAAAGTCTGTACACACACACGCATTGCATGAGTTTAGTAATCAGTTTAAAATTTCTATCTGTAGGAAAATTTTTACTTATTGAATACTTAACTCTCATTTATATCTTTGCATATTTTTGCAATGCTATTTGACTGTGTTATCAGTTGATTATACATGCGTGTTCTGAAGCTAACTTTAGAGAAAAATATTTTTCTACAAATTTTTCTCTAGTTTCATATTTTTAGTGTGAAGTGTCCGGACGGACCTATTCTTACGTCTGGACGAGTGCAATCTTCCTGTACGCTGTCTTAGCAGTAGCCGTTCAGATGGTTAAGTGACATGTTCAGACGGGATCTCTACAGGTTTAAGACTTGCGTCTCTTTCTCTGCCATACACACATCTTTGCATTTTTATTGATTTATCATGACATGTTATGTGTTTTTCTCGTTGATTTCTCCCGAAATTTTGGTATTCTTTGCACATCTCTTCTCGTCCCATGATCTTCATTGTGTCTTCTGTTATTCTTTTAAGTTTTTGTGCTTTTAGAATATTGAAATATTTGTTGGGATATTTTCTTGAGATAGTGTGCATGAAAATCCTATTATGTCTGTGTGTTGGGTTGATATTGAGATATTTGGGTCATTTGGATTGCGATCTTTGCTTTTGTAATACTTGGGCATTCAATTGACAACTGTCATAATACCACTTTCATTTTGGGATTAATAGGATCTAATATTTCTTTGTGATGTTATTTTTGAAAATATTTCTGTTTAAATCTTTTCAGGAATATATCGTCCAGCAACTCCCAGCACAATATCTGACATATGGATTCTTTGGAAAACTGACCGTTGTTAAAGTCGGATGTTCAAATTCCAAAGGTCTCAGGATTAAGATGAGTTTTTTTCCCTAGCTCATGCAAAGCCTTCCGTAGCATTCCCTCGGATCTTTATCAGTTATAGGTTTAGTGGTGAATCTCCTTATTTATTTTACTGACCAGTTGCTTAGAGGATGTCAATATGCGGATAACCAGTTTCAGGCTTTGCAAAATCAAGATATTGATGATTTTCAGTACATGGTTCTCGGCTTCCTGAGCTAGAAGCCAAAGTAGTACAAATCCAGCTTTTTATACGGATTTCTATCCGTTACTTGATTTCAGTGGATCAACAGGATTTGGTACTTGGAGGATTTTTATTCCTTTCTTTTGGGCCACTTGCAGACTCTTCTCTATTTTCCTATTGTTTTGGATTTTAGAACGTTTTTGTATGTGGATATTATTACTCTGTTTATCCTTGTCCTTCTGAGACACTTAGGGGGAATAATTTTTGTATGGTTTTTCTTCTTACTCTGTTTTACCCTTTGTCTTTTTGTGACAAAAAATGGGGAGTAATTTTTGATTTGGACCAGGATATTATTTTTAACAGGTCAATTATTTTTTTCCTAGAATAGCCAAAGGGGGAGTTTGTTAGTTTTTGTGTTGGTTGCATTCTGTTGGACAAAATCACTTCTATATAATGTTGCTGCTTTCACATGGATGCTGTTTTATTCAGAGTCTACACTTCAGTTATGAGCTTCAAGAAGACTCTGTGCAGAATTCAAATATGTCAGTTCAATTCCCTTGCATCCGTCCGGACGACGTGATATTCCGTCCAGACGCTCATCAGTCAGCAACATCCGTCCAGACGACGAGAACATTCCATCCGAACGCCCATCAATGTCTAGAAGCTTTGAACAGTTCAAGTTTGCATCTGTCCGGACATAATGGCAAATCGTCTTAACGCTCTTTAGAGTTCGAGAAGATCTTAGTGTTCCAATGAATCCGTCCGGACGAAGTGGCTATACTGTCTAGATGCCATTTAGTGTTTGACAAGCATTAGGGTTTCTGCTTCAAGACATAGTTATGGGAAGACGGCTGCAACCGTCCGGACGATGTCCTCCATAAGGCAAGTCGTGCATACAAAGTTCAACCGGCCAGACGTCAGTCTTCATTTTCTAGACGATCAAGCATCATATATGGAAATTGTGTAGGCCAGTTCAACTGTTCGGACATCAGCCTTCAGCGTCCGGACGCTCAAAGCCTTATTATGGTAATTACGTGCAGCTAAAGTGCAACCGTCCGGACGCTAGGGCAACACCGTCTAGACGCGGCCTTGTTATGGAAGCTTTCAGTGCTATTTTGGAAAGGTGGTTGCAATTGACCGTCTGGACGCTTGGTCAAGCCGTTGGACACCCTCGAGTATTTTGATCATAACTTTTTGGTCAAATATCGGATTGGGATGAAATAGGCGTCATTGGAAAGCTAACAAAAAATGATGTAATTTGAGAGCCAGACGGCCAATAGAATCGTCCAGAAGGCCCCCGTCCAGATGGAAACATCAAGTGGCTGGACAGCCCTGCCAAAATTAGAGAATTTTTCAGAATTGCTTTTTGGACACGGAAACAGTTGCCCGTCCGGATGCCCAAGGGTACCATCCTGACGCGCATGCCAGAGACTCCGTTTTTTTACTCGAATTAGGGCTTCTAAAGCCTATAAATAAGGGGTTCTAGGCATGCATTTGACATAGAATTTGGTGGTGAATTCCTTATAGCTTAGAGATGGTGTTTAGGGACATATTGAAGATCTGCTAGCTTTGATCAGCTGTGAAGTCTATCTTAGGGGTTGGCCCTAAGGTAAATGATTCTATTGAAGACCCCTTCAGGTAGGAGACCTGGTTGAGAGGCGTTCATGTTGGGTTACATGTTAGAGTTCAAGGTACGATCATTGCATCAGGGGTATGTGAGTGCTGCTACTTTGTAACTAGCTTTGTCTTCTGAATAGTGGATATCCTGAGTTTGGCTGCCCTGGAATGGTTTTTATCTTAATTGAGTTTTCACTTCGTCAACAAAATATTTTTCTCCTTTAATTTTCGCATTTAATATTTTGTTGCACACTGTTCACACACACTTGTTAAAATTAGAAGTCCAATAATTTTAATAGATGTTGGTTTGAAAATTGGGTTTGGTATTGGTTGAAGCTGGGAAGTTCTTTCATTTTCAGTGCATGCAATCAATGCTTCTGAACATGCGTAGAAATCCATGGCTTTCACTTTCTGCTAGCAATCTAGTGATGTCTTTATTGTTGGAAAAAATGGGAATAACCGGTTGAAAAAAATCTTTTAAGACTCTCTATTATGGTGGCTTCTCCAATCTTAAAGTATTAGTCCATAAAATCAGCTGTAACACCATATGCATGCATCCTAAGTGCGGTTGTAATCTTCTGAAGGAAAGAAAAACCAAGCTTTTTGGAACCATCTCTTATTTGGACAAAACATGGATCCTGGGCTTCAACCGTATATTAAATACAACAAAAAAGATCACGACTCATTTGAAATCTCATTCGAAAATATTTGTGAAGATATATTAGTGGTTCCGCAAAATAATCGCGAAAAAGATCTTCCCTGGCTTGCAAGTGATAACACTGGATGAACGAGCAATGTTTTTTAAAATGACCATATGATGTTGATCTTTCTTCTTCCATAACAAGATTTGTAATTATCTCAAACTCTTCATCAGAGTCTAACTCGATAAGAAGTATTTTGTAAAAAAAGAGCAAACCATAACAAGAAAACAAAAATTGAAGTGAAGATGAGTTTTGCAATTATCTGCTTAGAGATTTGATACACGTGAGTTGTTCATGAACTCTCTAAGCAATCCTTTGTTTATTCAATTTAAAAGTGATAGTTTATTTGTCTTGAGTTATTTGTTAAGTTTAATTGAGTACAATTCAACCAATTCAAAGTAGGCATTTGCCTTGGCTTCTTTATTATCTATTAAATTTTGCAAGCAATTTGGCCAAACCTCGGAGAGCTTCTAGCGGAACAAGAATGTCGATAAATTGATGTTGAGAGGATTTTTCACTATATCAACTCCCTATTTTTAAGGTGTCATCACACCGAATCTGCATAAATTGAATGCAGAACACGTTTTTGGATTGGTCTTCTGCAGCACTACCTCTTCTCACAAAAAGATAAGTCACTCACCTAGTGGAAATGGATATATGCAAGTTAACTTTGCTCACTATAGAAGCGTCAAAGGACACAATGTCTCATCTCTACCCAATAATTACCACAACGTTAGAGGCGATTGCTCATGTGAGTTAGCCAAACTTAAGCCTATTGACATACCTTTTCTCCATGACACCGAACACATGGTGAATAAGTGTGTGCTCTTCGAATGCTCATATTCATGTCACAATGATTATAGAACACACCATTATCATGTGCATGACGAGCAATACCATCATTTAGGAGAGAAATCATCTCATATGGTCAACTACAAACAACAAAACAACCAAGTAATGTTTTAGGACCATTTATTTCGATGCGCAACTACATATGTAGCGACTCTAAAAATGTATGCCCTACTAGAATTCAAGAGATTCTACTTTATTCATAAAATGCCTCTTAGATCTCAACAAATCATCATTAAGTCAATGACTTTATCGTGACTTATCATTTCCGGTCAAACTCATAAGATGACCTTAGGTTTCAGTCTCAAATCCTATTGAGACTTTAAGACATTCTCAATGTGATTTTAAATTTCAGTCAACATTCCCTATTGCAACTGCAAGGTATTAAAGGAATCACTTGTATTTAGTAGCAGCATTTGAGATAACCAACTTTTCAATTCATTTAGGGTAAGCAATTATGATTGTGTCCCCTAAGAACAATCACAATAGTCTAGCCATTACCTCTAAAGGTTTGTCCAGATCGCATCACAAATTTGCTCCACTAAAGCGAAAGAAAAATTACCCTCTAATGAAAACCCGAACTATTGACTCCCATGAGTAGAAAACACAGTGGAAACATATAACATAAAACAGTATGAGCCATCTCAACTATCAAGTATAGAATATAGATTCTTTGGTATTCTCCATCTCATTAATTGTCTATGGGTTATGGTACTAGAAATTGTCTGTCTCAAAAAACAATTTCATAAGACTCATAGTCCGAGCTATATTTCACACACCCATGGCCATTGTCTTATAATAAGAACAACCATTCCTTAAGTGACAATTATCAATCCAAGATAACCAAATTGTCTGCTACATTCACTTACTTAAGATGATACTTTTTGAGGATTGTTGATTGCATTCAAAGAACCTATTTATTAATAATCTCGACTAGGTATACTAGGTGTCTTGGAATAGATGGTTGTTATAGGCTACGTGAAAATGTATGAATTGCAATCTCTACGCTCTTTGTACTTCGCACCTCAAACATTACAAATATCAACCATCTAATACTGCCTTGAGAATCAACTCCTTACATAAAAATTTCAAGATGTGCGATCGATGAATATACCAAGGCAACTCATTCAGTGCCATGAGATGGATGTATAGACTTTTTCAATTACACTTTACCAGTGTTAGATCAACAACTTTAGGTCGGATCACTTAAGTGGAATAAATCTTATATTCTATACTAAACACTCCTATCTTTTGAATTCAATACATCTAGCGGAGCACATATAAAAATTACCTTCCTATCACTAAGTGATGAGAGAGCAAATTTTATATTGCTACCACACTACTCATTAAGGATCTTATATTTTTGTAAAAAGTATTGAGGGTCATTCCACTAGTGGTATACTTCCATTCAATGGTACACTCCCACTGGGCAAAACATTCACCTAGTGGTTTACTCTTACTATTCTCGACGACATTTCAGATAAATAATAATGTTGTTTTTTTTAAAAAAATATTAGTATTAGGATGAGATAAAACGTTTTTAACACAATTTAATATAAACATTTCATATTTAAAAAGTAAAAAACCACAATCCCCGCACTCACCGAGAATAAGAATAATAATCTTGACTCAACCAAAAAACAGAATAATTTAGATCCTTAATTTATCCAATTTGGAAATCACTTATATTAAATTTACGTTGGGCCAACTAATTTCATGTGCACTTATCCTTAATAGATAGGTGAATGAAAATCATTCTAAGGACAAATTATTGGGATTGAGGCAGCAAACCTATATTACATCTACCCAAATGTGATGTAACTGATATTTTGCGTCATTGTTAACCTAACATCATGTTTTCAGCAAGTCACAGTACTGTGAGTTTATTGTTCTCTTCGTATAAGTTTTTAGAAAAATTGTACTTTTTCACTAATACGATTCAAAAATGAAGTATTTTAAAATATACATATTTTTTCGGAAAAATATTTTTCTTTTTAATTTCTCCAACAAATTCAAAAAAAAAATATATATTTAGAATTTGTGAAAAAATTAATTTTAACCATCTCGCATTAAGATGGTGAGACAATTTCTAATATCATCTCCTTAGCTTTATTAAGGCGCAAACATAGGAATAGATTAATTGTAGAAGATGTTCTTGCTGCCTTCTGACTTTGCTGAATAAAATAGAGAGTTCTTATAAGCGAGAACACTTTAATCTCTCAAACTTTCTTACCCATCATCATATACCCCGTAGCATAATTAGCATATCATTTCTCCAAATGAGAAATAATATAAAAAAAAAAACAATAAATGACCATCCAAATTCTAAACTTCTTGAGAGAATCACTGACACCATTACTTTGAATAAGTCTTGAACCAACTTGGGTATCGACTTCGTTAATATCACTATATGTAAAGCGTTTTGAAAATGTAATATCTCTACGGTGTGCAACATATACACTTCCTTGTTACTTTTCAACTGCTATCTAATAACTAGTGATATTTCTCTATTTCTCGCTTACCCAATTATTTTCATGTTTTGCAATCCACTTAGGAGAGATAAGAAAAAAATCCTAACAAGAACATTAACTCAATCTTAACCTTTTATTGCATCAGTGCAACCACGAGCAATAGGTTTAGATTGATTAAGTTGTACCTAGTTGTCTTAGACTTTGCCATAACTTCCATCATTGCCTCTAAGGCGTTTGGCATTACATTACTCTCAACTCGTATCTTATGTAGCTCTCAAATTCTCACATTTTTTCTTGGACCAATATGTCTCTCCAAAAACTTAAAATGTGAGCAATATTAGTAGTTCTATTAAATTTAGCCTCAAAAGGGCACTGCTAATATTTTAAATCAATGTGTTGCCTTAGAATATTAAGATACTCTTCATGCACATTAGGATTTAAAGCTCCTACTAACCAATCATACTGGCGAGTCAAACTAGATTCATAGCAACTTTTAGAAAGTATGCAATTATCTATGAATGAATATTGTCTAAGTTGCTTCAAAATAATAATACTCAACCCAAAATTATGGGAGCAATTAATATTTGCGATACAAAAATGCGCAACTTAACTTACTATCCATAGAATTATTTAAGGCAAAAAATAATGGTTCCCCTTAATTTCTACAAAAATTGTAGTGCATAGTACCTAGTCGCGCTAACAATTTCACTTAGAAAATTCTAGAGGTTTTTCAGAATAACAATGATATAAGGCAACCTTACTCTAACAAACACCATTATCCTATGTTTCCAACAATATATGGCTCAAGGAGGAGATTAATGCGTAATTTAAGTCGCATAACAAATCTCTAGGGTTTCTAGTTCATATATTATCTCAACGTCATTGCAATAACTATGCGCAATAAATTATATTTAGCACACTTTTAATTTGCAGCATTAACCTAAATTGGACAATGATAATTCCCTACAAGTCACGAGATCGAAAATTTTTGCTAAGCTCATAATCATCTCTCGTGCCGTAGGTAGTAAGTTACCACCTCTAATTCATTTAAAGTGCAAATTGTGTATGGAAGGAGTTTAAAATATAAACTCTACTCAACCATACTCCCACTAAATTCAACAATCAATATGTACGTAATTCTGGGCATACTAATTTATTCCCTAATATTATGGAATAAATTATGACTAATTTCACTAAAGTCATGCCACATATCTCATATGCAATTACGTACATAGATTATAGCATTCATTCCAAAATACAAATAATAGCATATTTCAATATTTCTCAAAAAATATTATTTTAAAACAAATTAGATTTAACAAATAAAAAATCCAATAATTTTAAATATGCCATCCATTTTATGCATGTTCTACATGGAATAAAAAAATTCCAATTATTAAACCATGTGAAATGATCATAGAAAATTTTAATAGAATAATCATAGAGAAAATTCTATTCAAAATTTACATTGCCAACTATAGTAATTTATTAATAATAAATCAAAATATTGACAAGCAAATAACAAGTGCAGTAGCTAAGTGGTCAAAGGGTGATATTTTGAAACAAAGGAGCATGGATTGAGTCACCATACAGGCGCCTCTGCCCATCGATCAAGCCCTTTTCTTTTTTTTTCTTTTTTCGGATCTAGATCAGCCAGTCAAATCAATTGAGTGACAGTCTGGGATGGGCCGACCCATTGGGCACAGCCCGTGGGTCCTTATAAGCCAGTTTAAGCTTTTTTTTTTTAAAAAAAAATAATAATAAATAAATAAATAAACCAACCACATTTGGGTTCAAAAACCCTACCCGAGCCCAAACCAATTTGACCCGGAAAAAAAAAAAAAAAAAAAAAAAAAAAAAAAAAAAAATCTCTCTTTTCTGCATAACTGCTGTCGCCAGACACCATGGTGGCCATGCCATCGTCTCCACCCAACAGCGACTGCCAGATCTAGCCGTGTGCTGCGGCCTGATCTCGCCGTGTGTAGGGCCTGATATGGCCGCATACTGCGCGGCCGCCACCCAACATCTACAATTGAGCACTAGCGATATTGCCTTCATGTGTGGTGGCACTACCACTACTCTGGCAATGTGTCACTACCTATACAACACTCTAATGGCATATGGACGTTTTTCAAACTCAAGAAAAAAAAAATACACAGAACCAACTAACAATGGCTCTGATATCATTGTGAGAAATATAATAATACATAGCGGAATGAATTAATCGATACCTTTGATGTCTCAAAATAAATTTGATCTTACGTAGTTGTTCCACATGCTTTGTTCTTAAATTCTTCTCTCGGTGATAGAGCATTTTACTAGAACAATACTCACATATTCCACAGTCTAAATGCCTTTCACAGATTCATAACATAAGAGAGAGAAATATACAAACACATGCTGCCATAAGTTTTTACCACATTAACATTTTTGTCTCTTTTTCTCTGTATTAAGCAATTGGTGCATTGTATTGTTTATATACAATACTTTTTGTATGTAGCCGTTATTCCACATTTGGAGTAATGCCAAGTATCACTTCCTTTGGTGTTGCAACACATCTGATGGGAAGCATTACATTGTTCCCACTATGAAAAAACTTGGTATTCGCCATGTGGCTACAGCAGCCATTACTGTAGCCACGTGGTAAGATGCAGCGAGAAAAGCGAAATAGACACCTGGCCACGTGTATTTATTAGACGTGGTCACATTGCCGCGTGTAAGGGATCCACGTGGCCAGATGTGCATGTGTATTAATGAAAACATGCATGTGTATAAATAAATAAACTTATTTTTTAATAAATTTATTTATTTTTTATTAAGATGGACATGTGTCGCCATCTTATTGGCGACACGTGGCGCTGACGTGTAGGGTTAACAGATTCCGTCAAAATGGTGGACGGAAAATCGACACAGGGAGTAAAACGTAATTATTACATACCACAGGGACCTACCATGAACTTTTTAAACCATAGGGAGTTTTGTACACCGACGCCTTAAAAATTCTGGTACAAATATATATATATAACCTATATAATTAATGCTATATCCATGCATAATGCACGTAAGCGGTTTAGAAACTATATACATGCATAATGACTCGTATATACCCTAACCTTAGGGTTTATGACTATATATAGTATATACACTTAGGGTTATGTTTTAGGGTTCTGTGCTATATATAAATAGCACATTTAGGGTTTAAGGGTTTAGTTCCTTATATTGTACATATAATATTTATATACTACCCTAACCTTATATTTGTGCTATATATAGTATGCGTACGTATATATAGTACGAGTTTACTTTTGTGTACCATATATATATATATATATACGTTTTAAAATTATTCACGTTAAAAAATTAATATTACTTTATATATTTCAACATATATACTTTTTATGGGTATATAAATATTTATTGAACTTTAATGTACCCTAGGGTAGTGCTATATATAGTATATATACTTAGGGTTATGGTTTAGTTTTAAGGTTAAGTTTTAGGGTTAGGGTTTAGTTTTAGGGTTTAGGGTTAGGGTTTATTTAAACTCTAAAACCTTTTAGGGCTTAGGATTTAGCACTATGTACAGTACATACACTTAGGGCCAGGTTAGGGTTTGTCTTTGTGTTTACAAGTAAAATATATATATATGAAAAAATGCTACAATGGGCGACGTGTATTTAACATTTGGGACTTGGCTTAATGCCACGTCCCTGATTGGCCAGGTGCCCTGCGTGGGACAATTCCCACGCGCCACTTGGCCGATTTTTTTTTTTTTTCAAAAATAAAAATATAGTTTAAATATATTAAAAAAAAGTATTAAATAAAAAAAATGTTTAAATGTGGAAGCTACCCATTTCGACATTCTCTCTCTCTCTCTCTCTCTCTCTCTCTCTCTCCGTCACACCACAGCGGCGAGCGTCCCCACCACCATTGTCTAGCCTTTTCTTCGGCGTGGTTTCCTCCACCGTCCACCACCTGTTATCCTCTCTCTCTCTCTCTCTAACCAAAAGGGACTACTCTCTAGTAGTTACTCCAGCCGTGGTTCTACTCTGGTAGTGCCGAACTCTAAGCTCAGTTTACTCTCTCTCTCTCTCTCTATTTGTACAGATAGTATACTCACGTTTTTTTTTTTTCCTCCAAATATGCAAGTACATAGGCAACCCTAAATCCTTATACTACAAAATCCATTGTGAGTAATTTTTTTTTTTTTTTCATTCTATGTCTTGAATTTTCTCCTCTATCTCTGTACATTTTGTTGATTTGTTTGTGATATTTGCTGATTTTTTTGGACTGGGCAAACAACACGTAAAAAAGTGTAATATATTTCCTAAGATTTTTTTCTACCATTTTTTTTTAATTTTTTTATTGCAATGTTACTGATTTATTGTAATTTGTATAAATATATGAATTTTAATTTATTTTTTTTTGTCTATTTTGGTTTTGCTGTATTTGGTTATTACATGGATGATGGAATTTTTGTGTACACTGATTCAACTTTTTGTTTTCATTTCTTTTTCTTTTCCTAGTGTTTATGTTACTATAATGTTGTGTTTTTATTATTTTTTATTTTTGAAGTTTAATTGTTGATGTGAGAGGTTTTTATATATATTTTAATGTGTTATTATGAATTTTGGAGTTTTTTGGAAGTGGAAAAAATCAAACAATATCCGCTATTACTTTAACGTTATTAAAATTTGATATTAACCAACAATGACAAATTAAAATTTAAAATACGGAATTATAATCCACAAATTGTGTTATGAATATGTATAAATTGTAGCAAAATAATTAAAAAAAAAAATTGTACTACTAATATACATAAATCCTAATGGTAATTTCGGAAAAGAGAAATGGAAAATAAAAACTTTTACTGTCCACTGTTTACAAAACTATTCGTATTAAAAATGTAATCCTTACGTCATAAATGTGAATAATATCGATTGTCCTTTTTTCACTAATTTTTAACTTTAAACGTTGATGTGAGGAGATTACAGATTTATGAGAAACATTCGGCACAATTCGCTTTAACAAAACATAAAAAAATCATAAAAAATCAAAATATCAAAAAATGAATTCTACAAATAGTCCATACTTAAACCCACATATACAAAATCAGTAGTTTAAAATAAAAATTAATCTTAAACAAGTGTTTGGTACAATTTCAACATTTTCTTTTTTTTTTAAAAAAAAAGCGCTTAATTGTTGATGTGGAAAGGTTAATCATGATTTACGGTTAGGCTATGAACATGGATGAAATGGACAGTTTTCGACATAACCACAATATGTCGACATAAAAAAAGTTTAATTTACTTTAAACGTTGATGTGAGGAGATTACATATTTATGAGAAGCATTCAGTACAATTCGCTTTAACAAAAAAACAAAAAATCATAAAAAATAAAAATATCAAAAAATGAATTTTAAAAATGGTCTATACTTAAACCCACATATACAAAATCAGTAGTTTAAAAGAAACATTAATCTTAAATAAGTGTTTGGTACAATTTCAACATTTTCTTTTTTCAAAAAATGTTTAATTGTTGATGTGGAAAGGTTAATCATGATTTACGGTTAGGCTATGAACTTGGATGAAATGGACTGTTTTCGACATAACCACAATATTATAAGAAGAATTTTCCACATATGCATATTTAAAATAATATGCAGAATCAAATGTTGGTTTGTTTATATTGTATTAAGAAATAATAATAAAAAAAACGAAAAAAGATACAAACATCAAATTTTAACAAGTGCAACGACCACGTGTTTATTAATTTATTGTTATATTTTTTGAAGTTTAATTGTTGACGTGAGACGGAAAAGAGAAATTTAAAGCTGCTATGAATGTAGACGAATTTTGGTATATGTGACCAAAAATAAAATTTCTGAATAAAATTTTGGACTTATGCATATTTCAAATAATATGTGCAATAATTTATTTTAAACAAACGTGAAATTTAAACAAGTTCATCAACCACGTTCTTTTAGTAATTTTTTTAAGGCTTTTCTGTTTAACTATTAATATGAGAAGGTTATTAAAATTTAAAGGTGCCAATAATGCACATGAATCTCGGTATATTCGATCAACATAAAATAAGGACAAGGTTGTGCGACATGTGCATATTGAAAAATAACCCGTGGAATGATTTGTTTAAAACAAACGTGAAATCTTATCAAATTCAACAATCACATCCTTGCCTATTATTTCACTTTAAATGTTGATGTGGAAATGTTTTATAAATATTAAGGTGCTATGAACCCATTACCAAAAGAAAATAACTGCAAATTTAAAACAGAACTATGAATATTCAAAATTTATATAGTCAAACAACAATTTTTGGCGACTAACATGAAATTTTCTAAAGACGTTTGGGTCATTGTTTCTTTTTATTTTTAATTTTTCTTGGGTTCTCAAAATGTTAGGTCGTATAGTTATTTGCTCAAATTAAAAATAATATTGTGTTTCGGGCTGTTGATTCGCGTACAGACAAATATGGACAAGTCTTGGATGTCAGCCCGTAGGGGTATGACAGAGTATAATGACGGGTGTAGAGCTTTCGTGGAATTTGCCGTCGGTAACTGTACAGCTACCGATGGTAAAATTTATTGTCCATGTAAGTACTGTCGAAATAACCAGCGCCACTCCCCAGATTATGTTCTTGCACACCTGACAGGGGGTAGGGGAATGACTCCAGGATACAGTTTGTGGTATATGCACTGTGAGACCGCGAGAGGGTCTGTTGTTCCTGGCCGGTGTTCGAGTCATCCCAGTGTCGCAAATTCGGCGGCCAGTAGCACTGAACAGGGTGAAAGCACAGAACAGGGAGGTGACATGCGCGCCATGTTGCGTAACGCCTTCGGCGTGTACAATGTTAGTGAAGCCGTCAGTAGCCAGTCGCAAGCAGTTAATGAAGGAACCTTTGGAGGGGACGCATTGAAGTACTACTAGTTGTTAAAGACTGCCGGGAAGCCACTTCACCCTGTTACCAAGCATAGTAAATTGAGTGCTATTGTACACATGTAGTACTTGAAGTGAGTTGGAGGTATTAGTAACAAAATTTTCTCTGATATTCTCGAGCTTATCAATCAGTTGTTGCCTCCTTGCGATGAGACCTTGCCAGTTAATACATACGAGGCGAAGAAGTTCCTCAGTAACATGGGTCTCGGGTATGAGAAGATTTCGGCCTGCCGTAATGACTATATGTTATTCTAGAAAGACAACAAGGACTTCGATTCATGTATCGTATGTGGAGAATCTAAGTGGAGGGCTGATACACATTTAGATGAGGATGGTGAGGTCATATCACTAAGGAAAAAACGTATAGTGAAGGTGTTGAGGTGGTTTCCACTCATCCCACGGCTACAAAGGCTATTCATGTCGGAGCATACTGCGCCCTATATGAGATGGTATACAGAAGGCCGCACCAGAGATGACGTATTGAGGCACCCGGCCGACGGTGAGGCATGGAGATCATTCGACATTCTACATCCGGATTTTATGGTAGACAGTAGGAACGTGTGGCTTGGTTTGACAGCATATGGATTTAATCCTTTTGGGAACATGAGCACATCTCACAGCACATGGCCTGTAATGATTGTACCGTACAATTTGCCTCCTTGGATGTGCATGAAACAGACGTGATTGATGAGTTGCTGGAACTGTGGAATGTAGGGGTACAGATATTTGATGCTTTGAAGATGGAACATTTTAATATGCGAGCACAGTTGATGTGGACAATAAACGACTTGCCGGCGTATGCAGATTTATCCGGTTGGCCTAACAGGGGTGTGAAGGCATGTCCTTGCTGTATGCATTCGACAAGGTCTAAATATTTGAAGAACAACAAGAAATTTTGCTATATGGGGCACAAGAGATACTTGCCAACTGAGCATTTGTGGCGGCTGAACAAAAGAACATTTGACGGTACTAAAGAATTAGAATGTGCTCCAAATGTGCCATGTAGGGACGAGATCCTCCAACAGTTGGATGGAATTGCATTTGGGGATGAGAACGCGTGTAAGAAGAAACGGAAGAAGCAGAAGATGGGTGCAACAAGTTCTGATGATGTTGTGTGGAAGAAGAAAAGTTTTTTCTTCAGATTGCCGTATTGGAAAGACAATTTGTTTCGGCACAATCTTGATGTTATGCACATAGAAAAAAATGTCATGGACAATATACTTGGCATTATTTTGGACATCAAAGGGAAAACGAAGGACAACCTAGCAGTTCGGTTGGACTTGCAGGAAATGGGGTTGAGACCTAAATTGCATCAGTTCACAGCCGCAAATGGTAAAACATATATACCCGTAGCTTGTCACACGATATCCTGGGAGGACAAAGAAAACTTTTTGAAGGTTCTTCGAAATGTGAGTCCCGGACGGATATGCCTCGAACATTTCATAGTGTGTTCGACTCAAGGAACGTACGATCTCGGGGTTGAAGAGCCATGATGGCCACGAACTCATGCAGCATCTTCTCTCAATTGCATTGCGACAGTCACTGCCAGATAAGGTGGTTAGACATCTTTTGGAGATGTCTGCATTTTTCAGAGGCATATGCTCAACCAAGCTAACACAAGATGAGATGGACCGACTGCGGGGTGACGTCTGTATCACTTTGTGCAAGCTGGAACAAGTATTTCCTCCTGCGTTTTTTACTAGCATGGTCTACTTGGTCGTGCATCTTGTGCGCGAGTGTAGACTCAGCGAAGCCGTGCAGTATATATATATTTTAATTATTCGGATGTATTTGGTTGGACAAACTGAAAATGTATTAATGTGCATGTGTGTACTCCAGGAGCCTTAGGCGTTCAAGTCTAATGTGCTCAATAAAGCGGGCCCTGAGGGGTGCATTGCAGAGGGTTACATAGCGACCAAACTGGTGACGTTCTGTTCAAGGTATCTAGATTACGCACCAACCTTCCACAACAAACCTCAGGGAAATCCTGACTGTTCAAAGGGGGCAGGAACGCGATTTACCCTGAACCGTTTGACAATGAACCAAATTCATCATTATATTGTGTTCAATTCCGACGAGTTCCTTCATTTGCGGATGTAAGTAGTGTTTACATATTTAACAGGATTAAAATAAAATTATTAATAATAATTAGTACATAATTATATCTGCTGAATGTAGGATGGACAAGGACGAGCTTAGGCGATCATGCACTGGGGGTCGCATTACGGACGCTCTTATTGAAGCCCAACATCATGAGCAGTTCTACGAATGGTGCCGTGCATATGTAAGGAAATAGTGGTATTTCATTATATAGTATATATACTGTGTGTTCAGTACAGATTTAAGATAGGATTTACATGCCGTAATTAACCAATATGGTGTTTAATATTTGTAATACACACATAGGTTGATGGACTAGACGATCAACGTAGGGGGGAATTGGGCCATAAATTGGTTATGCATTCTAGAGGGTTGAAGGAGACAGTAGTAAAGTATAACAGGTATGTGGTCAATGGCAAACTTTTCCACATGCTTGCCCATGATGTGGTAAGGAGTACGTAGAACAGCAACGTATGTGTGTCAACCGTTCAAGGCGAAACGTACTACGGGCAGTTAACCGATATAGTTGAGGTTGAGTACTATGATAGGATTACGTACGTACTATTCAAGTGTAATCGGGCAGAACCCACGTTAGACAAGGGATTCAGAATAGACGATTATGGCCTAGTGTTCGTCAACTTCAATCACCTCGTCCACAGGGGAGAACTGATTACTGATGAGCCTTACGTGCTAACATCTCAGGTAGACCAAGTATTTTACGTCGAAGATGGAAGGAACCCAGATTGGGTTTGTGCCGTAAGGACAAAACCGCAAAACGTGTACGACGTTGGTCAGGGGGAAGGGAGTCATGATGTAGGTGCTACCTATCACGAGTGCGTGCCGCTCGTATTAGCCACTGCTGGCCTACATGATATGAATGATGAATTCGAGGACGACAGGCCCGACATAGATCCGATTGAAGCTCCCGTTGGATGAGTGCTATATTAATTGTTGGTACAATTCGCTAAAATTCAGTACACATTTTTAATTTGTGACATATAGTAATTAATAAATGCGATCATTGTCTAATTTGCATGAATCACATTGTACAATTTGCATGTTGCTTACTAATATATAATTGGGTAGTTATACTTTTAACGTGTTTAATAATTTTTTTAAATTTGTTCGCAGGTTTCGATGAACCAGAGACCCCCTCCTTATGCACACAGGGCACCACGCCCACCCGAGCCCTCCACGACCACGTCCACAACCCAGGGGTCACTTTATATGGCGCCATGGCCACACCACCCAAATGGCGCTTATAGACCATTACTACCGAGTACTGCGGGGATAGCCATGTCAGATCACAAGTAGACCGGCTCCGCTGGATATTCTTGTTCGCCATATTCGGAGCCGCCATCGTTCTCACAACTAGGGATCACCTCACCGAGTCATGTGACTCGATGGTGGGTGCGAGATGGTCATGATGGGATCAGCCCATTTTGGGCTAATATGTCGTACATTCCGTACCCATTTTCTATCCCTGTGCCATGTGGATTTGATAGTGAGACACATGATGATAGGTTTCCGCCATCACAGCTGGGGGAGAGGCAAATGTCGGCCACAGGGGGTGAGACAAAATGCCGGCTCCGAAAGAGAGCCAGGGCCTGGCACCTGGGGAGAGCCAGGGCCTGGCACCTGGGGAGAGCCAGGTGCCACTTTCTGGAGAGAGTTAGGGGCCGGATCTTGGGGAGAGTCAGATGCCCCACGAGGGGGACTTCGCAACATTGGGTCCTGATCAGTCGCCCCCTGGTAGCCCACATGATATGCTTTAAGACGACGACCAACAGCCTCCCCTGGGGGAAGGGGTCGGCGAGGAGCATACAGATGACCCAGCAACCTAGTGCATACAGACTAACCAGATTCGATTGATGGGTAAGTACATATGTATACATCATTGAAACCTATATTATATTCCCAATTAATATTTAGTTTGATATAACATAAATTATATCATTGTTTACTATAATTTATTTTTTTAGTATATTAAATTAAATGTTTTATCTTCTTTGGTTATGGTACAATCCTGACGGGAACATCTACAATGAGGTGATTAGGGATCCGGAGAGGAATTGTGTAATACCCTGTATTTTAAGATGTTGAATAAAATATCTTAAAATATAATTTAGGACCTAATAATAAGATAAAAGAATAAATATGAATATTTATGAAAATAAATATTCATTTAGAAGCATTTATAGTTTTAATTTGATAAAAACTCAAACGGACCTTAAACTTTGGAATAACGGAAACAGGGTCAAACGAACTCCGTTTTGGTCGATTCAAAAGCTAGAACGCTCATCTCGAAGTCCTTTAGCTACTCTACAAATTTCATAATTTTTAGGCTCTATTTAGAGTGTAAAAACACCCACAAAAAATACTACTCTTGATTTAGACGAAAATTTAGTAAATAATTTGTAGGCCCATTTTATTTATATAAAAACCCAGCCCAGCCCATGTGAACCCAGCCCTTGTGAGACCCAGACTATGTGGAACAGACCAGCAGCCTACGCCTACTTGTGCACGTTGAAGAAAAAGAAAAACAAAACTCAATTCTCATACACGTTCAGTCAATCTACTGTTTTGCCAATTTAGAGTTTAGTTAGAAGCTAATTACTAGTTACTTATAGATAGGAGATATTAGGAGGGTGATGATGGTTCTCTCTCCCTCTTAGTTAGCTCGCCACCCACGTAGAAACACCCCATCCATCGATCACAACCCACTCGAGCAGATCCAACCGTCCAAAGAAGGTACAGCTCCCTTATCTCCATCTCTTCTTGCTGCCCACGCCTGGACAGCACAGCAATTGTATGAATCAACCCCAATCCATCGATTCAAGAACACCTGTGATGCATCCAAACCATCCAATTCACTGTATAAGGAGAGGCAGCCCTTCATGTCATCGCACACCTTCTTCCTCTTCCCAAAGGCTCTCTCGGTTTCTCTCGGCCAAACAAGCAGGAACGTTGTTCCTCTATTTTCTCTTTAGTTCTTCCAAGTCCTCATGTCCTCAAACAGCAACCCAGAATAAAGGAAAACTCTCTCTAATATTTTCTAAGAACAGCCACTCTCTCCCTATGTCTTTCTTTTGGCCAACAGCAGCGTCCAACCTCCTTCTCCTTTATTCTATTCCATCAGAAAACAGAGGAGGAAGATCATCCCATTCTCTCCGTTTTTCCTCTTCTCTCTCTGTTTCCACTGGTTCCTTAGCAGCTCTCTCCCTCTTTCTCTGATTCGGGTGCAGCAGAAACATGATCTCTCTTCCCGTTTCTGGTAAGCTATCTTCCTCTCAACTCTCCAACTCTCTGTCCTTGTTCTTTCTCGGGTGGAACTTGGTTAGAATAGAAAAGAACAAATAGGAACAAAAGAAAAGAGAAAAGAAAAGGGGAATCGTGCTTCCTTTGATTTGTATATATATATATATATGTTTAATTGATATAAATTATATATGTAAGTATGTACTGAACTGTGTGGGTGTTATGTAGATATGAGTTAAATAATATTAAATGTGTGTATATATATATATATATATATATATAAAAGAAACGAAAAAGCAAAAGAAACGAAAAAGAGAAAGCAGTAAGCGAACAGAAAGAAGAAGAAGAAAAAGGGTAATAATGGCCTTGTTTACTAATCTTCTCAACTCCCCTTCCTTTTATGGGAAATTTTTTTTTTTTTTTTTGGATGAAAGTAAAAAGTGATTAATGACATAAAATAAAATAAATTTATGTAAAAAAGTAAAAAAAATTTGTATTGTAGTGAATTTTTTATTTAAATAATAATAAAAAATAATTTATGTAATATAAAAAGTAGAAAACTGTTAAAAATGTTTTGAAATTGATATTTTTTTAGAGGTAAAAATAAGAGAGAAGGGAGTAATTAATCGGGGGCTAAAGGAAACAAAGGATGACAAAAGAAGTCTCTAGACTTTCTCTTTCAATCAAACTAATAAAAAGGATTCTCTCTCTCACGTCCTCTCTCTAGGAAGTTCCACCTTTTTCTTTCTTTGTCTTTATATGCTTTCTCTTAAGTGAAGACCTGATATGTATATATATATATATATACACATATACTCGGTCAAACAATAAAAGAAATAAAGGGAAAAACATAAAAAGGAAGAATAAAGAGAAAAGAAATAAAAGGAAAATGATCCTCTCTTATCTCTCAGCTGGTTGAGACTTTGAGTGGGTATTTTTATATCTTTGAGGTATTTTTATTAAAAGTTTTGATTTTATACATTTTACAGTTTTTATTATTTTAAGTTGTGTTTTAAAACAGACATTTCTAGTGGCACAAAAGATTTATAAAACACGCCGTTATAATGCCCGAGTAAAAAGTCACTATTTTACAAAAGCACAATTACGCCACTCAAATATTTTAAAGTATTTTAGGTGTTATTAATACTAATGTCTTTATTTTCCCAAATTTTGTAAGATTAAAATAAGGACTATTTATACTGTATCGCTTGTGTACTTTTAGAATATAAAACCCATTAATTATATTAATGGAGTCACTATGTCGATTTGGTACAAAAATAGATAAGCTTTTATAATACCGTTTTAGTTAAAGGGTATTGTGGATATTAATTAATAAATACCGTAATAATGTCTGCATAAAAAATGTGATAATATAATTAACTCATTTTATGTCGTTATAATATCTAAGCGACATTAGAAATTGGGATAAGTGATTTAGAAGTCGAAAGTGAAAAACGTGGTAAAATACGTTTCATAGCAAATTCTTACTAACACACTATCACATGTACAAAATTGTATTGCAGTGAGCACTTGTGTGAATATTGTCCAAAGCAGGATAGAACTGTAAGTATTTATTACTTGCTGAGGGTGATGCTGAATTTCCATAATGTTATGATTTTTGTTTTATTTAATTGTTTGCGCATGTGAAATTTACATATTTTGTTATTTTAATTATTTTATTTATTTATAAAAGAGTTGGGAGTGACGTCTGCCAACGGACCAGGGAGTGCCCTGTGCCAAAAATATTAATAAAAAAAGAGAGTAGGGAGTGACATCTACCTACGGACCAGGTAGTGACGTCTGTCTGTGCCAAAAGATAATAAATTATTAGAGGAGTGACGTCTCCTTAGAACTCGCTAAATGTACCGGAGTGACGTCTCCTATCATTCGCTAAACGGGAGTAACATCTCCTATAACATGTTAGACAAGAATTACGTCTCCTAAATTTTATATACTGGAGTGACGTCTCCTTGAATCTGTTCGTTAGAGTTACATCTCTATAAGGTGAATGCTAAAAGAAAATGGTTATTTAAATAAATAAGACTGTGCATATAAAACTGTCATTTTATTATGTCATTGCATTGTGTTCTTTATTTATATTAAACCAACAATCATATTATTATTGAAAACAGTGGACTTACTAGGTATTTTTGTGTTATTCTTTCTCTCTGTATTATATATTAATACAGGTTATGAGGAGGATGAGTATCAGGATTGTTCAGACCCTTAGGTAATCTTGATGGCAATATCTGAGGCTAGGATGCCTCCCATTTTTGTGGACTACTATGTTTATTCTATTACTATAATATTCGAAGAACAATATTTATATTTCCATTGGTATGTAATAATAATATTATGAGTGTTTTGATTGTAAATTATATGTGCTATATGTGGCACAAATACTATTTTATGTGCAATTACTTAATTACACTCTTTCTATATATTTTGAAATATTTTTGTTAGAAGCTTTGATGTGTTATTATTAAAAAATATATTCCGTTGCCAATTTATAACTCTGATGATGTCTTAATGTCACATGAAAATCGAAATTTTCACTTACGCCTTTTTGTAAAAGGCGGGGCATTACAAATTGGGTGCTCCCGAGAGGGAATTAGATTGTGTTGCAGTACAATGCTGCAACACAACCTGTAGGACGAGCCTGCAATCGTTTTAGGCGTGCTACAAGAATGCTTGTGAGGAGCAGGTCCCACATACATACATGGACGAATGGGCGATGGTAGATAAGCAGATTAAGAAGGCTATGTGGGACGCCCTGATGGTATGTTTATGAAAGATGTTTCAATATACGTTGGCATTTTACTTTAATTTATTTATTTATTTTTAAATTTGAACTTAGGGTTATGTTTTTTGTTGAACTTATAGAATTAATGTTTAAATTGCATGTGTAGGAGGAGTTTTATTTGCCCGTATCTGCAGATTTACGCAAAGTGCAACACGAGGCTTGGGCTGATATTGGACGCAAGCACCGTTCGTGGAAGGCATCATTTAAAAAAGAGCTACATGTTCGAGAGGGTGACACGCCAAAAGTATACGAGCAAGAGTGCCAGACAAATTTTTTGACAAGTATGACCCAGTAGATGTGGGGTACCTACTGAGGGATTAGTGCACTAAGCAGAAAAGGGTATGTAGGTCTTTGATTGTATTATTATAATGGTGAATTTTCAATAACTGTTCAATTAGGTTTATTACTATTTTAAGTGTGTCAATGCTTAAATATTATGAAATGTTCACTGCGTAGACGACCTGTGAACAAATGAAGCGGATGCTGGAGCAGAACGACCTCCCCCATTGCTTGGGATCGAAAAGCTATGCCAGATTTAATCATGATGCGGTATGAACCTATATATGTAGATTTTATAATATTAGTATGTAATTCTTTTTAAAAAAATTAATATTACTGTTTGTTATTTATTTCAATTGGATGGAGACAGGCAACTACTTCTGGCATGGCCCCCACTCGAGCGGAGTCGTTCGTGAAGATGCACACTAGGAAGGACAGCACTCACCCGAACGAACGTACACGGGTCCTATGTGTATGCTACTGATCAATTTTACTAATATTTCTAAGTTATGCGTGTGATAAAGTATATATTGACTACATGTGTATTTTATGTTCACGACATATAGGAGAGGATGAAACAGAATTTATCTAGTGATCCTGCCGCTACTCAAAGCGTGTCAGAAGACATGGTGCGTTGGGCACCGAACAACGTGTACGAACAGGCGTTGGGGAGACTTGAGTACGGGGGGAGGGTTCGACAGGTTGGCCTGAACGTTACTCCCGTATGTGGGACGTGTTTCTCGTACCAGGCTCGCTCACAAGGAGGATCATCCCAGTGAACGTCCCATATATGGCGACAATGGAGACATTGCTATAAGCTCAGACCCAAAGGAATGACGCCTTAGAGTAGCGCCTGTGACAACTGGAGGCTGCGCTCGCCTCCATGGGAGTATTACATGCAAGTCCAGGTGCTCAACAATCTCCACCTGCAAACGGTGGTAGTACATCGTCTGTTCGCAGTGCATCTACAAGTATGATTAATATTGTGCAAACTGTTTATTTTTAATCAATGTTATGGACTTGACATGCATAGTATACCAAATTTTTTAATTGTTTTCATTACTTGTAGTTAATGCAACAACGATTGGTCCGTTGTCGCTTATTGGACGACAGCTGAGCCAGCACTCCTCCGTCGGGATACCATCGCCCACTACACCATCCCTTGTACAGCAATCGCCCGTTGGCGAGTACACGCCTGGTACAGGAACTCGTGATCCGCAAGGACGGCCTTCAAATTTGTAGATATTTTGTGTAATTTACATTTGTTAATAACAATGACGTTTATTAGTACATAATCTATTGTTGTCTTGACTTATAATTATTGATTTGTGTAATTTGATTTTGTGTTTATGGTAAATTTCAAATGTTGTCCTAATATTTTTGGGTAAAAAAATTTATCAATATATTGTGGTTTTTTTTTTTTGAAAAAAAAAATAAAATTGCCACGTGGACTTTGATCCACGTGGCGACAATCGGCAACGTGGATCTAAGTCCACGTGGCACATTAGCCACGTGATTATGTTCCACGCGGCCGACTGTCGGCCACGTGGATTTAGATCCACGTTGCCGACTGTGGCCACGTGGATCAAAGTCCATGTGGCCTACAGTCAACCGTGTATATTTAATCCACATGGCCACCTGTCGGCCACGTGGACCATAATCCACGTGGCCAATGTGCCACTTGTATTAAATCCACGTGGCTGAAAACGTCAGCCACGTGTGTATTACACTTGGCTGACGTGTCGCGGTGTGACACATGGCACAGTGGCGACGTGGACGCATGATAAATTGTACATTTTGCAACAACCAGATCTACCACACCGCACACACGTGGCCAATTATACGTGGCAACTTGCAAGTTTTTTTGTAGTGTTCCTAACCCACATGTAGGGAAACAACGGTTGCCCACTTTGGATGTCAATATTTTCTACATACACAAAAGTTTTTTTCAAGATCTACTAGATTATTTGATTCACTAGCTAGTTTTGAACTTGATGATTTGTGAACTTTAATTTAGGCATTGTTTTTAAGGAACGTCGGTCCTCATTGCTTTTGTTCCTGAAAAATACCCAAATTCTATTTTGATCACTGAAATTTAAAAATTATAGTAAAATTTTTCATAATTGATTGTGTGTCTTGTTATTTTGTTTTATATATATGCTTCAATTCAGCTAATGTAGGAGATTTGATTCATACACAACATCATCACAACAATCACACAACAACCCCTCACATGAGGGTGGGCCCCAGTGTGTGGGGTCTACTATCATGAGAGGGGTTGTTGTGTGATTGTTGTGTTGGTGTTGTAAATTTAACATTTTCCTTATGGATATATATATATTCCATATATACATGATACTAGATAAATATTATATTCATAAAATACCAGTCACTTTCTAGATGCCTACACAAAAGATCGAGACCACATGCATCAAGAAATTCTATTAATAAATATCTTTTCATGATTAAACAACATCGATACAAAATTTATATATCATTCTAAATAATAAATTAAGAATTTTGAACTATGAGTATTAACTTGAAATTTCAATAAAATATGAAGAACAAAAAGTGGATTTTAATCTTTTGGTTTATAGATGAATAGTCACTTTATTGTGTACTTGATTACTACTTTATAGTAGCCACTCTTAACTTCCGTGCCCTCTCTCTGGAAATTGATTAAAAATTATGAAATGGCGCAATTTCTAACATTCCTATTATTTCAGTATTTTAACTTCATGATTTTGATTGTTCTAATTTAATCACAACCATTGTCCTTGATAATTTTTTTTTTCTTCTTACAGAAAATGCTAAATTATTTAGATTTTGAACTTAATTACATAATAATTAAACATTTTAACCATTTAAGATGTTAGATGAAGATTCCATAAATACTTAATTATCTTGCAAGTTAGGCAAGCAACGCCAACACGTTAGCATTGTTTACCCTGTAAGTGATGCCAACACGTTAGTGTCGTTTGCCCTATAAGCGATTCAAATTCAGCTAGCGCAGAAAACAAACGTCACTAATTAAACGTCGCTGTTTTAGGACTATTTAACGACTTTTAAAAAACATCGCTAAATTACAATATTTTTGTGGTGTTAGTTGAAATTGTGTCAAACCTCTCGCCGAGTCTTGAGGGGTTGGTTTGTGTTGGAAATAATTATACTCTAAATCGAATTGAGGTAGTAGTACTCTCAATCTGGATCCAATAAAGACTTCTTGAAGAATCTGATTAACATTGCAACTTCCAGTTGAATTGGGGTAGGAGTCCCAGATCAAATCAAACTCCAAGGATAAGTGGGAGTAGAAAACTTAATTCAGGTTTGACTCCACATCTTTGTCTATAAATAAGCCCATACCCCAAGTATAAATTACAGACTAATTATTTTATGTATTGAACATACTTTTTTCTTAGAAACTAATTTAGCCATCAGAGTGAGACCCTCGAAAGGATCTCTTAGTTTTAGTTGTTTTACAGTATCATGGAGAACGCGAATAACATCATAAAACATGTCGTTCACACCGTAGTGGAAATTGTTCTAACAGTTTCCATTCTCCCTTGTACAAGGATAGACAACAAAGGGAAAGGCATAGCTGTAACACCCAATTTTTTCACTTTTTTTTTCTTTTTCTTTTTAAGCATTAGTACTATGACTTAACTTTAAGAATAGCAGAGTCGAACAAGGTAGGAAGTTCGACACAGGCTAAGGGAAAGACTCAGTAACCGTATTTATGTTTATATGTTTCATGCTCATGAAACATTGAAATCAAAAAAGTTTCTATCTCATTTTTATTCATTCAGTAAAGAGGGAATTTCTTGCATTAACAAAAAGAGAGGAAAAATTTTAAAGGGCTCACATACACATACATCATAATTAATTGCATTTACGTAATGAACGTTGACTCACAAGTTCCACCTGTAGATTGTTAAAATTTATAGTTGTAGAGGATACAAACCCAGGAGAACCTGACGGTTTGGACTACTATCCTTAGAAATTGAAGATGCCATAGTATTTTGAAACCCAAACAAAGCTTGACAGAGGTTTGATCAGGTTTGGATTGTAATAACATATTTTGTATATGTTTAGTGTAAGATGTACGAAATAATGTAATAGTTTAATGTAAGTATAAATAAAGTTGCAAAGTTATGTGAATAAATGGTTTTTAGGGGATGAAGTCCCCAAAATATCCTTAGGGGGTAAAGTGTAATAATAAATAAATAAAACGAAAAACAACACAATTGGGGGTGGTCGAGCCACCTCCTTTGGCTAGACTAGGGTGGCCGAAACCATCCCAAAGAGCCACCACCATTTAGCCAAGTCATCCCCGCAAAGGGGGTGGCTCAATTGACCCCCCCCCCTTTTGTTTTGTTTTAAAGTTTTTTTTTTTAAAAAAAAAAATAAAAAAATCTAAGTACATTTTTGAGAGATCAACTCTGAAAGAACACATGTGACTGGCTTTCTGTCCAAAAAGACGAAAAAAAAAAAATGACGAATAATGGTCTTTTTTACCGATGGTTGAAGTTTTAAGTAAGCTTTTAATAAAGTTGGTTTGCGTACATTTTTGGAGTAAGATTTCCCTAATACTTTAATTTCACGTGCAAATGAGGCTAAGTGTATGAAGGTATGGTTAATTGGAGTCATGGGGTTAGGTAAAGATTGATCGACCACCTATAAAGATCCTACACTGCACACTTTCTGTATACCTGTCTTCATTATCGATTGCATGCTAGTTATCAGAGCGTCGGTCTCACCCAATCATCGGTGAATTGGCGAAACACAACTAATTGAAAGACAAAGCAGTTAGCAATAGGTTGATTGGATGATTTTGGTCAAGACTTTAACTCATACTCTAATAGTAAGCCCTAATTAGGTGGGCAACATATTATGCCCCATTAAACTTGAATTAATATGTTCTAGATATAAGCCACTCGCCCAGTGGAAATGGATATATGCCAGATATAAAGTCTTTTTGTTGGAAACGACATTATTTTTTAGATTATTATTGTCGTCTAAGGTTATATATACGATATATAGTGATTGTTGTTTTCACTAAAGAAAAACATAAATATAGAAGCATCATCAACATATTCTCATGATAGAGTATAATGTCATATTAAACGCTATTAATTAATTGGAAGTGATATTAAATGGAAAGTAATGGAACCAATACTAAGAGCTTGACTAAAAGGTGGAGCTTATGCTCTCATTCAATAATTGGCCAAGACAGAAACATGGTTCTCCCACTGAATAGCTAGTCACAAGGCACTTGTTGTTTTAAAGTTGAGGTAGGTTATCAGGTTATGTGAATCACCTTTTCTGGAAACGGCATTTACATGAAGTAGATGGAGCTTATAAGCAGGAAATGATATAGCAGGAAGAGCAGGAAGAGAGTGTAAAGCCATTTTGGTGTGAAATGATGAAAATGGAAGAGCTAGCAGGAAGAGAGTGTAAGAGGAGAGAGAGGAAGGGCTGAGAGAGAAAAGGTGTATGAAGAGCTGAAACCATATATTTATTGCATATTCTCCAATTTTTGCTTTGCAGGATTCAATATAATCTCCAAGGTCTCTCTGGACAAAGGCATGAGTCGTTATGTGCTTGTTGCCTATGGCCATGCTTTTGGAACTTTGGCTAGTGCTCTTCTTGCGTTTCTGTTTGAAAGGTTAATTAATCCTTCTCTTTCCCTCTTCTGTTTTGGTATTCTTTTAGAAGATTCAATTGTAACGTACTTCTTGTGCTCTTACCAGAAAGGAAAGCAGAAAAAAGAAAAACTTGGTTCTTCATGGAATAAAAAATCACAATTCTATTTTATGCATGTTCTACATGGAATAAAAAATTCCAATTATTAAACCATGTGAAATAATCATAGAAAATTTTAATAGAATAATCATGCAGAAAATTCTATTCAAAATTTGCATTGCCAACTATAGTAATTTATTAATAATAAATTAAAATAGTGAGAAGCACTTAACACTGTTCGTGCAGTAGCTAAGCGGTGAAATGGTGGTATTTTCAAACAAAGGAGCATGGATGAAGTCACCATATAGGCGCCTCTGCCAATCAACCCTTCCTTTTTTTCTTTTTTTTGGGTATCTGGTTCAGCCCTCAAAACAAACTGAGTTACGGGCTGGGCCGACCCGTTGGGTAGAGCCCGTGGGTCCTTATAAGCCTGTTTAAGCTGGTTATTTTATTTATATTTTTTTTTTAAAAAAATAAATTGGACCAAGCCCGTTCGGGTTTAGAAACCCTACCTGAGCCCAAACCAATATGACCCGAAAAAAAACTTCTCTCTTTTCTGCATAATTGCCGCCGCCAGACACCATGGTGGCCATGCCGCCGTCGCCACCCAACAGTGGCCAAATCTGGCCGCGCGCTACGGACTGATCTCGCCGTATGCAGCAGCCTAATCTGGCCCCGCATTGCGCGGCCGCCACCCAACATCTACAACTGAGCACTAGTAGCATTGCCTCCATGTGTGGTGGCACTACCACTACTCTGGCTGCGTGCCACTGCTTGTACAACACTCTAATGGCAGATGCACGTTTTTCAAATTTAAGAAAAAAAATACACAGAAACAACTAACATTGGCTCTCATACCACTGTTAGAAATATAATAACACATAACAGAATGAATTATTCAATATTTTTGATGTACCAAAATAAATTTGATCTTACGTAATTGTTCAACGTACATACTTTGTTCTTGAATTCTTCTCTCGGTGATGGAGCATATTACTAGAGCAATACCCACATATTCTACAATTTAAATGCCTTCCACATATTCATAACACGAGAGAGAAATATATAAATACTTGTTGCCATAAGTTTTTACGACAGTGACATTTTTCTGTCTCTTTTTCTCTGTACGTATTAAGCAACTGATGCATTAATTGTATTGTTTATATACAATGCTTTTTTTATGTAACCGTTCGTTATTTCACATTTGGAGTAATGCCAAGCTAGCATCCCTTCTTTTGGTGTTGCAACGCATCTGTTGGGAAGCATTACATATTTACATTCCTCCCTAACACACATGTAGGGAAACGACAGTTGCCCACGTTGGACGTCAACATTATTATTATTATTATTATTATTTTATTTTTTTTTTATACGAGATATCCCCCAGGTCCTATAGCTGCGACGTCAACATTTTCTACATACACAAAAGTTTTTGCCAAGATATATCTACTAGATTATTTGATTCACTAGTTTTGAACTTGATGATTTGTGAACTTTAGGCATTGCTTTTAAGGAACGTCGGTCCTCATTGCTTTTGTTCCTGAAAAATACCCAAATTCTATTTTGATCGCTGAAATTTAAAAATTATAGTAAAATCTTTCATAATTTATTGTGTACGTGTCTTGTTATTTTGTTTTATATATACTTCAGCTAATGTAGTTAACGGAAGTCTACGTGGAATTAGAAAGTCATGGTGGCGTGACTTTTTTGTTGATATGACTTTGGAGATTTTGAGTGTAATTTAGAATTTGGGGATAAAATCTCACCTTTATGCATATATATTCCATATACACATGATACTAGATAAATATTATATTCATAAAATACCAGTCACTTTCAAGATGCCTAGACAATCTAGTATCATGTATATATGGAATATGGAATCTATTGATCTTGTGTGGACATGTCTAAAAAACAAATAAAAAATGCCTATACAAAAGAGATCACATGCATCAACAAATTCTATTAAAAAAGAGAAATGATCCCTACACTCATTTCTCACAACAGCCCCACAACAAGCTGACGTGGCTGATAATATTTTATTATTTTTTTGTTTTCTTTTTGTTAAAAAATAATAAAATATTACCAGCCACGTCAGCTTGTTGTGAGGCTGTTGTGAGAAATGAGTGTAGGGATCATTTCTCATTAATAAATACCGGCATGTTCGTGATTAAACAACATCGACACAAAAAGTATATCATTCTAAATAATAAATTACGAATTTTGAACTATGAGTATTAACTTGAAATTTCAATAAAATATGAAGAAAAAAAGTGGATTTTAATCTTTTTGTTTATATATGAATAGTCACTTTATTATGTACTTGATTACTACTTCATATATAGTAGCCACTCTTAACTTCCGGGCATTCTCTCTAGAAATTGATTAAAAATGATGAAATGGCGTTTGACAGACGCCATTAATATTGATTAAAACTATAGCTAGCTAGCGACATAACACAAACGTCACTAATTAAACGTTGCTAATTAATTAGCAGCGTTTTAGGACCATTTAGCGGCGTTTAAAAAACGTTGTTAAATAACAGTGTTTTTGTGGTGTTGGTTGAAATTGTGTCAAACCTCTCGCCGAGTCTTGAGGGTTTGGTTTGTGTTGGAAATAATTATACTCTAAGTCGAATTGAGGTAGTAGTGCTCTCAGTCTAGGTCCAATAAAGACTCTTTGAAGAATCTGATAAACACTGCAGCTCTTAGTTAAATTGGGATAGGAATCCTAGACCAAATCAAACTCTAAGGTTAAGTGGGAATAGAAAATGTAATTCAGGTTTGACTCTACCTCTTTGCCTATAAATAGACTCGTACCCAAGTATAAACTACAAACTGATTATTTTATGCATTGCATACTTTTTTCTCATAAGCTAATTTAGGCCTCAGAGTGAGACCCCGAAAAGATCTTTTAGTTTTAGTTGTTTTGCAGTATTCTTTGAGAACGTGAAGGACATCATAGAACATGTCATTCACATCGTATCGAAAATTGTTCTAACAGTTTCCATTCTCCCTTCTACAAGGCTAGACACCAAAGGAAAACGCAGAGGTGTAACACCCTAAAAGTACTATGACTTAACTTTAAGAATAATTGAATCGAACAAGGTAGGAAGTTCGACACAGGCTAAGGGAAAGACTAGCTTAGTAACCATATTTATGTTTATATGTTTCATGTTCATGAAACATTGAAATCAAAAAAGTCTCTATCTCATTTTTATTCATTAATTCAATAAAGAGAGATTTTAAATCTTGCATTAACAAAAAGAGAGGAAAAATTTTAAATGGCTCACATACAACATAATTAATTGCTTTTACTTAATGAACGTGGACTCACAAGTTCCACCTGTAGATTGTTAAAATTTATAGCTATAGAGGATACAAACAAGGAGAGCCTAACAGTTTGGACTACTATCCTTAGAAACTAAAGATGCCATAGTATTTTGAAACCCAAACAAAGCTTGATAGAGGTTTGATTAGGTTTGGATTGTAATAATATATTTTGTATATGTTTAGTTTAAGAAGTATGAAACAATCTAATAGTAAATTAATGTACGTATAAATAAAGTTGTAAAGTTATGTGAATAAATAGTTTTTAAGGGATGAAATCCCCAAAATGTCCTTAGACGGTAATTTTTTTTTTATTAAAAAAAAAAAAAGAAACCGAAAAACAAAACAATTGGGGGTGGTCGAGCCACCCCCTTTGACTAGACTAGGATGGTTGAAACCATCCCCAAAGAGCCACCATCATTAGGCTAAGCCACCCCCATGTGGCCGTTGCCAATGGGGTGGCATACCACCCTAAAGTGTGCAAAAGGGGTGGCTCAACTGACCCCTCCCCTCTCCCTATTTTTGTTTTTATTTTAAAATATATATATATATATATATATATATATATATTAAAAAATTTCGAGGACATTTTTGGAAACAACATTATTATTTAGATTATTATTGTCGTCCAAGGTTATACGACATATGGTGATTGTTCTTTTTACTAAAGAAAAACATAAATATATAAGGATCATCAACATATTCACATGATAGAATATAACGTCATATTAAACACTATTAATTAATTGGAAGTGATATTAAATGGATAGTAATGGAACCGATACTGAGAGCTTGACTAAATTAAAAGGTGGAGCTTATGCTTTCATTCAATAATTGGCCAAGACAGAAACATGGTTCTCCCACTGAATCTAGTCACAAGGCACTTGCAAATGATTAATAGTGTTTAATATGACGTTTTCTGGAAACGGCATTTACATGAAGTAGATGGAGCTTATAAGCAGGAAATTAAATGATATAGCAGGAAGAGCAGGAAGAGAGTGTAAAGCCATTTTGGTGTGAAATGATGAAAATGGAAGAGCAGGAAGAGAGTGTAAGAGGAGAGAGAGGAAGGGTTGAGAGAGAAAAGGTGTATGAAGAGCTGAAACCATATATTTATTGCATATTCTCCAATTTTTGCTTTGCAGGATTCAATATAATCTCCAAGGTCTCTCTGGACAAAGGCATGAGTCGTTATGTGCTTGTTGCCTATGGACATGCTTTTGGAACTTTGGCTAGTGCTCTTCTTGCGTTTCTGTTTGAAAGGTTAATTAATCCTTCTCTTTCCCTCTTCTGTTTTGGTATTCTTTTAGAAGATTCAATTGTAACTTCTTGTGCTCGATCTTACCAGAAAGGAAAGCAGAAAAAAGAAAAACTTGGTTCACAAGTTTTCTCATTGTATAATTGAATCAGAATGTCCAGATAAGAAGTTTAACTCAAGCATATATGGAATCAAGAAACTGAGAGCACAAGCGCGCATGCCTTAGAGGCTAGTAGGCTAGCGCGCGCCTAGCTTACTGGATGTAGAATAGATAGACCTAAGAATGAAATAACTATTCTTTTATGGTTGCCAAATAAAAATAAAAAATGTTTATTCCCATGGTGGCCGATCGACCATCCCTTGAGGTGTTCGGCAAGTACTCCCGGTTGTTTTTATGGTTGGCCGAACATTTTTTTGGGATCGGTAGCCGATCATTCCATTTTAACTTTTTGTACTCATAGTAAATAATATTCATATATTTTATTCTAATGAATCATCATTATTGTCTACCAAACGTGCCTGGATGTTTTGAACTCTTAATTTTTTTTTTTGGAGGGTTCATTGGAGGCCATCCATTGGACCTATTGATTATCCAACTGAGATGGATCAAAATTCTATTTATTTTATGTAAAATAGAGAGAAACCATTTTTGTGGTCTAAATTAAATTTTAGATATTTAATAATTTATATTGTTAATTGGTGATCATTTTGTCATATCATTTAAAAAGTTTAAATGACCTGATCATATTCAAACCGAGATAGCCAGCCTTCTTCCTTCAATTCCTTTAATACCCTTTTCCTTGGTGTAGGCGGGATTCAACAATATTAAAAGATATTACTAGTTGAGCCAATTAATACCCACTATATTCTTTTGCTTTATTATTGTAAATTCACTCTTTTTTTTCTTTTTTCTTTTTTTTCTTTTTTTGTGTGGCCAAAATGACATTTATTCACGTTATTTACGCCTGAAAAGAGTTTTTTTTTTTTTTTTTTTTTAAGAAATAAAAAGTGTCAAATATAATTGATACTTTTACGAAAAGTGATTTTTGTCAAATAAATGGATCCAAACATTTCTTTTTATAGATTACTAAACACATTTTCACTTAAATTGATATTTCTGCATCCAAAAATAACTTTTGGAGATGAAAAAAAAAGAAAAAAAAATAAAGAGAAAGAGAAAAGAATACTTTTTAAATCTGCAATAACCGAGAAATATATTTTATAGGTTTTTTTTTTTTTTTTTTTCCTTCTCCCTTTCTTTTCCCTTCTTCGTTTGTCAATATAGTAAGTATCGATAAAGAAACAAATAAATAAATCTGGATGTGAGTTCTTAGTGATAATTAATCAACCATTAATATTCCCTTGCAGGAAGAATGACAGCAAAATTAGCGTACCAATCTTAAGAAATGTCTTCTTTTTGGGTCTGTTGGGGTGAGTAAACTGTCTGCAAATAATTAACAACGTCATGGCTGCTGCTTTGTAATATAATCACTTGTTGTTAATTCCTACTTTTTCTCACCTTTGAATTTAGAGCTGTGCTAGGGAGGACACTGTTCTACGCTGGACTGGAACATACTTCATCAGCTTTTGCATCTGCATTAGGCAACTTGATTCCAACAATGACCTTTATCTTAGCATTATTATGCAGGTATGAGGATTCTTTTCCTTCGTTTTTTATTGGAGGCCCGAGCCTTTCTTTCTTGAAAAAGGGATATAATTCGATCACAAACAATTAAAAGAAAAACACAAAACATATATAGATATCATGTTGAGGGTAAAAGAAGGAAAGAAATGTTTACGTACCTTTTCAAAAGGAAAAGGTCAATTATACTCACATCAAGACAAACTGCCTCCTTTAAAAAGATAATAAAACAATACACACGTACAATATTAGAGATACAACTTGTTGATGAAAGATTGATCTATAAATCCAAAAGTTTCTTTGCTTTATCTTTTGTTAAACACAGGTGAGAAATGCTATATACACTCTCAAGTACATACTCCTTATATAACAATAAAAATTATCATTAAATTCAAAATTCAATGGTGATCCATCCAAAATTCAAATGTGATTTCATTGCAACGTTAGAGAGTGTGCATTTGGAAGACAATGTAGAATTTCTCTTTTCCTTTTTCATTTTGTAATTTTCCCGTCCATATACGAAAAATTTGAAACCATACTTTTACCCTTTAATGATGACATGTCTTGTTGATTTCTTTTCTTTTTATTCTATTCAATATCGGGAAAGGCGAAAATAAGAAAATTACAAGAAAATAAAAACCTCCTGGGAATTAGTTAAATAAATCTCCTGGCCCATGAAACGAACCTAGACCACCAAAGAAAGAGGTCCGGTTAAAGTTGGCAAAGTTCCGAAAATGGAACAAACTACGGACCGGCCAGCAAAGGGAAAAATGGGGCATGACAATCTGGAGGCCCTTCAACCCTATCCAGATAACATGTCTTGTCTTGTTTATGCATTCAAATGATTCGATCTTGAGGCAACTAAATTTGACTTGGCATATTCAGGATGGAGAAACTAGAGATTTCTAGGCGTGGTTCTCAAGCCAAGATATTGGGAACCGTTGTTGCCTTTGCTGGTGCAACACTCATGACCCTATACAGGGGGATTGCCGTGATTTCTCTACATACTCGAAGCTCGCATCAACATGTCTCCTCCTCAAAACTATTCTTAGATAGGGATTCAATAAAGGGCTCCCTCATGCTTGGCGTTTCATACCTTTCACTGTCAGCATTCTACATATTACAGGTGATTTAGACTTGATATTCAAAAAATAGCTAGACTGCTTATCTATATACAATCAACAAACAGAAATTAAGAACTATTGAATCCCAAGGTTGCATGAATCCTCTCAAACGGTTGAAGAATGCTAGTATGCTTTTGAGTTATCGCTCATAGGAGCACTAGCAACAGCTTATCTTTCCTCTCACTTTCTCCTAACATTTATTTGAAAAAATATTCAAATGGTATAAGAGAAATGAGAGAGGAAATAAAGAAAAAATAAAGTTTTTTTTTGAATAAAATAATGTTAAGGGAAGCACATTTAAAATAATCATAGCATTAGTAACTTATTTTGATTAATTTAAAGCATCGGATGAATGTGAAAAAAACTTTTCTGAATGAAACTCTTGAAGAAGAGATGTACATGAAATAACCTGACGGGTTTTATTTTGATAAAGGTGACTATCTAGTTTACAAGTTAACTAAATCTATATATGGACTAAAACAATCATTTCATCAATGTTATTTAAAATTTCATAATGTTATTACTTCATTTTATAGAGAACATTGTGCATAATTGAATATACCAAAAATAGTGGGAGTGAGTTTATATTTTCTTAGTTTTATAGTTGATGTTTTACTTGCAACTAATGATTTGGGTCTACTACATGAATAAACAATTTATTTTTCAAAACTTTGAAATGAATGACTTAGGTGAAGCCTCTAATTATGTCCTAGGCATAGAGATTCACTGAGATAAATTTGAAAATATTCTAGATTTGTCTCATAAAGCCACTATTGAAAGGGTTTTGGAGAAACTCATAATGCATGAACGTACACCGTACCTAATGCATCACCCATGTTGTTAAGATAGATTAATACATTGTAATTACATGGAAGGAAAACATAACCGCTATGATTGATGTATTGTATCTCTCTTTACATGAAACTAAAGCTTGAGTAGTTTTTTTTTTTTTAATTTATGACCATGCATGTTTAATTTTAGTTACCCAAATAATTCTAAAGATGTGTCATGGGAGACAACTCAGACAAATGAGAGAATATTAGAACACATCTCCAATAAGGAGATTTGAAGTGACCAACATGTCACATATGTTATATATTATATAGAATATTATTTTAAAAGATATTTTATTAAATTAAAAAGTTGGGTAATTAAAAATATAGATAACTACTAAAGATGAAATTAAAAGGTTGTCTCCCTTGAATTTCATTAAACGTTGTCTCCCTTGATAGAAGGAAGTAACGTTAGTATTGTGGATAAGGGTTTAGGCCTTCTCACTACAAAAAAACTTGCTCATTAGCGGCAACATTTTGTCGCCGCTAAAATTCTCATAGTCGACGCTAATTATATATCATTGGCTGATGATGACATAATAGTGGCGACTGCTAATAATATTTTTGGGTTGACACTGTTGATCAACCGCGTCAACATGTCGATGCTAATTATCATCAGCCGATGATAACCCAACAGCAACGACATTAATATTTTTGAGTCGACGCTAAAGGGTTTCAACAAAAACCATTTGTCACCACTAGTGGTGTATCATCAACATCGACCCCAAAGTCACCGTTGATGGTATATCATTGGCGTCGAATTACATTGACACTAATGCCTAAAAAATAAAAAAATAAAAAATAATGTTATCAGCATCAACTCTGGCCTGTCATCACTGATAATTTACTATTATATAGTCGACACTGATGGTATATATATCATCAGCAGCGACTCTTGTAGTGTCTATAAATAAGCCTGCAACTCTCAACCATTCACAACTTTAATGTTAAGATAAACTAAAAAAATCTATCCATCACATTCCATACAAACATATTATTGTAAGGGTTGTAAGATTCAACAAATTCACATACGTTGAACTTTGTTTCTTCAATTAAAGCACTTGAGCAATAATGGCTGGAAGTGTTTTATGATTCTTTTTATGTTAGTATGTTAATTTTCTTTCAAAATCTTACACTATAATCTTGTTTCTATTAAAGTATTATTTTTAATTACAATCAAACGGTCAATATTGCTTACTTTATGAAACTATTTTTTAAAGTTTAAAAAACTTTAAGAATAGCTATAAAACCATATATACTCGTTAAAACATAAATTTTGGTTGAAATGAAGAGATAGAATAAAATAAACGTCGTGTAAATTAAATAAAATAAGATAATTATATAGATGTATGAGTTGAAGTATCGGAACTAAATATTTTGGTCTTGTCCACTCAAAAAGGAACAAAATTGATGACTATTGCAGACGGCTACAATCAAGATGTATCCAGCACCAATAACTCTCACATCATTGACGTGCTTATCGGGCACCTTTCTCTCCACTATTATGGCAGCAATCTTGGATCATAAAGCTTCATCATGGAGATTGTCATGGAACATCACCCTTCTTGCACCAATCTATAGTGTGAGCTTATAAATCCCACCCCTTCTTTCTTTTCTTTTCCTCTTTAATCCATGAAAACCTAATTTTATGATTTTCTTCAGGGAGTTATGATATTTGGAATTACAGTTTATGTTCAAACGTTGGCAATAAGAAAAAAAGGACCAGTTTTCATGACAGCGTTTAGACCATTGGCCACAATAATTGTGACAATTATGGGCCTTCTCATTTTAGGAAATGCTTTATACTTGGGAAGGTAAATGTGGATTACTTTTGTCTAGAAAAAATGAGAAATGTACAAATTTGGAATTAATATTTCTTATATTTTTCCTGCTTTTCTTCCGGTGCCATTGGGGCTGCATTGATAATTCTTGGTTTGTACACAACGCTATGGGGAAAGGAAAAAGAGAAGCAGGATAAGCTATTGGAGGAAACCGTACGTGTAGAGGAAAGTATCGAAATCAAACAAGAAAAGTAATTATGTATATGTTCAGGGCAGTGAATCTACGTACAAAACGATGCTTTGTAGGTTGCATTTTTGCTAAATCTTTACGAGACTTCACTCGTTCACTAGAGAAATTTAGGGGTTTAAAAGACTTATTGCATGTGATAAATGCAATCGTATTTTCTACAAAAGATGATGTAGACACTACAAAAAAACAAGCAATTAGCCACGTGGCTACAGTAGCCGTTACTGTAGCCACATGGCTAATTGGCCACGTGTAATAAATACACGTGGCGAGATGACAGTTAGCCACCTGTATTAATACACGTGGCCAAATGGCCACGCGTATTAAGTACGCGTGGCCAAGTAGCCATGTGTATTTATTAAGCGTGGCCAATTAGCCACGTGTATTTATTAAGCGTGACCAATTAGCCACGTGTATTAAATACACGTGGCTAAAATATTTATATTTTTTTATATTTATATTTGCAGTTAGCCACGTGTATTAATTACACGTGGCCAATTGTTTTTATCAATTATATATTAATATTCACAATTTTTATTAAGGTTTTGTAATAATATATATATATATATATATATATATATATATATATATATATATATATATATGTATAAGAGAGTTGGCCACGTGGCCAGAATTTGGGTCGGTAGGCGCGCGGGAATTGTCCCACGCCCACCTGACCACTCAGCTTTCAAATTTCAAATATAATATATATATATATACATAAAATCGCTCTCTCTCTCTCTCTCTCTCTCTCTCCTCTCTCTCTCCTCTCTCTCTCTCTCTCTCTCTCTCTCTCTCTCTCTCTCTCTCTCTCTCTCTCTCTCCGTCAGTACTGGACCACCGGCCAGCTCCCCGACCACCGCGTGGTCGGCCTTCCCGACGGCCTCCCCAACCACCCACGCTCATTCCGGTGAGTCCGACGTAGTAGAACGTACAATTTTGTTGTTTCTCAGTAACGCAGTTGTGACCGAGTCGCCAGGTGGGATTGAGTTGAACTCGAGCGTCGAGGACTTGCTCGAGTCGCGGTCGACCAAGCAGTAAGAAAACGACGACGCTTTGATCTGAGAGGTAAGCGAAAGTGGGCCCCCACCAAGCCCGAGTAATCCGGCGGCGCCGACGAACAGAACTTCATCTTCGTGGCCGCAACCCAAAGCGACGTCGTTCACCGCGCCGGAGTTCCCTAACGACAGCGTCTCAGTGACGAAATCGCAGACCGTGTACGAGTCGTCGCCGTACGCGACCTGGTAGAGGCAGTGGTCGTTGCGACAGCCGGCGTTATCGAGGGAGGTTCATTGCTGCTACCAAAAAAAAAAAAAAAAAAAAAGAAGAAAAGAACAGATTTGTTCTTTTCTTCTTTCTTTTTTTAAGCAATAATATCATTGTTGAAGACATGTGTTAAGAATACGTAGTAAAAAAAAAAAAAAAATTCCATTTTTAAAAAAAAAAAAAAGAAAAAAGAAAAATACATTTAGCCACGTGTATTTAATACACGTGGCTAATTGTTCGCCACGTGTATTTTAGACGTGGCTGACAGTTAGCCGCGTGTATTTTGATACACGTGGCCACTTGGACACGTGTATTAAAATACACATGGCTAAATGTGCATTTAGTGACACCCAGATCCGCTGCGTGGGGCACACATGGCCACTTGCACGTGACCAACAGTTCGCCACATGTACAGTGACCATACACGTGGCGAAATGTAAGTTGCGAAAATCATTTTTTTTTTGTAGTGAGAGTAGATGTTTATATTTCATTTCTAGTTTTAATGCTAGGAATTAGCATTATGTAAGTTTAAGGTGTGATAAGTTTTGAAATATTCTATTCAAGACCCCTTAATTTACTTTTGTTAACCTTTGTTTATATGTAATGTTTTATTGTGTTTTAGTGTTATCTCTCATTTTTAGCTCTTTATTGGAAACAAGCTCAAATTATCAAAATTAAGCCTAAAAGATAGCAAGGGCAATGAAGATCAACTAAGGACTTCAAGATCATCACTACCAAGAAAAATTGGATTTATCACTGTCAAGAGAAAGTCGATTGATCGACTTTATAATCGATTGAGTGACTTGCCATCGAGCAATTCAGAACAACTGATCGAACGAATAATCGATCGATTGACTTCGTGGTCGATCGAGTGACTTTTGTTCTTCCAGAACGTCAGATATTTCAGAATTTCTATGTGGTGAGAATCAAAAGTTGGTTTGTGCGGCCAAAAATGGATGTCGACATCGTCTCTTTGTGTGGCCATAATCGACTCTTGTTGATATTTTTTGGATTGAATTCTCTATAAATATGAGAGGTAGCCTAGGGTTTATTTTATGCATTCTTTTGGGGTTTTGATTTTCTCAAGTGCATCCCTAGTTTATTTTTGTGCCTTTTACTCTCCTTTGATGCAACTCTCTGAGCCAAAATCCATAGAGCTTTTTTCCTTTGCTTTTCTCCTTGTTTTTTCATTTCTAGCTTAGGGTTTGTATTTCTTTTTCTTTTCTTTTTGTAATCCGAATTTCTTAATTTTAAGATTGTATTTATAGTTCATTGTAATTTTGTTTCTTTATTGTTTTTCATAGATTTCATGCTTAGATTAGTTTTCATTATATGTAGCTAAGTCCATTCTTAGGGTTTGATCAAGTCTTTTCCAAATACCATGGATTGTTCTTGATATTCTTAGGCTTTTCTTGATGTGTATAATGATTGCATGGTCTTGAGGATTTGGGTGTAACTAAATCATTTCACAAGTAGTTGTTAGGTGGGTGATTTGGGTGTAATTAGATGGCTTATTATTACTTCTTAACTAAAGTAACTTTATGTCGAGGTCGTCGTATGGTTGATACCCATTACACGCTCATATAATGTATGTTAGGGAGATCCATATTAGACTTTAAGCTTTCTATTGGTATGCGGTTTGGATGAGATCATTACCTTAAGTTTTATTTCCTTACTTTTACTTTCGTTTTCATCACTTTACTTGTTTTAGTTTCTAAACTAAAACTTTTCTTTCTTTTTCAAAGTTAAATTAGATACATTTTTAAATATTCAATTACGCAAAACAACCCTCCAATCCTTGTCGTTCGACACCCTTACTATAGTACAAAGATTCGTACTATTGCGAGTGGTTCAATAAAACAATAAAATCCACGTTCGTCGCGTTGAGCAACGTACTAGTTATTGTGTACAATGATGATGAATAATAAGGAATCGAAAAGAGAGAAAGCAAGAGAAAAACTAAGACAAGATTTACGTGGTTCAGCAATTTGCCTACATTCATAGGAGTGCGGCTATATTTAATAAATTTATTTAGGATTACAGTATAACATATTTATAGCAAAACCTTAATGTACAGACATATATGAAAAGAGAGCCCCAACTATAAGGATGGGCTGTAAAACTTGAGTTTTACAGCCTCCAATAATAAATTGACACATCACTTAAATACAAAATACACATTAAACATAAAAACACCAGATTTTTTAAACAAAAACAAAACTAAGGACAAAATAGAACTTTTTGAATTTTATATTTTACAAAGAAGACCCACGACGCTTGCTAATGAATCTGTAAATCTGAGCCGAAGCTGTGAATCTGCCGAAGGTTTTAGTGGGTGGAGACAAAAAATCTGCCGAAGGTTTTAGTACTGAAGGTTTTAATCTGCTGAAGCTTTCATAGTAAAGACGCTGAAGACGCAGTGACGCTGAAGACACAATGAAGACGCTGAAGATTTCACAGTAAAGACAAAATAATCTTGGCTCTTTAAGGTGTGGGTGGAGCTTTGTCAAAAAGGTATTCTTTTTAAATAAATTCTTTCTCTCTTATTTGTTTTCACATGGACTAAATGCTTTGGAGATTCAAAGAGAGATTTGATAAAATTTTGATATTTTTAAGCCGTTTCTCTGTTCCCAAGTTGTATATAAATAAATTTTGGCCTTTTGCTTCATAGAGAATGTGGGCAAGCAATTTTAATTTCTTCCATAAATTATTCAATTAAAGATAATGAAAACAAGTTTGTATAGGCTATAAATTCAAATCTTAAGATTATTAGATTGCTAACACAAATTAAATAAAGATCCATGGGTAATCTTAAGAGATAAGAATTCTTTTGATTATAACATATAACAAATCTTAATTATTGATGAACAAGGATTTCTAATGGCTGATTAGATGACATGAACAGAATAAACCTATTGCTTTTGTTTCTTTCATTTTTGTCCTCTTCTCGTGAACAAAGATAATTTTAATTATTATCTTTTTCTTTTTCTTTTTTGTTACTTTCTTTCTCTCTTACCGTTGCCATCTTTTTTTCTTTTTCTTTAATGCTTCTTCTAGGAGGTAAATATAGTTCATGGAATTGGAATAGCACTCCATAATTGACACATAGTCTCAATTTACAACATTATAACTGTACAATTTAGTAAGGCTAAATTCCAAAAAGTAATGGTACATTACTTCATTTTAGGTGAAGAATGGATGAAGTTGAGGAGCAGCAAAGTCAACCACTTTGTGAGCAAATAAACTCATGTGGTGATGAATTTATTGAAGATTTACACCCTGATGATGAAATAATAGAAGATCAAAATGATATAAACTTGCTTGGGAATGATTTGAAGCAGTCAACTGCCAATTTTTCTTCATATAGGTCCTTTGGAACCATGCCTTGGTTTGGAATTCGATGAGGTAGAAGATGCTCGTATATGTTATAATGCTTATGCAAGGAAAAAAGGTTTTAGCATTAGAAAAAATCATACTCGACTATCGAAGGGAGACGACAAGTTATTGATTGGGGTAGATTATTCTTGCTCAAGGGAAGGATTTCGTCATAAGAGTTATAAAAAAAAAAAAAAAATCCATATAAATTCGGAGCCCGCAGAAACAAGGGTAGGATGTAAAGCAATGATGGGTATAAAGAAAGTAGGTTTAAGATGGACTGTAAGTAAGTTCATAATTGAACATAATCATGAGCTCCTTACTCCTAAAAGTACACGTTTTCTTCATGGACATAGAGTGGTGACACGTGCCCAAAAAAATCTTATAGATACGCTCAATGAATCCGGTGTACCTCCAAGGAAGATAATGTCTGTGTTGAGTAAAGAATCCGGTGGTGACTACAATATTGGGTGTATTGCTAAAGATGTTGAAAATTATTTGGGCAATAGAAGAAGAGATCTTATTGGAAAGGGAGATGCACAAAGAATGTATAATTATTTTCTTGAGAGCCAAAGCAAAAACCCAAGTTTTTTCTTCTCAATCGAAGTAGATGAAAATGGATGCATGGGAAATTGTTTTTGGGCAGATGCTAGATCACGAGCTGCATACCAGTATTTTGGGGACGTTGTTACTTTTGATGCTACCTACTTGACAAATCGTTATAAGATGCCTTTTGTTCCTTTTACTGGAGTTAACCATCATCATCAATCTCAAATGTTTGGATGTGCTTTGCTCGTAAATGAGACGACTGAATCTTATACATGGTTGTTGAAAACATGGCTTACAGCAATGCTCAAACGTGCTCCTTCTACAATTATCACATAAGATGACAAGGCTATGGCTAAGGCAATTGCAGAGGTACTACCAAATACTACTCATAGATTGTGTTTATGGCATATTTTACAAAAAGTTCCAGAACACTTTGCTCATATATATAATAAATATCCATCTTTCCAAGTAGATTTTCATCGTTGTATTCATGACACACTCACTATTGAAGAGTTTGAGTCGGAATGGGGTCTTCTTGTAAGCAAGTATGAGTTGAGAGAGAATGATTGGTTGAATAAACTATATATGCGTCGTGAAAAGTGGGTACAAGCTTACTTGCAAAACACATTTTGTGCCGGCATGTCTACAACTCAACGAAGTGAGAGTATGAATAAGTTTTTTAAAGATTATGTTCGTTCGAGCACAATAGTGTGTGACTTTGTTCATCAGTACGACAAAGCATTAAATGCACGTTATCTTAAAGAGAAAGAAAAAGATGTCAAGACAAACACTTCTAGACCAATTTTAAAAACATGTTATAAGATGGAAGCCGAGGCAGCAAAAGTTTACACAAGAAAGTCATTTTTGATATTTCAAGAAGAGTTATTTAAAAGTCAAAAATACAATTCATCTAAACATCGGAAAGAATGAGGGCAGAAGATATATAGAGTGACCCATCATGAGAGACAAAGTCCATTTTATGAAGTTGCACTTGATGTTCTTGAAAAGAAAGCTACTTGTACATGTCATATGTTTGAATTTGTTGGAATACTATGTAGGCACATTCTTCAAGTTTTTTTGAAGAAATCTTTGGTGGACATTCTTCCTCAATATTATGTTTTAGAGAGATGGACGATCAATGCCAAGAGTCGTGTTATACATGGCATATCTAGTGATGAAATACAAGTAGAGACACAAAATTCTTCCACCTTGATGAGAAATAGCTTAAAGTTGCAATTCGATGATGTTGTAGAATTGGGGTCCCATTCGGAAAAAAAGTATGAACATCTTGGCATTGGTTTACAAAAGCTTCGTCATGAGCTTTTGACAATGGATGATGATTGTGATAAAGATATAGAGGTTGGTGATGTAGGAAGTGCCGATGGTCTTGTATTAAACAGCCAAGTATTGTCAAATATTACATTCAGGTTGCAAGATCCTGTACATGTTCCTTTTAGAGGACGACCCAAATCTTTGAGACAAAAACATCCAAAGGAAAAAAAAGCATCCTCCACAAGGACTTGTAGCATTTGCAAAAAAACAGGGCATTTGAGAAGCAATTGTTCGTCACATAAGCAAACAAGGTATTCTTATAATTTTTATTATTATTATTTGCAATACTTTACATTAAAATATTTTTTTAAAATGCTATTTTTCAGTAGGGATATTGACAACACAAATTTGAGGCTGGATAACTTGGGGTCGATAGACCAACAAAGTTTAGTAAAGGTAAATTTTCATTACAACATATTTTCTACCAAGGTAATATGTGATTGTTTGATTAATAGTGAAGATATCTATTATTTAACTTTTGTTTATTTGTAAATAATTTACAGTGCTCCTTACCAACTATGGTGTATCCCTCACAACAACATCTGTTATGTCTCAAGATCCTGTAGCTTCATCATATACAATTAATATTGGTGCAAATAGGATGAACGACTATGAAACTCTTTGAAGTTGCTGTGATTTTTTTTTTTTTTTTTTTGTGTTTGACTACTGGATAATTTTGTTTACTTCAGTTTCTGTACACATATAGTTTTCCTTTTTACAATTCATTTGCATAGAATTGAGACCTGAATTAGATGTTAGAAATAAATTTTTGAAGTTACAAGGCCAGGGCAGCTTCAGCCAGTTTTGAAATGAAATCATTCCATTTGCCATTTTTTGTCTTCACCACAACCAGTTGCAACATATATTTTACGACTTCTTTAGAAAGAATTGCTAAACAGCAGTAACATAAGCAAGAATCCCTTTTGGCTTTAGTTGGCAGCCGGTTTTGCAATGGCTTGCTTAACAGCATCAGATTCTTCCAGAAGCAAAAATGACTCCTTACTTCAATCTCAGGCTCCACTGGATCCTCGTATCTGCAGCCAAATATTTCGTAAGGCACATTTTAAGAAGCTTAATGAAAATATACAGTTCTAGAATCAAAAACTCAAGCTCTCTATGCACAAAAATAATTCAAGTAAAAATGGCTAATGGGCTAAAGGCTAATGTCTAGACCCTAGATGCAGTAACTACAGTTGCAACAATGGCAGATCAAAAGAGAAATTTCAGAACATGAAAGAAAATCATCAGATCTGAAATGATAAAAGCCCCAAGTCAAATCAAGTATACAAGTACATAATATGTCACAGATCTGTGATCCACAATAACAGATCTGTCGATGGATAACAGAAAATCATCTTATTTATATGTTTAGTAGACAACTCTGAAACATAACAAGGCACAACAAGAGCTACACCTGAAAATTGAATAATGATAAAAAAAAAAAAAAAAATTAAATACCATGAAACAGAACATAAAAAATTAAATAGTTTCCAATTCATCACTAACAATATGCAATTTAACGCCTGAAAATGTCAGCATGATCTAAAAAATCAATGACGATCATAACTTTTCACAAAAACAAATGTAATGGAATATACACAAAGAGTCACTCAAATAAAACTCATTTTTTGTTCAATCACACACACACACTTGTCTGTATATAAAATTTTCAAAATATGATGTAATGATAAAACAAATATCCAGCCAATATTCTTTTCCCTCCAATAAAATTACAGAGACAGTGACCCATGTAATTAAGATGTTATTTATTCAAATTTTAATTGATAACGCTAATGCAATGGAATGCATTTCATTATTTTGCACACATATAAAAGACCAGAATGAGATATTTTTCTATTTTCTGGTCCAAATCTCAAACATATTGGAAAAAGCTTGATAATATGATTTTCTGTTGCTATTGGCAAAAACTACTCACAAAAAAATTAAGGCAATCTCAGTTCACTAGAAAAATGTTTACCATTCTTGTGTCCATTAATGTATTCTTTGATTAAGAAGGAAACAAGACAAAGAAGAAAAGAACCCGTCACATACCTTTTTTAAATGATTCACGCAAATCTGTAATGATCAGCAACATGGCAATTAGTAATGAAAAACTCAATTGTCAAAGCCTTCTCTCTCTGCTTGGTCACTTAGGCGTTTTAACAACATTTACGATGCCATCAACTCCAACAAGAATACTTCACCAAACAACAAGAACTCCAGCAAGAGGTCTTTCCAACTCCAACATTTAGAAGACAATCAAAATTGGCTCCCATTCTGAGGATGGAGACCTTGAATGCATTGGAAATCATGTAAGAACCCAAACCAAAGAAATGTCTCGGTCAGAATGAAACACCATTGCTAGGTCCTTTTGACGGCGGAAACAGCTCCATGATGTCTCCAATCAAAATCGGCCGGAAGATCTTCGATCGGCAAGATCGGGTAAGTTCCGATAACTGGGTCACGCAGTGGGTCACCGACGGGTCCATCGAGAACTAAACACCGCGAAACTGAGCTCGTGCTCCTCCTGCGACCCGTACGACTTGTCCTACCTCCGCTTGAACAGTTCGAAGTGCTGGTGCTCCGCTTAGGCTGGCGGGACGGTGTGGTGGTGACGTTCGGCGGAGGAGGCAGCTGTGGGTGGCTTGTTTCTAAGGCTGGCAAGGCAACGCTTAAATTAGGTGAGTTGATAATTTGTTTCAAAGAGTTGTTTCAAAAAGAATCGGGTGATTCCATGTTTATTGCATTTTTGTGAGTTTTAATGAGCTGTCCTCTAATAAGTGGATGCTATAAAAGGAGGGTTTTACAGCCCATCCTGATTGAAGGTATTCTCTAAGAAGTATTCTGACAATGTATGATAGTAAACAAAAACTAATATTGAAGGTGAAAGGAAAATCAAGAAGGGAAATAGTGAAGAGGGAAGAGAAAACCTTATCCGTAAAACTTATGAGAAAAATATCAATTTACGAAATTATAAGATTTAAAAGAAAGAGGATAAAATGTAGACAGTAGACTTATGATGCGTTGCAAACAATAATAAGTTAAGCATAGATAGGCCTAAAGGCAGTTGAGTAACTATGGAAGGATTTTCGGCTAGAAGACTTAGATTTTTATTTTTATTTTTATTTTTATTATTTTTATTTTTATTATTATTATTATTATTATTATTATTATTATTATTATTATTATTATTTTTATTTTTTATATCAATAGAATGCCTCGTTCAAATGGTGGGAAGTCAGGTTTGAATGGTTCCATGTGTCGCCAAGTGTCGAGCGCGGGAAAAAGGACATCCGAAATTTAAATCGTGGATAAGCCCGTTCGAGTGGTTGGAACATGTCATTCGAATGGCAAAGCATCTCCAAGTGTCAAGCCAAGATCGAATTGTCAATTTGAAATAGACAACCATAATTCTTCACGTGCGGAATTGACTGAAAAAGCGCTTGTTTTAATATTGAGCGTTAAATTGTCGAGAATGGGCTAGCTTGGTATTCGAACAACATGACATTGACTCGACGTAAATGTAATGCATCTGACTCGATGTCATTGAACAGTAGCGTATTCCAATCAAACACTAATGCACATTGTCAAATTTTTTTGGCGATTTAAGGCAGCCAAGTTGGAGGAAAAATGTTGCCTCTTTTTTTAAGAGAATCAAGAGAGAGGGAGAGTTGTGATATATATATATATATTTTGTTTTTTTTCAAATTGAATAAAAAAAAGGGTTACAAGGGAGGATCATTCCCACTTCTGATCCAAAAGAAAGAAGAAGTGAATGATCTTATTAATGAAAAAGGGATGGGCTCCCTAACAGTAGACCCAATCCAAACTAAAACAACACTGAAATAATTACAAAGTTTAGGAAATGGGTCAAACAAATGATCTGGTCCTATCAATGGGCAGCACAAGACAGTTTGAAAAGTTAAAGGATAACAGATTAGGACACACCTATCTGCACCTCCACTTGAAAATAACAACAACTACCAATAGATGGCTGAAGCAGTAAAAGCGCTGTTAGAGTTCGAAATCAGGACTGCAAGTAAGAGAGGGACTAACACAAATTTAAATACAGTAGTTTCTTGTAAAGGAAAACAATAACCTAAGTAATATAAAAAACAACAACACAGATCCAGTTGAGGGAAGGGGCTGGGAGTCGCCAGTGGCGACGCGTGAAGACCACGCACCACCATTGGAAGACCTCTCTCCAACGGTGATCACAGGGGGCGGCCATGAACCGTCGACAATTAGGACGGGGGAAGAATGAATGGAGAAACGTGGCCAACACACCTCAGAAAGGGAGACAAAGTCCCTGGTGCGTGCAAGCCACTCTCTAATGCGTGGACGTCGGAAGAAATAGTGACGAGCATCGGTGGAAGCAGAAGACACCAACGAACCCACTGGAAAGGCGCGTGTCGTGCAAAATTTGACGGAGGAGTGTAGATCTAGATCTAGATCCAAAAATTTCGACCCAAAAACCTAGCAAAAAATTGCAGTAGACACGATGGAGGAAGGGGATGATCGGTGAGAGCTGTGTTGAAGGGAAGGAAAGCAAGTAAAAAACCTCGAAGGAGGTGGATAAAGGTAGAGCAAGCTCCAGCAAGATAAAGGCCTCAGCAAAGACGTTAGCAAAGGGAGGAAAGGGGATGAGAGAAAGAGAAAAGGGAGAGGAGGAGGAGGAAAGCACATAGCTTCCCTCCTCCTATGGTGTTTGGGTGGAAGGAGTTTTCAAAGAAAGAAGGGTTTAGAGAGAAGGAGGAGCCTCTCTCTCTTCACTTATCTTGAAGATTGCTCGTACAGTTTGGGGAGAGCTGTGAGTTGAATGCATTGAAAGAGGAGAAGTCCTAGAGTAAAAAATGGGAGTTCTAGTAAGAGAAATGAAGGACTTTGAAGGAGATACTTAGAGGGAAAGCTCTAAAGGTATGATGTTTCTACACCCTTGTCTCCATTATCATTTTCTTAAGTTGATGTGTTGCCAATTTAATGGTTGTTGTTATGAGATTAGTGGAGTTATTGATACTATCAGGAGTGAGTTTGAAGTTTGCTTAAAGATTGAGAGTGGGAGGTTAGGGTTTAATCAAAGATGAGATATTTTACATAAAAAGTTTACAGTTTAAGTAGTTTGTTCAGTTAGGGTGGAATGTATGGAGTTTAGGAGGGAAGTTATGAAAGAAATGCTAGGTTTTAGAGTAGTTTCACATAGAAAGTACTTGGAATTGAGTATTAATGTTCGAACGAGATAAGTCTTGTTCAAACCTGATGAACTAGCTAGGGAGCTCCCGTCGATGGGTGTTCAAACTCCGTTTGAATAAGGTAACCCCCAAAAAGCTTTGGTCGCAATGCGATCATATCTCGTTCGAATGAGGTAACCACCTAGAGAGCTCCAGTCGCAATGCGATCACATCCCATTTGTAACACCTTGGTTCTCTAAGGAGAACTAGAATGTTAACTACATAGCCTTCAAAGGTGCAAATGTCATAATTTAGAACATACGAGCACATCTATTACAATAAATGCTAAATGTCTAAAAATACCTTTATTAAAACAATGCGGAAACGTAAAGGTCTAAAAACAACAATAATTTTTTTTTTCTTTCCTGTGCCATATGCACTTTTTGAAAAATAACTAATAAAACAATAAAAAAAACATTCATTTTCCCCAGAATTGTCACAAATGGGATCACTGCATAGTCTACATGGGCTATTTAGTATTGGCGATTTTAGTTACTAAGTTGTGAACTTACGTGTTCTTTTTCCACCTGTAATTTTTGTTTTGTTTTGCGGAGTAGCTAGCGCTATAGTTGAGGTAGAAGGTGTCTAGTGGTGGATATAGTTGTCTTCGAGAGATTTATTTGGTTAATGCAAGTTTTTTCTCTTAATGGTACTTGACGCTCTGATTGTGTAATGTTATTATATGTTGTACAAAAAATGAAGAAGGGGATATTGTAATTTTGGGTTTTCTTTCTACTACAATTATTTGATAAAGAGGAGTTAGAGGTAACACTTCAGATTGTTTTTAATTAAATAATTTGAGGGCGTTACACTCTTGCTCTCTGCATATTTTCAAACGAAGGGAATGAAAGTTTTCATTCCCATAATCTATTCACATTTTAAAACTTTAAATGCGTGCTAAATATGCCGTCTCATTCAAACACCGCTTTATCCCGTTTGAACGCGACATGTCAGTCAGCATTAAATGCCTATCAAATCTCACCTAACCACATATGTGGGTTGAAGTGGGCCGTTGATCTCCACCTACTACTCCAATGTGTGATGACAGGTAGAGATGCCATCTCGTTTGAATACATTTAATCAGTATTAAATTTTTATTTTTATTTCTTTTAGTTTTTAACCCGTCTTCCAGCCTATCTGCCATCACCTTTTGTTTTTTTAATTTTTTTTTTTATATATTTTTAGTTTTTATATTTAATATACTTATTTATTTATTTTTATGGGTGAAACTTGTTATGATTTTATTAGATTTGGCGTGACACACTAACGGAATCCGTCAAGTTTTTTAATGGAATTTGATAGCGAAACTAATTTCTATTTTTGCATACCACATAGAGCTCTCGATCATCACATGCATTAATTTTAAAATCATAGGGAGCTTATTACCACTACAAGAAATTTGATTATTAGTGGCCACATTATTAGCAGCCAAACACAACTGGCCGCTAATAGTTGCCGCTATATGTAAACTATTAGTGGCCACCTAATTGTGGCCGCTAAAAATGGACGCTAATACACAAAAATATTAAAATTAGCGATGAAATTCGGGTCGCCGCTAATAAGTGACCGCTAATAACTTGGCGGAGAGTTGCGGGAAATTTCGGGAAGCGATTAGCGGCCACTTATATGGCTGCTAATAATATTTTTAATTTTTCCTTTTTTCGTTTTTTTTTTTTTTAATGTTTATGTTTTCAAAATTTTCAGTTTTTTTTTTTTTGTAAAAAATAATTTTTTTTTTGTTTTTGGTTTTTTTCGATAAATTGGTTTTTTTTTTTTTTTAAAAAAAGTTCATTTTTGGTTTTTCTTTCAACAAAAAAAAAAAAAAAATTTAGTAGAAAACTAGTTTTTCTTTTTATTTTTCCTTTTTTTTTTAAAAAAAAAAAAATATTTTCATAATTAATGCACTATGGTCGATCAGATGGTTTAGCAATCATAGTAATCGATCAAGCCTTCATTGTGTGAAGTCTGATCAGTCGAACTCCATCACGATCGATCAAATGATCTATCGATCCTATTGATCTATAAAGATCGATCGAATGATCTATCGATCATATTGATCGATCATGATTGATCGGATGATCTATCGATCCTATTGATCGATCACGATCGATCGGATGATCTATCAATCCTATGGATCTATCACGATCGATTGGATGATCTATCGATCCTATTGATAGATCACGATCGATCGGATGATCTATCGGTCCTATTGATCGATCACGATCGATCAGATGATCTATCGATCCTATTGATTGATCACGATCGATCATATGATCTATTGATCCTATTCACGATCGATCGGATGATCTATCGATCTTATTGATCAATCTTGATAGACCAATAAGATCCATAGATCATCCGATTGATCATGATGGATCAATAGGACAGATAAATCATCCGATCGATCATGATGAATCAATAGGACCGATAAATCATCCGATCGATTGCGATGGATCAATAGGACCGATAGATCATCCGATTCATCGTGATCAATTAATAGGATCGATAGATCATTCGATCGATCTTGATAGACCAATAGGATCGATAGATCATCCAATCGATCGTGATCGATCGATAGGACCGATAGATCATCCGATCGATCCTGATCAATCAATAGATCATCCGTAATCGATCAATATGATCGATCGTGATTGATCAATATGATCGATAGATCATCCAATCAATTGCGATCGATCGATAGGACCATAGATCATCCAATCGATTGCGATCGATCGATAGGACCATAGATCATCCGATCGATCGCGATCGATCAATAGGATCGATAGCGATCGATCAATAGGATCGATAGATCATCCGATCGATCGTGATCGATCAATAGGATCGATAGATCATCTGATCGATATTGATCGATCAATAGGATCGATAGATCATCCGATCAATCGTGATCGATCAATACGATCGATAGATCATTCGATCGATCTTTATAGACTAATAGGATCGATAGATCATTTGATCGATCGTGATGGAGTTCGACTGATCAGACTTCACACAATGAAGGTTTGATCGATTAATATGATGGGATAATTGCACCGGAGGTCCCTGTGGTATACCATAATTATTTTTCACTCCCTATGGTTTAAAAAGTTCATGGGAGGTCCCTGTGGTATACCATAATAACGTTTTAGTCCCTACGTCAATTTTCCGTCCATCAAATTGACGGATTCTGTTAGCCCGCCACGTCAGACCCACTCAGAAATTGACACGTGTATATTTGTTTTCAAATTAGTTTTTAGTTGTTTTTTGGATTTTGCACGTCGTCTGGGGTTGGCCACGTCGGCTAACTAGAGTTTAGTAAATTTTAGGGCTGACTTCTTTTTCCCCAACAGTAAAAAAACTCAATTTACTCCGCCACTCTCCATAATCGCACAGTTTTGGTCCCTGATACTGATACCCGTAGCCGTCCGTCTTCTTCGCCAGTTCACGGTCTTCTTCGCCGGTCACGCTGTCACTCGTATTTCTTCGCCGGTCACCCTGCGCAGCCCATCGTCTACTTCGCCGGTCACGCTGCTCCCCTATCGTCTGCTTCGCCGGTCGTCGACGGTATTGTTGCTATTCTTCGTTCTTTTTTCATTCGTCTTTGCCGGTCACCACCATTTGGGGGTTTTTGTTCCACTGGGGATTTCTGTATGTATATTTTTGTTGAGAACCAAAAATCAGTCTGTAGAACAGATTTTTGTTTAGGGTTTACTCTGTTCACCTGAAATGTTGGAATTGGTTTGTGTTGATGTTTAATTGTTTCGGAGTTGGAAATAGATGGGTTGAAGATAGATGAGTTTGATCGGCCACTGATGGGATTAAATAGAGGTTGGAGACAGTGGGTTCCAAAAAGTTTGGCTTGTTTGTGGGGCTTGTGGGGCTTCTTGTGGGGCTTGTTTTCCCCATTTATTTGTCTGCATCCGTAATGATAGTGATGTTCCACTCTTTTTATATCTCTCGGGCATGCTGCATGTGAATTTGGGTGCCAAAGTTACTGAACTATGCTAAAATATTAACCATTCACATGTGTGGTCCATGTGGTAAAGCATTAACTATACTTTGTGGTCCATTACCGATTGAACACGTGGGTAGGTGATAGTTCCCTTTTCCTGTTGTTACTATGACACATACTTAAAAGTTGTGCTTTTGTTTTGTTTTTTTTTGTTTTGTTTTGTTCCTTTCTTTGTCACATTCACTTTCAACACTACTAAAACACCGCAGTTTCATTAGACTATGTTTGATTGTGATGTTGAGGGGGCTGGCTTCAAATTCCTAGGCCCATGTTACTTTTATTTGTGTTTTGGGAATTTGAACTATGTTGGGAGAAAAAAAATTAAAAATTAAGAATTAAGTTGCAAGTGTACTCATCTAATAACTTTTTTATATTGTCGCAGAAATGGTAAGAGTACTCATTTATTGTGGCGGTTACCCCGAATATCTACGCATGACCTACGTCGGAGGCGAGATATATGACCAAGGAGAAATTGACGAAGACCTATTATCGATTACGCATTGGGGAAAACAGCTACATAGTTTGGGGTACAGGAATCATAGTGGGTTTTGGTGTAAGCTTGATGATGAGTGGTCAGACAATGGACTTCATCACATCCGTAATGATAGTGATGTTATTGAGTTGATTGGTATGATACAAACAAAGAATACAAGAGTGTTGCACTTGTACGTGGATCATGAAACTGATGTGGCTGATTTAATTGACCCAACTGAACAACCAGCTGATGTTGAGAGAGGGGTTGGGGATGAGGGTTTAGTAGAAGATGGTGGTGTTGAGGAAGGTGTTGGGGAGGGTGTTGGGGAGGGTGTTGGGGAGGAGGAAGGTGTTGGGGAGGGTGTTGGGGAGGAGGAAGGTGTTGGGGAGGAGGAATATGTTGGGGAGGGTGTTGGGGAGGACTCATCTGATGATCCTGATTATAAAGCTAGTGGGGATGAAAATTTAAGTGAATATGAGACAACTGATGCTGAGGAAGAAGATCTTTACACAAATGCTGGGAGAGGTAAAAACATAGGGGATGTTCACAACAACTTTGATTGGTTTGGGGTTGGTGCAACCTCTAATGCACCAAATGTGGATGTCATCTCAACTGATTCCGCTGATAGTGAGCGGGATATGGATAGTTTATCCTCAGAGTCTGACGATGCAAATGCCTCTCGGTCTAGGCGCAAGAAGATAAGATACTCAGACTTCACTGAGAATGATTTGAAAGGCAAAATAAAGCTGAAAAAGGGGATCCGATTTCCAAATACAACATTGTTGAAGACTGCCCTTAAGACTTTTGCCATTCAGAATGGGTTCGATTTTGTGTACCAACACAATGATAAAATACGAGTGACAGCGGTGTGCAAACTAAAGTGTGGGTGGCGGCTTCATGCGTCTCTGTCAAACAAAGGAGATGCCATACAAATTAAAACTTTTGTCAATACGCACAATTGTGGCACGCATCATGAGAACAAAAAAGCCAACATGCATTGGATCGCAAATCAATATCTTGAGGAGTTTAGAGACGATCCCACATGGACTGTATACGCTTTGAGAGAGCGAGTTAAAAGGGACTACAATATTAGCATTCCAAAATGGGTTGCCTACCGAGCCAAGACAATTGCCATGAAGAAGGTATATGGGAGTGAGGTTGAGCACTACCAAAACAGTCGGGACTATGCTGCAGCGGTTCACAAATGGAATCCGGGCAGCATGTGTGGTTTGCTAAAGGACGACATTCATTTTCATAGGATGTTTGTATGCTTGGATGCATGCAAGAAAGGTATGATTGCTGGATGCAGGCCGATGATTGCATTGGATGGTTGCCATTTGAAGGGTCCATACGGGGGACAATTATTATGTGCGGTAGGCAGGGATGGGAATGATGACATGTACCCAATTGCTTATGCTGTTGTAGAATCCGAGTGTAGAGAATCATGGACATGGTTTATGGCTAGTCTTCTTGACTGCCTTGGCCCTATTGAAGAGCGTGGATGGGTATTTATGTCTGATAGGCAGAAGGTGATATATTTGAACCATTTTCTTAAAGTGCATGATTTTGAGAAAGATACTATGCTAATGTGATATATTTGTCTCTTTTGCAGGGTCTCATGGATACATTTGATGTTCTGTACCCTAAGGTTGAACATAGGTTTTGTATCCGACATCTGCATGCCAATTTTAAGCAAAAAGGGTGGAAAGGAAGAGCATTTAAAGATGAGTTGTTTGGAGCAGCTAGAGCCACAACCGAATCAGATTTTAAACGGCACCTGAATATGATTAAGGGTATGAGCCAAGAAGCTTTTGATTACTTGGAAAAAATTGATCCTAGAGGTTGGTCAAGGCATGCATTTGGAACCAATTCCAAAACTGATATGATATCCAATAACATTGCTGAATCTTTTAACTCTTGGATTAAGGATGCCAGAGACAAGCCACTCCTAACTATGTTGGAAATAATTAGGAGACAGTTGATGAATAGGTATCACATTAAAAGAGGAGGAGCTAGTCAAGCCACTAATAGGATTTGTCCAAAGATCCTAAAAAGGCTGGAGAGGTCTAAAGATCTACAGAGAAATTACATTTGTGAATGGCGAGATGGGGCAGCGTTTGAGGTAGACAGTTGCTATGGTTCAAGGAGGGTGGTTAATCTTATCAACATGACATGTACCTGTGGTAAATGGCAGCTTAATGGGATTCCATGTCCTCATGCATGTGCTGCCATTTTCGCTGACCGGCGTAATCCAGAAGACTTTGTGCATGCGTACTATTGGTATGATACATACAAGAAAGCATATGCTCCTTCAATTCATCCAATGCCTGGCCCTGATGAATGGCCAAAAGTTACCCTTGACACCATTCTACCACCATTGGTGAGAACTCAACCTGGACGCCCTAAAAAAGCTAGGAGAAAGCAAACAGATGAGCCTCAACACCCATATAAAGTTACAAGGCAAGGGTATGATGTTAGATGTGGGAATTGTGGGTTGATTGGCCATAATGTCAGATCCTGTCATGAGCCATTGCGGCCAAACCGTCGGATCCATAAGCAGAAACCGAGCAAAAAGAAAAGAAATGTAAGGACGAGCCATTAGCCATTTATACATGTTAGTTTTGGCTTATTAACTTAAAACTTTTGTTGATGTATGTTCTCTTTTCATGCAGGAAACTGTGCGTAATCAGGGCAGTGTGAGTAATGAGCAAGTCTCACAACCAAATACTGTATATTACTAGTCTAATTCTATAATATATATTTTATTTAGTCTAATTCTCTATATATGTTACTAAGTGTGGATGTGTTGTTTTTTCCTTGCAGGGGGGGAATGTGACAACAACTAGAGGTTCACAACATGATGGGGTACAGGAATGGAGTAACGTACTTTGTGATTGAGTAGTTTGTAAGAAACAACATGATGGTATTTTGTTGACGCGTGGTGGTATTTTGTTAGGAACAATATGATGGTATTATTTTGTGGATGTATAGGGGTATTTTGACGAGAACAATATGATGTATTTTGTGGATGTATGGGGGTAGTTTGTTGGATGGTATTTTGTTAGGAACAATATGGTGGTAATTGGAAGGTATTTTGTTGGATGGTATTTGGTTAGGAACAAGATGGTGGTAATTGGAAGGTATTTTGTTGATGTATGGTTGTAATTATAAGGTATTTTGTTGGATGGTATTTTGTTGATGTATGGTTGTAATTATAAGGTATTTTGTTGGATGGTATTTTGTTGATGTATGGTTGTAATTATAAGGTATTTTGTTGGATGGTATTTTGTTGATGTATAGTTGTAATTATAAGGTATTTTGTTCATGTATGGTGGTAATTGGAAGGTATTTTGTTGGATGGTATTTTGTTGATGTATAGTTGTAATTATAAGGTATTTTGTTCATGTATGGTGGTAATTGGAAGGTATTTTGTTGGATGGTATTTTGTTGATGTATAGTTGTAATTATAAGGTATTTTGTTCATGTATGGTGGTAATTGGAAGGTATTTTGTTGATGTATGGTTGTAATTATAAGGTATTTTGTTGGATGGTATTTTATTCATGTATGGTGGTCATTGGAAGGTATTTTGTTGGATGGTATTTTGTTCATTTATGGTGGTAATTGATAATGGTATTTTATTTTTCTCTTGCCACTAGTTAGTAATAAAATTTTCTTTAGCCAGAATGAAAGAAGGAAAGCACGAGTGGGTCAACTTTTTCTATGAAAGCACGAGTGGGTCATCTTTCATTTCAATGTGTATTTAGCAGGCATTCAGGATACATCAAAAAATTAAGCCTAATCTAAGAGCACAAATCAATTCACATGTGCTATATTGCAAATCAATTCACAAAAATTAAGTCTCCTACATTGCAAAGACACAATATTTCAGCATTCAGTTTTCAAGTTACAGAAATCCAATTGAATCTCTGATTCAAGTAGTAAAGAAACTATATTTACAAGTTATATAATTGGAACTACTAAGGATAAGGCTTTAACTACACAAAATGCACTTCTTGGTGCCTTTGGTTTGGGAATTACAATGACATCAATCCAATGGAGTACAGGAAGAGAAGAAGTAGTTAAATTAAGAAACACAAAAAGCATTGACCTACTTTTTCCAAGTCCATATCAACCACTTAGTACAAACACCACCTCCAAGATGAACAAAAGTGATCTAAACAGGACACATCATAAAACCAGACAACATCTCAACCACTTAGTACAAACACCACCTCCAAGATGAACAAAAGTGATCTAAACAGGACATATCATAAAACCAGACAACATCTCAACCACTTAGTACAAACACCACCTCCAAGATGAACAAAAGTGATCTAAACAGGACACATAAAACCAAACAAAAGAGCAACAATTATTCCCCATGACATAAACAAAATGACATTCGATCGCTTCTCTTTTTTTGCTTGTTTCCGAAGTTCTTCTTCCATAGTCTTAATCTTCACCCTCAATTCGTATACAACCTCGCAGCCACGTTCACAAATGCGTGGTTCAAACCATTCAAAATATTTGCAATGTGGGCCTTTACTGTATTGAGCGCATCCAAAGAACCGTCTTCCAGGATTTTTCCTCGTCCATGAAGTCCTTAAATATGTTTTTATACCACAGTAGCATTCCCGTGCTGGCGCTTCACTGTAATTTTCCGATGATGACCAATTTGAAGACATCTAAATCAAAAGACAAATGACTTCAAATTAACAAAGTGGTTCCAAATCCAATTCCACACTGTTTCTCATTCAAAACTAAAAATTTCTGTCTTTCAAACAAAAAATATTATGAGTTTGGTCAGATTAATTTTCAGGCTTTCTTGAATATTTTTGTACAGAAATAAGAGGACCACAAAGTATAGTTAATGCTTTACCACATGGACTACACATGTGAATGGTTAATATTTTAGCATAGTTCAGTAACTTTGGCACCCAAATTCACATGCAGCATGCTCGAGAGATATAAAAAGAGTGGAACATCACTATCATTACGGATGCAGACAAATAAATTGGGAAAACAAGCCCCACAAGAAGCCCCACAAGCCCCACAAACAAGCCAAACTTTTTGGAACCCACTGTCTCCAACCTCTATTTAATCCCATCAGTGGCCGATCAAACTCATCTATCTTCAACCCATCTATTTCCAACTCCGAAACAATTAAACATCAACACAAACCAATTCCAACATTTCAGGTGAACAGAGTAAACCCTAAACAAAAATCTGTTCTACAGACTGATTTTTGGTTCTCAACAAAAATATACATACAAAAATCCCCAGTGGAACAAAAACCCCCAAATGGTGGTGACCGGCAAAGACGAATGAAAAAAGAACGAAGAATAGCAACAATACCGTCGACGACCGGCGAAGCAGACGATAGGGCGAGCAGCGTGACCGGCGAAGTAGACGATGGGCTGCGCAGGGTGACCGGCGAAGAAATACGAGTGACAGCGTGACCGGCGAAGAAGACCGTGAACTGGCGAAGAAGACGGACGGCTACGGGTATCAGTATCAGGGACCAAAACTGTGCGATTATGGAGAGTGGCGGAGTTAATGGAATTTTTTTACTGTTGGGGAAAAAGAAGTCAGCTCTAAAATTTACTAAACTCTAGTTAGCCGACGTGGCCAACCCCAGAAGACGTGGAAAATCCAAAAAACGACTAAAAACTAATTTGAAAACAAATATACACGTGTCAATTTCTGAGTGGGTCTGACGTGGCGGGCTAACAGAATCCGTCAGTTTGATGGACGGAAAATTGACGTAGGGACTAAAACGTTATTATGGTATACCACAGGGACCTCCCATGAACTTTTTAAACCATAGGGAGTGAAAAATAATTATGGTATACCACAGGGACCTCCGGTGCAATTATCCCTAATATGAATCATATGATTGATAAACCATCTGATCGACCATAGTGCATTAGTTATGAAAATAATTTTTTTTTAAAAAAATGAAAAATAAAAAAGAAAAACTAGTTTTCTATTAAATTTTTTTAAAAAAAGAACAATTTTTTTTTTGGTTGAAAGAAAAACCAAAAATTAACATATTTTTTTTTAAAAAAAAAACCAATTTTTCGAAAAAAAAACTAAACCAAAAAAATGTAAAAAAATTATTTTTTTCAAACAAATTAAAAAAAATAAAGAAAAACAAAAAAAAATGAAAAAGATTTTTGATTTTTGATTTTTTTTTTTTAAAAAAAAAAACTGAAAATTTTGAAAACATAAAAAAAAAAAAAAAAAAAAGTAAAAATATTATTAGCGGCCATATAAAAAAGTGGCCGCTAATATGTAAAACACAGGGTTTTGATGCCAAAATTTAGGCGGGTATTCTTGGCGCTATGGGATTTTTTCGGGCGAAATTCATCCAGGCCAGTTCTTCAGTTCCATCTTCTCCCCTTTCTTCAGCATTTTTAGAAGTCTCTCTCAAGCTCTCTCTCTCTCTCTCTCTCTCTCTCTCTCTCTCTCTCTCTCTCTCTCTCTCTCTCTCACGTCCCTGTCGAGTCTCTCTCACGCTCTCTCTTTTCCCTTCAACTGCCATACTACCCCTCACCTCTGATCTTTGGCGCCGTTTCCGGCTAGCTTCGTCGACCGCTTCTCCGGCAGCCTCCAACCAACTCATTTGTCTGAGATTTGCATTTCAGCTGCACCGGTAACAAATTTTGTATCATCAATTTAAGTTTTTGGGTGATTTGGGTTTGTGTTGAAATTGAATTGGATCATTCTCGCCAAATTGAATTGGATCAAGTTTTTGGATCATTCTCGCCAAATGGTCTGTTATCTTCTGTCAATTTTTTTTGTTTTGTTTTCCTTTTTCTTTCCTTCTTTTATATTCGATAGTGGTTACTTGCATCTACATCTCTCTATCTCTCTCTCCCTTCTTTTATTTATGGCACTAATTTGACCTAATTTACATTTTACACTATCACAGCAGTTTCGTTTTATTGGATTAACTTGGGTTTTGCTCCTTATAGGTTGGTGAACTTACTGGTTTGCTAACATCTGATTTGGATTCTCTTAAAAATGTTGTGAATGAGAACATCTCAGGGGATCGTGGATTCAGGGCACTTTCTGAGGCAAGCAACTCTACACCATGCACAAGTGAGCTAAAAATGTTTTCTACATTTAAGCAAGTGCACAGTTACTATTCAAAAGTCACATAAATTTTCAAAATGTTCTGATATAATGCTACTCCAATTTGATTTTTTTTTTCTTTTTAGAATGCAATTATAGTTTAATTACTGTTCTCCAATATACATTATTGCAACTTATCATGTTCTTAAAATATTTTCCTATCTGTGTTTTCAGTTTTCAATTTAGTACCCATCTTCATTAGGGTCATTATGTCTCTTGTTTTCTTTGTTCTTGTAGGTCGTTGGGACAATAAGCATACTATTTGTCTTGTTCCCTCAACTTGCACCTATTCTGGGCCTGCTGATGCTTACCGTGTCTGTTTTAGTTGGTAAATAATTATCTTTGATGTTGTTAGCTAGTAGTTTATGTTGTCTATTCTTACCAAGAAGCATGATATTGCTCCCAAATCTCTTTGAAAATCTTACAGCATTAGAATGATTTGCACTAACATGTTGAGTAATTTATTGATATATGCCCAATTCGGCTTAGAGTAGAGGTAGATCATCTCCCTTGAAATTTTATGATCGAATGAGCTTCTATATTTGCCTGTGGGGTGTTGACATTGCAAGTTGGCTTTGCTTAGGAATTATTCCTAAATCATGTTGGTTCTTTTCTGTTATCATTACGATATAGTATCACTGGAAATTTCATAAGTTCTCGTCTTTTATTCATCCTGTCTTTTCCTTCTGCTGACTATAATTGATTTTCTCAAGCCGTGTACAAGAGATCAACTGTACCTGTTTTTAAAGCTCATGGGTTGGCCCAGGCATCCAAATCTGATTGTGTGACAGAAACAGTTTCTTCTATACGTACTGTAAGTTCTTAATAGAGTTCTTTGCTATTCAAACCCTGAAGATTGAAGAGTACTCTGTTTTCAACCATCACATGATGTGATGAAGTGGTGGAATAAATCTAGATTTTGCTTCTTAACATTTCATTTTCAAAACTTGTTCTTTCTCCATACAATAGTAAATACAATGCTTCAAAGAAAATAAAATAAAACTAATTAAATATGGGTAATCCTGCAAATATATGCTATTTTGTATTCCTTCTTCTATTCCTTTTTATTCACGTAACATTGCCAATCTACTTTTAAATACCATATCAGTAGAAAATGATGAGAGAATGATAAGGGGACACAAAATATCATTTAAAAGTAGAAATTATAACATTAATTATAACACAAAATATCATTTGTGTTTGATGTAGTGGTTAAAACATGGATACATAGCAAATGAATGAAATTATAACATAAATTTTTATAGGTCAGATCCTTTGGGGGTGAAAAGCGACAAATGTCAATGTTTGGTAGCCAGGTAATATATTTCAAGTACTAGTTGCTGTTGTCATGGAGATATGAAAGCTTATTCATTGCTGTTGTCATGCTGTCTTTGGTTTTGTTGACAATTGTATAGAGTTGTATGCTTTGAAAATTGGGTGTCCAGTTGTATTATGTTGTGTTTGGTTTTTTTTAGGATGAAAATTAGCTGTTGGACTTTGGTTTGTAATGTGCCTTGTTGGCATTAGGGTTCTAGGCTTCATGCAGGTTTTCTGCTGGAGGGTGTTGTATTCTTTGTTTGGGTGTTAATAAAAAATTCATTCATATTAAAAAAAAAAAAAGGAAGATACCTTCTATGTTTTGAAGGATTATAACAAATGTTCTTCCTTTTCATTGAGGATAAGAATTGAACCTTATCCAAGCACAAAGCAAAACTGAATGTGTATTGAAAGAAAATTGATTAAGCATTAAATGATTCCTTTATGTTGCTTCTAATCTTCACTTATGGGCCGACGGGCGTGGCCACCTTTTCAGACCCCAGTTTGGTTAGAAGTTAATAATAAAGCTGAAAAACATATAATTAATGCACTCCTATCAACTGCCTCCACATATATGACCAAAACAGTTAATTAAAGCAAATTTATAAAATAATATACTAAATCTAGAAACTAATTGCTTTCTTGATTTCTGAAGCTAGCTAGTATTAATTTTGCGTGTATAGTGCAACTGAGTAGCTGATTTGCATTTTCAGGCTTCCTACTAGAAGAGTGGGATAAATTCTTTGTGAAGTACTTGTACCCATCCTTTACTCCAACATTCTTCTTGTTTGTTGCGGGAACAGTTGCTTATGGAGTACTCAAGTACCAGCAGAATGAGCAAGTTAAAGATGAGAAATGATATTCAGTTAATATAGACTGATATTTTCAGGTTCTACAAGGAGAAATTTGTTACATTTTCTAAGTGAGTATGTTTTACTTGGTTTCTTTAGCTAGGAGGTTGTACAACTGTGCCTGTCATGCTTGATAGAAAGATGAATCAGATAAGAAAATATCAAGTTTTAAACAACTCTATGTGCCATCAATTGAAAAATAAAATAAAATAAAATAAAATAGATTTTTGCCATTTATATACACATTTATAATAAGAATAATACCTTTTGGATACCTCTCCAAGAGGGACTGTCCTTCCTGTGAGGTTTTGGGTAAACTACCTTAGAATGATTAGACCATAAATCTTCTGGTTTCTGCAGATAATAATAATTTTTTTAAAAAAATTGTCATAATTGTAAGCCCAAATGCTTTTCAGCAAATGTGTATCAAGGTGAGACTTTACCATATTGGCATCGGGAAGTTCTCTCACTGCGTAATCTGTTAATGATTCGGCACTATGGTAGACTGCATACCCTTTTTAGCAAAATAAACTTTCCTCTCACGTGAACTATCACATTAGCTTATAAGTGTAATAAGTACCATGTGGACTGTCATGTGGCACTTTGCATTTTAATAGCTAAAATGATAGTGTCACATATATAACTACAACCAATAGAGATGATTATACATATATAGGAACTTTAAGGACTAGAGGACCAAAAGTTTCAATATTTGGACAACAACTACAAAATAACTATATAACTTTAAGAGAACATATAACACGTGATTTGGTATATCAGATCATTAAGGACCATCTTTTTAGGTTCAACGTTTGCCTCTTTGTTATTTTATAGGATCTTTTTAACAAGTAATTAAATAAAAATAGGATGGATAAATATGTGGTGAGTAATGCTTAAAAATGATACTGAGTGCTTGTTTAAAAAAAAAAAATCTAAGTGTTGATTTAAATATAACTGCTATATATTATATAATCACTATTCTATATGGAATTAATTGGCTGATTTAAATAGTAAAAAGTTGGTTGGTCTGGATCTAGGTCCATTTTTTTATATCTTTTTTTTATTATTATTCTTATTATTGTTTTATTTATTTATTTACAATATGGAGTAGTAATTCTTAATTTCTTTTTCTATTGAGTGCGCGTGGTAGCTATTCTATTATGCTTGCAGTTATCTAGTATATAAGAGCATAGACTATGATTTATGCTTTGTTGTCTACTTCCCAGTTGTGTTTTTTTTTTTTTTTTTTTTTTTTTTTTTTTTTTTTAATGAAATAGTAATGTTGTCACTCTTTTTCATTATCTCTTTAAAGATTTTGACATAAGTTGTCATTCTCTCTATTTTTCATTCTCCTAAACCATTTCTTGTTGGTATTCTTGTGACTTGGGCGTTAATGTAGGCAAAGAGTAAATAGTTATAGAGACATCAAGATGGATCGGAGTTGGATGCAAGAACCTATTAGATGTTTGGATAGATATCAGGCTGGTGTTGAAGAATTCATAAGAATTGCGAGTAATTGTGTGGGAGTAGATGGTGAGACAAAGTGTCCATGTCGTAAATGTGGAAACAAATATTTTCATCATATTGACTTGGTAGAGCATCACTTGTATGTACATGGAATTGACACTAACTACACTCGATGGATATTCCACGGGGAAGAAGATCCGTGTAGGGTAAATGTTACTGGCAACTCGTAATCTGTGGGTGTGAATGAAATGATAGATGAGATTGATGAGGTTGAAGAATTGTTAGGTGATGTGCATATGGGGACATTCTACGATGCTAACATAGGCGAGTCCTCTGCTGCTCAAGGTTCCACAACCGACGATCAATTGCCGAGAACATCTTTTGACCGATTATGTGTAGATGGCCTGAGAGAACTTTATCCAGGCTGTAAGAAAATTTCAAAAATCTCTTTCATTTTGAAGATGCTTCATATAAAGGCGATTTGCAACATGACCAACAAGGCATTCAATATGATGATTGACTTGATAAAGGGGGCCCTTCCAGATGGAGAGACCTTGCCACAATCATACAGAGAAGCAACACGGTGGACCCGAGACTTGGGTATTGGTTATGAGTTGATACATGCATGCAAGAATGACTGTATACTATTCTGGAAGGAACATGCTGATAAAGATAAATGCCCAAAATGCAACACTTCAAGATGGAGTATTGTCAAAGGTAGCGGTAAGAAAATTCCTCAAAAAGTCTTGTGGTATTTTCCAATAAACCGAGGTTGCAACGGTTGTTCACATCGAAAGATATAGCCAAACAAATGAGGTGGCACAAAGATGGACGAGAAGATGACGGCAACACTCTCAGACACCCGGCCGATTCCATTGCATGGAAAGAGTTTGATAAGGAACATGACTGGTTTGCTAGTGATTCCCGCAACGTGCGACTTGGTTTGGCAAGTGATGGTTTCAACCCATTTGGTAATATGAGTACATCATACAGTATGTGGCCAGTAGTATTAGCACCGTACAATTTACCTCCGTGGATGTGTATGAAGGCTCCAAATTTGATATTGGCATTACTTATCCCTGGACCCATGGCCCCCGGAAACGAGATTGATGTTTACTTGCGGCCGTTGATTGATGATTTGCATGAATTGTGGGATGAAGGCATAAGCACTTACGATGCATCGACGAAAGAGACATTTAAATTACATGCAGCATTACTGTGGACAATAAATGACTTTCCTGCTATGGAAACTTGTCTGGGTGGTCTACCAAGGGAAGGCTTGCATGTCCGGTGTGTAACAAGAATACAACGTTCAAGAGATTGAAGTATGGGTAAGACGTGTTACATGGGTCATCGTAGGTGGCTTCCTAGGGGTCATATATGGCGCCGAAAAGGAGAATTGTTCGATGGTACTGAGGAGCATAGATTAGCACCTAAAGAATTGTCAAAAGATGAGCTGTTGCGGCAACTCGATCGCGTTACAGGTGTGAAGCTTGGAAAAGGAAGTGGGACAAAGAGAAAGCGCCCAAATGATGAGTTGAATTGGACGAAGAAGAGTATTTTCTTTGAGTTACCTTCCTGGTCAACATTAAAACTAAGGCACAATTTAGATGTAATGCATATCGAGAAGAACATATGCGACAGTGTATTAGGTACATTGATGAATATTGATGAGAAGACAAAGGACGCATACAAGTCACGATTAGATTTGCATGAGATGGGTATTCGTAAGGAATTGCATTTGCAGGGAAATGGTGCAAAGGCGAAAATGCCACTTGCAAAGTATACTTTGACAAGAGATCAAAAGAAAAGGTTGTGTGATTGGTTGAAAGGAGTTAAGTTTCTAGACGAGTATGCATCTAACATCGGTCGGTGTGTGAACAAGCTGCCCGGCAAGCTTTCGGGAATGAAAAGCCACGATTCTCATGTCTTCTTACAACGCTTACTTCCTGTTGCAATCTGTGGGTATGTAAAGCCTGAAATACAAACAACGTTTACTGAGTTGAGTACTTTTTTTAAGCAGTTGTGTGCACGGACATTGAAAGTAGATGTCTTGAAGCAAATGAAGGACAACATTGTCATAATCTTGTGCAAGTTGGAACAAATATTTCGACCTGCGTTTTTTGACATTATGGTCCATGTAGCAATTCATTTACCTCGAGAGGCTGAGCTTGCGGGACCAGTGCAATACCGTTGGATGTATCCAATTGAAAGGACACTTGGTAGATATAAGAGGTATGTGCGAAACAAAGCGCGACTGGAGGGTTCAATTGCCGAGTGCTACGTCGCTAATGAGTGTTTGACCTTTTGCTCATTGTATCTTCTTGATATTGAGACAAGATGGAATCGTGCCGAGAGAAGTGCTGATGTCGGCCGAGAAGAAAAGGAAGAAGAGTTGGATGTGTTCAGTCAACGAGTCTAACAGTTGGGTGCAGCGAAATTGGTAACACTTGATGAGAATCTTTTTGCAAGGGCTAAATGGTATGTGCTTAGCAATTGTAAGGACACCGATTCATACTTGAAGTAAGTGTAGTGATAGAGATTTCTTATCATTACTTTATGTTTACTCATGTCACAAGATGACGGCTAACATTTTATTTCGGATATATATGCAGTGAACACTATCAGTTGATTGAACGAGATGGCTTCCATGACATTTAGAAGAAGCATGAGGCTAATTTCGAGCGTTGTTTAGAGATAATATATACCGTGGTACGCGCAATGCAGGAAATGTCCCAAAACCATTATATGATCTAGGATGCAGGGCTGAGCGTCAAGTTAGATCTTATAGAGGTTGTATTATGAATGGGGTTAGGTTCCACACAAAAGAATGTGCACAAAATCATACTACCCAGAACAGTGGAGTTGTTGTTCGAGGTGAGCACAACAATTTGATCATTGAGTTCTATGGTGAGCTGAGGAACATTTTTTAGTTACGTTATCCTGGCACAAATCGGGTGTTCCTGTTTGAGTGTGATTGGTGGGACATTGGGAGTACGAGGGGAATGAAAATGGACAACGGCTTTACGATTGTGAATACTTCTCGTAAATGGTACGAGTCTGACCCGTTCATTTTAGCAACTCAAGCTGTGCAAGTGTTTTACTTGAATGATCCCAAATTAGGTGATAGTTGGAAAGTGGTGCAGAAGTTGACCAATAGAAACATATACGATGTTCCAGCAATAGTGGAGAGAGATGATGACCAAGGTATGAGCGTTGATGTATACCGGGAGCGTGTATGTGATGGGGGCAATATTGCCATTGTTGAATACTCCACTAAATTATGTAGAGATGATCCAACAATACCTATTGATGAATTATATGTGCAACTTGATCCAAAGTTGTTTGTTGGCAATAACCCTCTGATTGAAGAATGCGACACAAACTCCGACGAGGATGAGGAGTTATCTAGCAACAATGATACAGACTCTGAACATGTAGACGACTCTGATTACGAAGATTCATCTTCAAGCGACAGTGATACAGAATATGATGATGACATGTGTTAATATAATGTATTACACTTCTCTTTCCTTATCACTAAGGTGGAAAATGTGTTAACCATCTTCGTCAATCCAAACACTTCTATTAAATGCCAATGGAAATATAAAATAACTGAAAAAGATTGAATGAAATTTACGTGCTAATGTTGGATGCTTTTAAATTTTACAAACAAATGCAGTTGTATTTACACTTTGATTTCCTTAAAGTAAAGGTGTAGAATAGTTAATCATCTGTGTCATTTCAAATACTTCTCTTTCCTTATTTTATTTTCTTTTTGAAAAAAACATATTGCCAACTAGTATGACTGATTATTTTTTTGTTTTTGTTTTTTGGTACAGGTCAATCAAGAAAATTAGACATGCATAAAGGAAAACAAGTACCAAAAGCATCTACTAAGTAGAATCATGGTCGGGGCCTAGGCCGGGGCCATGTGGAGGACCTCCCAATGCAGGTGGACAACCATCATCTCGAGGAGCAGCTAGATGCCGCACTTACTTCGCCGGTGGAGGGCCATCATGTCGAGGAGCAGCCAGATGCTCCACTTACATCACAGTCTGATGCCACACACTCATCGGTGGGATGTAAGTAAACATATGGTCATTAGTTTTTTTTTTTTTTTTTTTTTTTTAGAAAGAAATTAAAGAATTTTTTGTTGTTGTTGTTGTTGTTGAATTCGTTAATGCTGACTGTTTTTATGTTTTGAGTAACAGCTACCACATCTATTAGGCGCGGAAGAGGAAAGAACAAAAATAAAAAGCTGAAGGAAATAACGAAGAATGGTCCCATTGATATCGAGTTCGAGGGTGAGGAGCGATATCCATCCGGCGATAATGCCGGTTTTTTCTCAAGGTTGATTGGTGAGGTTCTAAGCGATCATTGCGACTTGCATCATGATTCTTGGACTGAGTTCCCAAGTGAGATGGTGCCAATATTAAAAAACCATGTGAAGGTACAAAGTTTAGACCATTGTTTGTGTGTATTATGCCAATTGGTAGAAATAATGTCACAAAGTTTTTACCATTATTGTTTGCGTAATTACTATGTCGCAGAGTTACTTCAGGTTGGATGATAATAATATAGTACACGTGGAAGGCTTAAAATTTGGTCTAAGTAGAGGCGCTATTCAAGGACTCGCTCCAACCTGCACTTGCATAAATACAAGCCTCATTTCAAAGACATTAATGTCGAAGATCCGGCTGCGGTGACCGATGCAAGAGCCAAGGCGAGGGCTACTGTTCCTACTCATCTTAGTCGGGAACAATGGTCTTTGATCTGTGACTCATTTGAAACGAAAGAATGGAAGGTAAATATATATTCTTAAAGTCATTGGTTAATTAGGATTTATAGTGTTTGTTTACAACTGCAAGTAATATAATGACGACTCTGATTTTTGGTTGAACACTATTAGGAGAGGTGTGCTTGGAATGCGGCCAATAGAAGCCAATTGAAAACAAATCACACTGCTGGCGCCTGCTCCTTCATCAACGTTATTCACAAGAAGGTAAGGAGTTTAAAGCATATTTCTGATCAAAGTAATTTTAGATTATTACCATTAATTATGTGTTTTATGTGTAGACAAAAATAACTGGTGTCAGGCCCAAACCTTTAGCACAAAAAGAAGGACAGGTCTTTTGTTAACGAAGTTGTTGAGAGCTTATATGTAAGTTTATAAAATGATTACTTGCAACAAATATAAATATTCAGCTTGTGTGAGTGATTTAGTTAATGTTCATTTTGCTTGTGTAGAATGAAATGGAAGCAAGAGTTCACTCAGACAGTGCAAATTGCATTGAAGAAGAGGCATTCACGGAAGTGGTCGGGGTTTCACGCTCGGGGCATGTTCGAGGGATGGGGTTAGGTGTCAAACCTACTCGGCCAAAATCTTCTCAAGCAACATCCGCAAGCCAAATTGATGTTCACGAGGAATGCAAGAAGCAACGGGAAGAGCTCGAGACATCTTATCAGTCCTTGCATGCAGAGATGGCCGCATCGCAGGAAAGGATGCGTGCAGAGATGCAGGCAGAGATGCAGAAACTACTATCACAATTTCAAGGGTTAGAGAACTTTTCCAATCGCATTTTTTTTCATACACATGTATCTGATATGTAATTATTAGAAAGATTATTGATAATAATTTGAACTCTACTCTTATCAGGCATGGAGGGAGATCTTCTTGAGGTCAATCAAGCCAAGGCAGTAAGGAGTTTTTTGATGCTTTGTAATAGTTTTTCTTAAAAACTATTATTGTTATTCGTAGACACTTTCTATTGTAATAGTTTAAATGTTTCAAACAATTATGATTTCTATTTTTTATAAAACATTCGAACAATTATGTGTGTTTTGTAATATGCGTAATTGATGTTTTGTAAATGATGGTTTGTGTTACTACAAGGTAAAATTGATTAAGACAATTTTTTTGGTTTAAGAACTTTGAATAGTAAACTTCCCTTGACATGTTTACCAAGGTTAAAAAACTTTGAGTGAACAAAGGAAGGGAGTAGAACTATATAACAAAATTTTCTTTCTAAGTGTTTGTAGGATGGCAAGAGAGAAAGATGGTCGAGCTAGAAATTGCGGTGCTAAAAGGCTCAAGTGATCAATGGTAAGTTATTTTAATCCTATTGTCATTTACTTATTGGTGAAGGTACTGTAAATTGTAGCAAGCGGGCGGCTTGCATGGAGTGATAAGGTTGTGCAAAAATTATTTGGAGTGTTTGGATATTGTTGTTGGTTATTGATACTGTTAATTGGATATTTTTGCTAGGTATGCTAAATGAAGTGTCATTTTTGTGCCTAGGTATGTGTGTGTTTTCCATATTTCCCTAATTACCAACTCAATAGAGCATATATAATTCTTATTTGGTTTCGGATGTTGATATTGTGAAGAAATGAAACTTGTGATTGTTTACTTAGATTTCAAAGATAGACTCATTCCGAGTTTGTGCTATTTTGTTTTATTTTGATTAGAGATTTTGGGATTCGTATTATTTTGTTAATGATGTAGTAGTATTAACAGAATTGGGGATTCTGTTGATTTGGGTTTGTCATGCTTATGATTTGGGTTTGGCACCATGATAATTTAAGTTTTAGAACAAACATACAATACAAGTTTATTAGCCAACAAGTCCCTTTCATTTTTGCTGTTCAGTTTTGCCAATTATTGACCCTTGATACCAGAAAGATTTTTATATCAAGTGATGTCAATGCACTGTAGGTTTTGAAGCTGAAAATGGAATTAACAACCTCAATTTCTGGGAAGAGCTTCCATGTGGGTTATATGGCATATCTTTTGATGCAACAAAATTGGATGGGTTTCTGGTTGGTGAAGTCAGAAAACATGAATGGAGGGATGCCATTCTGAAAGAACTGCTTGATTGGGAGAGAACTTCTGTTGAACCCAAACTTGAAGATTTATACCTTTCTCTTCGTAAGCCGCCTAGAGAGCAACATGATATGCATTCAACTAGTTCAAATATATTGCCGTCCAAATCAGGTGGATGTCATACTATTCTCTAGAAAGGTTACATGTAGATATTCCAAACTTTAGTTGCAATATATGAATGACTTCCATTTGACTCATGGAGATGATAGCAGAATCTAATTCTAGGGTTTTTTTTTTTTTTCTTCGTAATGATCTTAAATTTTGTTTTATCCTGACTGTGCAGGGCCTCTTCAAGTTTCAGTTTCAGGGCAAGCACAGATTGTGCTGGTTGCTTTAAGGGAATCTGTGATGTGGTGCACTTCACAACATATAATTTTTCAGGTTCAAGAGCTGATTGAACTGAATTTCAATTGTACCCAGTTTCATTATATGGGGTAGTGAGATATGCATATATTTTTTATTGAACACTTCATTGATGAGTAAAAAATTATTGAATATTTTGCAACTTATTAACCTTGAGTAAGCTTAATTATTTCTCTTTTGGTTTTGTTTTGATTTATTGATTTTTGTACTAATTGAATTCTTTTGAGATGAAATGCATAGGCAGTTACCTGTGATATAAGACAAGGGGAACTCGCACCAGTGGCAGTTCTTTTCTCTGGTGGATTGGATTCTATGATACTTGCAGCATTACTGGATGAAAGCCTTGATCCCAGCTGTAAGTGTTGTAGTGAAAGCTATGTTTACATTTTTTTCCCTCTTAATGTTCTGTGTTATTTTTGTACATATCTCAATGGGCTCCAATTTATTGGAGTTGAAATTGGAAAGCTAAGATAATCGCATGTATTATAAAATCCTTCTATCAAGCCTTTTGCTAAGCTCATGTCCTATCAAGTTTCATTGACAGATGAGATTGACCTACTTAATGTGAGCTTCGATGGTCAGTCTGCTCCCGATAGAATCTCTGCCAAGGCAGGGGGTAAAGGAGTTGAGAAGAACTGCACCCTTGAAAAGGTATGGACTATGGCATTTAAATTTTGTCTTGGTCTCTGGTTTTCCGTACTAAGAAGCTTTTTGTGTTATATGTTGTATAAAGTACCACAACTTTCACACTTGTCTTAATGTCACATCCTCTATAATGTCTTGCCTAGTGCAATTTCTAACCAATTCAGATTATATTGGACTGCAGGTGGAAACTTGTGGAGACTGATGCTGATTTATCGAAATTGGATTTTGAAACAAAGCACGTCATGTCACTAATAAATCCTGCAAATACTTACATGGTAGCCCGTCTCTTTCTTTAGAGTAGAGCAGCTTGCGTTAGTCTATGATATGCCCTGCTTTTAGCGTCCAATGAATTACATAAATGACCATAAATTCTTATGTCGTTCTAACCGATACAAAGCTCCTGATACTATGGGATAACATCATAGATACACATAATTATCTCATTAGCGTGCTTTGATGTTCCTTAAGTGTAGGCTTACGTCGTAATCTCACCTTTAGATCTCATAAGGTACCTTATGATCTTTAAACTTATTTTGTCCTATAGTTGTTTTGTCCCATGAAATAACTAAATAACAGAGTAATTGAATCAATTTCAGATCTCCCTTCTTTTGTCATTGATACAATATGTCTGCTATTATGTTTTTCTGAATGTATAGTATATTATATCTCAAGTGAAACAGAAATTCCAGGACCTTAACATAGGAATAGCTTTATGGCTGGCAATATAGTCCACTTATTAATTAACTTATGCAATACAATTTTGCTTATGCATATGATGTATTTCTTTTAGAATATTTGCTCTCATTTAGAATTTCTACATTGCAATATGCATGTAAAGATTTAATTCATAAGTGAGGATGGGTGGATCTGAATTAAAAAAAAAATCATGGGTGGATCTGAATTAAAAAAAAAATCATTTTTTTTAAAAATAGTAATAGCGGCCACAAATGTGGCCGCTAATAGTTAAAATACTCGGGTATGTGTGGCCGCTAATACTAGACTATTTGTGGCCGCTAATAATACTAGAGTATTTTAACTATTAGCGGCCACATACGTGTTGCCGCTAATACTTGACTATTAGCGGCGACTTTAGACTCAGTTAACAATTATTAGCGGCAGATAAAATTAGTTTTAGCGGCCACCAAGTTCGCCGCTATAAAACAATTATTAGCGGCGAGAAAAAAAAGTGGCCGCTAATAGTCTTTAGCGTCGGACTATTAGCGGCCACTCTTTAGCAGCCAAAATAACATCATTAGCGGCCAAATTTATTGGCCGCTAATGAGCAAATTTTTTGTAGTGTACAAATCAATAAAATTACATGGATTGATTTTACATTTTTCGGCAAAAATATAAACTTATTGGGTATTAGCATGGTGGACGTACAGGCCTTTAAGAATTAAGGATGAACCCCTCAAAATTCTTGTATCTCGTCTCATTTTTCTATCTCCAAAATATTGCTTCCGGTGATATTTTCAATTTTTTTGACATGAAATTTGGAACAAATTGATTATTAAATTCTATTTGAATCACTAAAATCTAACAGTAATATTACTCATGATCTTTCCCATATCATTACAAATTGATAAATAAAATCATTGCCGTTCGCTATTACCACTTGTATAAACCTGAAATTAATTATGGCCATTCACCAAAATCCGGGTCTTTAAAACGTACAATTCTTTGTAGAATTGCTTAACTCGGATAGCCTTCATAGATGTGAGACCAAAGCTATATATATATATATATATATATATATATATATATATATATATTTATATGAGTAATGCTACACTCACTTTTATTTTTGCATTTTTACTTTTACACATTTTAACGTAATTTTGAAAATTACCATTAAATCCAAATTTAATAGTGATAAATTTCAAATCTAATAATAATTTTAAAAGCGACATCATAAAGTGTAAAAGTGAAAGTGTAAGTGTAGAAGTGTAAATATATTTAGCATGAGTAACACTACGGAACAACTTTTGTTCCTTAGTGTATCCAAAAAACATGACGTGGAGTGGCATTACTGTTATTTTAATTGAGAAATGACCCCTACACTTATTTCTTACAACAGCCCTACAACAAGCTGACGTGGCTGGTAATATTTTATTATTTTTTTTGTTTTGTTTTGTTTTCTTTTTATTTTGGTTGAAAACAGATTGGAGGGAGAAATGAAATTGTTGTGGGGCTGTTGTAAGAAATGAGTGTAGGGATCATTTCTCATTTTAATTTCATTTAACTTTTACTCGTTTATATAACAAGCTGACGTGGCTGGTAATATTTTATTATTTTTTTTGTTTTGTTTTGTTTTCTTTTTATTTTGGTTGAAAACAGATTGGAGGGAGAAATGAAATTGTTGTGGGGCTGTTGTAAGAAATGAGTGTAGGGATCATTTCTCATTTTAATTTCATTTAACTTTTACTCGTTTATATAACAACAATGCCACTCCACGTCATATTTTCTGGATACACTACGGAACAAAAGTTGTTCGGTAGCATTACTCATTTAGCTTTTCTCATGCAAACATTTTATATAGGAAAATGATCGTTACACTTCACCTGCACAACTTGTGCACTCACACCAGACACAAGGAAGGGAGACTCACACACTGGGCCCCACTTCCTTGTGTCTGATGTGAGTGCAGGAGTTGTGCAGTATGAGTGTAACAATCACTCATCTTTTATAGGGATTTGATTCATACACAACACCATCACAACAACCACACAACAACTCCTCACATGAGAGTGGGCCCCAGTGTGTGGGGTCCACCCTCATGTGAGGGGTTGTTGTGTGATTGTTGTGTTGGTGTTGTAAATTTAACATTTTCCATTTTTATATATCTAGAGGAGTGATTGTTACACTCACACTCCACAACTTCAGCACTCACACACTGGGTCCCACTTCCTTGTGTCTGGTGTGAGTGCTGGAGTTGTGCAATGTGAGTGTAATAATTATTTTCCATATATCTATGGCCTGACCGCCTGAGTAATGCTAGGAATCTTTTTATCTTTCCAAATCGATGTGACTTTTAAAATCATCATTAAATTTGTAATAAACTAATTTTAAATTTTGATCTAAATTTTAAAAACTATATCAACTTTAAGAAGATAAAAAAATGATCCCTAAATGACCTTCAGCAACATTATCTGTTAATCTTGAATATGAAAACCATATCCATTACAACCTATTCTATACCCATTAAGGACACATGGCAGCTAAGCTAAGGTCCCTGCTTGGCTTGGAGCTTCAAATTGCTCACTCAACTCCTCCCTCATCTCATCTAACAAAGCAGCATAAATACTATGTAGATTGCGTTTCTCCATTTTCCACCATTCATCTCCAAAATTGCAAAACAAAACATGAAAATTTTCACATATACTTTTCTCTGTCTGTCCGTGTTCTTGGCCTTCTCCACCTTCATCTATCCCTCACAAGCTGCTACAACTGAACTTGTGAAGCACATATGTAACCAGACCTCGAATTACACCTTCTGTGTTGACTCTCTCTACAGCGACCCACGTACCCCGGCCGCCGAAGCGTACGTGCTTGCCTACGTCTCATTCCGCTTAGCGTACCTCAATGCCACTGCCACCCAAGACCGCATAGCTGTGCTGCTTAAACATGCTGCCTCAGGCCAAAGCCAGCATCTCCATAGGTGCAACCATGACTACAAGAAGGCCACCTCCGCGCTGGAGCAGGCTTACATTGATCTGGACTCCGAGACCTTCTTCGAGCTGGCGGATTTAGCGGGCGCTGCCGCTCATGCTGCCGACGATTGTCAAGCCACTTTCATGGGTACAGACTATACTTCACTTGCTACCATGAATAAGAATTTGAAGGGTCTTTCAGAAATATGCGTAGTCGTCTCTAAACTATTTACTGAATCTTAATTTGTGAGATTAGTCGCCATTTCTATCTACCAAGAAAGAAATAATATTAGCAATTTTTTTTCATAAGAGAATGCAAATGTATGACCTGTTATGTGGTTTGGACTTTTCTGTATCACCCCGATCCATATTGAAAAGAGATGAATAGTTCAAATAAAGTGAGTAGTTTATAAAGATACTCATGAGTGCTCAGTCTCACATCGCCTAGTTACTAAGTAAAACTGGGTTTATAAGAGATTCTAACTAGGAAAGCTTCAAATTGATTAGTTATTTTGGAGTGATAGCGCAGATGTGGCTAGCGCTTTTTTTTTTTTCTGGGTCGTTATATTTTCACTTTTCACTTCTTAATTTGTAGATAGACATAGAAAAATATACTTTAGGAAAATGATAGATTTACAATACCACCACAACAACTGCACAACACCCACTCATATGGGGGTGGGCCCAGTGTGTGGAGCCCACTCCCATGTGAGGGAGTGTTGTGCAGTTGTTGTGGTGGTGTTGTGTAGGAATCAAATCCCTTAAAGCAAAAGAAACCAAGGTAGCACCAATCTCGGCAAGATCATACGTACGTAGCCACCTTGTTTCTCTCGCAAGTGGACAAAGGTTGTTGAAACTGGTCGATGCTGGCATGGGCTAAGAAAGAAGAAGAACATTCATGGATATATATCCAAAATTTGTGTGAGCCTCCGTCCAAACAATATTATGCATGGATAATATCAAAACTTGAGATCTACACGTACTTCACTAGAAATTACGTACATAGCTAGCAGAGTATGAGAATATTCTCACCAAAACATGGAATTCTACAAAGTTAATTGCCATGTCCAAACAAATCCTATATGTTAATGAAAAGGAAAAGGTGGACTCTACCACATTGAAGTTATATATGGGTGAAGTTAATGATTTGCTTTATGAAATGAAACATTTTGATTATTCTTGATTACGGACGGATTGAAGATATTTCGTATGTTGGGTATTTGTTTCAAACTTTTAATTTAATATTTTTTAAATAAAAATATTTTTTTTTATTTAAAAAATATTTAAAAAAACTACGGGGGTATTTTTGTTTTATTGATAAAATTGTAAGGTCATTTTTGTCTTTTTGTTTCCCTCGAGGAATATATTGACAATATTTTAATAGTTTGAGGAATATTGTCCCAATTGAAAGTTTGGAAGAGACATTATCAATTGAGTGGTAGTTTGAAGTAGGTATGTGGACTTTTCCCTAAATATTACCTATTTTCTGATCTTTTCTTTTTTCCTTTTAGTTCCGTTTGTTTCAGCTATGAAGTTTTTCTTGAAAATGTTTTTTTGAACTCGCCGGTATTTGGTGTAGATGAAAACATTAGTCATACGGAAAATGAGGCAACTAATGTGCTTCTACTTTGTCATGAATTTCCCTCAACTCGTTTTTTTTTTTTTTTCTCTAAAGAAAGAGTTAAACTCCTTTCTTCAATCACCAAACAATTTCCTTTCACAAAAAATTCCAAACTTCTTTTACCTTTATATCACATTAATCAATTACTATTAAAAAAAAAAATGATAGTGAATTGCCAAACACACACATCACAACCACATAAACTCCTTGGTGCAATACTGCAATTACTAAAGGATTTGGTACCCTATAACTCATCCACAAGTATATGTATTTAAGAGAAACATCAAGGGAAAAGAGGTGACAAAGAAAAGAAAAAAGTGCAAGAAAAAGCATATTACGTACATATTTTTGTAACTGTGTTGAAACGTAGACTACAATTGATTCTGCTTTCTTTTATCCTATAAAAAATTGGAAGCATAAAATTACCCTTATAAGTTTGGTGTTTGAGGTAATGAGGGGGACTCACTCTGCAATTGAGAAAGGATAGCATCAGATATGGTATCCCAAGAAAGGTTCTCATCCTTCTTGCACCTTCGGTCCAAGAAGATCGGTCTCATTGGTGTTTTATCTAATTCAGCTTTGTATGTTAACAAGGCTACGATCTCTGACATGGAGGGTCTGAGATTTGCATGAGGCTGAAGGCATAAGAAGGCTACATTGATTGCTTGCAAAACATCCTTCTTCTCGAACCCATCTTCTTGCATTTTTGGATCAACTAGATCAAGCATCCTCGACCTCTCATATAGTTTCCATGCCTGTTGGAATATATGGATCAGTGACAAGGTCTCAAACTAGGCAAAGAATATATCAACAGAAATTATGAAAAGGTGAAGGCCTACATAGTCAGGAAGGTATTGCATTGCTGATGGTAAAGTGAAATCTGTGTTTTTCCTGCAGCCAATGATTTCAAGCACAAGAACTTCAAAACTATAGATGTCTGCCTTTTCAGACAATTCTCCTCTTAGAGCATATTCAGGTGCAGTATAACCTCTGAACAAAAGATAACAAAAAAAAGAAGCTACAATCAGTATTACACATGCTTAACCATTACGACCATAGAGAAGTCACTTGATTTGTGCATGAGATAAATTCACATGGATTTATCATGAGACGAACAACTAGTCCAAAGAGATAATTGCGAAATTAAAGTGAATTGATTCGGGCCGATAATACATCATATGACATTATCATGAGACTTATTCTGAAGAGGTGAGGAAATACGTATCCACTTGGTTTGGAGGAGTTATAGCTTCTTGACCAAACTTCACACAAAGTCGCAGTCTTGATTTTTATTTTATTTTTTTGAAAAAGATATTTACATCTTTTTCTTTGTTCTTATGCTTACAGAAAATGCTTTAGAGAGAAAGAGAGCAGGTTTGGTGGACTGCAGAATTTTTTTTCTTGCAAGTGTAATAGAGAGGACCATGGTGCATTGTTAACAGTGATTCAGCAGTTTCATGGAGCAGGTTATGGAAGAAGATAGTGTAGGAAACTGTGATAAAGTGTTAGCGACCAAGTCTAGAAAATGGTGAAATTCACTTTAAACAATGATGGCAGTGAGGGTAGAAATTCTTTGCTTTCCGAATTGAATATTTCAAGCCTGTTCTTGCCACTGTAACCACCAAACCCTTCCCCTTCCCCCACCTTTCTCCCGGACAGAAGACCACCAATCCACAACTCACTGCTCTTCAGAAAAGCTAGTATTTCAAGGTGCCACCCAAACTTAGACCTAAAAAAGGTCTTCATAAACAATTATATTGGGTGAAGGACTTACAAAGTTCCAGCGAATGTAGTGCTAAGATAAGCTTGGTCTTCAGGAAAGAACCTAGCCAGCCCAAAATCTCCAATCCTTGGTTGAAATTTTTCATCAAGAAGAATATTGCTAGCTTTGATGTCTCTGTGAACAATTCTTAAGTGTGAATCCTCATGTAGGTACTGCAATCCTCTTGCAATGCCAATTATTATTTGGAACCTGGTGCTCCAACTTAGGAACTGATCACTTTTACCTGTATTACAGGACCATTAAACGAACAAATACAGTCAAACCAAAGCATTAAGAACATTGCATATGTTATGAAAAGTATATCCTGCTTTCTTTGATTAATTCAGCTGCACATGATTTATAGGAAAGAAGAACTGAGATAGGTTTATATACAGTTCCCACCTCAATAGCACTTGATGATGGATTATTTGTTCATAAGAAGTCATCCAAAAATGAATATGGCTACCATCTTTTTGGCTTCAAGAATTCAGGAATTAAACATGCGACATCCCAAATTATCATGAAGATATGTTAAGTCCAACGTTGGTTGGGTTGTTTATGCAGCCATTGCATGATGTCAAGTCTTAAATTGGTTTTATAAGTAATTTCAGGGTCTGGAATTGTAACTTTGACTAGTTCTTTTGGAGTATAGTGCAGATGTGAATAACACTTTTTTAATTCCAATTATATCCCTAACTAGTCTTCTTGGTTATAGTATAGATAAATTATTACTCACTTAAAAATAAAAAACCAAGAATTATTACATAGTATAGATCAACTTATACTCCAGGAAGATGAGTAACAGTAGTTCTCCCAAATACTACCAAGAAAGGATAGGTTAAGGTGGGGTAGAAAATTTATACCATATATTATAAGGTCCAAGCTTCCACACTTCATGAATTCATACACAAGTAGCCGGTGAGGCCCATCAGAACAACATCCAAGAAGGCGAACCAGGTTCTTGTGTTGGATGCTCGTGATTGTCCTCACCTCTGCAAGAAATTCTGACTCTCCTTGCCGGGACGGCGGGACGTATCAAGAGATAATTTCTTCACAGCAACCAACCTCCCATCTTCTAACTTTCCCTTAAAAATAAAAATAGGGTATGTAAATTTTTATCCTTAAAACAACACAATAAATTCCATTAATTTCAGAAAAGAAATAGAATTTCAATCATACTAAATGGGTGCGGGTAAACTTCTAAAACAGTGCAACAACTCAACTATGATTGTTTGGCGAAGCAGTGATTAATGCAAACAAAAATTTATCAAGTGACTAAACATCTAATTTGGAGACATCAACAAAATAATCAATGCCTTTTGGTCATTCATGTATCCTGTGCCTTGGATACCGAAATGTTTGCAGTATAATATGTTATGTGTAAGAACATTATGAAAGCATAAGATTTTTCAAACTTTTAATTTTCCTCGTACTAATAAATAGCTTCACCACTTTCTGGGATTCAGTATCAATACCTGATAAACAGGCCCAAATCCACCTTTTCCAAGAAGATTAGCAGGATGAAAATTCTTGGTTGCCTTCTTAAGTGACTCGAAATCAAAATAGCTTACTGTTCAAAGATTAGCACTACAGAATTCTGAAGACACTGCAAAAAGTAAATAAAACTTCAGATGTTGAGTTCTAATTCAAGAAATTGTTGACTTTTCCAAATTCATCTGTTTTACTACCTTGCCACTTTTTACTTCGTCCTAGCAACTTCATCACCTCCACCGGTTTAACAAATTTCCAAAGGACTAATATAAGAATCACCAATAACACAAGCACAAATAACCCTCCCAGGAAAAAAAAAAAAAGGGCTGAAGAATGCAACAGCGCTGATGAACTCTGCATCTGCAATGCAGAGGGTGCCGGAGGGGTCACTGCATGCATAAAATTGTAAATGTGCTTTATAAGGAGAAACCATGGGATATTTAATGTAATGATTGGTGCCATTAAAAATCTAAATAGACTTAACAGAGATGTAATCCCAACTGCATAATGTCGCGTTAGAATCCTATTTTTTCCATTTAGTTTCATCTACAGAAATAATCTTCCATTTAAATCCTTGGCAATCAAGCTTTTTCTACCCATTTCGACCATATCTGTTTTGGCTTTCCTCTTGTCAAGAATTTGATAATCATCTTCAAAGATTTTAGTCAAGATCTAAAATGGTAACATTATGTGCAATGCAAAAAGTGAATGTCGTGCCATCAATTGTGATGACAACAACTATTCTTCAATGGCCCTACTCTAAACAATGAACACAGTTTTCTCTTCCCAGAATAGACAAAGAGGGGGCTATTCAAACTCAAATACAACTACAGACACCATAATAGAGAATTATAAGATAAACAGGAACTTTTCTGGGTAAAACAGGCTAACGAGTTTTCTCTTTTTATTTTTTTTTCCCCACCTAATCCAAAAGGTAGTTTAATTTAACTGTACTGAGTAGTGAGGCATAGGACAAAATCTACAAAATCCTACACTACAGTAGAGGTAATTAACACAATTAACTTAGCTTTTAGTACAAGTAAGCAAAATATGCCCTTTTAGCTATAAATTTAGATAATTAGACTTCCTAGAGCGAACGGAATCCATCCAATGAACATCGAAAACAAAAGGCAACTTCAAAAAGCTTAGGACAGAGGATCCATGAAAGGAATTTTCTACTTTCCAGTGCAACATACCTTCTGGTGCTGGTCTAGGCATTGTTATTAGCGAGCAAAGGAGGAGTAATGGTGCTGCAACCGTCTTCGCTTTTGTTGCAGTAACTTCAACAACTGGCAACAGCCATTTTCTTCATCCAATTCCCTCTCTCTCTCTCTCTCTCTCGGTAAAACCGAATGTTGAAAGAGAGAAGGAGAGAGGGAGAGAGAAGATGAAGAGGGTGTCAAACATTGGAACAATCGGAGGAATGGAATGTCGGAGGAAGCGATAGCGTATGTGTAAGAGCAAACGATGAGAAAAATCCAAATGTCTCGTGTTCTGCGAACGGCATTATATATATATATATAAATATTATATTATACGCTATTATGGCTAATAATTAAATAACTATTTTACGCAGTTTTAGACTTTGAAATAGGAAAAATATCAAGAAATAATTAATCCAGCTCCTTCAATAATCACTTCTTACATTTTTTATTTTATTAATTATATTATGTGATTGAGATATGATATGTTTATAATTTTTGTACAATTCTAACAATATTTTTTAAAATCAATCATTGAATGTGTATGACCTACATATAGAAAAATAGATCAAATGGTTAGTTTGAAAAAAAGTTGTTAGAGTTGTACAACAATCATTTTTCTATGCAGTTATGCTAACGTGGCATGGGTGAGTAGTCGTTGGATTTTTTTTTTTTTTTTTTTTTTAATTTTATCAATGAATGATCTAAGGGCTACTAGCGCAAACCATATCAGCATAGTGTAATTGTAGTGTGAAAGAATTACATTTTTCTAGTTAGAGTAATGCTACTCTTCACACTTATTTCACACCGACTCAAGTGACGTGTTTTAAGTGACTTTCCTTAATTTTTTTTTTTAAGTGACTAACATGTAAAGTTACTTAAAACATGCTACATTAGCCGGTGTAAAATGAGTGATAAATAAGTATGAAAAGTAATATTATTTCTCTAGTTATATTGTAGAGAAATGCTTATGTGACTTCGTCAATTCACCATTAGATCAATTCTTGTTAAAAGAATAATAAAAACAAAAAATCAATGGTGAATTGACAATGCCGTGTCAACATTGTAAAAAATTAGTGTGATAATGGTATGGTATACACCATTATTCTTAATTTATTTTGCATATAATAGTTATATATGAATCAAATGTCGTTTGACGCTATTGAGGTCTTCTAATTAAGGTTATCTAAACGAGAAATGTTATAGCTCATTCTAGTGTCTTTCTGGGGTCCTTTTATACTGACATGACACCCTATTTTTAATAAAGAAAAACTATAGCTTGATTTCTCCCTCCTGTTTTTATTAAAAAATACAGGATGCTATGTCAGTACAGAATGACCCTAGAAAGATACTAGAATGAGCTATAGTATTCCTCTATCCAAACTGCCTTATCTTGGAGTGTGCTTAATAAGAAATTTGAAAATTTGAATTTGAATTCTTTAAAAAAAAAAAAGTTTCTTTACATTCTGGCATCCATATCCATTTCCCATCACAGGAATATTGTGCAGTTTCTGGCATTTTGTTCAAATAAAGAGACCAATTTGCTTGTTTATGAGTAGAAGTCTAGGTGCAAGTTCTGCATGGGAAGAGAGGTTGGTATCTCAAGTGGGACGGTAGACTGAAAAAAGCCATTGAAGCAGCAAGTAGCCTCTGTTACTTGCATCATGATTCTTCCCCTCTAATGCCCCATTGGGATGTCAAATCCAACAACATTTTACTTGATTCTGATTTTGAGGCTCGTGTAGCAGATTTTGGACTCGCCAAGTTCTTACAAGACACCAGAACCTCTGAGTGCAGTCTGCAATTTCCGACTCTTAGACCACATAATTTAGAAAAAAAATATATATATATATAGAGAACAAAGAAAGAGAGACAGATTTTAGTGGTTTGGCCTATAACTTACATTCACACTGTAAAGCATTTTCTTGACTACACATTTTCTTAATTTATTTGATTGTATATAATACTCTATTTATAGAAAAAAAAAAAAAAAAAAAAAAAAAAAAGTCAAAACGTTACAATTCTCTTCTACTTTTACATTAACAACAATAAATTTAATTTATTATCTTGTAACTCTTAGCTTTTAAGTTTTTGTAACTCTTATCTCTGGAGTGCTTATAACTCTTATCTTTTAAGTGCTTATAACTCTATCTTAATACGTACATCTATATAGCTCCAGGTCCTTTTTTGTTTACAAGCTTGCGCTTGGTGTTTATATCAGCAGAAGTTAAGCTCTTCCTTTTCTGTTGTCGTGCGCATTGCACTTCACTTTCCTCCATGTGTATTAATATCAAACACATGCTGTACATTTTGTGTGGTGACAAACATACCACACAAACTTCCTCTATCATTATCAAACTCAACAGCCAGCAATGGGGGTAGCCCCCGAGCCACCCCCAGTCATTTCTGGGGTGGCTTGCAGGGCACCCCACCGGAACAATCATAGGTGGGGATGCCCTCTTAGGGTTTTTTTTTTTTTTTTTTCAGATTTTATTAAAAAAATATTATTAACTTAATGTGGCACTAATCGTCTATAGAAAATTTGGACGAAAAAGTTACGGAATGATCAATATAAAATTCGCAAATTCGGTCTCCAAGGAGTAGCTCAATCGGTTGGAGATTACGCCTCATGAAACGGAGGTCACTAGTTTGAATCTCCCTCCCCTCTTGTGTGGACATGTCAAAAAAAAAAAAAAAAAAGAATCGCAAATTCGCAAACACACTGCATTAAAAATAAGGGAAAAATATATATTAGCCCCCTAAACTACCACCCTTTCTCCGGATGGCACCCTGAACTACCAACACTTGCACTCCGACCCCCCAAATTACCACTTTCTGATTTTTTGGCCCCATCCGTCTATTTATACCGTTAATTCTAACAGAATTTGGCCAAAAACCCGAAAATACCCCTCCCTTAACCGTGAGAATTTCAAAGTGTAGGATGGGTATTTTTGGAATTCTATTTAAAATTGACGGCATAAATGGACGGATGGGGCCAAAAAATCAGAAAGTGGTAGTTTGGGGGGCCAGAATCTAAGCATTGGTAGTTTGGGGGGCCATCCGGAAAAATGGTGGTAGTTTGGGGGGCTAATATATATTTTTCCCTAAAAATAAAAAATAAAAAAGTGAGGAAGTGATTTCAAATTACGCATTTTTTCAATCATTTATCCTACACTTATCCTTTAAAAAGAATTTAATACGTGTGGGACTAATATGAAATAACTAGTATTTTATCTACCTAATCTGGATTTAAAAAATTGTGAAAGAGATGATTGTAACATTTTTAATATTTAATGCGGAAAAGATAAACAAACAGTATTATAGTTGGTATCCGTCATTATTTAGGGCCTAAACAATAGCAGCATTTTATCTTGGCTTCTTTTTTAGCAAACATAGTCTAGACAACTGTTTGCATAGATAAAGATGAAACTAACGATGACATAAGAATTAAAAACCAATTTCTCAAATGTGAAAGATGGGCTCGGAAAATTGTCTGTTAAGTAGCCAGCTGTTTGATCGGAAATATATATATATATATATATATAATTAAAAACAAAAGAATACATTCATTGCTTTTGAGTTTTGTAACAAATATAAGTTAAAGTTTCTAATTTTGATAATTATAGATATGAATTTTGATCATTTGATAAAGAGTAATGCTATAAGCTAGGAGGATATTTATGTCCGGTCTCTTAAAATTGATGTGGCTTTTAAAATCACCATTGAATCAAAATTCAATAGTGATCTATCGTACATGTAATTATGATTTTAAAGCCATGTCAATTCTAAAAAGACTCAAAGAGGACATGAGTATGAGTATTCCTTTTAGTACTCTTTGACAAATAGGTCATTATGTCCTAAAAGGTAGAAGTGTCCACTACCTCCATTTTTACGGAGACCCAATCAAAACATACCACATCAATCTAGATTTATGGCACCACACCACTTACGCAATTATGACAAAAAAAGAAGAAGAAAAAAGGTGGCGATGGGTGGTAGGGGGTAAAACTCCACCATTGTAAGGAACAGCAGGAGGTGGAGATCTGCCCCTTTGCAAGGCACATAAGGGGACTGTAACACCCTGACTTTTATATAAGTTGCAAAGCAGAAATATCTTAATTTTATATAGCGCTACTACCTTTACATATTTGCAGCGGATGAAAACACATACAATTTTTTTTCTTTTACAAATGAACCCTCAACACACTCATCATCACATAATATTAGAGCTTCTATCTGAAATCACATATTATAAATTAAACATAATATTATTACAACAACATAAAACGACTATTGTCTTAATCTCAAATCAAAAGGTACTGATGAGTCACAAATAATGTATATTTGGACCCCTTAATTTGCATTCGTTAAACCCTTAGTTTTGTTGTTTTCTAATTTTTTTGCTAGTTTTGATGTTTTAGTGTTTTGCAGGTCATTGAGAGAGAAATTAAGGTTTTGAGGCAAAAAGGCTGAAAATTTGGATTTTCTGGAAATGTGCTCGAGCGCACGTGCCCACAGCAACGCCTTTTACTCAAATGAGCTCGAGCGCATCCATGTTGAGCTCAAGCGCATGCACCCACAACGGCCTTCAATAGTCTTTCACCCAAGTAGGCTCGAGCGCATCCCTGTTGAGCTCAAGCGCATGCGCTCACAATAGCCATCAGTGCCCTGACGAATGCCCAAGTGCGCTCGAGCACACTTAAAGTGCGATCGAGTGCACTTATGCTGACTTGGATATGCAGAAACTCAATCTAGCTCTATAAATACCCATCTTTCTCATTTCTTTCGGGGGAAGGCCGTTTGGAGAGTGCCTTAGGCACCGTCTTCTCTATTTTTTTAGGGTTCTTGGGTGATTTTCACCTAGAACTTCCATATTTTGTAAGTTCCTTTGATTTTTAATGGATTATTATTGTTTATTTATGCTTTCCTTAGTCATGTATATCTAAACTCTCATCTAGGGTTGAGGATGAAGCCTCACATTTGAAGAGAAACTATGTTTTCATGATTGTTTATGCTATTTGAGTTTATGGGCTTTTGATTTCTCATTGATCTACTTTCATTCGATTTTTGAGATGATTTTTGGGTATTTCTTGTGATTTCCGGATACAAGTGATGATTTGAGGTTGTCTCATTTAATTGATTGATTGTGTTTTATTTATTAAAACGTTGGGTATTCATTGAGTTTCGTTCAACGAGTACATTTGATGATTTGGTGAAAAATCGGGTATCAATTGTGATTTGTTCTTTGAATGGGTACAATGGATAATTTAGGGAACACCGAGTATCTTTTGTGATTTGTGTAAAGAATGGATTCATTAAATAATTCAAACGATTTTTGAAGCAAAGTAGAGCATACCTAAGACTTGTATGTGAGAACTTCAAATATGTATTGATGAGTATGAGAATATGTTGCTATAATTTGGTGGGAGTGGATTCCAAAACCTTAGAACTCTATCTTTTGATTTGTTAAGTTTAAGTTTTATTTTGTTTAAAAACCCTAAATTTGGAACTAGGTTAAAATATGATTAGTTTGAATAGAGATTAATTTTCGCAATACAATTCCATGTGGGATCGACCTCTCACTTACAAAATGCTATATTGCAAACGATTCGTGCACTTGCGAGTTAAATAAATTTGCACAACAAGTACTACGAGGGTATTTCTACTCATAATTTAAAATATTGACTCCACATGAGTCGGTCCTCCAAAAGGGTGAGAGGCCTGCTACAAGCCTCATGAACAAAAGCCTAGACAATCATTGGAGTCATCATCTATCTCCTCTTTAACATCTGTAAAATTACAACAATTTTACAAAAGGAATGTGTGAATCTACCACTCAGTAAGTATTATATATCATAACCATATATGTGTGATGTCAGTCCAACTTTTTCCTTTGAAAATCTCTATCCGAATATACTAAACAGCTATCTCACGTAGAGTTTTCATGAGAGTGTTTGCTTTCTAAAAATTTTGTAGCTATTTTATAAATCAAGGCTAGAGTTTTGTTAATACATATTTATAAAAATCCCAAATGTTTTCCTTTGAATTTAATACTAAAAATAATAAATAGCCTCCAAAGCAACCACACCCAAACAATTAACCAAATATGTAAAGTAGTTAATACAGATATTTGGTTATGAAGTGGAAAACTCTTTGAACTCAAAGAGAAAAATCACTCTGGGGCAGCCAAACCCAGGAAATCAATTCAATTATGAAGAATAGCAAATTACAAAATGTTCATACTCACAAAACCTTTGCACTCGTCACACTCTTGAATTATAACAAGTAAACCCACTTGTCTGCTTCTCTCCCAGAACATCTGGAGAGTTCTTTTTCTTAATCTTCTTAATTGGAACTCCGGTTCGCTTCAATTGGTTAAGGTTGATGGTTGAACTAAAAACTCTAAGAGAGATATAACATTAACAATCTAGGTTTAAAACCCTCTCTTAGCACACAGAATTCCAGAGTAGAATCCTTAATAAAACCTTGCCTATAAACTCCTTTAAATAGTCCTTAGAAACGCTAATATTAGTTGGGAAAGGATTTGTAGGCAGGGGCGTCCAGACAAGTTACTATTGTGTCCGGACCCAATCAAAAAATTGATTGTGTGTTCGGACAAGGATTCTATCTGTTCCGACAGAGTAGACTTCTTAAGACCATTCTTCTCAAAAAAAAAATTGTCACTAAATATAGCCAAGAAATAAAACTAACAAATACATATCAAACCCAACATCTCATATTATGAAGGAGTAAAATAGTTTATAGCAAGTTAATGAAGAACAAAAATTGAAAACATAAAACAATATATACATCACATCACATGCTTGATTCACATAATAAATATAATATCAAGTTCATTTATCACATTCCATATTTATCATGTCAACAAACTAGGACGAGAATGTGACGACCCGTTTTTTTTTTTTATAAAAAACGTAAAACGAGTCCTCACAGTGGCATGACGATATGTTGCAAAGCCAACATATGACACATGCCCCATAACATGTACCTGATAATCAGAGTATAACATATATCTATCTATGCAGCGGAAAACATAAATCTGAATAGCGGAAATTATAACTTATACATCTATCACAAATTAATTACAACAAAGAGTGATTTAACATCTATCTGTTTGAGTCTTATTAACACAATATTTACATAACAATAATGGCTTTACAAAGAATAAGTGACACAAACGTCACAATTACAACCGTCGCAGCAAGCTTCAGTTATAATATCTCAAGTACACTGCTACCAAACTATCAACTATACTGAAGTACCTGCAGCCAAAGAAACATCATCTACACGGTTGTGGTGGTATCCACATCCGCATAAGTGAAAGAATGAGTTCACCGCCTTAGTATAAAACATACTAAGACCTCAGTGGTATAAAACTAACTGAGTTTTCATAAAGAACCAACCTTTATTTTATTTCTAGTCGTGCGAGAACTATATCATCCACAATTTACCAATAGCTAATACAGCAAACATTGACTATCCAGAAAACATTTAAAACATACTATATAGCTGTGAACATATGTAGAAGTTCCAGTCATCCCTCCTTGGAAGTTTCTACATATAGACCCCTCTATAACAATACTTTTCATCGGTCGCTCAGACATACGTGCACACGATCACTCCATCACAGATATCACGCATACACATAGGTCTTAAGCAAGAAACATGGCATCTTACTCTTCCATACTAGGATAACATCCTTCAACAAAACACTCGCAACACCATCTCTAATCGTATTTCAGTTTCGTGCCTTGAACGTCAGTAGATCACAAGAGCACTAGAGTTAAACTCAATCATGCTAACACGTCTTTCCTGAAGAACAAGAACAGTCAACATTCTTACTCATAGACATGCCATTACTCGCACCTGGGTAGTCATGTATCCATGTACTTTCAAGTTCAATGTATGACCTTAACACATGCGACCATCCGATAGAAATATACATAAGCGCTTTTCATTTAAGACACTTATGCATATCAACACGTCTAGTAAAAGCTACTCATAACATAAAAACATCACTCATAAAACAATGCTATATATGATATGCATGAACTGGGGCTAATAATGATGTTGATACTGATATGCTGCTGATACTGTTATGCTGCTGATACTGATATACTGCTGATACTGTTCTACTGATACTGTTCTACTGATATTGCTGGTATGTATGTTCTATACTACATGCTCTATGTTCTGTGCTTGACCAGTATATATTTCACTACTATATCATGCTGAAATCATGCAGTTGCTAAATCACGTCCTCTTAACACTAAACAAATCCAACATTATATCTAACACTTTGAAATCATTCAAAACATAGTTTCTTCATAAAACCTAAATAGTTTCAACATGACATGTTCTCAAACTCAAAACATAGTTTCATAAAACCTAAACAGTTTCAACATGACACTTTAAATCCCAAACGATTTGTATAGTTTAAATCCCAACCGCAAAACATACTCAAACATTTTAAATCAATTAACACATTTCACTCATGCATCACTTTTTAAACATCATTGATATAATTTGAACATAATCGAAACTAATCAAATCATCTCAAAACATAGATTTCATCATATGGTTGGTTCGGTTTCATAAACAATATATATATTTTTATCAATCCAATGCATATAAAAATATATATTTTCTCAGTGAGTGGAATACCCACCTTGGCTGCATTGGACTCACGACTCGAACTCTACATTGGAGAACCCGTTGAAGTCTCCAACTATGGCACGATCTTGTAAATACTTATAACGTTAGACTATGCTATGGAACTCTATACTCTATGACACATAGACTACTCGCGCGCTCACACGTCGCATTACCTGCTTCTAAGTCTAGTTAAGTCTTCTAAACTATTATTAGGTTAAGCCTTGATTTGAAGTTCGTATTTATTTCACTTATTATCATTAAGACACACTTATTATTTTATTCGCCTACCATTATCATTACATCTAATTACTATTCTTAGTCCTTTTATTTACAAACCATCCAAGTAGTTTAGATTATAGAACCTTAATCCTATTTAACATAATAATTTACTAACTCTTATAAATTCTACTCCGATGTTAACTACGCCCATTACGATATCTAAATTGTTGTTTATGTTTATTTGACTCACTCGTTTATTGATTATTGTATTTTCTTTATATCTAGTTATTCGCTTACTTTATCCATTTCATTTTTATTTCCATTCTATTAGACACCACAATATCCTAGTCTCAATCTCAACTGTATTTGCCATTTACATAACAAGGATCTAAATACTTTAACTTTAAACCCTTTAATGTCTCTCTCTCTCTCTCCTCTCTCTCTCTCTCTCTCTCTATTCGGCTACCACATAGAAGGGATCCTCAAAATTAACTCTAATCAAGGGTCTAGGCACCCACAAACATCAAAGGCCTAAAACCGACTCCTATGTCAATAAAACAACACTATAAAAGCCAAATTAAGGATCCAACAACATTCACACATCAAAGCCATAAAACCAACTCTATGGATATCAATTTGGTAATTCTCAACAAAGCCCTCAAAATCAATCTCCAATTAAGCTAACATCAACCCTAGAACATAAATAAACTTAATCCCTAACAAATAGTCATAAACTAACATAATAATCTCATTTTCAAATACAAACCAGTTGGGGTTTTCATCAAAATGCCCATCAAAATCACTTTCTAATAAAGCACCAACAACTTACAATAGAGCATTAATCATAGGCTAACAAATTCATTAACTTACAATTCCATAACAATTCATCACAACTAAAACTTCATATCCATCAATATCAACAATAATATCCTCTAACCAATGGTCTCACAAATGAACCAACATCAACCCCAAATTTACAAATCCAAAACCACCAAAAATCATCTAACCACATACCCACAAATCCAACTCACAATTTCTGATTTAACCAAAATACACACATTAAAATTGCATCAAAAGCTCCCAAAGAAATTCCAACATTAATTTTGCCGAGACCCTAAAGAGGAACAACAATTCCACAAACATATCCATAGAATTCTCCCAATCGGTTGCTACAAAGACCTAAAGGGAAAACCCATAAATTTTAACCCAAAAAGAACCCTAAATTCGGACCCATCCAAGAACATAGCAATCCAATCAACAAAAATCATCTTAAACTAAAATACTCGACCATCAACATACTTATAGTCGGTTAACACATAATTAGTCCACCCATAACGCAAAATTCCAGATTTAGCAACCAAAAATAACCATCCAAAATATGAAGCTAACAATGAACTAATTAGCTCAAAAATTGGTAAATTACCTTGAGGATTTCCTTAGAAAAACTACCGGAAAATCGCACATCTGCCCACCGGCGGCACCCACCGGAAACCAGCTCCAAGTCTCCCTCTCTCTCGGCGTTTCTCTCCATCTCGGGCTCTCTCCCTCTCAGGTTCACGATCTCTCTCTCTCTCGGCGTCAATGACTCTCTCTCAATCTCTCATTTTTTATCTCTCTCACGGGCGCTTGAAGAAAAAGAGACAAGGAAGAGGGAAATGGAAAAGGAGAGAAGAAAAACAAAGAGGAGCTGCGTGTGAATCAGGGGAAGAAAGAAAAGAAAAGAAAGAAGAATTGGGGGACGGCTGATGCGTGGGGATAAGGGAGAAAAAGGGGAGGAGAAAAATTACTGAAATGCCACTCAACTATATATATATATATATATATATATATATATATATATATATATATATATATATATATATATATATATATATTTGTTTTCATTTACTTTCTATTTATTAAAGTTAAGGGATATCCCCTTAACCAATCCTAACCCTCCACGTGGCATTGGTGGGATATGTTTTTTATTCTAATACCCATGCTTCCTACAAATTATAGTAGTACACCACAACATTTTAATTCTTTTATTTGTTAATTGGTATTTAACCCTCACATTAAATCTAACTACATTTTACCCTTACAATTATTTATTATTAGTCCCATCCTTTTTAATAAACATAATTTATTAATTGCAACATTTCCTATTTAATTTTTCTTGGTCTTTACAGAGAAACTCTTTCCTAGGCCGACCGGGGTACATCCCATCGAGCGCGAGCGATACTCCCTGACTTGGCTACCCCAACAGTGTTGAGTATGCTCCCCTAGTGTCGTCATTGTCATCACCTTTATCGTCACCATCGCCAACAACATGTCGAAAAATTTGGTCGAGAAACTCTCGCTTGGGCCGACTAGGGTATATCCCCCTGGGCGTGATTGGTACTCCTTGAATCAGCTACCCAAATAGTGTTAGGTATGCTCCTCTATCATTGCCATCACCGTAACGTAAAAAGATCACAATGAGAAACTTCTACTTGGGAAGACCAGGGTACATCCCATTGGGCACAAGCGGTACTCCCTGACTCGGCTGCCCAAATAGTACCTAGTATGCTCCCCTACCATCGCCATATCAAAAAAGGTTAGGACGAAAAACTCCTGTTTGGACCGACTAGGGTACATTCTACCAGGCACTAGTGGTACTCCCTTACTCGGCTACCTAAGCAGTGGCACATTATATAATATGTCAATTTATGCTTTACTTCCATATTTTTACTTATGCTTACCTCCAGATTATTCATGCTTTATCGCCATACTACTTATGTTTTCTCATATTGTTTATGCCTTGTCTCCATGTTGCTTAAGCTTGGTCCCAAACATTACATACAATCTTGTCCCAAAAATTGCTTATTTAATATTCTCACACCTTGAAGTGATGTAGCCCTAGCAAATTTTGGAACAGCTGGTACAGGACCAATCCTAAACGCATGCGTGCAAAACTGACTCAATAAGAGGGGCCTTGGACCATGAAGTATTACAACTGACGACCAACAAGGAAGCATAGAACAACCACATGGAAGTACACGCACATATGCACTCAAGAACTTAGCATTATATTTAACAAGATTCATTTACAGGTTTTTGGAGACTGGTTACAAAAAGAAATTAGGAGTTAGGTGCCCCCGAAGGCCCCTTTTTAGAAGCCAAAGGGCACTACACCTGAAGGCCCTTCTTAGAAGTCAAGGGGCACTCTGCCCGAAGGTCTACTCATAAAAGCTAAAGGGCACTCTACTCGAAGGTCCGCTCTCAAAATGAACTAACTGGTAGTTAACTTCATGGTTCGCCTTCTAGTTTTATTCTAAGAAGAATAAGACCACAGAGATCTCATCCCCTTTAAAGAGAGAGTTTGCAGTGAAAAAGTTTCATTTATAAAATAAAAATAACAATTTAAAACCCACATTCGCATCATAAAAAACCAAAGCAAAACTAAAGCATCATAACATAGATACTCAGCAAATGTCAGGGTCAAAAGACCAGTCTCAAAATTACTTAAACACTACAACTTAATACTGAAAGTGAAATTGACTTCTAAAATAAACAGCAAGTGTGTGCACAAAGTGTCAACAAAAATAATAATGCAGAAATTAAATGACACAAAGATTTTTGTTGACGAAGTAGAAACTCAATTAAGAGAAAAACCACTCCGGGGCAGCCAAACCCAGGATATCCACTATTCAGAAGACAAAGCTAGATACAAGATAGTAACACTCACATATACCCGATGCAGTGGTCATACCTTGCTCTCTAATGTGTAACCCAACACGAATGCTTCCCAACTAGGTCTCCTACCTGAAGGGGTCTTCAATGGAATCTTTATCTTAGGGCCGACCCCTAAGATAAACTTCAGATGTAGCACAGCAACAGCACACTTGCAATGGCTTCAGAGCAAAAATAACTTCTCTGAGCACTTATGGAATTCAATACCGAATTCTTGCAGTTCTCAATGCCCAAGGGCCTCTATTTATAGGCTGAGGAACAGAATGGGCGACTGCATTGATATATGTAGGTGTCGTCCGGACGGTGGACAAGGGACGACCGGACGGACAACTGTGCGACAGATATTTATAAAAATTTTGCTGAGAAATCTTTCCTGTTTAAGAGCCGCGTCCGGACGATGAGACACTATCGTCCGAACTGTCGCACGTCCGCTGCAAGTAATTTCCATATAAGGCTTCGTGTGTCTGAACCATGGGGGATGAGCGTCCAGATGGCTGAACTTCAACACGCAATTTCCATATCTGCTATGCGCGCGTCCGGACCATGATAGGCAGTCTTCTGGACGGTTGAAGTCGAATCGGCAATTTCCTTAACTGTTGAACGCACATTCGGACCTAGGCTGACAATCGTCCGGACGGTGATATTTGAATTGCGATTCTTGCCTTATGTATGAGCGCATCCGGACGGAAATCCACGTCGTTCGGACAGTTGAAACAATCTTCCCTTAAATTGAACTTGGAAAGAATCTGAAGCTGATCGATCACTGAGAGGCGTCCGAGCGGGCAGTTGAGACGTCCGGAAGGATGGAACAGTGGACAGATGGGCGTCCGGACGGGATGTCACGATCGTCCGGACGGCTGACAGGGAACCGGAGATTTTCTAACTTGCAGGCAGAATCTTCTGAAACTCTTCTGAATAGCAGAATCCCTTGTAAAACAGCATCTTTTACATACAAGTGATTTTTTCTAAACAGAATGAGGCCAATAATACTAACAAACTCCCCATTTGGCCATTCTGGGACAAAAAATCACTTGACCGGTTTGAAAATACATTCCCGGTCCAAGTAAAAAATTACTCCCCATTTTTGTCACAAAGGGACAAAGGGTAAAACAGAGTAATAAAACACACAACTGTAATAAAAATTACTCCCCCTAACGATCTCAGAAGGACCCAGGAAACAGAGTAATATTAGTCCAACAGTTTTACAAACAAAAAGGACATAGCAAAAAGTCTCAAAGAACACATAACAAAAAGAAACTCAGTCATCCTCTGCCATAGGTGCAGTCCTAGGGGCAACCTCCTCATCATCACTATTGTCAGGGTGATGATACTTGAGGCACTCCCTGAGATCCAATTGGGTCTGCTCAGTCCGCTTGTTGATGGAGCGCACCTCTTGCTGCATAGAGGTGATGGAATATTGCATGGTGCTCATGCCTCCATGAATAGCAGCTAAGGCCTCCATGATCTGTGAAAAATTTATCTCTGGCTCTGAAGGCGGGACTGTCTGAGAGGATGAGGGCATGTCTGGAAAGCCGACTGGCATGGCAGCAGGAATGGGCACCTCATCATCGGAATCATCTCTCCGCAACTCTGCATTAGACTTCATCAAAGTCTGCTTGCCGATGGGCTACTGAATCTTCATCTTCGGTTCTCCAGTAATGATGATGCTAGACTAAAGAATGATCTGAGTGAGCAGGGATCCAAAAGGGAGACCGGTATTACCCTCATCACGGGCCTCCAACATCACGCTCATAATATGCTTGCACAGGCAGAAAGGTAAGCGGAGGTGGATGGCATACACAAACTGGGCCTTCTTCAGAGTCAAGTCACTGCGCTTGACAACTGGCCATAGTTTGTGTTGCACTATTTTGGCCAGCAAGCGATAAGAAGGAGACAGGGCACCGATCCGTCTGGTGGTAGCACGCTCTTCTCCCTGTGGGATTGCATGGAATTACTCTCGAAGATCGTCCATAGAGGGAGGAAGCACCACCTCATTATAGGGACTGCCGGGCAGATCAAGGACTGAAACGCCTATGAAGTGACTGATGAACTGGGGATCAACAATGTGCCAATCAACAGTGGACTGCAGTACCATCCCACGATCATCATCCTGAGCCACCTCCAAGTTGGCATAGAAGAGTCTGACCAGCCTGGTGAGAACAATGCAGGCACAGGTGTAGAGGTATCCCCAGTGGTAAGTCTGAATAGTCTCATAAATACTATCCAGCAGAGGCACCATAATGTCAGATCGAACCACATTGCGCTCCGCAATGACTGTGCGATCCATGATTTTGGTCTGTAGGGCGCTTCTCTCTTCCTCTGTCCTTTGGCGAACCCTGTGCTGGGAACTGATGGCAGACATGATTCTGCATAAAAAGACCAACAAGGTTTTGCAAAAAAAAATAATCCAAAAAGAATATACTTGTTAGGTCATGATAAAAATTGGGCATAATAACGGCAGTTCAAAGGACTTTTGCAAAAATAAGGACAGAAAATATCACAATTTAGTCCTAAAAAGTAGCACCACAAATAATCCCAATATGGCAGACAAAAACTCCTCATAAACACAAACATTCCTAAAGAAACCAACATTCTAACAATTTTAAAAAGTAATTGAAGAGAAAAAGGTAAAAAAAAAAAAAAATCTAGAATGTGAAATAATGCGCAAAAAGACAAGGAGCAACAAAAAGCCAAAAGCTCACAAAACTTTACTCGCAAGCTGCCAAAAAGAAAGATTTTGTGGGGTAGGATGGAGTGAGCGGCAATCTGGGGTATATATATATAGCCTCGGTGGGTCCCCCGTCCAGATGGTATATTAATGCCGTTCGGACTTGCGCTGCCTCGGAAATGAGCAGACTGGTCGCGTGCGTCCAGACGATTAATCTTAACCGTCCGCCCGATACTGGCCGCGCGCGTCCGGACGTCTAAGCTCCATCCCCGTCCGGACGTCTAAGCTCCATCCCCGTCCGGACGCTCCACACTGAAACATCAGAAAAGTGAGGAAAATTTACAGAAATCAAATTTTTTTCAAAGTCAGTTTCAGAATACGCATGTATAAACCACTGATAACACAATCAGAGAGCATCTCAGAACTAAGCAGAGATATAAAAGAGAGTTGAGATTTTAATTAGCACAAATATTTTCCTGGACATAGAAAATTCAAATAGTCAACTCAACTTATGCAATGCGTGTGTGTGTGAAGACTTAACCGGCAAGGTATGACTATCATAGATATGACAAAGAGCAGCTAGATTTCCCAGACAAGAGAGAAAATCAATGCAAGATTAGTCTAAAGTCAAACCTTATGATTTACTAGGGCCTAGCCACCCTCATCTGATACACTCCCCTGAGATGCAGTACCTAATTGTTTTACTTGTACCATGAATGACAAAGTAAATGTTTTACTTGCATGTAGAGGGCAAGGCATAAATCAAATTCAGCACATAAGCACTGAATAATTAAAGCACATAATTCATATGATTTATTGCTTGATTCTTATGTTGCTGCAATCTAGAGGGAATGCAAGAGTTTTTAGGTTCTAGGTTCAACTAGCATGTGGTCAATTTGACCATCTTATCAAAGACCTCTTCTCTTTATCCAAAATTTCTAGAAACACAAAGTCAGAGAAGAAGAGATGAACCTTTTAGGGGAGTCGTGGATAGTGCACATTTTTCATCGCATGAGAAAAGAAACTATCCTAATTTTGCATATACAGGAAAACACTTAGCAAATTATAGTCAAAAACTCTCAAATATATCTAAGCAAAGTAAATTAATACCCAAGGAATTGATATATCAGGAGAAAATACATGTAATATCTGACATGCCAAGAGAAAAAAATATCCTACAAATTCACCCCAAATTTTTTTTTTTATTTAAAAAAATGCAATATGTACTCGTATGAATGGGAGGATAAGAAGGTTCTGGTGGGGGCATCAACATAACACTCACCGAACAGCTTGGGTTAATTGGGAGACTTTGGGAGTTTCGAAGCGGAACAGTGGTATGAGATTTCGGAATCTAGAGATTTTTAACCTTGCCCTCCTTGCTAAACAGGGGTGGCGTTTAATAAAGAATCTGACCTCTATGGTGGCCCAGATTCTCAAGGAGAAATACTATCCCAATGGCTCTTTCCTAGATGCTCAGATGGGCAGGGCTCCCTCTTTGGCATGGCAAAGTATTTTTAAGGCACAGGACCTTCTTCAAGGGAGTTTACGTTGGCGGGTAGGGAATGGGAAAAACATTAAAATATGGGGGGACTGGTGGCTTCCTTCTTAAACCACTTTCCAGGTGAAATCTCCTGTGAATATCCTAGATCATAATGCATGTGTTTGCTCTCTTATAGATCGAGATACCATATGGTGAAAGATGCCCTTAATTAGGGAAATTTTCAATCCGGAGGAAGCTGAGATCATTTATGGTTTGCCTCTCAGTTTGTTAGGCCAACCTGACTCTTTGATTTGGGCAGGAACTTCACAGGGAATTTTTACAGTCTGAAGCGCTTATCATTGTGAGCTTTCAAGAAGGGCTAAAGACCTTGGGGAGTGCTCCAGGAATCAGGAGGGGATGGGAGTATGGACTACATTGTGGTCTCTACAGGTGCCAAGAGCTTTAAAAATGTTTTTATGGAAAGTATGCCACAATGCTTTGCCTACAAAGGAAAATTTATACAGGAGGAAGATTACAAAAGACCCTTTTGTATCCAATATGTGAAACAAAGGTTGAAACAATATGGCATGTACTCTGGGAATGTCGTGAATCTATGGGGGTTTGGCAAGAGTGTAATAAGAAGATACACAAGTTGTCTTTGATAGAAAGTGATGGGCTGCGTCTGGTGCATCAATTAATGGCAAAGCTAGACCATCCCTCTCTCATGGAAGCCTTCTTTGTTGCAAGGCTTGTGTGGCACCAAAGGAATGATTTTGTCTTTGGCAGGGGATTCACAAATCCAGTGCAACTTGTGGTTCAAGCCCGTGATGCTTTGGTTCTTTTTTTTCTGAAGTGCAGAATATTTCAGTGGTGAATTCGGGTCCTAGACCAGCTGAACCGCGGTGGTTAAAGCCCTCCCCGGGTTGGGTCAAACTAAACTGGGATGCGGCAGTTTCCTCCTCTACTAATAAAATGGGGGTGGGTGTAGTAGCGCGTAATGAAGATGGCGATTTTGTGGCCGGTCTAACAGCATCTTTACCGCATGTTCGGGATCCACTGATTGCGGAGATACTGGCAGCATGGCGAGCGGTAGAGTTAGGGAGAGAGTTGGGTTATCAAAGGATTGTTTTGGAGGGTGATTCACTGGTTACTATCAAGGCTCTAATCAAGATCAGTCTTGTTCAAGGAGCTATGGACAGATGATCGACGATATTTAGGTTCGTTTACTCACTTTCCCCTCTTTTACTGTAAGTCATGTAGGCAGAAAAGCAAATTTTGCTGCCCATTGTTTAGCTCAACATGCTTTGTATATGAGCTCTGATTTGGTGTGGAAGGAGGAGTGCCCTTCTCCTATCCTAAATATTGTAATGTCTGAAAAGCTTTTCTCTGATTAATGCAAAGCTATCTGATTCAAAAAAAAAAAAAAGAAAAAAAAAAAAAAAAAAAAAAAAAAAAAAAAGGAATGGATGAAATCCATTAAACATAATCTAACATAAAGTTGTATTTTTTGAATAAGAGTATTCATAATAGCCTCATCAAATTTTACTCATCAAAGTAGCTAAAAATCATTATTCTCTATTCTGGTGAGCCACTTTTTTAAAATTCTCCCAGTAGCCTCACCATTTTAACTATTTACTATTACTATTCCATTTACATAATATTTCTTTAATATTTCTTTATTTTTTTCTCTATTTAATTTTTTTAATCTTTTTACAAAGAATCCTTCATGTTAATGAAATAAAGACATTATCGTGCGTGAGAGATGAGAGATAGGAGAAGGGAGAAGAAAATGAGAGAAAAAAGGAAAAAAGTGTGCTGATCATGTGAGAGAGAAAGGTGAAACAAAATTGGTGAGTGGGTTAGTGAGTGAATATTACTCATCAGAATTGGTGAGTAATTTCACTCATCAAAACATTTTGATTAAAATAGTGAGGCTGTTGGGAGTGATTTTTTAGTGTTTTCATCAAATTTCATCACTAAATTAACTAAAAAACTATTTTAATGAGACTATTAAGAATGCTCTAATATATATATATATATATATATATATATATATATATATATATATATATATATATATATATATATATGTCTTTTTCATGTTTTTTGAAAGCAGCATCTAGTCTTGGACCAATTTACAGTTGGCACCTCCTCATTTATAAGTGCAAGCAGATATATGCCATGCATAGTGGAATGTTGAAAAATTACCCAAGACGCCTCAAAAGTCTAAATTTGAGTGGTTGGCCGATACAGCTGTCTTGATTGAGCTCCGATCCTTTAATTATCTTTTAAAGTACAAAAGGCTTGGATATAATTATTTGTTAAGATATTTATCCATAATTTTAAAGCTTTTTTTTTTTTTTTTCGAGCTCTAAGGCTTTTATTAATTTAGTCCAAATTGTGACGATAAAGAACTAAAGATGATCTCTTCATATATATTCCAATTATTTTCTAAACTAATTGATCATGCATGGCTTCAAATGGATTGCCATATTAAAGGGAGTAGAACTATTGATTCTGTCTTGTGAAAAGTATGAAATCTTTAAAATAAATAGCATTAAAATATATATACAATGGCTTCTGATGTTGGTAGCTAGTAAACTTATAGCTTCTCTTTCTCTTTCTCTTTTTCTTTTTCTTTTTTCTTGAGATTAAAGTGGTTAGGCATATAACTTACATCTACACGTTAAAGCCTTATAGGCTGCATCTTAATTTCAATCATATTTGATCTGAGTACAATGCTTTATTTATAGAGTTTTACATGTAATTTAAATAATTTCAAATACAAACGTATTCTTTAGATTATAGTTAACAAATCCTTTAATTTACAATATTCAAATTATTTAAATCTCTTAATTTATAGGATACAAATTAACAGTTATTTTTTTTTTTTTAAAAAAAAGTATCCTTTAAAACTTTCCATTATAATTTTTTTTTTTCTTAAAACGAAAAATTACCTTTTGAAAGTCACTCTTCTCTGACAAATCCAAATTCGTATAAAGCGTTCTCTCTACACGGATGTCTCGTAACATTATAGGCTATATAAGCTTAATAGAACAAAAGAATTAGTAGACTTCTAGAATATCTATTATCTACCCTATATTAATTAATGACGCATGAGAGCCGACTTAATTCACAAGAAAGCAACATTTGACCGGCGTAAGAATCATTAAGGCTCTACAGAATTGACTCTATCAACCAATTTTTTTATCTACCTTCTTCCATGAATTAATTATATAATATTAATTTTGACATAACTCTTCTAGCTAGATTCTACATGTACGTCATGTATTTGAACTTTTCACACAATACTCCACATTCTAGACCAGGACCAATAATTATTAAGCAGGAATTTCTAGACCCTAGAAATTAATACATTATACCAACTAATTAATAATGTAATTTAAAAATAACCTTTGGAAAGCATGAACTCTTACCTTCATGCAGAAGAATTACGTGAGGAGCGGTTCGTCTTCACAAATCGAGTTTAAATTTTGTTGAGACATTTATAGATCTAAAACTGTTTATATATATATATATATATATATATATATATATATTAATTTTATTCAATCTATTTAATAAAATGAATTATACCCGTTAATTTTAAATAATTAATTTTATGTTAAATTTATGCCAGGCCAAAAACTTTTGCGGATGGGATAAAAAATTACAGCCATGAAAAGTTCAAAGACAAAAATATTTAAAGACTCGAAGACCGTAAATTCAAAAGGCAATCAATACGGCAACTAAAAACGAGAGGACAGCTAGCTATGCATGGATTGAATCCTTGTCTTGTCTTGTCTTGTCTTACCTCACAACCGCGTAAATTAAACAATATATTCTGAAAGCAAATAAATCGAGAACAGTAGCCAGAACGTCAATTCCATTAGCTGTCTTTGTGCCCACAATGAAATCCAAGTCAACCCAAATCTCGATCACTTTGGCTCTTGCACAAGCATGCATTTTCCCAACCACTCTAAAATCACTCGCTGATCAATGGCTTCTCCCACAACCCCACACCACCTTCTCTCCCTCCCCACCTATATATACATATACCCTCCTCGTTGCCATGCACTTCACCAACTCCTTTCCTATATATCCTTCACCTGGCCATCTCTTTCGTAACTATGAGAAAGAACATGGTTTTAGTTTTTCTTCTATTCAGCTTCTTTTTGGCAGCTTCGGCTGGCAACTTCAACCAAGATTTTGCAATCACATGGGGTGACGGGCGTGCAAAAGTACTCAACAACGGGCAGCTTCTCACGTTGTCTCTCGACAAGGCCTCCGGCTCCGGTTTTAAGTCGAAGAATCAGTACTTATTTGGCAAGATTGACATGCAGATAAAGCTTGTGCCCGGCAACTCCGCCGGAACCGTCACTGCTTACTATGTACGTACGTAAGAGTCAAATGTTTTTCAGCTTTTGCCTCTTTATTTTAATGTTGTTGTGAGTTATATATATATATATATATATGTTTCTTGCATGTCGCAGTTGTCTTCTTTAGGGTCAGCTCATGACGAAATCGACTTTGAATTCCTGGGTAATCTTAGTGGAGACCCTTATATTCTCCATACTAACGTATTCACAAAGGGAAGCGGCAATAGGGAGCAACAGTTCTATCTTTGGTTCGATCCCACCAAAGACTTCCACACCTACTCCATCCTTTGGAATCCTCGAACCATCGTGTAAGCATTAATTACATCCCCTCGACAAATGTTTAACTAAAATTTAGCTAAACACAACTTCCTATTCTATGTAAAATATTTTTTCATTTATCTATTTTCATTATTCTCAAAGAGGAGAGAACCGATTATTTTTTTACACAAATTTCTTCAAATTAGTCTCTAAAAGTAATATTTGTCTTTAACATGCGAAAGGTACATGTTCTTTTAACAGTATTGACATATATATATATATATGTTTTTTTTAATAGCTTAAAGGACACATGTCACTTTTAAAAACTCGTTTGTACGAATTTCCTATGACCTAATTTGTAGGAAATTTTTATAATTAATGAATTTTTTTTTATTAACTTAAGGGAAAGCTTCACTTAACCTCTTGAACTTTCATTACTTTTGCAATCTCTCTTCGAAGTTTAAAAACTATTGAACTTTTAAAAATTTATAATCTCACCCCTTCGAATGTGAGAAATTTCCAAACTACCCTCATTTTTTTAAAATAATAATAATAATTACAATTTAAGGGTAATTTTGTAATTAAATATATAAAGTATATAGGAGTATAAAGATCATTTTACTTTTTGACTGTCTGATTTAACCAACAAACCCGCCTTGATTTAACCAACAAACCCTAACGGGGCGGGTGAGATTGCAAAATTTTACATTTGCTAGCCCAATGTGAGTGCTCGTCTCTCTCTCTCTCACGTATTGTGTTTTTATAGTTTCTCAGTGGACGGTACTCCCATTAGAGAATTCAAGAATTTGGAATCAAAGGGCATCTCTTTCCCCAAGAACCAAGCGATGTGGATATTCTCCAGCCTCTGGAACGCCGACGATTGGGCGACACGCGGTGGCCTTGTGAAGACCGATTGGAGCCAAGCCCCATTCACTGCCTCTTACAAAAACTTCAATGCCCAAGCTTGCGTTTGGTCTTCAGGTTCCTCCTCTTGTTCCTCCAATTCCTCCGGTAGCTCCAGCTGGTTGTCGGAATCCCTTGATGCCACCGGGAAAGAAAGAATAAAGTGGGTGCAAAAGAATTACATGATTTACAACTATTGCACTGATCTCAAACGCTTCCCGCTGGGACTCCCTACCGAATGTTCAGTTGCATGAATTTACATATGTACTTTGTCTTCTATAAGTGAAAAATAGGGACCTTTTCTAGTTGTTTTTTAAGGTTGTCGGGACAGAGTGAACTGAGAAAGGGGGGATTTCTGTTTACAATTCATTTGATTGTCTTTTTATGTGTTTGTGTATGTATTTGTATATGTATATGAATATATATAGAGAATAAATTATCAATTTCTTTTCCTTCTTTGACTTTTTGTTGCAAATTTCATTTACCGATAGCCACTAATACCAAGTTAGTCATAGACTGGAAGGTGCTTGTTAATTTCTTAAACTTCAGTTAATTTACGCAATAAAAAAGTTATTTTTCTATTTTAACTATCTACTTAATTTTTATTATGCCTCGACAATAAACATCCAGCGGAAATTGTTCTAATTTTTATTTTTGAAAACTATAATCATTAACAAAGAACAGTGTGCTCGAATTAAGTGCAACGGGTTTCAGTTGGGACGATTCCAAATGCGGATGACTGTGTGCGACCGGTGCCGGAAGATCGGTCATTTCGCGTAGAATTGCAGCAGCCAGACCAGTGGTAGCACAGGTTAACAAGAAGGAGGAGGGCAATGAGAGATTAATAGCTGAGCCGCGTGGGTACATTCTCACCCAGAAATGGTAGAAGATGGACGTAGCAAAACGAGTAGCTAGATATCTAGATTATATTGCACCAATTTTAGGCTGACTCTTCGAATGCCACTTTTGATGAATAATCATATTTAATTTGATGTTGTGGACGTGAGTACACAATTGCATTTTCAGACTTTAATATAATATGATATTATGACTTAGAGCTCCTCAAAGAAAAGGACGACTATCGGCCATTTCTAGTCCATGCCCTCAATAATAGCTTCTAACTTTAGCCTCCTCACACAAACTAGATTCAATAATGAAGCACTTGCCAAAGTCAATTACCAAACCATAGGGAGATGGAGCTTTCATTATCTGTTGAATACTTTGTTTTCTCTCAAGCTAAGCTTCTCAACTTCAACGTCTTTCTTCGAGCCCAAGAAGCGTAAAAAGAACGCTTCACCTCCTAGAAATTTTTGGGTTTGCTTGCTAATACTTTTAAGAATGTGTTTTTTGCGTTTTAGTTGTAATGTAACATAAAGGTAAAAGTAATTTTGAGTATTTTGTGTGTATAATTGATTGTTAATTCTTTTGCTTTTTTTGTTAAAAAAAAAAAAAAAACCAATCTTAAAAAGCATTAGCAAACGACCCCATATATGAGATAGATTTCGAGTTAGTTAAACTAGATGAGTTGGTCATCATTGGTATGGGTATGACATAGATAGTTGAACATAGCAACTCAATTCTATGCTTTCATTCTTTTTAATCCCTAGACCTCCCTTTTTTTTTTGGGGGGGGGGGGGGGGGGAGGCACACACTCTTGTGCACTATTATGCCTTCTTCATGACTTATTAGATCACTTACCCACCATTAGAAAGTCCTAGGGATTTACTCCATCTGCTTAGTGATGCATTCAGAACAAATGACCAATAAACTTTGATAGTAAACTAAATAAATTTTACTAGTTGTACCATGTTAAATTATAAATTAAATTATTAAATTCATTATTTCCTATCAGCTTAAACTTTTTGGGTAATTTATTATTTAACACGATATCAGAGCCGAGGTCTTAAATTCAAACTTTGACTCCACAATTTATCCCAATTTTATATTCATCATTTCCTATCCACTTAAACTTTTATAATAATTTGTGATAAAACATACCCTACCAACATAATACAATTATATTATGCAAGTCAAGGTCTTGGCTTTGGCAGTTTCCTTTTAGAAATTCATGAGATCATCTACAAAACAAATATGAAAGATTTTCTCCTTACATCTCTAGTGAAATTTGAATTGCACTTCATTTCATTTATTGCGCAATCCAATAACCTTAAAAAGAAAAAAGAAAAAAAACTTCAACATTGAAGGCAAATGGATAAGGGGACAGAGATTCACCTTGTTCCTTGTCTTGGAATTGGCTTAGGTGCCAAATCCCCTTGTCTTAACCTTCTTTATGTTGGAAGGTGTTCTATTCTCTAGAGAGAGAAACTCCCGATAGTTTCTAGAGAGAGAGAGCGTAGAGAGAGTCTTAGTGGCGTGGGGGGAGGGAGGTTTCACGCCTCTCTTCTCCCAATAGTGTTTTTTATGACCTTCTAGAAGGTCTTTTGTTTTTTCCCATCATTAGATTCAGAGGTGTTTTGTCTCCTAACCTTTAGGGTTATCGAGTGGTTGTCCTCTCTGGTTTGTGGAACCAGTAGAGAGTGTTTTTGTTTTGTGTTTTGGTTGTGTTTTTTTTCTAGCAGGAATGGCAAGCAAGAGAAGTTCGTCTGGGGAGAGATTTTATAGCCGTGCTTCATTGTTTTCTTCGTTTTCATCGCTAGATTTGTGCCCATCCGTTGGGCTTCAGTCCTATCGCCTTCAACCACGGCCATGTGGGTCTTCAGTGGTCGGCGCGTGATTTGCACGCGCCAAGGTTCTCTTTCTTTGTTTCTGCGTGTGTGGGTCACGGGCTTCTTTTCTTGGTCTTGGCCGGTGGTGGGGATGGTTTACAATGATTGGCTGTCACTGGAGTGGAGTTTTTGTACTCACGCACCGGTACCTGGAAGGATTTTCAAACGAAGGCTTGTTTGATGTTTTTGTTGTGTTTTTGTTTGTTGTAGTACTTCTTATATTGTTTTTATCTTCTTTAAGTCTATTTATGGGTTTTCAGATATTATTGGTCTGTTTTAGGGCTTGTTCTGCCTAGATCAGCCTTCTCATCTTTAGGAATGATGCTTAATTGTAGAGAATGGCTCAAATGCCTGATCTTGTAATATTTATTTATTTGTAGGCAACACCCAAGTCAGATTTTCTAACTTAGTGGGTAGCGTGTGTTTGTATTTCTACTCACTGTAATGTGCTCTCGGGCCTGTTGGTTATTAATGCAAGAAGTCTTGAGCTTATTGTTAAAAATAAATAAATAAATAAATAAAATAAATAAATAATGAGAAAGAAAAGGAAACCTTTCTTTCTGTTGGGAAGAGACCATTGAGTTCCCTTTTAACAAAATTGAGAACCTAACTAGGGTTTGAGATTTCCAATTCTCCATTTCATACCCCAACGACGTATAAAATTTGGTAATTTGGAAATGGTAATTTGGTTAAAATTTGGGGGGATAAATGGTTACCTACCCCAACGACGTATAAAGTTCAGTCACCTATAACGATTTTGCCTGAGGAAGCAGTGGTGAGAACATTAATAGATGACGAATCTAGAGGGTGGAAAAAGGCTCTTGTCAATTCAGTTTTTTCCAAGGAGGAGGCTGATATAATTTTTTCCATTCCTCTTAGCAAATATGGAAATCCTGATATGCTGATATGGCGGGGATCTTCAAATGGAGAATTTACTGTTCGGAGTGCCTACTATATTGAGAAAGATAGGCAAGAGGTAACACGGGGTGAATGTTCTAACAATGGAAATGATCAAAAATTGTGGAAGTTGATATGGGGAATGAAGGTCCCAAATCCGGTTAAGGTTTTCATTTGGCGTGCATGTCAAAATATCCTTCCAACGAAGGATAATTTACAAAGAAAAGGTATTTCTCTTGACCCTTTATGTTTGTTTTGCAAGAAAGAATTGGAAACAGCGAAGCACATTTTATGGGATTGTCCTTCGGCGGTTGATGTTTGGGGGGCAGGGGGAAGATTGATTCAAAAGAGCTATGTTGCTGGCTTTTCTTTTGCAGAAGTTATGGAGTATCTTTTTGATAGGTGTAGTGGGGACGAGGTTGAAGTTCATGCAGAGATCGCTAGACGTATTTGGTTTAGGAGGAATTCGGTGGTTCATGATGGGGAGTTTATCCACCCAAATGAAATAATAAAGATTTCTGCAACTTTCATTAACGAATATCGGGACTCTCTGAAAAGAAAGGGACATGTTGAATCGGTACTGAAGACTCGGGCAGAAACATCTATAGTGAGATGGGTCCCTCCTCCTTCCAGTTTTTATAAAATTAACTGTGATGTGGCTTTAGACAACAAAAAAGGCAGGATGGGTATTGGTTTGTTAATAAGAGATTCCAAGGGTAAGGTTCATGCAGCTGCTAGTCAAGTGGTGGATTTTATTTTTGATCCGGTTGTTGGGGAGTCCATAGCGGCTTTGAAAGCTGTTGAATTTTGTAAGAACAGAGGGCTGGACAGAATCATGGTAGAAGGCGATTCCATTCAAGTGGTACAATCTATCAATAAACCAGGATTAAATTGGGGAAAGTATGGACACATTGTGGCTGATATTCACGAAGTCCTCCGGTTTTTTCGGGAATGGAAGGTTTGTCATACGCCAAGAAATGCGAACTCAGCGGCACATACGCTTGCAAAAGAAGGAATTCAGGTTGTCGCAGATCGATTTTGGCTTGATTGTTATCCAAATAGTATTAGAGAGATTGTACTTTCAGAGTTACCTACTCTGATCCATTAAGAGTTTTATGCTCTTGTTGTTTACCCGTTTAATGAATGAAATCGGTATGAATGTTTTAAAAAAAAAAAAAAAAAAAAAACTAGGGTTTGAGATACATCATTAATCCATTAGGTCTCAACTTTGGGGAATCCAACGGTTCTCAATACATTTGACAACGGATTTGTGTGTTTTAGTTAAAACTACGACACATCTTTTGTAAAAATTCAAGGGCTCAGATCTAAACAAAGTTCTTTTAAGTTAAACCTTGTTGTTTTCTTAACCAAAAGTTATGCTTTAGCTGACATTTTCGGTTTGAAATATGATACATTACCACTCCAAGACACAACTTCTGATTATCTTTGTCCTTGTGACAACTTTTACTTTTACTTTTACTTTTTTTTTTCTTTTTTTTTTTTGTTTAGAAAAAAATCCTAAAGTTAGCTCGAGGACATGCAGCAAGGTGGTCAAAAATTGTATCTTGAAGTGGCAAAAGATCATATCTCTTCCGGCTTAATAAAAGCTTTGGAGACCTGTCTCTCTCTCTCTAAACCTATCGTCGCTCTGAAGCCACCGTCGCTCGAGGCGGTGCAGACAATGGCCGGCGATGACGACTCCGCAAGTAGTGGCCCAAGTCTCCAAATGTGTTTACTAACTTTGGAGACCTCTCTCTCTCTCTCTCTCTCTCTCTCTCTCACTCACACACACACACCTCCCTCTCTCTATTCTCCCCTTTTCTCTCATCTCTCTCTCTCTCTGATCTGAGCCCTACCACCTACTACAGCTCGGGGCGGCGTAGACAGAGGTTGGCGTCTCCGGCCACTCTCTCCTCCTTTCTTCTCCCTCAATCTGCTCCATCTTCCAACCCATCTTTCTCTCTTAAATCTCTCCCTTTCTCTCTCAAAATTAAACCCATTCTCTCTCACTCTTCAAAACCCATCTTGTATCACCTCGTCCTCGCCCTCTCTCTTCTCCCCGTTTCACTCCTCAAATCATCACCAAACCAACACAATAACACCCATCAATACAACAAAACTGAAAACATTCATCGATACAACAAAATCAAAGAGAAAACAAGAAATTTCTTTACCTTCCTCTCTCTTTCCGATTTGAAATGCAGCTCAAGGGAAGGGGTCTATCTCTTTGTGATTTGAAAGCAGCACAAGGGAAGGGTTTTTCTCCAAGTAAGGTCCTATCGAGTGAAGCTTAGGAGGAGAGGAGTTGCTGACCATAGAAATAAAATTACTTGTCAAAGAGAAAATAACAGGACATCTTCTGTAAAAATAACCAACAGCCAACATTTAATTTTATCAATTTTAACCAAAACGATGTCGTGTAAGACTAACAAAACGTTTGAAACTTTAACGCGGTTTCTTTTATACATTCGCTTCACAACCCCTTTTTCTTCCCTTCAGTCAGGATGGTGCTCAAACAGAATAGGCAAATGGTTCATAATAGTCAAATTTTACTATGATAAGTCATCTTTCATCTCCAACAAAATAGGCAAAATGAATTTTTTCCTTCTAACGTGAATAGTAAATAGACTGTTCTACCTATTCACTATTCACACTATAAAGTTTTTTATTATTCTCTCTCCCTATTTCTTTCACTTTTTCCGACACAAAATAATATCTAAATGCAAGTAAATAGTATAATAGAAAATCCGTTGAAAAGAATATAAAAAAAAATAGTAACTAAAATAGAGAATTACACTTTTTTATTTACTATTTTAGCTATTATTGCTAAGCGATGCTCTTATCAACTCTTGTGCTAACAAGAAGTCTACAATTCTTTTTTTAGCAAACAAGAAAAAGGCAAGATGGCCTTCGCTTGAGTTGCTTTAATTTTGGCAATCCAGAAGTCCTTCAATTGAGAACGATTAGGAACAACCTTAGTTATAGAGCCGAAAAATGATCTAATAGCCTTAACCACAAGATGCCCCAAGATACCCCAAAGCTTTCTTTTTAATTTTTTTTTTTTTTAAAGAAAACATCCTTGAACCCATTTGGGCCTGGGGTTTTTTTATACCTCTGACAGGAAAAAAAAAAAAAAAAAAAAAAAAAAAAAAAAAAAAAAAAAAACCCCTTCCCTAATTTCCTCCTATCACAACTTCCTTGGACAGCTTCAGCTTCCTCAGTTCAACACAAAGCTGAAACATCAAGATACCCGGGATTTTTCCTTCCAAATATCATTCACCATAGACAGGAACCTTGGATGATTACTCCAATAGTCAAAGAACTTGAAAGATTATTTGATAATCATGAGGAAGTGTTCAGACACCCAACTGGAAGGAACAAAGCTTCAGCGCTTGAGAAAGTGCCCTCCCATTCTGCATTCACCAGAACTCTTGTCAATTTTCCTCAAAATAGGGCCTTTGGCTCTCCTTTTAGACCTGGTGAAAAATCCTCCACCAAACCAAAGATCAAATAAAAATCTACCGATCAAACGACACACGGGCGCCTATCAAATAAACCGAAGATCAAACAGAAAAAGAAAATGCAACACCAGAATCCCATTTCAGTTCGAAATCAAATTCGTCAATACTTTAGGTGGAAATCTAAGAGAATGTGTACCAGAAACACAAAGATGAAAACTGAGAAAAGAAAAGAACAGTGTCTAGGATATCATTCACATATACTCCTAACTAAAACTTGCAAAACAGAAGTTATGAAACAACCTTTTCTCAAATACCGTGCTCCTCTCATTTCAAATGCACCATAGTAGACATAAAAGGAAATGCTCTTCATGGTACACTCTCATCCCCCTTTTCAGCAGATCAAGTCTCCCATAAGTCCATCACAATGGCATGAAAGTAATAAAAAAAGGAGATATCAAAAGACCTCCAGGCCTGAGGATTGAGCAATGTAGAAATCAGGAATAATCCAGCTTATTCCCACCTTTCTTGCAAATAAAACACCACCTAGTGACGCATGCCCCCTCTTGACAAAATTCTGTAACTCCCTAAAGCCGCTTTCCATCCAAAAATATTTTAGATGAGGCATTGGAAGAAAAAAGAAAATGTCCAAATTATCACTAGCATAACACAGCAGGTTTACATAAAAGAGATGAATTATGAATCTTACTCCAAGAAGCATAAGGATCTTGAGCATCCTAGTGAGCTCTCCAATTAAAAATTTTCACTAAAATTTAGTGAAAAACTCAAAAAAGTCCACTTTAACAAACTCCTTATAATTCTCTATTTTGTTTCCTGTCAGAATTTCACTCCAAATTTGGCTCACAAATTTCATAAGCTATTGAATATTCTATCATTTCTCTCTCCTTTCACTTCACTTTTCACTTTTCCTCTCTCCTCATTTGTTTGGAGTAGTTGCTTAAAACCAATAAAAAAAATTAATATTTAGTTGAAATAGAGAAATATTTGGAGAGTTTGGCATATGAAATTTGTTAAAAGTGATAGATAAAATAACAAAAATATATTGTTTAGCTAAAACTTGGAGAGTTCACTAGGGATTCTCTAATCAAGATTGAGTTGCCCATGACAATAACTATTAGAAACACATGTAAGAACTAGAAAGATTTAAGGAAAAAACTGTAATGATTCACAGATAACAGTCTGGATTAAAGAAAATTCTCATATCAATGAAGAACTTAAATATCCACCAGAAGGCATGGGCATCAACTTGATGGAACGTTGAATTCCACTTGAGGAACAAATCAATATCAATATCAAAATAAACTTTAGTGTTCAGGAGACAAAAGAAACCAGGCAACAAAGGAAGAGTACAAGATGGTGGAATCTTCAAGGACATGAGCATGACAACCAAAAATTAGAGAAACTGTTCCAAAAAAACCTGGCCCTATGGCACAAAAAACTACCTCCTTTTTTCCTTCTTTCGGCTAGGAGTGTGAAATCTATCTACTAGGTAGAACGAGATTTCAACTTCTTCAAGCGTTTGACGGCTGGGGAAATGCTTTTTATTGCCTTCCGGGACTTCTTTACAGAAACAGCACTCTGTTTCACTTTTTTAGTTGCAGGAGACATCTCCCGGATGGGACCAGGAGGTACCCCTTTCTTAAGTGCACTTCCTCTAGGTGTAACAGATGGAGGCAATCTCAAACTTTGTGGGGGTAACGGACTGTGGGGCTTCCACACCAAGTTATTTTTCATGGAAAACCTTACCTTCTTCCCACTCTTTGCAGATGTGCCAACTTGAGCATCCCCTCCACTATTCAGATCCGGATTTCGTGATTGTTGTGCATCCATACTCTTTGCCCTCTTTCTCTTCTTAGATACAGTACCATTAACTTTACTTTTAGGCAAATCGCACACACTTGCAACAGTAACATCAAAACCTGCTTCAGCAGCAACCTTCTCAAACTGCATCTGGAGGTTCGAAATCACAGATTCATGAAATTCTTCGGAACTTCCATTACCTGCATATTCATCATTTGAATTCTCACCATTTGCTATAGCTACATTCTCCTTTTCTATTTCTGTAGAACCACTCTCTAAAACCATATCAGAAATCTCATTCTCATTCTTCTTCTTCTTCTTCTTAGCCTTCTTGCCACTGCCACCAGAGTCTTTCTTCTTCTTCCTGCTCTTGCTCAAAGGCTTATCATCAGCACACACATCGACAGCATCTTCACCAACCTCAGCAGGTTCCAGACCACCCACTTCCATCTCCGTACCAATAGGAACCAAACTCGGCACTTCTTCGTCATCATTTTCAGCAATATCAGGAAACGAAACTTCAACCCCCGAAGTCGCCAAATCCTTCTCCAACTTGGAAAACGCCTCATGCAAAGAAAACAACACCTTCCTATTCCCCTGACAGCACTCAGCCGAAGAACCCAATTCATAAAACTTGCTCGAAAACCCCATTGTTAACGCAATCGTCCCAAAAAACATGGCATCATCACCCGAATCAACCTCACCCCCCGCTTTCTTGATCTCCAACAACTTCTTCCCCATTTTCAACAACTCACCAAACATGTTAGACCTAATCTTCCCTAACAACACTTTATCAGGCACCTTCCCCATAACTGAGACAAAGGGTTCCAAAAGAAGCTCGATTATTTCGGACCGAACCGGAAGGAACGGCCTAAGCTCTTCAAGAAAAACAGAGACAATATGGTAGTTAACACCATTACCCTGAAACTTATCATCGGAAAAGAAAGTGCTCTCCACCAACACACCCATCAAGCGACTCGAAAGCTCCAAATCCCACGAATTACTCTTCAAGAAAGCAAAACAATGGTGCAGAAACCTTCGAATCAAGAGGTAGAACTTGTCTAACCTGAGGACGTCGATGCCGGGCCACTCGCGGCGCATGGTGAGGAGGAAGACGGAGAGGTAGCGGAGGGAGAAAGGGAGATGGAGGCGGAGGAGGAGAGAGGAGAGGCGGTCGATGAGGTGGGACTGGGCGGGGAACTTGTCGGCGTGCCAGACGCAGTAGAAGAGGCCCTTCCAGAGCTTCTTGAGGTCGTCTTCGGGGAGGTCGCGTTGGGACGGAAGCCACGTCTTGAGGATGACCCGGAGGGCCTTGTTCCGGGCGGCCTGGTTGCACGACGCCAGCTGCTTTATCAGTGACATCCCTTCTTCTACATGCGCTCCTTCGCCCATTGTTTTGTTGGGATTTGGAAGAAGCAGCAGCAGCAGCGGTAGGAGTCAAGGAGACGTTTATGCTTTTGCTGAAAACCCTAGCCCCGACCCGAGGGACGTTTTGGTCCGGGAAAGAAGTTGGTACTACTTTTGTTGACCCGAACCGAGTTTGGCCCATCCTTCCTGCCCCATTTTGATTTTTAATTGTTTTCTCTTTGAAAAGTTGTGTGGTTTGACTTTTAGGTCTAATCCAGCAGACCTAACACTTGGAGGACGTATATAACTTTTTTCAGAAAAACATGCAAAATATCCCGCCGGGTTTTTATATCGTTTTTAAATTTTTGACAATATGATGCTGGAAATACTTTTGTTTTTTTTTTTTTTTATGATTAATTATTTCTTGAATATTTTTGTTTTTTTTTTAAGTATTCTGCTCGGAAAGTACTCAAACTTTGCCTATATAAAGGCAGGTCCGTATTATTTTAAAATGAAGTTTTTAAAGTTATTTATCTGTTTCCTTATTTTAGGCAATTAGGGGTTATCTCTTCCCTATTTGCTATTTTCTCTCTTCTTGAATTCTATTTTCTATCTTCAATTCATAGTTTATGTTGTTATCATACACTATCAGAATAATCTTAGTTCTGCCCAACGTCACAATATTAGTTTTGATTGTTAATGCTTTTTAAATATTTTTTTTTATATAAAAATATTTTAAATATTTTTGTGAGTGTTCTGTTTTTATCAACTACCTTTCTAAGGAAAGTCATGTGCAATGCTAACTGTACCCTTGAAAAAATTAGAATATCAAAAATTAAAAATTAAAATAAATAAATAAATAAAACTTCGGTGTTAAGAAAGTGGTCAGACCATTTATATGCCCTTTGAGAGTCGTCTAGAACCTCTTTAAGGCGGAATAGAATCCTCTCAATTTCAAATTAAATGAATACTATCTTCTTTACGGTCAAAATTTAAAGTTGATGCATCTAATAGTGTACGTGATTTCATATTATTTAAATTTTTAAAAGGCATGCCAATATTAACTTTAGATGCATCAACTTTAAATCTTGACTATTCATCTGAAATGAATAGTATCTATTTCATTAAATGAAATTAAAAAGATCATATTCCCTTCAAGGCCAACCTCCCCCTCACTTAAGGGGTGATCTTGCTACCCCTCAAGGGGATTTTGAGGCTGACCGAACCGATTATATGCATATTCTTTTTCTTTTTCTCTCTCTGTCTCTCTTTGTATATTATCTAAGAACCTCCTTTTTCAGAAAATAAAAATAATGTAATTTTCTTTTTTTCTAATTGATTGAGAAAATTGCTAAAAGGACCACAGGAAAGGATCCTTTCCACTCTTTATCCGAAAGGAAGAGTGAATTGATGATTCTAAAAAAGAAAAATGGGGTAGGCTCCTTAACAAGAAATCCAAAATAAACTAAAACAGTCTAGAAATAATGTAATTAGATTATAAAGAAACTATCATTACAAAGCTTTCTTCCTGGGGACATTGAATTTATGTATACAAAAAAAATTCTAATTTGAAACTAAATAATATTAAAAGAAGTCATTTGACGTGGATAAATTAGAATTTTTTTTTTTTTTTTTTCATCTTCAAGTTGATAAATCAAACTTGAACCAAACCATATATGGATCAAATGTAATTAACTCAAATCTTAATACCATTTATAAAGTTAAATTAGTAAACAGAAAAAATTGCACCATTTTAAATTTGTCCATGCCTTCAAGGAATGAATATTAGAACTCTGATGGCTGGAAACAACTGGCTTCCATATGAGATTGGCAAATTCTGGATGATCAACAAAAGGGTTTCTGTTATGCTGATAAAACTTGCATATTCTCTCATTTCTCAACTTCTCTTGTCTTGAAGGAGGATCAACTTCATTCCATTTTAACAATGTAGAAAGCAGTCCCATCTCCCTTTTTCCTACAGTACGTGGAACCACGAGCCAATCAGTACTTACACAGAAGCAGCAAAACAGGCAAACATTCAAACTAAACACAAGAAACTATTACAGACCATAGAGCAACCAGATTGATTTTGTAAGAGAATGTTGAGGGTAATCTTTTGTTCCCAAGAAGTGAGAGTATATCTCAAGATCAAGCCAACCATAATGGGAAGGTAAAAATTAAACCAAACGAGGTTGAATGGGTGAAGAATTTATAAAAATAAATTAAACAAAAGAGTTCTGCAGCAATTCTGGGTAATAAGCAAGCCAAAGAGTTCTACGCACATCTCTTTATTTTCTTATCTACAAAGCTAACAAAGTGGTTAGTGATGCAACTCTAAACAGGACCTGTTATCACACCCACAAATTTATAAGGAAATCAACATAAATCTTTTCATCGACTTTTGCACAAAAACCTTGATATTTAACACATTGTCAACAATAAATTCAAAAACATTTATTGAGGTCATGCTTTGTACTTCGGAATACAGATTACCAAGTAAGATATTTGGATTTTAGGAGAAAGTCCTAAGATCCTCTTTTGAACTTACAAGACCAGGATTTAAAATCCTAAAGATTTGAAGTTTAATGTTCTATCTTTCATGTTTGCCACTGTCGGATCCAATAATTCATTATCAATTGGTAATTGTGTGATAGAGCCATAGAGGTAATAGTGGCACTCATCAAAGGTGCTTCTGATATTAATACTATCAACCGAGATGGAGAAGGTAGTTGTGCTGATAGTGTTGAAGTGAAGGTGACAATGAATTTAAAGCAAATATGAGGGAGGAGGTGTAGCTGTGACACAAGTGTAACATGACTGGAAGAAATAAAAGATAACCTGAGAAGACGATAGTGTTGAACAGATGGTCACAAAGGTATGATAAGATGTAATATTTGCTTTGAGTGAAGGTCATAGTTTTGGTTAAAAATTAGGGTTAAACACCTTTTTGGTCCCTGAGTTTTGACAACTTTATTTTTTAATCCCTGAGTTTCAATTCGCATTACAGATGGTAGCTCAATTTTGAGAAAAGACCAAATTAGTACCTCAGTTAAGTTTTCCGTCCAAAAACTAACGGTCCGCCACGTGTCAACCTCAGATGTTGACACGTGGCACTATATAAAAAAATTAAAAATCTTTAAAAATTAAAATAAATAAATAAAAAAACAAGGGGAGCCACCCCTTGTTTTTTTATTTTTTTCAATTTTTTTTACTTTTTTTAATTTTATTATTTTTTAATTAATTTTTAAAGATTTAAATTTTTAAATTTTTAAATTTTTAAATTTTTAAATTTTTAAATTTTTTTTATATAGTGCCACGTGTCAACCTCAGAGGTTGACACGTGGCAATGTTGTAAGTTTTTTTGACAGAAAACTTGACTAAGGTATTAATTCGGTCATTTCTCAAAATTGAAGTATCATCTATGATGCGAATTGAAACTCATGGAGTAAAAATTAAAGTTTCAAAAAATCAAGGACCAGAGATGTATTTAACCCTAAAAATTATTAAAGCATGGTGATTTGGTGACGAAAGTGTTGCTTGAGACTATGAGAATATTAAACAACTAATTAAATAATTAAATTCATATCTTCCTATCAGCTTAAACTCTTGGGATAACTAGTGATTTTACATGCTATCAGAACAGAATTGTGAGTTTGAACTCTTACTCCAACAGTTTATTTTCTATTTCAATTAAAATATTCTATGTAATGTCTAGTCCCATAAATGAGAAAAAGTATTAAAATATTAATTAAAAAATTAAATTTACATCTTTCGATCAGATTAAGCTTTTAAGAAAAGTGGTGATTTAACATAGAATAATTGTGTTGGTGGTGGAGGTAAAGTTAAAATGAGGTTAAAGCAAAACGAAGCAGAGTGCAACAATGAGAAAAGTATAACCATAATGGGCCATTAGTGGTGGCAAGAGTGCCTCAGAGGTACCCTAAATAGCAAGGGTAGTAACCACCATCAGGACAGCATTGCAGCACTACACAAGAAAGCCTGGTATTATGGATGTTTAGCGGAGCATTGAGTGACAGTAATGGCAATTGAAGTGATGGTGACCAACTGGAGTAATTCTATATGTCATAAAAATGTCCATCAAATAATGAGGTGGTTTTTAAAATTACCATTGAGCATGTGATTGATTAAATGGTGAATTTGATCAAATTGTGATTTTAAAAGCCACCTCATTATTTGATGGACACTTAATGGATATTTATATGACATGTAAAATTATTCGACCAACTAACCATAGTGATAGCGGTGTTGGTGGTGGCAAAGGTGGAGGTGGACACTTAACAATACTAGTGAATGTGATTAGAGGAGTCATCTAAATACTAGCTTTGGAAGATTTTGAAATTTAGGATGCCAGAAAACCAACTATTCTTGCAAAAAGAAGAGTGTACCAAACTCCAGTCAGGTTTTTCTGAGTACCAAATTGATGCCTTCAGTTTTCATACTATACCAAGTACCAACTACAGAACACTGCCGTGCCATGTTTAATATCCATTTTTTATTTTGTTCTTTTTTAAAATTTTCAAGTAGATAAAAGACTTCTGCCAAAGGTAGATGGCTACAGCCACCTTGTGAATGTGGCCGACTCCAATTAGTTGGAACTAATACATTGTCATCTGCCTACAGGATTTCTGTTTTCCCTTGGCCCTTTTTTGTCCAGGAGAGTCTATAAATCAGAAACCAACAATGTGAGTGGAAGAGCTAGACTCAGAAAAAATTACTGAAGTCTCTATTAACTAACCAATGCTTGGAGAATCTGAAAGGTGAAGATCCAGGCCTCCACCTGGCTGATGAAACCCATAGCAGACCGCCATGTACATTAATGCCCTTGCAATATCCCCTCGAACCTGAAGTTAATTGGTATAGAAAACAACTTGAGTAATGTATATCGCAGGACTATAGAAGACAATCAATTTCAAATCACCAATAAATTCCTTGTCCAGGAAATGTGACCCACAATACAAAGCCAGTTGCAAATGGAAGATATGATAGTTGAATGTTTTCTGCATGCCCCTTCAGCAGGTACAATATTTTTTCAGACTCTAGGGAAAAGAAACCAAATTACCCTTGAGTCATTCAATCTTGAGTGCAATGCTAGAACCTCAATCAGAGACAATCCATTGTTTAGGAATAGGTTAATTCCAAAACTTGAAAAGAACTATGCCAATGATCTTTAGACCAAACGGTATCTCCTTCCCTCTTGAATAAGGTATAGAGGGCATGGTCAAATGTCCAATTCTATATGGTTGTGTGTTATATTTACCTTCGAAAAAAAACCAAAGAAACTATAAGTGGTTGAGGACCACGCATAAATCATGAACCCCAATTCCCAAAAATCATTTAAACACAATAGAGGTGCAATAACTGAAATTTTTCATTTTTGATGAAAGAGGTCCGTTAACTGAGATGACAGAAAGTAAAACAGAAAGCACTTCATATCATATGGGGGAGTCAGAATGCCAGACCAAAAACATAGTCAAAGGGTATCTGTTGTAGCATCCCTGTGGTACACAGTCCCCACAACGTCAGTGGCTGATTAAGTGGCACATAAACAATTTAAATTTCATATTAATATTGATCCTTCATTTAAACTTTTCTGTTAAGTCCATTTGAATTTTGTAAAGACCAGAGCAAATGGGAGGAAAATAGCTCAACGCTTAAGAAAGGAGACCTTTTCTTTTATTTTTTCCAATGCTTTGACGAAGACTTTTAACTTTGCAAACTCCTGATAGAGCCTTAAATTAATTCATCAGTAAGTCTTCAACAGCTAATTGGCTTGAAAATTTTAACCTATCTTTACATCACGAAATAGAGAGAAACCAGAAGATTTAGATAAGTTGTTTGAATAGGATGAGTCTTTTGTTCTTCACAATTTGGGCTTATTTATGAGAAGAAGTTGATTATAGTCTCATACTATGTACCACTAAGAGTCTCCGCCCATTACAATCAATCTAATGAGAAGAGTAGTAAAACTGAACTTGTTGAACACAATAGTTGAGCAGAATTGAGTATCAGTTTTTGCTCTCGTAAAAAGCATTTACAATTTAGATTTGCTTTAGTGAAAAGATAAAATAACCTTCACGGGTGGTGCCCATCTTTCGTTGTCAGTTTCCGTGTCTGAAGCAGCTTCTTTGTTTGCTGGCCTCAAACATTTGTTTGAGTTAACATTGCATAGCCCATAGTATTTGTTTCCCCTAGATGAATTCACTGCAGGAAACTAGAACTTTTAACTAACATCAGAATATTTGAGGTCGACTTCTCATTTAGATAGACAATAGAGAATAGAGACCCACTTACCATTCACATCTTCTGGGCGAATATTGTGTATGTCAGTCATTGATGGACCATCAGTTAGCCCATAAGAACGAGGCCACAAGTGTTCCCCTGAGAAAACAGCAGCATTAAAACTTGTTGGAACTGACAAGCTATAAGCTACTAACACGAATTAATTCAATAAGATTGTCAAACAATTCAGAGTTAGATCAAGTTAGAATGGGTTACAAAGTGAGCTCACTTTCTTTTTTGTACATTAGAATAAAAAAGAAATAAATTGGCAGAGATAATCTCTATAAATAAAAAACATAAAGCACGTATGCAACTTGAAATAAGGCTGGAAAATTTACCTATACAAGTAATGAAAAGACTAATGAAACTACCTTCAACTTGAAGATCAGATGTAATCAGGGAGTATAATTGATTGCTATTTGCAATAAACAGTATTTAGTGAAAAACAAAAGCATTTCTGTCTCTTCTTTATTATTATTGTGACCAGCCTTGCGGTAGAATTTCTAGCCTTTCTCTTTCATCCCGAATAAATAGAAGACTCCTTTATTAGTCCTAGTTTGACTTGAAGCATAGAATGTCCTTACAAAGGTATTCCAAGGAAAGGATCCAGGTAAAAAAGTTAGAGAGCATGAGTGGTAAGAAAAAAAATCCAAAAAAAAAAAAAGTGGATGAGAAGTTGGAATGAATGCCCAGAAAAGAGAGGAGACATCTATAAGGACCTAGTCTAGATGCCAACTCAATACTCATTGTGATCTATCCCAAAACTACTTCAACTGAGACATCATAACTTGACTAAGAGAACCTAGGAGCAGATCCACACTCCAAGAAAGGAGGAAAAGTAAAATCAGGAAGCTTGGTTTTGGCATCATAAACTAATGCTACAACACACGCATGCAAACACAGACATGCTAACGAAAATACACTGAAACACACACACAAAAGAGATCAGCAGTTGAAAAGTAAAATCCACATTATATACAGGGCATATTAGCATTGATAAAGCCCGATTGCTTTGGCCAAACATATTAAAAGAAGAATCTGGTTATAAAATAATAGTAATAAATCAGCTGAGCTGAAATTTCTAAAAGTGAATACAACTTAGTTATAAGGCAAACAGGTAATTTCACCCTACTCAAAATCATTCTAAACTGATCAGTATTTTTTTAATTTAATTTATAATCCAACTGAATACCTTTTAATCAAGAATAAAGGAAAAATTCAACATACCATATATTCTGGGTGAGCTACACATACCTTCCTGAAGGTATTTTTTGTGACAGTTGACTATCCCCAGGTTAAAGGAAAGTCAAGTTGCCCTACTTTAAAGGGGACACTGTTTAAATTGATGGAATAAGGTAACGTGCAAAGCACAGGAGCTAATGGAAGTAGACTTTCTTATCTGTTTCTTTATTTTATCAGAATTTTGAAACTCACATTTCTCTTTGTTTTCTTCCTACCCAAACAATCTAAACAAACAAAATCAACCCACTCTCAAGTACACAGCCAGAAATTTTTTTGTTATAGTTTTATTTATGTTTCCATCAGTTCTAGGAATCAAGAATGACTGCAAATACATTAGGATGAGGATATACGTTCAAAGGTGAGGGTACCAATCTGAAATAGTGCTTGATCAAACTTGAAGGCAGAAAAGGACAAGAGGAAGACCAAAAAATGATGAGCAAAGATGCTTGGATTTAATAAAACAGAGATGTGGCGAAGACTATGACTAATGCAAAATAGCAAAGAAATATACATTTAGCTAAATGCAATTAATAGAAAAGGCTTTCATACAAGTGGTTGTTCCTCTTCTTCTTCTCTCTTTTTAAAAAAAATAAATAAATAACAAGAAACCCACAACTCCTTTTAGAAGCTGTTGGAAACTCTGAATGTATAATTCTACCCATAGTAACTTTACATTAGGTGAGCCATGACCTGAACCTCATCCTATCTTCTTTATTACTCTATTGGGAAATTAACTTTTCCAGCCTTCATGTCTCGTGATCTTCTAAACCAACATTACCCTTTCATTTTCTCACTACCCAAACAATCCAAACAAACAAATTCAACCACAAACTCAATCACAGTGCTATAACTGCTGCTCTATTTAATGCTTCTTCTATTTTTACTCATACATTCTAAGTTTTAGAAGTACTTTTACAATTTCAGAAGCTTCAAAATGGGCAGCATTGTGATTTGTGTTAACTACTGATTAGGATCAGTTATTCATTCTCATGTAAGATATTAGTAAGTTTTAGTTCACTACTCAAATTTTCATGATTTCATTCCTTTATAACTGGTGAGTCCTAATCCTCTCAGGAAAACGAGTGCCAGGAGCCTATATAAAAGTAACAAAAAAAAATTACCCTCTTTTAAGAGATCTTAAGAGTGTTATTGCCTTCTTTAACTGGGTAATTTGATTGGCTAGCCTTTCTTCTTTGTAACTCCAAATGCCTATATTTTTAAAGGACACTAGTGTAGTATGTCAATAAGGATGCTAGATCTCGGAGTAGACAACTTCCTGAGATCTAGCACGGAGACAATGGAAATATATGTTTGTTTTGTGAAATTTAACTATTCTAGATATATAGTTACATTTAACAGTTCCCAAAAATAAGACCTATTAAAGGAAAAACATCTAAATTTCTTGCCAAAAAATGACTTCACAATTAAATTATCGGTCTCGAAACAAGCATCAGACATGGGTTGACAAGACTGTTGTGGACACCTAAGTGTCTTAAATGCCATAATTTTGACCAGCGAAAGCCTTACAATAATAGCTTATTATAGATCCCATTTGCTCCCTATAGCAATGTAGACCTAATAAAAATTAAATACACCTATTTAAATCGTTATTCTATTCTAAAACCCATTTTCCCCCGAGCAATAACTAGAGTTGTGCATGGAAACTGAGGACCTGATGAAAATGAGAAACCTGAAGCACATTGACCCTGTTAAGAAAACTAGGATGCATCTGCTCACAACATTGACCCTGTTAAGTACAGCAGTGGACATACTTAGATGTCCTTTAAACCTATGACTATTCGGACACTTCTCCAATTAAACAGTTGGTAAGTCGACTTCTTCAAGACACATTACCCATCTCTTCCTGATATTTTATGGAGTTAAAATTTCTTTTTCTAAAACTAAGGACCTCATTCACCTAAACGAACTGCAAACTTATAAAGATATTTATGCACATTAATCATGAAAATTATATATAGCTACTAGTTATATGACAATGAATAATTCCTAGACTATGAATATAATTATTCAAAGAATATCGTGTTCATGTTTCATTTTTCTAATCACAACAAAACACATACTTAGTCAAATTCGCATGTCTATATTATTGGGAATTGCCATGTTCAACACCCTGTTTATAACAAAACAAACTTGTTTTGTTATTGATATCTTACCCTCATGTTAAAATTATTACTGAAAGTACGCCTGTAATCATCAAAATTATAATAGTTGAAAAGTCAAACTGTAACTGGGATTTGTAAGTAATTAACATCAGAATTTGGTAATTGCAGCAAATTTGATAACTGACTCACTATTCCAGCCCTCTGGCTTTCCTGCTAAACGCTTTGGGACAACTCTCAAGGAGTAAATTTCAATTCTGCATATAAAGATAGCTGAATAAAATAGTAACACTTATGTGGTGAATGTAACAAATAGAAATTAAATACTAGGAAGTAGTATCAGTTGTAGTGACCCATACATCCCTGATGAAGCTTCTGGTTTATCAATATCAGCAGCGTCAAGAATCTTGAGGGCATCCCACACCTGTTTATTACGAAGAAAAAAAATCAATTTTCTGGGTATGAGCACTAAATATTTGTGAAATGTACTAATTTTACTCTTATCAGAAACAGTAGCGGCAGTTAGAAGTTAAATCTACAAACAAGATCACCTCTTTGTAGGATAAGGAATGATGCGGGGCAATGATGCGACTCAATTTTTTCTTGAGTGCTTCACCACCCAAATTTTTCGCACTGGCATAATAATTGTTAACATCCTCACAAGCATATGTGAAAGAAGGAGAGGGATGAGCGTCTGCTACAAGATTGAGGCAGAACAAGTAAAAGAAGATAATCTGAGAAGCACATCTCCTTGAGTTATCAAAGCTAAACCACCTGAAATCCCATAAGCCCCTAACAAGAAGGCAATGTTAGAATTTTCATACCACTTTGAGTTCAAGAACCATTAACAACTTATAGTTTAATAAGACTTGAAGCGAAGGCTAGATAATAATAATTCTCTCAAATATGCATCACACACTACTAGACATAACTTTTCCGGCACATAAACTGTTTCGTTGTGATGCAGCAGCCAAAGCATGGCCAGAAATACTTAGTACCAAAGCCCAAGAGCAGCATTGTGTCAATTAAGATCCCATGCCAATTGAAGAACCTTTTCTGTCAAAGGTTGAGTGCCATAGTAGTCGTTTGAGCCTTATTAGTTCTATCTGAGGTTGTTTTGTGTTTTGTGTTTTTTAAAAGTGTTTTGTGGTTTGTATTTTATTTTTTGAAAATTGTTTTGTTGTTTGTTTTGAAAAGTGTGTTAGTGGTGGAACCACACCTGAAAATTCATATGGTAACTATTGTCTAGACAGTTTTTTTTTCCAAATTTATTTTCTACTGCCACCGGACTCAAAAGCTCAAAAGAAAATCCAAACAGGCAGATTTTACTAATTGAAATAGGCCAGTTTTTATTAATCTGAATTTTATAGTTTAGAAACACAATGCACCCTAATGGGCCAAGCCAAAAACCGAAATAGTTGGGCTAGAAATGCGATGGCCCAAACAGGCCAACAGGGGTCTGCATTTTCCCCGCCCACTGCCTACCGGCCGAAACCACACCGCCACACTCCACCACTAATGGTTGGTGGCCCGTAGGTGAAAAAAAAAAAAAAGGAATTTCTAACTTTGTCAGGTCGATAGGTAGAAAGGATTATGAAATGTCGGTATTCCGACCCAACCCAACCCAACAAAGAATAGAAACATGTTTTTTACACTTTATTGAAACAGCATCAATTTGTACCAAATAAAAACGATGCCATTTTATACAGGTATATATTCATTGCTAACTTAGCAAACCCTACACCCACTTCAGTTCAAACATCATTTTCAAATTGGAAGTGGCTCACTCCCAATTTAAGTGTCTCCTATTTCCTTGCATTTTAAAATGAATGAGAAACACATGTTAAAGATGAATCTAAAGGCCAAAAAGGCCACGCCATCTATACATGTACTAACTTTGCAACTAAACTTTTCCTTACACAACTGTTTTTTCCTTTGAATCCATATTGATCCATTTTGGGAGGGAATTCAACATGGTAAATCCAAGAAGTATATAGCAATATTGTACTTATTGTTTGGAAGGTTATTTGATGATTATGATTTAACCAGGGGTGGCTCTAGTGAAAGTTTATTCGAAAAACAAATTTCGCTCTGGTGTCAAGTTATCATGTATCCAAGAGGTTTTTGAAACTACCGGTGTTTCCATAATAAGTTTGTCAGTGGTTACAAGATGTATCATCGATGTGGCAACGCAAGGAAATAGACCATTTATATCTATACGTCAACCAAGAAGTAAGATATGTGAGTATTATTCATGATTCCAATAGATCATGGAAAGTTATTCTCCAGAATAAGTTTTATTCTAATCCAAGGATCCCCACCCTCCACCTCCCATTGTGGCACCCGGCACCACCCTCTTCCATCCGTTGCCCGCCACCCGCCAGCGTTGCATAACTCCTCCACCCACCCAAAAAGAAAACTTTCCTTTCCCCGTAGCAGTCCTTCCTCCCCCTGTCTGTGGGGCCTCTGTGAGGTTTTCTTTGAATTGTTGGCGGCAATATTGGGTGAAGTTCGGTAAGTTTGAATGGTTATTCTAATTGCAGTGGAAAAATACTTTTCGTAGTAATCAAACCAACGGAAAACATTTTCAACATCATTCAAACAATCAAAAATCAATGATTTCTATCTAATAATCTCCGAAATATTTTCTCCAAGGAGGAGAAAAACGAAAGACGTATTTCATCAAACAGTTAAGTGGTGTAAGAGAGACCAATGCTCAAAAGTGAAGAACTTTATAATTAGATTCTGGTCTTGAAGAGAGGATTAGAATGCTAACCTGGCACAGATTTTAGAAACCCAATTACGCTCTGGGGCTGGCGTGGTATGACGAACAACTCTGATGTCTAAATTGGGTCCAGGGGTTCCAAAATTGGAGCTTCTGAAGCGCCGGTGACCAGAAGCGGGAGTGGGTATCAGCTTACGTTTCCGGACAGCCACTGCGTAAGATTTACCCAAATTCAGTTTGCTGTCGATAAGGAAAGGAGTCTTCATGTTTGGACTTTTTTTCTCTTTATGAGCAAGTAAAAATGTGAGCAGGTTTAAAGCATGTTCAGATTCTGGAACTTGAAGTGGTCCTCCATGGCTGCCACTATCATTTTGTAAGCAGACTGCCGTGGTGCAAATTTTGGGGCCACAAATTCAGCGTAGCAAAATGCCAAGAACCATCTCAGGTCGTTGTCTCAGGCCAAGAACCTTTCTTTTTCAACTTCTGAAATGGTTTTACGCAAAGCAAGAGAGGAGAAAGTGAAGCAGTCAGAGGAGTCTTTGAGGAGGGTCATGTACTTGAGCTATTGGGGTCCCAATTGAATTGTTGCAAAACTCGGCTGAAGAATGTGGCCGTACAAGAAGCCGGTGAGCTCTACTAGTGGAACTTCGTTGAGTGAGTGAAGGAAGATTATTAGGCGTTTTTTTGGCAAAGGTATGTCCAGGTCACGATAGTGCTTGCGACTAATCGTATTACTTTTTCCACTTTTTTACATTTTTCAATAATAATTAATAGGGATAAATATTTAATTGTTCCTACGCTTTACAAACTCTATTTTTTGCCTTCGAAGTTTTCTTTTTTATCAAATGTAGTACATGTGGTATGAAAAAAGATGAAAATGGTATTTCCGTCCAAAACTAACGTATAGTCATGTTATCCTACAGGTATCGGTATATATGAGCGACACCTGTCTCCGTGCACACCTCAGCGTGAGAGAGACATTCATATCAGCCTCTCTTCACTACCACATCACTTGAGAGGAAATTTTCAAAAAATTGGCAAATTTTCAAAAAAACAAAGAGTAAAAATATTTCTTTTCAATGCAGATAGTACTATTTTTCTTAACTTCCGATCATTTGTAGCCCTAAATCCTCAAAGTTCGTCTTTTTCCCCAAATCTCTTTCATTCCTTCTTACCCCGTTCAATCTCCCCCCAAAGCTAGTTCCAACATTTAGGCCGGATTTGTTGTCGGAGGCAAATGAAGTAGATTTGCAGTTAGATTTTCCCGAAACCCACTCGCGACAGAGTACCAGCAAAAGACAGAAGGTATTTCTGGACCCGAATGTGATATTTCCTGATGCTTTGTGTGAACTTTCTTTGTGATATGCGAAAACCCAAGAAGCATTTGTATACATCTTTTGTGTTAGGGTTGGTTGTTTGATAAAGTAATTTATATATATAAATGAGTTTGGTTTTGTGGGCAAAGCATAAAGTGTCGAGCTTTATGTAGGGTCCCCGATGCACTGTGTTTTGTGTGTTTTTGTCGGTTGTAGCTTTTTGCATTTTCTGTCATGTTCTTGTCTGAATGTTGTTGGGAACGATGTGTAAAGAATTAGGTCTAGACTTCAAATTTTTAGGTCTTCCAACTTCCAAAAGGTTGAATGTAGTTGAGTGAGAGACTCTAAAAGGTCCACACACATTGATGTTAGTTCTAACAATGTGGGTATGGTAGGTTTAACATTATGTTTCTTAAAAGGTCTTGAATTCGTATGTGTTTTGTGGTCCCCAGTGCACTGTGTTAGATTAGAATAAAAGGTCTTGAATTCGTATGGCATATGGTCCCCAATGCACTGTGTTAGATTAGCATCACAATCTTGCCATTACTTTACACTTAAGATTAAAATAAAGAGAGTATATATATCACATGTTATTATTGGTTGATAAAGGCTATTTAGGACAAATATCATCTCAATTTGGCTTTTTTTCTTTTGGAACAGAGGAGGCACTCTGTTGTTTTTATAAGTGAAAATGATTACAAGTTTATGCTTTATTACTCTTAGTTTAGTTATTTAATTTTATCAATATTTATGAAAGTGAAGTAAATAATGAGGAGTGATTAGTTAGGAATGACTGATCTTTTGGTTAATAGGTCCAATTTGTTAGAGTTAAGTGCCAAAGAATACAAATTCTATTAATTAAGTGGATGCTCATCCACATATTCAATACTAGGTAGCACCTATTAAATAATGGATACTAGATGTAATGTGTAATATGGTGTGCTAATTTGTTGTCTGGTATTGCAATTGGAATATGTTCATTAACTTTCAACTTTTTGATAATTGGGAGACTACAATCTAATCATTTACCATCATGGGTCCCTATCCGAACACATAATGGAGTATATAGGAGGATATACACGGTTTGAATTCAAACAAAGATTTTGAGAATATGATAAATGGGATCATAAATGGTCGCAAGAAGAGGTTGCGTGTGTTTGTAGACCATGAAGAGGAGGAACCAATTGAACCGGTCCCGATTGAAGTGGTGGCCACAATGTTGCTTCTCTCTCAGATTCCTTCAAATGTGGAGATTCAATTTTCCGAGGATGATGTGCCAAAACACAGTTCACAGCCAGCGGAGCAGCCTACTGTACAGCCAGTAGAGCAGCCTGCCCAGAAGTCTGCCTGGGAACCTCGAAGGCAGTCAGTCCGGCAGCCAGTACAACAACCAACACAACAGTAGCCTCAAGATGATGATGGTGATGATGAGTACTTTGAGTTGAGTGACTTTGAAGTCACTGATGATGAAGAAGAAGACATCTTCGCTGAAAGTGAAGAAAATGTTTTAAGCTAGGGGATGGAAGAAACTAGCAAATGGTATCAGTCATAGGATAAAGCATCTACATCAAAGGAGGGATATGATGCAATAAATGACCCAGATGACATGTCCCCAAATAGTGAAACATTTAACAGTATGGGCAGCGAGGAGGATGATGAAGGTGAAAATCATCCGAGAAAAGTGAGGAGGTATCTTGAGTGGAAGTTGAAGCGAGACCTTAAAGAAAAAGTGTAATTATTAGTAGGGTTGAAGTTCAGCAACCCTACTGAGTTCAAGAAAACCTTACAAGTGTTTGTGGTGCAAAATCCATTTGACTACAAATACCAACACAATACACAAGCTGGTCCAACTGTAAATCATTCTTCCAAATCAAAACCTTCCACTCAAATCATCATTGTGGCAGTCATTACCACAACAAGTGGGCAACAATACCTTAGGTCGCTAATAGATATATAGACAATAGAGACTTGAAACCGAAAGGTCTGAGGGAGATGATCAGGAGGGATTACCATGTTGAGATGAAACTGTTGAGCTGTCACCGTGCAAAAAGAAAGGCACTACAACTCTTGGATGGTATAGATGGTGAGCAATATAGGTACACCAGGGAGTACACCAATGCACTACTGCACTGGAATCAGGGTTCCTCAGTGTACATTCAGTGGGATGGAGTGTTCTTCCAACGGATGTATGTCTCATTGGCTGCCTGCAAGCAAGGCTTCTTGGCTGACTGTAGGCCGATGATCTGTGTAAATGCTTGTTTCTTGAAGGGGAAGTGGGGAGGTCAACTGCATGCAGCAGTTGCAAGGGATGCAAATGATGACATCTTTTCGATAGCATATGCTGTATGCAAGTCTGAAACCAGGGAAACATGGACCTGGTTCTTGCGGGCACTGTTGGAAGATATTGGCTACCCTCGTGAGCATATGTGGTCATTCATGTCCAATCGTCAAAAGGTAATATTTATGTAATTGTCTTGTGCTCTTACAAAATGTACTCAAAAATATTTTAACATGTTTCTACTAAATATTATCAAACAGGGGTTGATTCAGGCTTTAGAGGAACTGATGCCTGGCTTGGAGCACAGATACTGTGTCAAGCACTTGCATGCCAACCTGAAGAGGAAAGGCTTTAAGGGGAAGGAGTACAAGGATGCTCTTTGGGGTGCAGCCAGGGCACCCAGCGAGATACAATTCAAGTATTACCTTGAGGTAATCAATGGAATGGACCAAGGTACATACAACTACCTTGAAAAGGTTGACCATAAAATGTGGTCACGCCATGCTTTCAAAACGAGCAGCTGCAGTGACATATTGTTGAACAACATTGCGGAGAGCTTCAATGCATGGGTGATGGAAGCGAGGACCAACCAATTCTATCTTGTTTGGAGACAATACAGAGGCAGTTGATGAATCGGTTTGATAAGAAAAGGGTTGGAGCAACAAATGCAACTAATATAATGTGCCCTAAGATCATGAAAAAGTTGGAGCAAAATAAGAAGGAGGCTGATGATTGCATATGTCACTAGGGTAATAACCTCTAGTTTGAGGTTGACCACATCCATAAGCCCAGGAGGATCACTGACCTTGAAGTAAAAACTTGTGGATGTGGCCGGTGGCAGCTAAACGGTATTCCCTGCCCTCATGCAATTTGTGCAATATACAGAAACAGGCGATACCCTGAAGAGTACATCAACAAATGGTACTTAATGGACACATATAGACTGTCATATGCCCCCAGTATTCATCCAATGCTTGGACCCAGTAACTGGCCTATTGACTGCAATGTAGACCCTATAGAGCCACCGATTCCAAAGCCATAACGCGGTATGCCAAAAAAGCTCAAGAGAAGAGGCATTGATGAGACACAGCCAGATGAAAGTGTTAAGGTTACTCGAAAGGGCTACGATGTATGTTGTGGAAATTGTGGTAAAAAAATGCCATAATGCTAGAAGCTGCAGCCAACATGAAAATCCAAATAGGAAAAAGTATCCCAAAAAGGTTAGGAAACTGAAGCCGAAGCCAACAACTGTGAGTTATAATATAATTTTTTTAAAAAAAAATCTTTACGAAATAACCATAAATTGATTTATAATTGAATGTTATGTGTTTTCTATGTCTTAGGAAGGACCCTCGAAAACAGTATCTACCCCTGGAAACAGTTCCCCTAGATACACTGTTGGTCAACCATCTACAAGTCAACCATTAGGCAACCCTCAAACTATAGGTCAACCATCAGGCAACCCTCAAACTACATCTCAACCCATCAGGAATAGACAAAGGTGGGTTTCTAACCTATACCGGAGGTTGGGACAAGTGAATTTTTCATAAAGTTTGTGTGGATTTTCCTTTAGGGACAAAATATTAATTTGTTACTTATTACTTACGGCTTCGAGAACAAAATTGAAACCCAGTGCATCAGCTGCAAGGAGGATTGCAGTAGGATTAGAAAACTGATTGTCTTTGACACTTGGTCCATTAGTGGTGTATGTAAATTTTGAGATCTAGCCATTGAATGTGAATGATTGTGAAGTTGTGAAAGATGTGGATATATAGAGTAGTGCATAGGTTGGTCATTTTCTGAATAGGTTTATGATAAACAGGTTGAGTGCGTGCAACAAGTTGGTCATTTTTTGAACAGATTTAATTGTAATAGGTTATTATTGGTTTTGTTCATTCAAATTGGTGAATGTAAATTTTGTGAATCTAGACATTAAATGTGAAGTTATGAACCAGTTGGGCAGGTTATTATTGATTTTGGTCATTCAAAGTGGTGTTTATACATTTTGAGATCTAGACATTGAATATGAATGAATGTGAAGTTGTGAAACATGTGAACATGTTATTATTTTTTTTGGTCATTTTTTGAATCAGGATTGATTGTGTTTTGTTCATTTTTTTTTTTTTTTTTTGTTTACAGAATGAAGTGTTTCATCATGTTGGTTTCTGAACAGATTATTTTGTGTAAATAGGTACCATTTATGATAAAAGTAAAAAATCGATGTACCATTTGATACACTGTGAAGTTTTGTTTCAAAATGCTACTTTGATACAAGTTTTGTTTCAAAATGCTAATTTGTTACACAACATGTTGCAAAACATGCAATACCAAACGTAAGCAATGATTTTGTGTAAATAGGTACCATTTATGGTAAAAGTAAAAAACCAAGGTACCATTTGTGATACATTTGAAAAACCCAGGTACCATTTGTGACACTGTGAAGTTTTGTTTCAAAATGCTATTTTGATACAAGTTTTGTTTCAAACTGCTACTTTGATACAAGTTTTGTTTCAAACTGCTACTTTGTTACACAACATGTTGCAAAACATGCAATATCAAACGTAAGCAAATAATTGTGTAAATATGAACCATTTATGGTAAAAGTAAAAAACCGAGGTACCATTTGTGATACATTTGAAAAACCTAGGTACTATTTGTGACACTGTGAAGTTTTGTTTCAAAATGCTACTTCGTGTCAACTTTTGTTTCAAAATGCAACTTTGTTACACAACATGTTGCCAAACATACAATTTATAGTAAATGTACCAAAACTAACTTTTAAAAAAACAAGGTACCAGTTTTAGTACATTTGAAAACGCTAGGGGCCATTTGTGGTACAACTTGATGTACATTTAACCAATTTTTTTATTTATTTATTTTTTCTTGTATAAAAATACAATTAAGTGGCCATACATATTGCATTGTGTTCCCAATTGTTGCATATGACAGATTGTGTCTTGTTCATTTTTTGCTAACAAAAATTTGCATGCAGATTTTGTCTGCATGTTGAAGTATAAGAAGTCAGTAAGAACTCACTCAAATTATCTTGTGGAAGTTCTTCAATTATAACAACAACAAAGCATACATGAAATTGCTTGAAACTGCTTACTCTTGTTGTAGGTGGCGCAACTTCAAAATTTTCTTCTAAGGTTTTCCTCAGTCTAGGAGGTCTTTAATGGTGCTGGTAAATCGCAATAACATATGTACAAAATCCCATCATGCCCCACTGAGGAAGATCCAGTTGATAACTATGTTTGATTCAAATGTCAAAACAACAAAACAAAAGATAAATTATTATTTTTTAATAGCCTGATACAAAAAATAAAAAATAAAAAATAAAAATCCTAACTCAAAAACAAACCAATGGGTTAAGAACACACCATGTCTAAAGAACGGGAAACTTCCTTCCCTCCCGAATCTCGTAGGCAACTTGATGATGTCATTCGTCCGATTGTTCAGCAGTTGCTAGGGAGAAACGATCGTGCAAGACCTGTGGGACGCCACAGAAATATGCGTTAGCCTTATCTGCTTCAGTTCCTAAGCTTGATTTGGGGAGATTCATCGAGCTGGAGCTGGTTAGGGTTAGGGGTCAAGGTTTTCAGACATTTGGGGAAAAAAGGGAGTAGGAAGACGGCTTGTTTAGTTTTTAAATTTCCCTCTTTTTGAAAAAATTGAATGTGATTCTGTGGATTTTCATAAGCACGTTGGATGTCTGAGGTGTGCACGGGGACAGGTGTCACGCATATACGCCGACACCTGTAGGATGACATGACTAGACGTTAGTTTGGACGGGAAATTGGACGAAGGTACTATTTTTGTCTTTTCTCATACCACAGGTACCACCTATGATAAAAAAGAAAACTCAGGAGGCAAAAAATAAAGTTTGGAAACCACAGAGGTGTATAGGTTATTTAACCCTAAATAATATCAAAAACTTTCTTTCTTTCTTTTTTTCATTTCTTATATCACATTAATAATTTTTTATTACTATTCAAATAAAAAAAATTACTACAATACAATTTTTTTTTTACTTTTTTATACAAATTCTTTTTACTTTATATCACATCATCACTTTTTATTAATTTCAAAATTAGCAACTCACTATTCTATTATGTACAAGCATTTGCCAAATATCACCTTAAAGACTGTCTACTAGACTTTTTGTAGATGTATGTCATATATAGTAGTGGGAAATGTCAAATCGAGCTGCTTCTAGAAGAAATTTATTTGGGTGATGCAAAACCATTCCAAGTTGAATAATATACACTAATTATAAGAAATTTTGTCTTCTTTGATGATTTTAGCATTTTCCATGGACGATTGGTTTTAAGCCTTATATTGTCGAAAATCTAACTTGTGGTCTGTTGAGAATAATTTCACTTAGACCAGCTTATTCGAAGAATTATGGGCCTTCAGGTTAGTATCGGCCCAAGGAAAATTGACGACCATAAAGCTGAGACAGTAGGACTCTCGCGTAGTCCTATCTCGAGAGATAAACACGGTGTTATTATCCTCAAGAAAGCTATACACAACAGGAGACGCATCCTAATTGAGTCCCGGGAATGCAGACATCCCAGGACTGAGATTCAATTTAGTCAGCCAAGGCTCGAGACAAGTATGTCCCGAGAACTCAGGTATCAACCGCATCCCAAGAGAATACGGATTTCAAGTTGAATTAAGATAGGAGTTACAGTCCGGATCTCTTGAGATCGCGCCCAATTCCTGGAAATCTAAGATTGAAACTAATCTCTTCAATCCCGGATTCATTGTCGAGGATCTCGCTTGGAGGTTGATAATGAAAGAATCCTGAGATTGGAGGATAGAAGAGTCCAAGTCTAAGTCAGACTCTGACAGCGCTCCTAGGCCAAAGAACACTAAACCCTAGCAGTAAGAGTGCTCATCGTTCAGCCTCTAAATAAACCCATATCCCAAGTATAAAGACGAACTGAATTTTTTGAATTAAGCAAACTCTTTCTCTCAAAAACTAACTTAGGCATCAGAGTGAGACCCCCGGAAGGGTCTCTTGACTTTAATTCTTTTGCAGGATTCTCAGGAATGTGTGAAGAACCTAGAAGGACGTGTTGTGTTTACACTACACCGAAAATTGTCTCAACAATTTGGTGCCATCTGTGGGAACGATATTTGTTTCTCATGAAAAGAAATCAGCGATGGTGATGAACACATGCTCTAGAAGCCAAGCCAACCGGCAAAGGAGATCCCAGCCAAAGCAGATTCTTCAGCCCAACCCGAATCCAGAAGTTCAGAACAATCCATTGACTCCACCGTTCCCTCCCCCAAGTGGTGGAGAATAAGATCGCATAGCAACGTCTGAAGCTCGAATGGAAGCTTTGACACGACAAAACGTAGAGCACAATAGTCATACTAACTTCCACAATCTTCGGGAGGAGGATCGTCAGGAAGACGATCACCAAGAATACAACTTTCGGGAGCATGATAACCGAGAACAAGGGAATGGAAGGGCCAACCATCAAGGAAACTGACGAGAAGATGCGGGAGTTATCAGTAGAATTGTTGACGATTTGGAGAGAAGGTGCACGAATATAGAGATGGAAATGAAGGATAAAAATAAGTCCATAGTTGTGGACAAGCTCTTATCGAGTACCGACTCGCCCTTCACTAGACGAGTAGCAAATTACCGACTAACCTAGAAGTTCAAGGTCCCTCGAATCATGAGGTACGCTGGAGACAGGGATCCCCTTGGCCACTATGAGAATTTCTGCGAGCTCACCTAAACCTTCACGGGACATCCGATGAAGTAGCATGCCGGGCCTTCCCTCTGACTCTCTCAGGGAATGCCATTGATTGGTTCAGGAAACTACCCCCCAACTCTGTTGACAAATTTAAGGAATTGAGCAAGATATTCTTGACGAAATTCCTGGCTTTCTAGACAGGAAAGAAGCCGTCAGTATATTTGTTAAGATTGCACCAGCGTAACAACGAAACTCTTAAGGAGTTTATGACTCAATTCAATCGGGAGAAGATGGCAGTTGAAGATCCAACCGAGGACATGGTTTATGCTACCCTCTATTAGGACATTTCACCTGAGAAGCCTCTGATGAAGAAGTTGGCTCGGAAGCAACCGAGTACCTTGCAAGGCCTAATGAATAAAGTAGAGGAATACATCAATCAAGAAGAGACACTGAAGGTTATGGCTTATTCAAGGCCGTCCCGAGATAGGTCCCCGGAAAGAAAAAGGAAAGAGTTCAGGAAAGCTGATAGGGAATGGCAGAGGCCGGTAAAAAAGTTTAAAGATTACAACTTTACACCTCTCAATGCCAAGATATCAGAAGTCCTCATGGAGATAAAAAGAGATCCAGAGTTCTGCCGACCACCAAAGATACCAGGTAATCCTCCTTAAAAGAATGAAGGCAAGTATTACGATTTCCATGAACAGACAGGTAATCACGCCGAGGGGTGCATAACCCTAAGATTGTTAATCGTGGAGCTTATAAAAAATGACAAGTTGGCTTGGCTTTTGGGAGAGCAAAAGAACCAGCTAAGGAATAGTAGGCCCCAGAATCGTTAGGATTATTAGCCCCGGGGCCAGTAGCCTCGAGATTATTATCCCCGAGACCGTCAGTGAGAAGATAAGGATCAAGATAATGATCCCCGAGAGGATGAAGAAAGAAGGGAGGACCAAAGAAGTAGGAGTCCGCAACGTGGAGAGACGAGACAACAGTAGATTATAGCAGAGATCAAGTAGTAAGGCAAGTCAGGAGTCCCGGGCAAGACTCTTATTTATTTTCAGTTATGTTTCAAAGAACTATGTTATCATAATAAAGACCAAAGATTCCCCAGATCTTGGGAATAAGTATATTCAGAATAAAAGAATAGAGCGGACTTAAGCATCGGAGCGTTCTCAGTCTAGAAACTGAGAACCCATTGATGTCATTTCTTTTACAGGAAGTAGGCAAGGAGAAAACCCTAAGGCAAATCCAAGGAGACAACCCTGCAGAGAAAACAATGATGGAAGAAAAGCTTAAGGCAAATCCAAGAAGATAACCCTACAGAGAAAACAAGGATGGGAGGCAACACTAAGGCAAATCCAGGGAGACAACCCTGCAGAGAAAACAAGGAAGAATGAGGGGTCAGATTTAACCCTTGGTTTTGCAGGTTTTCAGCAGGCAGGACTCTCGGGTAGTCTCATCCTAGGAGATAGGGAGAAAACCCTAAGGAAAAACAAGAAAGCATGGGGGGTCAAATTAAACCCCCGAGTTTTGCAGATTTCAAGAACCACAAGGCGTCTACCAAGTTCGGAAGGAGCCCAGACTTGGATTTTTCAAGACACAGAATTCCCATTGCTCGAGTATGCCTCGGACAAGGGAATTTGGGGGGGGGGGGGGGGAGAACTGTTGTGAATAATCTCACTCAGACCAGCCCATTCGAAGAATCATGGGCCTTCAGTCAGTATCGACCCAAGGAGAATTGGTGGCCATAAAACTGAGACAGCAAAACTCCCGAGTAGTCCTATCCCTGGAGATAGAAATACACAGTGGCACAATAACATTTCGCTCAGCAAATATACAGAACACATTCCATAACATGTACCTGATAATCAGAGTCACATCTACGCAGCGGATAACACATAGTAACATTATCATCATAGCGGAAAGCACATCTATAAACAACATTAATTATAGCAAAAGAGCCAATTAATGTCTATCTGTTTAAGGCTTAAACATAAGTTATACATAACAAAAGAATGGCTAATACTAAATGTTATAGGCAACACTAGCCATATACAAAATATACATAAAAAATGGACTATCCAAGTCTGACACCCCTACGACTCAAGTGATAAGCTTTAGTCGTAGTACTCCAAGTAATTTGCCACGGAACCATCCTCCGCATCATGTATATCTGCAACCAAAGGAGCTTCATCTATACGGTAGTGGTAGTAGCCACATCCGTATAGGTGAAAGTATGAGTTCAACACCTCAGTAATTATTACTGAGGCCTCAGTGGTATAAAACTCACTAAGTAAACAATGCACACAAACACATATACATGGAAGATTCAATAATGTCTTTCTCATATCATAATCATTAGTCCACACAACAACACATCATCACATACGAATCATACCATTCATTGCACTCATTATAATATCACAGTTTCCAACAGCAATATACCATACATACCATAAGCAATACTCCAAACTCACCAACTCCACAGCTAGGGGCTACAACCCTAAACTTACGCACAAAACCCAAGAATATCAACTCACATGTGCTAGAGCTACGACTCTAGGCTTACCAAAACACCACCCGTAAAGCTGCTACCCACAGGGCACATAACACACAACACACAAGTGCTAGAGCTACAACTCTATCGACATCACTCGTAAAGCTACAACCTGCAATGCACACTTCTCACGAGTGCTAGAACTACGACTCTAGGCTTACCACACATCTCAGCCAAGAGTTGCTGCCCTTTAGCCTACCACACATCTCAGCCAAGAGCTACTACCTTCTGACCTACCACTGTGCCAGATACTACAACACTGGACTTATCATCTATCAACTACCGGATTCTCAAGATATCAAGGTATCCATACTATATATATATATTATCGCATCTGTATTTCCAAACATCTTTCTTTCAACAATACCACTTTCCGCAACACAATCACATTTATAATATAATCTCATGCTACTCAAATCATCCATCCAACATCATATTATCATCACAAATTCTCAATCCAATAATTCACAATACAATCACATATATTTTTATCAACAATTCCATAACTATAAATACATTCCAATGTCATCAACATCCATTTATCATTATAATTTCTCCAACCAATATCTCACAAACTCATTCATATATATTTTCATGCATATCTCTACATTATCTTATTATCACATTTCCATTCACAATGCAAATCTCATGCACTCTTCAATATCAATTTATCAACATATATCATATTCACAACATAAATCTCATGCAATACTCAACATCAATTCAACGTAATGCCATCATTCTCAATATAAATCTCATGCATCATTCAACATCAATTCATCAACATATTCTCAAAATATAGTTCATAATTACATATGCCAAATCATCATCATAGAGTTAACATCAAATTAAACAAAACATAGCAATTCATATATCTAAATTCCTAAGATCCCTCAGTGAGTAGAATACTCACCTGGTTACACAGATATCAAGCTTAGGTCTCCTAGTCACCACCTTACAATGTATCATTGTGGAATAACACATTGCACTATTTAGCACTTTAAATAATTAACACTTGAATTGCTTAAGGCTAAACCGTTGAAAAATTCATAATATTTTTAAGGGTTCCAATCGTTTACCATAAATCCTAGACACTAACAAAAACTCAAATAATATTAACCCAAAGTATTTACTAAGGGTTAGATATTAAAATCACAATTTAACTATTTACTCATAATATTAATTACTAACCCACAATTAATCACACTAACCCATAAATTATTTTCACTAACACTTTTATACTAACATTAACCTTAAAATTATATTCATTAATCTTTTTACAATAATTATTAACTTATTAACTTAAATCATTAACACATTTAAAATAACATTAACCCATAAGAAAATCTTAGGGTTAACTTCGCAAATATTATTTAAACTAAATACCCATAATTATTTATTTTTATTAACATTAGCACATAATTCTTAAATACTTATTTTTACAAAACTCATAGCTAATTTGAGATTAATTATCACAATAACTATAATTAATCCACAAATTAACAATCTATGTTTTAAACACTTAAAAACCTCCAAATTTATTGAACCCATCAAATTAGGGTTTCTAAACTTAAATTCATATCACCAAAACACTACCCCAATCATAATATTATTAACTCAATAGCATTTACTAAGGGTTAATCACATGAAAACACCACTTAAAATTAAATACCTAAAAGTTAGGGTTTGTTAGCACCTAACCATTAAATACTTATTTTTACAAAACCCATAATTAATTTGGGATTAATCATCACAATAACCACAATTAATTCACAAATTAACAATCTAAGTTTTAAACACTTAAAAACCCTCAAATTTATTTAACCTATCAAATTAGGGTTTCTAAACCTAAACTCATATTGCCAAAACACTACCCCAATCATAATATTATTAACCCAATAGTATTTACTAAGGGTTAATCACATGAAAACACCACTTAAAATCAAATACCCAAAAGTTAGGATTTGAGAAAAATTTATGAAAATTTCACCAAACCAAAACTCAAGGTTTGGGTAGCTTCAAGTAAGTTTCAAGTAACCCATTATCTAAAGAAAACACTATATTAAACTCACATTTCAAAGTTTTAACCAAAAACCACAAAATCGTGAGTTTAACGAAAATACCTCAAACTAATCGATAGAAACGTAGATTGGACTCCGTAAATCACATTTCTGAAGTCGGAATTGAGTTTGGACGGTTGGATCTTCGTGGATCACGGGTTTTGCATAAAAAACCCATAAAAATCGGTGAGAGGAGGAAAGGATTTCAGAAAATGGCCGAGAGAAGGGCGTTCAGCCATTTTTAATCAGATCCCGTCCGGACGGGCAGCTTATGCCGTCCGGACGCGACGATTTAGTGGTCCGCGCCTCATTACATGAGGCACTGTCCGGAAAATGCATGAGGTTGTCTGGACACGCCAAATTATTATTATTATTATTATTATTATTATTATTATATATATATATATATATATATATATATATATCTTTTATTTTCATACTTTCCTATTTCTTATTTTATTTCTAATTTATTTTCATTAATTCCTTGAACTTTTAAAATATTATATATATATATATATATATATATATATATATATATCTTTTATTTTCATTAATTCCTTGAACTTTTAAAATATTATCTGCGTGTCCTATTACATTTTCTAGTTATCTAATTAATCTTAGTCATTTATCTATTAAATTTTATTCTTAAAACGTAATTTAAGAGTTGAGACATTACAACACATATCCCTCATCAAGGGGCTATGTGTCCTATAACTTTCTATTTTTCTCCTCACATTTGTGGGGAACTCTCCTTAGAGCATTCCTAGCAGCTACCCAACTATTTTCCCTAAATGTAGGGAATAATAATAATCGATGAGAATAATAATCTATGGGAATGCTACAATGCTACCCAATGCATTCCTAATGTACATGGAATATATAGGAAATCTGTTATAAGTAAGTTTTTGTATTTTTTTTAGATATTTCCGAAACTTAGGGAACAAAACCCCTTATAGGTGTTTGTTGTGAATGCTCTTAGGAGAGTGAGAGAGTTGAGAGCTTATGCCTTTGCTGAGAGAGAGGAGAGAGAGAGAGAGGAGAGAGAGGAGAGAGAGAGGAGAGAGGAGAGAGAGAGAGAGAGAGAGTTATGCTTAGGTGGCAGCCCGTGAATAGTGCTCCGAGACTCCAGAAGGTAATTTTTGCAAAAAGACTCGGTAAGCTCCTCTCAGCCTCCTCTTTATTATTTTAAAGTTTTTTTTTATTTAAATTAAGTCGCTATAATGCCCAAATTGGTTCGTAAAGCTAAATTAATATTTTAGAATAATGTTTTTATATAATGTCTTTATATTCAATTTATTGTAGAAAAATTATAATAGCGTCGTTGTAATGCTTGAATGAAATTGATAATTTTACAATAGCATAATTATAATGCCTAAGTAATATTTGAAATATTTAAATAATGGTTATATCTATGTCGTAGTAAAGCTCGTGTGAAAATACAAGTAAATACTATGATAGTCCTCATAATGTTCGAATAGCAATTTGATATTTTAAGTATACTGTTGTAATGCCTGAGCGACATTATGACTTCATAGATATATCGTCATGTAGCTAAAATAAATATGAGAATATATATAGTAACATGTCTAGGCTAATAAAATAAAAGCTAGGATTTATGCCCATGCATTTACGTAGTGCCATGCATGCATCATGGATTTACGTAAATATTGTCACGCATGCACTACTATAGTGTCATGCCCGTGATATATTTGCAAATTGTAAATATGTCATTATGCTACCTATATTTTGACAGGGTATAAGGAAGATAATTATGGGCCGTTATTTTAGCATTTTAAAAATAATTTTGGACTAACATATTGTCGCATGCGAGCACACAAAAATAACGTGGGAAAAGAGTGAGTCAATGAGTCTTTTAGTAATCTACGGTGAACTGTAAGTATAATTACTTACTAAGACTTTTTTTTTTTTTTTTAAAGCATGACATATGTTTTATAACCGAGTCTGAATATGTTATGAACAACTTGATTATGTGCTTTCGATTAGTTTCAGATGTTTTAATATGTTATGTTCAGAAATGAATTGCTTTTATGATCATGTCGTGATATGCATACCGTGACTCAAATAAAATAAAAGATATTAATAAATTTGGGCAAAAGGCCCCAACAAGCAGGGAGAAGGTCCTTAGGTTGAAAGTTCTCAGTGATGTTAACTTAATAATAATATAACCCCATATTGATGGAGAAAATATTCAAAAGTAAGTAATCACTTACAGAACGGCTAAACTGCTTTATCTAAACATGTTTATTTTACTATAAATTGTGGAATTTTTATGAGTTTATTTCTAAAAGATTATGTCGTGAGCCTATTGTTTACAATTAAATTTTATAGTTGCATTTTGATTGATTGCTTATTCGTGAAATAATAATTAGGTTAATTGAAAATAATTTGTGTGGATCGCCATGTACGGATAATGGCCACATGTGTATACAGGTTTGATCCTATAGTCCACATTTACGTTTATGTTTTTGCCATTTAGATCTAATGGGCGAGATAAGTGACCAGTGCAGTCATGTACAAATGGTGGTCACGATGGAAAAACATTGCTGGTAGCGTGGGTCATTTAATAAACGGATCGACCCGCTTAACCCACAGGCAACCCATATGCTAAAATATGATTTTTTTTTAAAAAAAATTAAATTAAAAAAATTAATATTTGTAAAACATCGAGAAATTAATTAACTTCACGGTTTACCTTCTAGTCTCATTTACAAGGTATAAGACGTAGAGATCTCTACTTCTCAAAAAGAGAATACTACGCAGCGGAAACAAAAGATATTTCTATCAATATTAATCATTAGAATTAAAACATCTACTAAGAATCGTACGTTGATTGAAATCGTACTAAACAAATTATCGATATAAAAGATCCAAATTAAACATTAATATACAATCGAGCCCTAAATGATAAGCCTACAACATCATCAAAAAGTACTAATTATCATAAGCGATCTTCAAAATCCTACAATCAATCCTCAAACATTAACCAGATCGATTATCACTACACCAAACGGTCGCATTAGCCATCAAGCATTATCCAGATCGATATCACTATGCCAGACGGTCGCATTAGCCTTCATGTCCATCTCAAATTTGATATATAAAGGTAGTCCAACTATGAAACAACATATTTATAGGTGGAAAAGATACAAGCGTTAGTCTTCATATAAATAAAGTCACACACACACACACATGTTAAACAATATGGTTTACCGGAGATATTTATAGGTGGCATGTATTATTTAAGGATTATTAAGGCCATGTGTGGATAACACTTGTTTTTTTATTATATTTTATTTTTTCAAAAACTTGTTTAGGTTGTTTTTTTGAATTTAAATCCTACTCAAAATTTATTCAACTTTTTTTTTTTTAATTTTGTCTCAGGATCTTTAAGCCATTTAAATATAATTTTAAAAAATAACTTTTTCGGTATTCGTAATTTTAAATATAATAAAAAAATATAAAAATATAATATAAAAAAATCACACATCCAAACGAGCCATAAAATATTTAATAATAATTTGAAAAAATAGAAAGAATATCAAACTATTTTGTCATTTTGATGAAAAATATAGGCAGCATTGGATAATAAATTCGAAAATAGTTATAATTTGGCCGTTACATTTAACACATAAAATCAGTTCATTTTTTTCTTCTTCTTAACTTTGTAATTACTTTACCCTTTTTTTTCCTTATATTTTCAGGTAAAGCAAATTAATTAAAAATGCACCCAACACAATTTTTCTGACATGTTTGGTCTATTCAATAATTCAAAAATGTCTTTGGAGTAAAAAATATCGGCACTCCATAGAATAGAATGCGAGAAATGATAATTACACGTGACATAATTATTGACTTTTTTTATATTTTTTTTTTTAAAAAAAAACTACAAAATCAGACCGCAACATATTTACATAATTTATTTATTTATTTAATAAAAAAATCAATAATTGTGTGAATGAAAAACACAATTAGAAGAATGAAATCTACTGAAGAATGAAAAACACCGTACCAAACGCCAGCGAATTAGCGCCTACTTTTTTGAAGCATGAATTAGAAGATGAAGAATGTAATTATCCAGGATTAAAAAAGTTAATCATAATTACCAAGAACTTTTATTTTAAGTCCTATTCTGTCCTCATCCTCAATTCTTCTCTTCTTCTTCTTCTTCTTCTTCTATTACACACAACCTTTTTTGTACAGAGGCGAGGCGAGGCGAGCCCAAACATGCACCAATCCAAATACCCGCCATCGCCAGTACCAGAGAAGATTTTAAAATTATTGAATCCTGTAGCACACTCAATGCTGTGCATCTTCGACCCACGTGCTCTCCTGTGCTTGAAAAAAAAGAGAAGAAATTTCTTCTTTGGTGTCCGTTTGTGGTCTGCAATCTCTGTCCCTCCAGCCGTGCATCTGCCAGACCCCTCCTCTTGAAAAAGAAACAAACAGACATAGCAGTTATTTCTTTTCCTGTTTGTGTACAGTACTACCGTGTACGTGTATAACTAAAGCTAAAGCTAAGCTGCAATTCCAGTGGTACGTCCCGACCGTACAGCTGGCGCTGGCCGTGTCTGCGAAATCCACGCCAACCACCTCGATACAACCCCGGCCCGTCGGGAATCATCATGGCTCCGATTACTACACGCTGACGCTCTGTTGTTGTTGTTGTTGGTGTTGGTGTTTGGGAACCTGCTTAAGCCCGTGATTTCCGACACGCTTCTTGCGTTTATTACCCCTCTGCCACCCCACCACCCGCTCCCGCCAATAATACTGCTGCTGTGCTGCTGCCGAGGCCGAGATCCCGATGCTGACGACGAGAATCTACGGCTGTCGCTCATTATCTTTTCTGATTGTAGATACAGCAGATCGGACGGCTGCACGTCGCTCCATCTTTGGTGGAACCCACCTGTTCCTGGGGAGACAATGATCCGGTGCTCGAACCTTGTACGCTCCAAGCACGTCCTGTCGTCCGTCAACAAGAGCCCGTCCTTTCGGGGACGGTCAAAGCATCCGACGGCCACCGACTCGCTCTTCTTTCTTAAGCCCGCACTGTCGAGTGATCTCCTGAACGACGTCGGATCGTGAGAACCGGGCTCTCCTGTTCTCTGCAACACGAACTGCAAGAACCCGGTCCCTCTCTCACCGGCGGAAGAGTGCCGACCCGAAACCCGCCGAATTTCCGGATTCGCCCCGTCGACGTTGATAACGACGACGTCGTTGTTCTCCGGGGGCGGAACAGGGTGGGTTTCGGGTAAGATTTTGGCGTCGTCGATAAGAAGCACATCTTCCGGGTCGACCCGGTACCGGCAGAGCGGGCAAGTGGAGTGGGCGTCGAGCCAGGTGTCGACGCATTCAACATGGAAGGCGTGCTTGCATTTGGGGAGCAGCCTGAGGACCTCCGTGGACTCGAACCTAGCGAGACAAACGGCGCACTCGAGCCCATCCTTTAGGCCCCGGAGAGATCCGAATCGGAAGACGGGTAAGGACTCGATAATGGTCCGGTCGATACCCGAATTCTTCCTGACGGCGGAGGAAGGAGGTTCGTGGCCGATGACGACGACGTGTCCACGCTTGCAGTGCTTGGCGTAGAGGAGGAGGAGAAAGGTGACGGAGAACATGGTGGTCAAGACGGCGACTATGACCGCTATGCTAGGCCTAAACGGCGAGAAACTTGTTGGTTTGGGTGGAGGAGGCGGTGGCGGTGGCGGTGGGGAGGAAGATGGGTTTCTTGCCCCATTAACGACGTCGTCTGCAGCAATACAAGAAGGGCCAATGAAGAGAGAGAGAGTGATGAGGAGGAGGAGGAGGAAGAGGAGGGAGACAAGGTTGAAGGGGTTCCAGTAGAAGAAGACGCCCATTTTTGACGCTGCGGTTGAGGAGGAGAGGATAACCGAACGTTTTTCGACTACCGAAATTGGAAGATGTTTTTACGAGACCGAGAAATGTGGGTTCCTGTTCTTGTTTTTTAGAAGGAGATTCTTTTGTGGGATGGATTTTGGAGAAAAGATACAAAGGACGCAAAGACAAAAGACAAAGGCATCTACGATCTAATTAAAATGACTTTAATTGAATTGATAGTTTATTATTATTATTATTATTATTATTATATATATATTCTAATTATACGGAAGGATTTGATTTTAAAATTACTATTTTAAAATTTGTGATTTTCCATGAAATCAAATTTAAAAAAAAAATAAAAAGAAAAGAGAGGGGGGAGTGAGATATAACGGCCTTTTCGTCATAAATGGGGCCCCTGAATTACGTGATTCAATCACCGTCGGCCATAAAACACGTATATAACTAATCACGTGACCCATGCTTCCCACTGCACCAAACAAACCATAAGTTTTGTAGCTATCAGCTATTGTCAATGCCGGGCTCGTGTCTTCGATCTCTCAAACTCACCTTTTATTTATTTATTTTTTTTTTTCTTATTTTAAAATTGTTTTTCCCATCTTTTGTTTTTTTCCGGTAAATAGGGAACTATTTTTTTTATACAACGAACACAGAGACAGAAACAGGAGAGATCAAGTACAAAAGGAACGGAAAATCATTTAAATAATAATAATAATAATAAATATTAAAGCATATTTGTAGACCGCCGAATTGACTCGCGAACGGAAAATATTTTCATCTGGATTTCAAATGAAGAAATAATTAATTATATACTTTCGTGAGGGGGATGGAGTGGTCCGGTCCCCCTTCTACTAATTGTAAAATAAAATCATTTCATCCTAACGAAGCTTTGTTTTTTTTTTTTCCTCTAACTAATTAGCTTTAATGAAATAAAGTTTCTTCTAGAGTTGTATAAAAAAAAAATGAATAGATAAAATAAAATAAAATAAAAATGTAATATTTTGACTAGGTAAAATACCTCTAATTGTTGGAGATGCTCTAAGGAGGATTATTGTTCTTTTTGTGGCCTTTTAAATGTCATACGCCTTTTAAAATTATCATTTGATCAAAATCTAATAATGATCATCTAAAATTTAATGACAATTTTAAGAGAAAAATGTAAAATTAGTTCATGTGGTTTACTTGATTTACAATTAGCTAATTTTGATATCAAAATAAACTCAGAGATTTGTGAAGTATGCCAAAAATAACAATTTAAATTTCGTCAACTTAATTAACAGATTCTGTTAATGTGATATTGATTTAAATAAGACATGAAATCTGTTAATTTAGTAGACGAAATTTGACTATAGAGAGTAAACTATTCTTTTGATATATATACCTTAAGGACATCTGAGTTCATTTTGATACCACAAGAATCTAATTGCAAATTAGGTAAATTATATGGACTAATTTTACATTTTTCTCTAATTTTAAACAATATAAAAATAATTCTAGTCCTCTCTATATAGCATTACTCACGTGAATAGCCTTAACTTCAGCACCATTTGAGTGTAGAAAATTCGACCGTGGGTCAATAAATATAGGAAATATATCTCCTTAATTGTTAGCTAAAGCAGTCTGACCAAAATTATTGTGAAATTGCACACGAATGATTGTTTTGTTTTTCCTCAACTCAAAGATGCTTGTGATACCAGAGGAACTACTAACTAATCACCCTGGCATGAGTATCACACCAAGTCATCATAGACAATACTATATTTGTTTTTTTCTCATTTTGTCAGTTTTTTTTTTTTTTTTTAAATTATTATTATTATTATTATTATTTTTTTATGATGAGCTTTATATATTATATATTATACCTTAGCATTTTAAAATATAAAATATATGTACCTTCAAAGACATAGAGAAAACAAAAAGGGAAAAATACAATTTACCCCTCAAAGTTTGATAATTTTTTTTTTAATTTTGCTTCCAATATTTAAAAAATTACAATGTGTCCCAACAAAGTTTCCAAAATTCTCAATGTAAGCACTTTGTTAGCCATTTTCGTCTCCTTTAATGAAAAATAGCTCACATGCGCCTAGGAGTGATAAAAAACCCGTGGACCCGCCCCAACCCACATGCCCTGCCCCGCCCCTAAAATCCTGAGTTTTAGTTGATTTTTTGCAGGTACAGGTCCAAAAAAGATATATCCATGCGAGGCAGGGCGGGTTAGGGGTTGGGGTTTTTAAAAACCCCGAGGACCCGCCCTGCCTCGCCCCACTAACCCTCTAAAGACCAAAAATTCTAAAACCCTACCCGGCTACCCCTTCCTCATTTCTATTTTCTCAGCCAGGAAACCCTTGTGCCGCATGCCCTTCGTCTTCTTCCTTTTCTCCTTCACCCCCTCACCCCCTTCCACCCTTCGTCTTCTTCCTTCCATTTATGAGGAAGATTGGAAGACGCCCTCTTCCATTCTAAATACTAAAAACGCAACACCCCCAAAAAAACCCTAAGTTCTTCATCTTCCCTTTTCTTCCCCTACGACGCACAGCGCCACAGCCTTGATCAATTGTTCCCATCTTCGCTAGCTCTGCTGGTCCTCTAGCCTGTGGGGACGTCATGAACATGTGGTTTCAAGACCGGGAAGATTGGCTTCAAGACCTTCAGTTGTGGCTCCGTGATTGTATCATCGTCCATAGGTTGGTGTTTCTCTCATTCTCTGGCCTCTATTGCTATTATTTCTTTATGGATATGGCTTGAATCTAGGTATTGAATATGGGTATTGAATCTTTGCTAGCTTTCTAGGTATTGAATCTGGCTTTGGTTTGATTTTTTTCATGTTTTGGCCTAAAGCAGGGATACCCGCACAACCCGCACAATCTGCCCCACACCACCCCTGCACCACACGGATACCAGTGATTTTCAGCGGGCCACGGATGTGAATTTGTAAACCCACAAGTGTGCGGGGCGGGCGAAATAAGGGGGGAAACCCACCCCCCTACCCCATGCTCACCCCTACATGCGCCACAAATGTATTATTATTATTTCTTTAAGAAAAGTTATTATTATTATTTATTATTTATTATTATTATTATTATTATTATTTCCTGAATTTATAAAGACACTTTGTCTACTTGTTCATTACTAACGCGCAACGGTTTTCACGCTAGCACGCTTGGTTGTTACTTGTTCCTTTGCGCGAGCCTTATTTTTTTAGTAAAGTCAAGCTTTGACTCCTTAAAGACTAAAGAAATGGATCAAAAAAAGGGGGGACTTCTGCAATGGGCTATGCCACCCAAACTGAGGGAAGTTGCATCCGTCCTATCGCAAACACTCCCAATTGGTTGGACCGTAGGTGTGATGATTTACTTCACGAGTGTGGTCTTTGGTTCAAGTCTGGGATGGCCCAACTGCGCCAAGTAAAAAAATAAAAGAAGCATCTAACTCCTTCATGCATGCTCTACTTGGCTCGGGGGGATATAGCTCTGTTGTTAGAGCTTCGCTCTTGCAATTGGATCGTTGCGATTACGGGTTGGATGTCTAATTATCCAGGCGATAAAAAAAATTATAGTCATTTTTGTCTTTTTGTTGATCTTGGGGGGACATTGACATATTTTGGTAATTTAAAGGGGAACATTGACACAATTGGTAGTTTTTTTTTTTTAGGGGGAGAGATTGACAATTGAGTGGTAGTTTGAGGGAGATATGTGTAATTTTCATTTTTTCTAATTAAATATCATATTTATTGCAATTTACTCCTTTGAAGCTGGATATTCATCCATCCCATGTTTATGACAAATTTACTAAATTAATAAAGACTGTACCCATAGCTATAGGCTTAGTGCCACTGCCCTACACCAATTACATCTAAAACAAACATGAGATGTATTAAGTATTATCTTTCTTGCGAACGATACTTTTCTAGATGAAGAAACTTTATTCAGGTTGACATCAACTTTTTGCTAAGAACTCTTCTTTCAACTTTGTATTGTTATTTGTTCTTAATCATTACCACCCATAATCATATGGGATATCACAACATTAAACAACCAGGGACAGAGGAAAACTTCTATTGGAATGATAAAAAAAAAAAAAAAAAAAAAAAAAAAAAAAAAAATGGGGGCTAAGAGGGCTGCTTTTGACCCCTCTCGAACCCTCCCTTCGCCCCTCTAATCAGTGGTATATAAAATTTTATAGGGCTATTACTTCGTATGATTTTACTGATCATCTTGTTGATTAGTGTATATGTTAAATATATTGGAGAAATAATAAAAGAGAAAGAGAAGAGAGAGATCAAAAGCATAAAAAGGCTTATGGGCTACATCTTTACGAAATTGAAATATATGTTGAATTTTGTTGGTTTATTTTAATTGGCTCATTCTATTTTGACAAAAACGTTTCCATATTAGAGAATTTTCTTTACAGGGACTTCCATAACAGGGACACCGTAATTTTAGAGGGCTCCAAAAAAATTATTGCAGAATAATTAATTCTGTTAGGGAAATTTACATGAATAAAAAAGAAGAATTTTTAATGACCCCGGACAAGGGCAGAGTCCGACGACATTGACACAAAGAGTCCGGAGAAGAAAGGCGAAACAGTGAAATATTAAATGAGGGCATTAATGGAGGAAATCATTTCATAGGAAAGCCGTGGTCCATCGGGTCAAAGACGCCCGCCGCCATACAGGAAAGCCTGAACTGCGGCATGAGGTGACAATTTGAAACGGCTGAAAGGCATTAATGGGGAAAGGACAAGCATCTCAGAGTAATTAATGGTCGTACGGACTAAGGGAAAAAGGGAATAATAAAAAACAAATGAGGATATAAACAACAACATGATATTTTTCAGGTGAGATAACAAAAGAAGTTTTTCCATCCTTCACACTAGAAAACTCCTACTAACTTGATCGTCGGAGGGGATTTGGCCGGAAACCCCGCCGGTCCTTTTGTTTTGCAGGACTTGGAGAAAGTTGTCCTCTGGCTTCCAGTTTAATTGTTCGAGGTCCGAGAGCACCAGGAGCTGACACGTGTTATATTTGACATTTGACATCAACATTTTGGCGCCGTCTGTGGGAACGACATGGTCGCGTGTTCCCGCCATTACAAACGTGTTCGACACCTCTCATGGTGAGTACGCGGACGACTCGAAGAAGTATGACTGAAGAGAATGTGCGTGATGAGGCGGGGCCTTCACATGATCCCCGGACAGAGATAGCCCGCCTGAATGAAAAGATAGCGCGGCTCGAGAAGGAGTTGCAGGGACGAGATCGCACGGAACAGCAGGAAACTCAAGAAGAAGTGTCGCAGAGTGGCCAGAAGGGCCTTAAGCGTGATGCCGGACATCCGGAAGGAGCAACGGGAGGTGAGGATGAGACTGATAGTGACGCTGAACTTGCTAACCCTGCAAAGAAGGATGAAAAAGGGAAAAAGAAGTGGGTAGAAAAGTTGACAAAGTTGGAGCAACAGTGCGATTATTTGATGGGTTCTGCTCAAGCGGGAGTGACGGGAAAAGCTTTGCTGACTGACAGCTTGTTTTCCACCGCTGTATCCCCTTTTACTGAACATATCATGTCACGCCAACTCCCAAACAAGTTCAAGATGCCCGAGATACCGGTGTACACGGGGTTGGGGGACCCTATTGAGCACTTGGCAAGTTTCCGTGCGCATGTGGCGCTTCATGCTACACCGGACGAGGTCGCGTGTAGAGCGTTCCCCCTGACCTTGGCAGGAGGAGCCAGGGAGTGGTTCAGGACCCTGCCACCCGGCTCGATCGCAAACTTTGAAAGCCTTGCTAGAAAGTTTGCGTCCCAGTTTATGGCTGGTATTGTCCGCAAGAAGCCTGCTCAGCAATTGATGACCATCAAGCAAGGTCCTCAGGAGTCGTTAAGGAGTTACCTGCTTCGCTTTAATCAGGAGAGGTTGGCCGCCGAAAGCCAAAATGAGCAATTCATTCATTGTGCCATCTATCAAGGCATAAGGAAGGATGGTGCTCTTATGGCGGATTTGGCGAGAAGGCCGGCTGAGAGATTGCAGGATTTCTATGATCGTGCGGAGGAATTTGTGAACCAGGAAGAAACCCTTCGGGCATTCCGAGAAACGGATGAAGCTGCGAAAAGTGTTTCCGGGGATAGAGGGAGATCGAAGCAGGAAAATGTTCCGGTAAGGAAGGAGTTCACTCAGCGCAAGCCTATTAAAAGAGTCGAAAATTATAGCTGGACGCCTGTTAATGCCCCAGCTAGAGAAATCCTTATGGAAATCAGAAAGGACCCGAATTACAAAGATCCGTCCCCGATAAAAGGCCGGCCGCATCCCCGCAATCGCCACAAATATTGTCATTATCATGACTCCTTCGGCCACTGGACCAATACATGCGTTGCCTTGAAAGAAATGATCGAGAAGTATATAGCTGATGGCAAATTGACACATTTTTTGGGAAAGCGTGAAGACTTGATGGCAAGATTTCCGCCAAATAGAGCAGCTGGGGGTCAAGGTCCGGGCGGCCGGGATGCAAATCCGGCGCGCCCCCAGTATCGCGACGAGAGGAGACCGGCCCGACAACCCGACAGAGACTTCCAGGAGGAGAGGGCACGACAGCGAGAGCGGAGTAGAAGCCGTGGTCGGCACGAGGGGCCGGGCGACTTTCCCGAAATTCAGACTATAGCTGGAGGCTTTGGAGGAGGGGGCGAGACTTACTCGGCCCGAAAATCATATGCCCGAGAGATGAGAGAGGTGTCCATTTATTCGGTCGCAAGACCGCTGAAAACAGCTAAGCGTGAGAAGCCAACCATCACTTTCTCGGACGAGGATTATGAAGGGGTGTACATGCCCCACTCTGATGCCTTGGTGGTGACCATGGTGATAGCGAATCATAGAATACACCGGGTCTTGGTGGACAATGGCAGCTCTGCCGATATCCTATACAAGTCAGCTTTCGATTTGATGAAGATTAGCAGGGACAAAGTTTCCGCCTTCCGCTTCCCGTTGGTAGGGTTTGCTGGGGAGCAGGTAATGCCCTTGGGATCAATTGAGTTACAAGTTACTGTGGGGAGTTCCTCCACCCAGAAGACGATTCCGGTCAAGTTCCTTATAGTCGACCAACCGTCAGCTTACAACGCAATCTTTGGGAGGACGGCTCAGGCCGAGTTAAAAGCGGTAACCTCGATACCTCACCTTTGTATGAAGTTCCCGACGGACGAGGGAGTAGGAGTGGTCCAAGGAGAGCAGAAGGTGTCCCGCAAATGTTATAACATTTCCTTGGGAAACCCTTCCAGAGATGCGCGCCCTAGTATGGGGGCAAGCCCTTCCAGAGAGGCATGCCCCGACGCGGGGGCAGGCTCTTCAAGTAAATAGCAATTACAGATGAGGAGTCCGACCGGCGACTTGGAGGATGTGACGGTCGGGCCCCAGAACCGGATGCTCCGGATTGGAGCACAGCTCCCGGAGGCGGAAAAGAGGAAACTGGTGGGGTTTTTGTGTGACCATGTCGATATCTTCGCTTGGGAGCATAATGAAATGCCGGGGATAGACCCCTCAGTTATCGAGCATCGGCTAAACGTCGATCGGAACTACAGACCCGTGAAGCAGCGGAGGAGAACTTTTGCGCCTGAACTCAACCAGGCGATTGCAGCCGAGGTATGCAAATTGCTCGAAGCCGGTTTCATTCGAGAAGTTGATTATCCGGAATGGTTGGCCAACGTGGTTCTGGTGAAGAAAGCGAATGGAAAGTGGAGGATGTGCGTAGACTTTACGGACCTCAATAAGGCTTGTCCTAAAGATTGCTTTCCCCTTCCCCGGATTGACCAGCTAGTAGACTCAACGGCGGGACATGAAGTGTTGAGCTTTATGGATGCTTTCTCTGGTTACAATCAGATACGGATGGCCGAGTCTGACCAGGAAAAAACCTCTTTCACTACTGATCGGGGACTGTATTGTTACAAAGTAATGCCATTCGGACTAAAGAATGCTGGGGCCACTTATCAGAGGCTTGTGAACAAGATGTTTGAGGACCAGATCGGGCGGAACATGGAAGTGTATGTAGATGACATGCTGGTTAAGAGCTTGACCTCGGGTAGTCATGTCGCGGACCTGGCGGAGACGTTTGATACGCTGCGCAAATACCACATGAAATTGAACCCGCAAAAGTGTGCATTTGGCGTTGATTCCGGAAAATTCATGGGATTTATGGTGTCGCATAGGGGAATCGAGGCAAATCCTGACAAGGTGAGGGCAATTCTGGAAATGCCGTCCCCCCGGACAACGAAACAGCTGCAGCGGTTGACAGGAAGGTTAGCGGCATTGAATCGCTTTGTTTCCCGGTCCTCGGATAAATGCCTACCGTTCTTTAAGGTCTTGAAAAAAGCCTTCAGCTGGACGGAAGAATGTGAGCAAGCCTTTGCGGAATTAAAGGCGTATTTAGTTAATCCCCCGCTCCTGAGTCGCCCGATGGAAGGAGAAATCCTCTACTTGTATCTCGCAGTTTCACAGACTGCAGTTAGCTCGGTGCTAGTAAGAGAGGAGTCTGGTAGGCAGAAGCCGGTATATTTCACGAGCAAGGTTCTGCATGGTGCGGAGGAACGATACCCTCGCATAGAGAAGTTAGCATACGCCCTTGTAATCTCGGCGCGAAGATTGAGACCCTACTTCCAAGCACATGCTGTTCGGGTGTTGACAGAATATCCCCTCCGAAAGATATTGCAGAAACCGGATTTATCAGGAAGATTGGTCAATTGGGCAATTGAATTGGGGCAGTATGATATTGAATACCATTCCCGGACGGCAGTAAAGGGACAGGCTCTGGCAGATTTTGTAGTAGAAATGAATGAAGCTCCAGGAGTGGAGGAGTTGCCGAAGGACTCAACCTGGATAGCCTGTGTAGACGGCTCATCAGCAGCGGGGAGATGTGGAGCCGGGATAGTAATCCGAGGACCCAATCGGGAAGAGTTCCGGTACGCCCTCAAGTTCGGATTTCCCGCAACCAACAATGAAGCTGAATATGAGGCCGTCCTCTCAGCCATGGAGATTGCCCGGGAAATGGGAATAACGAATCTAGAGATCCGGAGCGACTCACGTGTGGTAGTTGAACAAGTGAATGGGAGCTATGCTGCTCAAGGGGCGAAGATGCTACAGTACTTAAACAAGGTACGTCAATTCCACTGTTACTTTGATAAGATCGCTCTAACCAAAGTCCCCAGGGAAGAGAATATTCTGGCAGATGCCCTTTCGCGTATTGGCTCGGGTACAGACCCGGCAATGACCGTAAGAGGCTACAAGGTTTTGGTTAAAGCCTCCCCAACGATACTGGCAGAAGCAGAGGTGATGCAATTGAACGAAACAGAGCCTGAGTGGGGAGCAGAAATCGTGCGGTATTTGAAGACAGGAGAACTTCCCCCGGAGAAAACGGAAGCGCAGAAGGTCGTCCGGAATTCGGCTCGCTATGTTCTGGTCAGGGGGGTACTTTATAGACGGGGGTACTCCCTACCCCTGTTGAAGTGTTTGCCGAATGAAGATGCAAACTATGTATTGAGGGAAGTACACCATGGTGTATGTGGAAACCATTCGGGGGCGAAGGCATTGGCGAACAAAGTTGTGAGAGCTGGGTATTATTGGCCGACGATGATCAAAGACGCAAAGGAGATGGTGAGAGCGTGTGATGCATGCCAGAGATTTGCTCGTTTGACGAATAGCCCCCCGGAATACCTTCATTCCATTACTTCGCCATGGCCGTTTGCAAAATGGGGAGTTGACATCGTCGGACCCATGCCGTCGGGCAAGGGAAATCAGAAGTTCATTGTGGTTGCGGTCGACTACTTCACTAAGTGGGCCGAGGCCGAAGCGCTAGCCACAATAACCACGGAAAATGTTATAAAGTTCCTCTGGAAGTCTGTGATATGCAGATTCGGTATCCCGTACGCCATGGTGACCGACAATGGAAAGCAATTTGATTGTGATCGCTTCCGAGAATGGTGTGCCGAGCTGGGCATAAGAAAAAGCTTCTCGACCCCCGTGTTCCCCAAGTCTAATGGCCAAGTTGAGGCCACCAACAAGACACTGATCCAAATAATGAAGAAGAAGCTCGGCCCCAAAAAAGGAGCTTGGGTCGAGTATCTCCCCGAAGTGCTCTGGTCCTATCGAACTACTGTCAAAACTGCTACAGGGGAGACCCCCTTCGCTCTAACTTATGGAATGGAAGCAGTACTCCCTGTGGAAGTGGGGTCACCAAGCTTTAGGGTGGCCCACTATAATCCGGGATTGAACGAAGATGGGATAAATCTGCAACTAGATTTGCTGCAGGAAAGGCGCGAAGATGCCCGTGTAGCGTCCGCAGCATATCAAAGCCGAGTAGCAAAGTATTATGATAAGAGGGTGAAGCCTCGGTCGTTCGGGGTTGGTGACTGGGTCCTACGAAAGGTGAACCTGATGACTAAAGAGCCGGCTGATGGGAAATTGGGCCCAAAATGGGAGGGGCCATACCGAATAGTCAGTTCCAGCAAAAATGGGGCCTACCGCTTGACCACAGGACAAGGAAAAACAGTGCCGAGGGCTTGGAATGTAGATCATCTTAAAAAGTATTATTTTTGAAATTATACATCCTTGTAAAATAGTTATTCCATCTCTGCAACGATGAGAGCAATTATGTCCGATCTCGGACGAGGCCCTCCCCTGGCTTTCGGACAGGGGGGTGGAGAGGAGCCCGCCCTTAATAGGGGAAAAACGGGAGGATGTCCGATCTCGGACGAGGCCCTCCCCTGGCTTTCGGACAGGGGGGTGGAGAGGAACCCGCCCTTAATAGGGGAAAAAACGGGAGGATGTCCGATCTCGGACGAGGCCCTCCCCTGGCTTTCGGACAGGGGGGTGGAGAGGAGCCCGCCCTTAATAGGGGAAAAAACGGAGGATGTCCGATCTCGGACGAGGCCCTCCCCTGGCTTTCGGACAGGGGGTGGAGAGGAACCCGCCCTTAATAGGGGAAAAAACGGAGGATGTCCGATCTCGGACGAGGCCCTCCCCTGGCTTTCGGACAGGGGGTGGAGAGGAGCCCGCCCTTAATAGGGGAAAAAACGGGAGGATGTCCGATCTCGGACGAGGCCCTCCCCTGGCTTTCGAGCAGGGGGGTGGAGAGGAACCCGCCCTTAATATGTCCCCCCCTGAATTTCCGACAGGGGGAAGGAGAGGGTACCCGATCTTACACTAAACCCCCCCCCTGGGGTTCGGACTACTAGTTGAACTTGGCTTAAACTCCTATTCTCCACGCTGTAAAATCTCCTCTCCGCAATACAAAATCCCTCCCTTCCCTTTAACCGGGAACGCAGGGATTTGGGGGGAACAGGGAGAGGGCGAGTTAGGGGTTGAGCTACGTAACCCCGCAAGCACTACACTTTTGTTTGGTTACAGCAATTAAAGGTAAAAGTAAGTGCTCGAGAATAACAGAGGAATAACTTTGAAAGGGAATATTTTGAGACAGAAAAAGAACATGTTTATTGATAAAATACACAGTTACATGTTGTAGAATATTTGGACTGGTATACATGAGGGTGAATCAGATACCAACAGGTCTCCGACCTCTTCCGCTTCCTCCCCATGAAGGTGTTGTCAGGAGGCGACGCCCTTAGCAGACGTGAACCCAGCGGTTCAAAGGCGAAGTTGGAGAGTGGCGGGAAGTCGGACGATGGGGTCCACTGAGCGCCGAAGTGGACCCTGATGCCTGGCCAATGCAAAGTTGGAGAGTGGCGGGAAGTCGGACGATGGGGTCCACTGAGCGCCGGAGTGGACCCTGATGCCGGCAGGGTCCACTGAACGCCGGAGGGGACCCTGAAACAGGCGACTCCCAACTGGGCATGGCAAGCAATGGGGTATCTCCGGCGTAAAGCCGGAGATCGCGCCTCCCTTGCTCGATAAAGCCGAAGATCACGCATCCAAATGGGTCTAAGTGCTGGAATTGGGACACTCCTGAACCCATGCCTGAGTGCTGGAACTGCGACGCAACCCCAAATAAGAAAAGGCAAGTGCAAGAACTTGAGACGAAAGTATGATGGACGGGAGGTCCAGGGGTGCATACATATATAGGTGCGAAGTTGTTTAAATGCATTCACTATTCCCTTAATGGCAGGTATACCTAACGCTGAGAAGTTAGATTGAAAATTAATTTAGGCCGGTAGTCATTAATGGAGTAAGACCAGACGAGAAGTTCATTAATGGCAGTCATAAATGAAACATACAAATCTCTTCTTTTCATTGAAACAATAAAGTAAAGTGATACATCGGCATTTTCAAAAAAGAGAAAGGAGTCATCAGGGGTAGCCGGGGGCGCGACTGGTGGAAGGAGCCCCTTGTCCAGATGAAGAGGAAGTGGACCCCGACTCTGAGTTTCTGGCCGGAGAGGGTTTAGAAGTCTTCGGGCTCCAATCGGTTACATGAGGGAACTGATCGACCCCAAGCTTGGCCATAGTCTCCAAGGCCTCGTCCGGGATCTGGATGGTGCTGATGTCGAGAACCTTGAAGGACTCGTCACCGGGAGGAGCACTTCTGGCAACGCCCCTTAAGTGTTCGAAGCCCCAGTTGAAGCCTACGGCCCATGATGTATCTCGGAGTTCCGGGACCTGGGAAAGCTCCCTAGTAAGCTCAACCACTTGAAGGTGGAGCTCCTCCATCCTCTCCACTGCTTCTCTCCTTTCCTGGTACGCACTGGTCTGTTCGTCGAGAGCCTGTTTCTTGTCAGCGATGGCTTGTTCGAGCTCCGACGTAACCCTGTCCCTAGCAGTGAGTGCTATCCCCTTCTCGGATAATGCTTGGTTTCTTTCCTCGGCAAGCTTTTCATTGTCGGTCAAAGCTCGGTCTCTCGCCGTTTGAGTGGATTGCAGCTCGGCTTGTAGGGATTGGATGGTTGCCTGCAAGGAGCTCGAAGACTGAAGCTCTACCCCCAACGTGGCCTCGAGCTTGGCCTTCTCGGAGAGAGCGTCCTTCAGCCGAGCTTGGGCTGCGGACAAGTTGTTCTCTAGAGCCCCCATGTCGCTGACCATCCTCTCGCAGCTGTCCAAGGTGGTCTGTAGCGTGCTTCCTCGGAGCTCGGACAGCTTCTGGAATCTAAGCCGATGCTTTTCGGACTCGGCCAAAGCCCTCCTTTGCCCCTTGGATTCGTCTTCCAACTCCTTCATGCGAGCCTCCAGTGACCGGATGGATTCCCGTTGGTCTTGCTCAGGATCGCGAATGCTCCTCCAAGAGGTTGCAACGTCCACGGCGAACTGAACAGAAATAAAGTGTCAGTAAGAGAGTGAAAATGGCGGACAATTTTAACCCAAATGAATATCGTCGGGATCACATACCTGAAGGATCTTTTCGGTAAGTTGTTCGGCGTAGCTTTCCACTGGGAGCTGTCCGAATAAGGGACTGTAGTCCGGAGAGACCAGGGAGTTCAGAGCTTCCAAGGGACATCCCGCCAGCTCGTCGGTTCGGAAGTCCTGCCGTCGCCCGGCCGCCGCGTAGACGTCCGGAAGCGCGGAGGTTGAGGCTTGGGGGACCGCGTGGTCCGGAATCAGGACCGGAGACTCAGGCCTGGAGGGCGAAGTAAATATGGTCGAACCCTGCTCGAGTGCCTCTCTCTCGGAGGCCACTTCTTCTTGTAATTTATCGAACTCCTGGGAAAAAGTGTCTGGTTCTTCCCTCAACGGTGGATGGATTGGTGACCCCCGGGCAGAACTTCTCCCTCGACGACGACCTCAACTCTAGAGGTCGGTTCGGGCTCCGGACAGACAACGAGATTGGTTTGAGGGGGTTCCGGCGAGGCGGGTTCAGGAAGGGACACAGCAATCGGAGGGTTCTGACTGCTCGGAGGAGCGTAAATCTTGGCCATAGCTAGAATCCGGCCGACCATGAATCCACTGTCTCGCTGGGCCCGAGATTTTTTGAGCTCGGGGCCCTCATCGGCCTCCGTAGCGACCCTCTTCCCTTTCTGCTGAATTGAAGTCACCTCATCTGGCGCAACCGGACTTACTGTAAGCCGTGAAGGAAGTTCTGAATCGGTCAGAGAAACAGTAGGTTGCTCAACCGCCTCGATGGGAACAGTCGCTGTGATCACTTCTCCGACGGTATCCTCAAAAGAAATGGGGGGCGAGCGTGGGGAAGAGGGACCCGTCCGGGGGTCTGAGGGAAGGATCCTTACGGCTGGGGAAGAGTTCCCCTCCTCTTCCTCGGACGCGGCGCCGGCCACTTCGTCAATCTCCCTCATAATGGAGTCATCGGAGCCGATTGATGAGTCAGAAGATGACCTGTCTGGAAGGACTTCAGGTCCCCGAGAAACCGGAACCTGTGTTTGTTGAGCCTTTAAGGCGCGTGTTCTCCGGGGGGACCTAACGGCCGGCCGTCCAGATGTACTCCCTTTGGGGGCTACCTTCCTCGGAACCTTACCAGGAATGGGCCTACTAGTCGTTACGGACCATCCGGTGATCGGGGTCCCCCGCTTGTCCAAGATCACTTTTTGTTCCGGGATTTGGTACCCGAAGCACTCGTTTAGGCTTTGAACTGAAACGAGATTCTCGTAGCTGATCGACGACTGGCCCGCCCTAGCCGAAAAGGAGAGCATGGTATTGACCTCTTTGACCTTGGCTATACTCAGACGAGGTGGAATCCGTAGGTCGTCGACCAGCGGCCTCCATTCTCTGGGCACTCGTTCGGTGTCCGGAATAACTGACTGGGAAGGGCATTCCCATTCCCCGGAGACTCAGAAAAACTGCTCTCTCCAGCCTTTATTATTCCCGTACTTGCGTTGGTCCAGGTGAATGAAGATCGGATCCTGGCGCACCCGTAATTCGACGGCCCCGTCCTTAGTAGACGGACGGTATATGCTGAAGAACTGAGCGGCATCCATTTCAGTTCCGAGGACCAGCCGCCACAGTATAGACGACGCCACTACATATCTCCAGCCGTTCGGCGCTATCTGACCGGGGGCCACCCCAAGGAACGCACACACTTCGCGAACGATCTTCGGAAACGGAAGCCGTACGCCAGCCATGAGCATGCGCTCTGTCAGAGTGACCTCGCCACCGGCTATACCCAGCGATCCGGGCTCTTGGAAGAAAATGTTGACGGATGGGCCGATGTCGTAGGCCCTCCGGAGGACGGATTCATGATTCGCCAGCCAAGTTGACTCCAGCCGGTCTTCCGGCGGCACCAAACGAACGGCCCCGGGTCTCGTAACCGGAGGAGGCACAATGGCCAAAGGAACCGGTTCGCCAGAAGTAGCCGTGTGGCCCCTAACCGTTGAATCTCCTCTGCGACTGATAGTCATTTGGTGATCGAAAGAGCTTGCGGAGATGAGGAAGAAGAAGACGAAAACAGAATAAATGATGGAAAGGACGGTCGGAGTCGATGTCAACAGGAGATATTTATAATAAGGCTGACAGCCCCTGGAAGGTGAGAGGACGCGACTGTCTGACTGATGGCGGCGAGCGTTCATACTGTCAGCACGGTAACCGAAAAGGTACACTTCAGTCATTGAATAATTACTTATTTTAGGAACCCCGCACTTAGCGGCTGGGCACCATTAACCAGCACGAAAGCATTCCAATGGTCGCCCGTTTAAGACGATAAAAACTCACCCATAGTAGACGGGTCGTAGATATTAGCCTTAAAGCAGGGTCGTGAACAGACACTTCGCTTCCCCATACCAAGAGTGAATAAAGATGACACCCACGAGTAATCGAGATGTCCGGTATCCACTGCCTGAAATCGCGACACCGATATCCTCACTCTCAAAACCCAAGCGTCAAAGACAGACCAATGCAGGGTCCGGCCTCTCAACATTTCGACGGGCATCGCCGGAATTCCCGTCTCCTTATGGAAAAGGAGAGAGAATTCGGGGGGTAATTGTTAGGGAAATTTACATGAATAAAAAAGAAGAATTTTTAATGACCCCGGACAAGGGCAGAGTCCGACGACATTGACACAAAGAGTCCGGAGAAGAAAGGCGAAACAGTGAAATATTAAATGAGGGCATTAATGGAGGAAATCATTTCATAGGAAAGCCGTGGTCCATCGGGTCAAAGACGCCCGCCGCCATACAGGAAAGCCTGAACTGCGGCATGAGGTGACAATTTGAAACGGCTGAAAGGCATTAATGGGGAAAGGACAAGCATCTCAGAGTAATTAATGGTCGTACGGACTAAGGGAAAAAGGGAATAATAAAAAACAAATGAGGATATAAACAACAACATGATATTTTTCAGGTGAGATAACAAAAGAAGTTTTTCCATCCTTCACACTAGAAAACTCCTACTAACTTGATCGTCGGAGGGGATTTGGCCGGAAACCCCGCCGGTCCTTTTGTTTTGCAGGACTTGGAGAAAGTTGTCCTCTGGCTTCCAGTTTAATTGTTCGAGGTCCGAGAGCACCAGGAGCTGACACGTGTTATATTTGACATTTGACATCAACAAATTCTAAGGTGGAAAGGGCTAAACAAGGAAGTAATTTGCACAGAATTTCACTAAGAAGGAAATATCCTGGTGAATGAAAGATCTGGAAGATTTATAGCTCATAAAGTTGGTTTTCCCTAATAACCGTCTGGACGTCTAGTTGTCGAGGTCTGGACGCCCAAGTCAGAAACTCAGTGTCCGATCAGGGTCCGAACGCTACAGCAGACGGTGGAGTCAGTAACTCAAGGTATGGAAGAGGTTTGGACGGTCCAGCAGACGTTGAAGTCAGTAAGTCTCCGTCCGCACAAGGTTTAGACGAAATTGCAATGACTACGGACGAAGAAAGGGTTTTCATGCAACCGTCCGGAGGCTAGGGTTACCAGACCGGACACGTGTCAGAAATTTATTGAAGATTCAGGTGAAGGTTCGGACGTCACAAGTACCATCCGGATGCTACCTATGGAAATCCAAGTTTGATTAAAATTATGATTTCTGAAGCCTATTTAAAGGGGCTTTGTGCTTGTAATTTATAAGAATTCAATATTGAATTTCAATGTACTAAGAGATGGTGTTTAGACAGATATTATTAGATGTGCTAACTCTCTTATAGTATTTGTATGATTTGATCAACCATTGAAGTCTAGTTTAGAGAGGGGCACTAAGTTGAAAGAATCCATTGAAGAACCCTTCAGACATAAGATTTGGTTGTGAGGCGCTCACGTATAGGTACGTGTCAGAGTTAAAGGTACGACTACTGCATTGGGTTATGTGAGTACGACTGCTTTGTACCTAGTTTTTTCTTCTGAATAGTAGATTGCCTGGGTTTTGCTGCCCCAGAGTGGTTTTTCTCTTTGGTACAAAGAGTTTCCACTTCGTCACCAAAATATTTATGTTTTTTTATTTCGCATTTAATATTTTAGTATATTGGTTGATTATACACACATACATAGGAGTCTTAATTTTTTAATTGGTATTAGAGGGGGTTCACTCTTAGAGTATTTGTATGATTTGATCAACCATTGAAGTCTAGCTTAGAGAGGAGCTCTAAGCCTAAGCTAAAAGAATCCATTGAAGAAGCCTTCAGACAGGAAGTCTAGTACTTAGGAGGCGCTCACGTATAGGTACGTGTCAGAGTTAAAGGTACGACAATTGCATTGGGTTATGTAAGTACAACTGCTTTGTACCTAGCTAGCTTTTTCTTTTGAATAGTAGATTGCTTGGGTTTTGCTGCCCCAATGTGGTTTTTCTCTTTAGTACAAAGAGTTTCCACTTCGTCATCAAAATATCTGTGTTATTTTATTCCGCATTTAATATTTTGGTATATTGGTTGATTAGACACACATAGGAGTCTTAATTTTTCAACCGGTATCAGAGCGAGTTCACTCTTATTTGGATTAATTTCCTGAATGGGATCCTAAACTCCTTATTTGTTATGCATGATATTAGTCTTGAAAATTTTAATTTTATGGAAAAAGGGGAACTCCAGAGGGTGTGCCATGAATTATTTAAAAAATTTGAGGAATTTAAAAATTCAAGCAATAAACATCTACATAGACTTAAAGATTTTGAAACCGAAAAGGATTGTTTAATTACCAAAATTAAGTCTTTGGAAGATGCTTTGATAAACTCAACTATTCCTCTGGAAAATTCTCCTAATTCTACTATGAGTTTTGATAAAGTTGTTGCTTCTTCTTCGCATGCTATGCTTGCTTGTAGAACTATGTTTGTTAAGCCTAGCATGTCTTAAAATCAAACTCGTGATATCTGTGAAGACGTACAAAGGGAAAAATACTAAAGTGCTTCATCATAAAAATCATAGATTTATCCCCACTTGTCATCGCTGTGTTATTAGTGGTCATATCCGACCAAACTGCATGTTTTCAGATATGTTCTCAAAAAACTCTGGGACAAACAACATGTGCCTAGGAAAGATAAACTTAGTATTGACTTTGTGTGGTATGAGCTGAATTGATATTTTCTCTAGTGATCAAACCACAAGCTGTTTGATATTTTCTCTAGTGATCAAACCACAAGCTGTTCTACATCAACGTTCAACAACTTGAAGTCTACCGGTAGGCCGATAAGGAGACCAAGAAAAAGGATTGCCCAATAAAGAGCTGAAGCTGCTGCGCCAGGAGGCAAATGGGCGTGCTTGTCTACCTACAGATGTTGAATCTGTTACAAGGATTCTACGTGTACTTTTCCTACAAACAAAATTTGTTTGTGTGAGTGGTTTTATGCTTTCATAGTGGTTTGATATCTTATCGTAATTCTGCTACATAGCTGTTTTAGTTGCTGTATAATTGTTGATTGATTGAGTTGCGTGCAATTATCACATGCCCTGAACCTTTATTCAAATTCTTTTGGGTGCTACTGCTTGCAGTTTGATTATTCTTTCAGATATATAGGTTCATAACTAACTTTCTTATTGTAAAGTGTGGTGGAGATCGAGTGGAGGGGGGTTCAAATAAACCTGTCGTTTGTGTCAATCTGTTTATGGTAGCAGTTTGCACAAGCACTTGGAACAGTACTGAAAGAGTCTATGGCACCAGAAAAGGGTCTAAGAAATCTGTTCCTGCGCAGCCGGTTTCTTAGCTCAATCTGGTTGCAGGTTCTTCTTCTTTTGCTTTTCTCCGGCATTGCTGCCTCGCAGACTAGTGTCACCAAGCTACCTGGTTTTGATGGTGATCTTCCCTTCACTCTTGAAACTGGGTAAGCTAGCTTCTACGCAGTGGCCGGCTGTAATTTTGTTTTCTTCTCTGTTTTAAGAATTTGTATATATTTCCTTTGCATCAGATACGTGGGTGTAGGTGAGTCGAACGAGTCGCAGCTATTTTACTATTTCGTAGAATCTCAGAGGAACCCTTCCGAAGACCCTCTTATGCTATGGCTTACCGGAGGTCCTGGCTGTTCTGTTCTCTCTGCCTTCTTCTATGAAAGCGGTATTCCCCTCACCTTTATTTTTATTTTATTTTTTTTTTAAGGCAAACCAAACAATAATTCTTTTTTTTTTTTTTTTTTTTTTTTTGAAAGAAACCAAACCATAATTCATTTGAACACAACCTCTAGCGTTTCTTACATACATGGATAAGGACCTACAGTTGGGTGTCCATTATTTGCTTCGCTTAATTTAGCGCTCACAATTTTTTACACGCGAATCTAATACAAAATTAGTGAATTAGAGTTGTATATACTTCGTTCGGGTTATTATCGGGTTTACCCACTTGACTCTTTTAATTAACATGTCAATGCCGGGTCGATCTTGGTTGAACAAAATAAGAGTACAATAAAAGTGTAATATATATCATTAATATCTTCAAAGAGTAATGATTGACCATCTAAATGCACAACTTTTTATTGGCAAGGTGGTCCCCTACCTTAATTTATATTTAAAAAATAAAAAAAACTCAAAAAGTAGTGGGGGACCATCTTGCCAATGTGGCAAGGTGGTAAAAAATTGTGTTTTTAGGTAGTGTTTAATCATTACTCTATCTTTAAAATGTTTCAAATGCATGTATAAAATAGGAGTAATGCTGTGTACTATTCCCATACTACCTTCTTCTTTATTTTATTTTATTTTATTTATTTATTTATTTATTTTAAAAAAGGCAGACCAAACTATAAATCATTGGAACACAACCTCTAGTGTTTCTTACCTACGTTGAGAGCAGGACCTACGGTTGGGTGTTGGTCCATTATTTGCTTTAAAAACTCCAAAATGCGGCTAAAATAGTGGTGAGAGAAAGTCAGTTGAAGCTAATTCAAGGTCATATGTTAAACGGTGGATTACTTTGACAATTTTTACTATGATTTGTGAACGTGATATAAACATAGTTTAAAATTATTGGATTAAAGTTAAGGGGTTTAACTTACTTAATTAAATAAGTCATATTATATTTAATCTATATAGTCTTATATCTATACCTTGATATGACTCGGACTCGATAAACGACATTTAGGACTAGCGATTTTTGATAGGGCCCGGAAACTCAACATAAAATTAACGAGTTAAGATTGAGGGGTCTACACCGTTTAATTAAATTGATCTGATTAGGACTAACCTATATATTCTTATATTCATGCCTCAACTCAGCACGAGACGACACGTGAACACGAATTATCACTTCCTTATTACTTCCCATGATGTAGTTTTCTGTTTGGATTTACAATACAGACATGAGACAACTCATTTAGAGACCTTTCGGCATTAACCAAAGTTTGGAAGCCAAAAAGTGTTGCTATATATGAAATTGAAGCAATTTCATTCAAACCTATTTATTAAAAGGATTACCTACAGGCAATTACTTGAATTGATTTTCCTCAATAACTTTCCACAATTTTGCAGGTCCATTATCTTTCACTTATGTAGATTACAACGGTAGCTTACCATCTCTCCATCACAACCCATACACGTGGACACTGGTGAAAAATCTCATACCATGGCTAAGTTTTTTTTTTTTTTTTCTTCTTGCCTAAGGTGGCAAAAAATAAATAATTTTTACATGGCCTCAACATATTATATGTAGACGCACCAGTGGGCACTGGGTTCTCTTACTCAACAGTAACCCCAGAAGGCTACCATATGGATGACCTTAAATCTCCATCACAAATTTATCATTTTCTAAAGAAGGTATATATATATGTAAAAATCAGCCCAGAAAATGCGAAAATCACTGGGTGTTCTAGAAAAAAAAAAAAAAAAAACAATTAGAAATCATTGTAGTAGACCCATCTTCATCCAGTTATTGATGGATATATATATACTCCCCAAAACACCATAACTAAACAGTGATATATATATGGTTTCTAGCATTCAGTTCTTTCGTGAGAAAACACATATTGATCTAGTGGGAGGGATTTTAGGATTAGATTTGAATAATTTAGAGATAATATGTTATCACATTAGAAGTGATTTATTATTTTTATTTACATTAGAATTAGGATTTGAATCTTATAGATAATAAGTTATCATTATAAGTACTTTATTCCAATTAGTCTTTTATTTCTACTATGCATTGTAAGTATCTATTTGAAGATACAATCAAGTTAATGAATAAGTAGTAGAGAAGTTAATTATTTAACTCTAGTAACTGTTTTTCGAGGTTTAAGGTTCTTCGAACTACTCTAAAATATCATTCTTGTTATGTTTTCATCCCATATTACGTGACGTTATGTAGGCACGTAACGTTGTGGTATTTGCTACTAGAGTAAAACACACATTTTCCAGAGTCCAAGAGCCTTACATCACTTGGAAAACAGAGAAAGAAAGAGCGAATTTTACACACAGACTTGTTACATTTCCATTTAGTATGATGTAAATATTTACCTTTACTCATTTAGTGCATTGTGGAGACTGGAGAGTAACATTTTGGGCTGCTCACTATGGGCACCCTTATTTACTGCATTTCAAGTAACAGTTGAGTACCTTCAGGTATGGGTGTACATAGAAATGTGGATACGGATATTTGCAATATCTGCATAAATGAGGATATCACTTTTATATATCAACGTCGTGTTATTACTAATCGCATCCATGCAGTTATTATCCGCTATCAGTATATTAGGTAATGAGCCTATTTTAGTCTTTTGAGTCTTCTTTGAATCTCTATTAGTGCCTATTTTAAATGATTCTTAAAATAATTTAAGTCGATTATTAGTGTTTTTGTGTAACAGGTCCATAGTAGCTGGAAGGACTGGATTGTAATAAGTGGGATAGTTGGATAGTTAGTTAGTCAGTTGATTAGTTAAACGGCAGTGATTAGAATGTAGTTAGCTGTTATGTTAGTTGAGTCTTGAGTTGTATAAATAGAGAAGAGAAGGCTGAGAGAAGTATCTTTGATCATTTTATTGTTCTTGGAACAAAAGGAGAATTGCACTCTTGAATGTGCTAGGAGATTGGCCCTCTCGAATGTGGCTGAATTAATACAATTTCTTGAAGTTCTTTCTTTTCTTCCTTAGTTTCTTCTATTTTCCATTTTCTTTCATTGTTTTTTAGTATCAGTTCAAGAGAACTGTTACAAGTGGTATCAAAGCCCACTGATCTTGTCACGCTTATGAGAACAAGGTCTGCAAGCATGGCAGACGAGGGACTGGTTGCAAAGGAGTTGAAAGCTCTTGGGAGTCGAATGGATCAGATGTAGTCGCAATTGGTGATGGTTCAGACAGTTGGCCAAACAGAGTTGCTGCAGCAGGTGCAGAAATTGCTCGATGCCAACAATGTGAAGCTCTAGGAAATTTGGGGAGCTACACAGCGACAGTCTCAACCTCAGAAGGATAAAGGAATTTGCCCAGATGTTATGGGGAAGAGTTTCTTTGAAGGGGAGCCTTCGGGTCAAGAAGGAAATCATTCCGGTGATGGGTTCCAGAAAGCAACACAGCCAACCAAATCTATGTAAATATAACCTATACCTAATCGAAAACGATGTTATTTTGATGAATTTATTAAATATAATATATAACAACATAGAAAATATATATTATATATAAGGGGTATGTAGATGCGGTTAATAATCGCGTCTGCATACCCTCAAAACGCTATCCGCATATGCGAATAGCGGGTTTTGCTAACATTCGCATCCTCATGTGCGGATATAAAATGCGAGCGGTTAATATCGGCATGCATGTCACCCTTACCTTCAAGAATGCATGTTTGGCAATTGTAGATAATTTTCTTTTCTTTTTTCTTCATTTTTTTTTTTTTTCATTTTTGTCAAAAACAAGAAACCAATGCCAAAATGAACCTATTGGGTGTTAGTGATGACAGTATTAGGATTGATTTTGTTTTGGATTTGGATTAATTTGCAGTGGTTGATACAACACCCTCAGTATTTGGAGAATTTACTCTACATTGGTGGTGATTCATATTCGGGCATACCTCTTCCTATTATGGTTCAACAGATATTTAATGGTAAAGAGTATTCTCCATGACCAATACTTCATTATAAAAGATGGAGCTTCTGTGTTTCTCTCTCCCTTCCCCTTTTGTTTGAAATTGAAATATTAAGCTTTGTTTTGCGTGCAGATAACTTAGCTGAACCTAGTTGTCAAAATGCATCTCCAAGATCAAGTCAAGAATACCTAAAGGCTAAAGAGAAGATATCTCCAAGACAACTTGGACGACAGTAGTGATCTCCTTTCTCAAACAGATCCTGCATATTGGTGTCGGGTAAAAAATCTCTCTTTTTACTTTTATGTGCGAATGGATTTGTTTTGATAAAATATTGCATGATTTCATACATAAAATAAAGGGGAAAGTTCACTTAATTCTCTTGAACTTTCCATCACTTTAGCAATGTCACCCTGTCCGTTAGTTTTTTCCTTTAAATCCTAACATATGAGTGTCATAATTACCAAAATACCCCTTGTTAAGAAAAGAAACAAAATTACAAATATTCAGGCGTTGGTCTGGATTTAACGAAATTTACAAAAATATCTACGCCTGAATCCTTGCAATTTTTTTTTTTCTTTTAGAGAAAAAGAAAAAGAAAACATGAGTATTTTGAAAATTTTATTTTACCTGAAAGGAAATGCATTACTTAGGAATCTTAGTGCATGACACAAACCTTCGAGCTCTTGTATACAGGTGATTTCTTGTAACCCCTTCTCCAATTATATATCTTTTATATATATATATATATATATATATATATATATATATATATATATATATTATTTTTTTTGAGTTTCAATTAATTTTTTTATTCGTCTTGTTAAAAAAGTTTTTTTTTTTTTTTTAAATATTCAGATGCATATTTCTAGCAGACATATAACTAAAAATATTTCTAAATAAAAGAAACTTTATCTATGATACATAATTATAGGAACAATAGATCAACCTGATTTATCAAAAACCTTTCAGCTTCAATTCACTTTATAATAAGATCAGCTAATACTCTCAACCTACACAAACAAGTAAGATTTGTGTTTTGGCTGGGGAGGAAATTTAGTGAGTGATTTTGGTCATTTGTTGGAGAGACTATTCAGAGAATAAGATTATTTATTTTTTATTTTTTATTTTTTTATAAGAAAAAAAAAAGAAAAAAGATTTGTGTTCTTTCTCTTTCTCTGACGGTTGATTTTTCTATGGGAATTAAAGAGACTCCCAAAGAAAAGATAATGCACTCCTTTTTTTTTTATTTTGTTTGTAAAGTCGTCGTAACTAAAATAGGGCTTTTTTAAAAAATAAAGAAAAAATTCATGTCTTACACGGCCTTAGGCGACTGCTTCGCCTAATAGAAGAGTCGGCTCTGACCTATATAGTCTTATACTAATGATCCAAAATAATTTAATTTGATACACTACATTTAGGGTTGGCAATTTTTGACACAACCTACGAACTTGACATGAGATTATTGAGTTAGGATTGAGGGTCTAACACATTTAATTAAATGGGTTAGATTAGGTTTAACCTATATAATCTTATATATACCTATATTTTGACATGGCTCGAACCTAACACGAAAATATCCTTACTGTTTACGATATTTTTCCCACATGTCAAAAAATGATTTTTGTTCTAATAATGACCGTTGTACAACATTCTTGTGATTAATATGTTAGTTTAAAAAGTATTTCTTTAATTGCAATGTCTAAATTTTTTCTTGTAGGCTCTCAGTGAATAGGTGCTACTATAGTCACGCCCAGTTAAAATAGTTATAGTTGGTCTCCTCCGCCGGCCTTTCTTAATAATAAAAAAAAAAAGGCTATATTTATATATATGTAGCTGCAGATACACAGAGAAGTTTTCGAATGGTGATTTTACTCTGATATATGCAACTGTAAAGGTAAAATAAATATTCGTTTTTCATTTGTTATTATCCCAAATTGTATATGTTATAAGAAAATATTAAAGCATACTCATGAACTCAATTGTGCTTCACAGGGTGTGGGTCATGTTGCTCGAGATCTAATAATTAATTTTAAAAAGTGATGTATAAAAAATGTACAAATTATGTGCATGTAACATATCTTTTGTGCAAATAACCGCAACCTATGTGATACTTAATGTAATTTTCTTATAGCAATTCATACTTAAAGGTGATGCTTAATTACTCAACTCAGCTTATCCATAAATCATTATATATATATATAATGATCGATGGATGTACATAGCATAGCATAGCATAGTTGTCTCTCATTCGGTTTGGGTTGTTGCGACCCAATACAATCAAAAGTTGAGTGGACTATATTTGGGTTATGGGGATCAAAACCCGAGCCTAAATTGATCCAATCCAACCCAAGCCAACCCAGCAATTACCCACTGTCTACAGCAGCACAGATAGAAAACATCGTATGCAACAAAACCTGCGTCATTCCACCGCAACTAAAATGCTACTTAATAAAAGAATTGGGTCTCCGCCATATAATTTTGGAAGGAAACCCACGAAGTGGTAAAAGTACTAAAAGTTATAGGTATTAATCGAAGCAGATCTGGTCAGCTAGTACTGAAATATACGCGAATAGTTTTAACGTCTCCTTTTCTAGTTGGCAGATCAATCATGATCACCGTGAGACTAATTGTGTGGCATACAGGTTAGCTAAGGTTGTTGTTAAACAAGTCATTGATAAGGTTTGGACGGAAGAAATTCCTACATGTCTATGTGATATTGTTTTTTTTAGAACAAAACTGCTTTAGTTCTTTGATTAATGAATGATTATACAAATATTTATTAAAAAAAAAAAAAACTAATTCTATTTAGTAAATTGCTATATTAATGAGATGACGTGACAGTGAAAATTAGTTATTGATTTTTTTTTTTTTTTTATATTAAGTGCGGATTTGATGATAACCATAGAATAGTCTACTAAATAGTACTATTAAAACAAAATCAAGCTATTTCTATGGATCAGATAGTTGGTGTATATATATATCCCCCTTTCAAGTAAAAGAAATTATATAAATACATCTCGTACATATCTCATTTTTAAATCCACTATTTGATTTATGGAGTCCGGTTACAAATTCAATGGTAAATTTGAAACTTAATTGTATGGAAATGTATAAAAAAAAAACATAAAAAATATATTTGTATCATTTCTCCTCGATCAAGTAATCTATAAGCTACCAATTTATAAGATCATTCAGTTTTATGTCCAGCATTACATATAAAAACTAAAATAATAAAAGGATCGATATGTGTGGAAATTAAATTATATGCGTTTGTTAAAAAAAGCCATGCACAAACCGCTGTTGAGTTAGCCCGCCAAATACAACAATGCATAAAAGGATCGGAAGTTGGTAACGAACTACCTGCCCTCTTTGCATATATAACTTAATTTCTGTAAAGATTTTAGCTACATATTTTATAAGTAAGTAACCTAATTAATAAAAAGGCTGCTTTATCATCAGCTCACCAAAACCCTAACACTATCTAATCATAAAAAAAATTAAACTTGTCAGAGTGGATTAGCTTGATTATATATTTCACACCTACTGGATTTCCCTTAAAACGCCACGATTCCTTTGGTGCGTTGCCGTTGCACCACCTATTCTCAGAGTCTTTTTGTAAGTTAAACAACCTTCAATTAATTCTGTAACGTACAATTACCTCTATATATAAGATATATAGAAGGCATATATATATATATATATATATATATATATATATATACATAGTCCTAGCTAGTGCTGTCACTCAACTAACACATATATATATTAATTATGTGCCCTCGATCGCCTCATAATGGCCGTCCAAAAAGCTTTATCTGTCAATAATTACCTGCCCCTTTTTGATTAATTTCTGATCAATATATATATATTAAGACACAATATTATCACATTAAATCTTTCCTTAAAATTATAAGATTGTTTACGTACGTTGGCCTTTCGGAACATGGTGGTACATAGTATATATATATGCATGAAATCTTTGTCCTCAATGGCTGCGTTCGGAGCCACAGGTGTTATGTTATAGAACATCGATCTTTATTCATATATATAGATAAAAGAACCTAATTCTCTTGTTAGTTGAGAGTTGAGACCGGCCAGCCTCGACTGCCTCGTCATCGATCGAGACCCTTCCTGATCGAGGTGCCAACTGTGGCTCTCCGCACATGGATATGATGCTCTCCCATAATAGCCTTAATTATATAAGCACTACATGACATCCTGCATGATGAGTTAAATAATATCATGGCCAAAAGTCAGAGGGGGTTGAAGTTTTAATCGATTTTTATTCATTGATTAATGTAATTGGCTGTGTCATGTGAGACAGCATGCATATATATATATATGGGAAACAATTAAGGCATGCCGCCGAAACTAATCAACTCATGATCATGTCATACATACATACTTAGAGGTAATTCATATGTGGTGTGGGTTTCTCCTAAGACAGCTCTTTTGAGGCCGGCCTAGAGCTAAAATAAATTAAAGTATGGTAATTAAGTAGCATATTGTAAGAGATCATTAAGTCTTTGCCTTACATAATGATAGATATCGCATTCCCAATACAACAACAACAACAACAACAACAACAACAACAAAAAAACTACTTAGTGACGTTCCGGTTAGTGTCGTTTCACATTAGAATCGATTCAGTTAACAGCTCCATCTTCCACAATGATTATCAACTCCACCAATGTAGCAACAACTTCAAACTTCCTTTTGGAAGATATGATAAAGAGAAAGAGAATCAAGATGACCAATGTCAGAATGATTTATTTAGAGTTGTTACTGCTAGAGTTTTTCCTCAGTTATGACATATTAGCTTACTAGTTTTTCATGTTTCTTAGTTATCGGTTGTATATGTAAATTGTTAGAGTTAGCTAGAGATTAGTTTATCCATTACATTGTTGTAACTATATCTTATACTTTGTAATTTCTTTACATAGTATGCAATGCAATAGTGATTCATTCTGGCCAAAACCGTTTCTTAGTGCATTATTTTTCATGGTATCAAAGAACTAAGGTTCACACCATATGAATTATTCTAATTCTTGAATCAAGCTAGCAATGTTGTCGCCACCTCCTCCAACTCACTTTCCAGCCCTAATATTGGTCATCTAGTTTCATTAAGCTAGATGAAAATAATTATTTGATGCCGGTCTACCAGTTTCTCTCTATTTTCAGAACCAATGGGCTCTTTGAGCATTGTCGATAGCTCAAACAACTTTCACATTTATATCACATCAATCACTTGTTATTAATTACCATTCAAATAAAAAATACACAATAAAACTCTTTACCAAACACACCCGATACCTTATCCTAAGGCGGACCCAAACCTCACCTCAATGTTCCTCACTCTGAGAGACACGTGAGAGGACACCACAGGATATCATGGATTTGATAATGCCATGTCATGCACAAGAGTACTTCTTGATATAACGTACACATCTCAACTCAAATAAAATTTCAATGCCAATCATGAAAATATTACTATTAAACCACTTTATGGGGGAATTTAATTGCTTGGGTGAATAAAAACTGGATATGGGTAAAAAGAAGTGTAAAAGTTACTTGCAGGATTTAAATGGCCCTTAGAACCTAAATGTTTTTACAATGCCACGAATGGAACTACATGGAGAGAAGAGAACCATTTTCACCATAATTTTGACTTTTCTAATTACTTGACCTTTCCCTGTTGGAAAAGTCTGAATCAGAAATATCAAAGTCTTGCAATGATATGTACAACATGGCTGAATTAGAAAACAACTATATTTGCATCAAACTCTTAAATCTCAAGCTCCAAGAACTTTCTGTCGAGATCGAGTCGTGTGGAGAAGAGGAAGAACCGTCACTTTCATATTCTAGATCCTCAAATCCCCAGCACTCCTCCTGATCTTCTTCCTCTGGCATCTTCCACCTTTCCTTCTCCACCTGATCTCCCTCCATTACCTCCATCACCTGTCAATTAGGAGTCAAAATCATAAGCATGGAATTCGGTTTTTTGGACTCTACAAGTTTAATCTAAAATTTCTAAACTTTTTACAGTATAAAATTAAACCATACAAGGACAAATGAGAAAACTATCATAATATATTTTAACAATAACTATTCCCCTTTAATTTCAATATTAAAAACACAAAATTTTAGAGTGTACACATTTAAACAAGAGAAAGCAAATCCACTTTATGTTTCTTTCAGTACTTTCATTGGATAAAATGGATGCAACAGCATGTGTCCTGTTCCTGGTTTTATTGCTATTTGTACTGATGGGCACTGGCCAGTGAGCACAATTATAGCCAGATGAATGTGTTTTAGCTGTAATATGGAGAAATTGTCGTGGCTCAAATAATTGTGACAAAATATTGGAAAGGGACCTTTGAGTTGACATATATAATTTATAATCTTAACATTTTATCCAAATAATGAGTCAAAATAGGACCCGCTTTCACAATCAATTTTTTCATAACAATTTATCTGAGGCTGCTAATCACATGGGATGGGACAATATATACTGTTTGTTTTAGGTTTTAGCATAAATTTTTAGGTTAGGTAGGGATAGAACATCTGATAAATAATTGGGATTGTGTGAGAAAAACCAAAAAAAATAAATAAATAAATAAAAGGAAATACCATATCTAACTCCCACCATGCAGTCCTCGTGCTGGTGAAAAGGATGTGCAAAGTCATCACAGGAAAGCCACCACAGTTAGACAAGTGAAAGCTGAATATGATATATAATTAATGGATAAGCCACTTGGCCAGACAACTATAATGTCACTATTAGATTCGTGAAGTATGACATGAATCTATATTAAGAAATTAGTCGGTGAGGATTTAGGGGTGGGCAAAGGCCCTAATGATGAAGATCAGGGAAAATGACTCCTTTATAGGCAAAATATTGGACCCTTAAACAATGTCACTATGTGTGTCAGCAATTTTTTACGTAAATTCCAAAACTCATGTGTAGTAGATATCTCAGAAAATACAAGCTAGCTAGTTTGAAGGTTATTAGCTACCTCACTCATGGATGGGCGCCACATGGAAGATGAGCGGATGCAAAGAGAGGCTGCAAAGGCAAGCCTTTTCTGCTGCTTTACATCATAGGCCCCTCCCAGCCTTGGATCTATCAACTTTTCAGTCTCCCCTTGCTTCAATATGGGTTTGGCCTATTCAATGCAAAATTAACAATCAATAAAAGGAAACAACTAATATAAACTGAGTACTGAATCTCTTTACTTGGTCTAAGTTATCTAACTCTAGAAGAAACCCAATTTGGAATTCCCTAAGAAAGCCGGCAATTCTCTACCGAGAAATGCTAGAAATCACTTTTTTATTCTATAATGATGGTGTGGCAATCTCCACCGACCTTTGAATTATTATTATTATTTTTTATCAAAAACTGATCTATTTTTAGCATTATACTTTTTTGAATAAACAAAATATAGAGACAAATTGTCTAAGGATTGCTTACCCAGCTGTGTAAGCTTTGGTAAGAACCATCCACCGGTTCCCGGCCTGAGATTATCTCCAAAAGAAAAACTCCAAAAGCAAACACATCTGTCTTCTCATCCACAATCCCATGCAAATAGTACTCAGGAGCTAAGTGCCTGCATAATATTTAACACTATGCATGTAAAAAATAATTTCTTACAAATACCGACTCATAGCTTAGATTGAAGGAGCTTTTTGTATGGTTAAGTACCCAAATGTCCCTTCAATCGGACCTATTGAATGATGAGTCCATTGAGATGGAAGCCATTTCGCAAGTCCAAAATCAGATATCTGTAAAATACAGAAGAAAACAATTAAGGGAAGAAGGGAGGGGGGAACTTTTTTATTGACCAACAATTTGATAAAGAAGAAGACTGTAAGTACCTGAGGCTCAAAATCTGCAGTCAATAAAATGTTGGAGGCCTTGATGTCCCGGTGAATTATCCTTCTTTGGCAGCCACTGTGCAAGTAATGGAGGCCTCTAGCCGTCCCAATGGCTATCTTATGCCTTGTTTTCCAATCCAACAGCGGCGAATTCTCTTCTACAACAGGGATTTCCAGATTACAAGATTAACAAGGAAAAAAAAAATTTGAAGAAGAACTTTTCTTGACCCAATAATCTTACTGATATACCATGTAGAAGAGAAGCAACAGAGCCTTTCGAGAAGAAGTGAAAAATGAGGTAAAGCCCATTGTCAACACAGCAGCCTAAGAGGGATAATACATTTGGGTGGCAGACATGACCAATGGTTCCTATCTCTGTCAGGAATTCCTTCTCTTTTCTCTCATCAGCAGAACATTTTGACATCCTCTTCACAGCAATTTCTTCACCATTTCTCAGAGTTCCCTTGTATACCTCTGCATAGCCTCCTCTGCCAACCAAATTTTCTACATAACAGAGTACAATTTTCAAGACAAGAACCAAATAATTAATTGTTAAAAGAAATTAAAAGATTATGAAGCAAAACCTGAGCTAAAACCATTGGTGGCATCAAAAATTTCTGCATAGGAGAAGCATTTCCAAGTGGGTCTCTGAGCAGGCTCCGCCACTGCAGCATTCTTGAAGGTGTCTTTGTTGTCTTCTACGGTGGAGCCATCTGGGTTTGGAATTTCTCCTTCAAAACCGCGTCGTCTCAATGAGAAGAGCCGCTTGAAACTGTTGGTCCGAATATATTTCATTGTAGTAACAAAATCTTGGACTGCAAACTCTGCTTCATGCGGAGCACAAAAGATATCTCCAGCTTAAACAGAACAGAAACAGAAACAACACCTCGCTCAGACAAACAGACACAGAGACTCGAGAGGCAGAGTCAAAGGCTGTTGTGAAAATGTTGTCGGAGAGGAATGAATGAAGGTTGTGTTTTGGATGGGATGGTAATTCCGCATACGGATCTGTTAAAGAGGGACTTAAAGGCAATTTCCGATGTACTTTGCCTTTTCATATCCTCTCCAGATTCCAATCAATAGAATGGTCCCATACATCTCTGTGTGTATATATATATATATATATATATATATATAAAGAAAATGGGGTATGGTTTGTATATATATATATATAAAGAAAATGGGTATGGTTTGTATATATATATAGATAAAGAAAATGGGTATGGTTTGGCTGTTGAATGATAGAAATTTTTGCAATCCTGATGATTACATACTGAACTCAACCATAGAAACTTCAAGATTTACTTCAACAGTTGGAACATTTCTTTAACCTTCTATAACTTTTACAAGTCAAGAATTTTGGATGTTTAAGCAAAGTACAGCAAATCTGGTGGAAACTAATGGCTAGGTGAGAAGGTTAACAATTTGATTCTTGCTCAGAGATAAAGCGCCAAGGAATAGTCGGATTACGCCGCAAAATATCAATGGACGGTCGAATCTCCCTGCACAACACTAAGGGGCGGTCAAATCTCGCTGTAAACACTAAGTTCAACTATAGGTCAAATATTAGGGCCAATTATGATCCGAAAATAAGCTAACAATGAACTGAAATGAGACTATGGGCCTTAAATAAGTCTGAGTTTTTAAACCATACCTAATTTTTGGCCTTTGAGGTAATGAAGTCTTCTTTTTCTTTTTCTTTTTTCTTTTTTCTTTTTTTTTTTTTTCTTTTTAATTCGAGTAAATACAAAATCTCAAATATATGGATACAATATGTGGCAATTCGTGAACCAACGACACACGAAGGGGTTACACCTCCTTAGGACCTCATCAGCAACAAAACAACTACTTATTTATTTCTTAATTACGAAAACGCACATGCTTAAAAAATTGGAATGACGAAGGGTAGGATTCCATCTCATAAATAGTCTTGGGTTACAACTTAATGTATGTACGAGGGTGCATTGAAGTAAATGTAGGAAAAAGAAAGAGAGAGAAGAATTAGGTACGGGAATACTGATGCAGATGTGGTTGTTAATAATGTTTGCATCTGTATTCGCATCCGCATCCGCATAATGCGATTATCACTTTTATATATCAACATCTGCATTATGTGATCACTATATGTATCTGCGTGGTTGTTGCGGTTGTTATTCGCTATCCGCATATGAGATAATGAGCGTTTTAGATTACTATACAAATTTATATGCAAGCTTAAATAAAGCGGTTATTTACTATATGCAAGCTGAAATAAATTAAAATTTCACTTGTTATACAATTTATGATTATCAGCTATAGAGAGTCATTGTCTCATATAGTAATTGAGATTTGGATTACTTTATAAAAAAAAAATGTAAATGTAGTGAGGTATGGCTTTGAGATGATAGTAAAAAAATCTAACACAACCCTAAGGTCTTAAACTTATCAAATCCAAAACCACTAAAACGACGTCGTTATAGTGAATTTAATTAAATATGATATACTATATAAAGGGAATGTGAATGTGGTTATTAACTAAATATGTACACCCTAAAACCACTATCTGCATATGCGAATAGTAATTTTTACTAATCACATTCGCATTCGCATCCACATCCACATATGCGAATAGCGAATGCAGATGGTTATTATCCGTCTGCATTTTCACCTCTAGAATTAGGACATCGTCACTCGTTAGCAACAAAAAGTGAAATCAAGATGAAAAAAGAGAACTAGTAGAAAGCCAAAATCATCATGGGGTGTGTAAAGTTAACATTGACGGGACATACTATAGAAAATAGTATTTTTTAGGAATTGTAAAAAAAATTAGGGTTGGCAAAGACCTTCCAAAGAGCAAGGTAGGCCTGCCCTACTAGAAAGGTTAAGGAGTAGTGATATCCATGGGACTGGTGTGAGACCAACGTCCGCACCAGTCCCACGTGGCACTCTTTAATTATTATTTTTTTACTTAAAAAAGAAATTGAAATAGATTCACGCGAGAAAAAATGAAAACATTCTCCCGAGCAAGAAAACACATCTTCTCTCGCAAAATTTCAAAACCCCAAACCTCATCCCTCCATCTCCATCTCCACCGTCCCCCTCCCCTACCGACCACGCTGCCGCCCACGAGCACAGCAAATCACCACCACCGCCGACCAAGAGCGCCAACGTCGACCACCGCCGCTCTCTCTCTCTCTCTCTCTCTCTCTCTCTAAGAGACTGTTGTTGCTTTGTCTTTGATTTATTTATGGTTTTTTTTTTTTAATTTCTTGGTATGGGTAGGTAAGAAATGGGTTTGTTTAAGGTTATTAATGCTTGGGATTTGGTTTTTTTCTTGAAAGTTTGATTTGATTTTTTTTTCCCCCTTTTCTCTAAAAGTCTTGTCCTAATTTTAAGCTAGAAGAAGAATGTTTTTTTGTTTTTTTGCCCATTTATTCACTATTCAAGATAAAGTTCACGATGGGCATCTTCACACAATGCGTCAAAGGAGGTTCTATGTTCGTAATCATTGGTCGTGGGACTCTGAGTAGTAGAGGAATCGCCTATATTAGGAACCGGAAATGTCCCTCTACGAACATCGTTTAACAAGTCTTTAATCTCATCAAGGTCCTCTACAACATGCATATTATTTGTAGTAAACGAATCTTCCCCATGAAATATACATTGAGTGTAACTCAAATCAATTCTGTTTTGATACAAGTGATTCTCCACCATGTTTATACGATCATAATATCAATTTGCACACTTATGGCATGGACACCTCGTTATACCACGTCCATCCAAGCAACAAACTGCCATTCTCTTAAAATCAGCAACACATTTTTTATATCAATTAGCATATTTTTCGATGTTCTTCACGCTTCCCAAGAATTTGCAAAACAATTAAAATTACAGGACCCTTTCGGGGATCCCACTCCAATGAAATTAGCTTATGTGAGAAAATAATGCTCTGTGCATAAAAAATCAGTCTTAGTTTATACTTGAGATATGAGCCTATTTATAGGCAAAGGTAGAGTCAAACCTAAATTTGGATTCCTGTTCCTTGTTCATCCAGAAGTGCTGTCAGAGTTCTACTTGTATTCTGATATATGATCTGATTGGACCATAAGTCCTATCCTGATTCTACCGGGAATAGGATTACTGATCAAACTATACTTGGACTAAGAGTCCTATCTCGATGGATATGACTATTGATCGGATTATGACTCTTACTTCAATTCAACTTAGAATAGAGTCCTAATTTGGATTTATTGGGATAATTGATACATGATTTCTTGGGAATAACTGCTAAATGTCTATCTCTTGGGAAATGACTTCTCAGGAGTTCTATTGTCTCCTCCTTGGGCCGAACTGAGTGGAATTATTCCCAACATTGAAGAGAAATGTAAAAGTGAAGCAAAACAATGCGATAGGTGGCGCTGTCCACCGACGGTCCAGCCAGCCTCGGCTAATCATTTGTCTTCGTCCCCAATCACCAACCCAAACAATATATTTCAGCCCTTTTTCTCTGCGACTGTTTCCTAGCCTGCAAAATGCAAGTCTTCAAGTGCTCCTTCACAGAAGCATCAGAAAGCCCCAATCCAGCGAGCCCAAAATTGGGTGCCATGTACCTCGTCTTCAAATGCAGTAGAGTTCAAGGAAAACATCCAGATGTTTAGCGTAAAAGGAAAATATGGTTGTTGCGGCACCAAACGAGGTAGGCGCTTGAGGTAGATGGAGGAGAAGAGATAGGTTAGAGGCAATGAGCAGTTGAGCAGAAAGGAAGAATCGTTTTGAGGATTTAGGAGTTTTGATGATTTTTGAATCCCTTCACGCGGATTGTTGACATGGCTATTATTGATTGGTTTTAAATTGATGATTTGGATTGTAGCCATTGCAACCACAAATAAGGGAACTCTAAAATGTGATTCTGATTTTTTAAAAAAATAAAAAATAAAGGGTGCCACATGGGATTGGTGCGGACGCTGTTCTCACACGAATCCCACAGATATCACTACTCGAGGTTAAGAAGGCAACGCCAAGAGTAATGTTATACATGAGTCTTTCTTCCGTCTATTTTCCTACATGGCAGGTCTCATTCTTTTTTTTCTTTTTCTTTTTTTAAAAAAATGGTTAAATACAAAAAAGCCCCCCAAACTACCACCCGTTCTCCGAATGGCCCCCCGAACTACCAATGCTTGCATTTCGGCCCCCCAAATTACCAATTGCATGTTTTTTGGCCCCCTCCGTCAGTTTATGCCGTCTAAGTTGATGGAAAGTGATTCACGTGCACAGCACGTGACTCTTTTAGTCCAAAACCCCGAAAATACCCTTCTCCTTCCACTTTGAAATTCACATTTCGCCCTTCTCAACAATATAGCAATAATGCGAACAAAATTAGACAAACATGAGCTACGTATTACCATAATACCATTATGCCTCCAATTCGCCAAGCGCCGAATTAACTTGGGAGCGCATGTCACCTTCGTCATCAGTGTCGCCGCCCGCAGTCGATGAAAGCCCTCCCAGACGATGACCCACGTAGTTTCTCACAATAAGCCGACATTCACCACGCCTATTGTAATGGGGTGACTATTGTCCTCCATGCCAGTAGTACTCACGCTAATCTCTTCAGATGCCTTCAGGTATGTCGGAAACACACTCGGCTCGCACTTCTTCCGCCTCATCTCCCCAAGCATATCCCTATACCCCTTCTGGAACTTCTCGTGCTTGAATTCTCATATTTTCGATGATGTTTTCTTGAATCCCTGCATGTTTAAAAAACTTTATTAATTACAAAAAATGGCGGCCGGGACCAGATTGGTTAAAAGCCAGCTTCATCTTCTACGATGAAAATGCTCAACCTGTTCATGTTTATGTTAAAGGATGCCTTGAAACCAAGAAGCTGAGCTATGTTTATAAAGATGTGGAGATTCCATGGCTGAAAACTAAGCCAACTCCTCGCAAATCTAAGGTCAAGAAAGTAGCGACGCTTTTTCCTTTAGGACGTGGAGGTGTTGCGCGCACTTGTGGCTAAATCATTTGCAAGCCTTGCATTTCCAGTTGTTTTGGACCAGGTGATCATAAGCTTTTAATGCTTTTCTAGAACTGCAAGAATGGCAATGTACAAGTCCACAATTATAGCAGTACATGAGGGAGGTGTTAAGCAATCAGCCATTGATCACGCTGATGACAGCATTGAAGATCACGATCAGTCAATAAGCTTTCCTAATGAAGTTACTACCAACTAGGCAGGGCTTAGCTTCCCAAACCTGACCACTGCCAATCACGAAGATCATGCTAGGACAACTAAAGCCTCGGGTTATTATGGGAAAGGACCAGGACAGCTAGCAAGAGAAGATCTTGCCACCTTGCAAGAAAGGAAGGTCCAGCATTCCACCATGCAGGAAAGGAATCAGTGCTAGACATCTGCTATTATCACACGCATCAAAGGAGCTGAATCATAAAAGCAATTCTCGCACTTACCAAAGGAATTGAATCATAAAAGGCAATATGTATATTCTACAAGGAAATAAATTATTCTCTGTAATTAATCATCCCACAAAATATGTTATTCTCTGTAAATACACACTCATGAATTGTGTATATATAGCACTGTAATTCATCATTTTTAATTCAAGGAAACCATTTCACTTTCAAGTCTCTTTTCTTTCAGGAGGGAGTTTATCCCAAGCTCGGGCTGTGACGGCGGGCTCAGTCACTCCACAATTTGCAGTAATTCTGGAGTTTTGAAGATGACTCTGTTTTCTTGTTCTAAAACAGAGCTTCACACCAAGTCATTTTAATTTATTACTTTTTTTTTGTCTGGGTTTGTTGGAAACAACAAATACTTTGAGCACTGTCAAAGGTGGAATTGCAAAACGATCTATCAGAAACTGGATGCAAATGGGTTCCACAAAATACAGACAGTAAAAGCAAAAGTGAAGAGGGAGTCCTCCTCCTCGATATCCCGTTCCCTATAGGCGTACTGCAGCGCGGAAAGGGAGTCCTCCTCGGAGGATGACATTTCAGCGAGTAAGCCATTGAGGGTGGTGGTGGCACTGCCACTGCCCTCGGAGCTCAAGAGGAACACGTTCTCGTCGTGTATGTCTTTGTATTCGACAAGGTTTTCTACTTTTCTGGATTTATAGGGAACAGGTTGAGCTGGTGCTGCTTCTGGTACTGCTCATGGTGGTTGGTTTTGTGTTGTGGGTCATTTGGCTAGAGATCTGCATGTTTTCTGAGGAGATCTCTAGGTGGAGACTGAGGAACTTGGGCGGGTTTTTTCTTCTTCTTAAAACTTAAAAAACTCAAAAAAAGAAGCGGATGACATTCAAACCACAGGAGAAGGGCTTTTTTCATATTTTTTGGTCTTACAAAGCCAGATGCCATGCATGTGACTCATTTTCATCCATATAAACGGCATAAACTAACGGAGGGGGCTAAAAAACAAGCAATTTGTAGTTTGGGGGGCCGACATGCAAGCATTGGTAGTTCGGCGGGCCATCCAGAGAACGGGTGGTAATTTGGGGGGCTTTTTTGTATTTAACCAAAAAAAAAAATGGAAGGTGAAAACGAGACATGAGAGAGTTCTAGACATTTCCCCCTATTTCGGCATTTCTCCCAATTTTCAGTTTCCCCCCATTTTCGACGCCGACCACTGGTCCACTGCCCCTCTCCCCCACTGTTCGAGCGCCACCCACCAAGCGGCCGACACCGTCTGGCCCTCTCAGACCACCGCAAATGGCCCGACACCGTTCCTTTCAGACCACCCACCTCGACCCGCGACCCATTTCTCTCTCCCACCGATCGCCACCCATCGGACCACCGCCCACCACAGTTCACCTCCTACCGCCTACCGGGTCTCTCTCTCTCGTTGCAGACCCACCGACCGCCACCCATCGGAGCACCGCCCACCACAGTTCCACCGCCAACCAGGAGCGCCGAGCTTACCACCGTATTCTCTCTCTATCGGTATCTCTGTCTTCTCTATCTCTATCTCTCTCCACGGTCAACCACTGTGTATTTTTGTTGTGTTTCTTCTCTTTCTCAACGGCCGATCACTGCTTGGTTTTGTTGTGATAATTTAACTGTGGATTTTTGTTGTGTTTTTTATCTCTTAACGGCTGGTCATTGCTTGGTATACTGGTATGAGTATCTCAATTAATTGTTTTGTTGTGAGTATCATTACTTATAAATAAATAAAACAATTACTTTTAAAAGCGGTTGTTTTGTTGTGAGTATCATTCTGAGTTCTGACTGCTGAGCACATATGTGATAGTTATGGAATGCGTTATATCTAATTAAAGTTAGTTTTCTTCCTTTCATCTCATTTTCTGCTCAACCTTTGATTAAATATGCATGTAGGTGGTTCATGCCATCCAACGGTCGAGATCAAATTTATTCTATAATATTAGTCCTTGGAATGCCTCGATTTAGATCGAATGTTTTAGCACAAGGTCGTGAAATGAGACATATGTAGTAAAAGGAAAATTATGGAATCAACTCCTTCTCTAAAATAGTTTGTGTTGGAATAATATCACTCTCACCAGTCTATCTAAAAAGGATTGAGCCCCAATGCCTGCACCGGCCTATGAAGAATTACGAGCCTCAAGCCAAGACAACAGAATTCCCAAATAGACCTATATATATATGTGGAGATAGATGCCCAAATTAGTCGTCCCAGAAAAAATGTTGTTTATGGGAATACGCAATGGGAAGTACATTCAAATTATGTCCTATTGGCAATTACATAAGGGATATTGAGGCACCAAAAAATTAGTGAATCCAAGCTGTAAACACAAATAAAACATGGTTAACCATGAATAGATTTTAAAACCCATTCAGAAATTTAGACATGGATTCTACAACCGAATCAACCAGATTGATTGCTTGATAATTAATTAATTAATTAATTTTTATTTTTATGAATAACTGTCTGATAATAAATAATCAGGATATATACGTTATATGTCATATGCACATGAAACCAAGAATGCTAAAGACGTTAAAAGTGATCCACAACTGCAACATATAGCGGTGATGGCCGTCAGAAACATGTGGTACTAAGCAACAATTATATTCCACACTCACCTTAGACAGCTAACCACAAATTAGCTCTTCTGGATGGAAAATGCAACTTCTTGGATGGCCAAAAATGATAAGAGTCAGTTAGTATCAAGCACTTGTTGGAAAATGCTCAGGTCTAACTATGGCATGTAGTACCAAGCACTTTGTAAGCTTGGAAATGAAATATTGCTAACCCTCGCAAACCACTAACGCATGCGAACAAGGCACTGATTGTAATACCGAGAACAAATAACATTTTATATCTAACAAAACCACTTTACAAGGTCTCATTTACAAACTAGATGTTTAATGCATTAATACCAACAACACATTTTTCAAATAGATCATTTACAAATAATCAAAGGAAAATTGCAAAATAACTCTCTGAACTACACAGACAATGTTTCCAAACAACACTACACACAACTCAACCAACCAGAACTACTAATTCAACCAAAAAAAAAAGGCTTAAATTTCTTATACACGCAAAGAAGAATCAAAATCCAAACCCTAGACCTAAAACCCAATCTATCCAAATTCTTTTAGCAACCAAACAAAGAAATTTTGGGGCAAAATGAAGAGGAAAACAACTACTTCCAACCAAAAACCCTAAATATTAAACACCAAAACAACCCCCCAAGTTTATTTGCCAAGATCCACACCCTAGACCCAAAACCCAATTTGCCCCAACTGATCGATACCAAAGTAAAACTCCGCCTAAATTCTCTTCGCAACCAATACGAGAAATTTAAGGCAAAATGTAGAGAAAAATAACTACCAATGAAAAAACCCTAAAAAATTAAATACCAAAACAATCCCACACGTTTATTTGCCAAAATCAAACCCTAGACTCAAAACCCAATCAATCCTGCCAGACTGATACAAAAGCAAAAACATAGCCCAAATCTCTTTGCACACAATTAGAGAAATTTGGGGCAAAATGCAGAGAAAAAAACCTACCATTAGAAAAACCTAAAAATTAAATACCAAAACCCCACAAGTTCATTTGCCAAAATCCAAACCCTAGACCCAAAACCTAATCCATCCCAACAGACTGATATGAGAATAGAGCTCAACCCATATTCTCTTCATAGCCAATCAGAGAAATTTAGGACAGGCGTAGTCAGAGAGAGAATGAGAAAACTTATAGCTGGAAAACAGCGAGAGAGAGAGGGGGTGCGCTCCGATGGGTGGCGGTCAGTGGGTCTGTAACAAGAGAGACCCAAATTTGAGAGAGAGAGAGAGACCTAGTCGAAGATGACCGGCACTCGGTCTGCTGGGTTGCGAGCGGTCGGTGGGTTGGTGGCCGGCGCTTTGTCGACTTTTGGGAAATGGGTTTGCTTGGGTTGAGATCAGTGGTCTACGGTGGTCTGAGAGGGACTGTGGCAGCCGTTAGGTGGGGGAGGTGGACGGTGGTCTGTGGTCGGCGCCGGAAATGGGGGAAACTGAAAATTGGGGGGGAAAATATCAAAATAGGGAAAAAGAATCCAAAATCTATCGACTTTTAGTTTAAACCTTCCATTCTTTTTTTCTCTCTCTTTTTTTTTTTAAAAATAAAAAATAAAAAATAAAACTTGCCACGTAGGAAAAAGACGGAAGAAGGACTCACGTATAGCTTTACTCCAATGCCAATATGTATAATTCATCTTTATATATGTATAATTATTTATTTTTTTTAAAAAAATATGGACTTTTTTTTTCTAATTAAAAAAAAAAAGAATTATTTTGATTAAAAGATCCCTTCCAATATATATAAAAGATATCAAACGGTCTAATGTTTAGGATTACAACGACTTCCTAATAAACTAAGTCTGAGGAGGGGGCAGAAGTAAAGTCAGACTCAGACCATTACAGACCACATCTGCTAAATGATAACCTGGATAACAGAAGATGCATTTACATTTCATGAAAACCTATAAAGATCTAGTAGAGGGCACACATTCTGAGCTATAAATAGCTTTTACAATCCAAGTTTGATCCAAAAAACAGAGCAGGCTGCATTAGAAGACTACTGAAATACAAATAAACATAGAAACAAAAAAATAAAGGCTCAACTTCTCTAGCCTATCCGTATTGTTTGAAATCCCTTGTTTATCGCCAGAAAACTCTCCCCTAATCGAAGAAAACCGTTGTCGGTTGATGCCCACAACTCGGGTGTGACTGGTCCGGCATGATTAGATCCCCTTGATTCTCGCCCGGACTTCCCACCTTCGCTTTCACACTAGCAAACTCTTGAATCCGATCCATGCGCTTGGAATTACAACTATGGTGGAGAATGGGAGGCCTCCGAAGCAGATGACGAGGATCTGCTTGATTTCCTAATGGTTCCCTCGTCATCGCTCGTGAATGAGTTTCTGACAAGGAACTCCCTCATCGTTGATTCCGAACCTGCTGACGTGGCTGATACTATTCCGGGTGGGAGATTTAACGGATGGTCCCGATTTGCTCCCCGTGTTGGTCTGCCTCAACATTGACGAAAAGGCCATGACGAGATCCAGATCTATTAACTGCGATCAGTACCGAGTGGTTGGTAAGTCGACTCATTGAGTTGTTCACCACCCATCGCAGTGACTCCAAACCCTCCTCCAGCCGCCACACCTTGGACAAGCCTTGGGATTACACCACACTTGAACAAAAAGCTAAATCCCCCATGACCGTAAAAGCATTGAGGGTGGACTTTAAGTCAATCTTAACCACAATACAATCTGCAACGAGAAAATAATCTCCAAAGGAGAAAAAAACCACAATAAAGACATAAAACTACATCTAAATCTCAGAAAAGGACAAGACAAAACTACCTTCTGGAAGGTGATAATGTCACCCTAAGAGAGAAAACACCCTACCAATTTCTAAAAGCAAATACCCAAAACACTGTGGGATGAGGGAAGCATAGTGTTACACGAGGCTTTTTTCTCCTTGCACTCTCTTAGAGTTAATTATTAAAAAAAACGAAAAAAGACTTATAATGGGATGTTTGAGTGTTCGATTTTTTGAAATTTAAATTAAATTATAATTTATTGTGAGAATTTCGAGACAAAATAAAGTTGAAAAAAATGTTTAGATGGTTTGACTTCGTAAAACAAAAATAGAAAAAATTAGATTTTATCTAATTTATTTTTAAAAAATTACGAATACCAATAAATACCAATAAAATTTATTTTTGAAAAAATAAAAAAGCACCCAACACATCCCATCAACCCTTCATATTTGGCCGCTCTCAATTAAAATCATGGTTTACTGCAAGAAATTCATATACGAAACAGTATTTCGATTTTAGAACTATGTATTAATAAATGATAAAACACGAAATTAAATTATAAAGGATGGAATCAAATGGTTTGTTTGACAAAGAACAGAATAGTACAGAGTAGTGGGTTGTTAGTTTTGAAATTAGTAAAAAGTGATAATGTGATATAAAATAAAAAAAAATTATATAAAAAAGTGAAAAATTTTGTATTGTAGTAAATTTTTTTATTTGAATAATAATAAAAAATTATTGATATGATATAAAAAGTGAAAAAAGTGAGAATGTTTTGACGTTGATTGTTGTTGAAAATTTGAAAAAGTGAAAAAAATCAGAAATCTACAGTAACAAGCACTACCTGTAATGTCCAAGCTCTAAACAAACAAGCCCAAAAGCCCCCAACACCACCACGCACCATGAGCGACCGCGACCGAGACCGAGACCGAGACAGAGAGAGACGACGAGATAAGGAGGAGCGGGACCGAGAGCGAAGCCGCATCAAGAGATCTCGTACGCCCGAGCGGCCCGAGCGCAGCCGACCCTCCCGGCACACTCGTTCCCGCACGCGCTCCCCCGATCGGTACCGCTCACGCTCCCCGGACGACCGCTCCAACCGGCGCAGCCACCGCCACCTCCAGCACCGCTCCCCTTCCCCCAAGCGCAGCCGGAGACGCAGCGAATCCACCGATGATAGGGAGCACCAGAAGGCCGTCGCCGACTTTGTCGACGAAATCGCAAAAGAACAACAGCAGCAACAACAAAAGCATAAGAGCAAGGACGCGGTTAATGGTTCAGGAAGAGGAGGAGAGGGACAGTTGTTGGAGGGTGTGGACGAGGACGAACTTGAGATGATGAAGAAGCTTGGGATCCCCATCGGATTCGATTCCACCAAGGGCAAGCCGGTGGCCGGAGCCGACGTGAGCGGCATCAGAGCCATCACGAAGCGCCAGCCCAGGCAGTATATGAACCGCCGCGGAGGCTTTAATCGCCCGTTGCCGGCCGAGCGCAACCGCTGATATTGGGAGTATGCCCTCTTTTAATCTTCAATTTCTCTCTCTCTCTCTCTCTCTCTCACTTTTGGCTGTACGTTGGATTTTCGAGTATGTGGGAAGTTGTGCCCTAGGGTTTAATAGTTTCGGAACTCTTTGAATTCTTACCAATTGAGGGATTATTTTAGCTTGTTTTTGCCTTTGAGCTGCTTTGATTGAGGTAGTGGTTGCCTCTTTTTAAAAATATTGCTCGACTCGTTGAATAAATTGTGATGTATGATTTCAAATGTAGTGGTAAGAACAAATGTACATGTATTTTAAAGAGATAATCGATCAGTACAAACAAACGTCCTAATGTATAAATGTACATGTAAATTTTAATTTTGTAAGGGTATATACTAGGTTTAGCATTTACAGTATGATGTTGGAATTAGCATAGCGTTGTAGTTTTGGCTAAGATTTTCTATTCAGATTGAAAGATTTATAGGATGGCATAGTTTGTTTTTCCCTCTGGAATTTGAGTTTAACACTTGTTCAAAGTTATCTACGTTTCTTAAATTTTTTAGAGAGGACTTTCAGGAGTTGTCTATGTTTCCTAATTTGCACGGAATGTTCTGCTATCCTAGCTGTGATGTGTCCATTCGCATTATATTCTTCACATGTATATTGTTTTTGCTCCTTATTTTTCTTATGGATATATAACATTTCAATTTAAGGAAATGTTTGTTTGCATTTTATTAATTTTATGCTTTCTTTCTTATTCTTATCCTAACTAGTTTCATAAGAGATGTCTGATCTAACATTTCCTTCAAAAAATCATTTACTCTTCTGCCATTGTTACTTAATGCTCTAGTGTAAACTTAGTCCATGAAAGTTTACACAAAGGAGATGAGGTGCTATTTTTGAAGGTCCATAATGTGTGGCAATAGACTTTTGAAGCTCTGCATCGTTTGTTTTTGCTTTCGCCTCACATTTTCTTTTTCAATCTAGAATTTTTGTTCTTCTAAGAGTAGGTTGACTCAGATATGGTGCCCTTGAGCATATAGGATCTTTTCATGGTTTCCTTTGTTGGGGGTGTAGGGGATGCTTGGGTTGTGTTTTCAGAAGCTTTTATCCAGGATGGAAGGAACAAACATGTTATTGAGCTTTAGGGTTTGTTTGGCAAAGAACAAAACAATACAGTGTAGTGGGTTGTTAGTTTTGAAATTAGTAAAAGTGATGATGTGATATAAAGTAAAAAGAATTTGTATAGAAAAGTGAAAAAATTTTGTATTGTAGTGAATTTTTTTATTTAAATAATAAAAAAAAAATTATTGATGTGATATAAAAAGTGAAAAAGTGAGAATGTTTTGATGTAAATTGTTATTGGAAAATGTGAAAAAATAAAAAAAATAAAAAAAATAGTATTCTCCACTACCTTGTAATGTTTTGTTGTTTATCAAACAAACCCTTAGGGTCATGGGCATAAGTTATCTCCTTTTGGTTATTGAAGCTTGTCTCTATAACACCCCCTCCTCGTATGAAGATGATATTATGCATCGTTCGAACCAAAACCGCAAGGATACAAGAATTCCATAAACTGAAAATCAAAGCAAACTAAACATCTCATTATAATTAAAACTTAAATGGATAACTGTTCCAAAGACAAATAGTGATACTCTCTCTTTCTCTCTCGACAACGTGTGTAGGCGCGTCCGCTATTTCTCTTTGCTCGTGTTTCGGTTCCTGTGTTTTTTTAGTTCCTTTGGGTTTGGGGGTTGGTTGTGGGTGTTATGGGAGGATGTTGCTGATGGCGTTTGGATTGGTTGATGCGTGACTCATGCTTCTCTAAGTTTGTTAGTGTATCAAAGGCACAATGGGTGGGTTCTTCTTCATAGAATCAAAATCGTTCGAGTTTAACATCGATTGAGGGGCTAAATCCTTCTACATAGGCATTATAGAACGGGGGAAGGGCTAACTCCATTCAATTCGTTTGGTGAGAGGAGTTTTTTGGCTGTTGTCAATGGTAGACAAGGTGGCTTGGCTAGAAAAAAGTGCGGGTTTTGTTCACAAGGTTGGAGATTCACATAGTGCATTCCTGTGCTAGAGTTGCTACAATTTTTACGTAAGCTATTTGGCCATTGAGGAGTTCAGTGGCAACGGGCAGAGGGGAGTTATCCTCCTTCCCGAAGGCAACTGGGGATGGTATAGGTTTGTGGAGGTGTTGTGTTATTTGTTGCCTTTGTTTGCCTCCGTGAGCCGTGCACCTCCAGCCGTTGTTCCACCACCGCCAGTATCTCTTTTTGCACCTGTGGACCGATTGTTTGCTTAGGTGGTTTCTAGAAAAGGTTACTCAACCACTTCAAACGACAAAGGCACTACAAGGGTCTTTGTGGCAGCGTAACCCTCCAGGCCAGCTTAGGGCACAACTACAAAGTTGTCCTGTGTTGACGCGATTGTCCTTCCCAACAATCGTAAAATGACAAAACAAGAAGCTAGGAGCATTAAGGTGGGCACACTTTTCTTCTCGATGTGGAAGATACAGAAATCCAAGAGTATTTTTTTAGTATTCAAATCAATTGGCAGCTAGCGACAGATTGCTTTTGAGCATTTATGTGGACGAGAGGGGAAATCGACACGTGGCGTGGGTGAAAGCTAAATGGACTTCTGTGTGGATTCCACGTGTCGATAAAAACAATAAGGCACCCCAACAAGTTGGGCTTGAGGGTATGGTTTCTCGTAATCATATCTGTCCTTTGGGCCCGGTGGATATCAAAAGCCTAAGTCAGTTAAGGCTAGTAGTGTCTTAAGGAAATAGTATCTTTATTGGACTCATCTACTGGCGTTCTCGACCCAACTTTCCTCTCACTTCCAGCGGGCTTCACTTCAAGGCATTGAGTTTGTATTGGCAAAGGCCCAAGTTCCATTGGGCAATAACCTGTATTTGGTAACAAGTGTATGGCCCGAGCTGTGCTTCTCGGGTCGCCCCCCTCTCAGGGTGAGAGGTTCTTTTGGGCCTTTCGTTGGTCGTTACCGTTACCCGAGCCTTCGTACTTCTTATCGGCGAGTTTTGAGTCATAGGTGAAACTTGCTTCCAAGTCGACGATAGAGCTTCTTTATGCTGGATCTTCTTTTTCTTTTATGTCTAACGAATAATCGTTTCCCACATATGGCGTCAAACTGTTGGTACAGTTTTTAGTATGGTATGAATCAGCACATTTTTTTATGTTCTTCAAGTTTCCCAAGAATTCTGCAAAACAATTAAAAAATTACAGGACCCTTATGGGGATCCCAATCCGATGCCTAAATTAGCTTCTGTGAGAAAATAATGTTTCATGCATAAAAAAATTAGTTTTAGTTTATACCTGGGGTATGAGCCTATTTATAGGTAAAGAGGTGGAGTCAAACCTGAATTAGGATTCTTGCTCCTTGTTGATCCAGAAGTGCTGTCAGAGTTCTACTTGTATTCTGATATATGATTTGATTAGACCATGAGTCTTATCCTGATTCTACAGGGAATAGGATTACTGATCAAACTATACTTGGACTAAAAGTCCTATCCCGATTCCACCGGAATAGAACAGCTAATCAGATTATGACTCTTACTTCAATTCAACTTAGAATAGAGTCCTAATTCAAATTTACTGGAATAACTGATACCTTCTTAATTGGAGAGAAATGAATTGACATCTTTTTGAGGACTACGAGTCCAACGTACTTTCTTTAAAATCCTCTTTTTTGAGATCTCTTTTGGATTGGACTGTAGTAAATGTTTCCAGCTTCTCCTCATTGGATCTTGTAGATGATCGTTTTCATATGTTAAGACTTCTGAGTCAGATGATCTCTTCTAGGTGAAGGCTTCTGACCGTAGTTTCCTTGGCCATCATCTGAGTTGTTTTTAAAACATAAAAAACAAAGGGTGAGTCGAATACTTAGTAAGTAAATACTTCATACAGTAAATGAAGTTGGAAACAATTTCCATTATGAAAACATCATAAGGTACTAGTAAAAATATTCACACATGAAGGCATGCTTCCTCTTGTGTGATTCTTTCTATATTTCTCTCTTCTTCCCCTTCTCTTTCTTTTTCTTCTCGGCTGTATTTATTCTCTGCTATAACACCCCTGTCCCACATTGAGAGATGAGGAGTAGCCCACATAAAGTGGGTGGTTTATAAATATAGTCAAGAGTGTTGAGTCCCACATTGCTTAGTTACTAAGTGAAACTGGGCTTTATAAGAGATTCTAGAGAAGCTCCAAATTGAGATGTGGCTAGCGTTTTTTCTGGGTTATTACATCTGCGCTATTCACATCTTCCAAGATTCATCTTTTTATTAATCCTTTGACCTAAAATCCATAACTCTCTTCCTAGATCTTTAAAACCCTTAAAACTTTCCTCAACCTTTAGCCAGCAAGTAACCGATTAAATCTAACCTGAAACCCTTCAGATAAGGTGCAGTCTAGAAACCATAATATACATTACATTCTTATAGAACCCCAAGCCCTTTAACCACCAGATTTCCTTACCTTAGCCCAACATTTAGGAATGCATGGGCAGGTTATCAAATCTGTAAAAGGTCACCTAGTGTGGATGATTGCGGTGTTTGTCCAAATTTGACATGTAATGTCTTTGCCTACTACTTTTTTTGTATATTCTGGTATTGCACGTTAAGGATGTGGAGTCATAAAGGTATGAAAGTGGAATGTTATCATGGTTGAGCTGAAATTGGTAAAATTGAATAGCTTTTGAAGTGGTAGACTCTCTTCATTTCAGGCTGTGAATGATTGAGGTGCTTATGCTGTATCTTCTGTTGTTCAGACAATTTTTATGTCATGTTTCCCCTAAGATTTTGTAGATGCTTGGGAATGTGCGTGTGAGTCCATATGTGTATATATATGAATACATATATTTACCGGGTAAGACTACTTACTAATGAGTAAAATCATTTTGCATATAGCTCTTTGTTTAAATGTTGAATTGAATAAAGTGGGAAAGGAATTCTGTTGGCACATTTGTGTAGCTAAAATAGTGATCGTAATATTTAATTGAGATGCTAGTAATAAAATAATTTCAGATTATATGAGATATTGGTGTTGATTTGTGTTCTACAAAATTCTTATTTCTGGAATTGAGACAATCTGAGAAACATTTATGGGTCTTTAATTAAACGTCAATTTTGTTCTCTTTTCAGATGGATAGTGTAGTCTTGCAAGAATTGAGCAGGTGCCAACTTGGATTCTTGGAGCCCATGATGACCCAATTGCCTGAGGCCGTGTAAGACTTTTTTTTTTTTTTTTTTGGGGGGGGGGGGGGGTATTGAGCATATGATGACTGCTTTCTTGAGACTCAAAAAATTGTACTGGTGTATTGTGTTCTATTTTTCTAAATATTGTTCGTAGTGCTTAAATGGCCGGACTCGTATCTAATATCTGGGATCACACGTATGGTCCCTGTCAGATGTCGTGTTCTGTATGCAATGAGATGATCCTAGAATCTAATCTGTCGACTTCCTTGACTAGTCAATTCATTCAAGTCCTTGGCTACTTGCCATAGCTTGTGAGAGTGCATTGTTTCAAGGACCAAATATGTTTTCTTGTCAAGACAACCATATAATGCCTTCTTTTTAACTTCAAGTGCTACTGCAAGGCAGCACTATCACAAACGGATGAGAACACACACGTAGATAGATATCATGTGAAAATGTCTTTGTTTGGCTTGTATTTATCTTCTCCGGTCTTTATTTTGATGTTCGATAGAAGAGGAGGCATGTGGGAATGTTCGAGAACCATATGTTTATTTGTTTCCTAATTGGATTTCGGTTCCAATTTTTTTTGTTAATTCAAGTGGAATTTAATATTTACTAAATCTAATTTTGGGACAAAGTGAAGTTTATATATATATATATATATATACTGTTGAACAATACCTAAGCAGGCGGCAGCTGCAGGCTACAATACTGGAGGAGTGGCGGTCGGACCAGAATGCTGCCTACTCTTCAGTCTTGCGCTAATATTTTGTCCTCATTTTTATTATTTCCATCTAATGCCAGATGTTCTTTCTTTGCGTTTTCCTCTGTTCAAAACATGAAATGCACAAAGTACCATAATATTCATTTGTGGTTAGACTGTTGCCACTTGCCACCCTGATGGAATTTTTTATACAAAATATGGCCATAGGGTTGTTTATGACGCTGGGAGTAAGGTTGAAGCTAAACTAACGAGTGTTTTGAAAGAAAAAGAATGGAAATGGCAGCTTGCAAGATCAGATGATCTAGTAAGCATTCAAAGTAAAATTGCCACCGGTAGAAATAAGAATTGAAGATAAACCAATTTGGGTCATTTCTGAAAGGGGAACTTACTCAAGCTCAAAAACTTGGAATGCCATTCAAACTAAATTTTCGGAAGTCAACTGGTGGGGGTTAATCTGGTTTCTTCTTACAATTCCTAGGCATGCATTTATTTTTTATGGCTGGCAGTAAGGAATAGTTTTACTAGAGGAAATAGGTTATTGAAATGGGGCTTCAAGGGAGACGTGATGTGTGTTTTTTGTAGAAGCAAGTATTGAGGGAAGAGATCATCTGTTTTTCCATTATGGATTCAGTAGAAGAATATGGAGAGATAGATGCCTTGAAGAGGTGCTTAGTCAACGAGCCAATTACAGCTATAGATGAAGTCATGTTGTCGGATTTAGTGGCTTGAATTTAGTGTGTTTTGCTTAAATTTGGCGGATTCTTTGGTGTTCTTTTGGTGGGGTTTTGTTTGATGTGGTTTTGACCCGTTCTTGATGGTTAGAATTCTGTTCACGTGCATTTTTTTACAAGAAAGTGTACGAATACATCCGCTACGTTCGCAAAGAAATCGCTTTCCGTTCGTTGTTGCCCGATCCCCGTCAACTGTTCGAAGAAGCCCTTCTCCTCTCTGAACTAGAAGTAACATTGCAAACAGACGAACTTTGCGAATAGATCTTCAAAAATGGCTCACAGTCACGTACGTTCGATTCAGGTAACTTTCAATCGTTGTGTTTGATATGGAAAGAGGCTTTTAGATTGGAACCATGCGTGCCCTAGATACGAAGCTGCTGTGTTGAGTTCGAATGATGGTGTGTTTTGCTTTTTTGTTCAACCATTTTGAGTTGGTCTAATCTTCACTGATCGAACGGCTCTCCTTTAATGGTTTGATCTAACGTGTCTCGTCAAACATTCTCGGATTTCAGTATATTTTTTTTTTTCAACCATAGGACATGTCAGCTAACTAAACACTTGAGTTGAGCCATGTCATCCCACATCGGCAACTTACGTCAAGAAATTAACGGTCTTTATCGAATTTTAAAAGTGCCAAAACTTGGGACAGTGATTTCCTGTAATACTACTTGCTTGCTTAACTGATTTTTGGTCACTCCAAACCTTGTAAAAAAGACAGAAAGAAAGGTTAAATTCATATTTGGTATCTCAGTTTCAGTTTGCATTCACAGATAGTACCTAAGTTTTGGAAAAAGACGGACTTAACATCTCTGTCTATTATATCGTCCAATATTTAACGGTCTAACACGTGTTAACCGTAAGTGGCACAATATAAAAGAACTAAAAATAAAAAATAAAAAATTTAAAAAATTAATTAAAAAAAAAATAAAAAAAAAACTTTTTTAAAAAAAAATAAAAAAAGAGTGGCTCAGTCATCCTTATGGCCAAAGAAAAAATAAAAAATAAAATTGTGAGGGTTTTAGCTCTTGGGGGTGGTTTGGCCACCCCAAGGGCCAAAACCCTCTTATTTTTTTCTTTTTTTTTTCTTTTTGGCCATTGGGGGTGACCGAACCACCCCCTCGGCCACCCCCAGGTCGACCAAAAAAGTTTTTAAAGTTTTTTAAACTATATGTACCAAATATATATTAACAAAAAAAAAATCTTATTCATGGCATCCATGTTTCTATAAAGAAAGATATACTATTTAGTAGATTGTTATACGACTATCATACAACTGTGATGACATGACAATAAAAATCAACATTTGGATCAACAAGGACTTCGTAAAAATAAAAATATGGTTAATTTTTAATGCCACATCATTCCATTTGTCTAACAGTCTACTAAATATGCATCTTCAAATTGTCATTCTGGTGTATATTTGGTATATGTTTAACATTACAAAATTCATGAAATCACAACTCAAGACTCTTTAACTGTAATTAGGATTTGTTTGATAATGCTTTTTTCTTTCCCTTTTAATTTTTTTTTTCTTTTCAAAATAAAAATATTAACAAATAACTCAAAAGATAAAACATTCAAAGTTACTTTCATTTTATATAATATCAAAACACTTTTTCAAAATTACTCTTAAGCAAATTAATCAAAGCCATTTCTCTCATCAACCCCCCATGTGACCATACATATGGCGAGGCCCTAGCAGCTCGTCTTGCTTCCACTTTAGCAGAATCTCCCAAGCTCTCCTCTTTCACTTTAGAAGGCGATTCTCAAGTGGTGATATCGGCACTCCAGCAGCCATCCTTTGTTCAAGACTGGAGAATAGTGGATCTTATTTCTGACTCTTTTTCCTTACTTCCTCTTTCCTCCTCTTGGATAGCAAAGAAAGTTCACAGAAGTGACAACTAGGAGTGGGCACGGGGCAGATTTTTGACCATTTTTCCCCAGCCCCGCAACCCTGCGGGTTGAGAAATTCTCACCCGTGAACCGTATAAAACAGGGTGATTTCGTACGAGGCAGGGCGAGTTTCCTCGTCTTCTCTAAAAGCTCGATCTCGACAAATCAAACCCTAAGATTCAAAGTAATCCCCCAAAATCCCAATCAAAAAACAGAACCAAACCATTAAAATCAAAGAGAAAAAAAAAAGTGAGAACTTCTCACCGATTGATAAGCTAGAAAGCAAGAACAAACCCTAATTTCGGCGCCTTAGAACGAGACCCATGAAGATCTGAAAATACCTACAAACCCAAACAAGGAACCACTAGAAAATACAACGACAAACAATGAACTGAATGAAGATTGAAGAGTTGAAAAATTACCAAAATGAAGAAAGAAGTGACTCAGGAGGGAAGGACTTGGGGGTTTGTACTTCATAGGAGATGAAGAGCAGCGCAGCCTCTCCGAAGAGAAAATGAAGAGTTGGAAAACCCTAATGCAGGGTGAAGAAGACTAGAAGATTCTGAAGACCGAAGAGAGAAATGAAAATGAAGAGGTGAAAACAATGCGGCACAAGTATGGGTATTATATGTTAGGGTTTTTTAGTTTTGTGTGGGGCGAGCGGGGCGGGGACCTGGGGATTTTTAACAACACAACCCGAGACCCGCCCTGTCTCGCACGGTTTGACAAAAACTCAAACCATTCCCACAAATATGAAGGTGAAAATAGTGTCGTGCAAGTTGGATCAGTGCAGTCGGTGCAAGTCGGTGTGGGTCAAACGGTTTTTTGCATATTCCTAGTGCCAACTTCTACACCCATCATGTGGCATGTTGAGCTGCGGTTAAATCTCACTTTGACTGCATTCCCACATTTTTCTTCTCCTCCCTATTTCCCCTTATGTAGTGGCAAAGATCTACCCCTCGTTTGTGGCTTAGCTTCTATTTTGGCTAAGGTCCTTTGATGGCTTTGCTCTTGTTTCTTTAATATGAATGTACTTATAATATTTTTGTTTTTAAGAAAAAAAACAATTTTTCAACTAAAAGTGAAAAAACACACTCTAAAACAAACCATTAACAATAATAGCCTTATTAGATTCCACAAGACAAGATGACTCAAGTATCTATGAAAGATTTCGCCTTAAAAACATTCCCATACATCCTACAACACCTGGTGCATAACTCACAATTATTCTGAGCCCACCACATATTGGAAATAAAAATAAAAAATAAAAAATAAAAAATAAAAAGGAGGGTGTGCCACGCTCTAATGGAATTTGGAACATCTTGGCCCAAAAAAAAAGCCTAAATTTGTGTAAAGTCATATCAATTTTGGAGAGATAAAAGAAAGACACAAGAATGATATATAGCATTACTCTAAATTATATAGATTAACTATAATCCAATCTATTTAATTAAATAGGTTAAACCTCTCGATTCTAACCTACTAATTTTGTATTAAGTTAATGTAAAAAAATAAATTAACTACACTGTTATTAAGTATATTTTCCAAAGATTCCCAAACTCATAATTATTCTGGTGCCCACCACATCTGGGAAACAAAAGGGTGGGCCACGCCCTAAATGATATTTTTCAACCCCTCTTGGCCCCACCACCAAAAAGAAGCCGAAAGGCAAAAAAAACCATGGGCTAATTTAATAATGGCACACAGATTATAAAAAAGAAGCCAAAACCATGAGCTAATTGCATCAAACAGATTATAGGTAGAAGAGAGAATTTCAACTAGAAGCTTATTAAAAGTATCTTCCCCAAAGATCCCAATACATATTAGAGGAAGTCCTCCTCACAAGCCACCAGATTTAATTTATTATTGGCACCGCAAAAAGCTAAGGGAAATAAACAAAGAAAAAAAAAACCTTAATTAAGTAGCGTCAACGGTGGTGGTGGTGGAGGCGGTGACGGTAGGCTTCTGAATGACAAAGGCCATGCACTGGACCTGCTGCTTGTTGTCAAATCCCAAGCAGCGTATATAAGCATTTGGGTACGTCTTTTTGCACTCGTTGATTTCGCGGAGGACTTGAGAGGCGTCACTGCATCCAAACATTGGGAGCTTCCACAGCGTCCAATACCTCCCATCGTAGTATCCTGGCATTCTGCTATTCTCTCTACGAATACTCCCCGCCTAATTAATTCATTCCGTATATATAAAATCAAATTAATTATATAAATTCAGAATTATTATCAAAAGGAAAGGGATATATATATATATATACACATATATATGCTATCAGGATGTAATTAAGTTCTATATAATATGGGAAGACGGGGGCTAAATTAATTCTTAGGTAGCTAGTCCATGAAGGGAAGCTCACAAAAATTATGTTTATTCAAATTTTGGGAATACTATATTTATATATTAATCCTTCCATTTGTGTACTTTTCCCGAATCACCGGAATGGTTAAGGGTACCTTTGCATCACCTATTTCAAAAGTATGGTTTGACTATTCTCGAATCATCTAGTTAGGGGTGGCCTAGCCAATCTTAAACGGTTTCTAGAATGATTATTATTTGGCAACCTCTATATCACCTGGGAGTGGCAGGCCGTCAGTAAGCAATTTCAGAAACTTGTAAATAGTTTTAAGGGTGGCTTGGCCACCTCCCGTCACTTGGGTGACCAAGCCACCCCTAAATAGTTTCGGGAGTTCCCGAATTACTTGATGGTGGTTCACCCAATACCATGTGTTTTCAAGGTGGCCAAATCACTGCATATGTGTTTTGGGATAGAATGGCCACCCCTTGGGGATGATTTCATCACTTACAATCGATGCTCCACTATAACCCTAGGGTGGCTCTACCACCTCGGGGCTGGTCAGTGCATGGCTAACATCATCTCTTTGAAGTTAGAGGGTATTTAATTAAATTTACTGTGCATATATACTCAATATACCTTCTTCATTTCGCATTAAAAATATGTACGTATTTAATTAACCCCATTAACTAATGAACTCTTTGCATCTGAATGGTAGTTACAGAGGGGACTCAAGTGTAACAAATGGTATTCTTAGTGGAATTATATATTGAATTGATCGGGCTATATATCTGAATGGTATTGGCCGTGTATGTACGTGAATATATAATGACATCGTGTAAAATTAATCTCTATAATTAATTCATCGTATATATATACCTCGTCAAACTCAAGGCAAGGGATCCATCCCTTCTTGATCATGTAGTCAATCTCCTTTGCAATTGAATCATCCGAGAGAGGGGGGAGGTATGAGAGTGCCTCGAACTTCTTGTTATTAATGGGATTCCATGTCTGTTAAATTAAAAAGAAAATAAAATGAGTGATGATCGAGTAATTAATAATACGTATGATCAGAAGGTTACATGTATATATATATATATGAACAATATATATTACCTTCATGCAGAAGGTTTTGGAACCATTGGAGATAGTTTTGTGTCTCCATCCAACAGAATCTTTCAGTGGCAGCTTTTTCGAGTTGGATTTCAGGCCGACAAAAGCCGGTCCAGTGACCGGAGCGGTGAAGATCCCGGCAGACATCTTCAAACGAATTAACAGCGGTGGTGGCAGGAAATGGCAGAGAGAGTGAGTTAATACTTAATAGTTTGAGTGCGTCGTTGGAGGTGGGAATTGGTTGGAGTAAAAGACAAAGAGTCGGCTTGGCTGTTTACTTGATGATGTATGGTTTTGTTAGAAAGACGGGGGGTACGATGCGGTGGAGTGTTTTATTAAGCATGGAGTGTACCACCAAACTCCACCTATTTTTAATACATTAATTTATAATTACTATTTGCGCTGCATGTGGCACGCGAAACAAGGGCTCGGAGCCCCATTATTATAATTTAGGAAAAATTAGAGTTTAGCCTCTCAAATTACCACTTGTTTTGCGGATAGTCTCTTAAACTGTCAACACCCCGACTCCGACCTCCAAGTAATTTTCCCTATAATTTATAAATTGGGTTGCACCAAAACTCATCCAATCTAATGTCTAAAATTGTTACGTATTTAGCATGGGAGAATCATAATTTTCTTTATTAATGTTAAAATTGTGTTTTTATCTCATAATGTTAATGTAACAATCTCAACTAATCATTGAATCAATATTTTGTTAAAATACAAAAAAAAATCAATAGTATTTGGTTGAGACAACCACGTCAATATTGTGGGATAAAAATGTAATATTTAATATTTCTTTATGTTATTTTTTTAGAAATGATTGTTGACATAACCCTTGTCCAACTTTGTTTACATGATAGGTTTTTTTTTTTTTTTCCATTTTTTTTTTCTAGAAAATAACCTAATATTTTACCCCGTTGTGGTTTCATTGTTTTTTGAAAAAATAAAATGTCATGTAGGCAAAGTTGGACAAGAGTTGTACACCAATCAATTCCTAAATCAATATTTTGTTAAAAAAAAAAAAAAACAAAAGATCAAAGCATTGGTTGGCACTACCACGTTAGCATTGTGTAATAAAAATGTAGTATCTAACATTTTTCTTTTTTCTTTTTTAATAGCACGTGTTTCTCATTTGTTTTTTTTTTAAAAAATAAAATATTAATAAAAAAATGATACAAATTTCTTTCTGTAGGAATTTCTTCAACCCATAATCTATAAGTGTTATGTAAGAAACAAGTATTTTTTATTGATACTATTAAAAAAGCATAGAAAAACACGTGTTACTAAAAAAATATGTTTTTCACATTTTAAGGGGCATATGACCCTGTAGAGACTGGGTTGGAGGAATTTTTTTACAACCCAATTTATTAAAAAAATAAATAAAATTATGATTCTCACGTGTACTGCTAACTAATTTATAAGAAATTTATATCCCAAAATCCATGGTGGCATTGAAGAATTATTTATTCGAATTTGAGAGAATTTGAACATGTTATTGTGAGAGATCACTTATGCGACTTACTTGACCGGATAAATAGTTGGACAACTTAATGTTTATTTAATCATGTAAATCTCTCGTAATCACCTGTCTAAATTTTTTCAAATTCAAATAAATAATTTGAGTGGAACTGATCTGACATCCTAGAGTTAAAAAAAAAAAAAAAAAAAAAAAAAAAAAAAAAAAAAAAAAAATTATTGTAGACGCCAGCATAAGCGTTTGAATTAAATAAAGTGAAAGATTCCTACCCACTAGTTTGGCTTTTGGGGTTGCTACAAAATTCATATGGCTGGATGTGGACGCGTACGCCTCATCACTCTTCTTGACAGACCCCCACTACAAAACGTGCATCTTCTTCATTTTTTCCAAAAGCCAAGTTGAATCGTTCAACATCTCCAACAGAGTTGTTATTTTAGCAAAAATAGTCAAATTTAACTTTTTTTACTTTTTTTTTTCTTCTCCAACGGAATGGTTACTTTAACCATTTTTCTAAACACATGAACAGTAAATAGCCAACATTAGCTATTCACTGTTCATGTGTTTAGACTTTTTTTATTAATTTTTTCTCTCTCCCTCTCCGATTGCTCTTCGTCCCTCTCCGTCCCTCTCTGTCACTCTCCGTCCCTCATCTAACAATGGAAGCAACAGTCTGAGCCCCAATCTTCCATGGATCGATGATGGGTGACGTCCGGTGGATGGGTCGACGCCAGTGAAGTTGGAGGTGGATTCTGTAGGGGCCCGCCAGATCCTCAACTCGTCTGGAGATTTTGGTGGTTCTGTGGTTTTTTTTTTTTTTGTGGTTCAACTGTGCCCTTTTTCCAGTGGATCGGTCTTGATCAGTGATTCCGTTGCTATGGTCGTGGGTGGATCGACGTCGTGTTTGCGGTAGTTGAACGGCGTTGATCCGGTGGTTGAGTGGTGCGGTATTGAAGTGCTACTTTGGTGCGGTGGGTGCTTCTTCTTCGCCGTAGTGCAATGGGTTGGGGTTGGGGGAGACCTGGGTGACGTCCAGTGGATGGGTTGACGCCAGCGAAGCTGGAGGTGGATTCCACCGGAGCCCGCCAGATCCTCGACTCGTCTAGAGATTTTGGTGGTTCTATGGCTTCTTTTTTTGTGGTTCAGCTGTGCCCTTTTCTGGTGGATCAGTCTTGATCAGTGCTGATCGGTAGTTCCGTTGCTCTGGCCGTGGGTGGATCGACGTCGTGTGTGCGGTGGTTGAACGGCTCTGATCCGGTGGTTGAGTGGTGTGGTATTGAAGTGCTACTCTAGTGCGGTGGGTGCTTCTTCTTCATCGTAGTGCAATGGGTTGGGGTTGGGGGAGACCGGAGAGTGAGAGAGAAATGAAAACTAAAATTAAAGAAAATGATTAAAAAATAATATTTAAAAAAAGTAGAGAGTGAATTGCTGGAGAGAAAATAGGATAAAATAGGATAAACAGTGGTTAAAGTAGAGAGTAGTGCTTTTTTAACAGCTACTATAACTTTCATTGCTGGAGATGGCCTAAGTACGTACATACAAATGGAGTAGAGAATTGATTCAGCCGATTTTTTTTTTTTTTTTTAATCCGAATGTACGTAAATAAATAAGCATGGATGGATATAATCTTTCTATGTTTGTATGCACATGTTTATGTAAAATAAAAATAGACAAGTCTTAAATTTAGTTTTATACTAAATTAAAAATTATTACTGTATACAAAAGTTATATGTCTATAAAATTATCTTAAAAAAGAATTTTCATTTTTAATACAAAAATTTCCTAATTTTCTATTAACATGTAAAAAAAAAAATCCATAATTAAAATTAAAAATATTTTACATAATAGTAGACCAGTCATATGGAGGGAAAATAATTAAACATTTGACGGGACGACAGTATAAAGGGTAGTATTTTTATACGAGACTTAAAATTTTTAGGTTTGCCAAAACCCCCCCCAAAGACCGATGTATGACCAGCTAGCCTTGGTCGTGTGACAAAATTCTTAAGTGATTGTCTAAATGCGACCACAACCACCGACCCGACCCGGTGACGCGGTGGTAAAAGTCAGGGTTAACATGCTAAGTTGTTTTATAGGAAAGTTATATTTAATCTCTCAAATTCATACCCACTTATACTTGCACATCCAAACTTTTATTTGCACCCTTTATACTTTAGTTCCTTCAAATCACTATTTTATTGTAAATTATACTATTGATTAGATTTATGTGTTTAAATAGATAGAAAGTTCAGGGATGTGACCCGCACGTGCAAATTCTTTTTATGCAAAATTCTTAAATTACCCTTTTATAACCTATACCTTTTGAGGAACTAACTATTAATCCCCCAATCCCTAAATTGATATCATTTTTACACTTGCACCTTCAAACTTCAATCAGCTCGTTTGGTTGGGGGAGGAAGTAGTGGGGGTTGGCTCACCAGTTTGCTTAGAAAATAAGAAATGCTACTTATTACACAAATACCTTATAAAATTGATGTGGTAAATTGTAGTAGTTATTGGATTTTTTTTTAGAAAAGTACACGTAACCCCCTCAAACTACCGCCCCATTGTCAATGTACCCTCAAACTACCAATTGTGTCAATGTCCCCCCCTAAATTACCAAAAAATGTCTCCCGAATGATAGAAATACCCTTCATAAAATTATTAAAATAAAATAAAAACTAAAAAAATTATTAAAAAAATATAAAATAACAAAAATTTATACCAAAAAAATAAAAAATAAAAACTTAAAAACTGTTTTTTCTTCTCTTTTTTTTTGTTTGTTTATTTTTTTTAAAAAAAAAAAATCAGTTTTTTTTTTTTAAAAAAAAATTCATGTTCTTTTTCCTTTTTATTTAATTTAAAAAAGAAACCAGTTTTTCTTTTTTCTTTTTCGTTTGTTTTGTTTTATTTAAAAAAAATATATTTTTATAATTTTCAGTTATTTTTTCGTTTCCTTTAAAAAAAAAATTTCTTTTTCGTTTTTTTATTTAATTATTTAATTTTGTTTTGAAAAAATATTTTTTTTAATTTTTAATTTTTTAATTTTTAATTTTTTAGTTTTAGTTTTAGTTCTTTTTTATTATTATTATTTTTTCAATTTGTAAGGACATTTTTTATTATTCAAAAAAATTTAGGATCATTTTTGTCTTTTTGTTGGTATTAGGGGGGACATTGACCTTTTTTGGTAGCTTGAGAAGGGACATTGACACAATTGGTAGTTTGGAGAGTACATTGACAATTGAGTGGTAGTTTGAGGGGAATATGTGTACTTTTCCTATTTTTTTTTTTAACAAATGTTGATCCAATGGCTACTAGACCTTGTCATGTCAGCTTTATAGCAAATTTGTAGAATATTTATGTGGTAAGGAGCATTACTTTTTTCTCAATAAAAACATGAAATACAAAGAGAGGCTGCCCACCTAACACGTGCAAAGAGGGTTGATGAAGAGAGAGAGAGAAATCAACCTAAAGGTATTAATGTGTTAATGGCCTAACCACATCCAATGCCAGAGTTATTATTATTTTTTTTTAGGGATAAATATATTTTAGCCCCCCAAACTACCACCCTTTCTCCGGATGGCCCTTCAAACTACCAATGCTTAGATTCTGGCCCCCCAAACTACCACTTTCTGATTTTTTGGCCTCATCCGTCCATTTATGCCGTCAATTTTAAACAGAAATCCGAAAATACCCCTCCTACACTTTGAAATTCCCACGGTTAAGGGAGGGGTATTTTTGGGTTTTTGGCTAATTTCTGTTAGAATTGACGACATAAATAGACGGATAGGGCCAAAAAATCAGAAAGTGGTAGTTTGGGGGGCCAGAATCTAAGCATTGGTAGTTTGGGAGACTATCCGGAGAAAAGGTGGTAGTTTGGAGGGCTAAAATATATTTAATCATTTTTTTTATTATAGAGGACACAAGTCATATTACTATTGTTATTCATGTGCCATTCATACGATTTTCGTCAAAATTTCAAATAGAAGTTCAAGATAGAAAGTTATTTGTCATTTATGCTTACCACTTAGAGTTTTAAACCACTTTTCTAATGCTAAAAAAAATAAAAAAAGAGGATGATGAAAAACGGTTGTTTATTCCCCACCAATCATTTTTCTAATGCTAAATAGCTTTCCATATTTTACTCTTCTTTTTTTCTTTTTCTTTTTTTCCTTCTTTGACAATCAGACTTTCCTTTCTGTAACCCTCGTCAGCATCACTTATTAAACCCTAAAAAGGGAGTGGAACAGTGAAGCTGAAGATGATGAAGCAATTCACTGAATTGAAACACTGATCCACTATCAGAATTTTTCTTAACCTTGTAGGTGGTGCCACTTCATTATTTGGTGTAAACCCCATCCAAGAAGAAATCCAGGTTCGAAAGATTGTTGTCCAAGTCATTCAACCAACATGTAGGAAGAACTCCACATGAATAAGCAATTAGCCAAATCAATGACAGAAATGGACTGCATGGATGTATGAGAAAGAAACCGTACAATAAATATGAAATGGGCTCTAAGATTCTTATACATGATAATAAGAATTGGCATAATGGTGATGATAAATATGAATCATGAGTCTACCAGACAAATAATGTTTAAAGGGATTTAAAAATTACTGCATTCAAAAGCTGCTCCATTTAATAGCAGGACCCATTACAAGATGGTCAATGCCAAAGCTTCATGCAAAATCCAGCAGGCACCACTGATGATCTCTTGCTTGAAATACTTTCTGAAAAGGTGTCCGCAAGCTGCTCCGCAAGACATGCTGGATCTTCAATAAAAGTATCAACAAAAACCTTCACAATCCTTACTTCTTGTGGGGTTGCCCTCAAGCTATACCAAGTCAGGAATTTCTGCCTGAAATTCTTCTCTAAATGTCCCTCACACTCTAACCATCTGATTATCTTCACATAATACTCAAAATCCCTGTCTGAAGTACCGTTTGCCGCACACCCCTCATCCCGCCTTTCCATCATTCTCTTTTTCGATGTGCTGCCATCTTGGGGTTCCTCTCCTTTCCCAACCCCATTTTCCACGTCCTGGCTGCATGATTTGGATCTCACATTCCTTCCTAATCCATCCTTTACTTCCAACTTGCATGGAGTGATGGGCAAACCAGCTTCCAAATTACTGACAAATGGCACACATTCCATTCCTGTCCGAACCGGAGAATTTGACCCATCATCAGTGCTCATGTCCTCAATAATCTGCCCATCTTGAGAGCTCTTGTTCTCAATCTCTATGATATCAGAATTGGGCTCAGCACCGGCTGTCCCCATGGCACGTTCCTCATCCAACAATGAAATAACATCTGCTGCGGTTCCCTCTTCACCCATATTAGGGCAGTTCAAAGCATCACCACATAATTTCGCAGAAATAAATTTATCAGTGTCCTTGCTATAATTAAGATAATTGTCTGCTCGGTTATAAGCCTGGTCATTGTATGGAGTAATGTTATTAGTTTCATCCTCCACTGAGGAAGGATTAGAAAGGCTACTACAGTTGGTAGCTGGGCTTTGACTTCTTTCTGTTACAAAGCTGTTTAAGACTTCATCATCAGCACTGCCTGTTGAGAGACAAACTTCACACATACCCAAATCTCTTGTCCCATTATGCGAAATGACTTTAAAACTATACTCTGTAGCTGGAGTTAGTCCAGTAACAACAAACCTTGTATTCGGAGCAACAAGTTCACAAGTAGGTTCTGCTGGATAATTCATATCATGAGTCTTACGATGCCATAAGGTATAACCAACAATATCTTCTGGTGAAGAATCTTCTGAACCCAAAATCACAGTCACAGATGTTGCATGGACATCTACAAATCTGACAATATTGGGAGCAGTCATGTTTGAATCTGTAAATGTTGAAGGGCAAAAAACAGAAGAATCGTTACTACTTTTCCCAATTCTCAATAATTCCAGACACCAAAACCCATCATAAAACATGATATTTCTGGTAGTGAAGTCACAATGTGTGCAACAAGGAAACTTAACAACCTTAACTCAAGTTTTCAATAATTAAAGAAACTAGATAAAAATAAAATTTTACTAGGACTATGTAATTATCTGCATGTTGCCAGATCACAAAAAACCAACTTGACGTTGCCTTGGTGAGATAGCTCACGTAACAAAAGATTACCTTGAATCACGAGATCAGGCAATGGATGCAAAAACGTTTTGGAATGCATAGAGTCCAGTGACTCCACAGCCAAGGCACAGAGTCTCTGAACCTCTGGTCCTGAAGAAAGCCTGTTCACTATACCCCTACCCATCTTTACAGGTAAACCAGTTAAAGGACCCACTTCAGCTTCAAGCTTCTTAACAGCTTCAGCAATGATCTCATAAAGCTTTTGATACTTCTCAGTCCCATTTAAAAGCTTTTGGCTCAAGGACACGCGATAGCACAGTATGTCAACTCGTCTGGTATCCTTTGCGGTCACCAGTTGTTTCCTCCAGCATCTAAATACATTTGCAAAATCAATCTCAATCAGACAATACTTAAGTCTGCTTTATTTTTTGAAAAGAAGTATCAGGGAACGCAATCAATATTGCAGATTAGTGTAATTTCAAATAATATGCTTACTTTTAAATGTTTATCCCAGACACAAGGTGAGCATTCTATATTGAACTTTTATAGGAAAGGTTATTATCATCATGTGTTAATATGACATTAGAAAGTTACTTTCCATAAACCCAGTTCAGGAAAGAGTGAATGCTTCAACTCCTATTCGGCATGTAAAGAAAAACGGCTATTAAAAATTAGCATATTGTAGCCAAGGGCTGCAGGAGAACATTTCTAACCTAAAAGTGCATTTATCCTTCCCAAGAGAGGGTGAGAAAGTCCAAAAAAAAAAAAAGTCAGGGGGTGATAAACTAGATTGGACACTGCCCCATCAACATGTATAGCATAGGGCCTCACCCGACATTAGTGAGATTACTTATAGATTGAAATAAATCAAAGAAATCCATAAACAGTAAAGGTAGACTCGTTCTAATTTTGGTTTGAATTTTTGGAGAGAAATGATATACATTTTTACCAGAATTAGGATGAGGGAGAAAAATAGAGCATCTACCTTTTTTTAAAAAAAAAAAAACAAAAAAATCAATTTTTTCACTCTGTTATCTCTTGTATGAGAACCCTTATTGAATATCCTGAATTATTAAAACATTTCATAAAATATGGGTGAGACCATTAAGATTGATAGAACATTTCCGTATCATAGTCTATCCCATATAATATGTCCCTCAAAAAAAAAAAAAAAAAAAAGAGAGAGAGAGAAAGTAAATAAGAACCCAACAACATATGCTTGACCCTCAAGCCGACGAACATATAATCAAAACTGGAAAACAGACTCCAGTACTTAAACTACCCATCATTGTATAATGCTCAATTTTATAATTAGAGAGAGAGAGAGAGAGAGTGTAAACATATGTGCAACCAATATGGAATGTCACATGAAGCATATGCCCAACAATGCAGCAAATCTACATTTATCAATATATAGCCATCTGAGTTCTATCCTTATTAGGTAATTGCCAGAAGTATCGCACTAAAAAAAAACATAAAAGTGCAGACACTACAATTTGGAGTTGCAGGCAAAGATTAATTTAATTTTCTGTTGAAAACCTTTGATAAAATAGTATGCAAATGACAATTGATCACATGCAAGAAATAAAGGTCAGTTGTGAAAGATTGAGATGTCTAAACTTGTGTGTCTGTTACCCTATGCATAAAATCCTGCCAAAGAGCTCAACAAAAGATTGAAATCAATCAGTTAGAAGTGAAACGTGAAGGACAGCTCAATGGCTTTAATATTGCACCAAAGGATTCCATCAGTGAGAAGTCATTTAGTAAGGTAAGTTTCATAAAAGATTTGATTGTCAGCCATCACCTGAAGTTTCTTAGAAATTCTGTAGAACTCTTCTTTAAAACAAGGAGATATTCAACTAAAGGAAACCTCGCATACAAACAAATAAATAAACTAAAACTAATCAGGTTGCACTACAATCCTATCCCATATCCCTAGACTTCACATCTAGTAGGTCCCGACTCTTGAGCTATTTAAGATCCAAAGGAAGATCCATCTAACGTAAGTTTCCCGCTTATACATTTCTGATTTCATATTATCTAGGTAGGCATTAAAGAAATCCAAGGTGACTTGTCTACCATACAATTATCCATTTCCTTAGTGCTTCCACTTTTTTACATACACATACATGTAATTCATTTATTCCTCAATATAATCCATCCAGCAAAGCTGGTCTTACAGACCATTCAAGAAGATTAATGTTTTATGTTAGCGATGCACCATTCACGTCTAGACACTGATATTATCAAACATCTCAACTAAAAATCTCCCATTATAATCCTATCGAAGAAATAAACCTCAATCACTCCAACCCAAAATTATAGATGGGATCAGGTGAGAAAACATCCAAACTAAATTAAATTTCAAGGGTAATAAGGAAATTAGTGCATGCGGATTAATTAGAACAAGGTATAAAGACAACTTATAGGCCTAAAAAGTACAAACACTTACAAAAGAACGTAAGACCATAGTTCACAAAAGTCCAAAATGAGATGTATATGCATGAATGCCTAAAAGCAACTAGATGGACAATCTAACAGTGCCTATATCACCATCTACTTCAAAAATCCTCACAATTCTTCTCTTTCTCTCTTTCATAATGGCCCATAAAATGCAAAGAGAGAACCTAAACAGTGTAGGTTCCCATTAGTTATACCAAGCTTTCTAATTCATTGAAAACTTCAGAAGTAGGACCACGACTCAGGCAAGAAAGGACAATAGATAAGAAGATGCTTAGCTGAATAGGAATGGGCATTGAAGATAACTCAGCATTGGGAGTCGAGAGAGAACTATAAACCCATTTGAAACCAAATCTGAACCATGTAGATGCCCTGTCTTATCTCATGTATATTGTAAAACTACTTAAGCATTAGAAAATTCCGAGCAATCCTCTGTCAAAATCTGGTTATCAGTAAAACCAAGTGCCCTAGAAGAAACTCAATTTTGACTCTACATGCAATCCTCGAATGGCCTCATTGTTGTTCTCATAATTATTCTCATAATTATTGCTATCAGATGTATGATTTATGCACATTAAGTTCCATTCTTTTTCTAGAAAGTAAAAAGCGTTTATTAGAGACTCCAAGACAGAAAGCGGCGCCACCTAAGTACAAGAAGCACACAAGAAAGGGCACCATAACACAGGAAAAAAAAAAAAAAAAAAAACAAAACTTATGTCTGTAGATATATAAAATCAGTAAAGTCCACAAAGACAACCAAGCAAAAGAAAGGAGATGAAAATCCAATAAAACGAGCTTGGAGGTCAGTTTCTCCACCCTTGCGAACACCATGTGATGCAGCACAACGGTAAAAGACCGAGAAGATAGGAGGAAGAATAAGAAGAGAGAGAGTGAGAAGAGCAAAAGGGGTAAGAGGGAGAAGACAAACAGGAGAATAGGTGTCAATTCATTGTTTATTCATCAAAAGCTGATAACACAATATAAAATTAGATTTAACTAGACTAGGAAAGAACCCTAACCCTAGTGACACTTGGGCTGACAGCCTGCTAAAAATAAGTCTGATAAATAAATAACATAACAGTAGAAATGCAAAAATACCAATAACAAAAGTGTCTCCAGCTCTCAATCACCCAGCCACAAAGTCGTAGGCTGGGTCATCCTCAGTCGTCGGCATCCAAACTCGTGGAACCACTAGCCTGTATCTGCTGTCCGCACCAACTCTCCCAGGGGGAAGAACTCGACCCCATCGAGTGTAGCTCGTGGCAGCTCTGGTAGTACTCCTACAAATCAGGATTAAGTTGTTGCAATGTGTCCCTAGTGATCCATGTGCATTCTGAGTCCGGTCGGCCCCTCCAACAAACTAGGAAACGTTGAACTCCTCCATCCCTGGCAAAAACAACCTACTCATCCTCAATATTTTCTTCATGTGCTAGTGGAAGGGGTGGTTGTATGGGATCAGGTATAGGATGATTGGTGTTGGGGTCAGATAAAGGATCCTCGAAAGTGTCATCTGGGATAACTGGCTGGCCTTGATAAGCAACTAGATCCTCTACATTAAATGTGAGCTAATACTAGGGTCGGGTAAAACATCAATGACATGCATTTGGTCCTACCCGCTGCAACACTTTGAAAGTCCGACACTATGAGCTTGCAATTTTCAAACGGATCCAAATGGAAACCGTTCAGATCTAATCCAGACCATGACATTATCCTCTATATTAAATTCAGTGAGACAGCTACAAAAATCATCTTCAATTTGATACTGGACATTACTTGCTTGAATTTGTTTACTTGTCCCATTATGAAAGTCATGAACATGTGCAAATGCATTGGCTGACTCAGAAACTCTAGCATACGGGGACATCGGGAGAAGGTCTAAAGGTTTGCTAGGCTTATAACCATGTAGAACTGCAAAGGGACTCAAATCCCATTCCTATTGTTGTTGCCCACCAGACATCGCAGAAGATTTCCTAAACTTCGATTAAACACTTCAAACTGGCCCCACTAATTCATATTAGTAGAATGTAAGCTTTATTAGAGTAGCTCATGATTTGGATGTGGATGTCTTTACTTTGTTTTTTAACTTCTTGTATTCCTTTAGATTGAGACAGGGAGGTGAAAACAAGCTTCGTCGAAACCCTTCCAAGAGAGGGATGTTTGGACGTTAGATCTTTCTACATCTTTGTACCTCATGATAGCACCCTCTTCTCTTGGAAGAGTATTTGGCATAATAAGGGCCCTTTGAGAGGCGTTTTTTGCTTGGATAGCAGCCTTAGAGAAGATCCTCACCACGGATAACATAAAGAAACGGCATGTCATTGTGGTTGACTGGTGTTATATGTGTAAGAGTAGAAAGTGTGGATCATCTTCTACACCATTGTGAACTGCTGTTTTCAGTCGTGTTGGGTTAGCTTGGTCATGCCTACAAGAGTAGTAGACCTTTTTACTTGTTGGAGAGGGTTTGGGCGGCAGTCCTTAGAGTGCAGCAGAGAAGATGATTATGTTCTGCCTTTTGTGATGTCTTTGAAGGGAAAGAAATCAAAGAAGTTTTGAAGACCATAGGAGGACAGTGGTGAAGTCTTTTCAAAACTTTTTATCACTGGACAGCTGCTTTAGATCTTAATTGGCTTATCTTTCATGATTTTCTTGACTTTTTTTGTCTCTTTCTAGCTAGCTGTATCTCATGTGTACTTGGGTTGCGCCGTATGTACTTTTAATGATATTTCAATTACTTATCAAAAAAAGATATTGTGATCTTGGGACGACCATATAATTTGACAACCTCATCAAAATAGCGCTTCACAATCTTATAGGTGTCTAAGAGTTCATAACCTATCTCTTCTGGTGGCTCCTCATGAGAATCCACAAAACCCTCTTCAGTGACCACAACAACCATAACAGACTCTTCGTTAGCTTCCCTTTCAAACTCTATGGGACTTATGATGTTCAACCCCCTTTCTGCGGTCGCCTCCTTTTTCTTGCTCTTGTTGGTAGGTCTTAGAGGTAAAGAGTTCATTTGGCTTTTTAACCTTGAATGAGCATGACTCCAACAGCCATAAATTGTGGCATACAAATAAAAAAGGCACATCCTACCCAAGAGGAATGTGAACGACATCACACCATATCTCATCCTTGTAATCGAGAAACTGAATAGGGACAACATCTATTTGTCGCATCTATAGAGGTCGTGTCAACCTAGGATACATTGTATGGGTTAGGGTGGGGGACTAACTTCAAACCTAGGCCAATGACAGTACCTGAAGGGACCGCGTTAATGCAACTCCTGCTATCTATGATAACCTTGCAACTCTTGTCTCCACACTTGATGTAGGCATGGAAGATTGCACTCCTCCAGTCATCGGTCTCTTTAGGTTGTTCGAGTGGACACCTTACCATACCCACCCTAGGTATTTCAAGACCACTCCCTAGCTAACTTATCTGAAATGAGGTAGCTCGAATGCAACCTAGATGGTTAGGAGCGCTCGAGCAATCATCATCTCTAAGTCCTCGAACTCATCTAGGTTAGGCTTAGAGATCTTTTTATCAAGGCCTTCTTCTTCACTTGCATACCCTTGCCCATCGATGACAAGGTCCTTGTTGGAACAGTTAGAGGCCACATGACTGAAACCTTCGCAATTAAAGCATTGAACCCTAGAATGCAGCTTAGGGGTTTCACTAGCCACTCCCTTACCTTTATTATCCTTAACAATCGGAGCACCATTAGGATTGAGTTGGGGGGGGGGGGGGGGGTTTGGAGAGTCCTAACAAGGAACTATTAAGTGAAGGCTGAGACTTGGTTGTAGTGTTCCGATTGTCAGTGCACCTTGTAAACTATTAAAACATCCCTCCAGAAGGGTACCTTCTACCCATCACCAACCTTCATAACAGTATCAAACTAAACCCATCCACTTCTAATAACTTTCTGCAAACCCAATCAATAAGTTAGTACAACCACTCTTCCCCTCCCCTACTATACTTCATCCCAATCACCTTCCTCCAAAGATTGTCTCTCATCCGCAAATCTCCATAACCATTTATCCTTCAACACCCGATTAAATATCCCCACTTAAACCTATTAGCCAATCACATAACCTAAAATAATTTGAGGATGGTGCACACAGAGCCCATGCAGTCCTATAATCAATAACAAATCAAAGTCTATGTTATAACCAAAAGGGCTATTGAAAGCTCAGGAAAAAAAAAGATTATTAAAAAATCATTCTTCGGCAATGGAGGGTACAAAGAGCAGAACAGAACTAAAGCACAATGTTATGCAGTTAACGCCATGAGTAAATTACAACAGAAAAACAGTGTTTATATCCCACAACATAAAGACCATAACAAATAGGATCTGGACCAACAAAATTTACTAGTACATTTCCAGCCACTAAATGTTCATAAGACCACAACAACACCTATATACCAAGTTACTCACAGTAAAATTTTTAACTTTGGCTGTTTCACTTGCTAATAACTAATGCTTAGAACTGTTTTACTATGTCCAATATTCTTAAAGATGGATTTAAGCGGCATAGGGGAAACTTGAACAAATAAAAACGAACATCTTATACTAAGGCACAACTTTATATAGCTCAACAAACATGAGTATAAGAATAGAAATATCAAGTGGGAATATTTACCCAAGCAAATCATTCAGTTTCCCACAAGGTACACAACAAAAGCTTCCATCAACTCCAGCACATTGTCCATCTTGGGAAATTCCAGAACTTTCATGTTTTAGAGCACACTCCAGATGGCAGGACATGCCACATGATTTACCTTGATATGGAGGCTCTGAGCTGCAAATCAACCACAAGCTAGGATCCTTGTTGTCATCATACCGATAACAGATGCAACATGAACATCTTTTGCAAAATGCATCTACTCGACTTAAGATAGCTCTGCAAGCTGAGTTTTTGCAGTATATAGTGTTACCTAAGTCACTGCTACCATTATTGTTCGAAAGATTGTTTGCTGGAGCAGTTAGTCGAGATGGGTGATCAGTTTTCCTCTGCCTTTTGGTAGCTCTTTGGGCAAGTGCAGGGGACGGTTGTTCAAGGTCAATTACAGCTTCATGCCCCCCTGATTTCTTTTCAGATACAATTTTCAAAAGATTCTCTATAATTTTCAACTTCGTCAAGCCAGTATATTTCCTTTCTTTTCCCATCTCTGCACACAGGATTTGTAAAATCTCCTGACGGCTCCATGACTGAAGCATTTCAGAGGCGCCATGTGACCACTTTGATACTTCATAGACTAGTTCTCTCTTCTCCTCCATACTCAACTTGCTGCCTTTCGATGGATCAAGTGTAACCCCTAGCATTGACGAAAAGGAAAGCATATATCAGTATATAGCAAATAGAAAGAAGAGTCAAACAAATCAAAAAAGGTTAGGACTTGAACAAGTTCCTAAAATGAAAAATTAAAGGGTAAAACACTCAAGAAAAAGAGAGCCCATTTGTAGAACAAGAAAAGTCAATCTGAGTCAGAAGAAAGTTGCATCAGAACCCGGAAATTATTAATATTCAGGATGATGTCTTTGATGGAGCTTGAACCCAAACAATTGACATGTCAGAAGGGTAAACCAAAAAGATGATGAGATCATGCGCAAGAATACATAATCAACTATCTCACATGCACCCAAATTGCAGTGAACTAAAATCTATTGGCAGATAATTACAGGAATAACTTGAGAAGCTCAGTGTGAATCATCTTTTGGTTCCCCTGAAAACTTTAAATAAATTTTTTGATTAGTCTCAAAACTTTAAATAAATTAACAAATGGTTGACTCGCATAAACAAAGACACCCCAACTACATCAAATATACTAGATAGGATACAGCTAACCAACTCAAAAATTCAACCACGGCAAAACAGTTTCCAAAGAAATAACACAATGTCATAAGCCATCCGGTAGAAGGTGATCCAGAAACACCAAAATGTCCTAAAAAAAAAAAAAAAAAAGATCAAATTTACCGAAAACCATGGAAACCCACAACCTCCAATCAACACCCAGAACATTAAAAATCACAAACAGCACAAGTTCTGCAATCTGAATGCCATGCAGATTAGAAATCCTTCAAAAGATTTGATTCTTAGCACCTCAATAAGCAAAAGATGAATCCAGACATTATAACTTCCAAAAGAACAATCTAAAAACCAATCTACAAGAATCAGAACCCAGAAACGATTGCAAAAAAGTTATCTGCATAAAAACAAAATAGTGATTAGAAACAGACAATAAGAGAGAAAAGGGGTTTTACCCTCGAAAGAAGAATCCATGGCCAACGCTGTTAAAAATGAAGAAACCAATCAGCCCAGCACATTACCAACCCAAACCCAACTTATCTGAACCTGTAAAGGAGAGATGGAAAGCCTCCTCAGGACACAACTACAGAAAACCAATAATGGTAAAGAAAAAACGTATATATATACATACACACAAAAGAGTTTTGACCCATTTATAAATTATAAAAAATTATAAAAAAAAAAAACAAGAATTTGACCCATATAAAAGGAAGAAAGAGAGTGAAAGAGAATGGAATAACATAACCAATAAAGGACAGTTGAAATTCTGCCACAACCAACGAATCCATGTCTCCCTATCTCTTTCCTCTGGGTTCTCTTGGTGCGTTTTCCTTTGGTTTTCAGGACCCTAAGCAGTCGTGAAAGGTAGAGAGATTCGAGGACGACCCATTCCTCCCTTCCCCTTCGATGAATGAATGGGAGGAGAAGGAGAGAGCGTTTCTATTTACGCTACTTTTTTTAGAGAGAGAATGAGGAAGGAAAGGTTCCAAAATCAATGCTACTTAACAACTTTTACTACCCTATCTATCTACCTACGAAATTTTATTTTTTTTCCTTTTTTTTCCTTTTTTTTCTTTTGCACTTGCACTGTTGCACAACTGCAAAAGTGGCTGCATCATGTTCATGCATGCCTAATTTTTTATTTTTTTTTATTTTTTTATTTTATTGCACTTGTGACTTTACGTTACTTTTCCTTTTATTTTTTGTCCGTATGCTAATCGTCCGACGTGCTAAAATTACTAACCTAACCCTCGGCCACTTTATTTTTCTTGATGATGTTTAGTGAAGGAGTTTGGGCTTCTGAATGGTTAATTCGTCCGTCCAAATACAAATTATTTTAGAGGGAGTCTAATACTATAATGAACACCTTTTTTTTTTGTTTTTAGTCTTATCCTAATCCCTTGAGTGTTTGTGCACGTCATGACGTCATAAAATATTAAAATGCAATACTAACCCTCATTTTATAATTAAAAAACAACCCAAGGTTTCATGGCAAATATCTTTATAACATCATATTTTTTTTTTTTTTTTTTTTTTAAGAATGACTCACTTCAAGTTATCTCACCCTTCCTCTTAAGGTTTATAGACCTCCGGCCAATAATTCATTACTAATGTGGAGATTCTCCTTAAGTTTGTTAGAAAGGCACATGTGGGGCATGGAGGTGTTTGGCGTGAATAGACAGTTAGTTAAGCTGATGGGATTCCTAATCAGCTATTGGGAGCTGCATTTGAGAAACCAAACATCCAAGTCATTGCTGAGTCGTTTGGGTCGTAATCCTATAGGCCCTTCGGATTTTGATCATAGGCCGTCAGCCTAATATGCCCTTGGCTTAGGGGTCCTTGGCTTTCTTAGTAATTTCTAGTGGGTGGCTCTTATTAAAGGGATTATCCGTAGTTGAGTCTTTCAATTTATCTCATAAACTCGCTAGTTTGTGGATCTTATCCCAATTTAGTTCTTTCATAAAGTTCATCGACTTGCGCAAAATCTTACTAAGTAGACCACCTCTTCGGGTAAAGTCCATGCTCCCAATTGTTATTATCCCTATATGTGATCTTAATCATCCTTAGGGTGCTTCATATTTTCCTCATTATGTCCTTTGTTTTATTTGTTTTTCTTTCTGTTTGTCTTGTTTGCTTCAGCTTTTACTTTTTTGTTTCATTTGCTCATCAGAAGAAAAAGAAAAAAAAATCCGAGCAAAATGCAGTGTTCTTTTCCTATTTTTATATAATAAAAATAAAATGGGCACTTCATGCATGTGCTAGCAGCTAGATGCAAGGGCCTCATAATTAAAGGCATATAGTTTTGGATGCACCAATGACATCGACGGAAAGAAGGATCTATATGTCTATTCACAAGCAGCCCTGAAATTATTCAGGGTCGTTTTGTTGCACCAACGAGACCAAAAAAGGAGGACGGGTTCCGCCCGCAAATAACTGCCCTTTTCTTTTTTCGCTGAATTAACTGTCAGAAGGCAAAAAGTGCACCAAGGAAAATAAATATAAATAAAAATAAAAAAGCCAAAAAGTTGACTTTTTTTTTTAAACGAACAACTTGACTTCTTATTTGTAGAATGATAGTGCTCCCCACGCCAACCATAGCCTTATAAGTGTGTTATCTTACTGGACCTTATTTTAATTATGGTTGTGATGTTGGGTGGTTTTCTTGTCTTATTAACGAAAAATAAGTCCTTTCTTTATTGAATAATGTTCAACTTCACACTATACCCACCCCACAATCACTACTATATTCACGTGGCATGAACTAATAGCTCTTAATTTTGTTTTTAATAAAAGCTAATCCATATATTACTAGCTCTTATCATGTAAGCATCATGTAATTATGATATGATTGTGGTGTAAAAGATTGCATTTCTCTTCTTTCTTTCGTGGAAAGAGATCCTCACTTTAAAGATAATGGCAGTGGAATTATGCAAAGCATTTGATGCATAACGAGACAAAAATAAATTGATCATTTAATTTTATTTAGATTATAAGTTTTATTTAAAATTTAAGTATGAGCTTAACCCAAAAGTACTTAAGTTGTTTGTAATTTAATAATGGGTTTTGGCTCAAAATCAGTTACATCTGGGTTAGAATTAGAATTTAGTCTTTTATGCTATTTAAATATAATGTTCTATTTTTTTTTATTTTTAACGAAAGATCTGAGTATTTTATTGATCAAAGATCACGAGCATAAAGCTCTTACATCACAAAATATAAAGCTTTGTAAAATCATAACCACATGCTATGAGGTTACAAAGTCATAGATACAAACAAAATTTTTACAATAAAATATTTTCTATGACTTTCATCTTCCGCTAATACATGTATAAAAATAGTTAAAGAGCAAATATGTTCCGAGCAGACTAGATCTAAAACAAGAGTAACCAAATATCCTATAAAAATTTATTTAAACCAGCCGAGAGAGATAATCCCTCACACTGAATTATCCAGGCCGTGAGAGATAACCTCTTAAATCGAACTATCTAGGCCGTGAGAGATAACCTCTCACACCTGACTAACCTGCATCTCATAGATCGTTCATGGGGGTAGATCTATAGAGAATAAAACTCTTATTCAAAACAAAAATACAACAAGCAAATAGTAGCAGCAGCCACTGAGGTAGATAGACGGATGCATAGCAGAAATGCTAAAATTGTTGATTTGGTCGGAAAACACCTGCAAACAAAAGAACAAAAAAATCATAATGAGAGGAAAAGAGCAGGAACAGAGAGTAAAAAGAAAAAAGAAAAAAGATGAGGAAGATGAATCAGATCTACTCCCTAATTTAGTGTAGAACTAAATGATTCTTTCATAAAATATTCAAAAGACATATATACTATTCGAAAATACAACTTTATGTTAGATTATGTTTAATGGATTTCTTAGTTTTTAATCTTTTATTATCTTTAGGCTCTGGTTTAATCCATTATTATCGTTATTCTGATAAGATTTTACGTAAAAGTAAAATTTATCTTTATTATCATTATTTGGATAAGATTTTACGTGAACGAAAATAAAAAAAAAAAAAAAATAAAAACTTTTAGCATTACTCGTATTTTTTAATTGATAAAGAGAAACATATCTTCAGCCTTTGACGCGAAGGCGGTGATTCCGGTGAATGATGTTGACGACACGGGATTTTCGCGTTATCGATGTTTCCAAGGCGGTTTACATTACAAGAAATGAGAAGCTGCTATTTTTGGAGGCGTTCAACAAGTATGGATAAGGTCCTCTCGTTGATTCTTGTGCCAAATGAATACTTAACACGTATCCTTCTACTTTTGGCGGTTGAAATGGCTTTTTCTATGATTCACAGCTTTTAAGGCTTTTAAGCTCATGAAATTAATGAAAAATCTTAATGGTAGACCGTAGACGTACCGAAAGGAGTTGAAACGTCAAACACTAAAACACTCATATTACAAATTTTAATAGTCTCTAAGTAGAAGGGTAAAAATACGGATGCAGACGTAGATATAATTATTAGTAATATTTATATTTGTGTAATGTGATTATTATTTTTAAGTATATGTATCTGTATCATATGAAGTAATGATCGTTTTTGATAAATTGATGTTCAATATTAAATAATGCAGTTGTTGCTATATACAAGTTTAAATAAATTAATATTTCACTTGTTGTATAATTTACGATTATTAACCATAGGCATAGATAGTCATTGTCTTTTAGAGTAATAAGGATTTGGATTACCAAAAAAAAATAGTAAATATAATGAAGAATGACTTTGAGATGATAGTGAAACAAACAAACCTAATAAAACCTAAAGGTTAAAAACTTAACAAATTCAAAAAAGCTTTGTTTTAATGAATTTAATTAAATATATATTATATATAAAGAGAATGAGGTCGCGGTTATTAAAAAGACTATATTTTGATAACTGCATCAGCATCCACATATGCAGATAACGGATGTGAGCAGTTATTATTCGCCCTCATTTTCACCCCTAGTCTTGAGAGTCGTAATGGTTTAAAGGGTAAGTAAAGTTTTCTAAGTGATTTTTAAAAACAAAGTTAAGCGTTTGATAAAATCTCAGGTTAGCCTTTAAAATTTTGTGTTTTAAAAAAAAAAAAAAAATCTTCTTGTCTGCAAGACACAATTTTTAAAACGTAATTTCTAAATAATTTACTTTCTGCGATTTGGTTTAAAATCAAACTTTTTATCTATGAAATCGCAATCTCAAACGCACCCCTAATTAAAAGACCTAACAAAAAGGCTGACTAATGATTAAAGGGTCAATTGCAACTTTATTTAAAAAAAAAAAAAAAAAAAAAAAAAAAAAAAAAGGTTAAAGAACATTACAATTTACAACAATTGAAGTCAAAATTCACGGAGTAAGTGGAAAGTTTCCAAATAACTTAGTGCTTACGTGACACATACAGCTCATGCCCAATGACGTCGCAGTAAAGTTTGATCTAAAAACTACGTGGAGCAGCCTAATTGGGTGTCAGGAAAATTTCATGGGTTTGAAAATTGACGAATGCCTAACAGGCCGAAAAGTGATTAGCTGTAGATAATTGGGCGCCGACAAATAAATTTGTGAGAAAGGTTTCAAATGAATGGATAGATAACGGTAGATCAAAGACAAAGCCTTAGCTTTTTTTAAATCTTTATTTATTTTTTAAATGTAGGAAAACATATTAAAAAATTATTTGCAACAAAGTTTTTTTTTGGTGATTCCTAAATTTAGGAAATACCAATAAAATTAAAAGTGCTATATTTCCTTAACATTATTTTAATACAAAAATATTTTCTCTTTCCTTCCTCTTTCATCTAGCATTTATTTAAAAGAATATTTAAATCATTTTCTTTTTTCTAACATTTAATTTAAATAATATTTAAATGATAGAAGAAAATGATAAAATAAGCTATTGTAAAGTTTATTTAAATAGGGAAGCAAAAACTAGTTTGATTCTTTAAATTTAATGAAAATCAATGCTTTAAGACCTATGTCCTTCTTGTTTCCTCCCAAAATTGACGCAACTTTTAAAATTTTCATTTGATCAAAATTTAATGGTGATCTATTACAAATCTAATTGCAATTTTTAATGCTACATCAATTTTAGGAAAACATAAAAAAAATACATGAATCTTACCTCTAACATTATTCAAATGAATTAATATGGCTCGGATGGGGTTTTCTAGTAGATGGTAAGGAAGGAAACCTACGTACTCTTTTGCTGCATGTCTACCTTACATCAACTCACTAGCGTCAGGATCATCAACTCACTGGTCTTACTATTTCTGATACCAGGAGCATCAACTCTCTGGCCTTACACTTGTTCTGACCCCAGGAGCATCAACTCTCAGGTCTTACTCTTGTTCTACTTGCAATGACTCAACCCCAGGATTTGTCATTCAGCGTTCATGTTCTCATTATTCTAGTGCTGCCACACTTTTCGTGCTTAATGCTCATGTTATCTCACATGCAACACATCTCAATTCATACTTTTGCATCATTCATCACCTTACATGTTATCCAACATGCAACACAATTAATCTTATAAAACATTTCTAAAATCATCATCATACATATCACACATGCATATCAATTCATCATCATACATGTTATCACACACGGGGGCGGAGCCAACCCCCCCAACTTGGGGGGGGGGGGGGGGCAAATTGAAAAAAAAAAAATTTGGGGAAAAATTTTAATTTTTTTAATTTTTTTTTTTTGGGAGAACCTTGGGGCTTGGGGGGGCCCCTTAGTGGCTCCGTCCTGATCACACATGCATCTCATCCCAATTCATGCTTTTTCACAATATTTCATCAACACATGCTATCACATATGCAATTCATCTCATCTCAATTCACATGTCCTCAAACATAACATCACATAGTTCATCAAACCATATCTCAATCATCATCTCATAATCATAACTTAAATCAACATTTCAAAATCATATTTCATATATTCAACTCAACTAACATTATCTCAACATTAACAGGTCATATTATTTCCTTGGTATAAAACGTAATAAGTTCTTAGTAAGTAAAATACTCACTTTGGCTGTTTGGTTTATGGCTTAAAGAAGAATTTTCAACCAAACTTTCACAATGTGTTTCTGTATGAGAACCACCGGTGGAGGCACATTAGAGGTTGGGGGGACCATGGCACCCCCCAAAAAGTTTGCAAGCTTTTAATTTTTTTTTTTGAGTTAAGCATCAATGCCCCCCCCACACACACAAAAAAAAAAAACCAAATATACAGTCAGTAGATCTTCTCCAACACGCAAAGCCAATGTCAATCAAAGAATCACACTATACAAGAAAAAAAAAAAGGACCGCTTTGGAAACACCACGAGGTCCACGATCTGGCTGTGCATCCACCGTAGGCCATCCGTCTACTGATCCACGTACCACCAGCAGCAGTCAACACTCACATTGTGAGTTATCTGCTCTAACTTCTCTATTTTGCTTTGAAATTTGGGGCTTTTCTAAAAGGAAAATCCGTAGGTGTAATCTGTGTTTGATTATGTGATTTATTTGAGATGGTGTGAGGTTGAAGAGTAAAGACAATGAAGATTGAAGAGAGAACTGGCCTGAGGAGAAGATTGGGGTTTGAGGTTGAAGAGAGAAATTATAATAGGAAAAAAAAAATGAAAGGTTGAGCCTGAGGGGCGTCTGTCGCGTCTCACTCCTGATACTCTAATAAATTCTGATCTGATTCATGAAGAAGATAAGGATAAAGGACTTAGGAACGAACACCTTTTAAAAGAAGGAAAATAAAAATAAAAATGAAAGGCTGAGGGGCGTCAGGCGTACGAGTGGTGGGAGTAGGACCATATGTCTCTTGACTCCTTGATAGTTGAGATTCTAGTGTATTCCTCCATTTTCTTCTTCTTCTTCTTCTTTTCTTTTTTATTATTATTATTTTAAAAAAAAAGTAGTGTACTCCTTGTTTTTGTTGTTTTCTTTCAAAGTATATATATATATATATAAAATAAAATAAAATAAAAAATTGAGAAGATCTGAAGATGACCGACTTGGCCACTTGAATATTTGTCTTTTGATTTGTGTTGCTATATTTGTTTTATTGATAGAATTTTTTATATTTGTGTAGTTATATTTCATTTGTCTTGATTTGTCCAATTAATCAAATATGTATTGCTATATTTGTTTTTAATTGATATAATTTTTTTATATTTGTTTTTATTGGTTTGCAGCATTCAACTAGCACATTATTGTCTTTGGTTTGTTTTCAAGAAATCCCTCAAGCTCAAAACAACGTTGATTCACGGAAAAGTACTCATTTTTCTTAGATCCTATTAACTGTGCTTAGTTTATTTGTCAAGTAATTTATATTTTTTTTGTGTTTACTATTTTGGCTACATTAATATTTTTAATAATCACTTTGATTATTGGATTTTTTTTCCTAATTTGATGGGTTTGATTTGGTTAATTATTCATTGTTTTTTCGCTTGTTAATGCTAATAAGAACAATTACAAGCAAAAAATTCTAACAAAAATCTTATATTTCTAAGTACTTTTTGGTTAATTTATTAATCTATAAATTTTTCTTACAACTTAGAAAAATATGAGTAGACAAAAAACAATTGATTCATTCTTTAAAAAAAAAAATACGAGTCATTCAGAGGTTGATAGTGATGCACCTTTAAATAGACCGTTAACAACGGATCTAAATGTTTCAGTGACTGATAAGTGGCCTTTTAAATGTCCAAAAATCCTTCTTGAAAAAATTGATGCCACCTCTTTGGAACGTGATCCAGGAAAACGTCCGCAAATATGAGAATTTCCTGTAAACTTACAAGATGAAATGTGACGTGCTTATCTTAGAGCTAGCCCATGTCAACATATTCTTAAAGCTACAGAATATCCAGCTTCAGGACAGGATAATCATCGTCATCGATTTCAAGCTTCTTGGTTTCAAACATACTCAAGTTGGTTGGAGTATTCAGAATCAAAAGATGCCATATTTTGTCATCCATGTTACATTTTTGCTAAGAAATCGACAGGCCGTACGGCATCAGATGCATTTACAGTGAAAAGTTTTAAGAATTGGAAAAAATGTGAATCATGGAATGAATTGTCCTTTAATGGGGCATATGGGGACAGATCCAAATTCACCACACAAAATTGCGGTGAAATGTTGTAAAGATCTAAAGAATTATTCACGGCATATTGGCAAGTTAATTGAAAAACACTCATCATGAGAAATTGAGAATAATCGATTGCAGCTTAAAACCTCAATAGATAGTGTTCGATGGTTAGCATTCCAAGCATGTACATTTAGATATTATGATGAAAGCTCTGACTTCAAAAATGAAGGTAACTACATTGAATTGATAAAGTTTTTAGGAACTTATAATGATAAAGTTGCTAGTGTTGCCTTGACAAATGCTCCACAAAATGGCAAATATACATCACCCCAAATTCAAAAAGAAATTTTGTATGTATTTGTAACTAAAAGTGCGAGATGTGATTCGCAAAGAAATTGGAGATGCCAAAGTTTGCATTATTGTTGATGAAGCTCGGGATGAGTCAAAAATGGAGCAAATGACAATTATTTTGAGATTTGTTGATAGATATGATTTTATTCGAGAGAGATTTTTTCATATTGTCCATGTCAAAGATACTATTGCATTAACTTTAAAAAATAAGATATGTGATGTCCTTTCTTGTAACGACCTGATAAGTGATGAATGTTACACATTCAAGCCCCTTAATTTACATATGTTAAGCTCATAGTTTTGTTATAGTTTGATGTTTTGTGTTATTTTTGTGTTTTCTTGTATTTTACAGGTTTTGGAAGAAAATCCATCAAATTCCAAGATTATAATGAAGTCAGCAAACTCACTTTTTGGATAGATTCAATTCCAATCAATTTTGAATTTAAGGAAAGAGAAGTTGGCAAAAATTCGTTATTTTCGGAAAGAATCCAGAATGAGCACGTTTCAGTAATTTAATCATAACTTTCGATTCAAATATTAGATTGCAACAAAATTTGTGGCGTTGGAAAGTTAAGAGAAAATTAAACAAATATGTAAGAAATAGGTTTTTCCTAATTCGGACGTTTACCATGCCAAAATCGCCCCGCAATAAGAGACCGCAAATCTGTATGAATTTTGGAATCATTTTCCTACTTGGATAGAAATTTCAGAAAATGAAAAGACTTGTAATTATTCTATTTGGATTAGAAGACCTACTTAGAATTGTAATAAGAATTCTAGAGCTTCTCTAATCCCTATAAATAGGCCTCTAGCCTTTGAAGAAAAGACACACAAGCTTTGAGGAAGAATTAAAGGCTACATCAAGAAAGAGGTTCTTTTTTGTTTTTATTTTATTTATTTATTTATTTTCTGTATGTATATAATTTTATTTTATATTAGTTATAACTAATACTTTAGTTAGGGCTCGATTGAAGCCCTAATTATGTCTCGTTAAGGTTTTCAATTGGCGTCTTTGCTACAATTCATATATTGATGCTTTACTTGATTATTTCCTATTTTCTTGAATTCCTCTCATGTTTATACTTGATCATCATATGCATGTGGTATGAATTTGTTATTTATGTTAATTTGGATGACCGAGTCCTGGGCATAATAAAGTAACAAAAGAACCCCATCACAGGTTCTTGGATTAATCAATATAAAGACAACTGGAATAGACACCATGTTTCAATCTGAGTGTGTTTACCGATTTCCATAAATTTATGCTTTTTTGAAGAACAACTTAGTAGATACCATGTTAAATCCTTCAATGAAGAAAAAAGTTAGAGTAGATACCATACCTAACTCGTTGCTCAAGGAAATCAATAGCTTTATGAGAAGATACTATTCCCTTGTGGCTGGTAAGCATTAAGTATCAAGTTATGATGGTAGCATTGACATTGTGAATCTTAATTGAGTATGATTAGCGGTGGATATCGAAGCCCTACCTTATTTCATATTATAGTTCTTCAATATTTTTCTCTTCTCTTATTTGATTTGATTAATATTTTTATTGCTTTTCACTCGTTTCAATTATTAAGGAATTCTTTTTAAGCATAATTTACCAATCCTCGTGGGAATGATCTCGTATTTGCCTACTATACTATCGTTTTGATCTTGTACACTTGCGAGTAAAACGTACAAATATTTATCTATTTATTTAGGTAGATATTTGCACAACACGACCTTAAAATTCAGAATATTCGAGGTCATGGATATGATGGAGGTAGTAATATGCGTGGTGAATAGAATGGGCTACAAGCATTATTTTTTAGAGAATGTCCCTATGTGCATTGCTTTGCTCATAAGCTACAATTAGCTTTGGTTGTAGCATCTAGAGAAGCAAAATCTGTTCAACAATTCTTTGTCAATTTGAATTTTATTATCAACATTGTTGTTGGTTCTTCAAAACGCAATGATGAATTGCAATCTGCTCAAGTTGCTGAGATTGAAAGTATGATTGCTTCTAATGAAATTGAGACTGGAAGGGAGGCAAACCAAATTGGTACTTTGCAACGACTTAGAGATAATCGATGGTCTTCTCATTTTAATTTTGTTTGTAGCTTGATAAAAATGTTTCGTGCAACTTGTTCAGTTCTCGACATTATCTCAAAGGAAGGAACCAACTATTCTCAACGCGGTGATACTGAAGCGGCTTATATGGTATTAACATCATTTGAATTTATTTTAATCTTGCATTTTATGAAGCAGATTATGGGATTTACTAATTCTTTTTGCCAAGTTTTTCAACAAAATTCTCAAGATATTTTAAATGCCATGACTGGAGTTTCAACTACAAAATCACTTATTTGGAATTTGAGAAATGAAGAGTGGAAGCATTTCCTTAATACTGTTAAATCATTTTGTGAAGAAAATGAAACTAATGTTCCTGATATAAATGCTCGTTACACTAGAGCTTGAGGTAGATCATGTTGCCAAAATGAAAAATCTTCCTTGACAATGGAGCATCATTTTATAATTGATATATTTACTGCTGTTAGGGATGCAAATAAACCAGTCCGTTCGATAATCAGCTCGATACCCGCTAGGTTTAGCCCAATCTGAACTCGAGCTCGATACTATAAAAACTTGATCGTTACTGTAGAAACTCGCTCGATTAATAAGTGATACATACCCGACTCGCTCGACAAAACTTGATAGGGGCTCATGAGCTCAGCTCGTTTAAAGTTCGAACGGATCGCTCACCCGGCTCGTTAGTCTGACTCGTTAGTTCGTTCATATCTTACATATATATTAGTAAATAGTAAATATAGTATAATATATATATTGTATTACATATTAATTATAATACTTTGATAACAATATTTAATATGTTAAATTAACATATTAAGTTATTAATAGTTAGTATATATTAAATAGTTATCATATATATATATATATATATATATAAACACATATCACATCACACATTGTTAACAATAATTATATATTATACTTATATTATAGTTACTTAGTTATATAGAATATATTAGACTTACTATTTGTTCACATTATACATATACCATAGTTGGTACTCTTTAGTTATATATAATAACATATTGTTAATTTGTTACTTATAAACTATAGTTATGTACTATATTTTATAATATGCCTTATATAGTTACATATTATATATTTATGTTATTAATAAATGCATAGAAGTTGTTCATAAACTTAGGCTTGAATTTTGCTTTGATCACTCATTGAAAAATTTAATAGTCTACCTCAAGCTCTAGTTGAGCTGAGCTTGTTGAGTAACCCGGCTCGGATCGAATGTCAATTTTAATGAACTCGAGCTCCCCCGAGTTTTAAATGATCTGAGCTTGAACAAGCAATTTATAGCTCAGCTCGAATTCGAGCTCGACTATTTAAGCTCGACTTATAAACGTCTTGAAGTTGCTGATTGTAAAGGCAGGCCTTTGAAGTTAATGGCTTAACCACATAAATATTAAATAGTTACAAAGATAAAATGAAATTACTGAGCCGATTTATTTGAAGTTGTTGGTTTAACCAACCTGGTGATATGAAGCTCAATTTATTGTATTTGTGTTAATTTGATTTGTAATAGTATTTGTTTACATTTGATTTGTAAGTTTAGTTTATTTTAATTGTATAAATTGATTCTGTAATTATTTTTTGAGAATTAATTAATAAAATTTGTTTATTTAAATTTAAATTTTAAAAATTAAATAATCTTACTCGAGCCAAGCTCGAGCTCAATCTTAGCTAATATGCGAACTCGAGTTCGAGCTTGCACAAGGTTTACCCCTTGATAAGCCGAGTTTGAGTCCATTTTCTCAAATCATCACAAAAACTCACTTCCAGCAGAGAATATGCATTCTACTTTAGCTAACCCAATAGTTTATTATGTTCATATGTATATATATCTTCTCTCTCCTTTCCCGCCAATCACTTCTTCATTTTCCTTTTCCTTCCAAGCAAAAAACTATACCCTCCCTTCCAAATCTCTCATAGCCTCAAATCTCTTCACCTTCTTTACCTTCACTCTTTCCAAATCTCTCATGTTTTCACCTTCCCACAGCAGATCCACACCCCCCATCCCCCTGCTGCATCGCAAGAGAGAGAACGAGACTGAGTGAGATTTGCAGTAAAAAATTGATATCTCTAAAAAAAATCATCTCTCTCAAGATCAGAGATTTGAGGCAAAAAAAAAAAAACAGAGATTTGACCCACCCCCCTCAAATCTCTCTCACGTTCTTCATCGTCTTGCAGTCGGAAATAAAAAATCATCAGTGCAAAAATCGGAAGCTGTTGTCAACCAAGAATCATCGGTGCAAAAATTTGAAGCCGTTGTCAACCAAAAATCATCAGTTCAAAAATCCAATGCCATTGTCAACCTAAAATCATAAATGTAAAAACAGAAAAGTACTGGTGTAGGTATACCTCGGAGATGACAACGGAAAATGACTCTTGTATAATAGTTGTGCAACTGTTGTGCAAGGTCTTAGAGACATGAGATGGGTCCCATGTGGTGGGTTCCGCCACATGAATCCCAGGTGGAACCCATCCATATCTCTAAAATGGTGCACAACAGTTGTGCATCAATCACTTCTATACGATAACACAAAGAGATGGAAAACAGAAAAGAAAAAAGAAATGAATAAAAAATAAAAGTCAAAGTGAAAAAATAATAATCTAATGGTGTAGGGAAAGATTAAGAGAATCTCTTGTGTGATGAATTTGTATAAGGAAGAAAAAATATATTTTCATTTCTTAAATTTAGGAAAAATGGTCAGGGTATGTTGTTAGTGCTCTAAGCAAATTTGCTTGTGGAGATGTAAATGTTATGTTGTTGTATGAATTTTTGCTTATGCTGAGAATAGAAGATGTATTGTCATGTAATTCATGGAAACGAATTGTGTAATTTTTGTACTTTATGAGTAATATTATTTTATTTATAATTAATGAATTACAATTCTGAATTTAACATTCACTCTTTTTAGAAGAAAAAAATAATTATTAGGATGGAGATGAGTGGATTACCATAAGAATAAACCTTCTGACTTTTATGAGTAGGGGTGTATAAGTGAGGCCGTTATTAACCGTTAACCGTTAACTACTAATAATCGCAGCTGCATAATCGCCTAAGTCGGTTGCAGTTAAAAGTTTCAGGAGTAAGAAAAAAAGGGTTAATAACCGTTAATCGGTTTAATATATAATAATAAAATATTAAAAATCCCCACCTCGGATAAATTCTCGCATGATTTTGTAGTAGCAAAAAGTTTTTCTCTTGTACATATATTGGTGACCATAATAGGGAATCACAACAAATGGAAGAAAATTACATCTCGAATTTATTTCTGTTTTGCACGAACAAATGCAACCAAAAGCCCTACTGTAATTTTTTTCCCTAATATTTTTGAGGGATTAATCTAGTAATTATTAAAAAAATAATAAAATAGGTTGCTTCTTAAATGGGATAAAGCCACACAGCACGAGACACATGGAAATATTTCACACGTTGATCTAAATGAGATAGGCCCACACTGATCCATGCACAGACTGGTAATTTAAGGTTGAGATTTATGAATAACAAATATATGAAAGTTATTAAATATAACAAATACTGGAAAAATCTTGATGTATGTTGGTTAAGTATTAACAAACATGGTATTGAAAAGCGGTCGGTGATTAATAATCTTTAATAACCACGGAACCGTCGATTGCGATCGAGAGAGAATAACTGCAACCGCAACCGTTTGTACGCCGCTAACCATGACAATAAAGAAAGAATAAAAAAGAATATTTAAATGGAGTACAGAGAGATTATGAATCTTTTTGGATTGTGTTTTTTAAAAATTGGGATTTGAAATAATAGAAAATGCGCGTTTTCAAATAACATGCAATTGAGTATTTTTTTTGAAAACGAACAAATTTAAAAGGCTAAACTGCAATTTTGCTAGACGTTTAACTGCGTTTTTAAAAATCACGTATTCAAATCGTACATTTTAAAATCGGTCTTTTTAAATCTCATTTTTAAAAATCACAAATCTAAACGGACCTTAAAAATATTTGTTCTGAAGTACTTTTGAAAAGTGGCTTGATAAACTAGAAGATGTGAGTTCCTTAGCCAAACTTTTGCTAAATAATAACTAGTTCACTTGGTAGTTATGCAGGATTGGCCAAGGCCCAACACCATCATCGAATTGAAAGGCTTTTTGGGCCTCACAAGCTATTAACGCAAGTTTGTTAAAGAAAGATTACATTCTCTCCAAACTTGTCCATCCCCTAGCTTTATATGAGTAAGGCCCTTGGCCCTTCTAAACAATGGTGATCCATATTTGCATGCAGGGCAGAAATTTCAGATCAAAATCGCCCAAAGGAGTTTCAATATCACGACAGCGTGGGTCTCCTGAATTGAAAATTATTTCAGGACCCACTGGGCTTAACTTTGTGTGATCATGGCTTCAAGGTGTGAGCAACGAACGCCACGAAGAATTATCATGTTAGAGCATTAGTAGAAGTTTTTCTTTTCTTTTTTTTTTATTTTTTTATTTTTTATTTAAGGAATTAAATCACTTTCTTACTTTCTTATTTAAATGCATTCTATAATAGATTCCCTTATGATTTCCTTTAAATTAAATGCAAAGAGAATGAGAGAGCAAAAAAAAATCATTTAAATATTGTTCCAAATAAATCCTGCTAGAGGAATGAGAAGGGAAATATAAAGTTTTTTTTTTTTAATATATATATATTAAAATGATGTTAATGGAAGCACTTTTACTTCCTTAGATGTAAGGTACAATTTTTGGTTATATTAAAGTTTATTTAGTTTAGGGAACAATAAAGGAATCTGATTCAATGGTTTTTTTTTTTTCTTAATTTTATTTTTAATAGTTTTCTCTACATGCAAGAAAGAGAATGAGATTTAAAGAAACTGTTGATATTGCTCTTAGAGACGAGTTACTTTGGTTACTGCTATACAAAAACGGTGTAGTTAATTATTGCTACAGATTCACCCTTGAGTTATCCAAGTTTTTCTCCATGTTAACCTCAATAAACCTTCCTCTGTTTGTTTCGGCGTAAAGTGTTTTCAGCATTTTTCGGTGTTTGGTGGGGGTGAAAATAATGCTCAACAGAAATCATTTTCAGTTTGACCATAAAAACCTCTTTAATTTTTGAAAAACAAAAACTATAAATCGTTTTTCGGATTTAAACCCTTCATTTTTGTGCGAACGTTCGTTGGGATTTGCCATTAATGGGCATTTGAGTTTGTTGGCAGCTCGAATCTACCGCCGAAGGTCCCGAATTTTAGTATCCGATTGCCGAAATCTGGCAGCACTCGTGCGGATTCTGACGATGGTCGGCCGTCGGAATCCTGCCAGTGTTGGAATTTGGCGATCTCCGGCCGCCGTCGCTGGATTCCGGCGAACAAGATTCCTGCCAGTTTTGGCTGGAATCAGGCCAAATTGGCCGGTTTCCGACTAGTACAACCAGAGTCCGACCATATTAGGCCAGATTTTGGCGAATTTAGCAGGAATCCGATGACGGCGACCAGACGTTGTCGGATTCCGTTTTTCGCCGTTGATTTTTTCGTGCAAGTCAAATGCCGAAAAATATTTTCGAAAAAATCATTTTTTCTAAAAATAATTTCGTCAAAAGTATTTTATAATAAAAATTATTTTACGTCGAATCAAACAGTGCATTAGTCTATGCTCTAAGCTTACAAATTCTACATTTTTTTAACTTGGAACTGTTTTTGGTTTTTTTTTTTTTTTTCTTATGAAAAATCAACAGGTAAGCTTAAGCTTCTCCCCTACCGAAAAGTAGAGTAAATGAAGAATTGGTGTTGGGCGATGTGTAGAAGCACCTATTATGATAATTAATTATGTATACGGCAAAGGCAAAGGCAAAGCTCTTCGCACCCGTCCTATCAAAGGAAGCTCCAAGCGGTTCCACCGCATGTGTCGATGAGCCAGCACGTGCGGCCTCATTACTAAATGATTATCGTAATTGCAACTGTGCACCAATGATTATAATAATTACAACAAGGCATAAAAAAGTAGAAAAAGCCAAGATAAAGATAAGAGAATATGTCCACATCCACCACTTCTTGTTTGCATTCAACAAGGCAAAACCCCAACTCCTTCATCATTAAATAACAAAAACATGCAACAAAGTGGTTTTTGTTGCTAAGATACCCATTTTTTTATTTTTATTTTTTATATTTAGGGCTTCGGTCAATGGCAAAAACATCAAGAGTAAAAAAAGCTAAGAGAAGGGTAAGGGTGGCCGACATTGCTTGTTTGTAGGCAAAACAAAAGGGGAACATGGATTGAGACAAAACTCAAAAGATAAAGAAGGGTCCCAACAAGGTTTAAAGGGAATAAAGAAAAGAAAAAGGGATGATCTTTTGCAGTATACATTTGACCATACTTGCTGCATTTAAAACGTAGCCTTTTCAGGATATGGCATGTGCTTGTAACCTTGTTTTGAAGATAAATTTTACTAGTAAACATGGTCCTACAAAGTCTTCCGATTTATTTTATTTTATTTTATTTTTTATTTTCTTATCACATCGTCTCTTGCTCCTACCAATTGAATGACCTGATTAAGTGTTCGAATCACTGCGACATGAATATTCCATAATTTGTTGCCAGCAATTTCACGAGAAGTCCATTGAACCTTATAATTTAAAAGAATGAGAAGTTATAACTATCGAAAAGTTAATGGCTCATATTGGTTAACGAAAAGCTCACATTGGTTAACAAAAAGTTCACATTGGCTAATGGAAAGTTCATATTAATTAATGAAAAGTTCATTGATTAATGGAAAGTTCATATTGGTTAACAAAAAGTTTTTTTTGGTATGTCCAATATTTGATTGCCCTCTTTAAAGCTTATCTACAAGTCTTGAAATTGTTATTCCTTCAAGGCACCGATTCATTGAATGACGTTTAGTCTTTCAACGTCTGCAATAAGTTTCTCAATGTATCTTTCATGCTATTATTCTCCTCTGAAATGGAGTTTGTTTCGGGAACTAGTTAGAGAAATTTGTGAGAGTGAAATTGGGTGTATTTGGGATTTGGGTTTGTGAGTGTTTAACACTCTTTTGTGTACTCCTTTTGATATCTCTCCCTGCTGTTTCACTGTGGACGTAGGCAAATTGCCGAACCATGTAAATCCTGTTGTCTTTTGTTTTTTTGTTTTTTGTTTAAACACCATATTACGTTTGTTCCGCTTGAGTGTTTGTGTGAGAAATTCGCGACTTTTCGTACAACAAATTGGTATCAGAGCTTTAGGTTTCGACCTAGGCAATTTTTTTTGGGCTGATTTTTGTGTTTATTAAAACAAAAAAAAAAAATTGAAATACTACGATGGCTGAGGGATCAACTTCGAAATCTGTTGTGTTAGTATTTTATATTGGCAACATTCTGATTGACAAAAACACTTTATGTAACAGTTGCGTTAACAGGACAGTCGGTTTTCAAATCAGAATCTTCATGTTATTTAGACAATGATCAAATCAAAGACGATAACTGATCACAAGTTGCTTAAAGATGTCCATGAAGAGTCATTGCAAAATCCAAGACAAAAACAACCGGTTCCTGTGCAACCGTCCATACGGGCCTTTGAATGCTTCCGGACGCCTCGCAGTGTCTTACAGATAAACATTGAAGACGTCCGGACGTCAGAGCAACACCGTCTGGAAGCTCGGTCAATCAGTATTCAACAAGAAGTCTATTTTTAGAAATCGACACTGTTTGGGAAGTCTCTGCAAACCGTCCGGACGACGTTGCAACAGGTCCGGACGATGTCCAGAAGTTTAGAATATTCCAGAGTTCCGTTCGAATGCGGAAGGGATTTTAGCGAAGACCGTCTGGACGCTTGGTCAAGTCGTCCGGACGTGAACCCGATAAAGATAAAATTACGCTGTTTCTGAAAGGATATCGCAGAAAACTGTCGGGACGTGGCTAACTTCCGTTCTGATGCTCTAGGCTAGTGTTTTCTACAGAATTTGGTGGTGAATTCCATAGTGCTTTGAGAGGGTGTTTAGGGAGAATCGAAGATTCGCTAGCTCTCAAGCCGGTGCCAGTGTGTGCTCAAGTGTTCGTGTGAAGTCTATCTTAGGGGTCAACCCTAAGGTAAAGGAATCCATCAAAAACTCCTTCAGGTGGAAGATCTGGTTGGGAAGCGTTCGTGTTGGGTTACACGTCAGAGTTAAAGGTATGACTACTGCATAGGGTAATGTGAGTACGAGTGTCTTGTAACTAGCTTTGTTTTTGGATAGTGGATTTCCTGGGTTTGGCTGCTCTGGAGTTGTTTTTTCTCTTCATAGAGTTTCCATTTCGTAACAAATATCTTGTCTCATTTAAATTCCGCATTTAAGATATTTCTTTGCACACAAACACACACTTGGTTTGAATTAGAAGTCAATAAATTATTTTCATGTTGGTTCTACACCTGTGGTGAGATCAATTGTCTCGAATGCTAAATTCGATGTGGAAAAATTTGATGGAAAAAATAACTTCGACATGCAGCAATGAGAAGTTATGGATGTTTTGGCTCAACAAGAACTTGATGTGACTCTGGAAGATAAGCCAGAGAAGTCAATAAATTATTTTCATGTTGGTTTTGCACCTGTGGTGAGATCAATTGTCTCGAATGCTAAATTCGATGTGGAAAAATTTGATGGAAAAAATAACTTCGACATGTAGCAATGAGAAGTTATGGATGTTTTGGCTCAACAAGAACTTGATGTGACTCTGGAAGATAAGCCAGAGGAGGTGTCAGAGGCAGATTGGAGAAAGCTTAATCGCCAAGCTTGTGAAACCATCAGGCTCTGTCTTGCGAAGGATCATAAGTATTTTGTTATGAAGGAGACTATGGCAAGGGAATTGTGGAACAAGCTGGAAGACAAATATATGACCAAGGGCATCGAAAATAAGTTATTTTTGAAGAGAAAGTTTTTCAGCTTCAGGTATGTAGAAGGTACTTCTATGCCAGAGCATTTGAATAATCTTAATAAAATACTTGCTGATTTGCAAAATTTAGAAGTTGAAATTGCTGATGAAGATAAAGCTGTGGTGTTAATTAATTCACCTCTGGATACATATGAACATCTTGCTATTACTTTAATGTATGGTAAAGATACGTTTAGATTTGATGATGTATCTGATGCTTTGACAAATGATGAGTATCGAAGGAAGGATAAGCAAACCCACAGTGGAACATCAAGAGCATTAACAGTAAGAGGCAGATCTGAAAGTAAGAGGCCCTCGGGTAAACACCGCTCTGCTTCAAGGAAAAGAGGTACTTCGTCAGACAGAAAAATTCTGGCGAAGGATGAATGTGCGTTTTGTCACCAAAAGGGCCATTGGAAGAAGGATTGTCCTAAGTTGCAAACTAAGGTCAATGAGCATAAAGCTAATGTGGTGCGTACAAAAACTGAGGATTCAGATTCAGATATTACTTTGGCTGGAACATCTTTTGTTTGTAATTCAAATCAATGGATTATGGACTCTGCCTGTACCTTTCACATTTGTCCAAAACAAGGAGTGGTTTTCTAGTTCAGATTTGATTAATGGTGGATTAGTTTTTATGGGAAATGACGTCGCTTGTAAGACGAAAGGGATAGGAAAACTCCATTTGAAGTTGCATGATGGATCGACTGGAGTTTTGGAAGAAGTTCGGTACGTACCGGACATGAAGAAAAATCTAATTTCTCTGGGTACTCTTGAAGAGAAAGGCTACAAGATCACTATGGAGAATGGAACCATGAAAGTGATTTCTGGCGCACCGGTGGTGATGAAAGCTACTTGACGGAATAATTTGTATCATCTTCAAGGGACTACCATTGTACGAGCAGGCTGAGCAGCTGCCACAATTTCTGACAACTCTAGTAAGGTAATCCCTGATAATAATAAATTGTCACATATGAAATTGAGTCATGCAAGTGAAAAGGCTTTGCAAGGGCTAGCAAAGCAAGGTCTATTGGATGGTTACACGATAGGCAAATTTGGATTTTGTGAACACTGCATTTTTGGCAAGCAGAAAAATGTCAAGTTTGGCACATCAGTTCACAACACGAAAGTGACTTTTGATTACATTCACACAGATGTTTGGGAATCTACGAAGGTTGCATCATTGGGAGGTAAACATTATTTTGTTACATTTGTTGATGACTTCTTTAGACGAATTTGGGTGTACAACATGAAGCATAAAGATGAAGTCTTGGGAATTTTCTTGACATGGAAGAAAATGATTGAAACTCAAACTGGCAGAAAAATTAAGAGACTCAGGTCAGATGATGGTGGTGAGTACACATCAGATCCATTTTTGAAGATATGCTAGGATAATGGGATTATTAGACACTTCACGGTCAGCGGGACTTCGCAACAGAATGGAGTGGCATAGCGCATGAACCATACTATTCTGGAGAAAGTACGATATATGTTGTCCAATGCTGGATTGGGCAAGAGTTTTTGGGCTGAGGCTGTGAATTATGCGTGTCATCTCATAAACAGGTTGCTAGCTGCTGCATAATTCTCAAATTGAGGAATCTGATCATTCTACAGAGAAGACTACGCAGCAGGTGGAGCTTGAGGTTTGAAGAGTATCTGTGGAATTTGAACAAATAAATTTTTCAGTTATGACTGAAGAAAAGAGTTCAAATGAAGTTGAGGTAGAGACCCCAACCCAAAGGTCTCTACAACAACCAGATTCTATTGCAGTTAATAGACCAAGAAGAGAAATACGGAAGCCTGCTCAGTTTACTGACACAGTGGCCTATGCACTACCAATTACCGACAATGATATTCCTTTAACATACAGAGAAGCAATTGGCAACTCAGAAAAGGGTAGATGGAAGGAAGCTATGGGTGAGGAGATGCAGTCTCTTTACAAGAATGAAACTTGGGAGTTGGTTCAACTACCAAAAGGGAAAAAGGCAATTGGGTGCAAATGGGTATACACAAGATGGAGGGTTCTATAGAGCAAGATGGTATTTGCTTCAAAGCTAGATTGGTAGCCAAGGGTTACGATCATAAGGAAGGTATTGACTATAATGAGGTATTTTCTCCAGTTGTTAAACACTTTTCCATTCGTGTTTTATTGGCTTTGGTTGCTCAGCTTGATCTAGAGTTGGTATAACTAGATATGAAAACCGCTTTCTTGCATTTGGACCTAGAAGAAGATATTTATATGACTCAACCTGATGGGTTCAAGGTTGTTGGTAAGGAAAATTGGGTCTGCAAACTGAACAGATCACTGTATGGTTTGCAGCAATCTCCAAGACAGTGGTACAAACGATTTGATCGATTCATGATAGGGCAGAGGTACATAAGAAGCCAATTTGATCACTGTGTGTATTTTCTCAAGCTATAAGACGGTACTTTCATCTATTTACTTTTATATGTTGATGATATGTTAATTGCATGTAAAAGTATTGTGGAGATTGATAGGTTGAAGACTCAGTTGAAAAATGAATTTTAAATGAAAGATCTTGGAAAAGCCAAGAAGATTCTTGGTATGGAAATTACTCGAGAGATGGCGAAGGGTATTGTTTGCTTAACTCAGAAACAATATTTGAAAAAGGTATTGAAGCGTTTTGGTATGGATGGTAATACCAAACCAACAACTAGCCCGTTGGCGCCACACTTCAAGCTTAGCGCCATTACGTCTCCAAGTACAGATAAGGAACGTGACTACATGGTTCATGTTCCATATGCTAATTTAGTGGGTAGCTTGATGTATGCTATGGTGTGTACGAGACCAGATATTTCACAAGCAGTTAGCATGGTAAGTAGATATATGCATGATCCAGGAAAAGGGCACTGGCAAGCAGCAAAATGGATTCTACGGTATATTATGGGCTGTAGATGTTGGTTTGAAGTTTGAACGAGTTGACAGTGGACTCGATCAAGTTTTGGTTGGTATGTGGATTCAGACTATGTTGGTGATTTGGATAAAAGGCGGTCTACGACAGGTTATATCTTTACACTTGCCAGAGGACCTGTCAGTTGGAGCTCAACATTGCAAACTACAGTTGCCTTTTCAACTACTGAAGCTGAATATATGGCAGTTGCTGATGCCATAAAGGTGGCAATTTGGTTACATGGTTTGATTGGGGACTTGAGTATTTTTCAGAAACATGTGAAAGTTTTATGTGATAGTCAGAGTGCTATTCATTTGGCGAAAAATCAAGTTCATCATTCTCGAACAAAACACATAGATGTATGTTTCCATTTTGTTCATGAAATCATAGAAGAATGTGATATTCTTCTTCAGAAGATTAGAACTGCAGATAATCCTACAGACATGCTAACCAAAGTGGTTACTGGAGCTAAGTTCAAACATTGTTCGGACTTGGTCAATATAGAGGAAATTTGAAACATATTGGGAGTGCAATAGTAAGGCGGAGAATATTTGCCAAGGTGGAGAACTGTTGAAAAGTTAATGGCTCATATTGGTTAACGAAAAGCTCACATTGGTTAACGAAAATTTCACATTGGTTAATGGAAAGTTCATATTGATTAACGAAAAGTTCATTGGTTAGTGGAAAGTTCATATTGGTTAAAGAAATTTTTTTTTGTATGCCCAATATTTGATTACTCTCTTTAAAGCTTATCTGCAAGTCTTGAATTTGTTATTCCTTCAAGGCACCGTTTAGTCTTCCAACGCCTGCAATAAGTTTCTCAATGTATCTTTCATGCTATTATTCTGTTTTAAAATGAAGTTTGTTTTAGGAACTAAGTAGAGAGATTTGTGAGAGTGAAATTGGTGTATTTGGGATTTGGGTTTGTGAGTGTTTAACACTCTTTTGTTTACTCCTTTTGATATAGTGAAATCTCTCCCTGATGTTGTAATGTGGACGTAGGCAAATTGCAGAACCACGTAAATCCTGTTGTCTTTTGTTTTTTTTTGTTTTTTTGGTTTAGTGTTTGTGTGAGAAATTCGCGAATTTTCGCACAACAGTAACAATGTTAATTCAATAGGTAAACCTACTAAAGAATTATTGTCAAGACTTGCCTAGCAAAACGACCAACAAACCTGTTAAAACGACTGGGGGGGCAGGGGGCAATCTCAACCAACTTCCTGTAATAAATTTTAGTGGGTGCAAACTAGTATGGGTAGGATAGTTGTAGGCTGAGAATCAAGAAGATTTCAAGTGTTCTCTCAAATTTTCAATGCTCTTTAATGTACATCCAAGAATTCTAAACACCTACTAAGCTGCTTGTGCATTTTGTTTAATTTTTCCTGAGCAAGCTGTCTGTACGTAGCTAATTAAGTAAAAGAACCCGATAATATATCGGCTTGATTAGAAAAAATAGAATTTAGGATAATTATATTTTTACTATTATGAAACTTGTTAGAAATCCCGTAATAATTACGGTTTAAGTAGATACAAATTAAGATGTTAGGTAATTTATTCTATATAAGGAAATATTTGTGAAGTCAAATAGATTTTTATTCTTTGATGAGAGAAATAATTAAGAAAAAGTTTTAATTAAGGGTCTCTTATCTAACTTATAAATAAAGAGCTTATGTATTCTATTTATAAGCCATTATGTGGACATAGGTTAGAAGATACCTCTATACTAAAATATTTCTTCAAAATTTTTGTTCCGGAGGTTAGTTGATTCAATTGAGCAAATATGACTGGGGTTAATTCTAAATCTTTTTCGCTGTGTATTCTGGCATATTATTATTTTGTGTGCTTACATGTGATATCAAAGCAACATTTATGCTATTTTGCTCAGCATTAATTTTTATGGCTTTTTGATTCAAAGAAATTGGGCCATATGTGTTTAATTTAATAAAACCAAATCCCCTTTACGTGCATCAGTTTAGATGCTAAGGTTCATTGTGCAGTCGTGCAACCATCGCTACGAGCGTTGGTGCGGTCAAGGTGCTTCTCGATGTCGTGGCCTGTGTGTTTTCTTGGTACATGATAGAGTGCTCAGTACTGTGTGGATGGTCCAACGTTCAAATGACTATTCCTATGGAGTCCATAAGGATCCTCACCTGCATTGCAGGGATGTGCCAATCCCGTGTGCATGTGCTCCGGTGATTCCTCACCGAGCTACCGTTCACAAGAAGATGTGAAGGAAGGACGATGTAGCAATTACACTAGAACCATTGTTATTAGTAGATTTGAGAGGAATGATATGAATGTGGGACAACAAAAAGCCGTTGTTGGTCAAGACAAACCAAGCGGTTCCGACAATGTCGTCCATCGGTGTGATGATCTGCGGCCGTGTCAACCGTCAAATGTAGCATTTGGTTAAGACTAGTGACACATGAGTTGGCTGGTGCTACCTTTCATGGTTGTCGTGCCATTGTTTTAGCGGTTCAACGATGACCTTACACGGCCGCTGGATGCAGTTTAAGGGGCGGCTGCACAAACGAAGTAAAGATATTGGGTCAAACAATTTGGGTTTTTCGGGTAGGTGGGCTCGACCTAGTTATAAAGATAATTAAAAAAAATGCATTGTATTTGATTTTTATTTCAACCACTTGTGATCTTTATTTGATTGAAATATTTTTGTCGAGCATAACTATTTTATTATTGAAGTATTATGCTATGACATATTTTTATGATCGATATAAAAATTAAAGTTTTATAACGCCATTATAGAGTAGTGAATATCATAGTGACTTAGGAGTAGCCACAGCATCCTAAGTCATGGTGATAATCACATAAATAAAATTTTACTAAATTTCATAAAGGATTTTAGCATCTATATGGCAATTCGAGGCTATTGAAGTTGTGATTGTCATAATATTTTTAGGAGCAGCCACAATATCCTAATTTTATAATGATGATCATATAAAGTTAATTTATATAAACGTCATAATGTAATTGACATCTGTGTTGTAATTAATTCATAAATTTAATGACTTGACCCTATAAGGAGATATTATCTTTATGATTTAATTAAAATAAGATGGTAAACTTTTCATTAAAAATAAATTTTCCTAGGCCTAAAGGTTTGGAAAACCTCATTTTTTGTTATTTAAATTTACTAGTTTTGTATAAAGTTATTAGTAAATTCATGTGTGATGTAACCTCTACCCACATTAAGGCTATAATTTACTATTAAATTGACATTAGTTAATTTAAATAAAGTTATTTAATAGCATTAAAGTGTTTTACTTTCCTTGGTCATTGTACTTATTCCTACTGCTTTAAATCATGGTACTTTTCATGTTCCAAGGTTTAATGGTGACAATTTTCTAATTTGAAGTAAATGTGTTTTTCACTTTGAGGTTTTTGAAACTTGATTTGGCGTTTTGTGTAAACGAATCACCCATTCTCACGGAATCAAGTACGCCATAGCAAATTGCTTAATTTTAGGTTTTTAGTTGGCTCATTCGATGTCCAAAACATGTTTTTGCCTTTTAGGACATTGATAGTTTTTGTACTAAGGTCTATGTTGAAGAAGTTGCGATTTTCTCCAAAAAGATAAGTAGTGAAGGCGATGTCCGGACATGGAAGAAACAGAAAAGCGTGTTCTCTGTCATGTGGCCTGATGTCCGGACATGAACCTTACAAAAAGTTGTGTTCTCTATTGTGTTCCTTAATGTCCGGGCATGGTGAGTTCCAAAGAGTCGTGTTCTTTGTTGTGTTCCTTGATGTCCGGATATGGTGGAGTTCAAGAAAGTTGTGTTCCTTGATATGTGGGTACATGTTTGGACATGGTGGCTTGATTAGGCGTGAAACTCTAATGATGTTCGGATATGCACATCTCATGTTCGAATGCCTCCATGCATAACAACAACCGACTTTCTTTATTTAATCTGGTTTTGTTCATTATTTCAAGTGATTTCTCAAACATAATTTTCAAAAACTCTAAGAAAAGACAAGAGAACATTGTGAGCTAAGCATCGCTATCCATTGTGTTCATAATAGAGTGCTTAGGGTTGTGTTCCAAGAGATCATCTACGACCTAAGCCTTGAAGTGAGGTCTCTTGGAGTTGGATTCAAACCATGTTGTTGTTGTGACATCAATACTTGAACTAAATTCTACCCCAGGGTTGGTAAGGAAATCTGAAAAAAGATAGGACAGTGAGGAGCTGAAGCTTGGTGAGGAGGGAGGGAGGCAAATGAGAAACTTGTTTGTACACAGATGCTCTTAACTTTACAAGGGTGTTTCCAAGTGTCTATTGCGTGTGTAATATTCTTCTTGTTACTGATTTCCTAGGCTTGGCTGCCTTGGAGAGGTTTTACCTTTAATTGTTAAAGGTTTTCCTGTTCGTCAACAAAAACCTTGTTATTGATGTGTTAATTGCGTATTGTTTTATTGGTTTGATTTTTATAACACTGAATTGAATTTCTGTTTGATATATATTATTGCATTGTGGTTGTTTGGATTGTTTAGGGTCTAAACAACATTTTTTAATTGATTCAAAGAGAGGTTCACTCTATTTGGATTAATTTCTTAAGTGTGATCTTTGACCTCTGCTATTATGGAATGTACCTTGCTTAATACTTTGGGCAAGAGCAACATTGTGAAAAGTGAGAACTTGGTGTGTAACGTCCAAGATATTAAATTAGAGTTTAAAACACAATCTAGACTAATTAAATTAGTAATTAAGTAAAGAATGAGAAAGAACACTTAGAAATTGGCTAAGTATGAGTTTCAGACTGGTGTGTCCAAACGGGTAGCTCAGAAGTTTATCTCTACAAGTTGTGTCTGAACAGGGCAAATGCGTGTCCAATAATTTGGACAGAAAGTTGAGTTTTTGATGTGTGTCCGAACAGCTCACTAATTCGTCCAGACATGTAAGGGTATAAAAGCTGAAACCTGCATTTTGAACCCATTTTCTCCCATTTTTCTTCTCCTTCCAGCCGATTTTCTCTCATCTCTCACCTAGGGTTTGCACTCAAACCCAAGATAGTGATTTGTAGAGACTTCCAAAGCCAAATCTGACTGCAAAAATGCAATCATTAGTACGAAATCATTGCTTTCACTGATTGGTTTGAGGTAAATCCACAAATCATTTTTCTTGTATTTGGGTTGATTTTTGGGATTTAACCTTAATCACTCAAATTTATTTAGGTATTTGGTTTTTATTGGAGTTCTAAACAACTTCTAAACATCGGATTTCATCGTTGGTTGGAAATCAAAGTAAGACTCAAAAACCCTAAATTTTGTTTTAAGTGTTGTAAATTAGGAATTTTGGTGTAAACTCTAAGATTTCCTTTTGGGTTAGCGTTTTTCAGTTATTGGGTTGTCAATGGAATCCTATAAACTCTACGGGTCGCCATAGTGTTTGGCTCTTTAGAAAAATCAAGAGCCTATGTGGTGTTTTGAGTTAGGAAGTGTTTTGGATTAATCTTAATGTGTTATTGCATTGTGTAATGTAGAGTACAAGGCAAAAAGATCGAGGATGAGTACTTGAGTCGTGACTCCTATGCAGTTTATTAAGGTGAGTATTTAACTTACTGAGAAAAGATACTATGTTTTGTGGTTTTAGGATGTTGCAAAATGCTATATTTCCTTTAACTCGAGCCAGTGATATTTTGTGATAATATATGTTTTTAAGATTGCAATCGATACCTTAACTTATGTTGAGATATGATTTGATGATGGTTTATGAACTTTCAAGTATATATGTGAAAATGAGAATTGAAACATAATTTGATGATGGTTTATGGGTTTCAAATTTTGTTTTTGAGATTGAGAAATGAGATATGTCTTATGAGTTTTATGATGAGTTAAAAGATTTCATCTTAAAGTTTGCAAATGATGTGAAAAGTACATGATGATGCATGAGTATGTAAAAGTATGGACACAATAATTATAGGACACGAAAGCACAAGCATGTACATGGAAAAAAATGCTGAACTAAAGACCCTTGGGCTATACCCCTAGGCACCATGCAACAAGACCATTGGGCTGCGTACTCCTTGGCACTATGAAATGAAATAACGTTGGGCTGCGTATCCTTGGGCACTATGAAATGAAAGATAGTTGGGCCGCGTACCCTTAGGCACTGTGAAACGAAAGATCATTGGGCTGCGTACCCCTCGACACTAAGATGTGACGAAAATGAATGAAAGGCATGCATAGCATCATGATGATGTGTGACATGATTTATGATGTTTTCATGACTAGATGTATCAGTATGCATATTAGTTTGAATGGAACATAACATATGTATACCGTTACAACTAGATTGCATAGAATGATTTAATATGGTTTTTCATGCTAGATGTATCAATATGCCTATGAGTTTGAATGGAATAGAACATATGCATATTATTACGACTGGATTGCATATGATGATTCATGCTTAGATGTGCTTGTATACTTGTATTTCCTGAAGGTTTGGAAAGCATGTATACTGGTATAGTTGAGTTATGATGGTTTATGTTTATTCCTTAGATGTATTCGTATACTTGTATTTCTCAAAGGTTTGGAAAGTTTTGTATACGGGTATAGCGGAGTTATGATGTCATTTGCTTAGATGTATTTGAATGCTTGTATTTTTCCGAAGGTTTGGAAAGCTTGTATACATGTATAGCTGAGTTATAATGTCATTTTCCTAGATGTATTCGTATGCTTGTATTTCTTGAAGGTTTGGAAAGCTTGTATATGGGTATAGCTGAGTTATGATGTCATTTTCCTAGCTGTATTCGTATGCTTTTGTATTTCTGAAAGGTCTGGAAAGCTTGTATACAGGTAAAGCTGAGTTATGATTTCATTTGCCTAGATGTATTTGTATGCTTGTATTTCCCGAAGGTTTGGAAGCTTGTATACCGGTATAGCTGAGTTATGATGTCATTTGTTTATTGCTTAGACACATTTGTATGCTTATGTTTCCCAAAGGTTTGGAAAGCTTGTGTAAGAGTATAGCTGAGTCATGTGATATATATATATATATACTCACACATTTAAATAGTATGATGTAGATGAGTCTATATGTATGTGCTTCAAAGTGGGAGATTGAAACATGTATATATATATATAGCTACATTGTATGATTTCACATGTTTATAAAACGCCAGTGTTTACCTTATCAGCTACGAAATGTTTTAGAAAGAATGAATTATACTAATGGTGCGCATGGTAGAAAGAAAGAAATGTCGGCTCATTACGAAAATTTAGTGAATTTAACATTGCTGAGACCGTGGACTCATTATTCCACCTATGTGGACATGGGTAATACCATGATCGTGTAGATGTTGTTTATATTGCATGTTTAGGTGTTATGTGCGATAGATTGTGTTCGAGCTTAGAAGTCATTGAAAGGATTCCTTCTTGATGTTGTTTGGTGAGACATTGACTTGACCTAAGTCAGTCTCTCTTTATATTATAGTAACTTGTACATTATGATTGTAATTTAATATGTAATGATATTGAGTAATGATTTTAGAAGCTCTGGTTAGTTTATTGGAAATGTTTATGTGGTCAATTAAAAGGCAAAAATTATTACATGTTTTTCGTTGCGATGATTGTTTAAGGATTTAGAAGTATCGTCTCATGGATTATTGTGTAAATCCTCCATTTCGCCCTTGATTTAAGGGCGGAACATTACATGGTGACTCCAACAGGTTCTATGAATAATTTCTTATAGTCTTGTGACTCTAACTCCACAGATTTATTTGAAAATGACTCTAAAGAGGTTGATGATTGGTAGTGGACTAACTGGCTACGTGGATTTTAAATTTATAAGTTTACCACTCGCAATAGTACGTATCGATTGTACTATAGTAAGGGTGATCGAACCACAAAGATTATTGGTTGTTTTGCGTAATAGGACATCTAAAGGAACATATCTAACTTAATTTTAGAAAAGAAAACAAAAGTAAAGGTTGTAGAATTGAAGCTACAACAATAAGGTGAAGAAATGAAAGAGGAAAATGAAAACAAACTTAAAAGAAACTTAGGGTGTTGATCTTATCCAATCTTCAACCAATGAAATGCTTAAAGTCTATATGGTTCTTCCTAACATGCATGATATGAGCGCGTAATGGGCGTCAACCATTACGACGACCTCGACGTGAAAACACTTTCGTTAAGACGTAGTTATAAAAAGCACATAGTTGTACATTAATCTACTCCATGTAAAGATTTAAACTACAATTGAAAAACGTTTATTCTACCAAAGGTGTGGAGTGATTAATGCTCCCTAGCTTACTACTCTACAACACATCTTAATAAGTATGCACAATACATGAAAACCCTAATTAGTCCACAATGATAAGATATATAGTTTCACACCGGTCGCATCACGTAAAAGTTACATTATAATTGAGAAACGGTTTAAACTACCAAATGTGTGAAACGACCGGTATTCCCTAGTATACCCTATAAGGTGACTCTAATAGGTAAACATAAATCATGTCAAATTAGAACCATTGCAAAAGACATCGTTCTTGTTTCCAAGAACGTTGGTTTTACTCAAGAAATCTAAGAAAACTCATAGACAAGTTTAACTCTTTTTCATGAATAATTAGATTGGAATTTTGAAAACAAAACCTTTTAGCATGGGTTTTGAGATCCTCTAGCCCTTAACAATCATCAAACATCTCAAGAAAATCCTAAGAACCTCAAGAACACTTCATGGTTTTTGGATAGGATTTTGATCAAACCCAAATGACTAATTTAGCTAGACATAATTGAATATAATCTAAGCATTAAAATTAATCAAAAACAGTAAAGGAAACAAGATTAGAATGAACTAAAAACAACTATATTAAAAATCATAAAATTTGGATTACAAAAAGGAAATAAAACCTAAGCTAGAACATGAAGAACAAAGAAGAAAAAGAAATGAGACAAGCTCTCTGGAACTAAGCCCAGAAAACATGCATTAAAGGAAATGAAAAACAGTAGAATTTATGTGATACACCTGAGCAAATCCGAAATCCCCAAAAGATGCATGTCTAAACCTAAATCCCTAATCTCATATATATAGAGAATTGGATTTACAAAAGACCATCAAGAATTAATTCTAGCCACACAAACAGAGCTGGTCGGCATCCATTTCTGTCCACAAAATCCAACTTATGATTTGAATTGCATAAAGAATTCAAAAGATCTTGAAATATCTGATTTTCTAGAAGACGGAGAAATCTATCGATCGATTATAAAGTCGATCGATCGCATTTCGCTCGATCGCAGTCGGGCTTGTCCTAGTTCGATCGATCGAGTTTCGCTCGATCGACTTTTCTTCGACTGATAAACTTCGATCGATCGATTATAAAGTCGATCAATCGAATTGCCTTGGTCAATTCTTCAACTCGCAGGAACAATCTCGAACTCTGGAAATGACTAAAATACCCTTGATGTATTTCCAAGTCTAATTCAAGTGTTTTGAATTAGATTTCAATTAAGACCTGAAAATAAGACAAAACACAAAAACTACAACAACACGTTATATATACAATAAGACCTAGGTCTAACAAATGCAAATTAAAGGGTCTTGAATAGAATAATTCAAGACTTATCAATGATCTACAATTTTCATACAACTATCTCTTTGAGCAAATTTATGGGTTATTAAAGATGAATAAAAGAGTTTCTAAACAACTTAAAAAGATTGATAGTGAAAAAGCTTGCTTCCTAAGTTGAAAAACTCATGTGATGTTTGTGATGCTTTACAAGCGGAAAATATCAATTTAATTAATAAAGTCAAATTACTTGAGAAGGAATAGAATGAATTTTTTTTTTTTTTGAATAAACTCTCAAGTGACAATTTGAAAAAATTGCTTGGTGTGCAATAATCGAGTATGAATTGTGCTGCTTTTGATACTTCTAACTCACAAGCTTGTATGTCTATAAATAAGACATGTTTGTCAAGCCTGTGAATACTAATGGATTCAAGGCTAATGTAGGCTTATGGACAAGGGAAACATTGTTTGTATTTATGATTGTTTAAGTCTCAAATCCATGACTCATCCTAGGAAACAAACTTCAGTCAAGTTTGTTCCTAAATGTTTTCAATACGGGATCATTGGTCACTTTAGACCAAACTGTTTTCTTTTGAGATACCAAAATCCATGGAGTAAAAGGAATGTTCCTAGGAAAGATTAACTTGGTAATGAGAATCAGATGAGATCCTTAACTGAACAAGTCAAGATCATTAGTGAGAGACTTGATGACTTATCAAATTCTTTTTCCATGGATAAAAAGAATACAAGTCAAGGAACCAATGACCATCTTGTGACCATATCCAAACTTAAAAAGGTTTGGGTGACAAAGGATGACTACTTGTGTTTGGTTGCCCACACTGTATTTAAGGTGTTTAACACTTGTCTTTGGTATCTCGACAGTGGTTGCTCTAGACAAATGTCGAGGGATTAGTTGATGTTTAAACATATTGATGAGTGTATGGGTGGCAATGTAACTTTTGGTGATGTTAGTCGATCACAACTGAAGGGAAATGGCACAATTGAGATTCTTGTTCTTCCACTACTTCATAATGTGCTCTAAGTCGAGGGTGTAATGTTTTCAACAGCAATGGGAGTGGATCATTGGAAGACCGAGGACAACTGATAATTGCTATGAGGTTAGGCCAAGTACCACCTTGAGCTACAACAGAGCCAAGTTTGATCAATTGGAATTGTGGCATCAACGCTTGGGACATCTCAATTTTAGGATCTCTATAAAGTAGTGAAGAAGGAATTCATCCTTGGGATGCCCAAATTGAAAAAGATGGAGAAGAGTGTTTGTGGACCATGTCAAATGGGAAAGTAGATCAAGTCCCAGCACAGAAAGACAAATTTCATCTACACTTCTAGACCTCTAGAGCTACTCCACGTGGATTTGATGGGACCGGAAGAATTGAGAATACGGGGAAAAGAAGTACATCATGGTGATTGTTGATGACTTCTCAAGATACTCATGGGTCGTTTTACTCCGAGAGAAGTCTGAGGCATTCGAACAAGCCAAAGCTTTTTTCAAGAAGCTACAAAATGAGAAGGGTTACTTCATCAAGAGATTTCAAAGTGACCATGGCAAAGAATTTGGAAATGCCAATTTTTGTCACCCATCACTCCTCAACAAAGTGGAGTAGTCGAAAGGAAGAATTGAGTTATTCAAGAAATTGCTTGATCAATGATGCATTACAAAAATCTAGCCAACTTTTTTGGGGAGAAGCTGTTAACAATGCATGTCATATTATCAACAGGGTCTACCTAAGACCAAGAACCAACAAAACACCTTATGATTGTTGGAAATGGAAGAAACCTACTACTAAGTACTTCCATGTCTTCGGAAGTAAGTTTTACATTTTGAGAGATAGGAGAATCTGGGTAAGTTTGACAATAAGAGTGATGAAGGGATATTCCATGTCTTCGAAAGTAAGTGTTACATTTTTTGATGAAGTGATGAAGGATATTTTGTAATGGCTCGATCAACGATACATTACAAAGTCTAAAGATTTTGAAAAGTTTAAAGAGTTTCAGACTGAAGCCGAGAAGCAATTAGGTAAATACATAAATGTCATTCAATTAGATTGAGGTGGCAAATACTTCTTAGAGGACTTCAATGACTACTTGTTGGCCAGTGGGATTGTATCTTAATTAACTGCACCAGGGATACCAATGTAAAATGGTGTGGTAGTGAGAGTGAGTAGAACTCTTTGGAAATAGTAAGAGCGATGAAGAATTATGCTACTCTACTTAATTTATTTTTTGGGTTATGTCCTAGAAACAACAACGTACTTGTTGAATTTAGATCCTTCCAAATCTGTTCCAAGGAAACCTGTCGAGTTATGGTTGCTCAGTATGAGATACCTCCACGTTTGGCATTGTCTAGCACACATTCTAAAAGGGAACTCTGACAAATTTAATTTTTTAGGATAATTTATGATTTAACATGGTATCAGAGCCAAGGTTTTGAGTTCAAATCTTGTTTCCGTTATTCAACTCCCATTTTCAATTACATATGTCATGTGTTGAGTCTCCTTTATTAATGAAGAGTTTGAACCCACATGTGGTGACCCAGACCTTGCACCTTTATAACAAGAGCCAAATTGTCACAATACCTTTACCTTACATTACATCTGATAAAACATAAACTCATCATATCAAAGTTCATTAACTCGTAGCGGACACATCCACACAATGAACAATAAATATCATATAACATACAGAGCTAACACGAATATCTATAGTTTAAATGTTTAGATTGTATCTTTACATATCTTAAACACTGACTAAACAAAAGTTCAAACAATGGCATGAAGCTTGAAATACATCATAAGTGTCATATACAACAAAAATGATATAAAACCAAAAGATAGACTAAAACATTAGTCTAACACAAAATACACGCAACATCCAATGACCTCAATCATAGTAGCCCAAGTGTAAGGTGACTAGATGCTCATCAACACTCTCAAACAACAAGATCTATGCAATTGTGAGGTTACCACAATAACATAGTCGGATATGTGAGTCACAGTCTCAATAAGTATAGAAATCACTGACTTTTAATAAATGAGCCAACTTTCAAGTTTCTACCAAGAGTTTACAATAATAGCTACAATGGGTTTTACAATACATTTAAGGGTTAAATAATTTTGACCCCCTGTGTTTTAACAACTTTATTTATTTTTTACCTAGCTTTCAATTTGTATTGTAGATGGTACCTCATTTATGGCTAAAAACAGAGATCGTACCTCTGTCAAACTTTTGTTGATAAATTGATGGAAGTCCACGTCAATACCTTTTAGAAACAAAGACTTGTCCCTATTTTTCATTAAATGAAAAAAAAAAATTGAAAACTAAAAATATTAAAACATTAATTTTTTCTTTTTTTTTTGGATAACTTTACAAAAGGGTATCGAATTATACGCGTTTTAGACGGAAGCCTACTGAACTAGCAAACGTTTCAAACTGGGGTAGCCAAGTATCAAAATCTCTCATTTAAGGGTATTTTGTCAGGATTCGCTGTTAAATCTCGACAGAGCCCTCGTCACGTGTGACACGTGGGTTTTTTTGACCCTATCTACTCATTATGCCCCTCTACTACTGAAAAAATAAAAACAAAAACCATGCCACCTTCAACCTCTTAACTTGGACTTGCTCCATCCACGTCAACGTTGTTGGATCTCCACCATCCGTCTCATCCAAGTTCGGACGCCGATGCCGCATACGAAAGGGTGGGAGATTCCTATGGTTGCTATCCTTTTTTCGATGGTTTGCAGTCAAAGCCAAAATGGTGGTCGGAGCATGTCTTCCTCCTTTTCCATTATTTCAGGTTGAATTCTCTCCCGAAGAAGAATCAGTGTCTCGTACGTCGACAAGTAATAGAGGGGCATAACGGGTAGAGAGGGTTAAAAAAAATGTGTGTCGCATGTGATGAGGGCTCTGTCAGGATTTAATAATGAATCTTGATGGAATACCCTTAAATGATAGATTTTGATACTTGGCTATCCCAGTTTGAAACATTTGCTAGTTCGGTAGGCTTCCTTCTAAAACGCGTATAATTCGATACCATTTTGTGAAGTTATCCATTTTATTTTTTATTTTTTTATTTTTTTAAAAAAACACCTTTTGAAAAAAGAGAGGGGTGATTGAGTCAACCCCATGGCCGGTCTAGAGGTGGTTTGGCCACCCCCACAAGGCCAACAAAAAAATAAAATAAAATAAAATCATCTTAGGGGTTGGGTCGAATCACCTCCAAGGGAAATGGGGGTGGTTCGGCCACCCTAAGGGCCATGGGGTGGTTTTGCCACCCCCAAGGGACTAACTCCTAATTTTATTTATTTATTTGGCCTGGTAGAGTGTCTGAAATCACCCTCAGATAGGAGTGAGCAAATCCCTGCAGAACCCGCACCGCCCCGCAATCCCCACCCCGCTCCGCAAAGCCTAAAACCCGCACCCATGGTGCCGGCCACGAGGCCTTATTTGGGCTCCCCGTGCGGTGCTTGGCGGGTTGCCAAGGGGGACTTTGAAATTTCTCGGGTCCCCGCCCTGCCCCGCAGGTTTTGAAAAAAAAAAAAAAGGCAGAAAAATGTAAAAAACGTTAAGCAGGCTAAAACAGCCACTAGCCCACTGCAGCCCTTTCAACTTTTCTTACTTTCCTTCTAAGTTCTAGCCTAACCCTAACTTTTAACTTCTCTAACTCCCTAAGCGCCGCAGCCCGCATCAGAGGGAAATGGCGCTCCTGATGTCTTTGCTTTCAATTGTCTCTTTCACAAGATCCAGCAATGGTGCTGTCGGCCTCAATAGTGTCTTGGGGGGTGCCTTCTTTGTTTCTAGTATTGTTTTCGGAGTTATAAGTATCTTAATTAGCCCACACCAGATTTCAGTCGGTAAGCCTAGCTTTATTAGAGATGTCCTGTTCTTCCTTTTCTCTCTTTTTTCTCTTGTCCTTATAATAGCGAATGGAAAAATCAACTTGTGGGGTGCCATTTGTTTTACTTCTATCTACTTGATTTATGTTTGTGTTGTCTAGGCCACTCATTTCTTCTGTGGAAATGAAGAGACTGTGCATAGCCACGAAAATATCAACGAGATTTCCATACCATTACTAACCTATGTTGATGATGAAAAACCAGTCTTGGTGGAGAAAACCGACCTTGAAGATCAACAAGAAAAATTCCAAGCTTTTTGAATCATTTGGACAGAATCTTACATGTATTAGAGCTGCCTCTTTACTTGCCAAGAAGATTGATAAGTGGCAACTGGCAAGAGCTTTCAAACAAGCATAACCTGCGGGGATCCCCGCCCCGTGCGGGTGCATGGGGTTTTTTGCGGGGTGCGGGGAAAGGTCAAAAAATCCCCATCCCCATCCCCGCCCCCCCTCCCCCATGCTCAGCCCTACCCTCAGATTGGCCGTAGAGAGTGGTCGAAACTACCTCCAAGCCAAATGGGGGTGGTTCGGCCACCCCCTATCTTGCCATTTGGGTGTGGCTTGAGCCACCCCTCTCTCTCTCTCTCTCTTTTTTTTCTTTTTTCTTTTTAATGTTTTTAGTTTTCTAATTTTTTTTAGTGAGGCATAGGGGGATACGTGTCTATTTTTTAAGGGCATTGACGTGGATTTTTTTGTCAATTTACGAACGAAAGTTAGACAGAGGGATTATTTATGTTTTTAGCCATAAGCAATATACTATTTATAATACAAAATTAAACCTAGGTGGGAAAAAAATGTTTATCACATGGGGCAAAAAAGTATTTAACCTGACATTTAAATCATTTCGTAACTGATAAAATAAACACTGTAAATAATAAAATCTTTTTAAAACATAATTATCTTAGCTGTAAGTATATGTGTACATTTCATATCCCGCACTTGAACCATACACATACAAACACATCTAACTAATAGCATAACATTTATATCATATAACCCAACTACTCACATATACATGCATTATACATCCATAAGCGAAATACATGAATATACGCATACCTAATCGAGAAACCATTCATAATCATCATATGCACCTTAGCTATAACTATTAGGGCTAAGCATGGGGTTGGGGGGGGGGGGGGGGAATGCCCCTTTTTTGGCCCCGTCCCACAAGGGTGTGGGTTCACCAAAAGTGACCCGTAAACCCCTAAAATCCCCTTGCATCCGTGTGGGGCGGGGATGCCTGGGGCAGGGGTGTTTTGAGTGGCATTTTGTAATTTTTTGTATTATTTTGTTAAAAAAATAAATTCAGAAAAATATTGGTTTTTAATTTTTATAGCCTGCACATTTGTTGAATATATGTGCAAACTCAACAACCCATCAAAAATAGTTAGCAACCCATCCAAAAAAAAAGCAAAATCCTATGTAGCCAACACAAACACAATTACAAATTTACAAACAAGCAAATCCAGCAATCCATCCAGCCTTGTCAGTTAGCAAACTCAACAATCTATCCAAAATCAGTCAGCAACCCATCGAAAAAAAAAAAAAAAAGAAGCAAAATCCTAAGTAGCCAACACAAACACAATTATAAATTTACAAACAAGCAAAATCTAGCAACCCAATGACCCATCTAGCCTTGTCAGTTGCAACATCAATCTTCAGTCTTCACTTCACTAATCCTCCTCAAGCAAAATATTGATGTATTTCAAAATTATTTCTACAAAGAATGAAACAAATAATAATAATAATAATAATTACATTCTCAATTGAAACCGATAATTAGAATATTTAAATAGCAAAATAAATTAAGAAGTGAATAATAGAAAGCTAAAAGCTTACTTGACTCGATCCTATAACTTTCAGGATCATCAACCATCTTTGTGTCATAACCATTGATGGATTTTGATCTTAACCAATTTTGTGTACACACCAATGCTTCAACTGTTGTTGGGGCCAATGAACTTCGAAAAGGATCCAACATACGCCCTCTAGTGCTAAATGCCGACTCTAAAGCAACTGTAGTAATGGGAATGGCTAACACAATACGTGCTATTTGGGCAAGTATTGGGAATTTAGTTGAGTTCACCTTACATTAATTTAAAATATCGAAGTTCACATTTGGTTTTTCAAACTCCTCCATCAAATACCGATCTAACTCTGATTTGCTTTGAACATCACTTTTAGAAGTTAGGTACTTATGAAACATATTCATCAAGTGATATGAACGATTCTCAGTTTCTTCTGCCATTGAGGAACCTTGAGGAAATGCACTACTATGTTCATCTTGAGATAAACTATCTCCAACGTCGAAGTGATCATATAATTTCTGAGGGTGGTTCTTCAATTTTATTATCATATCAGTACATTGCTCAACACTAAGAACATCTTTGAACCAATATTCCAATGACCCAAACTTAGTTCATGGATCAAGTATAACAACAATAAACAACACGTTAACCTTATCAAGATCCCCTCAATACTTATTATACTTCGACAACATTTTTCCCGCTATAGAACTCAATACATAATCATCATTGTCACTATATTCTTGTAAATGCAATTGAATGTTAGAAGCTTCTTGAATATACATATTACATGTCATATACAAAGACCCCGAAAGTCGTATTGTGGCTTCATAAAAAAATCAGAGAAACTTGAGAAAAATCTTAATACAAGCTCAATCTTCATAATTTGGAGAAAAATCTGCCACAACGTAGAAACATAGTAACCATCTAACTCTTCCATAAGTTCAATAGCACTTTGACATTTTTCTGCACCTTCCAACATCTTAAATGTTGAGTTCCATTTAATTGGAACATCCAAACACAACAACCCCTTGAAATTAATTTTTTTCTCTTTCCATACAAGTCTTAAAGCTTTCAAAACTTGCAGGAGGAGACTACACATATTTAACCGCACTTCTAACCTTCATAATAGATTCATCAACCTCTTTCAACCCCTCAGACACAATAAGATTTAAGATGTGTGCACAACACCTCACATGCATAAACTGATTCTCTAATATGGCGCTAGGCTTATGAGTACTTCTCTTCGTCAAGTACTCCAAAGCGGTATCATTGAAAGAAGCATTATCAACTGTGATAGTGAAAATGCTACTAATGTCCCACTCATGCATACACGACTCAATCTTTTCTCCAATTGTCTCACCTTTATAATTAGGAATTAAACAAAAGTTTAAAATTCTTTTGTGTAAGTTCCATTCACTATCAATAAAATGAGCAGTGATACACGTGTAATTAAGGTTCTGTATCGAAGTCCAACAATCAGTGATAAGACAAACCCGAGCACCGGATGTCAAGAACATTCCCCTCAACTTTTCTTTTTCAAACATAAAGAGCCTAACACAATCCATCATCACAGTACAACGATAAGGAATTGAAAACCTAGGTTCAATTGTTTTCATGAAGTTCTGAAATTATTCACCTTCCACAAACCTAAATGGCAACTCATTCACTATGATTATCTTAGAAATTGCTGCCCTTATTTTTGAAGCATTATATTTAGCAATCACAAGGTTACCACAAGATGCTTCACCCACTGTCGCTTGTCCTTCCCTCTTAGCCTCAAAGCTCAACTTCGATTGTATCTTATCAAACCTATCAGGATATTTTTTACAATTTTTCCTGATATGTTGTAGCATAGATGAAGTACTATAGCTCCTAGGGTGACAATTAAACTCCCTCTTACAATAATTGCACTGTAATTTATGATCATTGGGGTCACTCGCCTCTAACTTGCTAAAATGTTCCCAAACCGTTGATGTTTGCTCAATTTTTTTAGGTTTTGGTGGAAGAGCTAAACTATGATTTTGAGGGCCAATAGTTGAAGAACTAGAACCAATAGTACCACTAGTTGAATCATCCATGACTTGATTCTATTATTTAAGTGGGAAAAAAAAAATCATAACCTTTGTAGTGACTAAAATGGATAAACATAAAATTATAAAATCAAAGAATAGCTATGACATACATTGATAATCATAAAATCAAATAGCAGCTAGGGCATTCATTGATAATCATAACCTTTGTAGTGACTGAAATTACACAACTTTCAATGTTCCCATAGGGCTGTCAAACTCTCCCAAGTCCCAAAGAAAAAATTGTAAGACTTGAATTGTAAGTCACATTGTACTCTACCTATAAATTTTACAACCTTAATCAAGCAAAACATCCAACATCTCAACATGCTCCAACAACAATACTCCATTTCCAAACTTCAAAAATCCACCAAACCTAGAAATAACCTAGAAATTAACAAGGCCTAACATCCAAATATATTTAAGTAACACTTAATTTTCAGCTACCAGAAAACCAAAATAATGGATGTTAAGTTTTATATAGCATATTCCCAGAGAGGAATACACCTCATTGCCTCAACCTGTGTACTTCTTACCCCAATTTGAACAGTCGAAATTTTCTTACTCTAATCTATGTACTTCCTGCAGTTAGGCCAAACAAATCCAAAAAATTAGGGCAGTTTTTACTTGGGAAAGTACCATTTTGGTCACAATGCCACATTTTGATTTTGCACATTCTAACAATCTCATTGGCATTTAAGGTCAATCCATGAAAAATACAAGAAAAGCAAAGTGAAAATATAAAAAGAAGAGAGAAAATGACATCAAAAGGGAACCAACCATGCAAATAATCTGAACAGTCAAAATTACACAATCAGTCAATCACAAATTCACAAATATTTTATTTCGGCCTTAGAGGTACACAAATACAAAGAAAACCCTTAGAAAATCCAGTAGGAAGACAAAGAAAAAACAATACCTACAAAGCCGAAACCCCTTAGAACTTAGAAGTTAGAAACAGACCCGTGAACCGTGAATCACTGATTCCTCCGAAAATACCTGCAAACCCAAACAATAAACACAATAAATCACAAGAAAATACAAATTTACAGTTTACTACAATGATTAAGAATAAACACAATACAAGTTTACAGTTTAATACAAGAAAATACCTCCGAAGAAGATGAAGATTAGCTGTCGGCGGAGGCTAGGTTTTGGTGTTGAAGAAGATAAGGATCAGCGGCTCGACGCTTCCAAGGAGCTGCAGGGCGTGCGATGTGGCATTGTGCTAGGGTTAGAAACTTTGTTCTTTTTTACTTTGCTAGGGTTAGAATTCCACGCGAGAGTTTTAAGCTTCTTTTTTTTTTTACTAATGATGTGGTGCAGGGCGGGGACCTAGGAATTTTTAAGCGGCCCACCTGTGCGGGGGGCCCAACTCAAAGCCCGTAGCGTACAATTTTTACTCGGTTTTGTTGTTACATGGGGCGAGGCAGGGCGGTTCGTTTGGGTCGGGGCGGGGCTATGCGGGTTTGCTCACTCCTAGTAACTATTACATACATTACACGTCCCAATCCAAAAACATATGCATAAAGAAACGTCTGAGCATGAAATCCCTCATAATACCATTCTATAAACATTAACTTCAAACTATGCAATACATTCTTTCTATTATCGCCTTCATTTATCCATTTCATTCCAATTTTCATTCTTTCTTTGTTCCTTACTTATCGTGGTGCTGGAGACTCTAACCCTCAGTCTTTGTATGGTGTTGTGGGATTCCTATTAACCCTTATGTCTTAATTAAGGATTTCTTAACCCTAATTTAGACTGGGGTGTCACATCATCAGTAGGTTTTCCTATGGTAGCAAGTTGATCTGCCCAAGTTTCAGCACTCTGCAAATATTCATAACAGGATTTGGATCCTTGGTGAAGACGCTGAAAGCGAGATCGAGATTGGGAGGCAAACGAATTTGCCAAGGCATTCCATACTTGTCAAGAAATATGCATCCCATACACAATGGAAAGAAAAGACTCGGAGAGAGTAACGCTAATCTAACTGAGTAGAAATTGATCTTTTAAAACCCAAATAGTGCAAGCTGAATTAAGGACCTCCTTACCTTGATCATCAGGTAGGAATTGAGGAAGACATGGTTTAGAACCATCCATGATGCCCATCATATCATGGCTTCTCAGTACAGGAACTAACTGAGAGAGCCATAGCAGGTAATTGCATCTATCGAGTTTGGTGGATACGAATTGAGTAAAATTTCGGAGAGTAAAGGAAGAAGCATGTAACGACCCACCTCCAATGACACAATATTGTCCGCTTTTGGCTCTCCAAACCAGACTTCCAGGAGGTCACCCATTCTGAGATTGCTCTCGCAGAAGCACGCTTAACTGCGGAGTTCTGATAGGTTCATCACCATCACGGCTTTAAAACGCTTTGTGTCATAAATGGTGCATTTATACATATAACACATCCTCATTCCCAGGTGATGTGGGACATCACAATCACCCCTCTTGGGACCCAGCGTCCCTACTGGCAACCCTCATGGGCTTGTGCACGCTCCCACCATCTCAGGCTGGGCAATGACTTTGATACTATTTGTAACGACCTACCCCCAATGACACAATATTGTCCGCTTTTGGCTCTCCAAACCAAACTTCCCAGGAGGTCACCCATTCTGAGATTGCTCTCACAGAAGCACGCTTAACTGCGGAGTTCTGATAGGTTCATCGCCATCACGGCTTTAAAACGCGTTGTGTCATAAATGGTGTATTTATACATATAACACATCATCATTCCCAGGCGATGTGGGACATCACAATCACCCCCTCTTGGGACCCAGCGTCCCCGCTGGCAACCCTCATGGGCTTGTGCACGCTCCCATCATCTCAGGCTGGGCAATGACTCTGATACTATTTGTAACGACCCACCCCCAATAACACAATATTGTTCGCTTTTGGCTCCCCAAACCAGACTTCCTAGGAGGTCACCCATCCTAAGATTACTCTCGCAGAAGCACGCTTAACTGCGGAGTTCTGATAGGTTCATCGTCATCACGGCTTTAAAACGCGTTGTGTCATAAAGGGTGCATTTATACATATAACACATCCTCATTCCCAGGCGATGTGGGACGTCACAAAGCAGAAGAAGTGTTTGAGGTTGATGTTGATGCACCCATGGAAAGGAAGTAAATGTGTTAGCTTATAGAGGCTATGATATCGTGAACAAGTTTTTGAGAAAATGGTTTTGATTAACTTACCAAAACTCGAACCATATTCATTCATTTATACAATTTAGTACGAGGAGAGTTTGTATCAGTATACACACTTGGTAATGTTAACTATACAGTTTGAAATTCAAAACAAAAGAGATAATACAATGTAAATCAATCTCATGTTCATCTACAATTCCTTGGTGTTATTCTATCTCGATCAGGCTTCAAATTATAGCGAAAAAAAATACAGATTGTTGCTTTGACTTATCTTCTTCTGTCATCAACTCTGTAGCGTTGGTTGCATAGTTTTTTTGTACCCATTCTAATTCCACGGTATCTGCTACATCATTATCTTCAGTTACAGTTCTTGTTCTGTTAGCTGATGCGTAGGTTGCACTGTCTTCAGAGGAAAGTTTGTCTGAAACTCTATCAGAGTCAGCTGCTGCTACTGAGACATTAACATACTATAGATTCATCCTAAAAATTATAATAGTAACAATACTCTTTAAATATGATCAACTATTCCCCTTAGTTTTACATATATCTAGTCGCTTCAAATATCACCCAACATCATAGTTGAAGAAGAGGGCCATAGAATCTTAGCAGATAAAACTATAATAGTTTAAATTTGGCTAAGCATAAAATTTTCCCTTAATTGAGATATTCCTTTTCAGTGTCTTCATTTTGAGGACGGAGGCGTATAAATATGCTGGTATGAGAAGCTTTATAACGATTCAAGGAAAAACATTAGTCATATCTGAGCTATTACTCCGAAAAAATTATTTAATTTGGAGCTTCCATAGAATCACTTGTAAAGTCCAGTTTCACGTATTAGCAGTACCCAAGAGTATCTTTATATAAACCCTCATTAATTATATGTGGGCTACTCATCTTTTTAATATAGGACCAGGATGTTAAAAGCTTAGAATTGGACATATAATGAAATAGAGTAATGCTAAAAACCACAATTTTATTTCACAACTGTCTCACAATGGTGATGTTGCATGCCCAACTAACCTTTAAATTTTTTACTTTTTTAAGAATAATTGATCCACGAGTTAATTGGAATTACAACATCAACATCATTAAATAATTTTAAGATAAAAGTAGCTTCTAACCTTACTCAATTAGATATTGCTCATAGAATAGGCCTTATCATAGGTCACCAAACATTATTTAGATAAAACTGTCAAAACAATGGTCAAAGATGAGGGCACGTTGGTGGGGTGAAGATCTTATAAGCGCCGAAAGTTGCGAAGGACAGTAATCATCTAATAAGGGTTACAAGAGACAAGAAAGGACAGGATATTTGAATCGAACCTCTTTCAAGTCCGAAAAAGCTCACAAAAATACATCAAGGTGGGTTTTGTTTCTGTCCTATTCTATATTATTATCTAGTTGGTCTGTTATCTCACTTTTTTGGTCAAGGTTATGGCCCTCTTAGTTAATATCTAATAAAATGCCTTTTTGTGTGGGGCACTCGCGCGAGAATTTCACACAACCTCAGTCCAGATTGGAATGTATAGCTGAATTCATACCTCTGTTAAATAGCTTGTTTTTTGATTTTTCATGGCCATGCAGATCGATTTTCCTTTTCTTGGGCTACAACTTTTTACATGATTATAGACCCACTACTCCTTGCAGAAATTATGTGAGAAACTGCGATGCAAATTCTGAGTATTAGCTAGGTTTTGTATCAGGGACGGAGCCAGACATTTTAATGAGAGGGGACCAAATAAAGTTTTTTCTTTAGCAGGGGTTAAAGTATGAATATATATTAAGGCAAATTTTAAGTAAATTAAACATAACCCAGTTTTAATATTTTTATTATTCACTTCAAATTAAAAATTAATAAGCAAAATTGAAAAGAGTTTTTAGGAAGAAAAAAAAAAAGAAAAAAGATCTCAGTTTCTATACTAAAATTGAGAAATTTGAACTAGATGAATTGTGTGTTTCTCGGCGTTCTCGCAAGACTTTACTTGAATGACATGACTCTTGAAACTAACATTTTCTTGCTCCTTTTATTAGAACAACCTACTCTAACTAACATAATAGCCCACTAACTGTTATACAAAACACACTATATTCTATACAAAACACAACACAACAAATGAAATGCAAATCTTCTAGACTTTTCTAATGTTATCTAGTTATATTGAAGTGAATCTTCATTTTACGTTATCTTTGGCCACACATCCTTAGGAAATTGAACTTTGTCATGCGTGCGACTCATCGAATCCACATCTGTCTTCTTCCAATGCACTGATTTATTAAACCATTTTCATTTACTTTGAACAAAATCTCTACAACTTTATAAAACTCCTTCCATTGTTACCATTCTCAAACATGCATGTCCGTTGCTACCCGTGAAATATTAAAAGAAATTTTTTTGACAGTGAAGCTATCGTTCCAAATGAGATGAAACTAGTTGAAAAGATGATAAAATGGAAGGGGCCAAGGAGCCACAAAAATTTCTTACTATGGACCAATAGGCAAAAAAAACATTAATTTTTTTAGAAACTTATAAGAGATAAATGCTACTTACACTTCAAAGCAAAAATCGTCATTGAATTTTAGAGGAATTAATCTATATATTTCACGTCAAAAAATAAACACTTAAAAGTATGTATAAAATTATTTCTCATTGTTGAACGTCCATAAAAGGATGGCCTTGTCTTGCTTTGAATTTTAGAGGAATTAATTTATATATTTCACATTATAAAGTAAGCACTTGAAAGTATAACATAAAGTAAGCACTTTTTAATACGTAGTATTTCTCTTTGTCGAAGTAAGTGCTTAAAAGTATTACATAAAGTAAGCACTTGAGAATACATGTAATACGTAGTATTTCTCTTTGTCAAACCAGAGCCGTCTTACTTTGTATTTCAAATCAAAACAAACAGGTTGCTATTCATTCTTGCTAAAGGGGAGGTAACCACTTATTTTAAAAGCTAAAAAATTTTCTAATTTAATTATTTAATTAATATCTAACTCATACTATCATTAAGCATTTTGAGTAATAAGCATCCTATAATTGACCTTTAGTTAACAGTACGAACAGCTTAATATATCAATTATCAAGAAGAAAGAATCTAAACAATAGGAGGATGCGGTCATACAGAGAAGATGACATTGAAAATTTTCACATTGATAGTTTGGAACCAACAAGAAGGAAAGATGACAAAGTGTTCTTCCCCCATTATACCCATGTAAATCATGTCAGTAAAAGAAAAAGAGAAAAGGCAAAAAGAAAAATGGAAAAGCCAAAAGAGAAGAACCATGACCTTAACAAAGAACTACAGTCAGTACTACAACGTCAGCTCTGCTCCTATGAATTATGATTTGTCAGTCCACCTCATCTATTCAACTAAAGTTGACCCTCTTGTGCTTTCATAATTTTGCACAGATTCTCATCCCCCCCCCAATCTCGTGAGCTCATTCTATGCCAAAAATTGGTGTCTGAAAAAGACTGGGCTTAGCATGAGTTTGGAATGTGTGTAGAGCTGGGCCAATCCAGCTGCTTCCATATCCAGAGGAACTCTCGTAACTATTGTTGCTACTAAGGGCAATGGGCGTAGCAAATGGGATTGAGGTGCCATTATTCTGTTGCTGAATATAGCCTCCATTGAAAATCCCACCGCTGCTTTCATTGGCAGAGCTAGAAGCGGCAGAAAAGTCCATGTTGAAGGGAGAGGTGGTGCTCTGAAAGCCAGCGCTAGGGTTGTTGTTGTTCTTGGCATTATTGAAAGAGCTGTTATGGTATCCAAGAATGGACCAGTAATCTGATGGGTCTTGTTTGATGGGTATTGCAAAGCTTAAGGATGAGGTGGACGGCTGCGATGCAAAAGTATGGACGACGCCGAGGAATGATCACGGTCGTCCGACCGACTTCCGTCAATGCTCTTGCTATCCGAAGCAGACTCGGAAGAATTCTTTGATTTCCCGGACATTCCGCCGATCGGAAGGTTGCTGTTCGCAATACTCTTTACGTCGTAGCGGCTCATGTCAAAGTTTGTCACAGCATTTAGTCCTCTGAATTTGATAGCAGCAATGTCATAAGCTTCAGCTGCTTCTTCTTGGGTGCCTGTTTCACCACCCCACCAAAAAAAAATAAACAAAAGCAAAGCGGAATCCATCTAGAATATTTTATATTCTACTTTATTCTATTTTCTTGTACGATTACTCCTTACTTTACTTAGTCTAGAGTTTCTTGTTCACAATAATTATTGTAACACATTATCATGACATACAAGACGTAACCCCAACACACTTTATCGGTCTCGGTCTCTTTCTCTCTCCGCTTCTGACTTCTTTTCTCTTTCATATTCCCATCATATATTTATTTCTACATAATCCAAAAAAAAAAATGCAAGGTCAAGGAAAGAAAAGAAGCTCACCGAAGGTGCCAAGGTAGAGATCTTTGTTGCCAGCAACTCTCCCTATTCTTGCCTGCCATCTACCATGTTGATGGTGCCTGAACAAAAGGATAAATAAATAAAGTGAACACATAAATTTTTATATTATTACTGCAGACAAAATATCTTAAACAAAGTAAGAGGGAATAATGTATCAAACCTTGTGACACCTCTGTAGATGGAGGCTCCTCTAGAGAACCCACTACTTTTCCTGAACATAAAAAACAAATAAATAAATAAATAAAAAATAAAAATTAGAGGGGGGGGGGGAATGTATCAGACCCAACAGCAAAAAGATTTAACCCCCTGATCAACACAAAGAAAATATAAAATAAAAAGGAAAACAGTACGTGGCTAAAAGCAAATCAAATATTCAAATGGTTAATTAATTACCTTCGAAGAGATGCAACAAACTCCTGCCTGGTCATGTTCTTCATCTCTTCCAGTTCTTTCTCATAGTTAGAAACCTTTCGAAAGAGTTGGATCCAAACTTCAAAATCGAAAGAAATAATAAAAGAAAACCAAAAATTAATTTGATCTATTTAATTAGACAAACTCACAGGAAAATTTGTAGTGGTGGTCGGACCCCAGTATTTGAGAGCTGCCAGATCATAAGCTCTTGCTGCTTTCTCTTCTTTATCGTAACCCCCTAAAAAAATTGACAAAAAAGAAAAGAAAAATGAGCGTTCAATGAGAATCCAAGAGGAATCTAAACAAGATTACACATTCATGCAAAAAAGAATCTGTTACAGTAAACAAAATCTAAGGTCACTTCGTACTAGGTAAACACATTCATGAAAGAACATTTTTAATGTCATATATATAGTGAATAAAAATGATGACCATAATAATATATATAGTACTTCTACGGAAGAGACAAGAGAGAAATTAAACTCACCCAAATAAACTGAGATAGTGATGATTATGACATGAGCATCCATGGCAGCAAGCAATCATTCGTCATGTACATGCCAAGCAAACAAACAAACAAAAGCCACATCAGAACAGAACCCTTCCTTCAACCAGCTAAATTAAAAAAGACTGGCGCACTATAGCTCAATTAGCTAGGCAAAAACTAACACGCGCCTCTGGCGTACTGAGAGCCCCAGAAGATCGGATCTGAGCCCTTTGTCGGTTTATTGCGATTCGCACCGCGTTACATTCTTTTACTCCCATTTATTCGGTCACAGAGATTCAGCCAAAACCTTCGCTCAGGACCATTCTCCCAGGTCTCAGACCCAGATCTTGTAGACCAGGATTAAACAGTACGCACCCTAGGTGCACTTTAGCTACAAGCAGTCCCAAAAACCCTAAAACTTTTTTTTTTTTTTTTTTAAAAAAAAAAAAAAACAAAAACAAAAAATAACCTTGTCTTCCTTTCCTACTTTGCCCTTCTCTCCTGCAACTGTTGTCCCAAAGATGAGCTTCATACCTGCCTGTCCATCTATGCCTAATATTTTCATACGTGAAAAAGAAAAATAGAAGCAACTTTTAGTAATTTTATTTTCTTCAAGAGCCTTGAAAACAAAAAAATAACAATTTGAATATTATTTTACCGGGTAACGCCGCGGTAGATGGAGGTGCGTTGGCCGAAGGTATCAACGGGCTTCTTGGGCGGCGGGTCGGCTGCCGCCAACGGCTGCTTTTGGGCTTGGGTTTGTTTTTCAGTAGAGAAGCCGCGGAGGAAGCTGGCGGCAATGGTCTTGAGCTCAGAGTCATACATCTCAGGCTCGGACATAGTCAGAGTCATCTGTGTCTCGTTAGAAAACTGAGCCAGCGGCGCGGCTCCAGCTGTGGCGGCGGAGCCACCGAGGAAGTCCTCCAGCTTCGGCCCAGCGGTGAACATGGATAGGTCAGTTGCACCAGCAGCTGCATCTTTTTCTTGCGTTTTGTCAACCCCAGTACCTGTGATAGCCAAAAATGTATAAATATTATATCCTTGAGCAAGATTACGCATAAACATGTGCGGAGTTAGCTCGAGTGGTAAGTCACTTGTTCTTATAATCGAGCCGGGGTGTCCCATAAATAAATATAAGAAGAGAGAGAGAGAGAGAGAGAGAGAGAGAGAGAGAGAGAGAGAGAGAAGGGATTGTACCTGGGGTGGGGGAGTTGAAGGCGTGGAAGAGGGAGAGGGGAGAGGAGTCAGATGGCAAGTGGGCGTGGGGATGGTTGGAAAGAGAGAAGCCGAGCCAGTTCTGAGAAGAAGAATCCATGTCGTCGATGAGCGTGAAAGAGATGGGTGGGAGTTGGTGTTATGCGTCTTTGGAAATAGCAAAAATATGGGTTTTCTTCAAACTCCAAGAGAGAGAGAGAGAGAAGTAAATAGGTGATGAAAGAAGGCTGAAGAATGACACAGATATAGAGGGCAGGAGGAAGAGATGAACGTGAATAAAGAGAGAGAGAGTCTGAGGAGCTGCACGAGCATCGAAGCTATATTTTCACTTAGGGAGAAAAATTATCATATAATAGTAATAAATAAATAAAAAAGATAATATAATATTCCATATTAATTGAAGGATTTGATAGAGCAAAGCAAGTGGAAGCTTTTCATGGGATGACTACGCGGTGTTTGTCTCTCTCTCTTGACCGAAGAAAGCATTGTTTGTGTATGCATGGTATGATAGTGGCGAAGCAGCAGGGAGGGGGAGAGGACACGGTGACCCACGAGGAGAGGATGCTGTAAATCATCTTAATTGGTCCCTACTTGTGCCGCGTGTCGTTTTTCTTTTGTCCCTTTGACACCTCCTCATTTTTTACTCCATAAAAAGACAGCTTCCGCCTCTCCGCTCGTTTTTATCTCACGGGGGCACTGGATTTTGGTGCATTCTAACGTACGTGTAACTGTTGTCTGCAATCAACCATAAAACCCAAACACACGTTACATACACATTCTTTTTACTTTTTTAAATTAGCTATTTTATCTTTAGAAGTTAAAACTAATAAGAATCTCCTTGTTCTCCTACAGATTTAATGATTAATTTTTTTAAAAGAATATATATAAAAAAAGAACTTATACTTCACGTGCTGAATTTATATTAACCCTCTAATGATTATGATTAGTTAGAATTGACAATTTTTTTATACTATTTACGAATTTAACACTAAATCAACTTATTAGAGTTCAGAGGTTTGATCCTTATAATTAAATGGGTTGGGTTATGATTGATTTATATAATTTTATATTTATGTCTTGATACAACCCGAACTCAATACGCGACATAAGAGCTAACAATTTTTTACACGATCCGCGAAACCCAATACAAACCCAACACGAAATCAATGGTTTAAAGATAAGTGGTCTGACTCGTTTAATTAAATAGGTCAAGCTAGAGTTTACCTATATAATCTTATACTCATACCTTGATACGACTTGAACCCGACACACGAACATGAATTGTCACCCCATTAAACTTGATGCTAGAGCCGTTTATAGGTTAATTGAAATTCTTATCTTATGAATTTGTAATCTAAACTAATCTTTTCTTTTCTTTTTTTCTCTCAAAAAGTTCATATATCTATCCATCATGACGAGAATTTAAGGATCATTCTAGTTTTAAACATTATATATATTAGCAAATTTTAAAATAAAATATTCAAAATATTGTTAATAAGTGAGATTTATTTCATTTTAAATCATAATTTGTCCAAAAAGCTTAAATTAATAGAAAAATATGAATTTAATCATTTAATTTATATTATAACAAATAAATTATTAACAAAAAATTTGCACGTGTTGTGAGTTTTATTTTTGTTAATATGTTTTGAGAGTATTTTTTATTTTTAATTTAAAAACATATTTTAAGGTGACATAAAAATATAAAATATTTTGTGTTTTTAAATTATTATTTATTATGACAAAAAAAAAAAAAAAAAAACAAATTTTACCATGGACTAGGGGCGAATGACATTATTGGAGTGTTTGGTAAGCAACGCACACCATGCATGCCCCTCTTTTATTTTCACTTTTCTAAAAAATATATATAATGTATGTCTGGATGCTTTATGATAATATGAAGTATTCGCCTGAATATACCTAAAATTAGCAATCACAGATTCACATGAAGCAAAAAAAATTTCTTTAAGTAATAGCTTAGGAAAAAAAAAATTTGTCTACAATAATAACTGGTCGAAAGTGGGATATTTATAATTAAATAAAAAATAATTAATAATTTATGCTGGTTAACCTAGTGGTATAGATGTCAAGATGAGTTTCTTACCCAAAAAAAAAAAAAAAAATCAATTTAAGGGTTGTTTGAGTTTGTGGTTTTAAAAAAGTGTGTTTAAAAAATAGAGAATTAAAAAAGTCCGATTTAAAAACATAATTAGACATTTGGTAAAACTGCGACTTAGTCTTAAAAACTTACAATTTAACTTTTAAAATAATGTGTTTTAAAACGCATGCACCCTCTTATCATACTCTCAAACGATACATTTTTATAATTTGTTTAAAATCGTATTTTTCGTCTGTAAAATTGCACTCTCACATGCACTCTTAAGTGCTTATTTCCTGACGTGATAGTTGCTAAGTCAACTTTTCACTGCAATGTATTTTAATCTCATATTCTTATTCTCTTTCTGCAACTACCATATTAGATCATAAAATTTAAGAACATATATATAATATGTATTTAAAAAAAAAAAATTGAAGAAGAAGAGGAGGAGGAGGAAGAGGAAGAAGTAGAGGATGAGTTTGCCTAACATATCTCATTATCCAATAGGGAGCTTCGTGTAGCTGAAGTATATCTCCGATTTTATATTTCTTAAGAAATAAGTGGTTGGGATTTTTGGTTGCCAAAAATAAAATTAAGTACACACTCTTTTAACTAAACCAAGAATTGGGACCTTGGGTACTTTAAAAAAAAAAAAAAAAAAAAAAAAAAAAAAAAAAAAAAAAGAAGAGAAAAGTTGAATACGGAATGTGCGAGTGAAAGTTGTTTCTCAATTCTCATGGTACTCATACGGTGACGTTTGTAGCATCCAAAGTATGGGTGAGAAGAGGCATGGAAGGAGGGTCCTGCAATCTGCGGGAGGATAGATTTGCTAGTGGCTTCCACAACCCTGCGTGTCATCAGATTGACACGTGTGGACTTTAGTAATATTTCTTTAAAGATTCAGAGCACGTGTCGGGTGGTCCTAAACATGCCATGTCGTGGATTATGATTAATTATTATAGAGAGCCCCTTCTATACGGTAGTGGCAGAAAACAATGAGTTTATGCCCATCAATAATCTCTGGACACATCAGCTAAAAGCAAAAAATTGAAATTTTTGTGAAGTAGCCAATCTCTCTCACAACTCTCTTCTGAAGTACCACACGTTCCAAAAAAAAAAAAAAAAAAAACCCCACTGCCCAAATCACATCCGCCGTTAGCTGGTCCACCCCCAATCTGCCCCAAATCACCGCATGTCCGCCTGGACTGAAAAAAAAAAATTGAAGCTCCTCAACCCAACCGTCAACCGACTGCCTCTTCCCCGTCGCCGGACGGCCAGTCCTCCAGCCACAGAGATCCGGGGACAGAGTCTCGACAACCACCGGCGAGCCTCCAGATCCTCTTCCCCGCGACCTCCCGAAACCGTCGACAGAGATCCAACCACAGAGATTTGACATGAGCCTCGTCCTCTCCCGGGATCTCTCCCTTTCGCGGGCCGTTCTCCCCTCTCGCCCCTCTTGTTGTTTTCGGTGATCACATATGGTCTGGTGATTTGGTGCTCTCGGCATTCTGGTTCAATCGGAGATAGTGAACAGCGATGTGGACGGGGTCAAACTCGGGTCGGCCACGTGGTGGCGCGACTTCCATGGGCTACGCCGGTTTGGTTGTCTGGGTCGGGGTCGGGGTTGGGTTTCCAACGTGAAGACGCCCATCTCTCTCCCTCGATCTCTTCATTTCACTCTAAATAAATCAAAACAAATCGGGTGTTTTGCTTGTATTTCATTTTTTTGCTCCAGGTTTACATGTCAACTTTATAAGCGGGCAAACAAAACCAAGTTCCTGCTACTATCGAATTGAAGTTATACTCACTACTATATATCTTTTATGTAAGAGTGCGTAGTACTCAAAAGGAATAGTATCATTTTCATTTCTATAAAATAAAGAAAATTGTTATTTAATTTTTTTTTTAACAATTTTCTCCTTATTTTATAATTAATAGGCTTCAATTCATTTGAAATGGAAATGTTCATTCTCTTACTTGTTAAAAGTAAATGCCCGAGGTGGAGCTGATGTCGATATTCAAAGTGATAATTTGTGCTTGTGTGTTATTATGGGATTGTGTCTAGACATGCGTATAAAATTATATAAGTCAATTTTAACTTATTTTTTATTTAATTAAATAGATTACAATTTTTAACTTTAACCCGTTAATTTTGTATTGAGTTTACAGGTCATGTAAAAAAAATTAGTCTTAAGTGAAATGTCAGGTTCGAGTAGTATCAAAAAATAAATCTAAAACTATATAAATTAATCGACCTTAACTCATTCATATAATTAAATAGATTTAACTCATCAACCATATTGAGGTGAAACAGGGCCGGCTGGAGCCTTAGGCGGATTAGGCGACCTCCTAAGGCCCCCGATTTAATAAGGCCCCTAATTAATGAAGATTTATTTTAAGAAAAAAAGTGCTTACAAAAAAACGAATCATCAAAGCATTGTTTCCGGTAATGCCCCCAGTCAATGCCTTAAAATATGCTGCCTAGGGGCCTTCTCCCGTCAAAAAACTGCAGGTTAAAAAAATAAAAATCCAGGCCTTAATTAATTACCAACGACTTGTGAGATATGAAAAGTCTAAATTAAAGGCCTTTAATTTTTGTACGTCTAATTACCAACGAATTGTGACTTATGAGATATGGAAAATCTCTGCATTAAAGGCCTTCAATTTCTTTGAACGTTGATGTTCAAAATAGAATTAATGAGATATGAAAGCTTCTAAATTGAAGGTCTTAATTACTCACATTAAAAATTGAAGGCTTTATGTTCAATGTTCAAAAAATTGAAGGTGTTAAGTCCAACTTTCAAGAATCAAAATAAAAAATAAGTACTAAGAAGATGAAAAGTCTTTAAGTTTTCATTTTAAATCCTATTCTTTGTAAGTTTTTATTTTTTATCTCAATTTCCCTATTCAAGTCTTATTTGAATTTGAATTTTTCTCTTCTCAATTTTCATTATTTCCCAATAGCTTATCATTCAAGTCCTTAAAATCATTCCATATCTGATTAGTGACTAAAAAAAAATTAATTACCAAAACTCAATTAATCAATTGCATTAATTTTTTTTATTCGGTTTTAGGAAACATTCTAACACTAATTTGTCTTTCCTTTTGACAAATCAAGTTTTACCATTCTATTTTTAAAATTAATTAATATTTATTTTTTTTTAAAAAAATGTATCATTTAAATTAAGGTCCCAAAATGTATTGAGCCGCCCTGAGGTGAAATCGAATTCGTGGTATGATATAAAAGTTGCTCGCAGCTATATTTGACCTTTTGAATCGCAAAGGAGAAACGAGAGCCTAATTTTCTGGTTAATTAATTATAAAGATGGTCCACGTAACAGTAGTTTCTTTCAAATTACGTAATACGTACTCTCTCCTGTCTCCCAATCAGCTACCACGACTATAGAGGCTAGTCTCCATTTCATGGCCATATATAGAGTTGGAATGGGTCCTCCTGCCATGGTTGGATCTAGCTCTATTATAAACATCGTCGTGGAGAGATGGAGTCAATGATGATGGCTTGAGAGAGAGAGAGAGAGAGAGGGAGAGAGTAAATAAAAAGATAAAAAAATTAAAATTAAAAAAAATCCAAAAATTGACAAAAAAAAAAAAAAAAAAAAAGTCTAAAAATTTCTTGGATTATAAATGACTCAAAATTAAACTACTTGGCAAATGTATAGGTTCGAGCTCTTTAAAAATCAAAAGAAAGTATATGAAAAGTGTAAAATATATATATATATATTACGAACAAACATTATTTTCTTTTAAGGTTGCGGTTGGTTCGACGTAGAATGATTTCTGAGAGAAAATGTTTTTATACAAGTGTAACACGTACCTGATAATTACGATCACATAAAATAATAGAAAAACATCATCAAAATGCTTAGAGTAAAGTATTATTAAGTTTTTCTATGAATTATATACATACCCCAGAAATATGATATCGATCGGAATTCGTTTGAGGATCGAAAATGAACCGAGGAGAATATGATCCTGGAAACTTCGATCACATGAAATAATATAAAAATAATCTTCAATTTCTTCAAGTAATATATAAAAATGTTCATCTACGAGTCATTTAGTTACCCTTAAAATTTCAGGACGATCGAAGTTCATTTAAATGCAATGCCTCCCTTCACAATTTTCACACCAAAATTCACTCTAAAGTTTCCAAAGTGATTGTAAGTGTTCAAAGGTTGGTGTAAAGTGCTCAGGAAGCTCGAGAACACAATTTTTGAAGTTCGAGGGCGTTTTTGTAGAAATTGCTTAGTATAATCCCTAAAGCTCTATCTTTAGTTATTTAATAGTTTAAGAGTTTAAATATGTTATTTTAATGTTCAAATTATGACGACACAATATTGTCCTCTTTTGGCTCTTCCGAACCAGACTTCTCAGGAAGCCACCCATTCTGGTACTACTTTTACAGAAGCTTGCTTAACTGCAGAGTTCTGATAGGTTCATAGCCATCACAGTTTTAAAACACGTTGTGTTAAGAAGGGTGTGAATATATACATATAAGCACATCTTCATTCCTATACCCAGACAATGTGGGACATCACACAAATAGCCTTAGGAAGTTAGCTAAATAACTATATAACACGGTTGTAATGCCCGTTTATATTTATAATAATTTTAAATACTACAATAGCGTCGTTCTGATGCCTAAACATGTTTAAGTAACATTATAGTAGCGTCGTTGTAATGACCAAATATTTATAAGGAAATGGTTGAATATAATACTAATGACATAGTAATGTCTATATAAAAATATGTGAAAAAACTATATAGTTGTTGTAATGCTCGGATAACATTATAATACTTTTAAATATATCATAGGCATGCCAAAATTATTAGGAGACTATGTTAATCTACCTAGTGTGGTAAAATAATATCTAAGTATTATTTTCATACAGACCATGTAGGACAGAACATGTATATGATATGATTACACACGTAAACAAGTCATTGTACCGCCCGAGTGTCATTCGGGTAAAAACAAAGTATAGGATTAATAACACAATATCATGCAAAATAACACTCGGGCAGTACAACGACATGTTTACGTCTGTAATCACGTAAACATTGACTATTGCCACCAGTGCTTAGTTTCTCCTAACAGTTTGTAGGTCGCATACATGACATTTTGTTCCTCTGTGCACCTAGTTAATTTGAGGAATTCATCAATGTCATTCAGACAATTCTCCGCGTCCAAGTATCCCTCGATTTCATTATGAGTAGCGTTGTTGTAGTGGCCAAATATTTGTAAGAAAATGCTTGAATATAGTACTAATGCTGTAGTAATGCATGTATACAAATACGTGAAAAAACTATATAGTTTTTGTAATGCTTTGATAACGGTATAATACTTTTAAATATAGCATAGGCATGCCAAAATTATTATGAGACTATGTTAGTATACCTAGTGTTGTAAAATAATATCTAAGTATTATTTCCATGCAAGCCACATAGGAAATGACATGCATGTGATATGATTACACACGTAAATACGTTGTCATACGCCCGAGTGTCGTCATACGCTCGGGCAGTACAATGGCGTATTTACGTGTGTAATTACATAAACATTGACTATTGCCACCGGCGCTTAGCTTCTCCTAACAATTTGTAGGTCCCTACAATTTGTAGGAATTCATCAATGTCGTTCAACCAATTCTCTACATCAAAGTATTCTTTGATTCCATTGTAAGCAAGGAAATGATGGCTACAAAATTCGCACAACAAACACCAATCTCCTCATGTTGCGGTTCGGGTACATGGGCATTATCCATCGCATTTACCAGCTAGGTCGCAACTGAGCCGCATCGGGGTTAACGGCCTTATTAATGAGAATATTCATAGTTAGTGGCGGAGATAAAGGGAGGGCGGGGGCGCCCGCCCCCCGTAAATGTCTTTAAAAAAAAAAACCATGTAATTTTTTAACCCAAATTCTATTCTACCCCTACAATAATACCCCTACAAGGTTACAAGCCCTACAAATTAAATCAAAACATTCATTCTCCTATATTTGCTCAGAAGAAAGAAAAATAAATATATAAAAATTCAAGACAGCTTAGTCCAGCCCTTAAAAAATGGAAGTTACCTTTAATTTTGGGTTGATATTGAACTAAGAAAACCCAACCCAAAGTTAAAATTAAACACCATGAATGATAAAAATATAGTATATAATAAGAACAAAAAGAATTATTTTTCATTATATTTTATTATTTTAATTTCGTCCCTACTAAGACAGATTTCTGGCTCCGCCACTGTCCACATCTCATACTTAGGTAGGTGGGTGTCCTCACCACCTCCTAGACCGCACACGTTCGCACCCGTCAGTATGTTTCTATGGGGCAACATCATTATGCAAAAATAACAAAGTCAATACCGGCTTCAAACCATATGCTATAAACAAATCGCCTTACCCTAACCAAGACTCTACCTCTAACTAACTACCTTATGCTATGGTGAAATCCTTAACGTAAGGCTATCTTGTTTAAATCCAATAGTCTGTAAAGTCAAAATGCTCTGATACCAACTGTAACACCTCGAAATTAATTAACTGATAATTAACTTGAAGTGTTACCGTAACATCCATAAGCTTATTTAATAAGTAGACATCTCAAAGAGTTACGTAGACCCCCTAAACAGAGAGCAATGCAGCGAAAAATACATCTCTTTTTACCGCTACAAGATAGCGAGTAGCGACACCCTATGTCACACAAATAATAACCAAGAAAAATACTAAAACACCATAATATAACTTAACATATAAAGTAATAACAACCATGCGTAGCTGTGCCACGACTAGCACCATGGACCACATCCAGGGTGAGCTACGGGTACGTTGGACCCGTGGTTGCAACCCACCTTGGGGAGCCAGCCACGGGTTAATGGGTTCAGCCGGTGGCTGGCAGCACAAGGGGCTGCCGCCACCTTCTTTGGGCAAAAGTCCTAGCTAGGTAGCCACACACAATGAGATAAGGTCTATTTCGCATACTAAATAATATTTTCTGTAATACCCAGAGAACAATTAAGTGGGATTCGGGTGATGAGGTAACACCCCCAAATTCTCCACCTTTCCCCCGTACCCCGCGGCCACATGTCCCAAGTGGTAGCGGCTGGTGACCAATCGCACAACACAGACTGTGGGACAATCAAAGCTCACATGAATGATAGAGATTAGGTGGTGGAAAGCAGGGCCTCAAAACCCGGATAAGAGTTAAACCTGCTTTTACACTAAGCAACCAAAAGGCAAGCTAGCCATGAAAAAATACAAAAGTTGCAACTCGAGGCACACCAGATTGGCAGAGAGTTACGTTCGGCGGGACTGTGTTCCTCATTTCATTTTTCTTTTATTCTCTTTACAGTAAAAGGTAATCATATAAGCTTAACAGCACTAAAATACAACTAAAATTAAAGGAAGAAATTGGCTGGCTTTCGTAATTCAAGGCCACAAAAATTTTCCACGGTCAAAGTATGTGTAAAGTAAAGGAGTGGGTTTTGTGGTCAGTGAAATATTTTATTATTACTTCATGATCACCTCTCACATGACCCCCCCCTTTCTTTTTATCTTTTTTTATTATTATTATTGTTATTCTAATTGCAATTATTCTTTTTGGTATTGTTATTATTTTAATGTCCATTCTGTGTATGGGAAAGGTCTATTGTCCGATCTACTGTGTATATCATTTGAGACATGTGTCCTCGTGTGCGGACATGCGGGCCCAACAATGGTGATGGGATTCTCATTCGTGCGATGGATTTAGTTTCGGTAAGACGAGGAGTCAAGTGTATGGTAATTAAGCCTGTTATTTTGAAAGAAAGAAAAAATTAATTAATTAATTAATTAATTTAAAATAAACACCAGTGGTGTGGTGCATGTTTTTCCTTTTACCGTTGAAAAGAATACATTCATGTGGACATTATTTTCCACGTGAGCTTGTGGGATTCAAGATTTGCTCACCTTCGATCAAGTGGGCTACTATTATAAAACGAGCAGTTGGGGGGTAATTAAGCTGGTCAATACTGTAGGTGGACGACACGTGCCACTGCACGTGCCATCTCCTGAGTGCATCAATTGCTTGCTCTTATCCCGAGCTGCATGACGAGGAGGTCGGTGACTCGGCGGGATAGAAGGCATGCATGTGACCTTGCAACACCAAATTTACAGTACATGTTTTGCAATTTTTTATTTTTAGTTTTTAGCTAGTAATTTTTTACATGATTTTTGTGAATTTAATTCAAACACTATGCACTTAGCGAATTATGATTAAGAGGTTTCACCTGTTTAATTAAATGGATTAGATGAGACTTGACTTATATAATCTTATTCCATATCTCGGCCAACCTAAACCTGACACGCAACATATATTACTAGTAATTTTTTACACGACCCGCAAATCCGATATGAATTTAGCGGGTTAGGATTGAATGGTCTAATCTATTTAAGTAAATAAACTAAATTATGATTGACCTACATAGTCTTATAATCATGTCTTGACTTGAATTGATACTCGTAATTATGGATGAAAATACGGATGCGGTTAATAACTGTATCTGCATCCGCAAAATGTGGTTATTACTTTTAGTATCAACATCCTTGCGGTTATTAAATGCTATTATTATCCGCTATCTGCATATGAGCTAATGGGCATTTTAGATTACTAGATAAATCTATATGCAAGATTAAATAATATGGTTATTACAACATGCAAGCTTAAAATAAATTAGATTTTATTTGTTACACAATTCACGATTAAATAATACAGTTATTACTACATGCAAACTTAAATAAATTAGATTTCACTTATTACACAATTCACGATTATTAATCATAGATGGTCATTGTCTCATAGTGTAATCGGGATTTGGATTACCCAATGAAAAGAAAAACATTAAATGTAGTGAAGTATGACTTTGAGATGATAGTAAAAAAAAACATAATTAAATTCAAAACGACCTCATTTTAGTAAATTTAATTAATATATATAATATATATTATATATAAAGAGATACCCCAAAACTGCTATCCGCATCCGTATATACGGATAATGAATATTGATTAAGTGCGAATAGCGGATAATGACGATTATTATCCATCCGCATTTTCATCCCACCCACCCACCCGTAATATATTACAGTGATACAAAAAATTAATGCGATCAGTGAAACAATAATTTATTAGTTAAGGTGTGCATGATTTTTACTTGCTTCTCTTTTTTCTTTTTCTTTTTTTTCCCGTCTATTTTCCTTTTATGTTCAATTTGTTTCGACGTAAAATGATTTCAACATTTTCCAGGGTTTGGTAGGAGTGAAAATAATAGTCAACCGGGGAATGATTTTTGTTTGACCAAAAATGCTTAGTAAATTTTGAAAAATTATTTACGCTTTTTACGCCAGACGCATTTAACCTTTTTTAAACGACATAGTTGACCTTCACGTTCAAGTAGTCGACCATCACCAAAATCTTGCCAATACCGAAATTCGCCAACATCCTGTCAATATCGCCGGAATCTGGTCAGCCGACGACCAAACTGGTCGTATTCCAGCCATCCAGCCGGATTTTGGCTGGCCGAAATATGGCTAAAAAGGCCCGATTCCGGCCGGCTGGCCGAATTTGTCCAGAAAGGCTGAATCTGGCTAGAATATCCAGGTTGGATTTCATCCGAACAGATCTGGCTAGAAAATCCCGGCCAGAACGGCTGGATCCCTGCCTACTGGCCGGATTCCAACAGTTCCGGCAGGATTCCAGCCGGTAGGCCGGAGTCCGGGGATTCTGTGCCGAATTTCTGGCCTTTATCTAAGATTCTGGCTATAGTAGCCGAAATCCGATAAAAGTGACTGAAATCCTATCGGTCAGTGACAGAATCTCGTTACCGATAATTTTTATATTATTTTACATTAATATTTATATTTTTTGAATAAAAATTAATTTTTATAGGTTAATATGATTGAATAAAAATATAAAAAACAATTTGTGATTTTATATACGCGCTAAACATCAAAAAATGCTTTCGGAAAATTTTATTTTTCAGAAAAATGACCTTCTTAAAATCATTTTACGACAGAAATCATTTTACATCGAAACAAACGAAACATTATTGAATTGGTAACGGAAAGGATTAAGTTCGACTCCAATTTTGATCTTTCAGTGGCATTTCTCCCGGCGGGGAACACAAGTCAAACCTAGAGCACGGCCGTTGAGCACAGAACCAGACACCCGAAGGCGATTAGTTCCAAATACAACAATGGCTTCCAAGCTTTGTGAATGTAAACATATCACGCACGTGTGCCAGCTGCCTCATCTCGGAGGTTGCATGAAAGTAAATCTTCAAAGCTGTTCACTTCTTCAGCTGCCTCATCCTGATCAATGCTCTCACAAATTTCTTATCGTTGGGAGAACCATTTTTTTTTTTTGTTCTTCAGTAATTGGGAGATCAGTTATAAATGTTATGGTACTGACAGCCAATTACGATGGGATACTGAGCTACTACAGAAGCAAAGAGAATAAGTTCTCTACCTATAAACAGGGGGGTTTTTTAACCTGCCATTTCACAAAGTACCATTGGCAACAAAATATGGAGCCATAATCTAAAGAAGATATGTGACATTCATTCAAAAAATAAGAAAATCACGTGCTAAAACAAATGTCACTTAACTATTAAATCTTCTATCTTGTATCTCCAAATATGCAGACGGGGCTTAACACTACGATGGATGCAAAAATATAAGCACAGAGAGAGAGACAGAGAGAGAGATAACAACAAGACCTAACTGAGACCAAGACTGTCTTCATTTCAAAGTTTATACACAGGAGATGTCAACCGTTGATAGTGGACTTATAGTGAAAGTCATCGGTTGTTGAGTAAATCAAGCCTTCCTCTACAAGATTTTGAATAGATGACCTGTAAACAACCAGGAAATTGAGTTAAGATATTTCTGTTTGAAGGCCAGAGAGAGAGCGAGAGAGAGAGAGAGAGAGAGAGACATGAGCTTATCAGTTGAAACTCTTAATTGCTGGGCAATAACATCACAGTGTACTCCCTTTTCATCTGCACTGAAATATGGGAAGATCAAAAGGTGTCATTAGTAGTATACTACAAAGGGATAAGCAGACTTAGAAGAGAATCAAGCGAGGGAGGAGCCTGGAAAGGAAAATATGGGCATAAGATATGATACAAAACTTAAAAATACATTGGGCTTACCGCTATTCCAGGACCAAACAGAAAAAGAAGGAACCACTAAATGAAATAATTCATGCACACGCACACGCACACAGAACAAACTAATGCACTCTAAATATACAATTATTCCAATAAATAAGTGATATGAGAACCACCACCCCCTAATAAATTCTTAGTAAGTACAAGGTCGATCCACAGAAAACGGTAGATACCAAGTAAAATTCCTATTATTGGGCAGAAAAGTAAATTGAGTTGTTTTTCCATTATAAAATTGAGCAATGGAGAGATGGTAAATTAAAATTAAATTAACTAACTAAATTAATAAGAAGTGAATTTGAGAAAATTCATGAAAACACTAAGGTTCAGAGATCCACCTAGTATTATATTACGTATTTCTGAGACATATTTTTTTGATAGGAAAATACATAAGTTCAAGATGTTCTGAGACATATTTTTAACTCAACTAGGTAGAGAATTAACTTTCCTAACCGGAAGATAGAACAATTAAAGCATAAATTAAGTATAAAATATATCGAAGATGGATTGGTTGAGAACTTGATTTCAAAAACATGTTACAATAAATAAAGCATTCAATATATTTTCGAATCATAACAAATCAAACAAAGTAAGTATTTGATATAAACAAAAATCATAATGTATCGAAATAAATTTCTCTCATTAAATTACTCTCAAATAAAAATCATCTCCAAAATTTAATCATTAATCTATGAAGAACAAATAAAATAGTCTTAAGAACACATAATAAAAATACTAGGCTTCACCCCAGCCTTAGCTAGGTATTTAGCAACTCATAACTATAAAAATAAATTCTAGAATCAAAGTGCTAAGCATAAAACTTAAACAAGAATATGGACTAGCAATATTCTTTGAATTAGGTTGATTCAAAAAATTTCTTCAACCAAGGGCCTAAAGTATCGAAAAGGCAAGGACCCCCAATTATGGCGGCTTGCGAGGTTACAATTTCTAAAACATGGTGAAGCAACTAGGTGACAAGAACGCACTCAACCTAATTCTGCCATGTTACAAGAATATGGTAAATCCAAGGTCATATAGACCCTCCTATGCCATTCTATTTTCCAAGATCCATCAATATATCCATCATGGTTTGAAGTCTTGTACTAGCCCCGATCTAAAAAAAGACCTTGTTAACCTTCTTGGAAATGAGTAATTGACCGGTGGGCATTGAGCACAAGGTTTTTTAGTGAGACTCCTTCAGGAAAATTCACATTGTTTGCACAAGCATCAAAATAAGAAATGCTTCTTTTCCCCAAAAGCATAATTCTACCCAAACAGCCCATCTAATACATGGAATAATGAATTTGCTAATGACAAACAATTTCCACTAAATCAGCCTTATTGTTAATCAGTTTCCTTATCATTGATAGTACCTGAAGACTGTACTTTCTCATAGTGAGAAAAAGAAAAGAAAAGAAAAAATCAGCTAAACAATGAGGAGTTTCATAACTTAACACAAGCAAACTGGCAGAATTGCTGCATGACTAAAATGTGACTAAAGCAGTCAGAGGAACCAACCTTAGCCTGAATGGCATCAAGGTACCTACATACGTGTGTGTGTGTAGACACATGCATGTTTGCACACACAACAATGCAAGCAACTGCAGAAATGCAAAAGGGCCCTGCCAAAGCGGGGGGGGGGGGGGGGGGGGGTGCGGTGTGGGCTCAGAAAACACATGCAAACAAAAGGGGAGATGGTATTACAATAAAAGCCAGAGGGAGATTTTACACAATCATTGCCCGCCCCCAGCTAGAAAGAAGGGCAAAAAGAAAAAAATACAATTCCTTTCAAGATTAGAAGTACTTACTTGGATGCAGGCAGCTGCAAAAAATCTAAGACCATTTGTTCAATGTTCTTCTGTCCATCAACATTATATTGACTAGAGAACTGAAAACAACAAATGTAGCACCAGTAAGCATACCAATTAAAAACTCACCAAAATTGAATTCCCAATCAGATCTTTTACTTGATTTGATGGGGCAGCTTGGTAACCCTTCATAGGTGTGTTAGTTGAAATTGCCTTGTGTTGCTGTGTGGTACCACCACCTTGTAGTTTCTATAAGCATAATTATAAGTAACATCAGAAAGCCAGAGCATATACAAAGATTATATCCATACAGATGTAATCAATATGTCATGTAAAGCTTGAATGACATTTTTAATAGTTAGACCAATACCCGTAACCTGGTATTATAGAGATGGACATAAATACAATCAATGAAGTGGCTTGCAATCTCGTTAAAGTCAGTAACGGGCCTGAAAGCAACATCAAGTTCAATTTTAAAAAAGTAAAAAAGAGCCTTTACGGAATCAAAGTTATACCACTGACATGGTTTTGTGAGATCAATTACATGACAAGAAGGAAATAGATCAACAAGACAACAACAATAGGGGGTTCTATTTCTGTCTAAGTAGATTACCTATAATCATGATTCAGTTGAAACTTGCTATAAACATACGAAATCCAGGGTAGGCCCACTTTAATAATCTCTAAAACTTATTAACATTCCAAAATTGTCCTCATTCTTTCACATGTTGATACTATTTTCTAACGTCTTGGAGGGCTATTTAGAAAATGATCATTTTTTCTTTTTTCTTTTTTAATATCAAGTACCAGCAAAATGGGATGGAAAGAGTATAAAGAGAATAAAATGCTATTACTGGAGAAATAGCCACAAGATTCAAGAGGAAATCTCCACAATTTATTTCCAGTGAAAGCTAGCCCCTTAGTCACAACCTCCTACAGATTGACCACGATCTTAAATCGCACAGCAGCAATGTCCAATAGGTGACACTTACTTTTTACTACACCAGTCCACAAGAAATCTCTTCCAAAACTTCTCATTCCAAAAAGAAAGAAACTAGATATAAGCAGACCAGAAAGTTGGAATAACTGACTGAGACAATGTTATTGCACCACAAAATAAAGTTATTTCTTAATGTTAAGTAATTTGCTAATTTTCTACAACCATGTGGTCCTGCATATCAATCAGTCATGGATTACAGCCAAAATCAAGATGCTAAGTGATGCAAAAAAGTGGCAGCACTCTTATAAAGTTTATAAAGGCACAGAAAAGATGCTTCCAAGGCCCAAACTTCAATTTGACACATGTTAGATGATGTGGAGACTACTTAGGAGCTTGCATAATCTAGTTTAAGCCCAGTTGGATCTTATATTGTATTTTGGCTTAGTATAGGTATTGGGTTTTGTTTATGAGTTTCACTAGTTATTTCATTTGGACTTTTGTAATTAAAGCCCAAGGAGTCTACGCCCATTTGGGTTGGGCATTAGAAGCCTACAAACATGGATGTAATGGTTTTTCTATGAACATTGAATAAAAAATGGCTATGAGAATTTCAGCAACTATTGTTTCTATGGATTGTGTGATGCAACCATATCAAAGGTGTAATAATACCAAGGAACCCTAAGTGTGATGCTTAGCTTTGTTTTTCTCACTTATGTTTTCCTCTAAATGAATGAGAAAAACCTCATTCCTAAGCACTGTTTGTTTCAGCGTAAAATATTGGTCAACCTGAAAAATATTTTTAGTTGACCAAGAAAAATAACCTTCATGAGGCGTAAATGGATTACGCTTCTTATCTACATAAACCATTTTTTGCCGCTATCTCACACTTATGAGCGGGCTATTGTGAGAGGGTCCCTTATGCGGTCAACCTGCCCGAGTAGGTCTCCGGCAGCCCAGGCAGGTAGGCTCTACAAGAACCCTATCACAATTGCCTACCCAAACTGCAACCAATATGGGCAAGCAATTGCACTGGATCTCAATCTCACCACCGTAAGCCAACTATTCTCCCATACTCTCTTCCTCCACATCTCTTCTTCGATGTCTCTCAACCAATTTGGGCATATATATAACTGTTTACATGTATGCTATTAACAATTACATTAAATTACTTAGGTGTGAGTAATGACATTATCACACAGAATATCTAAATCATAAATTTTGTAACTTATAAATTATTGTTCTTAGTTGGTAATGAAAATTGGCATTCCGTTTGATAAGACTATAACACATCAACCGATAATCTATCTTGATCATGTGAAGTGAAGACTTTGGATTGATGTGTTGGTGCAAATACTATGCAATAAACGAGCCATGTGAGTTATTTTTTTTTTTCTTTTATAACACTATAAAAAAGAATGATGTGAACTCATGTCTACTTATAACATTGACTTCTTAATCCTGAGAGGATTGTGAACTCAAATGTAAAGTTGAGGTCACTTTGATACATTTAAGAGGAACTTTTTACTGTCAAAATTTTCAGTACGTTGGGTGATCACATGTAACATTGTAGGAACATAATTCCTCAAAAAGAAATCCAAAACTTTTGAGAAAATAAATATCCAATTGAGATAGATTTAATGTAATTGATTATTCTTAATCTCAAGCCTGAGTATTTTAGTAAGAGTTTTTTTTTTATAAGAAGGATCCAACTTCAGGTAACATTTTAGTAAGAGTTACTAAAACTTTATGTAAAAGGTGAAATGAGATTTCACAAGTACAAAAATAATCAATGGATTAAATTTGGTACTCAAGGATAAGAAATAGTGAATTAAAGTAACAATCATTTTATGGCTTTAATTCAACTATGAAATATTTCATTGAGGGATCAAATGTAAAATATAAGTATAGTTAATGGGATTAATTGAATAAATAAAAGGCAAGAGAGCCCTTGCTGTGATGTATTGCTCTATGGGTTTTGTGAGTTGGTTGCTGTGATGTATTCCTCCTGTTTTTGTGTTTTGTGGGTTCTGTTTTCTTTCTTTGTTCTTTCTTTTTCTGTTTTGATGTCCTTTTTGTATACTTCATGTATGCTTAGAGGTACCTTTATGCTTTTTATAATATTTCTCTTTTTTATAATTAATAGGAATATATGACAAGTCATGAGATGACATGTGTCATAAGCTTATGGGAACTAGTTTGTATTTTTCCTTTTGGTTCCCTCTTCGAGTTAATATAATTTGACCAAAGTGCACAGGCTTTTAATATTTGCATAAGATGGTTCTATTTAAAACATGGGTTAGGAATTTATTCCTAGTATGGCCGGTTCTATCCAACAGCTTATAACCAATAAATAAAAATAAATTGCATGAAGTTCAAGGATGAAATATATACAAAACACACCCAAAGACCCATTTACATGAGGTATATATATATATATTTTACATTATGAACACATAAATATAAAAGCTAAAACGTAAAACAAAAGGTAACAATGAGTCTGCACCTTATAGAGAAAACATTTAAGGTCCGCTTTCCCAAAAAGCCTTTCAAGTGTCCATGTATGCGAACATACATTCCATCCCTAAAGTGAAAGATATCATTGCAATAATATTCAGATAATATATTACAGATTTTTTAAAGGGGAAGAAGACAATTTTTATACACCTATTGATGCAAAACTGACCAATTGTTCCCAAACAATCCACTTGCTTAAAGGAAGTTTAAGAGGGGAGAAAAAAAAAAGTTGGAATCTTAGAAATCCCTTTAATTCCGAGCCATTAAGATTTTTCTAGTTTTCATTTCTTTCCCCCAAAATGCTCACCACATGATATTGATGATGAGCAAAGTGAAATTTAAAAATGAGATCATTTATCTAAACAGACTGTGATGAAATTAATTTGTACATATTCAAATAAAAAATAAAAAATAAAGTATTGAAAGTATAAGGCATAAAAAAGAGCTATAGCTGAATACTCCTTTCACAATGAGGAATGTGCACATTTTAAAAAGAAAACATACAAGATTCCCTCCACTTCATTCGAGTCTACCGATTCTTGAACCCTACGCATAGAGGAAAGAAAAAACCCCATCATTGGCATGGAATCAAGTAATTAAATTAACAATTGGACATGAAAGTAAAACAAATTTAAGAAGATTCACCATTTGTTACACTCAATCCTTCCAGTCCCATCATCAAGTATGAAAGTAACATCAGTAATTCTTCCAGTTCTGTTGCATACCATTCCCACAAGCGTAACCTAAACATATTCCAAACTCAAAAAGGCCTGGCATGATAGGAAAATCAAATGAAAAGACCCATGCAAAGTCAAGTTTCGAGAAACCCACATTGTTCACATCAACACCGTCAATAGTAAAATTAGATTTATCATCACTCGACAAAAAAGCTTCTGTTATCTGCTTCACAGTCAGTGGAAGCAACGACTGGATCTCACGATTCTGCAAAGAAAGGAAAAGAAACTCGAAATCCTAAAACTCTGTCGTTGATGAGAAATAATAGGAACAAAAATAATATCAACATTTTCCGTAATTAATAGAAGGCGCAATAGAACAAAACAATCCACTAAATCGAGACCAGTGCAATGTGTGTGTGCGCATAAACATATCAAAAGCAAAGAGTATAATTCAAAAGGTCTGATTCCTTCAAATAAGAAAATGTCCAGTTCGACTGCCGAGAAAATTAAAGAAAACAACGGTAATCACAAAAACTGAGTCTAACAGAACCATTCAAAACTAAGCCTAATAGAACCATCTGGTAAAATTCAGTATTGCAATTACACAACAGTTAAACAGTAACCACTTGCCCAAAAAATAAAAGAACAGAACCCTAAATCTCTTTTTTGGCAAATTAGAAGACTACCGTTTACTCCTTAAACACGCTATTAGAAACCAATTACTCGAAGGGAGTAGCGAAGGCGGATTCCAATATTTCCTAACTCTTAACTTATTTTTTCATTATTTTGATTTTCCTCCGTCTTCTCGGAGACCAAACAGATGTTTAGTTGAAATAAAACAAAAGAAAGAAAAAAAAGCACGAGAGAGAAAAAGAGAGGGAGGATTACCTTGGAGGAAGAGAAGGAGGAATCCGCGGCCTGGGTTGCCTGAGAGGGCATGAATCCGCCGCCGGAGAAGGCGGCACTGCCGTCGAATTGGCTCCCATACATTGCTTCTTTGAGTGTGGGTGGGAAAGGTCAGGACCAATTTAATTTAAGTTTTTTTTTGCTTTACTAGAATTTAAACTCTTTTCTTACGCGGTGTCCTGAGGCATATCCTTCCTTTTTTGGGTCAAAGCCTGGACGCAGATGAACTTCTGTACCATTTTATCTAAAATGACAAATTAGAGATATTTTCAAATAACAAATTAATTTTTTTTTTTTTAAATTTATTTTAGCAAATCACTTTTTAAAAATACTACTATACACTCATTTATCTAAATTGTTTCGTTATTATATTAAAATACTCTTTTTAACATTTTTATTTATTTATTTGTTAAAAAAAAAAAAAAAATTCTTTCTAACTATCGTCCATTATCTTCTCCGACTTAAAAAACACATCCAAACAAACACCACCTTCTAACAATTCGATTTACAGAAATTCTATTGCGATTTCTATGTTAGAGCCAACGGGGAAAACACTAATTTTTAGATTTATGGGAATTCTATTGCGATTTCTATATTTGAGCAAACGAATAAAACCCTAATTGTTCGATTTACAAAATTTTTATTATGATTTCTATATTGGAGCAAACGAAGAAAACCCCATCTAAGGGAATGTGATCACATTGTTTAGAGTCATTTTCTCGATACCGATCACTTGCAAGACATCACCCACTAAGCCTAATAGAACCATATGGTAATATATTATACTTAATATATTAAACACAATACAATGCCATCAAAATTTACTTATAAATGTGTTATATTTAGACAATTTATGTTTTTTATGTTATGAATTTGTAATATTATTTTTTATGTTGGATTTTTAATATTTTTTTATTAGCTTGATTGTAATGTTCATTGAATCATGAATAAAAAAACATAAAAGTGTTTTTTGTGAGCATTGATTACTAGGGCTATTTTGAGGTCATATCCATCATGCCTTTTTTTTTTTTTTTTGGTTCTACATATTTTCGTTGTTGCATTATATTTTCAAAACAAGCCAAAAAGACTAAAAACCGATCAAAATTATTTTTAAAAGCGTTTAAAATAAGTTCATTACCTATTTTTTTGTGAATAGCAGGTAATAACCGCACTTAATAACAGTGTGGATGCAGAATATAAAAAAATGACGTATCTACATATGCATATATCTAAAACCGATATCAACATTTTACGTATACGGATGCGTACGTTGTAAACAACCACATCGCAATTACACCCATAATCATTCTCACGTTCATGATGAGTGATTATTGTGTGTTTTTAAGGGGGAGGGGGAAGATAAGTTGTAAACTCTTTTTGATTTATTAAAAAAAATTGCTTCTTAATTACTTTCAAAAAGGAGAATGCTCAAGTTTACTTTAAAAAATTACTTCTTAATTACTTATAGCTTTTATGGAAGCTCCGGAGCTAGCTAGCTTGAGAGACATTATTACTTTTTAAAACAAATCCCTCAAGTGAATAAAAAAAAAAACTGTGAAATTGAATTTTCCAAAAAGTAGCATTCTTAGACCCATGACTTCTACCTCTTCACTTGTACGTTTAAGTGATACCAATTGAGGAGACACAAGTTTACTACCAAAATTTACTTTCTAATTACTTAAAATCTTTTATGGAAGACTGTGACCTAAATCAAGAGATATTGTTTGAAAAAAGTCTCTACAGTGAAAAATTGTCAAGTTTTAATTGTTTAAACAATTACCAACTAAAATCTTCAAAGAATACACAGGTTTGCTCCTCAAAATTACTTCTTAATTGCTTAAAGCTTTCATGGAGGCATGTGCCCTAGTCAAGAGACATTACTTTTTTTCTTTAAAAATAAATAAATAAACAAACTGTTAAATTATGAATTATACCTCTTTACTTGTTTTTAAAAAAAAAACATACTTTAGTATAGAGTAGAGTAATGTTTCTCACTCTTTTCTGACCAATAGTTTCATGCAATTACAAATTAAATATAGGTTTTGATCTAATATCTTCTGTGTAATTGATACTCCTTCACTTATTTAAAATTGGTCTTTGGGTAAAGTTTACATACCCCTCAAACAACTATCCAATTGACAATGTCTTATTCCAAACTTTCAATTGGGACAATGTCTCAAACTACAAAAAAAAAAAAAAAAAAAAAAAATTGTCAAAATGTTCCTCTAGTGACGAATACCCTTGATAATTTTTTTTAAAAAAAATCCAAAAATTCTAAAAAATAAAAAATAAAAATTTAAAACTGAAAATTAGATCTCTTTGGATACATTCAAAGAGCCACATGTGCTCATCCGCAACGGGTGCTCAAACAAATGAAGCACCATTCCTTGTTTGGTTGGGGCAGGTGAAAGAGGATAATTGAAGGGGAGGCAGGAGACAATCAATGGATTTTGTGGAGGTTGTTGAAGTCATCTCTGCAGAGTCTTACGGCAACTCAAAGCTCGACCCATATATGTAGAATCAGACATCATCATTAGGGCGATAAATGACGTAGGAAGCGGTAACAATAGATCTACGATTCAATAAATTTTATTCCCACACATATGATGAACTTCAGGAGTTGTAGGAAAATCTTCTTCTTGTGGTTTTCAAGGTGGAGGATTTCCTAGCCTATTGAGAATTGTCTTCAATCGTAGAAGGTACTTTTTCATCATTCTTCAAAGGTACAGCCATATACGAGGTGATCTAGCCACCCCATTTGGTCAAGAGGTGGCTTGGCCATCTTGGTTTTTCTAATTTTTTTAATTTATAGGGGTATTTTTTTTTTCTTCAAAAACAAAAAAATAATAATAATAATAATAATTTGAGAAGGGTATATATGTAGACTTTTTCCTTGACCTTTTGTCAAGAATCACAAATTAACTACGTAAATAATCTTGTGAAACCTTTTCTCTGTAACCAAAACATATCACTTGAATCAACGGTTGGTTAACTGGAATATTATATATTTCAAAAGCCATAATCCTCAAACAATGACTATTTTTGAATAAGAAAATTTATAGAAATAAAAAAAGTTTTTCTTAAAGAAAACATCGACATCCAATTAATCTAAAAATAACTTTTCCAAATAGTGTCAAGCCACTCAATTGTACGTGATAATGCTATAAGGTCTAACCCTTATATATTATTTCTCTATTTTACCTCTAAATATGAAATTTTTTAAAGTGGTACTAGCTAGGAAACTGATCGATGGCTAATAAATCTCTGGGAAAAGCTATGATTTTAGTGATGGAGTTGATTATTCTTGAAATATTTAATGCTCAGGCCAATGTCCTTGCCCCTCCCTCACTTTGTCCTGCTTCAGTACTCCCCATTCGTCTTCTTCAAGTCTCTCAAAATGGCAATGATCACAGACATCATTGCATTGAAAGCACAATTGAAAAATGTAAATATATACCAACGGTCATAAAAATGTCTCGCTGTGTTCTTACTAATTTTGTTACTTGCATTGATGCGATTGTCAGACGTAAAGGTTCTTTTTCAAGACTATGGTTCGATGTCAAAGCTATTCTTGCCTCGCTGAAATGCGAAGCGCTTTGCTTCAGGGGTAAGAAGGTTGTCGAGCCCCATCATGGATCCTGTTTGGTATATTGTCCTGAATTGCTCATTTGATATGTCGTCTCCACGCGGAATGCCGGAATCTGAATCTCGGCCTTCATTGATATGAATGCTTTATGTAATACATGCTTATTTAATTGACAAATGTTACAGCTCATTATATATATATATATTTTTAAATAAAAGTAATGTCAACATAGAAAGACCCCAAAAAAAACACTACAAGGAGTTCTAACATTTTTTTATTTAATTTTCTCTAGTGCAAAGTTATAGGGATGTTTCTTTTAAGATGAATGTTAGAGCTTTTTCTAGTGTTTTTTTATGATTTTTTATGCTGATATGACACTATATATATTTTAATAAAAATAGGAAAGAGAAATCAAGATGTATTTTTTTTTTATTAAAAACAATTTGTCGTATCAGCATAAAATGACGTAAAGAAATACTAAAAAGAATTATAGCATTTCTCTTCTTTTAATAATCACATGTGTACAAATTGTTTGTTTTTTTGTTTTGTTTCTTTTAGTAGGCACGTGTGGTGCAGGAATAAGTGACCTAGTGTCACGTGATGGCTAGTTTTTTTTTTTTTTTTTTTTCTTTTTCTTTTTCTTTTGGCTAATAATGGCTAGTTAACCTCATCTATAAAAGTTTTAAGCATTCAAAATAAAGAATAAAGAGAAAGTTTCCGAAATTTTACTTTTCATGTATAGCGAGGCTCCATCGACAACTTTCCCCCTTTTATTTTTTTTATTTTTTTTGTGTTTGTTTCGTGAAAATTGCAGGTTGTCGTGTGCTACAATGCTACGTTGTATTATTATTTTTTATTATTAATTACTTTTATTCTCCTAAACTACCACTTTTCAAATTGATCCTCCCTAAATTACTATTTTTTGACAAAAACAAAACCCCGCCATTAGTCAAAATGGTTAAAAAAAACATGAAATGATTAAAATAACCTAAGTTTAGAATCTAAATTTACTTAAAGGAGAAAATGTAAAATCAATTCTTGTAGTTACACCGATTTGTAATAAGCTCCTTTTGGTATTAAAAAAGTTTTGAAAGCTTCATGTGGTATGCAATAATAATAAATAGATCCTTACATCCAACTTCTATCTAATTTTATGATAAAAAAAAATTAAATGTTATGTCAACACCAATCATATTATGATACATGTCACCCATAATAAAAATAATTTATAAATAAATTAGTATATGAATATATATTAAAAAAACTTGAACGCGTTAAAGCCTCTTCAGTAGTTCTGGCACTATTGCCGTAGAGGGACTTCTTGGAGCGGTCATTGAAGGCAACCTAAGCATCGGCAATGAGCTTGAAGGCCTCATCCGCGAGGGGGAATATGTTCTTGTCCAGGTAGATAAAAATAGGAGCAATTTTCAACAGAAATTGTGAATCGAAGTGTTGAGGATTCGAGGTCAAATGATGGATCTTTCTATTTCTCAGTGAAGGTCCGGCCTAGGTTGCCATATTTTATTAGTTCAATTAATCTAAAATATGTAAAGCTTGGCTATGGTTATCTCCTTAGCCACAACTTTTATTTCACCACCCATTATTTGGATTTGTGTCACCGTTGTTCCTCGAAGCGGCTGATGGAGCTTTGGGGATGGAGTCTGAAGGTGGAAGCTTGATTGAGATTGAAGAGAGAACGTGTGGAAGATAGAAAAGTGTCAGTTGAGTTCAGTAGATAAGGGGGTACGTGGCAGCAAGGGAGTGGAGTTTAGAGGAGGTGCGGGCCAGCTGGGTTCAGCCTTCTCCAAAATCTAAACAGCTGTGTTTTGAGGAATTCGGCCCTCTTGCGTTTTATGTATTAGTTGATGTAATTTAATGCTTTCAGTAAGGGTTAGTCGTTTTATTCATTTACTTATGCGTTTTGTAATACGTAATGCACAGTATATAAGTCCAGCGGGTAATAGACTGAGGTAAGCTTTGGATAGTAATTTGATGTGTCTTGGAGGCTCTGACATCCTCGAAATTGCTAATTTATGACTAAAATTCAGTATTAATCCATTTCTCGAATCCATTACATCTTGTCTTCCCTCTTACAATTCTTTAATTTCTTCCTAAAAAAAGTCCCAAAACCCCAAAACCTGTTACAAATTGGTATCAGAGCCTCAAATCCCATGCGCATGAAAACTTGTTCGATGGCTATGGCTGAAAAAAATGCACATATGTCTCGCTCGGAATTTACTGGCATGGTGCAGACCTTGCAAACCCAAATGGATCAGCTGGAGGCCTTGATCTTGAAGCAATCGGAAGCTGGGGGAGGTTCTAAGTCCTCGATGCACAACTATGATTACCATCCTCCACCATTTTGAGGGGGGGGGGGGTGGAAATTTTTCCCGGAGACACCAGTGGTGGTGCAGGTCTTTTGAAACCAAAAATTGTTCATTTGGATTCCCCGCATTTTAATGGTGAGGACACAGAGACCTGGTGCTGTCGGGCTGAACAGTTCTTTGATTACTACAACACTCCAGAAGAACATCGCCTCTCTTTATCTTCTTTTCATATGGACGGCCGAGCTCTCATCTGGTTCCGTGAGCTCCGTTCTAGCCACCCAGTTCTTAGTTCGGACGCATTTGTCCGTGCCTTACAGATCCGCTTTGGAAGAGGGTCTTACGATGACCCTATGGAAGCACTGTCCAAATTAAAGCAAGAAGACTCACTTGAGGATTACAAAAACCAGTTTGACACACTGGTGTTAAAGGTGCAGCACCTACCGAAATTTCATTAACTCCGCTGTTTCTTAAGCGATCTTAAGGATGAAATCTGGCTTCCAATAAGGATGTTGAATCCTCGAACCCTGGTGGATGCTTATTCCCTAGCCCGGATGCAAGAAGAATGCGTGCTAACCACAAAGAGGTACCCCCGATCTTCTTTTCACTCTTCCCAGTACAATCAAACTACCCAGGGCCTTAATGTCCAATTGCCGGCTGGTTTCACTAAAAGTCCTCTGTACCCAAACTCCTCTTGGGGCTCAACCGGTTTTTGTTTGACCCTACCGCTATCCCTTTTATCAAAAAGCAGAAATAGAGAAAATTGTCAAAGAATTGCTGCAAACGGGCGTTATCTGACCCAGCCACAACCCTTTCTCATCCCCGGTCTTGCTAGTTCGAAAGGCGGATGGCACTTGGCGCATGTGCATGGATTATAGGGCTTTGAATAAGGTGACTATTAAAGATAAGTTCCCTATTCCAGTCGTTGATGAACTGTTAGACGAGTTATGAGGCTCAAATTTTTTTTTTCTAAACTAGACTTAAGGTCTGGGTACCACCAAATTAGGGTAGTCGATGAGGACATCCCTAAAACAACCTTCCGTACTCATGAAAGCCATTACAAGTTCTTGGTTATGTCATTTGGGCTAACCAATGCCCCTTCCACTTTCCAAAGCCTCATGAACCATGTCTTTTAGCCTTACTTAAGGAAAATCATCCTCGTCTTTTTTGATGATATCTTGGTTTATAGTAAGGATTTAGAAACCCATCTCACTCACCTCTCTGTAACTCTTGAGACCTTGTGGCAGCATTCCTTATTTGCTAAACTGTTTAAGTGCAAATTTGCTTGTTTGGAGGTAGAGTATTTGGGACACATAGTCTCAGCTCAAGGAGTTTGTGCTGACCCGAGCAAGATTAAAGCCATGGTGGAATGGCCTTTTCCTAAAACCCTAAAGGCTTTGAGAGGTTTTTTAGGGTTAACAGGGTATTATCGTAAATTTATACGAGGATATGGTGCCATTGCTGCCCCTCTCACTCATATGCTTCGAAAGAATTCTTTTGCATGGACCGCAACAACTCAAGATGCTTTTGAGGCTTTGAAACGGGCTGTGACACAAGCCCTGGTGCTAGCCCTCCCAAATTTTTCCCAACCCTTTGTCATTGAATGTGATGCTAGTGGAGTAGGTGTGGGTGCAGTCCTCATGCAAGCTAACCGCCCCATTGCCTTCCTAAGTCAGGCCTTAAAGGGAAAAGCACTCTACATGTCCACCTATGAAAAAGAGCTCTTTGCTCTAGTGACAGCGGTGCACAAATGGCGACCCTACCTCTTGAGCCAGCCCTTTGTCATTCACACTGACCATCAGAGCCTAAAGTTCTTGCTAGAATAGAAAGTTGGTACTCCATTCCAGCAAAGATGGCTCACAAAACTCCTAGGCTATGATTTCTTGGTGGCATGATAATCTCTTCCCTGTGGGCTTGCTACAACCACTTCCCATTCCCTCTAGGGTTTGGACCAATATTTCTATGGATTTTGTGGAGGGACTGCCATTATCCCAGGGTTTCTCTGTGATCTATGTGGTGGTTGATCGCTTGTCAAAAGATGCCAATTTCATACCCTTAGCCCACCCCTACTCGGCAGCCAAGATAGCTCAACTTTTTATTGCTAATGTGTTTAAGCTACATGGAATGCCAAATTCCATTGTCTCGGACAGAGACACTACCTTCACCAGTACCTTCTGGAGTGAACTATTTCGGCTACAGGGCACTACCCTAAAACTCAGTACCAATTACCATCCTCAGACAGATGGCCAAACTGAGATTGTCAACAAGGCCTTGGAGAACTACCTACGTTGTTTTGCCCAAGACAGCCCTAAGAACTGGTCCTACTGGTTACCCTGGGTAGAGTATTGCTATAATACTTCTTGGCACTCTTCCACCAAGTTGACCCCTTTCGAAGTGGTCTATGGTGTTCCCCCACCAAGACTCCTAAGCTAAATTTCGGGTACAACCTGAGTACAAGTAGTGGATGAGGTCCTCTGCAATAGGGAGCAAATCCTCTCCATTCTCAATCACAATCTCCAGCAGGCCCAACAACGCATGAAAAAATATGCAGACATCAAATGGACAAAAAGGAAATTTGAGCTAGGTCAGAAGGTTTACCTACGCCTCCAACCCTACCGGCAGACCACTGTGGCACACCGCCGGTCGCTCAAACGCGCTCCTCGGTTCTATGGTCCCTTCACCATCATTCGGAAGGTGGGTGCAGTGTTCTACGAACTCGATTTGCCGAAGGACTCCAGCGTCCACCCCGTTTTCCATGTCTCTCAGTTGAAACCGAAATTGGGATCCACAGTCGTCCCCTTACCGAAACTTCCCCTAGTTGATTCCCATGGAGTTTTCCGGCCAAAACGTGTAGAGGTTCTCGACCGTCGTTCACGACCGCGCGACAACCGCCCACTCATCGAACTCCTAATCCATTGGGAGGGCCAAACTGCTGATGATGCCACTTGGGAGGAGTTTTATGCTTTGAAGAACGCCTACCCCCACCTTGTGGGCAAGGTGTTTTAATTGGGGGGGTATTGTCACCGTTGTTCCTCGAAACGGCTGGTGGAGCTTTAGGGATGGAGTCTGAAGGTGGAAGCTTGATCGAGATTGAAGAGAGAAGGTGTGGAAGATAGAAAAGTGTCAGTTGAGTTCAGTAGATAAGGGGGTACGTGGCAGCAAGGGAGTGGAGTTTAGAGGAGGTGCGGACCAACTGGTTTCAACCTTCTCCAAAGTCTAAATGGCTGTGTTTTGAGGAATTCGGCCCTTTTGCGTTTTATGTATTAGTTGATGTTGTTTAATTCTTTTAGTAAAGGTTAGTAGTTTTATTCATTTACTTATGCGTTTTGTAATACCTAATGGACAGTATATAAGTCCAGCGGGTAATAAACTGAGGTAAGCTTTGGATAGTAATTTGATATGTCTTGGAGGCTCTGGCATCCTCGAAATTGCCAATTTATCAGTAAAATTCAGTATTAATCCATTTCTCGAATCCATTACACCTTGTCTTCCCTCTTACAATTCTCTAATTTCTTCCTAAAAAAAGTCCCAAAACCCAAAAACCTATTACAATTTGGCAGCGGAAGTATTATCTCTCAAGATTCATAATTGGCCACTCACAAGTCTCATAGAGTCAAGATAAAAAAAAACAAAAGTCGTTAAGTCAAATGCTGCGTTTTACGAATGCACAGTTCATCTTCAACCTTCGTTTCTTCTAAAGATTCCAAATAGCTCCAAGCGACTTAATTTGCCAAAACGCGATAAATCGTTGGCTTCAATGGCTTGAGTCATAAATCTCAGTCATTCTGAAAAATAATTTGCCCCTTAATGAGTGGTTGAAGGTGAGTAACAAGTATATTAAAAAAAAAAAATCACAGGGAGTAAATAAAATTTTTGAGAGGTGAGAGGGGCACTTGTCCCCTCTCGACCCCTGGCTCTGCACCTGACCATACAACGAATTATAATTTTAAAAGTTATATCAATTTTAAGAGGACTCATGAAAGATATGAGCCTTTACTTTAGTATTACTCTTTCTATTTTGACATTCATTGCTAAAGTACAACTTGTAACGAGGACTTAGTTTGTCCTCGCTGATTAATTTTGAAAAAAATCTTAATATTTTTAATAATTGTTTTCAAATACAGATTATGTGAATTTTATTATCTTAATGTTTGCCACATTTAATAATACCCCTAAGTTATGGTAAGAGTAATACTATAAAAGGGGCAAAATTACTCAAATTAGAATTTTAGGAGGGATGAACAAAACTAAAAAAAATAACAATTTTGAAGATAAAAATTAATTTTGAGGGGTTGATTTCATTAAAATACTTAAAAAAAAAAAATTAGAAAAAAAATTCAATTTTTGTAATGACACTTTAGAGTTTTTTTAGGACCCTCTCGATGCAGAATCTTCTGCAACTAACTTTGGCAAACAAGAAACCAACCAGTCCAACGCCAAATCTGTAGCAATGTTATAGCCAATATTATAGCAGGTTGTACAAAATGTCACTACATCCGACTACAGGGATCCAAAGCATCCCGACTTTAACCGCCACCTGCCCCTCCGAAGTCCAATAAAATCCGTTTTACATTATTTTTTTGTTTTTTTTTTTTTCATAAAAATTCAAGTTTTTAAATTTCCCCACCGCTCACAGGTCAGATCCATCCGAGGGAGACTCCTCCGCTCCAAAAGTAGAAGGCCCATCACAGTCTCTCACACACACACTCTCTCTCAAACTCTGCTCTCAACAATGTCAGCGCTTGACGCGGACTTCGATCTCAGAGTACGATCCCTTAAACCCTAACAATGCGCTTCGAATTCTCTCTCATTTTCTCTCTCTAACTCTCTCTCTTTCACTTCTTCGCAGCCGTCCCCCCAGCCCGCTTTCACAATCGGGTGAGCTTCTCTTCAATTTAGGGTTTATGTTGCTTGTTTTTTGTGCTTGTTCTTCAAAGAGTACACATTATATGTGTATGTATGTATGTATGTGTGTCAGTATATGTTGATGTTTTGGATTTTGATTTGTGCTTCAGAGAGTACGCATTTGCGGATGTGGGAAATTTGGAGCACTGCACCAAGTACTTGAACCAAACGCTTGTTACGTATGGATTTCCAGCTTCGCTCGATCTGTTCGCGAGTGATCCGGTGCGTGTCGATGTTGATCTTCGCTTTGGTTTTGCTTGGATTTGTACATCATGTTGTTATTATTTTTATTTAACTGTCCTTGCTGTGCTTTGTAGGTTTCGGTTGCGAGGACTTGCAATTGCATATACTCGTTGCTTCAGCAGAGGCAGCGTGATGTTGAATTTAGAGACTCTGCTAATGAGCAGAGACAGCGGTAACCGATTTGAGCTCAATTTCTGTTAATTTGATCGCATTAACATGTCTGATTAGTTTGAATTCAGTTGATCATTTTTAACAATGGTTCATTGGCGATATGTCTAATTAATCTGAATTCAGTTGATCATTTTTGTTTAGATGATGCATTGGTGAAAGGTGATCTGGTCTGGAATCTTCCTTTTATCGATTTGATGCCTCTGAGTTTATTTTCATTGATTCGGTATAGACATATGTAAAAGTAACTTAGAGCGTTTACTCATTTTTTGCATATATTGGGTCAGAATCTTTGGAATTATTATTATTTTTTTTTTCAACTTAGTAAATTAAGGTTGATTTCGAGGGGCGGTTGTGGAATCATTATATTTTACTAAGTTGGTGGAATAGGCAAACTGATGCATTTTAGAATGGTATGGTTCAGGTAGATCTTACATTCAAATTTTACCAAGCAAAAATAGGAATGTTGGAATTCCAGTATCTGAAATAATGCTTCTTGTTTTTTCATGCTATAGGCTACTATCGGACATATCAAGATTAGAGGCCAAAGTTGAGAGGCTTGAGGCACAATTACAAGGCAAAGATAGGGAGATAGCAACCATTACACGAACGGTTTGTAACTTACTGTTTTGTCAAAGTAAAGTTTTTTTTTTAATCATGGTTTTATTGATATCTTTTGGTAGTTTTGTCTGATTAGGAAGCTAAAGCTACGGCAGCTTTTAAGACCCAAATCGAAAAGTTGCAGCAGGAGCGAGATGAGTTTCAAAGAATGGTCATCGGGAATCAGGTTAATACTTTTGATTTATTGGAGTGCTTTTGCTAGCTACTATATTAAATCAAACAAATCCTGACAAGTATCAATGACATATTCTGATGTTGCAAAAGCAAGTGAAGACTCAACAAGTACATGAGATGAAGAAAAAAGAAAAAGAGTACATAAAGTTGCAGGTAGGGAATCTTCCATTTTTTCTGTTATACCACTGGGAGTTGGCTATTCATGTTCATAGAGTAGGATTTTTATTAATGAAGGTTTACATGAGTGGTTAAGACAATAGATATTGGCATGTGGAATCATTATATTTTACTTTCAGGAAAGGCTAAACCAAGTGTTGATGGAGAAAAAGAAGGAATCTAGATCAGGCATGGAGATAATGAATTTGCTTCAGGTACTTATTGGCCAATAAGGGCAATATGACTGATTGATTTCTATTTATCCACCTAAGGGCTTTTATAAATGTGTACAGAAAGAAGGGAGGCAGCGGGGAACGTGGAATGGGAAAAAGGCTGACAATGATTTCTATAAAAAGATTGTATGTAGTTTGATTGACGTATTTAGATTTGTAGACCAACTAGTTAACTTATGGTTGACATAAACTTTGCAGGTGGATGCTTATGAGTCAAAAAATCAAGAGTTGATGACTGAGAATGCTGATTTAAGGGCATTACTACGGTCAATGCAGGTATATGTTTACCATTCTACTAGTGTTGTTATGGTTACCATTTTGGGGTTCCCTGACTCTACTTTTCACTTGAGTATAATGGGGTTATATGAATGCATTTTGAAGTGTGTCCACTGAGTGTAATATCTAATCTAATATTGGTTCAGGTTTACTTTGTTTCCTTATAGAACTAACAAATGATGATGCTTGATTTCCATAGCTGGTCTATTGTATTTTCTTATCTAATTACAAACTACTATTGAAGGTAATTTTGTTTCTTAGCGCACAAATGCTAAATCAGTAAATTTCACTTAATATTTCTTGTCCTCAAGGCTGTAAAATCAGTGATTGGAATCTTGGATAGTGTTATTGTTAATGTCAAAGATGCCTAATTTCTTTTAGAAAATAAGATAGGTTTGCTGAAACAAAATCCTTGTTCATGTATATCAATCTTACAAATGTAAAGAACATCTTGTCGTCATTATTATATGGTTTGAATTGTGGACATAGTCGCCAGTGTGTGTGTTGACAGAGTCACATGGCATCTCCGAATATTTAAATGTCTTTTGCAAATTTTATTACATTAAATATATATTAGGTGATGCTTTTGTGTTTGTTTGCAAGATAACACATAGTAAAACTATCATCAAAATATTAATTTATTTCAGTGCTACATTTCTGTGTATATACTAGATCCTATGTGTTTCCAATGCTCTAATATATTGCAAAGTGCACTACTTTCCTTTAAGCATTATTCAACAAACCCACTATATTGACAGATTTTTTATCGCAGCAGCTCAGTAGTTGCAATTCTCTACTTTCCTGAGTTTTGGGATGTGTATTCCCACTGAAATTGTGATGCTACTCTGTTGGGGAAGGGATTCCAATGTTTCTACAATTTTTTATTTGCTTAACAAAAAAAAAGAAAAAGAAGAAGCTTGTATATGTTCCATGGCAGTTTTGTAAAGTTGCACATGTGCATGTAAGAGTAATTATAATAATAATAATGAAAAACTGAGCTTCCTAAATTTTCACTTCAAATGCCCCAAGCTCCTTCCTCCCCTCCCCCCATATAAGAAACTTTCATTTCTGTTGGTAGAGCAACGAGTTCTAACTCCTGCTGGCATGATTGGCTTACAGATGGATATGCGTGATTTTATAAATGCTCCTAATGGATTGTCCAAGCAATCTCTGGCTGTCAATGAAGGAGTTGAAACTGACCCCTCAAAGTCCCCATTGGGGGGGAGGACGGTATGTTAACTTTCTAAATGATAAAAGCGTGTTCTTTTCCTTTGGCTATGGTGTTGTATGTAAGCTTTAAGAGTTTAATAATTGCAGGATGTCTTTGACCTACCCTTTCGCATGGCTAGAGATCAAATAGAGGAAAGTCTCAGAAATAAGATGGCTTCCATAAAGGTAGCTCTTTTTTTTTCTTTTTGGCTTTGGTTACCAGTTCATCTTGTGCTTCCTGTCCTCAATAAATTTTTAACATGTTTGGTGTTTATGCTTTGAAATTTCAAGGAGCGTATGGGTCAATTGCAAGATGCCCAAAAAGGTGCAGAAGTTACTTCTGAAGCAACTGAGAGAGAACTTGAGCTTGAAGCTCAACTTGTTGAGGCGAGGAGCATAATTCAGGAGCAGGTATTATACTCCGTTTATTTGAATCGGAGATTAAAAATAATGCATTTTTTGTTTATTCATTATCTAGATCAGGTGTTTTATTTATTTATTAATATTATCTGCTCCTTGCTTATCGTATTGCAAATTTTTTATGATATAGATCACCTTCCAAGTGAAACCATTATGTTATTAAGTTGAATGTGCATCACCAATTTTTCTCTCTGTTTAGCCCTATAGTCTCGCTTTGCTCATTTTATAGCTTACATCGATGAACACCATATAATTCATAAGCAAGCTTTCTAATTAAATCGGAGATTCTGAATACTTTACACAATGCAAGGAGGGATTGGTCGATTTTAGCTCTTTTGATTTATTGCATGGAAGATCTAGATCTGTAAACCATGAACTTCTGGAGAACTTATTCAATGATCCCTAAAAGTAGTACATGTATGTTCACTCGGTATTCTACTGCTTTCCACATTGAAGAAGAAGACTGGTATGATGGAAAGTCTTATCAGTGGAGTTAAGTTTCTAATTTGGAGTTTGTAAAACATATTTATCTGTGAAAAAATGCATTCCTTCCAATTCATTTAATTAGAACCGTGTCTCACATCTAACTGGTTACATTTCAAATATCTAATAATCTAGTACATTTGTCACTTATTTATTTTGTCTCTGGTTTGAAGATTAATAGAAATACAATAATTGCTTCATTACAGGCATCAATAATGTCTAAACATCTTGCTAAATCTGAGAGGCCAAGGTTTCCCATATTCCTTATGTCTGTTGGTGAAGTCTGTATCATTATTTTATGTATTTATGCCTAAATCGACATACTAATTTTGACAGGGATTCTATCATTTCATCACCAGCTGAGGTACAATTCTCTCTATTGATCATATTTCTATTCTTGTCGTTTGGACTCCAACAATGAATCTTGTAAAGCTGAGGCTAGTTATATATTGGTGAAAATTTCTTACTGTAATTAGTTCTTGGTTCTAAGGAGCTTATGGGATTGAGCTTAGATGCTAGAAAAGTACTTGTTGAAATTAATGTCATGAACTGAGTCTTATACTTGTCCAAATTGATGGGACCTATCATATTGAGGATATCAGGGAAGTCTGGAGTCCACTGTGCAAGATATGTTGACTATTTGGTCTTTTTTGGATTTGAAATCGCTACTTAAAATGAATCGTTTTCTAAGATCTATGAAATGTCGTCAATTGTTTTCTCCGAGTATTTTGACTTCGAAATCTGAAAGCTGTGCTCAAATTTAATGATTTTCAGTGTGTATTTGTACAATATGAAACTCAAAAAAATGCTGAGATGTTGAATGGTTGGTTTCCTAAGACCACTTAAAACAAACCTGGGATATGATGCAAGGAGTTTGTGCCAAAAAAAAAAAAAAAGATTCCATTTATTCTATAGGTGTTTGTGAGCCAGCATTATATTTTAAGTATGTTTCTCTTTCAATCTTTCTCCCTTCTCTTGGGGCCAATTACTTAATAAAAAACAAACGTATGTTTCTCTTCTGAATACAAATATCTCTTATTACTAGTCAGGACATAAAAAGTTTGTAGACTTTAAAACTTTTTTTTTTTTTTTTTGATTCATATCCAAATAAGAAAATCTATTAAAAAAATTTAATAGGGTGGTACTTGGTCTAAGGGGATTAAGCCAATTGATTAGAATGCAAATTATGAAGCTAGAGGGCTACTTACCAATAGCTTGATAGTCAATGGATGTGCACCTGGTAGGTATTGTACCCAATCTAGGTAAATATTTAGCAAGATAGAGAGCAGCAGTGAAAGTTTGTTGACAGTGGCTGCTTCCATCTCCCCCCCTCCCCTCTCCCTGCAAAAACGCTCTTCCCTCCCGTGTGTCCTTGTGTTTGCAGTTTGATGCAGGCTTCTTATACGAAGACCGATTTAGGTTTTCCCTCTAAAAAGAAGAATAAAAAGCCAGAAAATTTGGACATATATGAGAAATGAACTTTGTGGTGTGAACCATAATAGCCAACATTTGTAGTGATGTTGGTCTGACTTGCTTATTTGATGTTCAGGTGGTAAGAAATTAACAAGCCTGCAAAGTTTTGGGTCATGCCAGGAGTTGAAGTAAAGCTTTATGCAGAAATGAATTGCAGGTAACAAGCTTGTAATTTCGTAGACTTATTCTCACGAGAGTGTACACATTGATCCTCTCCTTCTGTTTGTAAAACCTAGAAGCCGTTGTTTTTAGCTGTGATGTTAATGTAATAGTATGGGGCCCTTGTATGCTTACAAGTGCCATAATCAAATTAGTTTCATATATATACGTAGTGCTAATTCTTCTATATGCAGCCTGGTTCTGAGGGGAATGGAATATTCTTCTAACACAAGCTAGCCGATCTGGCTTCTTTACTATCGTCATTTTCTTTGCCCTTGAACCTCTTTTTCATTCCCGCCTTTTCCTCCCAAGATTCTAATTCACAATTATAGAAACGGATGATAATTCTCATATTACTAAAAAAGCCCCTAAAAATCAACTCCAAAATCAAAATTATAATACGAGAATCTTCACAGAATTCAGTAGAAATTTCTAACGAAGATGATTTTCAAAAAAAGGTTTGGAGAAGAAACACGTATGAGAGCACTTTTAACAGCTTCTCTATCCATTTCTTAAATATGGGAAAGAATTTTAAAAAGTTACGAAAAAACCACACGTAGCAGATATCTTAGAGCAATTTTCATTTCTTTAATTTAAGGAACCGAAGTACTTTTTGTTTCACTATTCAAATATATTGTACAAAAGCTTCTCTTATTTTTTTTTTTATACCAATTGAATATTCTTTGGTTGCAAAATATTTACTCTTACATTCACATTTTTGACAAAATTTCAACACAGTCCCTAATGAAAGGCAAAGAGGGATGCAAGAGGAGTGATAAATATTGTGTTAAAGTAATAGACAGAGAAGCTCTTTACATTGGGTAGTATTGGATCATACTGAATGTTTAAGAAATTTGTAAGGAAGTTGTTGCAAGTGGTTTTTTTTTTTTTTTTTTTTTTTTTTTTTTTTTTTTTTATATTTAAGGAAGGGAAGCAACTATAAGGTAGCTGTTGTGAATGCTTTTAGAATACTAATAACAGGTTCCTTAAATCTTATTTCTTAGCGGCTTTCCTAAATCCCATTTCTTTCCCTAGATGTAGGGGAAACTATTAAAAAAATCCCTTAAATCATTTTCTCTTGTTCTCTAAGTTAAGCCAAGAAAACTAAAAGTTTCTAAATCTTGGAAAGCAAAAGTGATTTATTTAACATTATTTTGATATAATTTTTTTTTTCTTTTCTCTAGTATTTATTTAAAACAATATTTAAATGATTTATCTTTCCTCTATCTTTTCCATAACATTTAAGTTAAAGACTATTTAAATGGTATAGGCAAATTATCAGATAAGCTATTGTATGGTGCATTTAAATAGAAAAACAAAAAGTAATTTAGTTTCCTAAATTGAGGAAAAGTTTAAGGGAAGCTACTGCGAGTGATCTTATACATTCCCTAAACATTGGGTATACTACAGTGCTATCCAATGCATTGGGTAGTGCTTTAGCTTCTCTATAGTTTTTTTATCCATTATTTTAACACAATACTTTTCTTTTCTCTTTGCTTTTATTTGGGGACTGTCTTGAAATTTTGTAAAAAATGTAAAGTAGGTAAGAAAATTGTATTTAAGAAAGAAAAAAAAAAGTTATTGTGAAATATATTTGGATAGAGAAAAAAAATAATTATAATCCCTATTTTTTTTTTTTAAAAAAATAATAATGAAAAGCTGTTAAGAGTTCTCTAAAAGTTTCTGTTTAATGTGCATAACTTATTGTATGCACGAGGAAAGTGCACGTCTGTGAATGCATAGGGAAGTCAATCCAAACTAAATGCACGCGTAGGTTTCATGTGAGATATTAGAGAGGCATTTTATGTCGATTATGACGGCAGCAAATTTAGGTGAAGACACTTTCTGTTCGATTATTAAAAGCCGTTGAAAAAACGGTCGATCCTGTCTGTAGGAGTAGCATTTTCACCAATAACATAGGCCCACCGGCCACCGAGGAACTGCAGCAGTTGGAATTGAATCTAAGAAGAAATTATACCATCAAAGTATTTTGGGAAAGCAACAAAAGAATAAAATAAAATTCATCTGCGAGTGGATCGAAACTTAAAAATTAATTAGGAAATTTCAAATGCGCGTCTCTTCAATAAAATATGTTTCAAAACGAGATTTACACTACAAAAAAAAGCTGCAATTGGCCGCATGTCTACAGTAGCAGTTACCGTAGATACGCGGTCAACTAGCCAAGTGTCCTGATGACAACGTGACTGGTGGTATAAGGAAAACAATTGACCGCGTGTATTTATTATACTCGGCCATGTGGCCACGTGTATAAATATACGTGGCCAACTGTTTTTAATCAAATATATATTAAAAAAAAAATGTAGTTAGGATTTTATACAATATGTATAATAATATTACTATATACATGCATAATGACTCGTTTTGCACATTATGCATATAAATCATTGTATTTTTGTTTTCTTTAAAAAAAAAAAAAAAATCTTATTTTCTTAACTATATACATGCATAATGACTCGTACTGTCGTACATATCCTAATCTTAGATTTGTGCTATATATATAGAATTAGAGTTTATGGCTATATATAGTATATACACATAAGGTTAGGTTTTAGGGCTATATGCTATATGTAAATACTATACTTAGGGTTTACGTGTTGAGTTCCTTATATATGGTATACTTATATATAAGTAAACCCTAACCCTAATAAGTGTAGCCTTATTTTATACTTTAACAATTTAGTATTAATTAATTTGCATATTGTACAAAATTAAACCTAATTTGGTGCTATATATATATATATATATATGTATACTATATATTACTATATATATATACCCTGACTCTCTCTCTCTCTCTCTCTCTCTCTCTCTCTCTCTCTCTCTCTCTATATATATATATATATATATATAAAACACCAAATTAAGGTTTGGTTTTGTACATCATCACCTAAAACATTTCTACGTTTAAAAAGAAAAATAAAATATACATTAAAAAGTTTAAAAAAACCTATTATTAAGACACACACAATGTAATATATATATATATATATATAACACCAAATTAAGGTTTGGTTTTGTACACCATCACCTTAAACATTTCTACGATTAAAAAGAAAAATAAAATATACATTAAAAAGTTAAAAAAACCTATTATTAAGACTTTATACATATATGCATAATGTATAGGAATATAATTTTTACATATATATATATAATTTTTACCTTTTTCTAATTTTTTTTTTTAAAAATAACAAATGGCGACGTGTAATAAAATTAAAACCTAATTTGGTGCTATATATATACAATAATATATAGGAATATATACAGTAAGTTTTTTTTTTTTTAAAAAAAAGTACATAAAAGAAAGTTAAAAAACCTATAATTAATACTATAGACATATACGCATAATGTATGCATGCATGTAAGCGGTTTAGAAATTATATACATTCATAATGACTTGTATATACCCTAACCTTAGGGTTTAAAGCTATATATATTAAATGTACCTATTGTTGGGTGTTAGGGATTCGTGCTATATATAAATAGTATACTTAGGGTTTAGTCCCTAATCCATATATAAGCAACCCTAAATCCATAAACCCCGAAATCTATTGTGAGTATTTTCTCTCTCATTTTCTCTATTTAATTTTTTCTTTTATATATCTCTATACATTTTGTTCATTTCTTTGTGATATTGTGTGATTTAAATTTGTTTGGACTGGACAAATAGCACGTGTAGCAGGGTTTTTCCTAATAATATATATATATATTCTTTTTTATTGCAATGTTACTAATTTATTGTAATTTGTATACATATGATTTTGATTTTTTTTTTGTTTTTATGGACTATTTTGGTTTTGCTGTATTTGGTTTTTTTTTTTTTTTTAACAATGTTGTATTTGGTTATTACATATTTGATGAAATTTTTATGTACACTCATTCATATTTTTTTGTCTCATTTAGGGTTTTATTCTTATTTTTTTTTGGGAAGCCACGTACTTTATTCACTATGTTGTTGTGTTTTTATTGTTTTTAATTTTTTTAGTTCTAATTGTTGATGTGAGAGGTATTTATATATATTTTAATGTGTTATTATGAATTTAGGAGTTTTTTTGAACGTGGAAAAAATCAAACAATATCCGCTATTAGTTTAGCGTTATAAACCAACGATGACAATTTTGAAAATGATAGGGTTATGGTTTATATCTATATATAGTATGTACACTTAGGATTAGAGTTTATAGCTATATAGTATATACACTTAGGATTAAGGTTTATGGCTATATATAGTATATACACTTAGGGTTTTGTTATATAAAGTACATACACTTAGAGTTAGGGTTTATGGCTATATAAAGTATATACACTTAGAATTAGGGTTTATGGCTATATATAGTATATACTTTCAGAGTTAGAGTTTCTAGCTATATATAATACATATACTTAGTGTTAGGGTTTGTGGCTATATATAGTACATACACTTAGAGTTAGGGTTTATAACTATATATAGTACATACACTTAGAGTTAGGGTTTATAACTATATATAGTACATACACTTAGTATTAGAGTTTATGGCTATATGCTATATATAAATAATATATTTAGGATTTACATGTTGAGTTCCTTATATATACATACACTTAGGGTTAGGGTTTATGGATATATATAGTATTTACACTTAGTGTTAGGGTTTATGGCTATATATAGTATATACACTTAGGGTTAGGGTTTATGATTTAGTTTTAGGGTTAGGGTTTATGGTGTAGTTTTATGAGTTAGAGTTTTATGTGTTTGTGTTTATATATATATATATAATAAATATTTACAAACGGCTACGTGTATTAAAATTACACGTCGCCATGCTCCACGTCCCTGATTGGCCACATGGCCAAAATTTGGCCTAGTACACCGCGCGGGACAATTCCCGCACGCCACCTGGCCAATTACTTTAAAAAAAATATATATTTTAATTAATAAAATTTTTGAAAAAAATAAAAATATTACTTAAATGGGACCCATTTTCGATATTTCTCTCTCTCTCTCTCTCTCTCTCTCTCTCTCTCTCTCTCTCTCTCCCTTCGTCACAGCCGCACCGGCCAGCTCCCCAGCCACCGCGCGTCCGCCCTTCCCGCCGGTGGCATGCCCTCTCTCTAGCTCTTTTTGCTCGGTTCTCGCTCTCTCTCTCTCTAATATCTCCCTCTATCTGTCTAAACTCCAGCCGGCCAGCACTTAGGGTAAAGGTTTAGTATCCTCTCCCTTTCTCTCTCTCTCTACCTCTCTCTCTTTATCTCTCTCTGTCTCTCTCTCAGTATCTCTATATATATATATATATCTCTCTCTCTCTCTCTCTCTATCTCTCTCCGTCTCTCTCTCAGTATCTCTATATCTCTCTCTCTCTCTCTCTCTCTCTCTCTCTCTCTCTCTCTCCCTCTGTAATGTAACGTACGTGTGGTTTTGCTTTTTTTATTTTTAATTTTTTCTGTTATTATTAATTTTTTCCTCCCAAAAAATGCAGGTACAAAAAATACAAGAACCATATATTACACCACAGAGTACACGATTGTGAGTAATTTTTACATTTTTTTTCCTTCATTTTTTGGCTATAATAAATTTGGTACATTTTAATGTATTTGTTTAGATATTTTTTCTAATTGTTTATCATTTCCGGTACATAGATATATTGTTGGGTTTGTATATATATTGTTGTGTCATTTTTGGCAATTATCATATTTTGGTTTTTGGCAATTCTAAAAAATCAAAATATGAAAAAATGAATTCTAAAAATAGTCCACATATACAAAATCACTTTTTTAAAATAAAATTGTGGAATTGGTCCACTTTACTCCTGTTCGTGGGAAGTGTTTCTCGTACAGGGCTCGCTCACAAGGGGAACCATCTGAGGGCACATATTGGGATTGGGCTGAGCATGCTGGGGAGATGCTACGTGCTGAGCGAGAGAGAAATAACGTCTTGGAGCAGCGCATGCGACAGTTCGAGGCATTCATGTCCTCTATGAGAGTATCACATGGCACAGTAGGTGCTCAACAGTCTTCACCTGCAAACGTAGGTAATACGTCGTCTGTTAGTAGTGCATCTGCATGTATGATTCATATTGTGTATACGACAACATTATTTTCAATTTGTTTTCATTACTTGTTTAAATTTGCATTTACCTATATATACTTTAATTGTTTTTATTACTTGCAGGTAATGCGACAACGATTGGTCCGTTGTCGCCTACACGACGACGGCTGAGCTAGCATTCCCCTGTCACTACACCATCCCCCACTACACCATTCTATGCGCAGCAATCGCCGGTTGGCGAGTACACGCCTGTGACGATACCTCCTGATCCGCAAGGACACCCTCCAAATATGTAGATATTTTGTGTAATTATTTTTTGTTTGTAAAGAATTGTGTAAGTAATAAATACGTTATTAATTATTCACTTGTGTAATTTGATTTTGTGACATTTTAGGGTAAAATAGATTTTGCGATATTTTAGGCTGGAAATAAGAAAATTACCAAAAAAAAAAATTAATTAGATTAAAAAAGTAATTAACCCAAAAAAAATTTTAAAAAAATTTAAAACTAAATTAAAAAACAAATTTAAAAAAGAATTAAATTAAATTAAATAAAAACACAATTAAAAATTTTAAAAAGAATTAAATTAAAAATACAATCAATAATTTTAAAAAAAAATTAAATTTTAATTTTTTTTTTTAAAAAAAACAAATTGCCATGTGTACTCAAATACACGTGGCAATTGTGCCACGTGTATTAGAGTACATGTGGCAGACAGTCTACTACGTGTATTATAATACACGTGGCCAGGTGTGCCATGTGTATTGGAGAACACGCGGCAGACAGTCTGCCGCGTGTACTAAATACACGCGGCTGACTGTCAGCCGTGTGTACTGTGATACACGTGGCATAGTGGCCGCGTGTATTTCAGTACACGCGGCAAAATGTGCATTTAGTTACAACCGGATCTAACACGTGTTGCACACGTGTCCATTTACACGTGGCAAACTGTTCGCCACGTGTACTGTGTCCGTACACATGGCGAAATGCATGTGGCAAAATCCAATTTTTTTTATAGTGTTATTTTAATTAAAATATGACACGAAGAGTAGTTTTAGGAACCCCATTTCTAACACTAGTTTATCCGATCCAAGCTCAACAAGTAGGATTTGGTAGTGAAAATTTTAGATCCATATAAATCAGAGATATGAACTTAATATGTGATTACTCAATTGCCAAAAAAATTTAAAATGTTATAACAAAAGGGAAGAGAGCACAAAAATACAAAGAAAAGACAAACAAATGAATGTCTTAAAACAAGAAATTTATTATAAAAGGTTAAATAGAAAATAGAAACTGAAGTATTTTCTAATATTAAACACCTTTCAAATATAAAATAGGTATGAGAATGTCATCTCCTTCATAATTAATCCAAACTTGGTGACAGTTTTCTTTCAATTGAAAAAAGGTCAAAAAGGGAAGTTCACCATCACCTACCGACTTCCGTGGCCACCAAATGAGTCGGCAATGTACATCGATTTAAAGGCCAAAGGGTGCTATCACAACTCATAAAAGTGTTTTTGGTGGCTGCCTTGCCTTCCCCTTTCTTCTTTTTTGGCGTATAATGTGCATCAAGCAACTCCATTATTTGATATCACATCCTTTTAAGTTTTAAAAGATTGTGAACCTTAAGCCCTTTTTTGATTGTATTAATATAAATGAAAAGTGCTGACTGTTATACGACTGTCATAAAACTTGATAGCTAAAAGAAAATATAATCATAACATAAGTTAAAAACAAAGCGGAATAAAGAAAATAAACACAAAATTTTTTACGTGGTTCGGTCTATGATTTACGTCTACAGGCTAAAGCCTAAAGGCTACATTGTGCTTTTATTCCTTGGTATTTTCATAATACATGATACTCTTATTTTTATGAGTGTGGTAATCCTTAATTACTTGAGTATGGTAATCAAATCACATTACCATCAAATCAATCAAATTTTATTACCATCGAATATGATTCTAGGAGATTATAATCAATTATAACATCTTTGAAATCAAATCCCTTAATATATTCTAACAATAGCAGTGAAAATCAGTCATTGAATCAGTACTTGTTAAAAAAAAAAAAAAAACTAATAGCTGATTTTTATTGCCATGTCATCCGAATTGTATGACAGTCTACAAAATAGCATTACTCATTAAACAAAAAAAAGTAATGCTACATATTACACCTCATCATACCCCCATTTCATTTTGTTAATGTGGCAGTCCCCATCAGCTATTATTAAAAAGAATTAATACTTGATTGACACAGTCACATCAATCCAATGAAATGTAGGTCAATGGGTGGGATGAGAAATTAGTGACAATTTTTGTTTAAATTTTGAGCAATTACGCTCTTAAAATCAGACGCACCAAACTTCCAATTGCATAATGTTAACATCATTTGGGTTGAATAATTCAAAACCAAGATCAATTTAAAAGTAAAATGACTCAACATTTCACATAAGGGAAAACGTTGATGAGATGACTATTAGAATCTCCAAAGTGGAGAATCCTTAATTAGTTAGATGTCTTCAACCATTCATATGGTCCTTTTTGGTTAGTGTGTGGATATTATCTTAATGAAATGGCAACCAAGTGAACTCCTTTTCTAAGAAGTTTTTTATTTTTTATTTTTTATTAGAAAACTTCACTTACCTCCCGAAGTATCACGGGTTTTACAACCATAACCTCGAATTATCAATTTTTGTGTTGTCGATATCCCATGTTTCAATCCCTTTAAATTTCACCCATACCATTAAGGTTTAGGATTAAATTTAACAGTAATAGGTGAAATGTCCCTTATATTCCTGTAAAATCTTAAAAAAAAAATAAAAAAAATCACCCTAATTAAAATTATTATTATTATTAAAAAAAAAAAAAAATTTTACACCTCGTCATGAGTCAAGGAGTTTTTAGTTTTTTTTTTTAAAAAAAAAATTAAAATTTTATTTTAAAAATATGCGTATTTTGGCATCCTCCAGTAGGTTTAAATAGAAAATCATTAATGCTTGGTGAAACTAAAAGGTCTGAAACTTGAGATACCAACATTGCAAAAATTGATAATTTGAGATAATAATTGCAAAATTGTTAATACTTCAGGGGGTTAAGTGAAGTTTTCCCTTTTTTTTTTTTTTTTTTTTTGTTTCATGCTCCACAGGTACCTGTGGTTTGGACCGGAATCAAATAGTTGCATCAGATTCAAAAAGTGTCACGGATAGAACATGTCTTTAATGAAAAAACACAGTTGATACTTGCGTATGGATTTCACCCATTTTTTTAACGGCAATCCATGTCACCTCACTTAAAATGGGGGGTAGTCGAATCACCCCCCAATTCCAAAATGGGGGGTGGCCGACCGCCCCATGGCCAAAATGGGGGTGGCCGAAACCACCCCCAAGTGCCTTGAGGTTGGCTCGGCCACCCCCGTTTGGCTTGGGGGTGGCTTGGCCACCCTAGACAGGCCGAGTTGGCCACCCCCAAAAGGCCAAATCAATTTTTGTTTTTTTGAGGGTTGTCATTTGGGGGGTGGCCGAACCACCTCTAAGGGCCATGGGTTGGGTTCGACCACACCAGACAAGTCGATTTGGGGTGGCTGAACCCACCCTTATGGACCTTGGGGGTGGTTCAGACACTCCCAAAAGGCCAAATGATTTATTTATTTATTTTTTGAGGGTTGGCCATTGGGGGTGTCCAAACCACTCCTAGGCCAAATGGAGGTTGTTTCGGCCACCCCTATTTTGGCCAATGGGTGGCTAGCCACCCCCATTTTGGCCTTGGGGGTGGTTCGACCACCCGTTAGCTAGCCATAGGAGGTGGCTCGAGCCACCAAGGGGCCAAAATAGGGGTGGCCAACCACCCCCAATATTTTTCTCTTTTTCATTTTTTTAAAAATAAAAATTGTAATTTTTTAATAATTTTTTCATCTACGTGGCAGTAAAAGCATGTGTATCACTTGTGATACACCTTCATGTAGGATTCGAGATAGGTATTAGCATTTTAAGCAAGGTATCATGGACTGCCGTTAAAAAAATGGACGGAATCCAAATAGAAGTATCACTGGGTCTTTTCATTAAAGAAAGGTACCATCTGTGACACTTTTTGAAACCGAGGTTGCCATTTGATTCTGGTCCAAACCACAAGTACCTGTGGAGCATTTAACCAATTTTTTTTTTTAATGAGAAAATGGTAAAAGAAATGAGTAATGCTATTTAGTAAACTGTTATACGATTGTCGTACACAGGGACGAAGGGAGGGGGTGCTGGCAAGGGGTCATGCCCCCCTCCCCCCCAATTTCTTAAAAAAAAATTATAAGGTTGGAAAAAAAAATTTCTTAAAAAAATGAATAAATAAAAGGTAAAAAATAAAAATTTAACCTACTGTCCCCTACCAAAATTTTTTTTTGGCCACAGGCCCTTGCTCATAAGAACTTCTAGCTTCGTCCCTGGTCATACATACAAATGAAATGACGTAGTAATGAAATTCAGTCCTTAGATCAGTAGTTGTAAAAATAAAAAAATAAAAAAAAAACTAAGGGATAATTTTTACTGTGATGTTGTTCGAGTTGTATGACATTCTACTAAATAACATTACTCATTAAAATAAATAAAATAAAATAAAATAAAATAAAAGAGTAATGATACATACTACACTTCCATCCTACTCCCAATGCACTAGACTAGTGTGACAATGCCCTCTGGTACTTACTAAAAAAAAAAATAGTGCCTAATGGGTATTGTCACATTATTCTAATGAGATGTGGGTGGGATGATGGTGTAATATGTAACATTTCTCTAAAAGAAATTAGTGACAATTTTTGTTTAGAATTTGAGCAATTATGCTCTTAAAATTAGACTTGCCAAACTTCTAGCAGCACAATATCAACATCATTTGGGTAGAATAATTCAAAACCAAGATCAATTTAAAACTAAAATGACTTAACATTTCACATAAGGGAAAACATTAATAAGATGACTATTACAGCCTCCAAAGTGGAGATTTCCTAAATTAGTTGTCTTCAACCATTCATATGGTCCTTTTTGGTTAGTTTGTGGATATTATCTTAATGAAACGGCTACGAAATGAACTCCTTTTTTAACGAGTCTTTTTTGTCTTTCTTTTCTTTTTAGAGAAAGCTTCACTTACCCTTGAAGTATCACGAATTTTGCAATCATAACCTTAAATTATTAAGTTTTGCAATGTCGATATCCCATGTTTAAGCCCCTTTTAATTTCATCATACTATTAAGGTTTAGGGTAAAATCTAATGGTAACAATGCGTTTTAAAGTCGTGATGACCATGAACCTATCAGAACTCCACAGTTAAGCGTACTTCAGCGAGACTAGAACCAGGATGGGTGACCTCCTGGAAAGTCTGGTTCGGAGGAGCCAAAAGTGGACAATATTGTGTCGTTTGGGGTGGGTCGTTACAAATTGTATCAGAGTCATTGCCCAACCTGAGATGGGGGAGAGCATGCACAAGCTCATGAGGGTCGCCAGCAGGGAAGTTGGGTCCCAAGAGACGGTGATTGTGACATCTCACATCACCTAGGTATTCAAATGTGGATGTGCTTATATGTATATTCCCACCCTTCTCGCCACAATGTGTTTTAAAACCGTGATGATCATAAACCTATCAGAATTACCCAATTAAGCCTGCTTCTGTGAGAGTAGTACTAGGATGGGTGACCTCCTGGGAAGTCTGGTTCGGGGGAGCCAAAAGCGAATAATATTATGTTGTTTGGGGTGGGTTGGCATCCTCTGTTATGATTTAACAGAAAATCCTAACATATTGGTGAAATTAAAAGGGTCTAAAACTTGACGTACCGACAATGCGAAAATTTATCATTTGAGATAATGATTGCAAAATTGTTGATACTTCGAAGGGGTTTAGTCAAGTTTTTCCTTTCCTATGCATTTTTTTTTTTTTTTATGAGAGAATGGTGAATGAATTGTATTGAACTTCAAAAAACACGTCTCAAGGAAAAAGGCTAATTGTTTTCAGCCTCTATTTTTTTTTTCTTAAAATTTTCAGGGCCATTACCCTTATAACAACATGACACCACCCCGTTTAATAACCCCATCCCCTTCCTCTTTCCCTTATTTTTACCTTTCCCAAAAAACATCAACTCAAAACATTCTTAACCTTTTTTTACTTTTTATATCACATCAACAATTTTTTATTATTATTTAAATAAAAAAATCCACTACAATACAAAATTTTTCTACTTTTCCATATAAATTCTTTCTACTTTATATCACATCAATCACTTTTTACTCTCACTCAAAAAAAAATTCTCCCACAAAGGGAGGGGAGGGGATTACTAAAAGAGACCAAAAGAGAAAAATGTGGAAAAAGAAAAGAAAAGAAAAGAAGAGTGAGTTTGATGCCCTTTGCTACTCGATTGAATTAACAAAACTCAATAACCACAAGATACAAACGATAGATGCAAATGGTTCAAAATGAATACTGAAACTTAAACAACCTCAAAAAACAAATATCACCAAAAAATCTTAATTGCAACACAATCAAAAGCAATTTCAAATGCAAACATTCACATATTCTCATATGCTCATTTTAAACAGCAATTTTCCAAATCTACCACAATTCTGTAATTACACATGTATTTTAGAAGAACAATATAGGATACAAACCATCAAAATTGCGAGAACTTTGGAAATGAAACCCCTACCTTTATGTTTGCATATTGTGAAAAATTGTGGAAATAGAAAAGTTGGGCTGAGTGCGGGGACCGCAGTCGGTGGTAGGTTGACAACTTTTTCTCCGATAGCAGCGGTCTGGTAGTCAACTAGTTCCACTTCTCTGGTAGCCATGGTGGGAGTGCTTTTGAGAGAGAGAGAGAGAGAGAGAGAGAGAGAGGAAATGAGAGGTGGTGGTGTGTGGCATTGGGTAGGAAGGAAAAGATAAGAGGGTTTAAACCCTAGACGTGAAACAGCCCTAGGAGATAGAGAACAGCGCAGGGAGAAGAGGACGATGCTGTGAGGCAAAGAGAAGAGGACGATAGGGAGACAGAGAGAAGAGAGGCAGTGCGGTGTAAGGGAAGAAAGGCAATGTGGTGCAGAGTTGAGAAATTGAGAACGAGAGAGAGAGAGAGAGAGAGAGAGAGAGAGAGAGAGAGAGAGAGAGAATGGCAGTGGGTCCGCTCGTCCATTTGGAACAAATTCCTAAACATATGCGTTCTGCACAATTTTGTTGATATCACAATTTTGACGAGATCTCAACAAGATCTCAGTGGGGGCGTGGATCAATTACTTATCAAATTTTCTTATAAAATATTTTTTAAAAAACCAATTGTAGAGGCCACGGTCCCTGTTGGCCTTAACGTGGCTCCGCCACTGGCTATAGTCACTTACGAGTTTTCCAAACTCACCCCTCTTTCTTCTCCATTTTAGATGATGTCAGCAAGACATAGATAGTCGGGGTAGCCAGTGAGCAGGTGGAGTGTTAAGCTTTATAAAATAAGTGTCATGCTGGCTCATAGATTATGTTTTGCATTGCTAGATCTCTAAAAACAATAGCTATATTTGGATTGTTAGGAGTTGGTAAATTATTAGACAGTTGTTAAGATTATTTTAATTATTAAAATTTTTTATTTTAGTTGCTCTGGATTAAATTAAAATTCTTGAATCGTATACTGTGCAAATGAGAACATAGGATAACTGCCATAGTCCATTTTTTAGTCTGTGTATGACACTTACCATGTGTGATTTATGTGTGGAGAGCCAAGTTTCATGACTTTACAAAATGGTATAATCTTAGTATTAGTTGGCGTGGGTGGTTTAGAGATTTTAAAATCTTTGTTAAAGTTGAAGTTCCCTTTCCAATTGTTTGTAATTTTTGAGTAAGCTGAAACTCTCTCTCTTAATAGTCATTATCAAAAGTAGTACGTAAAGCATTCCATACCTCTTGTGTGGAATCAAGGCCTATTCAAAGGACTTAATCAAAGTATCTTTAGATAAAATACATTTGACCCATTCTTTGAGTAGAGGATTTGAACGTCACCAAGCTGTGAATTCTTTGAGTATATTCACTTTTTTTTTTATAAATTTTGTATACTTTATATCATATCAATCGCTTCTTATTACTATTAAGAACAAAACTCAACTTGAAAATCTATACCAAACAAGACTGTAAGATCTTGGCCTTCAATCAAATCTAACATTTGAGTTCTCCACAAAATGAGTGAGTTCGATTGACACAAAATCTCCACTATTCAAGGCAGATGGGCAAGGATATGTGGAGTGTTTTGACAAGCTATTGAAGATGATTGAAAAGTCAATAGAATTTGTTTCATCAAAGAGAGAGAGAAAAGAACAAAAAATTGTTCAATGTACATTGTGTATGGCTCTCCTACTACGAATAAGTATGTAAAAATAGAGGATTTTCGCTATCAATGCATCTATCAGAAGAGGGATTTAAGGAGATTAACCTGAGGAAAAAAGATATGGAAAAGAATAAATGCCATTCATTGTCTTTACCGTTGATTGGATTTGACTTAATATTTTAATGCTTGCATGTTTGACTTTTGGTCCTAATAAATAAGAGCTTTTACATCTGGAAGAAATTAATTGGTTCAAACAAAATGAGGGCCATCTCTTCTTTGGTCAACCAAGGAGGCGCTCATGCCCATAATTTAGTTAGGTGACTCATTGCATTTAATTCTCTACCACCCATAGACCATAGTAGTGACTTCTACGTATATACATATTTTTGGAACAGAGCAGTGATTTCTTTTAAGCAACCTAACTTTTTCCTAAACTACCACGCCGTTTTTAAATACGTTTTTGACTTAATTACCGTAAAAAATTTACAGCAATTTAAAAAGTAACTTTTTTAAAGGTTCAGATTTAATTTTACTTTATCTATGTTTTTTGAGAAAAAAAAATTAAAATTAAATTTGAACCGTTAAAACAAAACTATATTTAAAGTATTGTATTTTTTTTGAGAAAATTTCATTTATAACCTTTGATCTTAAATTTCATTTATAACCTTTGATCTTTCATCACTTTAACAATTAAGTACTCAAATTTTAAAAAATGTTAATTGAAAGTATACATCTTTCATTTTTTTTTCTTTTTTCTTTTTTTCAATTTTAACTATCCATTAGAATTTTCTGTTAAATCTTGTTAAAATTTATAAAATAACTTTTTTTTAGGAAAAAAAGAAAGAAATAAAGAAAAATGCAAGGATTTAGGCGTTGGTCAAAATTTAATGAAATTTGCAAAAATACTCATGCTTGAATCTTTAAAAAAAAATATTTTGTTTTAAAAAAAAATTGTGTATTTTGAGAATTTTAATAGGATTTAACGGAAAATCTTAACGGAGTGTTATAATTAAAACAAATTGAAAGATGGATACCCTAAATTGACACTTTTTAAAGTTTGATATTTAATTGCAAAAATGATGAAATATCAAGATTATAAGTAAAGCTTTTCCTTCTTTTTTTTTTTTTTCTTTTTTTTACAACGCCAAAGTCAAATCCTTTCTAATACACCACCAAAATTTTAAAGCACTACAATTCTCTTATAATTCTAAGTTAGTTTTAGTTTACCCTCTCCCCTTCAAATTAAATGGGTAATTAAGTTGAATGGAAAAGTGTATAAAATGACTAAATTACCCCCAACATTTTTAAGTTAGTGTATTTGGGACTCAATTTTCATTTTAGGGACATCTTGATCTTTTCACATACGTACTTTTGGTTCACCTTAAACTATTTAAAATTTGTTTGTATGTTTGAGAATAGAATAATAGTCTGTTAAAAAAAAAAAAAGAATAATAGTTTGAAGGGGTAAAGGGTAATTTAACTTGATTAGTAATGTTATATATCATCATTATTTTATTATGCTGATCATGTGAAATTAATTGTTAATCTATTATTTTGAATTAGTCTCTGTTAAAATAATTTAATGATAAATTGACAATTAATATCACCACAGTATAATTGAAATAATTGCAATCTAATAGATTGTTGAGTATCAACTCTCCGTACATTTCATGCATTGTATGGTGTGATCCATGGGATGGGAGTCCATGAGTGCATTGACTAGAACTATATCATTGCATCATGCACGTGATTCACAAGGGAAAATGGTGGTAATGGAATGGTCAAATCGAAGCAGATGGTCAACACAATGATTGACTTCATAGGCTGCATCAATAAGCATTTCGGAGCCTCGGACCATACCACCTTCAATTCTTCAAACATGACATAATACACACCAGAACCACCTCACGCTTGGTGATACGCGTAAAATTTGAAAGCGTGGCTTTAACATAAGAGAGTTTGGTCAAACAAAACCTAGACAGGAAAAGAGTATCTGGTTGTGTTTTGAACTTTGGGCATGCAAAACATCAGCAAAATGAACATGTTCCTATCAGGCTATAATACTTGAAAATATAAATAGAACGGGATTGAATAGATGTATGACAATATGATGTGGAATTAAAAATTTAATCAACCACAAACAAACAATTACCAAAATATGAAAAGCAATAAAGCAATTTACACAGATATTTAGTGATGAAGTGGAAACTCTTTAAACTCAAAGAGAAACACCACTCCAGAATAACCAACCCAGGAAATCAATTTAATAACGAAGAATCTATGAATTACAATATGTTAATACTCACAAAACATTTGCAGTCGTCACACTCTTGAATTACAACAAGCTAAGTAAGCCACTTGTGAGCTTCTCTCCCAAAACCTCTTGAGAGTTCTCTTTTTGATCTCCTTAACCTGAATTTCGGTTGACTTCAATTGTTCAAAGTTGATAGTTAAACAATAACCAGAACTCTAAGAAAGATTTAACATTAACAGTCCAGGTCTAAAATCCTCTCCTAGCACATTCAATTCTAAAGTATAATCCTTAATAAATTCGTGTCTGAAAGTCCCTTTAAATAGACATATGAAGAAAACCCAGTTCGAGTTGTAATAGGATTTCAGAACAATTTGCCCAAATTTTTGATACTATATTGCGGGTGATTTAGGTATAGCAAACGTCCGAATTAGAAAAAAGCTATTTCAGATATACTTGTTGCATTTTGTGTTAGCTTTTTAACGCCATTACTTTCACCACAATTTGATACTTGAGCTGAAACTTATGATTAAAATATGGAGACGTGCTCAATCTGGAATTGACAACTCCGATTTTAACTCCACTAAATGAAATTTCAATTTGCTCCATTCCTTGATTGATTAGACTTAACCACATTTTCTAGGTCTTCAAATTTGAGTTGGATTCAGTCTTGGATAAAATTATTCACCGACTTAACCAGTAGAATCAAACTTACAACCAAATAAGTTTTGACACCAAATTCGTCAACACAAAAAACCTAACAAACTCCTCCTTTGACTATTCGGTGACAAAACTCAATTACAACAAAAAACTCAAGTAAAAAACTAGGGGAAATTACACTTTACCCTCTTGATATATCCACCATATGGCGATCTAGCACCCAATGTTTAAAAATTGGTAGATAACCCCCCCTAATGTTAACAAGTTGTGTCAACGTGGACCTTCCGTCCCCTTATCCGTCACTTTGGAAGGAAATAAGGTTACGTGTGTTATACGTGACTGTTTAACACATTAACCGTTCCAAAATTGCCCCCCGATTAAACCTCATCGTTTCAAAACAACTTGTCCGGCCTAGGAGGTCGTCTCCTTCATTCTTTTCCTTCCCCTTCTCTCCCTTTTCTACCTACGCTTTTCCTTTTTTTCTTGTTATCCTCCTTTGTATGAGAATGAGATTTGGGTGTATTGGGGTTTGGACTTTGAGTGATTTTCTCTTTGTAACCATCTTCATAGTGAATTTCTTCGTGATTACCTCTGCCAATGGACGTACCTCATATTGAGAGAACCACTTAAATCTTGGTGTCATGTGTCGTGTGTGATTGATTTAATTTTGTTGTTTTCTTACTTTTCGCATTTCACGGGTTTTGAAAAATAGGATAAATTTCATAACAACTAGTATATGAGCTTTTGGTTCGGGTGGGAGCGATGGCAGTAGAAGATGCAAAGATTGGAATCAAAAACTTCAACGACACAAATTTTGCGTATTGGAAGATGCATATTGAAGATATTATTTATGGGAATGACCTCTATCAACCTCTTTTAGGAGAATAATCCGCCGACATGTATGATAGCGAGTGGGCTCTGCTTGATTGTAAGGCTTTGACAGTTATCAGGTTATCACTGTCAAGATCAGTTGCGCACAACGTTGTGAAGGAGAAGGCCATAGTGGGTCTAATGGCGGCTTTGTCAGGTATGTATGAAAAACCATCTGCCAACATCAAGGTGCATCTGATGAAGAAATTGTTCAACCTAAAGATGGTGGAAAAGGCTTCAGTGGTGCAGCATCTGAATGAATTCAATATAATCACAAATCAATTGTCTTCCGTGGAGATTGATTTTGTTGATAAGATATAAGCATTGATTGTCTTGGCATCTTTGCCAAATAGTTGGGAGGCCATGAGAATGGCTATGAGCAGTTCTGCAAAGAAGAGTAAACTTAAGTATGAGGATATTCGGGATTTGATTCTAAGTGAAGAGATGTGCAGAAGGGATTCTAGTGAAGTCTCATGTTCTGGTGCTGCCTTAAACCTTAAGACATAGGGTAGAGGATACGGTAGAAAATCTGGTCGAGGCAGATCAAGATCCAGAAAAGGTAGAAGTGAATCCAAATCTGGTAACCAACCAGAATACTGGAATTGTGGCAAGATTGGCCACTTTAAAAAGAATTGCAAGGAACCAAGCAAGAAGATTGGGAATGACTCTGCAAACGTGGTGACAAAAGAAGTGTATGATACACTAATTCTCTCTATCGACAGTCCTCTTGATTCTTGGGTCTTGGACTCAGGAGCTTCTTTCCATATCACAGCAAGTGACTCGGTATGGAAGCTACAAAAAGCCAAACATGTTCCAGAACTGAAGGGGAATTTAATTTCAATGGGACAACTAGATGAAGAAGAGCATGCTATTAGCTTTCATGGTGGTAGGTGGAAAGCTAGCACGGGAGCCAAGATTTTGGCTCGTGGATACAAGACATGTACTCTCTATATGACTAGAAATATTAGAGATACAGTTAATGAGGCCTTTGGCCATAGGTTTGGGATGAACAAAACCGAAAAATCATTAGAAGTAGAAAAATTACTTTTAATGAACAGGATGTGTATAAGGACAGGTCAAGTATAGAATATGTGGGTATAGAGTCGGAATCTAAAAAGTCTGAGTTCATCAACTTAGATGAGTTTCCGAAGAGTATAGTGCAGAACAGGGTTCAAGAGCATGAAGCATTGACTGACAGCCAAAAAGAATATGAAGTTCATGGAGGTGGAACTTGATGAACAAAATTCACCCATGAACAAAGGTGATGACAAAGAGTCTTCAAGAGACTCACAACACTGAGAAAAGCCTTATTCTTAAGCAAGAGGTAGAGAGAAACGTGATCGAAAAGTACCAGAGAGGTATGACTTTGTGGATATGGTTTATTTTGCTTTGGTAAATGGTAGTGGAGATAAATTGTCTGTTCAGGATGGTATGCCGAAAGAGGTGGAGTTGCTACAAAAAGGTAAAGCTTGGGAGTCGGTTGGATTGCTCAAGGGAAAGAAGGCTAAATGGTACAGATGGGTCTACAGGAAAAAAGAGTCATCAAAAAAAGCATGTGGCCAAGAGGACTAGTAGAGAAGCAAAGTGTTATGTCTAAACCAGGTCTTATGCTCAATTTCAAGAGACGCTTGGACTTGAGTGGTACTTGTAGATTATGATTGTCCTTGGGGGCATTGGGCGAAGGCATACTGAGAGCACTACAAAAAAAAAGAGCAAATTCTAGACGGTTTTAAACCGTCTAGAAATGCAAAAAAAACTGTATGGAATCAATTCTAGATGGTTTTTTCTAGACGATTTAAAACCGTCTAGGATATAATATATCGCTAAATGAATTTCTGGACGGTTTGGGCCAAACCGTCCGCATTTACAGACGGTTTGGCCCAAACCATCTAGAACTAGTTCTAGACAGTTTTTCCCAAAACCGCCCATAAAAATTCTGGACGATTTTGGGAAAAACCTTCCAGAACCTGTTTTTTTTTTTTTTGTTTTTTTTAGGGAAAAATATATTTTAACCCCTCAAATTACCACCCTTTCTCCGGATGGCCCCCTAAACTACCAATGCTTAGATTCTGGCCCCCCAAACTACAATTTTCTGATTTTTTGGCCCCATCCGTCCATTTATGCCGTTAATTCTGAAAAAAAATTTCGAAAATACCCCTCCTACACTTTGAAATTTTCACGGTTAAGGGAGGGGTATTTTCGGGTTTTTAGCAAATTTCTGTTAGAATTAGCGGCATAAATAGACGAATGGGGCCAAAAAATCAGAAAGTAGTAGTTTGAGGGGCCAGAATCTAAGCATTGGTACTTTGGGGGCCATCAGGAGAATGGGTAGTAGTTTGGGGGGCTAATATATATTTTTCCCTTTTTTTTAATATAGTAATAATTATTATTATTATTTTTTGTCTAGCAGTCAAAGGCTCAAAGCTACGTTCTCTACCAGAGTCCGGAAATATCCACCGAAAATCAGCTCCGGTCACCACCATCTAGCCGTTCAGTTGCACCAAATCGCCATTGTCTTCCTCTATTTTCTTCCACTCCGAGAGCAACTAAGCCACAACCAACAACCACAACCACAACCACAACCAACAACCTCCCTTTCACCAATCAACCAAAAAATATAATACCTCAAATAATCAAAACAAAAAAACCGGTCAGCTCCAACCCATAACAATCACCGAAACCCACCCCAATTACCAACCCATCAGCTGCGCTTCGATCCAACCCAAAACGACCCAGAGCCGGTTTCGGCCAGATCCGGCTGGAAACCCCAGCGACCTTGCCGGATCCGACCGGAAACCCCAACGACCTCGCCAGATCCGCCGAAAACCCACGCACACCAGTGGGTTTGACAGATCAGGCACTCTCTCCTGCCGTCCCGTTCCCGTCGTCCCGATCTCGTCGTTTCGTCGAGATCCCGTTGCCCGTCTTCAGTCGCCGGCCAAAGAGAGAAGAAGAAGAATGATACCTGCACGTCGGCCTGCCTCTTGGGAATTCTTGGCCAAGTCTCTGAATAATGTAAGAGGAGAAATTGTGCAGATTGCATGTGGGTGTTCGTTCAGAGTCGTTGATATAAATGTAAGAGACGGTTGAGATGTTTGTGTTATTTTGTGGTGCTAATCGATGACATGGAATATATATGGATGAGTGGTATTTAAAAAAGAAATTGCAGACGGTTTCTATGCAAAATAATTTTTAGACGGTTTATTTAAAGCGTCTGTAAATTTACAGATGGTTTTTTTGAAACCGTCTAGAATTATTTTTTAAAAAACCGTCTGTAAAAATTTAATTCTAGATGGTTTTTAAAACCTTCTGAAAAAAAAACCGTCCAGAATTTGCCTTTTTTTTTTTTTTGTAGTGGAGGTGATTGTTAGACTTGATGAAATTCAAGTCAAGTGGGAGATTGTTATAGTATGACTTGTATTTCTCAGGTTATATGGTGAGACCCATCAACATTAGAAAAGACATTTTCTATTGGTGACTCATGTGATGTAGTCCTAGTTGCTTTTGGAATCCTTTTCCTTGTAAGAGTGGTATTAGGACTTGGATTTTGACTCCTACTACAAGTTGGATTAGGAGTTGGTTTTGCTCATTATAAAAAGAGTGGTGCCCACATATTGTGAGATATACCTAGGGCAAAGGGATTCCTTTGTTCTCTCATAGCTTAGTGTGTTAAAACACTTAGAGGGAAAAAGAAAAAAGAAGAGTTTTTGAGTGAGATTTCGGTGTATTGAGGTTTTGGGCTTTGAGTGATTTTCTCATTGTAACCATCTTCATAGTGAATTTCTTTCTGATTACCTCTGCCAGTGGACATACCTCATATTGAGAGAACCACTTAAGTCTTGGTGTCATGTGTCATGTGTGATTGATTTAATTTTGTTGTCTTCTTATTTTTCGCATTTCAGAGGTCTTGAAAAATAGGATAAATTTCCTAACAATCCCCACCAAGTCTAGGTTGAACTCCCTTTTCCACATCCTTCCTAGTGATTTACTGTGTCCGCTTTGCAAATCTGAATTTGATTCTATTTCCCATCTCCTTTTTAGTTGTATTTTTGCAAAAGTCTCTTCGAAGAACTCCGTTTGGCCCTTAAATTCCCTTGGTCCAACATTGTTGGGGTTGATTGGATCAATGAGCTTATTTCTCCTTATAGTTTTTTTGGAATCCCTCTTAGGGACTCCAATTTTTTTTCCAAATTTTCACTGTTGTCTCTTGTGATCTTCTTTGGTTTCATAGGAACAAGGTAGCTCATGGAGGTATTATCCTTGATATTTTGGTGCTGGAAGCATCTATCAAGAAGACAACTTTGGATCATTTCAATGCTTCGAAACTCTCTCTCTCTCTCTCTCTCTCTCTCTCTCTCTCTCTCTCTCTCTCTCTCTCTCTCTCTCTCTCTCTCTCTCTCTCTCTCTCTCTCTCTCTCTCTCTCAAGATGGTCTCCTCTTTTGGTGAGGTCCTTCAAAATTAATTTTGACACAACAATCATGGAAACCTTTTTGTCTCAAGCTGCGGTGTGTCGTGATTCAAATGGTATTATTCTTAAGGCCCTCTCTTAGATTAGCCCTCCCTGCGATCCTAACTTTGGGGAGGCTCTTGTTTCCCGCTTGGCAGTCTCTCTTAATATCAAGGATTTCATTGTGAAATTAAGGCGACTCCCTAGTGGTGGTTATGGCTCTTGAGCACCCGTCTTTTGTGCAAGATTGGAAAAATCCCTGACCTCATTACAGACTCTATCTCTTCCATTGCAGCCTCTTCTTCTTAGAAGGCTAGGAAGATTCACAGAAGTGTCAACTTCTACACCCATCATGTAGCTTATTGGGCCGCGACTAGATCCCACTCTGACTACATTCCCACATTTTTTCCTTTTCCATTTACCCCCTTCATATCCCATTTGTAGTGTAAAAGATCCACACTCATTTGCTTGTAATGATTTTTACTTGTTTTGTTGTTTGTTTCTTTTGGAGTATGCTGACTAATAATAATAATAATAATAAATAAAAATAAATGTAAAGACCCATCAATTTTAACGTGTCACCAATTTCAAAGCATTATATCTAGGGAATAACCCCCATGAGGTCCCTTGATCGAATCCTCATGGTGTTACCTACCTCTTGGGGCCAACCACTCGGCTGAAAAGCCCACGACTCAATGTCTCGATTTTGAGTGGCCATGGGTTTGGGGATGTTCATGGACTTCTGCACACAGAATGCTACCACTGTGTGTGGGCCAGTTAATGACTCGTGATATCATCTACAAATGGACACCTTGAGATATTTTGATCGAACAAAAAAGAAAAGAAAATGAAGCATTATGTAAATAGTAAGAGAGAGAGAGAGAGAGAGAGAGAGAGAGAGAGAGAGAAATGCAATATATCAAAAGGTTAATATTCTATTTTTATCAACCTTACTGGAATCAACCGAAGTATTTAAAAAAAAAAAAAGTTTTACACAAAAAAAAAAAACAACATATTAGAGTAGGATCCTCTCAATTTTGGATTAGGCTTCAATGTTGTAAAAATATATATATACTTTTAAAAAACGGCCGGTTAAGATTAAAAGTGAAAGCTTTTAAAACAGATGACACCGCCTATTAAAGGAACTAAGAGATTCGGTTTAAACATTACTAACATCTAATTTTAAAGAGCATATGTGGACTTCCTATCACTTAGAACCCGAAGTCCAAAAAAGAAAAATAGAAAAAAAAAAAAAGGGTAAAGACAAATTAATAATGTATTTTTATCTATAATTTAATATTCATTTTATAGTCAAAATTTAAAATTTGTTTATCTAAACAATATACATAATATCAATTATTAACATGTCTTTTAAATTTTTTAAATAATATAATATTATGTATAACGTCAAATACATTAAGTTTAAATCTAACTCACAATAAAATGAATATTCTAAAAGATGATGAATGAAGGAATGAATTGATTGATGCGGTAAAAAAGTGATTTTTTTTTTCTTTTAAAAAAAAAAAATGTATGAGAAAAAAAGTAAAAAAATGAATTGACAAACACACCTAAATCTTGTTTGGAAATAAGTTGTTCTTCACGACGACAGTCCTCTAACTCTTCCCATCTACATCTAGCAAACGCCGGCACTAATACCGACGTGAGAATCGAGGCAATTACAATCCCACAAACTTCTGTCTTTATATATATTTTGGCTTGGACACGGACGTCCGTCACAGAAGTTGCCCAGTCAACCCACTTGGGACGCTGGTGGGCGCATCTGAATTGAACAATTGATTTATGCAAGCCTGGGATTCCTGTGACTGGATTTCCACCACGTTTCCGAAGTGTGAGCCCAACGTTTATGTACAACTGTATCCTTGTCATATCTTAAAAGCCGGACTGCCGGAGTCACAAAATTCAGATGCAATAAAGAAAGGATAATTTTATTTACTAAATTTTTGTATAATTATAATAATGCTTAAATTGATAATATTTTTATAAAAATAATTTAAAACACAAAACATTTGAAAATTATTTTTTACCTTTATGTTATATTAAATACTTTTTTTAAATGTAAAACAAAAATTCTCTCTTAAGAAAATATTTTCAAACCAGCCATCGTATTGTAGCACAGATCACGATTCACATAATTCAGGTGTTAGTGGGATTAAAAATGGTTGGTGTGGAAGAGGGAGGCACACGACGGCATTTTTTTTTTTTTTTCCTGGCTACCTTTTCATGAAAAGACGGAAAATGGCAATTCGGAACTCCCGAGTCTCCGATCGTCCTTTTCAATTACGCTTTTGCGGTTTATTTGGACAAAGGAAAAAAAAGAACAAAAAAATTATGTATATGCATTTTTTATTAGTTAACGAAGTTTGGAGTTTTCGCAAATAATTTACTGATTTTTTTTAAAATGAGCAAAAAAAATAAAACCGACCAAAGGATATAGCCAAACCACAAAATGACTTAGAGGTTTACAAATTACAAGCAACCGGTTATTAACCGGTTAATAATCATTAGTTGTATAACTGCTATCCGTTTTTGTAGGCGGTTGAAAAAAATCGTTAACTACCTATGACGGTGCAGTTTGTGGTTTTAGAGGTCCGCAGAAGCGGTTAATAACCGATAAACACTTACATATATAATAATAATAATTTACCAAAATTGCATCGTTTTAGTGTTTAATGCCATTTAAAATATGCCATAAAAGAGGCCAAATGTAAGCCCAAAACACCAAAATAAGCCTACAAAGTGGTTATACAGAATGTTTTTTGGATTTAATAACCGATAACCGGCTGTTATTTCAAAATCGCTAACTGCTTAAGGTGGTGCAATTGCGGTTACTAAAATTTGATAACCGCCTACGGTTGCGGTTAGAGGCAATGACCGTTAATCATAACCGCTTGTACACTCATATTGTCCTATTATGACCGTTAGGGATGGTTCGACTACCCTTTAATTTTTATTTCTTATTTTTTGCTATTTGGGGTGGCCAAACCAACCCATGCCTTTATAAATAGTTTGACATCTTCATTTAGCATATTAACAAATTTTATCAACTTTTCTAACGGCATGGGTTAGTTTTTTTTTTATTTTTTTTGCTTACCCACTTTTTAAAATTCAAGAAGTTATTTGTCAAAAACTCCAAACCACATGTACCAAAATGCATTTATTTTGGGAGATAGTTTTTCTCAGAACTAGGTTGAAGGAACTTCCTTCAATCCAGTCTATAAAAATGTCACATGTACGTGAAAAACACGTGCTTTTTAAATAGCAATGAGAAAATCAGAAGAAATTTTATTTAAAAAGCATATTTCTCCTCCAACTTTGTTCTTGCTATTTAAAAAAAATGTACTTCTCATATATAAAATAAACACATGATAATTGGATTGAGGAACTTCTTTAACCCAATTTAAAAGAAATATTCCTTGTGCTTTATTTTATTTATAATTTTTAGAACAAAGTGTCACATTCGGATAATGCTAAAAAGATAATTTTATCTCAATTATTACACAATTTCAAAGTACATCGGGGTGAAAACTATTGTGTTGGTTTCACCCTATGTATGAATTCCACGACTTAAAATAGGTTTCACCCCAATGTATGAATTCTACCCCGATGTGACTTAAAATTGTGCAATAATTAGGGTAAAATTGGACATGAATCAGGGCCCGTCACATTCACCCACGTTTCGATCTGACTTCATTCAAAACAAGAGAAAAATGACGCGAAAAAATGGAATACGACCACGGTACTAACCGTGGTTAACAGGGGTGTTAGGTGGGTTTGACTAGTCTGGTTTGGTAGGCGTTGGTTTGGTTGTGGTTTGTCGCACGCTCGCGCACTCCTACCCTCCCCGTTCCTCTCTCCCACCACAATAAAAACCCCGTCCTACCTCTCCCCGTTCTCTCAGGGTCTCTCTCTTCAACTACTTCGCACCCACCAACTACCAACGCTGAGAGGCTCTCTCCATTTCCCTCCCTACGCGTCTTCCAATTATTCCTTCACCGGCGTTTCCGTCTTTACCGGCTATGCAATCGTCGTCCAGCTCCCCGTTGGATCTCATGTCGGCGATCATCAAGGGCAAAGTGGACCCCTCCAACGTCTCGTCCGACTCCGCAAACGAGGTGGCTTCTCTTATCTTTGAGAACCGCGAGATTGTCATGATTTTGACCACTTCCATTGCGGTCCTCATCGGCTGCGTTATCGTCTTGATATGGCGGAGATCCAACGGTTCCAAACCCAAAGTCGTGGAGCCTCCCAAGCCGTTGATCGTGAAGCAGCTGGAGCCAGAAGTTGACGATGGCACAAAGAAGGTCACCATTTTCTTCGGCACGCAGACCGGTACCGCCGAAGGATTCGCAAAGGTTCGCCTCTACATGCATACATACTTATATTTCTATCTATACATACACGTGCATGAATGTGTAAGGCTTTGAGCTTATGGTTGATTTATCTTGATTGGCTCAATCTAGGCGTTAGCCGAGGAGGCCAAAGCGCGGTACGAGAAGGCGACGTTTAAAGTAGTTGATCTGGTATGTATGGTTGACTTTTATGTGAAATTGAATTTCGTTTCTTCGTTATTGAAAGTGTGGGAATCGACTTTGTAGGACGATTATGCGGCCGACGACGAAGAGTACGAGGAGAAATTGAAGAAAGAGAGTTTGGCTTTCTTCTTCTTGGCCACGTAAGTTTCTATGCTGTCATGTTTATTTTTTCCTATTTTCTTTCTTCTTTTTTTTTTTTTTTTTTTTTTCATGTGGTTACACGATTTGGTAAATTGTTGATGTATAGATATGGAGATGGTGAGCCGACCGACAATGCGGCCAGGTTCTATAAATGGTTTTCCGAGGTAAACACGGTTGTCTTTTTTTTTTTTGGGTGGAAGGATTATAACTCCGGGTTATCAAGAGCTAGATTTGATGATAATCTTTTTCGTTTCTTGATGTGTGATTGTGGGTTTAGGGGAAGGAGAGAGGGGAGTGTCTACAGAACCTTCAGTACGGAGTATTTGGCCTTGGCAATAGGCAGTATGAGCATTTCAACAAGGTTTGCATTCAGATTCTTATTTAATTTTGAGTCCATGTCTCTCCAGTTTATAGCTGCCGGGCTTTGGAGTTATAGGTTTTTCTGTTTGCTTGTGTTGGTCAATGTTTGATTCATGTCTACCTGTCACTGGGAAACAGGTTGCCAAGGTGGTGGATGACATCCTTGCCGAGCAGGGTATGTTTTTATGTTTCCTATTATTTGTCGTTGATGAAATTTTTAGGAATTTGTGGATTATAAGATGTTTCACTCTGATATGATGATTATTTATCGAATGGAATGTTAGGCTATATATATATTTGGTATATAAGATTGTTACTTTTGATGCTCCTTTGCCAGCTTGTTCCCCTGATTATGAAATTTCCAATAAGAATAGCACTTGCTATTTTGGTATCATTTTCTCTAAAATGCATAGCTAGTTTGGTGAATAGTCGATTGTGTATCCAAACTGAAAACTCCTCAGCTGATCCTTGTCGGCTTCTGATGTAATTGCACTGTGAACCTACCTTATTTATGGCATTCAGTATGCAAATGCTGCGGACATACACTACATGATTATACAACTATGCTTCTAGTTGGGTTTGACTGTTAACAAAATTGTATCTTTTCATATTCTTGATGCTACTTGGTTTCCCTAGCAACTAGTAATTGGTTGGATGTTGGCAATGATATGACAAACTGGCTCAACTCAGTAAATCTTATATCTCCAAATGAATAAACAGAAATTAAATGACTAATAAAGATTATTTGAGGTAAATGTTATTCCTCTTGGCAATGGGAACCTTGCATTTGAAAGGTTTCTGACATGTTATACGCACTGATATGTTTTCTCATTAATTTTCCTGTCTGCCAACATTTCTTTTTTTACCAATCAGATATTCTTAGCCAACATAATCTTTATTTTTGCATTTTCAGGTGGGAAGCGCCTTGTCCCGGTGGGTCTTGGAGATGATGATCAATGCATTGAAGATGACTTCACTGCTTGGTATTGGGAACCTTAGTTGTTATGTTGATCGACTGCACAAACTTCTTTCTACCATTTAATTATTTAATTATTTAATTATTTTTCAGTCACTCATTTTTTTCTTCATTGATTGTTACTTTGTCTAGGCGGGAATTGGTGTGGCCTGAGTTGGATCAATTGCTTCGAGGTGAGGATGATCCAACAACAGTTACCACCCCTTACACTGCTGCTGTATTGGAATATCGGGTTGTGTTCCATGACAGCGCTGATGCATCAGTACTTGACAAAAGTTTGGTTAATGGAAATGGAAATGCTGTTTATGATGCTCAACATCCATGCAGGTATGAATGGTGAAAGTACTTTATGGATATCCAGTTTGCAATTCAATTCTTTTTTTTTCTCCTTTGTAAACTAACCTATTAGCTGATCACTGCATGAAGGTCCAATGTCGCTGTGAGAAAGGAGCTTCACACTTCTGCATCTGATCGTTCTTGCACCCACCTGGAATTTGACATTTCGGACTCTGGACTTTCGTAAGCTGCTTACTTTTCCCCTCTTTTATTTATTTATTCATTTTTTCCGGTTGGGGGGGGGGGGGGGGGGGAAGGAAGGGGAGTGCTTTGATCATCTGCTTGGGGGTGAATATGTTGTTAAATGGTGTAATTACATTGTTCCTGATGATTTATCAAATATTTCTCATACTGGATACGGCGACAAATTAAATATTAACAAAAAAACAGAAAGAAATACTTGTATATTGGTAATGTGTAAATATTTCCTCATGTAGTCATTCTTGTTTCTTTCTCAGATATGAAACTGGGGATCATGTTGGTGTTTACTGTGAGAATCTAAGCGAAGTTGTAGAGGAGGCACTGAGCGTATTGGGTTTGTCACCAGATACTTATTTCTCCATCCACACTGATAAAGAGGACGGCACACCACTTTGCGGCAGCTCCTTACTCCCTCCTTTTCCACCCTGTTCCTTAAGAACAGCACTGGCTAAATATGCTGATCTTTTGAGTTCACCCAAAAAGGTTTGTTTTGGGTCAATGTATCATACATTTTTCCAATGAAGTTTTTTTTTTGTTACTTTGAATGATTAACAACCCAAGTGCATATATTCCAGTCTTCCCTACTCGCTTTAGCAGCTCATGCTTCTGATCCGACTGAAGCTGACCGATTAAGATATCTTGCATCACCTGCCGGAAAGGTTGTGAATACTTTGATATGAAATTAGTCGCTTATTGACCTTTTTATTTATACATCGAAGTAAGTTTTGGTGTAAACCTGTACAGGATGAATATGCACAATGGGTGGTTGCTAGTCAGAGAAGCCTCCTGGAAGTCATGGCTGAATTTTCATCAGCAAAGCCCCCACTTGGTGTCTTCTTTGCATCAGTTGCCCCACGCTTGCTGCCCAGATACTATTCAATCTCATCATCCCCAAGGTACATATGTCTGTTCTTTAGTCTACTGTCTCCCTTTTCTTTCTTTGGCAAATAGGAAAGTATCAGACTTAAACCATGTTATTCAGAGAAGAGAGGTTTCGTGATTACTTATTGTGCAGTAAGATGGCCAGCTATTCATTTAAAAAAAAAAAAAAAAAAACCTTTTCTTAGAGTTGTGAACTTGTGATGATCTACATCGGATCAAGATTTTTATCTCTTACCTTGCTTTAAGCTTTTCAGTTATGCTGAATGAATACTGTTTCTTTGAATTCGGGCAAAATAAGTTGTAAGGATTGGTCCTGCTAAAGGGAAAAGTTGTCATTTTTTTATGGTTGAGGTCTTGAGGATCAATATGTTTACATGTTAGATTTTCATAATCACAATAGAGGAAGGGAACTTTAGGAGGTGCTAAGGATGTTTTGGTGTGGGAAGACAATGTTGTACTCCTCACTTGTTTAACTACCAGGCAAATGATTTAAGATAGATTACTGCCTCTTTAGTTCTTCACTCTTCCTGGCATTTCATGTATTTTGTTATCTATTTAATCATGATATGCAAATGTGTTCTGCAGGATGGCTCCAACTAGGATTCATGTTACTTGTGCATTAGTTGATGAGAAAACACCAACTGGGCGGATTCACAAAGGAGTTTGTTCTACTTGGATGAAGGTACCTTGTTTATTTGTTTTCATCTTTCCACTTCTTGTTGGCGAAGGAAAAGCTTGATCCATGATTTTCTCAGCAAGCAATTTAAATTCGAGTGGCTTTTCTTATGGTGATACACAATCTTTTTCGTTCTTCCTTTCCAGAATGCTGTGCCCCTGGAGAAAAGCCATGATTGCAGTTGGGCTCCTATTTTTGTTAGGCAATCAAACTTCAAACTCCCTGCAGATACTAAAGTGCCTGTTATTATGATTGGCCCTGGCACCGGATTGGCTCCTTTCAGGGGTTTCCTGCAGGTTTTTAACTTGCATTTGATATGCAGTCACTTTGTTCCTGATTCTTCATATTGCATTGAAGCAGCTGAGCTAATTGCAAGCAATTATTAATTTTGCAGGAAAGATTAGCTCTCAAAAGAGCTGGAGCGGAAATGGGACCTTCCGTCTTATTCTTTGGATGCAGGAACCGTCAAATGGTAAGTCAGGCCCCTATCAGAGGGATAAAAAAAAAAGAAAAAAAAAGAAGAAGAAGAAAGAAGTTAATCACATCATCTTATTCTTTCCAGGATTACATCTATGAAGATGAGCTGAACAACTTTGTGGAAACTGGTGCTCTTTCAGAGCTAGTTGTTGCCTTCTCGCGTGAGGGGCCTACCAAGGAATATGTACAGCATAAAATGATCGAGAAGGTACCAGACCTATCTCACCTACCACCGCTTTTCAGCCACAGGACTAGAATTTCACATATATTTAAATTTCAAAAATGTTAAGCCACGTGCTTGCTTTTCATACAGGCTTCGGATATTTGGAACGCCATTTCCCAGGGAGGTTACATTTATGTTTGTGGGGATGCCAAAGGCATGGCTAGGGATGTCCACCGAACGCTCCACACCATCGCGCAAGAACAGGTGAAGTTAAAATGATTGATTAGATATATGCGGTGGCATTTGCCACCTACCCACTATAAACAATTACAACCACCCGTCCCATTGGATTGCGATCCACAGTAATTACTTGTCTGAATTACTAGTAATTTAAGCAATAATATGAGAGAACCTATATGGAACCACACATATCTTAATAAATTTTAGATTGTCCGACCATCTACGTTCTCTTATATTATTTATCTAAATTGCAAGCAATTCGAGTGGATAATTGTTGTGGATCGTTATCTCGTCGCATTAATGTTTAACTAATGAAGCTCACTGGCTTGTGAATTTCAGGGATCTCTTGACAGCTCCAAAGCTGAGAGCATGGTAAAGAATCTGCAAATGAATGGCAGGTATCTGCGTGATGTGTGGTGACGATTCCGTTCATCATCTGGTAAAGGAGGAAGAAACCTATAGAAAATGCGTAGGAATACAACGGTGGGGGCTTAATTGTGATGCCTTCAATTGCAGAGGACAATTGCATATTGTCCCCTAGAAGTCGGTTCTGTGATTCTTTTTACATTTTCCGTATGACGGATTTTTTTTTTTTTTTTTTTTTTTTGTTTATATATATATATATATATATATTATATATATGTAGTATAATAATTATTGGTAGGCAGAGGTTATGAGCTATTGAGCTCCAATATTCCTTGTATGAACCAGCAAGATGGTTCAATGACACACATGATTTTCTTCTTTATTATTGCGTGGATTTATGTTTGCTATCTGAAGTAACCAACTTGTTTTTGTCATACGATATTGCCCTACGCCTGAGAATTCAAGTTTGAACATAATCTCTTCTAACTTCTGTGAGGGGGAAAAAGTATTGCCAAACGAGCTTAAAGTCGGATTGATTTTCACAAAATTTCAATGCATTGAGAAGGGGAAAAAAAAGCTGATTGAGGAAGGCGATAGGGAATTCGAATCCAAAACAGTTGTTGAAGATTTCTTGAAAGCGTTAATTAGAAGATTATCACTGATTCTAAAAATAAATCAACGATGGTAGCGATAATAATTTAATGGGGACAAATAGCAGCAGTGACTGCAGTGTGCTGTGTGCTGTGTGCCAACCAGGAAGTAACGATCTCTGCTACAACTGTTCTGGTGCAATTTTTAATAACAATAAACAAAGTAGGTCATATGTATAAAGGGAGAAGATCCATGCGTTACAAGTTTACAATATCAAGATATATTGGGGTGAGACTCACGCATGTAGATCCTCCTAATGTGCCTTAGTGTTGTGCACTTGTAGTAATTTGAGCATTTCCCATATATTCACACACACATGAGACTGCTATTCATCCTCCCCCTCTTCTGGTTCTTCTCATATGTGGGTAGGATTGTAATTGAGCCAAACTAAGTATTGAATGTTTAAGATTGGTTTGTTTAATTTTTTTTTCAAACACGAGTTGGCTCGAACTTATCACCGAACTAGAGAATTTGTTTATACTTTGTTCATTTACTTTTCGAACGAACTTGAGCTCATGAGCTAATCAATTAATTTAGTCATTCCATATATAAAGTAAATGTCGTGATTGTTTAATGGTTTTTTTTAAAAAAAAATAATACTAATTATTAGTTATTTAATTATGGTTAAGATTTATTGTTTGAGTAAGGGTGCGTTTGAAATTGTGATTTCGTAGATAATAAGTGCAATTTTAAACCAAATCGCAGAACATAAATCGTTTAGGAACTGTGTTTTTAAAAATTGCGATTTGAAAACTCAGAAAATCTGTTTTTTCAAATCGCAAATAAGATAGTGCTTCTTTGAAAACTTAGAATTTTAAAAGCTAAACTGCGATTTTGTCAAACCCTTAACTTCGTTTTTAAAAATCACTTTTTTTCAAATCGCATATTTTAAAATCGTTATTTAAAATCACACTTTTTGAAATAGCAAACCTAAACGGACCCTAATTATAGAAATTAACTTAAATATTCAATAATCTAATCTCAATTTTATATGTTTATCTTATAGTATATATATACATTCATATACATACACAAGCTCGCTCATATACACACAAGATAGTTATATCTATATCTAGACTCACAATTATAATAATTCAATTTATATATATATTCCATTACGAAGAACATTTTTTTTAAAAAAAATAATATTTAACATGTTCTCATTACTAAGTAAAAAAATAATATTATAAAAATACTGAAAATGTAGTTATACGATCTTATACGAGCCTAAACGAGTCGAGCCGAGCTTAAATTTATACGAGCCTGAATTTTTTGTTCAAACTCTGTACGTTTAACAAACGAGCCAATCCTGAGCATATTCACAAGTAGCTCTGCTCACTTATAGCCCTATCTGTGGGACTATGTATAAGACATTGTAATTTCAATGATAATTTGAGGAAGACATTGCAATAATTGAAAGTTTGGGGGTGGGAAAAAATATTGCAAGTTGCTTGATTGTTTTTTTTTTTTTTGAAGGGAAGTTGCTTGATAGTTAGAGTAAGTAAATATACTTTTTCCTTTTGTAGTTTCAATAAAATTTATCGTACCCATAAAATATATATATATATCCCTTATTATAAAGTAAAAACATTAACCAACAATTTCAAATATAAAACATTTATAAAATACTTAAAATTATTGTTATTTCAAGTCACCGTCAAACACTATTTTTCAATAAAAAATAAAACAAACCCTAACTTTGGACTTTTTGGCCTTTATTGCCTCGGTGGTGGGGAAACCGGTGGAGTTGTGGTGTTAAAAGGATATGGAACCCAGGCAAAGTTTGTGGTGTAAAAAGATTTGATTATATGGCTTTATCTGATTGGTCTCTGGCCTCACGTGTAAGTTCTGCGCTTTCAATCTAAACATCTAATCCAAAATGGTCAGTTTCAAAAAGTCAGGCAATAATTTATAATCACTAGGAAAAAGAAAATTAATAATTTGTTGTTGAATAATAATGGATTATTGTAAATTATAATAATGGTAGGTTTGATAATGATTATGTCAAAAAGTTAAGCCTTCGCCAACTCCCCACCCCCCACCAACCAAAGAAAACGAAACTGACAAGAAAGATTCAAGAAATTACGAATACAAAAATAATAATAATATCTCTTATTCATCTCCTCTTCATCTTATTTTTAAGGGTTAAATACATATTTACTCATGTGCTTTACGACTTTTACTTTTTACTCCATCAGTTTCATTTTTTTTATCAAATTTGGTACCTGTTGTATATGAAAAGACGGAAATGGTACCTCCGTCTGATTTTCCGTCTAAAACTAACGTCCACCCACGTCATTGGGTACCTACAAATTTGAAGCCCAGAACCCAATTCTTTACACATCGTTTCCAACAACATGACAAAAAATGCTGTGGGTGGACGTTAGTTTTGGACGAGAAATCAGACGGAGGTACCATTTCCGTCTTTTCATATATCACAGCCTCACAGGTACCAAATTTGATAAAAAATGAAACTGAGAGGGCAAAAAATAAAAGTCGTAAACTACATGAGGCAAATATGTATTTAACCCTATTTTTAATTCACCTTTGAAAATTGTTCATTTCATAATTTTGATTTAAAATTAATGCATTTTAATAATATATATGAAATTAATGTTAACGCGCTTTTAAGAACTTTAAAAATAATATAAAATCACGTAAACTATTAAATGCAAACTTTAAATTTTGGGCATAAAATAAATAGTATCAATTTCATTTAAAATGAGAAAATTTCTCGTCCATCTAACAATATATATTATGTCACATCATTTTTATTTTTTATAAATTATATCAGTGTTGACTTTTACATACACGTTAAATACATCAACTTCCTTCGCGTCTTATTTCGACATTTTTTTCCCCCTAATCTGACGCACATCAACAGTTGGTAAAAGCGACCTCTTCTACTTGTTCTTGTTTGCCCACCGTGTATTATTGGCGTTAAGGCAGAAGAATCAAATAAAATATAATACAAGTTTCACACAGAGGATGACAGGATGTCATCTTGCCTTGTTTTAATTTTCTGCCTTTTTCCTTGCTCTGTTTTTCAACGCATCCTTCTGTGCTTTGAATTTATTATTCAAAAGTGATGGATGCAGTAGCCAGCAGGGTAGTAATTCTAACTAGGCGCTTTTGTCCCACATGGGAGAGATGCGAAAGAGTAGGTTAAGATGGTAGCTATAAAAGACCCAAGCGCTTGAGATTAAAATCACGAGGCCACGCGGTGAGCACAGAGCGAACTATTCTTTCGCCTTTTACTAAAGAATACCGTGTGCTCGCGGCAAATGGTGGCATACGCCCATTTTTGGAGGGGTTTCTTCTGAAGGGAAAGCCCCTAAAATTAAGTGTTGAAATATTTCTTCGGTGCTGGGCTCGCTTCGTGTAGCCTCTAAATTGTCGTATTTATCTGTAGGGCTCTATGAGAGTAGCCTATGGAATATGCTTCAACTTTTAGTAGGAGAAAAATTAAGAATAATTGTATTTTTGATTTTTTAGGTTGACTTAAATTATGAATTATTTTTTGTAGTATAGAATGTTCATAAATAATCTTTGTAATAGTGAGACAACTTTTAAATTATCATTTGTATATACTTTGTTTATTTAGTGGACGAAAAATAGATTTAGAGGGTGATTTGTAATTTAGGTCAATTTCAATGAATAGTGGTGCAATTAATCAAAAAAATTATCTTGCCAGTTTCAATGATTATTTCTTTATTAAAAAAATAATAATAATAAATAAAGATTGATTACGATGAAAATGAGTACTTCTATCTTTTTTTTTTTTTAATACACGAAGGACAACAGTTTTAATCTAGAGAAAATTATTTTTTATGGTTCATTAAATTAACATGTTATAGGGTTTTTTTTCTGTTTTTTTTTTTTTTTTTTTTTTAACAAGCTGGCAAGGCCAGCAAATTTTATTACAGGAATAAAGATCACAGTGAATAAAGATACATAATCCCCACACACAAAGCCAGAAAAAATCTTGACTTAAAGCAGCTACCAAAATAATAAACAAACATTACTAGAACAACCATTTGAGCCTCTCTTCACAATGAAGCACATCATATCTAAAGAAATGAGGGTCAATCTAGTTCCCAAACCATCTAAATGTTCAAGTAAAATTTGATCATTACAATGGTAGACTGTGAAAAGAGACCAATAATATACAAAATGACATGAAAACCACCAAGCAACCGGCGTAAGGAAAATCGTTGCTGGAGCTGGCGCGTGTGAAACACACGCTGTCTCCGGGAAACCTCCAAGCAGTAGACAACTTTCATAACCACAATCCTCTCCAGCCAAGACCGGAAAGTACAAGCCATAGCCCACAAGCGCTGATCCAGAGAGAAAAAACTCCCCGGCGCATGCAAGCCACAAGCCGATTAGGACAGAGAAGCACAACCGTGTCTTGAGCCTATCGGACCGAAGGTGCGTATCGATAAAAACCCAGTCAAAGCGCACAAATCTAGCACCAAGAAAAAATACCCAAAGCAAATACAGTTAGATAAGCTTCGCTGGAGACACACCCACAACCAACCATCCTTACAGACCAGAAATAGAGAAGTCTTCTGCCAAAAGATAAACAACAAAGAAAAGAAAACAGAAAAAATAACTCCATAGCCAAAGCTAGGAGAAAAGCCAGCTTCTACCGGCTTGTACTCACAAACAACCCTAATGGCTGGAGGAAAACGTAGCCTCCATTGGAGCAAGACCAGGGAAGAAACAAAACACCCTTACCTTAGAAGGCAAGGGGTAAACCAGCACCGGGAGGGGGAGGCGTGAAGCCTCCCCCCCCCCCCCCCCCCTCTCCTCCTGGCAAAATCAGCTCCCCGAACTCTCTCTCTCTCTAAAAAACTTTGGACACTCTTTCTCTAAAAGTGGTGGAAATATATATAAAGAGAGAAATGTTATGTTCGTGCCACATCTTAATTTTTTTTTTCTTAAAAAAATACAGCCACTCGACTAAAACTAGTGGGAAGTTACGCTTCATTCTTGTGCTCATCTTTTACCCTTCTGTGCCGCGTACGTGGCACAATGCCAAGCCTTTTTTTTTTCCAAAAAAAAAAAACAATTACTCGAGTAAAACCAGTCGATGTTACGCTTTATGCAAATGATATTTGTACACACACTCACATTTGGTATGAGACTCATCTCACCTGCATGGATCCCACATCAATGGGTCACATATCGAATGTGAGTGTGTACGAATAACACATATCTATTTCTCAAAATAAAATAAAATAACACATCCCCACACTTTATTTTGGAGGAAAGTTCAAAGCTTCCGTCCCCCTTCTCCTTTTTTTTTTTTTTTTTCTCCTCTATCCCTCCATTTTCCCTCTGCTAACGCCTCATTTGAAGCCCTTATCCTATTAGAGTTTTCTTTAGCCTTATTTACCACTTTGGAGGCTTTATCTACCATTTCAAAGATCTTCTTTATATCTTTGGAAGCTTTGTTTATATTTTCCTTAATACCATCACCGATTATCTCCCTCATTCACCGTGTCTCTAGCTGGATTTATAAAGGATTTTGGATTGAATTTTTTGTAGTTAGATCTACCTTCCTCCGCCAGATCTTGCTTGACACGCACGCCACCATTGTGCTCCATGTCGTTTTCTGTCTTTGTCAACACCAGTTGTGCCTCTATCAGACCTCTTCTCACCGAAGCGTGGTTTGCACATGCCTGCGAGTGGATCATACTCGCTGGCGCATGTTGTACATGCTCCGCCTTATGGATAGCCTTTCACCGCACATGCTCCCTCTTGTTTTCTCCTCTGCTATTTTCCACCATTGCAATCACCCTCGTATGGTGGTCCTATCTCCATTAGTCTTCTTTGTCGGCTCATGGTTCTGCTCCTCGTTTTTATTTATTTTCTGTAGTTTTTTTGGGGCTATTAAAGCTATCTTCACCTTTGGTTTCGTTTTAACGTTTATTAGTGCCTTCTCTACTATGGTGGTTCACATTTGGGTGTGCCACTGCAGTTGTTTCTTTGCTTGGCTACTGTTTGAGTTTTCAGACCTTTCGAAGTTTGGGGCCCTTCTTACCCATCTTGGTTGCGCCATTAGTGATGTACCTTACCAAATCGCTTTTAGTGGCGATTACTTTTCTTGGTATTTGTTCCAATGATATATAGGGATGCATCATTCATTTATTGCATTTCTTTTTATTTTTTGTTTACTTACACTGAAGTAGTTATTTCAGGGTTTTTTGTTGGGTTGCCCAACCCTCTGTTTTTCTTTGTTGTAATAAAATCATCAATACTTTTTGTTTTAATAACCATTTTGCCTTTCTTAAATACACTAACTAGATCCTGGGGAGGATCCTTCTCCAAGGGCTACATGGTTAGTGGGGGTGGGGATTCTTTGTCTAATTAATACCTTGATAAATTGCCATTGACTTTCTTCTCAACATCAGAAAGCAAACTTTTCTCCACGTGCGGTTTGAGTTTGTCTTAAGTTTAATTCCCTCCTTGGGATTATATTGTCTGTGGGATTCGTCATTTTTCTTTTTAAATCCACTGGAATATAGAGAGGCATTGGATGTTCAAGTATTTTATAATCAATTCTAGCTACTAGCCCTAATACCCAAGCAATAATTACAGGACATCTCCAGCAAGCTACTAATGCCGTTTTGTACAATGGAGGGGATCCAATTTTTTGCATTTAGGTTCGATTCTTTCGATGTAAAATATATTCTGAAAAATATTTTTATTTTTATTTTTTTTGTGTTTTGTACAATTGAGAATTATGGTCATATTGAAAATATTTTTGATTGACTAAGAAAACTTTATTTAATTTTTATAAAATAGTTTTCATCTTTTAAAATTGTAAACTATTTTTTGAGTTTAAGCTTCTCCTTCTTGCATGCATTCTCTCGTAGCTCATTCTTCGTTGCCGCCGGAATCCTTTGCCGGCCACCAATCTCCGCCTCCAGAGGTTGCTGGAATCTGTCACGGTGTTTGCTAGAAGTCGCCGACTAGTTTTTTGTCGTCGTTTATTTTCAGTATGAAACAAACGTCAAAAAATATTTTTAAAAAAATTATTCTTCTAAAAAGTAAATTTCAAATGTCAAAACAAACGGAACGTTAGTTTCCAAACCATGCATCTAACAACTTTCAACGTCACACATAGATTGTCACTTAAGCAGGACAAAACTAAATATTTAAAGTTGGAGAGACGGATTGGATTGAAATTATTCTTTTTGAATCATCATTAATAAAACAAAAAATTCTCCCAAAATTTAAAAAATTAACTTTTTTACCTTTACTTGGGAGCTTCTCTTCAGCCAAAAACCAAAGCTAAATCGCCTCCCTCTTCTTTTACCTAAAAAGAAGATCATCCCTCCCAAAAAAACCATTCAGGTCCCTTCAATTCTACAAATGTGATTATGGTAATCATATTTTTGAGGTATTCATTTTACCACGTGGTTCTTTTGTAGTTTGTGTTTGTATTTAACGAAAAAATTGTGAAGGAAGGGCGAACTAAAAGGGGTAAAAACGTAAATACTAATATTGAACCTTTTAATAATTTAGCGGTAACATTGCAAAACCCGTGATACTTCGATGGGATAAGTGAAGTTTTTCTATTTTACAATTTCCATAGACTGATAGACAATAAATTAACAAATTTTTATGGGATAATTACTTTTGCCCCCACCTAAACTACCACTTAATTGCTTTAATTTAACCATTATTTCTTTGCACCCCCTAGTCTCTACAGGGTTAGTCAAGATCGTTAAATCAAACAGAATATACTTTTTTAGATGTAAAAGTATGAGAATGCCCTCAAAATAAAATAATTAAAAAAGAAAAAAGAACAAGAGTGGTGACCCAAGATATTTTTCGTCCTTTCACTTCCTTTTAAAGATTTGACTCACGACAGGAATTTTGTGAAAATCCTTTCTTTTTGTGAAAACCCTAATTTTCTATATCTTCTCACATCTTAAACATTACAACAACCTTAATATTTCCATCAACCATCACAACAACTTCAAAACCCAACATTTACACAATCCATAAAATTAAGGAAATGACAATAAAGAAAAAGAGGATGGAAGAAAATTATACATTTGTTTGCTCTTCTCCAAGCCTCTAACCTCCTATTGAGCACTCCTTCACCTCTCTCTCTAAAAATCCCTACTCTCTCTCTCTCTCTAAAACATATGCTCTCTTGGCCTCTTTAACTTTGGATGGACAAATGGAGAGAAAGAGTAATTTTTCTCTTCAACTTGGGGCCTTCAAATAGGCAAACTTCTTGTCTACTGTGCACTTCTGTTCGAATGGAATATTTTACTGTTCAAACGAGATCATGTCATTCACAAAAAATGCGCGTATCACCGCCTCGTGCCACACTTGGAGACATTGTTCTGTTCGAACTACACTTTACATCGTTCGAATGTGATTAGGTCAAACGTATTTATTACTCATCGTATGACTCCGTGTTTCACCTAACCCGCACAATGATCGACACATGGAGATGTTGTTCCATTCGAATGCGATCTATTAATATCCTAATTGACATGTGACAGAGTACTTGTGTTTGAACACAATCAACCCCTGTTCGAACACTGTGTCTTTGTATCGAATTTTTAAAGTTTCTATCTCAATATTTTTTGCCCCTTTTTGATCAAATGCCAACGAGTCCCTGTACTCAACCCAATTCCTATTTAGCCCAACATTTATCCATAAATTTCTCATTTTCTCATTTTATTTGTTATTTATTTACCCATGGTATTACACATGCATTGTAAACAAAACCAAAGGATATGCGTACATAAAATAGAATCCTCTATATCAAGTGAAATACAGAAGATCCATTTTACAATTAAAATTTTGTTTTATTGCATTTAATGAAGTACATGATGCTATATCATTTAAAAATTTTAAATGACGTGACAACATATAGACCATTAGATTTATATAATTTATAAAATCTAATCATCTCAATTGATCCGGCGTACTTACCATCATATACTAGAAGAGTCATGCTATATGCAAACTTTTATCCCTTTTTTATTCTCTAAATGTGACATCATTTATACAATAATCATTAAATTTAGAATAAATTACTATTAAATTTTAATTCAATAATTATTTTAAAAGTCACATTATATTTTGAGAGATAAAACAAAAATAAAAGTCTTACCTCTAGCATTATTTGTCTTGGAACAAATTTGGTTGTTGGTTCGTAGCTTGTAGGGCCAATTATATCTGCCGACCCAAAAGAAAATATTTCCGGCCACTAGATACCCTATCCCATCAAATTTAAGCAGGGCAATTAGGTGATTGGTTGCTTAGAAAAATGAAAAAATAAAATAAAATAAAATTAGGTGATTGGTTGCTCAGAAAAAAAATAATAATAATTAGGCGATTGGCTGGGCCTCACAACGGGTACAAGCTAGTTAATAAGTTATTGAAGTCCCCGTGGGGATACATTGTAACTTCGATGCTCAACTATCCACATTAATCTCTAATTTATTAAGACTTAAGAGCAAATGGCGTGGGGTTCCGACCATCTGAGAGTCAACGGAGCGAGCCTTTCGGCGACCGCAACGCGATCGTCTCCGTAGCTAGCCCATGCCTCCCGATTTTCAAGATTGTGTATTTTGTATAACTTATTTAATAATCTTATTATTTTAAATTTCAATTAATTTACTTTTTTTCGGCTTGCTTTTTCTCCACGCTAGTTATCACCATCCCCATAAATGTTATATTAAAAAAATAATTATTCACGTAAACACCTCCCCTACATAATGCCAAAAAAAAATAAAGATGATTTTATAATACAACAAAAACCAAGACACACCCTCTTTTGCACTCACAAGCAAGCATCTCCTATGTTATAATTGTTAATAATTTAGACAGGTAATATGTAAAATTTTGTATGAGATCTCCCAGAGAGATTTGTAGCTAATTCTTACAAACCATTATAATAAATTGTTAAGTGTTTCTTATCATGTATTTTAATAACATGTATTTCTCACGTTTTTTTAATAGCATTAATTAATAAGAAAGCATTTACTTCTCATATGATTTAGCCTCTAGGAACATATACCACTTTATTAGAATGGTTTTTATGAATTAGCTACAACCATATCCGAATCCACTTATTCGGATAGGTGGCTGTACTGTTTAAAATTTATTTAAGCAGGTGAATTTCATATGGAGAATGAACCTATCTGTTTAGACAGGTGATCGAATAATCTAAAATTTATTCGGACAGATAAATTCTATACACAATCTTTCACCTTATCTGCTCAAATTACTAACAATTTAAACCAATAATTATTGTGAAACTTAATCCCATGTGTTAAAATTTGTGGGTAAATTTAAAATATGGAAATAATAGTGTAAGTAAGAGAGAAAATAATACAAAAAATTATGGATTGTTTGATATTAGATACTTAGGTTTATCACTCTATGTAGCTCCCAGCTAAGACCATATTGTATCTCATTAACTAAATTAATTATTTATGATACATAAATCAATTTATTTAACTATAAATAGAGACTCTGACTCTCACTCCTCATCTCTTTCAGTCATTTGTATGCTTGTCGGTGCACCGAGTTTAACCATATTCTCACACGCACGCATGCACTCTGTTCCACCAAATTTCTGCATGAATTCCTTTTCTCTCTAACTTAAAACCCACTGAAGACCAAACCCTTTTCAGCTTCTAGCTATATATAGCTCCTCCCCAGAAAATATTTACCATCAATATCTATAGAGAGAGAGACAGAGAGAAGGAAAAAGCAAGAAAAATGAGTAGTTTTGATTCTCAGAGACAAGACTCTTTGAAAAGGAGACGGGCGCAAGAAAGGAGAATTGTCGGTGGTGCAGCTCCAACTTCTTCCGGACCACCTTTCGTGGGAAACCCTAAAAACAATCTTCAGGGGTTCCCTGAGCTAGATGATGATCTGGTTTCCACGGTGGTTCCACCGGTGACAATCGTGCTGGAAGGCCGTTCGATCTGCCAGCGCATCAGCCTTCATAAGCATGGAAGCTACCATAGCCTAGCAAAGGCCCTGAGACAGATGTTTGTGGACGGCGGCGATGCTGGATTCACTTCGGAGAATGATCTTGACCTCTCTAATGCTATTCCCGGTCATCTCATTGCTTATGAAGACATCGAAAATGATCTTCTTCTCGCCAGCGACCTTAATTGGAAGTACGTTATTCTTGCCTTTCATTTTTCATTTTTCTTTTTTCCCTCTTAAAAGAAGAAAACAAAAAACAACTTTTCTTGACCTTTTACGGTTTTACCCACGTACATTGTCCTTAGAGCCCTCCTAATCACTTGCATATTTTTATACCCAAAATAGTTAATCAAAATCTATTTTATATATTTTAATTAATGAGTTTCAAAATATATCATATATATATATATATATATATATATATATATATATATATATATCCGATTATTTATTATTTCACTATATCGTTTAAATATTTTTATTTTCTCCATGTTTGTGTATTAACGTACCATTTGTACGTATAAACAGGGATTTTGTGCGCGTGGCAAAGAGAATTCGGATACTGCCAATAAAGGCAAATGCAAGGAAGGAAAGAGGAGGGATATAGCTTGCCGCCATGCTTGTATTATGCATTAGCTAGGTTGGCTTATTATGCATTCTTTCAAAGGTTTAGATTTAAATTTTTTAAAAAATTAAATTTAAATCGTTGAAAAGACACTGATCTTAAGCCGAATTCATGTGTTATGTGTATTAATTGCAGGTGGTGTTGGGAAGGCCAGGATCGAGGTGAAGGAAGTTACATAGATAAAAAACCAAATGGGAACATTTTATGTAACTTGTAGTCGTTGGAATTAAGCATATGTGCTTTTTCTAATGTAAATTAAGCTCTTTATTTCCTTAAATGAAAAGAAGTATTTAATCTTCTAGGATTTTCCATTGTCGCGATCGAAAGTTGTATATTGTTTTTTAGGGTGCGTTTGAGATTGCGATTTTGTAGAAAAAAAAGTGTGATTTTAAACCAAATCGCAGAAAATGAACCGTTTGAAAACTACGTTTTTAAAAAATTGCAATTTGAAAACGTAAAAAAGTGCTTATTCAAATCGCAGGCAACTGGGTGCTTTTTTGAAAACGTAGTATTTTAAAAGGCTAATCTGTGATTTTAAAGGCCAAACTGCGATTTTGTCAAACGCTTAACTGCGTTTTCAAAAATCACTTTTTTAAATCGCACATTTTAAAATTACATTTTTTTAAATCGTAAACCCAAACGGACCTTTACTACCACAAGAGAATTTTTAATTTTTAATTTTATTTTTTTTAATTTTTTAATTTTTTTTTATATAGATAACAATATAAATCTTGTTAATTGTGAAGTTATCGGTATTGTTATACGCTCATTAACTGCCATTTTCAATCTACTTTCACGATGGACCATCACGTGCATGACGTTGCCATAACGCCACTTTGTTGTGCCAAAGCCTCCATGTCTCCCGGCCCCCACACACCTACTATATTAATTGTCATTGAAAATTAAGGGAGAATTTCATTTAAGGATATTGGGCTTTCACTTTTTTTAAAAGAAGATATTTAACCTTTAAAACGTTTCAATTTAGAGTATTAATTTTTTGAAAAGTCTTAATTATATAGATTAGGGGTCCTTAATTAGAATTTTATGTTAAATTCTATCAAAATTCTCAAAATACCCCCTGTGATTATTTTTTTTAAAAAAAAAAAAATTAGAAATTTTTTCAAAGATTCAGACATGGGTATTTTTACAAATTCCGTTAAATTCTAATCAACACATAATTGCTACCAATTTTTTTCTAAAAAAATGAAGGGTATTTTTGAAATTTTGATAGGATTTAACGGAAAATCTTAATAAATGACCTTTAATTGAGACTTTTCGAAAAATGGATACCATAAATTGAGATGTTTTGAATTTCAGGTGTCTTCTTTCAAAAAGGGTGAAAGTTCGGTACCCTTAAGTGAAGTATTCCCGAAAATTAAAGTTATGTTTGTTAAAATATTGATTAAATAATTAAATTTATTTTTTCTTACCATTTTAAGATTTTGGAATAGAGTAATGATTCACTACCACCTAATTATACAACTTTTCATCATCTTGCTATGTGGCAAGGTGGTCCCTCACCTAAATTTATTTTTAAAAAATAAAAAAAATTCAAAAAGTAGTGGGGGACCACCTTGCCACATAGGCAAGGTGGTGAAAAGTTTTATTTTTAGGTGGCAGTGAATCATTATTCTTTTGAAATAAGGGTGATTTAATATGGTATCTGTTGAAAATAAATCTCTCATGAGTCTCACTCAATCAGCCCCTACACAGAAGATAATCAAACAGTTAAATGAATATTAATTAAGATCCTCTCCTTAATTATGGAAATTATATTTGCTCTCATATGGCAATTAATGTGATATATATGGAGAGTCTCACTCAATACAACTATATGGACACTAATGACAGAATTCCTTTTAACTAAAGGCTCGGCAGATTCGGTGACGCTTTTCTTATTTTGCAAGTAGCCCATTGCTGGTCAGACCATCTCCTGTGAGAACAACTGTTTTTCATCTCTTTGAAAACTAACAATTGCGGGTCAAACCGTAACAAAAAATCGCATCAATTTAGACTTAAAGACCATGAGTTCGAATCATAACTTCACAATTCAACATTCATTTTAATTAAATATATTACGTGTTTTAATCCTCTTTTGTATGTACAACAGAAAATACCAATTTTATCACATATAGGCGTGCACGTGCATAGGTTTAAAAACGGTACGTTGTAGTAGTTGAAAAAATGGGCAAACCGTCCAGCATGCATCCTGCCATGTTTGGTGTACATGTTTTGTTTAGAATGGGAATATGGGATGTTATATAATTTGGACATTAATCTCGTCAGATTCAAAGTTGCCAAGCAGCTGTACATGCATGAAATAATTGTAGATTGCACATGGAACTAATAAACCATGTATGACTTCAACCTCCCACTACTTTAATTCCAAACTACTTTGCAAGTTGCAACTTTCATACCCCTACTTTAAGGGTAAAATAATGATCAACAGGAGACACCACGACTCATGAATTTAAGATTAATTATTGGCCTAAGCCCATTTGTTTAATTGTTTCCATGTAAAATATTGTTTTAAAAAAGTTTTTTATTTCTTATTTTTAGTGTTGGATTCCGCGTAAAAAATTGGTTAACCTAAAAATATTTTTAGTTACCCAAGTAAAATAATCTTTTTTTTTCTTTCTCTTTTTTAATGAATAACCAAGTAAACTAATTTTCATAAGATAAAAAATAGTTTATGCTTTCCATCTACGTAAACTTTTTTGCCGCTCTCCAACACTTCTGAATGTGCTATTGTGAGATGGCCCCTTATGGGGCCTACCAGCCCGAGCAGATCTCAGGCTACCTTCCTGGGCAGATAGACCCCACAAGGGCACTCTCACGATTGCCTAGGAAAATTGATATGAGCAAACAATTGTACTGGATCTTAATCCCAACCCCAAATGCTATTATCTCACACTCTTCCTTCATAGCTTCTCTTCGCCATTTCTCTCTTACTCTCAGCTTCCCAAATTATATGATAATTTAACAAATATTTACTGATTTTCCGTACAAGCCGAACGCCAAGTTGAAATAATTTTCCTAAGAAAATAATTTCATCTAAAAATATTTTCCAACAAAAAACATTTCATGCTAAAACAAACAGGCATAAAATAAATAATAATAATAATAATAATAATAAAAGACCCCATACTAACATATGAATTCTATAACATCGATGGTGCTGCTTAAGATGCTTTGCAAAAGCGAGGTCAAGTGCTAGCTAGTTCAAGCATTTCAATGTGTAGAGACTAGAATTAATGCATTTGGATCCTCTTTAGTTCAAATGAACCGGAGAGAAGCCAATTAGTTGAAATGGAAGGACAAATTTGTTCAAAAAAATATAAAATGACAAGTTTACCCTTCTGCTTAAATTAATCGGCTCCTCTCCAGTTCTTCTGAACTGGAGAGGATCCTTGTTCAGAATTAATATCCCTTTAGCAAAAGGTTATGTTGTACTCGCTACACAAAAAAAAAAAAAAAACCCCGGCATTTTGTGTTATTTTTTAAAGGACACTATTTCACTAAAAAAACATCACCAATCAGTTGGTGCCATTTATATTGCGTCGTTTGCTTTTGGCTGTGATACTACCTGTCTAGATTTTTTTTTAAACGCTTCTTCCTTAAGCATCGTAAATCTAAAATGACGTAAATATGTCCCCATCCTTTCATACAAATGTCATTACAAATAATGCCGTTTTTTTGTAAATGACGCGTATTTTGTGTGATGCTTACACAATATACGTCATTATTTTTTGACGCATACTATATAAAAGAAGTTAAAATTTTATAACACTTGTGTATCAAACATCATTACTTTGTGACACCTAATGTATAAAGAACGTTAAAGTTTTATGACATTTTCCATGTAAACGTCACAAAATAAACATTTCACAAACAATTTACGCCGTTTAATTGCTAAATGATGTAAATTTTCTTTTAAAAAAAATGGTTATAATATGAAATTTCCTCCTTTTTTAAATATGTTTTCACCTCATAAAACATCTACAAAATAACTTAATTGAAAACAAAATCATATGGACAAAATACTATCATTAGATTGCTAACAAATACCTTCAAACAATGTTTTAACTAAATTCAAAACAAAACCGTATACAATTTTATATGCGCTATTGAAATTACCCTTATTTCAAAATAAGCAAACACCTAAGGCAATGTACTCATAGTACCATTGCTTCCTTAATTACAAAAAACCTTAAAAAAGAACAAAACATCGTATCGTTCCGCTTGACGTCCGGTTGTATATCAACCTTGTTCTGCATCAATTAAATTCAACAGCGGCTCTAAATCCTTCAATCAAGGGAAAAAAAAATTGTTAGGATCATCTATATAGTGTAGTCAAGTAAATCAGTATTAGTCAAAACAATATATGCTAAGTAAAAACAGGAAAAACAATATTAGCTATGTTACATAGAATAATGCCTTTGTTGTCTTAAAATCCTTCATAGATTCGTCCTTAAGGCCCCAAATGATGTTGCGAAACAATAATTTCACTCTCTAGCTATTATTCCATGAAACAAAGGAATCAAGTACTGCAGAATATATATATATACACACTTTTATTAGAACTCTCGAGCAACCAAAAATTAAGGATTGCATGTAGCATTTTCCATGAAAAAAATAAAAATATATATTAAAAAACAGGAAAAATAAAAGAAAACCTGCCTCAGCAATGCTTCACACATATACAAAATACACAGCAATGAATAAGCCAACACCCAATACCAACAACATCCTTGTGAATCAAACTGGCTAATCATGGTTAGCATCTACTGCAGTGCCTGTCCTAGCCAGTGAGATTTGATTAGCATATATCGTGACCAACCGCAGTTGTGTGCTGTTAAGCCCCTCCAAGTATGGCAAGAATGATTTTCCAAGCATGATATAAATATCCACAAGACAGAAAACAACAGTCTGTACCACCCAATATCGACATACAACAAAACCATATTAGAATCAGAGCAGGAAAAGAAAGAATTACATCCATGTAAGCATGCTGATCAACATGTTCAGAGCAAGATATATATTTTTAGGAGTATATCATAATATCATTGTCATATTGTTGTTCCCAAAAGACAAGGGGTGAGGGTGTGGGGGAAGGGGGAGGGGGCAAACTCTACGAGTAAGCTTTCTCATCCTCTCATTCTCTGATTCGTATGCAACTCTATTAGGTCCAAGTTATTTTCATTATTTCTACACCAACTTCTAAATTCTCCATTTCATTATTAAGAAAAAAAAATTTGCAATTAATTAGGCTTAGACTAAATAAATAAATAGCATTCAATTATGAACATGACGTATAGACAGAGAATCTAGTGAGGCCAAATTAAACCAGATTAACAACAGATTTTCAATAAGTTTGGCCATTATAGTTAGAGATGAAAAGCCATAAGAAGAGGAAGTTTATTACTTTTAACACTTGTTTGGTAATGGAAGTAAGAGTAAAGAAGCATAGAAAAGTATGGGGCTGACTGAGGCTGTGTTGTGATAAGTTTGTACAGTGTTCTTCAAACCTCATTTTGAATAAACGACCTGAATTCCTCAAATTGCAGAGGATCCTAATCCGTTTCGGACATCTAACATCCTACTATCTCACATGAAAAATCATTTATTAAATGGGAAATGCTACATGCACTCCCATGTACACACTTTTTGACGTGACAATAAAGTTGCTTTAAGTAAGAAAGCAACCAAAAATTCGTAAGATAAGTGCAACTAAATATTGTTATTTAACACACCTTCTGATTTGTCTTTCATTGTCGTCTCCCGCTTGATCATCGTCATTGACCGCAATTGGGTGTTCACCTACAACAAGAGGGGAATCATAATGTTAATGATTTTACGCCAATTAATAAGTATTGTGTTATATTAAATCACATGACATTTAAACTCAGCAATTCCTAGTTTAAAAATGAAACCAAAATAAAATATAACCTGCTCCACCTACCCAAAGATGACTCTTGGGCATCATAGATGGTGAAGTTGTGTTTGGAATAATGTTCGGCGCATTGTCCCTATAAGCATTCCCTTCCACAAGCATGGCAAGAAGCTTTCTTATTTGAGTCATCTAACTCTCTTGCTTCTCATGTGCCATTGGCATCTGCGTAACTTGAGCTTTCAGTTAATTAACTTCAGTTACAAGTTCGGGATCTTGGGAAGCCGATGTTGATGCCCTAAACGAACTACACCTGGATCCGCTCGGTGTTGTCTCCAATCCCAATCCACGGACACGCCCAAGATTTTCAAGGCCCATTACCTGCCCGTACACATCCTTTGGGGACCATGGTATTATGCCATGCATACATGATCTAGATGATGGAGTATCCTGTGACGTGAGTTCCTTCATCTCCTGTAATTAAGTTCAAACTTATCATCTATTTAAATCAATTATACGAGACAAAATGATATAAAAAAATAAAGGATGCATACAAATATAATACAACATTTGCACTTACGATTTTTTCCTTGGCCTTATCATTGACCAGGGTGCCATCACTTTTTTGTGTGTGAGTTTCTATAAACAGTTTAAACCTTGTGGGGGGTATACCCTAACTTTGTCTCCTACAATAATAGAATTTTAGTCTAGAACCTATCAAACAATGTATCTTGAAACACCCAAAGTACATACCCGTTCGTCAACAACTCGGGCAATGTTTTTCGACCCCAAGGTGTGCGAAAATTCCTGCATCCCACGTCTTTGCCTATTAGGAGACGACATCAACTTACAAATTAACTATGCTTGTTTGAAATCACACCACCAAAAAAAAAATGGTGACATAAAATGCTGGTTTTTTTGTAGTGACTTTATGTAAAATTAGCTTTTGATACCTTGTAATATACCTAATATTCCACTCAAGTATTATGGTTTGTTTGGATTTGCGATTTTAAAAAGTACGATTTAAAATAATGATTTTAAAATATGCGATTTGAAAAATTGATTTTTAAAAATCCAGTTAAATGTTTTGCAAAATCACAGTTTACTCTTTAAAATTGTAAATTAACCTTTAAAATTTTGAGTTTTAAAAAAAGCACCATCTTACTTGCGATTTGAAAAAGCAAAATTTCTGCGTTTTCAAATCGCATTTTTTAAAAACGCAGTTCCCAAACGATTCATGTTTTACAATTTGATTTAAAATCACATTTATTATATATAAAATTGCAATCTCAAACATACCCTTAGTACGGATAGGCCGTTCACATTCTTTCCTGTTAAGTTGTTCCATTTATATTAGAAGATAAATTCAAAAAAAAATATTATCTTAAAAGATTAGTATTTCTGTGCCTAAATGGTTAGTGTTAATTAATAGTTACTCAGTTAGGGATGCCGTATTTGAAAAGACAGGTGACAATTAATTTAACAAAGGCAAGTTTGAAGGTATATTACTTGACTCAACTAACTGATTGGTCACTATAATCAGATAAATTTTGTACGATTATTATTTGTTAATTTTCTAAAATTGCTTTCAGAATTGTTCATCAATTTTTCAGGAAGCACAATTTGTTGCGTATTATTGCGTGTTTCCCATTCTTCATCCTAAAAGCTTGCCCATTAATTCATAGGGTTTCAGCTTAGATCAATAAAACCTTGGATCACATGCATGAACAATTATGTATAGTAATTAATCAAAAAGAGGACATAAACAGGATGGAGAGTTTGCAAAATAATATTTCCTTTTTTTCTTTTTTTTCTTTTTTTGTCGACATGAGTTCGAACAATGAATATTTCACTCGACTTAAATTACGTACAACCGCAACTATCGCCCGCTGCCGACACTTCCACTTTCCATCACCGCCACCACTCTTTGTTGGTAGGCCCGGTACTAGTGTCCTTTGCCGAGACCACAACCTTCGCATTTACTACCATCCTCCACCATCATCACTGCCCTCCTCCCTTCACAACCCTCTACTAACCATGAATTTTTCTGTTTTCTTTCTTGATAAATTGGGTTATTCGTGGTGATTTTGGACAGGTGGCTAAACACCAAAAATGGTTTCAAACATTACTCTCAATGGAAAATAAGTGGTTGTCCTCGAAAATATTCTCTCTTAAAAAGCATTTTACATCCAAACAGTGCTTCAAATGCTAAATCTCTTTCTACATGGCAGACGGTTAATTCGTGTAAAAAAAAATAAAAAAAGGAAGAAGAAAAAGAAAGCCTCTAATACTTCAAGCTGATCTTTATCAAACAACACAAGTGCCCATACCTTAAATTTTTATCGAAAAGTGGACATGGTAAAAAAAAAAAAAAAATGTGTGATTGACACTAGCAAAATCTGAATCAAAGTTTGGTTTAAGTTTTTAAAAATGGGCAATAATTGCAATTCTTCCTCAATCTCCATCAGAAATATACCAACGTTGATGGATGTGCAAGTTTAGCTTGAAGTTAGTTCGAATGGAGGCAAACCCCAATCACTTGGGTTGAAATCAAGCAGTGAGCTCAAAACTTGGTCAGCAGCATCATGAAAAGAGCTATCCAGCTTTGGATCTGGTACCATAACCACAGACCTGTATATAAAATGTTAAAAAACCCAGCATCCATGAATAAGAAGAAACTATGCAGTTGAATTAAAACCTGTGTTTCTGATTTTTAAATGCATGTGTAATTGTAATTTTTGTTCTTTATGCAGTTAGCCAATTATGCAGCAATGGCCAATAATAATAAAGCAAAAGTAGAAAGTTAATCAACATAGAATATTTTTTATGACCTAATATGTTTCCAGGTTTCAGCTGTCATCAAGAAAAATGATATGTCAAGAATTTTCTAGCATGACACTTTAGGAAAGGGGCCTTATTTGCCAAGATTTCTTATAAGAATCTAAAAAACGTTCAGGGAGGATGTCCTTTAATTGTGTAACGACTCAGGGAAAGTACTAGTTACATCTGCGCTATCACTCCAAAATGACTAGTCAAGTTGCAATTAGAGCTCCTTATAATCACTTATAAAACCCAGTCTCACCTATTAAGGAACCAATATAAGATTTAACACCCATGAACTCCATTATAATCCACCCACTCCATATGGACAATTCATTTTCCTAGTGTGAGACTAACTTTATAGGATGTTACAATCTCCCCCATTCAAATCCCTAACTTCCTTGTCAGGGCCACGTAAGGAACCAATATGGGACTTAACACCTATGAGCTCATTTATAATCCACTAACTCTATATGGGCAATTCTTCCCAGTGTGAGACTAACTTTAAAGAATGTCCCAATCTGCCCCACTCAAATCGCTGACGTTCTCCTCAGAGCCACGTCATGTAGTGCTTTAGCCATGGTGTTACTAAGTTGTTTTGATACCATTTGTAACAACTCCAAAAAAGCACTAGCCATATATGCACTATCACTCTGAAATGATTAATCAAGTTGCAATTGGTAATTTCCTAGAATCACTTATAAAGCCCAATTTCACCTAGTAAAGAACCAATGTAGGACTTAACACCCATGAATTCCTTTATAATCTACCCACTCCATGTGAACAATTCATCCTCCCAATATGAAACTAACTTTCTAAGATGTCACAAATGGACAAAGAAAAAATTTGAGAAACGAGTGAGAATGGCAAAAAAAATGACACATAACAAAAATAACTTAAAACCTCTCAAGCAAGTAATGGCACACAAGCTGCCTTACCAAATGTGGTCCCTATTTTTAGCAAAAATGACAGCCTCCAATCAATTCCTCCAGGAATTAAACAAAATGAAGCAGCGTAATCAAATTTTTAAGGTCAATATTAGCAAATATCCATTAAAAAGAAAATTGTATGCTTGTTTCTTACAAAGAACTTGCATGAATGAGTTTCAAATTAAAGGAACTCATCTGCTAGAATCTGGATGCACAGGCCACCAAAAACTCACTTGTGATTTTAAAGTATTATAGTTCTTTCTTATCATTTATTTGAGATAATATTTTTTTTTATGAATAATTTATTTGAGATAATATTGGCCAAGTTTGTATATGTTTTTATTTTCTGTTTTCGAGACAAATATATTGACAAATTACCCAAAACACAAACAGTTTTATAAATATGTCTTCTCTCCTTGTAGGAATATTTTGGCAAAACATGTGCTTAACTTTTACCGGGGTGAGAGCCAACTTATCATTTAAAATAATAATTATAAAAAAAAACAAAACAAGATTAGGGTGGCCGTGTGGCCATCCTTGTGCTGGTCAGTGTGGCTGTAGAGACACCCTGACTGAACCTTTTTTCTTATTTTTTTTTCTCTCCTTACTTTTTTATTTTTTACAAGTAAAACTCTACATCCATCTGGGTTTCTCAAAATAAGCAAGTGTACTATATATAAAAGAGTTTCTCAAATGTGGACCCCACCATAAAACTCTTATAAAAATAGTTTTCACTTTTATATCGCATCATAACATTTTTACAAACAAAAAACAAAAAATACCTCTCAAAACACATTTAACGAATATACCCATTATTTTCAACCCCTTGTTAACATACTCAGTGGGGGAACTAGAGGGGGACTGGTGGGGCCATGGCCCCCCTATAGCAAAAGAATTTGTAAAAAATGCATTTTTTTTAACTTTTAAATTTGTTAAAAAAACACATTTTATGTCTTGTTTTTCAACTTTGTCCCCTTAATAATATTTTACTACAGTATGGGGCCCCTAGAACCACTTTCTAGTTTCGTCCTTGAACATACTGAAGCTGGAAGGTAAGTGGTTACCATTAGACTTGTTCCATTAAAGTTACGTTTAGTACGCAAAATGACTATTTTATTAGGAAAATTAATTGTTTTTATAAAAAATAAAAGAATGTAGAATAAAATAGCTTTGGAATAACCATTTTCATTGCCCATGAGGGAATGACTATTTCGAGTGTTAGATGCTTATCATATACTCCAATACTAAGGTTATTATATTCCACATTTTTCCATCCCTAATAAAAGCTATTCATTTTTTCTAATAGAATAGTCGTTTCGTGTACCAAACATAACCTAAGTATTGCCAAGTCACCAGCATCAAGTCAAAGTAAAAAGGTAAGATATAGCGGTAACATATCGATAATCTCTGAAACACTAATAACAACATAGTAATGGATGCTATATGATATAGATAAGACGATTTAAAAATTCAAGAAAAACTAGGATACAATACGATTAGGGCATGTAGATCAATTTTTTATTTAGAAGAACAAGCACCAAAAGGATAAAGAACATATCTACGACTAATATTCAAGCAATAATATATTTTTTTTAAAAAAAAAAAATTGAATCTAAAATAAGTATAATTCATGTTTAGCATTTATATATATCCTCAAATTCATGAATATTTTTTTTTTTTTGATAAGTAAGAAAACTTTATTAAAAAAGCGAAAAGCGCCCCTAAGTATAGAGGAAGTATACACAGGAATAACTCAGCTAGCCCACAGAAGAAAACCCACAAGGACCTACGCACACACAATACCCAAAGCCTCCAAAAACCCAAAATTCAGAAGATACTCCCATAAAGCCCAAACTACAAAAAAACCCCACCCAAATTCATGAATATTCCTAAAATGACATTAATTAAATCACTATTTGATCTTTCAAATTTTAAAAAACAAAGTATTCAGATCCTTTATTCCTACATTTGATCCCAACACATTTAAAAATAACATCTAGAACCCCTTTTTTTTATTAAGAAAAGTTATTTTGACCCCAACCGTGTTTAGCCGTATTGTCAAAACTCAAAAGTATCATGTTGTGCTCCAAAGCATCCGACTTAAAATTTAATCTTTTTTCTTTTAAAAATTAAAAAATAAAAAATAAAAAAAAATTCATGGACACGTATCTGGCATGTACTGCATCTGAGTCGTATGCGTGTATGAGCAATGTCAAACAGAGATACTTCTGACTTCTAAATATCCATGCTTCCTAGTTGATTGTTAAGCAATTCTTTTCATTCTAACACTAACTTATTTATACATAAGAAATATAAACCACCAATCAAATTTAGAGTGGAGATGTTAATGAACTTTGGCACGTTGTGGACAAAATAAATTACCAATAACATAATTATCATTAATTTTCAAAGGTGAAAAGAAAAAATATCAATAAATGCACTTACATCCCAGCATTCTTAGCTGCATGAACTCCGGATGGCGCATCTTCAAACACAAGAATTTTATGTGAATCTACAGGGCCACCCTGCAGAACCACAAATTTGTCATGAGCCATTATATTGGCATTCATGGGTATAATTTTGTTAAAAAATAAAAATAAATAATAATAATAATAATAACAACGAGTAAGCAAAGAACATACCAAAAAATAATTTCCAGTAGAGAATACTGTCAACAATCAAAGTCAGAAATGAACATTTGTCAGATGGTTATACCTCAAATCTCTTGGCAGCAGCAAGGAATATATCTGGTGATGGCTTGCCCTGTTTAACTTCTGGATCATCACCAAGAACAACATGATGCATCAATGAAAAAAGTTCACCATGTTGTTGTGTTTTCAATTCAAAATGCCGCCTGTGAGAACTGTAAGGTACATTCTCAAATGAGTAATGCTTGTGAAATTCCATAAATTTTGCATCAAAACTAAAATAAATTGGAAATGTGCTGCAACAAGAACTAGTCCCAAAAAAAAAAAAAAAAAAAAAAATTCTATTAAAACACATTAAATGTGAGAAAGGTGAATAAACTGTACCCTGTTGCCAAGCAAATTGGTATTCCCTTTGCATGAAGATGTCTGACCAAGCGGCTAGCCCCTACACATATATATGAAACCTTTCAGCACACATTTGGGTAGTCTACATAAGTTTGAAGATTGTTTCTAAAGCTACTGTCAATGTCACCAACAACAATTTAACCATTATGCCACACCCCAGATACTTTTCATTTGTTAATGTGTTATTAACAGCTCCAGAACTCCAAATCTCGCAGTGTCTCGTCAAATCACTTCATCTTGTCTTTCATTTTATTGAAGATTAGAATCACCATAGAAGATGGAATGATAACTTTTACCCTGAAAACAATATGATAATTAACCATGTTGGAAAATCATCAGAAATGTCAACTACGGAACCTTTGATCCTTAAATTTATCAATGCCCCAAAGAAAATCAACACAAGCAAGGAAATAGTACAATATTGTTCACGAACTACTCGCGTAGAGAGCAATTCCATCTACGAAGTCCTTGACTCTTTAGAACCTCAACACCAGACACTCATCGCATTAGTTAACATATACTTCCTAAAACATTTCTCATCTCTTGATGACACTCCAAAACTCGTGATTTTGACCAAAAGAGAAACTATACAGAAACAATCAATGAGCGCTCCCATCACTTCCACCATCCCATTACCAAAGATCTAAGCATCTGTTTTGGTTTAGTTCAGGGACAAAAAAAAAAAAAAAACAATTTTGGGCTTAGACTCATATCACTAACATTGTTTGGTTTACCACTAGAGAGAAAAAGAATTGAAACTTCAAAATTCGTTTTCTTTTCCATTGTTGGGGTAGTAAATGAAGAAGGGAAAAGAAAGAGAGAATAAAATAATCCCAAATTTTCCTCTGACGTCCACCAAAATGTTTTCTTCAATATAGTTGAGATTTGGAGAGAGAATTGGTTGTAAGAACAAAAGTTACCAAAACTATTCTTTTCATCTCTTTATTTTCCGCCCATTTTCTACACAAAAATGGTAGTTGTCTGTGGACAAGTCTTACGGGGGAATTAGACAAGGCTTGTATTTCTGTTATCATAATCTGTATAGCAAAAAATTAACGTCACCAACTATAAGTATGAGTAAGATAATGTAGTCCTGTTTATAAACCTGTGGTTTTTGTTTCCTAGATGATCAAATTTACTGGGAAAACAGTAACATTTTATCACGGTGCACTTATTAAGCTCTCTTGCAATATCCATAAAACTAAAATAGAGAACATCCTAAGCTGTAGATTAACTTAACCACCTCCTCCTGAAGTATCATAAGTAAATATTTTTTTCTCTAATTCTTTGAAGCATGTTCTGTTCTAAAAAGTAATACCTGGCATGAGCTCGCTATTTGGAAACAAAGTCTTCAGCATGGCCTCTCTTTCTACAAGAAAGTCCTCAGCAGTAAGAGAATCACTGATTCCAGTCTCTTCAACAAAGACCCGGGCAGCTTCTATTGCTTTCTTTCCCATCATTTTTGCCTTCAGGGACCAATCAAAAGTTTTATTGTATCTAGCAAGTATAATTTCCTGGACTTCAGTATAGTACTTCTCGGTGTCTGCAACAATATTTTCATCAAAATCTTAGTTTCTTTCCGGAACATTGGCTTAAACTACGAGTCCCCAACCTATCAATTTTATTTCAATCTTGCAAAACAACAAGAACAACAGTAGTAGCAGCAGCAGAAGCAGAAGCGGGTAAATTAATTGTACATAAATGTTAAAATTATAATACAAAGCTGGCTTTCAAATGATAGAGAGCTTAAACAGATGGGTAATTCTAGTTTAGCTTAAAACAATAGCCGCTTGAACCAAGCAGTATCAGCAATACAATTCTGGCTCAAATTCAAGAGATCTGAACACGGAACTCAACAACAAATCAATAAGGGATTGAATGAAAGAGGAAAGAGAGCAATGCAGTGGGTAAAAGCGTTTGAAAAAATTACCGAGAAGCAGACCGTCCATGTCGAAGATGACGTGAGTGATGAGTCCTTTGCCTGAAACGCTTCCCGAGGAATTGGCCATTGAGAAAGAGAAATGGTTGCTTGAGCTTTCGTTTTCCGGTGATAAATCAGCTGGAATTGGAGGACTGCGATGCAATGGAGTAAAAACCCTTACTAAAATAATCAGAAAGAAAAAATAAATAAATAAAATAAGGAGGACATGAAAATGACATTGCTATTATTTCCTTATTATTTCATGTCACTTTTAAAGGGAAAAAAAAAATAAAATAAAAAATAAAAAATTCATTAGACTTCATATGAAATATATCTCATCCTATCCCCCTATTCTAACTTCAACTAAAATTTAGCCTAAATTTTCAGTGTATTCTTTATTACCAAATTGTCATCTATTACCTATACCTGCTTTACCAATTTTAGGTTTCTTTTTGTTTTTTCCACAATCCAAGGGTGGGTTAGGGATTTGGGGAATTCTCAGATATGCAATTTAAATAATTTTTACTTAATTATTCCAATATATATAAATAATGCTTGTTTCGACGTAAAACGTTTTTTTAACGCATGTTCCATTTGTTTTGACATAAAATATTTTTCGGCGTTTAGTTCGTACAAAAAAATCATTAACGGCATAAAATAGAATCTGGCAATGTCCAACCGCCGTTGCAGGAATCTGATTAGTAAGGCCGGAATCCGGCCAGATTGGCCAAATTATGTCATGTTCCAGCCGTACTAGTCAAAATTTGATCGATCTGAATATATATAGCGTTATAAGGTTCCAAGGGACAACATCCAAACATTACCCACCATCCAACAGCCCAAGACTTTCTTGAGAATATGATTCACAAAGCCATCCTGCTATAGCCTATACTATTATGGGGCGTTTGGTCGAGGATAATCTTTTAGAATTTTATTGGAATCTTATAAATTTACCTTGTTTGGTTGAATTTAAGTAAAGGGAATCGAGATGCCTGTGGATATGAAAATTTGCCCCAACCTCCTTTTGCTGGAAATGCAGATTCCCTAGTAGATAGATGAGAGAATCCATGCAGGAATAGGCATCAAGAAGAGGGTCATAATCAATCAAGAAATCACAAGAGATTTACAACCACAATCACAACTTTAAGTAACGTGCAGTAAGTGACAAGTAATGGTACTAAGGAAGTGAGACTGACTAAAATATTTCCATGCAAACCTTGAGTAGGTTAAGCGAGGGCTAAAACCTCTTAACTATAATCCAAAATAGTGCCCTCTAACGCTCTCAAAGGCGAATCCAAAAAAAAACCCCCGAAATCTTCTGAAGGCGATCACACCCTTCCCTCCAGGGAGGAGGGAAGCTCAGAGCTTCCTTCCTCCCTTGCCCCCTCCCACAGCTATCGCCTCTTTGGAGGCCTTTATCCCGCTAGGGATTGCTCTAGCACCCTTTGTCTCCCTGAAGACAATTTTCCCGCTAGAGATCGCTCTAGGTTACCCAGCCTCTATGGAGGCTTTATATCTATTTTTGTCTCCAGCACCACAACCCTCAGCAGTCAATTCGTTCATCCACCGTGCTCTTCGCCGGGGAAACTTAGGTTCATGGGTCGAGTTCTTAAAAACTAGATCTATGTTCCTCAGCTGTTCTCGACAGTGCACGCGCCTCCCCATTGAGCTCCCTGTTGTCTCACGTCTCTGCCGATCCCAGTGTCACAACCATCGGACCACCCCCACCGGCACGTGATGGTCGCTCTCCTCACTTCCTCCGCTCCCCGCCACTGCTTTCGACGGAATCTGGTGGCTCGCAGTGTTTTCAACGGGCGAGAGGTCTTCAGCCGCTGGCGCGTGTTCCTCATGTGCCGGGGCTGGCTATTCCCATCCGGCTTCTATTGTGTTGTTTTTTCTAGCTTTGTATTTATGGGCTTTGTGTTGTATAGATTTCCCTTGTTATCTCCGTAATGGTTATGAAATTGGTGTTGGAGTTCTTCAAACTCTGTTAACACCTTCAATTACCACCTTTTGGTGGTAGTTTCTCGCATTCGTGCGTCAAAATCTTTGGCCCGCATCTTCGGAAACATTGACACCTCGTACTTTCGTTCTTAGGTTTATTTTCATGTATTTGCTGTCTTTTCTATGGCCATTGGGTCGCCCAGCCCAATTTTAATTTAATGTGATCTTGGTATCTAAAAAAAAATAGTGCCCTCTGGGAGTCATTCACACCATTGTTGGGGAATTGGTCATTTTATTGTTTAACTGGGAAAGATTGTCCTGTAACTCCATTAAAATTAATTAGTTGGTAATTAACTTGAAGTGTCATCGTAACCTCTTTAATTTTATTTAATAAGTACATAATTCGAGATCTCTCTTGCGTAAATTTTAGTATTGGCTTTTCTATAAAATAGATTGTTTTACAGGTGGAAAGAATGAAACGGTAAATCCATGACTTAATGAGTAGATCATGTGTGAAACACAATTATGCAGTGAACCCAATAATTTTGAGACATAAAAAGTGAAATCACATATGCAACAATGTCTCTCAATATGGTAAGGCAAAAAATCATGTTCATACACAAGAATACAATATATATTATATTACATAGGTCATAACTCGCCCCAATATAGTCTATATATACCTATAACCCTTTTAAATCCTACGAAATAATATTCATCCAATTAAAATACCACAATATTATATTGAAGTACTCCTTTCAAAAGATTATAGGAAAAAAAATACAAAATCAGTCTCTATAATTTTGCTGATTTGCAATAAGTTCCATGTTGTTTTAAAATGTTCTAAAAGCTCCTTAAGGTATGCAAAAATAATAAATTAGTTTCTATTATCAAATTCCGTCTAAAAACTTGACAGATTATGTCAATGTCACATTAGATTCAATGAAATTTTGACACGTGTAACCCATGATAAAAATTATAAATTAAAAACTAAAACTACTAAAAAGAAAGAAAAAAAAGAAAGAGGAGGGTGCCGGAAGTGGGGGTGACTAGCCCCCCAAGCCACCTCCACTGTCTTCCTTTGCAATCCCACACACTACAAAAAACCAAAATATTCGCCACATGGCTACAGTAGACGTTAATGTAGCCACGTGGCTAGATGTAGTAGAAAAGACGAAATATCATTCTAGCCACGTGTATTTAGTACACATGACAACATTGCCGCGTGTAATAAATCCATGTGGCCATATCACAACATGTATTAATTACACATGGCCACGTGGATTAATACACATGCCCATATGGCCACGTGGATTAATACACATGGCCACATGGACACGTGGATTAATGCATGTGGCCATGTGTACACGTGTAATTATGAGACGCAACCCGTGGCCAAAATCAACCACGTGGATTAGGGCACGCAGCCACATGGCCACTTGATCAAATGCACGTGGTCACATGGCCACGTGGAATTTGGACACATGACTATATGTTCGCCACGTGTAAAAGCAAACGTGTCTAGTCCGCCATGTGTCAATATTCCACGTGGCCCACTGTTGGATTTTTTCTTTTTTCTTTTTTTCCAAATCTTTTAATATATATATATATATTGGTCCTTGTATTTAAATTTTGATTCTTAAGAAATTATGGTTTAGTTTTGTACACTATGCATATAAATCCTTATATTTAACTTCTTCTTTTTTATAAAAAAAAAAAAAAAAAAAAAAAAAAAAAACTTATAATTATTACTATATACATGCATAATAACTCTTATATACCCTAACCTTAGATCTATATATATATATAGAGAGTTAGGGTTCTGTGCTATATATAAATAGCACATTTAGGGTTTAGTTCCTTATATAGTATACTTATAAGTAAACCCTAACCCTAATTAGGGTTAGGGTTTACATTTGTGGGCGTACTATAAATAAATTTTTTATATTTTATACTTTAACAATTTAGTACTAATTTATTTCAACTCTCCTCATTTAGTTAAATCTCGTATAAGTCCTTGTATATTATATATATATACATAATACATATTAATACAAATGTTAATGGTATATTTTACTAATAGAACCCTAACTCTAGTTTAATGCTATATGCATATTGTACAAAACTGAACCCTAATTTGGTGCTATATCTATATAACACCAAATTAGGATTTAGTTTTGTATACCATCACCTTAAAAATTCTTGTACAAAATATATATATAAATAAAAAATATATAATTAATATTATATACATGCATAATGCACGTAAGGGTTTAGAAATTATATACATGCATAATGACTCGTATATACCATAACCTTAGGGTTTATGGCTATATATAGTATATACACTTAGGGTTCTGTGCTATATATAAATAGCACATTTAGGGTTTAGTTCCTTATATAGTATACTTATAAGTAAACTATAACCCTAAATTTAAGCCTATGTGCCCATACCACAGTAGCCTAGCCATACCTTAAATCTATGTTTTTCTCCTTGTCCTTGCCATGTCAATCATTTTTTTTTTATTATTATTATTTTATGGTTGGAACCTTTCAAGGTATTGCTACTTCGTGTACCCACTTCTGTTAGGTAAATCCAAGACCCCTACCTCGTACAGTCACACTTCAACATAAACTAGTTGAGTCGCGGGCTTCATCGGGGGCTAAAAATTCTGTCATGACAAAAGTTTATGTAGTGCTTTTTACGCTCTTTAATTATCATAATATATTGATATCAATAGTCAAACTATATATAAGCACTGGAAGATGGAGATGAGTTGAACTTCAATTCAAATCGTATCCCACTTTTACAACATCCTTAAAAGAAAAGGCAGTCTTGTCGATAAACAACATAATAATGAAGAAAAAGGCTGTCTTTTATATAAACAACATAATAATTAATGGTTTTATTCTTGAGCATTTTTTAGCTCCATGTTGGGAGCAATTCATTATAGCCACAGTTTGTATTACTGCCTGAAGAATCACTCGCTCCAAATATATATATATATATATAAAATTCAAACTATTGAAATCTCATTATAAATATAAATCCCTTATATTGTGTTATATACCAAACTAATGATCAAGATATAGTCCCTTATCAAGATTTGTGTATAAATTATAGATCCCCAGCCCTTTCATGGCCGAATTATATTAACTCTTCAGGTTTTTTTTTCTTTTCTTCTTTTCTAGTATTTTAAATTTAACATGGTATTAGAGTTCAAACTTTAACTTCATAATACTCATGTATTTGTACTCACTTATTGATAGGGAGTTTAAATTAAATATCTCATAAACTTAAAAGCTTTTAAAATAATAAGTGATTTAAGAAAAACTACTCCCATTTTGCCAATGAACAGAAATATATATATATATATATAGATGCCACAAGTTATTTTCCCAATGGGATTGGTACTGATTGGTCTATCATCGAGTTATGGCAGAGATCATTTTTTTGTCTTACCATTGGAATTTTGCTTTTGATACGAAAATAGATAACCGCCACCCGCTTATTAGGCGACTAGTGCACAACAATGTGCCCACCACGGAAAAAAAAAACCAGTAAACACCCACCACGGACCACCTTCAAAGAAACTTGCTTAGAAAGGGTCACAAAACATAATTTTCTTTTCTTTTCTTTTAAGGAAAAAAAAAAAACAAAGAAACAAAAACAAAACGAAATAAAATACTTATGACAACTAATAGCCCAAAAAACCACTCTCTATTGAGTCTCACTCTCAAAAATTGCAGCACCCTGCATAAGAAAAGTACGGAAAGAAAATAGAAATTAAAATTTAGGGGTAATTACATTTTCTCCCCATGAACTACCAAAAAATGCGCGATGCCCCCATGAACTACCAACTCGACCAAAATAGAACATTCAACTACCAAAGATAACCATTTTCCCCCCTTCCGTCAGTCACACGCCGTTTTACCCTCATTTTCTTCCTCTTTTCCTCCTATGAAGTACCACCATCTTCCTCTTTTCCCCCATGAACTACCATCATCTTCCAACATGCCCCCATATAAAACGGCACATGACCCGTTGACCGTTTGTTTTAACCCCTTTGACTGACGGAATGGGGGAAAATGGTTGTCTTTGGTAGTTGAATGCTCTATTTTGGTCGAGTTGATAGTTCATGGGGACATTGCGCATTTTTTGGTAGTTCATGGGGGAAAAATGTAATTACCCCTAAAATTTAATAATAGTATAATGTCAGAACATATAAACATATTATGCTCAACTAACATGCGCAGGGAAAAATAAAAGATAAGGATCTAGCCTTACATCTAGTCATCTTTGCTCAAGCGTTTCTACGAAGATATGAAGAACCAAAAATATTATTTGAGGAATCTTCTAACCTATGCCTTACTGTATTGTCGTACTAATGGTGTACACAGTCGGTATATTTATAGGCTAGATCAGGGACTCTCAAATATGGTAAATGATAAGTGCCAAATATTGTGTATTTGGACCCCTTGATTTGCACTAGTTAGACCTTTAGCCTTGTTATTTTCTAATGTTTTGGTTAGTTTTTGTGTTTTCTTTTTCTGTAGGACAATAAGAGAGGAATGACAAATTTCATAAGGAAATGACTGGAAATTCGGAGGTCCTGAAAAGTCGATCAATCGAACTTAAAAGTAGATCGATCGAAACTTTGCCCGAAGTCGATCGATCGAAATTTCCCAGAACCTGTTTTTGCAGAGCACGCCAGAACACCCAATCAGAAGCCAAAAAGCAACTCTCCCTCTTATTTTCGTAGCAGAACACGCTGGTTTCATGTTCTTGGTTGTCTCTAGCAAGAGAGGAACCCTAGAGGAGGGTAGAGGAGTCATTTTACATGGGTTTCTAGCCCTAGTTTTTTTCTATAAAAGCCATAGTCATACCTCCTTGTTGGGGTAGTAGAGAATAGTAGATAGGTTTAATTTCGTGCATTTTGTAGTGTATTTCAGTAGCTTTTGTTCTCAGACACTTTATCTTTGTAAAGCTTTTCTTTTATTTCCATGGTTGTTCATCATGTTCTTGTGGTGTTCTTAGTCATGGAAGACTAGTAACCTCAACTAAGGTTGAGGATGAAACCTTTCCACTGATGACACTCACACTCTTGATGTACCACTTGCACATTTAATGATATATATATCATATTAGTTGTTCATGTTCCATTCATTTAATGCTTTATCTTTTGCAATGAATGTGGTTAGTGGTGGAAATAGGACATTTGATGTGTTTCAACTGATGGATACATTGTTTTATCGGTTTGAATGATGATATCCATTGTGATTGAATGATACATTGGATGATTTGATTTCAAACTGGTACTCTTTGTGATTTGTCTTTGTGTTGGATTCATTTAATGGTTCTAGGGTTTATGGTTGAGAAACTTGAATGACACCCTAAGCTTAATTTTCTTTGGGTGTTCAAGTGGAAACCAAGAGTGTGAGTTGTTGGATTTGGTTGGGTGGACTCCTTAGCTTTAGTTCCTTTTAATTTGCGTATTTCATTCCATCTCTTTTATTTAGTCTTTTGTTCTTGAATCAATCTTCAAACATTTGGAACTATGTTAAAATGAGGTTGATTAAACAAGACACCAATATTTGACCATTTCCCTGTGGATACGATCTCGCACTTGCACATACACTATATTGCAAACGATTCGTGCGCTTGCGAGTATTAAAATTTGCACAACAGTAAACTCCATATTGTTCCTCCCATCAAGGAAACAATATTATTAATTGATTTTAAAATCAATTAAACGATTCCATTACAGTAATTTAAATTAATATAAATTACCATAACCGTAATACCGTATATTATATTTATTAATTAAAATATAATAAATACCATATATGTGGCATATAAGCTATATATGGAGATAATATCTTACATTCTCTCACTTGGCCTTCATGACACATGATCTTATGGTATTAAGTTCTTTAGTTTGACCAATCACTTGTGGAATCCTCTCAATCAGATAAGAAATTGTTCACATGAATCATAGCGATAAAACCATTTATAAAGTAGGTCGTCCATTTCATGTATCACAATGTAAAACATTCCTGACATGAATACTTTATGGATAGTCAAGTTTTATGAATGAACTTCATTTTGGTCTAACTTTATTTGTCCTCATGAATAAAATAACAAATGTGCACAAAATCTTTATTATAATAACTTCATGTCTATAGACCAAAAAGAGACAAACAAACAAAAAATGAATTAATGAGTCTCATATACTCCCCATGACTTTATACTTTCTTTACCTGTAAACTTTTAGTTATGAGATCCGCAATCATTAATTCAATACTTATATGCTCAATAGACCCTTTATGTTTCTTAATGTTATCTCTTGTACTAAGATACTTGATGTTGATTTACTTTTGTTTCTACTCTTTATTCTTATAAAAGAAAACTATAATAGAATTACCGCAGAATATCTTTATGGTCTAACTATAAAATCAACAATATTGAGACTTTCAACAAAATGTCACATCCATCATGCATGTGTAATGAATTCATAGCATGTAAGAATTTTAGCATTTTTGGTTAACATAGCAATTATAGTGTGACGTCCCACATCGCCTGGGAATGAGGATGTGCTTATATGTATAAATGCATCATTTATGACACAACGCGTTTTAAAGCCGTGATGGCCATGAACCTATCAGAACTCCGCAGTTAAGCGTGCTTCTGCGAGAGCAATCCCAGGATGGGTGACCTCCTGGGAAGTCTGGTTTGGGGAGCCAAAAGCGGACAATATTGTGTCATTAGGGGTGGGTCGTTACATATAGTCTGCTTACTGCATCTATAGGATATATTTCTTAATAAGAAAATAAATCATGAAGTAGACTTTCTACTATCCACACAATCAGCAAATTCATAACTGAATAACCAATCACCTCCAAATGGTAAGTGTATCTTTAGGTTAAGTTGTACTTCTTGGTTCATTGCGTATGCCGCAAGACTTTATATACAATACTTTATTGACTCAGTGTTCTTACTGTCAGTCCAATGGTTAAGTCTAGTGCAAGCCTATGCTTACATTAGGTTGCAGATGCTTACAAAAGACATTTCATCTGCCCTTGTTCCAATACATTTTGAGACATTAATCTATATTGAATTTGTTCATCTTAGTTGCTACTAAATGTGTAAAATCCTTCATTCTAAATCTTCACAAACCCTTTTTCAATGTAGGCATTCCGAGACAATGTTAATGTTCTTTATGTCTCTATGAATCTCTATGTTAAAAGACATAGGAGGTTTCACTCAAATCCTTCATTTCAAAGTTTTGTGAAAGGAACTTCATGTAGCAAACCTAAACCTCTACTTGTAAAATAATATTTACATATGGGTCTATAAATATTACTTTTCTCCCACTGACCTTAAGATATATATACTAATTAATAGGGTTTTCAATAAACAATGAAACAATAACCTTGTAAAAAGTATACCACTGATGAGAAATCTGTCACAACCCATAAATAGAATTCTTTAATTTGCAAGCATTCTGACTGTTATTTATAAAACCTTTTGGTCATTTTATGTAAATTTCTTACTTAAGATCTCCATTCAAGAAAGTTGTTCTCACATCCATTTGATGTAGTTGTAGGTCAAAATGAGCTACTAATGCTATGATTATCTTAATGAACCATTTTTAGGCATTGGAGAGAATGTTTCATGATAATCAATGCATTCCTTATAAGTAAAATCATTGGCTATGAGTTTAGCTGGACTTTTTAGCCATGGATATTTATCTCTTACTTCATGGCATTGAACCACAATGTGGAGTTATCTCCACCAATAGCATGTGAAAACAATTTTGGATCATCTCTATGTCTAACGGCAACATCAGGCTCTGAGAGGTATACAACATAATCACTAAGAATTGTTAATCTCCTTATTCTATAGGATTTCCTTAATTCTACTTCATCTGCATTTTGCAAAGTCTAAGTATATTCCAACTGAATCTATTCTTCATGAGTTGACAATTCTAAAACTAATTGTAGCTCAGGGTAATCAATTTGAATTTCTATAAGTACAATCAAACATCCTTTATATGAAGGAGCTTCAGTCAACTCTCGTGTTTCCTCTAAGTAAAACCTTTTTGAGGATAGACACTCCCACTAAGTTCAACATCTTCTAGAAATGCTACAATCAACAGCTCTAGGGTTATATGAAGGATAATAAAACCTAAAACCCTTGGAGTTTACTGGATAGCCTATAAAAAATCAACTGATTGTCCTTAAATCTAATTTACTCAGGCGAGGATTGTAAATCCCCTCTTTAGCAAGACAACTTCATATGTGTAAATAATTTAAACTTGGCTTCCATCTATAAAATTTGTCATAAGGACAACCTTAAATGGAATCATGTTCAACATATACACAATAGTCTTTAAGGCTTTACTCTATAAAGGTAATAGAAGATTAATATTACTAATCAATTCTCTTTTGTGTGTACTTACCATAATACTCTTTGCTTATATCAGATCTTATGATCTTTATATTGTTTATATTCTTTTACCTTATAAGTATTGAAAGCATTCAATACCCCTGCCTTATCATTTAGAAGATAGAGATACATAAACCTTCTATGGTCATCACTAAAAGAGAAAAAATATCTATCACCATTTAGGCAATGAGTATGAAAAGGTCAACACCTTTCAATGTACATGATCTCAAGAATCTCAAAAGGCTCTCTTCGGTACCTTTAATGGTCTTGTTAATATGTTTTTCTTTATGCAGTCCATACAAGTACCAAAATCAGTAAATTATTATTTATTGACTTTTATTTTCTGTATGGAGATATATTTCAATCTCTAATGCCATAATAAGAGCATTTTTTAAATTCACAAAGATTTCACTTTAGGTCAACATCAATATGCAGAAATAATATTGTTTCAAAAATTGGGATATAAGTCAATTTTAAATAGACTTTCAATAGACCCTCAACCAATATTCCACCCAAAATAAGAAAAATTTCAAATTTAAAATAAAATTGAAATTTTTAATAAACCAAACTAGAAAATAAATCTCTACAAGATTATGGAATATAAAACATTTTTGAGGTCAAAATTAAAACTGAATTTAAAATTAACCTATAGATCCCAATAACCTTCAATTATAAAAAGACGTGTTCTGCATTTATATTGACAATGTGGATTGTTAAACCATAATCAATTCACAATATATTTGAATGAGTCACTAAAAGAGATTCACGACACACTAGATATATGAGATTATCTTTATTTTAAGTCATTTCTCATACTTTATGCGATCTTTCTTTATATGCTCTCAGTTTTCCTTACTGCAGGAGAAATAAGTATCTTGATTGCCATAGCATTTCTTGGCACTTTATTCTCATACTTTAACTGTTGGACATGATTACATTTATCGGTCTTTTCCTTAACATAAATAATTATGTGAATACTTTATGAATTCTCTCATTTTATTGAACACACATGGTTAGAAGTTCATTTACTAACTATTTATCCTTATGTGTGTTACAAGATAAAATACTATACTTAGAAGGAGAATTCAAAGAAAAAAAAATGAAAATAGATCAATAATGACTCAAAAATTCTCAACCTTTAGGGACTTAACCTATAATATCCTTCATTCTCATAATGGGATTTGAAACACTTTAGAAACTGTAAAAGGTTTGTCTTTAAAGTTTTTTCTATTAAGGTGCTAGCTAAACATTGTTTGAACTTACTAAATGTTCATAAACAACCTTTATAAAATCTTTGGCCCCAAAACATTCAGGAATAAATTCCTGATGACTTTGGTGACATGAGATTTTATGAACATGTAACTTAAGTGATTAAATCACTCTCATCATTTATACTTAATAATCTTATGTGTCGTACTTAATTCCGTTGGAATAGGTGATTTGTCCACATAGAGCGCCAAGTTTCTAACACCCCAAGTGAAAAAGCATATTAATCGTTTTTTTTTTTAGTCAGAAAAATTATTACCTTAAAGTATTGGAACATAAAACTACTAAAAGTAAAGTAATAGGAATAACTGCAATGACCCAAGAAAGTAAACAAAATATACTTTAATACTATGAAGTAACTTTATTTTAAATTAGCCAATGCCAATTTATTAGTAAATAGTAAATTTTAACTTACCTTTGGACAAAGGTTGCATCACGCATGAAATTTACTATTTATTAATAAGACTAATAAATTTAAATATTAATAAATAAAATTTTCCTTACATTTGGGCAATCGAAAGAAATTTTACTTATAATACTAAATTTGTTATCTTATTCTAATTAAATCATAAAAAATAAAAACTTTCATTTGGGGACAAGTAATTAAATTTATGAATTAATTACAACACGATATTAATTTTTCTATATGAAGTTCATGTGTACAATCTTTATACAATTATTATAAAACTAGGATGCTTTGGCTCTCCCAAAATCATAATAATCACGCTGCAATTCATGAACATCTTATAAAATTCTTTATGAGTTTCATGCGTGTAAACCTGATGTAATTATCATTAAAAAATTGGATGCTTTGGCTCTCCCAGAATTATTATAATAATTATGTGTATGTAATCCTGATGCAATTATCATTCAAAAATTGTGATGCTTTGGCTCTCCCAAAATTATCATAATAATTGTGACTTCATTAACATCTAACAACTTTATAGATGTCCCATAAATAGCCCAAGGAATAAAACAAACCAATACAAAATTAGGGTAAACGGTCTTTTTCAAGATACAAGAATGTGAGTTCTCAGGAAAGTGAGGGGAGGTCACATGAACACTCTTAAATCCAAGACTTTCCTTCCCAGAACTTTTCCAAACATTGCATTCTTGAACAGTGTCGTAAACACACCAACATATATGGTAGTGTTAATTATTCTTAGGTCTAAGCATCAAGTAATTTACAATTAAACAATACAAATTATATTCCTTAGTTCATGTATTAAAGAAACAATAATATTAATATAGAACACTGTAAATAAAAAAGGGAATAAAACCTTAATGTGAAAGTATAAAACCTTAATGTGAAAGTATAAAGAAACTTGTCACTTAATTGACTCAAAGGTCCCAAGTTCAAATCCCCACTTAAGCCCAATATTTTCTTATAGTCACAAAATTCGAAAGGGTTACTGTATAAATAACACGTTGGGCCAGCCCAATACAGTAGCCCATTCGGATTTTGTGACAATAAGGAAAAATTTGGCTTATGTGGGGATTTGAACATAAGACCTTTGAGACCAATAAGTGTCAAGCTTCAAACCATTAAGTTAGGCCTGATTTTATACTTTCATATTAAGTTTTTATTCTATTTATTTACATTTTTTTGTATTAAAATTATTGTTTCATGAACTTGGGAATATATTTAATTGTTTAATATATATTGTTTAAAAATATAAATTGCTTGATGTCTAAAGCTAAGAATAATTAACAATACCATATAAGTTGATGTGTAATTACGGTCTATCCAAGAATGCAATGTCTAGAAAAGTTTTGGTTAGAATGTCTTGGGATTTAAGAGTGTCATTGTGACCCCTCTCACTTTCTTAGGAACTCACCTGCTTGTACATTAGAGAACATCGTTTACCCCATTTTCATATTGGTTTGTTTTATTCCTGGGACCATATCTGGGCATCTATAAAATTGTTAGATGTTAATGAAGTCGCAATTATTATGATAATTTTGAGAGAGCCAAAGCATCTCAATTTTGAATGATAATTGCATCAAGATTAAACATATGAACTCATATAGAAAAATTAACATCGTATTGTTATTATATACAGTTGTTAGATGTTAATAAAGTCGCAATTATTATGATAATTTTGGGAAAGTCAAAGCATCCCAATTTTTGAATGATAATTGCATCAAGATTAAACATATGAACTTTATATAGAAAAATTAACATCGTGTTGTAATTAATTCATAAATTTAATTACTTATCCTCAAAGTGAAGTTTTTTGTTTTTATGACTTAATTAGAATAAGATAACAAATTTAGTATTAAAAGTAAAATTTCTCTCGATTGCCCAAAGGTACGGAGAATTTTATTTATTAATATTTAAATTTATTAGTCTTATTAATAAAAAATAATTTCATGCGTAATGCAACTTTTTGCTCAAAGGTAGGTTGAAATTTACTCTTAAATTGGCATTGGTTAATTTAAAATAAATTTACTTCATAGCATTAAAGTATTCTTTTGTTTATTTTCTTGGTCATTGCAGCTATTTCTATTACTCTATTTTTGATAGTTTTATGTTCCAATATTTTATGGTATTTTTTTTCTGACTGGACAAGATTAATATGTTTTTTCACTTGGGGTGTTAGAAATTTGGCGCTCCGTGTGGACAAACCACCTACTCCCACGGAATTAAGTATGCCATATAAGATTATTATGCATGAACGGTCGGAGTGATTTAATCACTTAAGTTAGATGTTCATGGAATCTCATGTAACCAAAGTCATTAGGGATTTATTCCTGAATGTTTTAGGGCCAAAAATTTTATAAAGGTTGTTTATGAACATTTAGTGAGTTCAAACAAAGCTTGGCCAATACCCTAATAGAAAAAGCTTTAAAGACAAACTTTTTACAGTTTCTAAAGTGTTTCTAATCCCATTATGGGAATGAGAGATATTATGCCTTAGCTCAAGTCCCTAAAGGTTGAGAATTTTTGAGTCATTATTGATCTATTTTCATTTTTTGAATTCTTTCTTCTAAATATAGTATTTTATCTTGTAACACACATAAAAATAAATGGTTAGTAAAGGAACTTCTAACCATGTGTGTTTAAGAAGATGAGAGAATCCATAAATTGTTCACATATATGATTATTCATGTTAAGAAAAAGACCGATAAATGTAATCATGTCCAAAAGTTAAAGTATGAGAATAAGGTGCCAAGAAATACTATGGTAATCAATATACTTATTTCTCCTGCAATAAGAAAAACTGAAAGCATATAAAGAAAGATTGCATAAAAGTATGAGAAATAACTTAAAATAAAGATAATATCATATATCTAATGTGTCGTGAATCTCTTTTAGTGACTTATTTAAATATGTTGTGAATTGATTATGGTTTAACAATCCACATTGTCAACAAATGCAGAACACGTGTTTTTCATAATTGGAGGTTGTTGGGATCTATAGGTTAATTTTAAAATTTAGGAAACAGTGGGTTTCACAAGGGCAAAACAGTAAATATGAATAAAAAATACCCATATCTAGGTTATATGAATAGAAAATATATACCCATATCTAGGTTTTCATGCTTTTCAACTATGTGAACATTAAACAAAAATTAATGTAACTATGTTCACAAAAATCTACTTGATTCAAAGCAAACAAATAATCAACAAAAACTTAATGATGAGTAAAATAGCATAAAGGTTGCTATGATACCACATGTTAGAAGTTAGAACATGTAAACATATTATGCTCAACTAACATGCGCAGCGGAAAATAAATGATAAGAATCTAGGTTTACCTATAGCCATCTTTACTCAAGCGTTTCCATGAAGATCTGAAAAACAAAAAATATTATTTGAGGGATCTTCTAACCTATGCCTTACTGTATTATCGTACTAATTGTGTACACATGCCGTATATTTATAGGCTAGGTCAAGAACCCTCAGATATGGTAAACATCGTATTGTTCCTCCCATCAAGGAAATAATAGTATTAATTGATTTAAAAATTAATTAAACGATTTCATTACGGTAATTTAAATTAATAAAAATTATAATAATCGTAATACCGTATATTATATTTATTAATTAAAATATAATAAATATCGTATATATGGCATATATATGTCATATACGAAGATAATATCTTACATATGGATTATCAGTTTATGAGCAAACGAGCCCTACTAAAACAGTCATATCTTGTGATTCGGGTATTGGATAAAAACAAGATTAATGGAATTTGAAAGCTTATTCAAAGGGCTATTCAGAGCCCTATTTCGACACTAACATTTGGTTTTAATTTGACAGCACTTTTCTGTTTTGCAAAAGTTAATCAATTCCCGGCTCAATAATACGTTATGTATATATATATATATATATACGTCTCAATATAGATCTACGTACGTAGTTGAAGATGGGATCCCTGTAACTGAACAGAAGCAAAATATTCCTCTTCAATCCTACAAAGACTTTCCACATTTTTTGCTTACCTTTTACCTTTTCCATGACCTGCAATCATAGGATATAGGTAGGTAGTCTTTCCACTTGTTCTTTCAACTGCCAGAAAACAATTGAATATCGTTTTTTATTTTTTATTTTTATTTTTTTAATAAAATGAAACAGCAATAGTAGATTAAAAAAAAATACAAAAGGAGGGGGTCGGACACCCCCTACATTGACCCAGTACGAACATTACAGTCCACTAAATAAAACACTAAAAATGGGCATATGAGTAGCCCGACCCACAGCTGAAAATGACGATTTTTGAAGCAGTACAATAGATGATCTGTTACAAATAGAGACCGAACCAGAAAGCGCCTAAGCCCCAAAATGTTTCCCAATTTTTTTAATGTGTTGAGAAATGCATGTTTAATCATAGTAAACTTTGTTTAATTTATTTCCCATTCCAAGTCTAAATTAATTTCACTGACTGAATTCTCCAAAGGGCCACAAGTTTATCAGTTCTTGGGTTGAAACCAACTAGCATTTCATGCATTTTAGCTTGTTCTTTGAAACAACCCTTTTTGTACCATGGCCATTGCAGCAACCTAGCGCTTCTTTTATGCAATATTCTGTCCTTCACAATATTAATTAGTTTATTTGTTTATGTTAAACAAGAGGATCTCGGAAGTGAAATTGAGAAGATAATAATATTCTCTGTTACTTTCTTGATTAATTAATAATAGGAACTGATTAATGCTCACACCGGCTCTTTGAAATTAATTCATAGCCTTCATCATGACTATATTATATATATACTACAAGATGAAATGCAATAGCTAAGGAAGAAATTGAGTTAGCTAATAGTAGCATTACTACCAAAAAAAAAAAAACATGTTTAGTGGTGCTAATTGTAATTTAGCACCATTTATTATTCAAACGGTACTAAATTAGAGTTGTTTACTGTTCAAACGATGCTAACACTAAAATTACTGTCGTTTGAACGATAAAACGGCTCTAATTAGTACCGTTTTGCACAAATGACGCTATTCCCAAACGAGGCTATCCGAATGCATTCAGATTAAGCCCTTATACTAGAACCTTTTGAAGAACAAATTAATAGAATCAACAAACTAATAGCTCATAAAAGAAAAAGAAAAATCAACAGATTAATTAATACCCCATAATTCAATCCAATGTGAGTGATTACTAGTCATTTACAAAAGAAAAAAATAGTGATTAACAATTTCTCAACCCTTTTTAAACAGTCAGCATTGGTTGATGGCAATAAAATTACTGGTTATGTTTGTTAATGTATTGTGGGTAGGTGTTTTGTGTTTTTTTTGTTTAAAAAAAGTGTTTTGTGTTAAAGTATTAATTAAATGATTAAATTTACTATTTTTTATTAACTTAAGTTTTTTGAATTAAGTGACAATTTAATATGGTATCAAAGCAGAAGTTTTAAGTTTGAACTTTGAGTACTCCACAGTTTAATTATCAGCTTAAACTTTTGTGATAAGTGATAAGTGTATTATTCTTACATGATCCACATTTGAGAATGTGTTTTATACGGAATACACCCGCTTATTTTTGGAAATCCAAAAAAATATAGAGCTGAATCCTTACTTAATTATAAAAACTTAAAAAATTTATAAAAAAATAAAAGACGGTGGTCGTTTAGCCACCTCAATCCTTTATTTAATTTTTAATTTTCTTTAATATAGCTCATACCTTAGCAAAAATTAAGCATATGTTTTGACACAATATTCCTACAACAAGGTAAGAATACAGTTTTATAAAATATATTTTTTTTTTTTTATTTAGAGAAATATTTTATGTACGTTTTAAGTTGTTTTTTAATGTATTAGAGAAGAGTAAAAAATTCAAATTGTATGCAGAAAACTAGTATATGATGCATTGACAATCATGGGTACTAGTATTTTGTGATATCTCGATCGGAAGGTTAAGTACTTAAGTCCTACTTAAATGGGTGAATTATAAAAGTGTTATATAGGTACTAAATTCTACATAAATTTCTTCCTAGATTGAAAATATGCATGGTGATTTTTTGCTTGGTAATAATTTCATACATAATTATTTGCCTATGCAAATTCATCAGAAATTTATTGCTCGAGTCTTATATATCTTCAAAAAATAAATGTTTTGGATTCATCCAATATTTAGATATATAAAATTCTTGGAGAAAATTTTAGTTAAGACCCTTTAAAACTTTGGACGAAAAATCCTCGATCGATTCTGTTGTTTGAAACTAAAAGATTCTAATGTTAATTATAACAAGATATAGATGAATTTGATATCCAAATTAAAGAATTTCTTGATAGGCGAGTGACTCTAGGGATATTTCGTACCTACCCATGCAGAGACGTATAATGCAACAAACGACCTTAATTAATCCCCGATGTGGCAAAAAAACTACACAATTCGCAACAAGAAGTTCATAAAATGGAACTAGCTAGGCCCCGATCAGGTGCAATTAACGGCACGTATTGCATGTGATATTGGTGGCTAATGTGAAAAAATTAATGGGTGAGCTCCACTTGTTCGAAATAAGTGTTTGAGCAAATGTGGCCCACTTACTTTATTACGAGCAGCTAATTGCACTTGATTTAAAATACAAAGTCAAACATATATTTTAGGAATGTATAAACGGAGCGGTTATAACCACTTTTAAACCGTTAACCGCTTATAAACGCTTTCGAAAGCTGTTATAAATAACTGCTAACCAATCACTTAAGCGGAGGTGGTTAGCGGTTATAGGGTTTGCGAAAAGCGGTTAATAATCGCTAACCGCCTTCCTATATATATATATATATTAAAATATATTTTGATTTGTAATGATTTGAATTTGTAATGTTTTGGTTTTGTATTTGTATTTGTATTTTTCTTTTAATAAATATTTTGGATTTGTATTTAGATTTGTTAATTTTGTACCAAAAGGCAAAAGGTCCAAAAACTATTTAAAGTATTTTTTGGAAAAATTAAAAATCTGTCCAAAACCAGCCCAAAACCCAAATTGAAAAGCGGTTTTAAAACCGCCGGTTATAAACACAATAACCGCTAATGGGCAGTTATAAAAATAACTGTCTCTACCTAGACAGTTAACGGTTGCGATTGGTAAAATACAATAACCGCCTAGACGGTTAACAATTAGCAATTAAATTTTAATCAATAACCACTTGTTATAACCATTCGTAAACCTTTAGATTATATCTAATTTACCATGTCTTTCTCTTTACTTGAAGATCCCCTTTCATTGTGTTAGTGTTTTTGTTGGAAAAACTAAAGATGTGGAACTACAGAAAATTGAAGAAAGATGAAAAATAAAAAACTGTATAAAAAGAACACTAGACAGTAAGGCGAATGTAAATCTATCTCTTAGACAAATATTGCCTCCCACTTAAACAATAAGTTTTGCAAAAGGGAATACAACAATTTTGTCAGTTAGAAAATATAGTTTCTGACAGTTACGTATTTGAAAATATTACTGTTAGAAAAGCAGTTGTACACATCAGAAAAAATACACACGTAATTAATTAATAATCTCGTGTGCTAAGTGCGTCTAAAGCGACTAAGCGACACGGGTGCGACGACCAGTACTTCGTACTGGGTGACGCAATTAGCATAACTAGCACATGTATACTTAAAATCTTATTTAATATAAGAGCTTGATAAATGCTTATAAAGCACAAAAAATACTCATAACTTTTTAATATGGGACAAAGAATAATAAAAAGAAATAAAGAAAAATTTAAATATTCAAATTTAAGATAAACTTAAATTTCCATATATATTCAAATAAGAGATAAACTTAGATTTTCAAGAAATAATTTCAACAGTTTCTAGATGCCTACCTCTGTCGTCTTGTCTCTCTCTCGGTTTGTCTTTCTTCTTCTAGAAGCCATCGACAAAGCCACAAGGGTAAAAAAGAAAAAAATGAATAAATAAAATAGGAGCAGAATAAAAAAAGGCATACGAAACTCAAAAGTATCGCTTTATAATTTATATGGACTCCAAAATGCAGGCTTTATATAGACACACACCAAAACAAAAAGAACACAAAATTAATTTGAAAAAATATTTCACAAATAACAAAGAAATTCCAAGACACTCCACACCCCCCTCTCTCTCCCTCTCTCTCTCTCTCTCTCTCTCTCTGAATTATTTATATATTCCCTTTGATCTCTTACCAATCTAGAAGTCACTTCAAAAACATTCTTCTTCAATATTTCCATCAGACACTCCCTCTACTCCTCCAGAAATGGGAGATCTTCTCAACAACCCTCATCTTCAAAACCCAGAAGAAGGAGATCAAGAAGAAGAACAAGAAACAGAAGAGTCACTCTCTCTCTGCGACCTTCCGCTCAACCCCAACAATAAATCCAAAGACTTGTCGAACCACACTCCACGTTCACGCGCTGAGGCCCCCGAGTTCTTCGAGTTCTTCAGCGACCTCAGCTCCGAGATGTGTCCGGCCGACGACATCATCTTCTGCGGAAAGCTCATACCCTTCAAAGACTTACAATCTCCTCCCACTCATCAAACCCCAAAAACATCAAACACCAGAGAAAAGCCAACAAAACAGACCCCTTTTCGCCGGCGATCCGAGTCGTTATCCAAGCTACAGAGCCCCGTAACTCGGTCAGACAGCGGCACTAGCACTAGGCTCATGAGGAACAGCCGGTCTCTGGATTATACAAAACTACACAGAAGTTCAAACTCCATGGTCTCACCGCCTCAGGAAATAGAGCGGAATTCATCGGTGAAGAGCTTGGGAAAGTCCGATATGGCGCTTAGAAGGGCGGCGAAGCCTCGATGGTACTTGTTGATGTTTGGACTGGTGAAGTTTCCGCCTGAGATGGAGCTTAGTGATATCAAAAACCGGCAGGTTCGCCGGAACCATCCTTCGACGCTGTTTCCGCCTCCGCTCTCCGCTGACGGGAAGTTTCCCGTGAACCGCAGCTCCAGTAAGGGGTCTTGGAGGCTGCTCAGAGCATTGAGCTGCAAGGACCACGCCAGTGTGGCCGTGACGGCGTCGTTCTGCTTACCCCACGTGTGAGGAGGAGCGTGGCAATCAGTTTTTGGACATGTTTGTCCTTCTTCGCTCTAGCTTATCGGTTTGAGAGGCATGTGCATGAGATGGGCGTTTTCGTAAATATGGAAGTTGGATACTATTTAAGACTTTACGTAGAAGGAAAGATAGTGTACAGTGGCGGACATTGGGCGATGATAGTGGCCTCTCAGTAATCGAGAATAACGTTAGGTGGTGGGCACAGGAAAGAATGAAAGAAAATCACGAGAATCCCGACAGAGACAACCAAAAAAGCATATTATTTATTTATTTTGTGATTTTTTTTTTTTAATCTTTTTGTTAATTTATTTCTACCTTATCAAGTAGTTGGAAGATCAAAATATTTAATATCTACTCTACCATTAAAAAACAAAAATCATACGTTGTTATCTCCACCTTCTATTACTTCTTGAATATATATGACAAAAGTTTCAATTGGAGAGTATCTTTTGCTTGCTATTTTGTTTTATTATATGTTAATTCCAATCATTTTTCTTTTTGTGATGTAATTAATGAAAATGACGTAATTCGAATGTTACTTGAGCAAAAAGCAAAAAACAAAAAAACATATAAATCTTGCTAGAGAATTAATGTTTTCTTAACCATGAGGAGTGGATACTACTGTGACAACTATATATATATATATATATAAATGTAAGTAGATTTTTGAATCCAAGGTTTTCTGTTTTCTTTTTCTTTTTTAATGAGTAATTCAAATTCAAATTGCAAATCAAGTTGGATTGCACGGAGAGTTCATTTACCCTAACAAGTAGCTAAATAGATTGTTCGAAACTTGTTAAAGCAACCTCACTTACTGTTTAAATTGCTAGCAATTTAGACAATAAATTACTGAAGATCTCGATCTATACCGAATTTATACATTTTATTTTTTTTAACTAAAAGCACGAGTTCCTATTGTAATGATCGATCAACTACAAACAAATGAGATGCTTGATAAATTACATCGATCGGCAATGTTTCGATGGCCGACATTGTAAATGTCATTTTTCGATCATCAGCATGAAAACGATTTTTTAACTAAAAGTAGGTATAAATTGTATTTTTCTAATAAACGATAGATATTTCTCAATTTTTCATCATATTATATTTTAATTTTTATGATAATTCGTGTTTAGGATGAAAAAATATTATGATTGCGATGATGTTTTGAGGCAATAATAGCAGGGTTTGATCAATATTTCACCTTTATGTTTTGTTGGGTTTTAGATAATTAATGAATATTGTTTCATCTCTTTTGGCGGCCATTATAGAGACTTATGATCTATAATTATTTGATGTCTATGGGACACATATTTGGGAATTAATAAGCTGTCGAAAGTTTGTACATGCCTTTAAAGAACAGAAAGAGACAGAATTGATCAGAAAGACAGGAAAGGGAAAAGAAAAAGAAAAAGAAAAAGGTCCAAGGGGGAGAAGAGTGAAGACTATGCTATGACTCTGATCATTTGCTCGTCTTTCATGGTTGAACTTGATGAGTAATGGGCAGGCTACTTGTTTCCAATCCTTCACTCAATTTCAATGATAATGAGGGTGGCCGATGAGATATGCTAGATGAACTTTCACCTTTACGCTTTTAAGTGTATATTTTTTTACGCAGCGGTGAAAATATCATCATTGAATTCAAAATCTAATATTATAGTAATCCATTCAAAATCTAATCGTAATTTTCAATGCTACATCAGAAAATACGCATTTAAAAGTGTAGAGTTGAAAATGAACGTAGCGTTTCTTGTAGCCAATAGTACTATTTGTCTTGTCTCGTGAGTGTAGAGCGGCTCTCTTTTTGAGAAAAAAATTGTATTTTATTAATAATCATGAAACTATAGCTTCTTTTTTTTTTAACAAAACAATGTCATAGATAAAATATGTAAGATCACATAATTTAGGAGAAAGATGAGAATGAGATGGTTCGGCCTATATGACCTACATCCACATGTCAAAACTTTTTATTGGTTATATTTTTCTTTGATTATTTTGATTATATACAAGACTCTATTTATAGGGAAAGATATTTAACATTACACGTTTCTTTTACTTCTACATCAACAACAATAATTTAATTTACACAAACTATCTTGTAACTCTTTTCTCAATAAATATATTGTTATCCTTATATTTACCAGCTCGTATTCAAAGATGAGGAATCTCTTTGATCCAAATTTCATACCTAACTTGTTTGACCGATGCTTTGGCTAAACCATGTGCAACAAAGTTTGCTTCGTTTTTAGTATGATTTCATGGCCTTCAAAACATTTACTACTTGGACCGCGTCACCCTCCGTAATGATACTTCATAACCCAAAGTCTCGACTAAATTCCGCTGCATACAACGCGGCCAACGCCACCAATGCTATTGGTTCTAGAATTGCCAAATTTTTTTATTTTTTATTTTTTAAGTTAGAATTGCCAATTTGATCATACTTTTTGCTGCAAATATACGTAGCTCGTGGTCCCGCACAATAACTCCTTACGCCAATTTGCCCGTTTCCTGAATCTAACGCCACATCCCGGCCAGTTCACTTTTTTTTTTTAAATTCTAATGGATGACCTTCACCGTCTTTGTAGAGTGGGTGACATGATTATATATATATGTAATAAATAAATAGTACCAGCTACATCATATTCATCCACATATATAATTTTTATTATTTCCCCTAAATAACTTCTTGATCGAGCATGCCAAAAGCCAAATTATGATAGTCTTGGTCCTGTTTTGACTACATTTTATTATTATTATTATTATTATTATTATTATTATTTTTTTTTTTTATTTTTTTTTTTTTTTTAAAAAAAAAAAAAAAAAGTTTCTAATTAGTCTCACTTACTCAATGCCGAAGCAATAAATCGTGGCGTACGATACGAAGAATATAATTAACACTGCCCTCCCTGATATTATTGTGTTTAATAATTATACCAATATTAATTATTCTGTCAACAATGATAATGCCGGCAATATTGTATTTGAAGGAATTTTAGCTGATTATTGTGTATGTGAAAATATGACTTTTCTTTTTATTTTTCTTTTTTTCCTCCAACCCACTCATCCATCAACAATTTTCTAATTAATTGGCATTAATGCTTAGTCTTAATTTTTTTTTCTTAATTCTTATTCAAATATTTGTAACTTTTATTTCCTAAAGGGCTCGGAATTGTGTAATGGTAAACCCCTTAAATTACGGATTACGATCTTTTACAATTTTAGAGAAATTTGAGGTTCTCAAATAATGTGAATTTAAGTCATTTTTTACATTAATGACTTAAATTCATTAAATTCATTTTTTACATTAAGTCATTTTTTACATTAATGACTACAATTTTACATTCAATTCCTGCTGCGTCAATTTTGGTATCAGAGCACAAGAATCAATTGTTTTCCCAAACAATTGACGATCTGCCAAAAAAAAAATCCCGGCGAGATGTCCTTAGTCTGCGCTGCCCACATGAAGATTCAAGAAAGTTCTATTTTGTTTGGCTTATGGAAAAATGAAAAAGACGAGCTTTATTGTGTTTGGTTCAAAAAGAGAAGAAAATAGAGCTTGTTTCCTATGTCTAGGTCAAAAAAAAAGAAAAAAAAAATAGAGTGAGGGGAAAAAAAAAGGAGATTAAAAGAAAAGAGGAAAAAAAAAAAGAAAATATATATATATATATATATATATATATATATATATATATATATATATATATATATATATATATGTTATCGTATGATTAGCTAACTTTCTTAGTCTTTTTGTGTCTTGCAATTGAGCCTTATGAGTACACAAAGTAGCCGAGTATAAAGAGTAGTAGATCTGAAGCATGACAACCTACAATGGTGAGATTCTGTTGTGGGTACAATAGAAAAATTGTGAGATTCGATTTATCTATTGTGTTTGTGAGTCCTCTTTGGTTTGAAAATATTCCGCTCGTATTTCATTTTCCTATGAGTACGCGAAGTCCCCGAGTATCAAGAGTAGTAAATCTAAAGCATGACAGCCTAAAATGGTGAGATTCTGTTGTTGTCACAATAGAAAGATCGTGAGATTCAATTTATCTATTGTGTTCGTGAGTCTCCTTTGGTTCGAAAATCTTCAGCTCGTATTTCATTTTCTAAACTCGAGGAAGAGTTCTTTTCGAAGAAAGGGAGAATGACGCAAGACGAGAAAAGAATAAATATGTCATTTAGTTTTAATTAAATTATTAGTTTTTGTTTGTAATTCAATAATAGGCTTGGCCCACAGTTAGTCATGTTAGTTTAAATTATTTGCCATTTTATAAGTGGGCTTGACCCTTGGCCCAAAGTCAGTTACATTAGGGTTAGAGTTAGAGTGTCTATTTAAGCATAATATTCTCTTGTAATATGACAGATTATGATGGAATAAAAAATATATTGTTTCTTCAAGGTGTAAGGCCTATGTTCTTTTGGTGGTGAGATGCTACGAATGTCAGTGAGACGCTGGTTTGTTCTTCCCTATTGTTAATTTGGTGAGACTCCAAGTTAGCAAAAGATTTATCTCCTTAAATTTTTGTTTGTTTTAAATTCCTTCTGCGTCATGTATATATATATATATATATATATATATGAAACTCCAACTAGAGCTCTAAGCTTAAACATCAACCCATTAATTGATAACTATGTATATCTTACATGCAATATTAGCATCTGATACCAAAACTCAACAAGTTATAATTATACATCAAAGCATCTATGTCACATCATGGTATTATTTTCAGTGGGACCCCAAAACTGTCATATCCAAAACACTATAAGGACAGAGGCTACTACCTTTTTTTTTTTTGTCCATTCTCCTCTGCATTTGTAATCTTTGTAAAACATTGCTTTCCACGTGAAATTGTGAGTCCAAGGCTCTGTAAGTGAACAATTAATCGAAAGAGCATATGATGTGAGCCCTCTTTTATTCTGATGAAAATTTCTCTTGTTTAAAATAAAAATAAAAAACTCTAAGTTTATCACACACAGACGCAAGAAAATCTTTCTAAATAAAAATAGTTATATGTAGTTGAAATCAAATGAAATTCTGTTCTTAAAACATAACGAGTTCTTAAACTGAAAACTATTCTATAAATTATTATCTTTTTTGAATTGCTTTGCATAATAAATTCTGAAAGTATTCTAATATAAAATACTTATATTTTTAAATTCTTGTGTGCATTGAAATACTAAAAATGTTTCTAACTTAAAATTCCCTCTTTCCGATGACCATGACTATGCTGACTCCATGATAGCACTACACTAACAGGAAGAAAACATCTCTCCTTCACCAAGCCTGACTATATTGACACCTAAGGATGGCATGAAACTGAACTTGGAGGGGGGAACGTCAAGGGTAGCACACGACCATGACTATGCTGACACCATGGAGACATGCAAATTAACCGTGTTAACCATCATCAAGGTGCATGGCACACAACTATGAATATGTTAACCCCATAGGTCGCACATATAGGATGGATTCTCTTTTTATGGCTACTCGCCTACTCCCTTTCATATCATGCTACTAGACTTTTATAGCACTAAATCTTCTCCTAAGAAATTTTCTTAAACTTTACATATGACATAAGTACATATTAAACCAAACTGGGAAACGCTTTCTTGCTCGACTCGTAACTATGTTGACGCGACAAGTGCCCCACAACAACAATTATGCTGACGTCATAGGTGGCACACGACCATAACTATGCTAATGCCAATGGTGACACCAATCATGACTATATTGATATCATAAGTGGCGCACCCAAGAAATGAAATCTTATTTTGTAGTCTTTTACTTAAAACCTTTTCTAATAAAAGTATATACTTACTAAACCAAACTGGGGAGACAGGTCTTTGCCCAACCCATAACTATGTTGACGTCATCGGTGGCACACCCAACTGACCCAAAGAAATCTCATTATTTTTAGTCTATTACTATTAAAAAAAAATTCTTAAAACCTTTTCTGAATAAAGTTCTCATAAAAACTTATTTGAGTAATCTCCTCGTAAAAGTCTTTCTAAAAATCATGAAATTTTGCTAAATAGTTCATGCCATGAAAATACTACTTAAAATCGAGTTCATACCACATTGAAATCATGATACAATTTCCTTTGCTGGAAATTGCAACTGAAAACCTAATTTTGAAAATAATATCTCATTTATTTCACAAGAAATCTACTTACATAAATCATGTATTATAACTTTAACCACTTTTGACAGAAGTTTACTCACATAAATCATGTATTAAAAACTTTAACTAAATAACAAATAGTTTACTTGGGTCTGCTTAAAATCCCTTGTTTCGAAATTCCTTCATCGTTTCGTTTTTTCATATGCAAATCTACAATGCTATTAATTGTGATTAATCATTAAACCATAAACCATAAGTTCTTCATTACATCTAACCCTCTTCAAATCCCTTTGTGAAGACCATTCCTCATTAAACCCTCAAACCTTCCATCTTCTTGGAAAAATGCCTTCTTTTTCCTTCCCTGACAGGTTTGTTCGAATGAACAACAAACGAATGTTAACAAACATCTCTGTTCTAGGTTCATTTGAACGAACTCTGTCTTAGTTCAAAAGAAATCGCACTGCCTCACTCTTTCATCACATTTCTCCTCAACATAACCAACCCAACCCCACAACACCCTACAACACTATTCTCAACTCCCATGACCACTTTTTTTTTTCACAGTATAACCACAATATTCATAATAACTAAATACAATACCAAAACTCTAATAGAAATGCTAGTCACACTCCCAAATGCACTCTCTGTCGTGGCACTAAAAATCACCATTAAATTTTAGATAGATCATTATTGAATTTTGAATCCAATGTAATTTTCATTGCCACATCAGAGAGTATACATTTAAAATTGTGGGAGTGGAGATGTGTGCATCATTTCTCAAACCCTAAAACACAACCACCATATCATCACACGAGAAAAAATCACAAACTTCAATACACTCCAAAACTCACCATCAACTTCACTACAGTCTACAGCACCATTAAATTCTCCATTTCATCAACACAACATCAGAACGCCAAACTCAACAACCATATTTCATTAAAAATCAAAACTATAAACACACCAACAATTCATTACCCTCTTAAACTCATAAGAAACAATACTATAACATACAAAACCAAACGTGGTGACCAAGGTTTTTACCTTTTAGAGTCCCTCTTCAAAGTACTCCCTTCAAGCCTCTCTCTCTCTTACAAACGACGGAGCGGAGGAAAAATAATTTTTCCTTCACCTGAATTTTTTAAACGGCTGATGCACGTTTAAAAAATCAACTTTGTTGGAACAAAATGTGGCAGCCAACATTAAATAAACATTGAATCTCACCCATGTGTCAAACCCAGCTCCTTTGAACGATCTGTACTTCATTCGAACGTACCTAACAGATTCAATTTTAGCCATCCAATCTCACCTACCCACTTGCATACCTTAGCCACATGGAAATGCCATCTCGTTCGAAGGAAATGTAGCAGATAACATTAAATTGTTGGAAACATATATGTGAATCAAGCACACAATTTGCAGCAGAAAAACACCAGGTTTTTATTGCATATTCAATATAATTAAACCCCAACTGGTTCACAGCTTCGGTTCAACCGTCTATTCGGTGCGATTTTGACAACTATGAGTCTACCTAACGGCTTAAAACACAAATGCCGGATTGCTGCCAAAAAAAAAACACAAAAGACAGGATTCCTAACTTTAATAAACAGCAAAAAGAAAAAGGAAAAGAAAAAAAATTTAAAAGGTTGTAATGCGTTCATTAAAATGCTGTCAGAATTATAACAATAAAGGTGAGAAAGATCAAATGCCTATTATGATCAGATATTTCTCTCATAACCCTGCATCTGCAACATACACACTGACATACATAATATTAGCAGGTGAGCCCGGCAGTGCTGCGAATTGAGCGCCTTCACATGAGATATGCTTAGACATTATATTGTTTGTAAAAGAAATAAGAGGAGAAAAAACAAAAACAGAAAAATTTAAACGACTCTAGCAGTCAAAACCAAACAAATAAAAGGTCAACTAAATCTTAACTTGTTCATCCATAGAACAGCAGAAATCCGGCAAGAATGCTCTGGCTGGAGGGTAGAAAGCTTCAAAAATCAAAAACAAAAAGATTTTCTTTTTCCCCAAAAGCCATCTCACTGTTGCCAATCACTATAATCTTTCCCTCTCCCTCCACCCAAAGCTTTTTATAAACCACAATCCAAATTCAATTTTAGACTAGCCCTCAACTAGCACAAGGAAATGCAGTTTCCGTTGAAAGAATGCTTTTCCAGGCGCCACAAAAAAAAAAAAAAAAAAACGAAACATAAATATCTAGGCAGATAAGATCAGCAATGAAGACACTAGAACGGCACTGCAACCCAAAACAAGCACTTGATTCTCAACCTCACAGGCCCAAAAAGCTTCATCAATGCAACTTTTAAAGGCGCATACAACCCATTCTGTCAATGCAACTTTTAAAGGCATATACAAGCCATGCTGTCAAAACATAAAACCCTCTTTCTAAGGGGAAATATATATAGACAACAGCCGTAATATTTCACAAAAACATGGGAAGAATATAAACACAGAGAGAGAGAGAGAACAGAATCGACAATGGTTAAACCCAGTACAGTTTAGGAAAAGGATAGCAATAGATTTTTTTGAAGTAATCACCCCAGTTATGACTGACCACCGATAAAGACTGGGAGAGGCCCCCACCCCCAATAAAATATTTGTTATATCGAAGATCATTGGAAAAGATCATTATCTCAATGTTGAATATTGATAAGGGGAAGGGGTTTAGCTTCATATAACTTAATGTGGAGTTTCTGGATGGTTTGCATTTATAGTCAGACCCCAATTACTGGATGGTGACAAGTACCAATAGCTGGTTCAACAGGAAGAAGGTGTTCCAATGGTACTTTCTTTTATCTGTTTTCATGCGTACATGAATTACGTAAATGAGCAAAGTACCCAATGCAAACTTAGTCAGCAACATAAACAACTCAATTTGTCCCAAGATAAGTGGACATTAACACTTCAATTGTGCCCTTGCATGCCTAAATTTTAGGATTAATCCATTATAAGCTTATAACCAATTGCATTGGAGAGACCTTTTAGGAGGAAAAACCTAGCCAGCGGGGAAAAGTCTTTTTTTTTTTTTTGTTAAGTAAATTTAGTTTTATTGAAAGCGTAAGGCGCCCCCATGTACATTGAAAGTATACATAAGAAAATACCTAACTAGGAATAGAAAAACAAACAAGGAAATCAACAAAGCTAATCGACAGTGGGAACAAAAAAGTCATTGTTCAAAGCTACAGCGTATGAAAAAATGAGGCTAAAATATCCTCCATGGAACTCTCCAAATCCTCAAAACACCTAAGATTTCTTTCCTTTCAAACACACCACAAAATGCAGATTGGCACCATCTTCTAAATCGTAGCACTCCTCGGCCTTCCAGAGTTCCACCAACAACCAAACAAGTCGATAACTCTTCTAGGCATGACTCAAGACATACCAAAACGAGTAAAAATGTTATTCCACAGAGCGGAAGCCACATCACAGTGAAGAATAAGGTAGTCCACAAATTCCTCATCTCTTTTGCACAAGCAACATCTATCCACAATGATGATATGCCTCTTCCTGAGATTGTCCACAGTAAAGATCTTGCCTAGGGCTGCCAACCATGCAAAAAAAGCTACCCTCAAAGGAGCCTGAGTCTAGGGGTGGGCAAATTATCCGCCTACCGCCTACCGACCGTTTACCGAACCGAACCGAACCGCCATCGACCGCCTACCGACTTTAATCGACTAATTTCGGTTCGGTAGTCGGTATAAAATTTTATTCCGAAAGTCGGATCGGCAGCCGAACCGAACCGAACCGCCTTTTAAGCGGTAACCGAACCGAACCGAACCGAATTCTATTTCGACCGATTAACCGAACCAACATAAAACGAAACGACGTCTTTTTAGTAAGAACGAAACGTATGATCATTTTTTTTTCCTTTAAAAAAATCAAAACGACGTCGTTTCATTACCCATTTTAACCTAATGTTAACCGATTTAACCGACTTAACCGATCGCCTATTAACCGTCTTACCGACTTAACCGACCGCCTATTAACCGCTTTACCGACTAAACCGACCGCCTATTAACCGCTTAACCGACTTAACCGAAATAAATTCACCGACTATATTCCGACAAAAGTCGGTTAACCGACCGAATTAACCAACTTAACCGCCTACCGAACCGACGCCCACCCCTGCCTGAGTCTGCCACACACTCTTCCAAGGGAAGCGTCTACCATCAGAGCAAGCCAAAGAGAGGAAGAAAGACTTGACCTTGAACAATCCTTGGAAGAAACCCACCAGAGCCTATCTGCACGATCTCTACTCACCATAGCAGAGTGCAACACCTGAAAGAAGGAAGCAAAGACCCCTACTTCCCAATCATGCCCCTCTCTAACAAAGCTCACGTTCCACTGAGTAGAACCGTCCAAAACCTCCATATTATCCACAACTGAGGCATCCTTCACCCAAGCAATACCAAAGAGATGAGGAAAAACTTCCTTCAAAACCATATCTCCGCACCATAGATTGTGCCAAAATTTTGTCCTAACCCCATCCCCCACCTCAAATCTAGCAAAACCAAATAAAGTCTCCCACCCTTTCCTGATGTTCTTCCACAACTCCACTCCAAAGACACCTACAAGCTCAAGGGAACCAGCGGGGAAAAGTTATTAGAGGCAACTAAAACCTAGACAAACATGTCTAGGCTTTACCATGTCTCTCCCCCGTCTTTTGCTATCTAGAGGCCAAGCATTTGAATCCTACCATAAGTGACATCATCACGTTTCAAAGAGAAACACGTCTGTTTCTTCACTAGTAAATGACTAAAATTATATCCATAGGTGCAGAAAACCAACCAACCAATTGAATTTGAAACCTCGAAATCGATCAGGATTGAAAGCAATAGCACAAGTCATTGGCTAGTCCAAATGCACCTGTACTACAATTGAATATCATTTCGTCATTCTTGTCCCCAAATGTCTTCCAAATCCTCGAATGATGGGAAGCTTCTATTCGGTTGTGAAAGCATCATGGACACATATCTTACTAAAGAAAAACTGGAAGACATTAGGGAAGAAGTTTAGTGAAAAGTCCAACTCTGCTAATCTAACAGACTTAGAGGGAACGGGGGAGAATGGGAGGGGTGAAACTTGAAAGGTTCTATTGACAAAACTAACAATTTTGCAGAATTTAACAAAAGCTGTCAATTTTATCTCACAATTTACAGAATTCAATAGGACATATTTTTCATGCGATACATGTTCCAATACTCAATAGGACTATTGCAAATATCCAAATATGCCAATTTCTAATAACAAAATTGCACATGAGGCAAACAAAAAAAAAAACAAAACAAAACAAGAATGTCACTCTAAATTGCATAGAAGATTTTTTTTTTCCATGAAAAATCCAACGGGAAGAAACCACAGGTCCAGCTCAAAACAATATCATTTTAAAAGAAACAAGAAAAAGACTAACAGATCTCGCATACAGACTTACTAACCGACTTGATTCATCACAAGATTCATGTTATATACCGTTCACACTTGTTCACCAATCAGTTCTCCCACATCCTTACTATCTCTCTCTTGTTTTTTCAAATCCTTACTATCTCTTCCTTCTGTTTGAAACTGCTTTGGGCTTGAAGGTTAATTTGGCTAAGTCAAATTTAATTCATGTGGGGACTGTAGATCAAGTGGGAAGTTTAGCCGGAATCTTGGGTGTGGGTTTGCCACTCTGTTGGTGAAGTATCTTGGTCTTTTGTTAGGGGCCTCCTATAAGTCTATTCATATATGGGATGGTTTTATCGAGAAGATAGAACATCGGTTGGCCAACTGGAAAAGGTTATACATTTCCAAGGGTGGTAAAGTCACCCTTATCAAGAGTACTCTCACTAATTTACCCACGTACTTTTTGTCTTTATTCCCTCTCCCGACAAGTGTTGTTGTTCGCATTAAGAAGTTACAACTGAATTTTTTATGGGTGGGATTGATGAACAGTTCAAATATCACTTGGTGAGTTGGTCTAAGGTTTGTGCCCCAATTTCAGAGGGAGGGTTGGGTATCAAGAGCTTGGTGATGTTCAGCTGCACTCTATTAGGTAAATGGTTGGGGCAGTATGGGATTGAGAGAGATGCTTGGTGAAGAGTTGCGACGGACTCTAAGTTTGCCAATTTGTGGGGTGGGTGGTGCTCCCTTGAGCCTGTAGGTGGCGGGGCTGTGGAAGAACATCAAAAAAGGGTGGGAGACATTCTTTGGCTTTTCTAGATTTGAGGAGAGGGATGGGGCTAGGATATAATTTTCGCATGATCTGTGGTGCGAGGATGCGGTTCTACATGAAGCTTTTCCTGCTTTATTTGGTATTGCTTGTGCAAAGGATGCCTCTATTGCGGATAATTTGGAGCTTTTGGGTGGTTCCACTCAGTGGAATATGAGCTTTGTTAGAGAGGTGCATGATTGGGAGGTAGATATCTTTGCTTCCTTCTTCCAGGTGTTGGACTCGATCATTGTGAGTAGAGGTCGTAAAGATAGGCTTTGGTGGGTCTCTTCCAAAAGAGGTTTGTTCAAGATCAAGTCATTTAGCTCCTCAACTTACTCTGAAGGTAGTCGCTTCCCATGGAAGAGTGTGTGACAAACTCAGGCTCTTTCGAGGGTGGCTTTTTCTGCGTGGTCGGCGGCCTTAGGCAAGATCCTTACAGTAGGATAATCTCAGGAAGAGGCATGTTATTATAGTGGACAGATGCTACTTGTGCAAGAGAACTGGGGAATCGGTAGATCGACTTCTTCTTCACTGCGATGTGGTGGAATGCTCTCTTTACTCGCTTTGGTATGTCTTGGGTTATGCCTAGAAGAGTTATCGATTTGTTTGCTTGTTGGTGGACGTCTAGAAGGCCGAAGAGTGCTGGAATTTGGAAGATAGTGCCGATTTGCCTTTTTTGGTGTGTTTGGAAGGAAATAAATAAGAGATGTTTTTACTTATCAAAAAATAAATAATAGATGTTTTGAGGATTTGGAGAGGTCCATGGAGGATCTTTTAGCTTTGTATTTTCATACTTTATATCTTTGAACGGCAGCTTTTGTGTCCCCACTGTCACTTAGTTACGTCGATTTTCTTGTTTGTTTTTCTCTTTCTAGTTAGGTGATTCCTTTTGTATACTCACATTGTACTTAGGGGCGCCTTACTCTTTTAATAAGACTTGATTTACTTATCAAAAAAAGAAAATAAAGTATTTTATAAGCCCCTCAAAAAACCTTAAAAATAAAGTATTGCCGCTGCACTATTTGAACGGTAAACTAGGCATTCAAACGGTACCGATTAAAAAACAAAAAATTTTATTGCAACATTCAAGCGAGTTTTGAATGAAGCAATTTGTCACTCTACCCAAATGTATGAGATCCACGTTTCTAACCTGCTAGGTTATGTAATCTCTCCTTGTAGCACTGCACCTAGATTATGGAATGTCCATTCTAGCTTGCTAAAGTTAAATTCCTACATTTCTAAGTCTACTTACCATCTTAAATGTATAAGATTCATTCCTGGTCTATGACAACATCTTCAAGAAATCATGTAATAGATCTTGAACTTCAAATGAGACAACTCAATTAGACTTAGATTTTCCTAGTGTTTTGTCAACAGAATCTACCAACACAACATATGGACCTAACATCTAATGTAAAGCCTCTATTTACAAACAAAGCAACCTCAACTATTTTTCAGCTTATCTCCGACTATTAATTTTGAGCTCAATAGCTATAAACACAAGTCTTAACACCAGGATATCCTTCAAACTTAAAAAGTAAAATTTCTAATTTATCCTAACTCAAAGTGAATACCACAAAAAACATCATATTCTAAACTCCGGCGCTTATAGATAACACTTGAAAAGTAAATGTTTAGCGACTAGTTGCCAGCCTATTAGATTGTGATTTGAAAAGTACTTAACAAACGAAACTACCTATGTACTAACACCAGTGTTCTTGTAACGATCCACCCCCAATGACACAATACTGTCCGCTTTTGGCTCCCCATATCAGACTTCCCAGGAGGTCACCCATCTGGGATTGCTCTCGCAGCGGCTCGCTTAACTGCGGAGTTCTGATAGGTTCATTGCCATCACGGCTTTAAAACGCGTTGTGTCATATAGGGTGCACTTATACATATAAGCACATCCTCATTCCCAGGCGATGTGGAACGTCACAATCACCCTCCCTTAGGACCCAGTGTCCTCGCTGGCGACCCTCATGGGATCACCCCATTCTTGGCATCCCAGCGAGTGCCCGCCGGCAACCCTCTTGGGCTTGTGCACGCTCCCACCATCTCAGGCTGGGCAATGGCTCTGATACCATTTGTAACGATCCACCCCCAATGACACAATATTGTCCGCTTTTGGCTCCCCATATCAGACTTCCCAGGAGGTCACCCATCCTGGGATTGCTCTCGCAGCGGCTCGCTTAACTGCGGAGTTCTGATAGGTTCATTGCCATCACGGCTTTAAAACGCGTTGTGTCATATAGGGTGCATTTATACATATAAGCACATCCTCATTCCCAGGCGATGTGGGACGTCACAGTTCTGGCAGGACCATAGGTCCATAACTTTTTTATGACACTTCCACTTTCTGATTAATGAATACCTACGCATAGTTATGTATTCACACAGTGCGCCATGATACTGAGATTATGAACTTCAACGATAACAGGCCAAAAAACAAAAGTCATTAACACAAATACATAGTTAACAAAGTATGCTATTCATTGACAAAGAACAATAGCTAATAACATAAAGGCACAAAGATATCACATAACTTTGAAGCTAAGTTACAAGTTTGATATCAAAGAATGCTACACACATCCAAACCATAAACCCCCTTGAACAAAAGAAATACAAAAAGAAGCATATCAATCTGTAACCAATCAGCCATTTCATCAATAGCTCAATTGCACATGTAAACCCCACTCTCAAACCTGTGACTAACCTCATAAAAGTCTATCTTACCCTCAGAAGCAGGCCGCAGGCAAAGTCCAGACAATGATTGAGTTCCTCGGGCAGAAAACTTCACATAAGCAACAACCTCAATCTCTTCATCTTCCTCAATAGAGTCCACAGGCATCCTCACCTTCAACCGACCAGGAGAACCCTTCACTGGAATCTCCGGGACATGCCATTTCAATTCTCTCTCAGCCCTATTCAATATAGCCTTGGGAGACACCTTCAACAATGTAGGGTCAACCGGTAGCTTCAAAACAAATGTCACATCATTCAAAGGTACTGGTAAATCAGGGTTCGAGGCGTACTGTATCATTACAGAAAGTAAAGTCCCAGTATGACGCTTTACAAGACGAACCCTCAAAGGCACCGGCGTCAACCTTGGTAACAGGCTATACTTGAGAATTGGTATAGGCTCGTCGGCAGACGCGGACCTCACGTGAAACATGCTATTCCCGAGACTGCTAACACGAGAACTCTGCATGACAAATCTCTTAACCGTGCTCGCACCCTCCACCTGGAATGAAAACTCGGTTTCTCTATCGCCAATCACCTTGGTCGGCAATGTTTTCAAATAAACCACACCCAACAATCCTACTCTAGCAAGCAACGACTCTCTAAACTCCACGCTGATCTCTTCCACAATGTACATCTCCGGACCCTTCTGTTCCGTACTCTTAACCAGATCCTCAAGCGGATTAGCTGCTCCGCGAGTAGCAGCCGCAAGTGCCGCTGGTGCATCACCGTCCGGCCCAGTCTGTAACAATTCGAGCCCGCCAAGCCCTTGAGGTTTCACAATTTTTGTGGGAGCCAGAAACTCCGAGGCATCCAATCCTCCACCAAAAGGCGCATTAAACCCTTGAAATGAATCATCCAACGAGGCCACCTTCTCATTGCTGTACGCTACTCCACCGTAATCTCCTTCGAATCCCTCCACTCCGATATAAGTCGACTGGGTCGCCTCCGCGGGCGGCAATGTCGTCACCTCAATTCCCGCCAATGCCAGCGTCAAATCGGAGGAGGACGCCTCCTTGCTCTTCTTGAACCCACCCACGAGCTCTTTCGGCTTGTTGATCGCGTCGCTCGCCGCGAAGGGGTCCTTCTCCGCTTGCGTCTCCTCCTCTTGCTGCTGCTGCTCCTGCGGTTGCTGCTCGCTCACACTCTGCACCACAGGGGCCAGGCTCGCCGCCACCTCGTCCCCGGCCGCCAGCGTCTCGGGCGGGATCTCGAAACGTGCGTTGGAAAATGCCTCCACGCCTGCCTCGTGTTCGACGGAATGCGCTTCCAGATTCGTCCAATTGTCGGCGCCGCGAATCTTGCTCTCAGAGTCGAGCGCGGAGTGCACCATCTTGGCGATGCCGTCGCCGTGCATGGCTCCGAGCATGGCGGCGAGGCGGATGCTGCTGACGCCGCGGAGGACGATGTCGAGGGCCATGTAGATCTCGGCGTACTTGCGCCCGAGCTTCTCGGGGGTAACGTCGACGCCGCGGCACGCCGTGACGACGACGCTCACGGCCTGGTTCACCATGTGGATGCACTCGAAGACGTTGACCACGGCGGTGTCTTCAGCGGTGGTGATGCCCAGGACGTAGATCGAGTTCACCAGGCGATACACCACGCGGTAGCGGCTCTCCACGCCGACGATAACCTGTCCGCTCGAGGCCGCGAGGGGATCATCGCCGATGGACGCCGCGATGGAGTCTGAGTCGGCGTCGGAGGGGTGGTTGCTGTTGTGTTTGGAGCCGGCGAAGGCGAGGCGGGTATGGCGGAAGCCGGAGAGGGCTACGAGGGCGCGTGCGGGTGGGAACCACTCGCGGGTCTGGAGAAGGACGTCGGATCCGTTGGCGGGTTGGAGAGCGATGGCCAAGCAGGCCATGGTGAGGAGGTCGAGCTCGAGCTCGAAGACTGATTCAGATGGGTCGGGTTATTTGTTTGTTAATGTGTGAGTTATCTTAAGTCTAGGGTTTGAATTTTTGAATCTGGGGGATTTTGGAGTTGATGAAATGCAGAGAACCTTCTCTCTAATTCACAGCCACTTGAATTTCTCAGTGATTTCCATTTCCAAGCAACGAGAGTGGAGGAGAGAGATAGAGTGGGGGAGAGAGATCGAGAGAGAGAGAGAGAGAGAGATCCAGGTGACGACGACCAAAGAATGCTTATGGGCCGGTTGAAGATCACAAGGTATGTCACGGACGAGGCCCACCACATTCACGGCCCAGTAACAGGCTAATCTACGAGTCTCCATCCAAATTATACCCACACATATTTAATGAGAGAAATGTTAGATGGTATAATTTTGTCAATTATTTACTTAAAAATGTTAATGTGGTACTCCTAATTAATTATTAGATATTTTTTAATAAAAATTTATTCAAAAGTTAATTAGAAGTGTCACGTCACCATTGTTCATAGAATTATAGTGTCTAGCATTACTCATTCTAGATTACTCATTTAAGGATGAGTAATGTTATATATCACATTTTTATCTCAAAAGGGTGACGAGGCAGTTCTAACTAATCTTTAGATTTTTTTAAAAAAAATAACAAAGACTGATCCAAGAGTAAGTTAGAATTGACACGTCAATAATTTAGGATAATTGTAAGATAAAAATATATTTTCTAGCCTTATCTTTGAGAATTACAAAATAAAAAATAAAGATTGGCTTGATTTTCCATAAGATCCTCGTCGGAGCATGAAAAAACATCATGCTATTCAATTTTGAGTTTTTTTTAGCTAAACTTGCAAAACTCACCTTTGAAAAAGATGGGTTAAATATCTCATAGATACATGTGGTAAGGGCGAAAATCAAATTTCAGTTTTAAAAAGTATCACAGGTGGTACTTGTCATTAATAGAAATGCTCACTTCGTACTTCTGTCTAAGTTCCGTCCTTTTTTTGTACAGCCGTCCATGTCACCCTCTTAAAATTGTGACACTTGTCCCGATTGCCACATATTTAAGCCAACTCGGATTATCATCATACGTGGTCGTGTATCACAGGTGATACCTATACTTTTACTGCCAACCAGGATGAAGAAAATAATAAATAAATAAATAAGAAAAAAACCTCAACTTTTAATTTCTTTTAAAAAAAATAAAAGAACTTGCAAAAATGAGAGTGGTCGAAACTACTCCACAAGAGCCTTGGGGTGGCTCAACCACTCCCGTTTGGACTGTGGGTGAGTTCGGGGTCACCCCCGTTTAGACAATAGGTGGGTTCGGTCACCCCAGACCAGCCGGTCTAGGGGTGGCCGAACCACCCCCATTACTCTTAGGGGTGGTTTGGCCACTCCTAATGGCCAACTTTTTTTCCTTTGGCCTTTTGGGGATGGGTTCGTCCATCCCTTGGCTGGCCATATGGGGTGGCTCAATCCACCCCTTTACCAAAATGGGGATGCCTGGTTTGTAAGTTCCTGATTTTTTTTAAAAAATAAAAAATAAAAAATTAGGTGAGTTTTTATTATTTTATGCATCCCACGTGGCATTAAAATCATTGGTATCACATATGATACACGGCCACATAGGATGATATTTTGACTTTGCATAAATATGTGGCAACCGGGATAGGTTTCACCATTTTGAGGGGGATGACGTGGACGACTTTAAAAAAAAAAATTGACGAAATATAGACGGAAGTACCAAGTGGGTATTTCCATTAACATAAGTATCACATGTGATCTTTTTGAAACCGATGCAGCTTTTTGATTATGGCCCTATCACTGTACCAATTAAGTATTTAACCAAAAATGAAAACACGAACCTTTCTTTATTGTTGAACTTAAGGCTGTCTTTTTATTATTATCATTAGCAAATTATACACAGAGCTATCATTCTTTTACTTAGATTCAGAAGTTCTGGTAGGTCATCAGAAAAAAGGTTCCAAGGTATATTGGATAAGTTGGGATAAAATGTGGTATTCTAAAGCTTAGGGTGGTTTGGTTTTTCGAGATTTAATATGTTTTAATAAAGCATTATCAGCAAAACAATGTTGGAGGTTGCTACATAATTCTTACACGTTGGTGGCAATGATTTTCAAAGCAAAATATTATCCAAATGGCACTTTTCTTGATGTGAGCTTAGGTAGAATACCTTCTTTCGCCGGAAGAAGTGGTGTCTATGGCTATATACCGGCCAATTGCCCAATATAATTTTAAGTACATGATCATATATCGATCAATTTTTCAATATAATTTGGGATACATGATCAATACTAGTCAATTACCCAATATACTTTGAGGTATATGACCATGTGCCGGTCAATTGCGCAATATAATTTGGGGTATATGATCATGTACTAGCCAATTACTCAATATAATCCGATCCGAGATGCATGAACATACACCGCCAATGGTCCAATATAGTCCAATATAATCACGGGTACAAAACCATATATTTTTCAAGTGCCCAATAAAATATGAGAAATATATATTATTGAATATAGTGTTTTGTGAGTCTTCTAGTCATAATAGATTACCTACATCACAGGCTCTTAACAATTACACTTTGATCGGGCCATAGGCTTCTACTTGTGTCGTTTGGCAAGATCATGGCCGTTCAACGACCTTTTACCATGCAAAATCAATCCCTTAAGCTTTCATCAATGCTACTCTGTAGAATTGCATTCGTCTAGCGGCCTTTGTGGCAATGCAACATGAATCTATTAATTGTTTGTTTATTGAAAGTAGTCCAGGTAGGCCACTCTTTTACTGGTCCATTGACACGCGCTTGGGGAATCTCCTTTCGTATTGGGCCCTCTTTTGTTCTTGAAGCATACGTGGGCCCTCCCTCCTCTTGGGTCCCAAAAAATTAGCCCTCAACAATCATTTTCAGTGCAAACCAAACTGCAGAAAAAAAAAATTCAAGAAAATATTTTTAGGGTGACAACTAAACATATGAAAGTCAATAGTATTCCTAGAAAATATTTCCAACTGACAACGTTTACATAAAAAATTAATAGTTTATGTGGAAATAACGGCTCATTTGGCAAATCGGTTTATGTTTATGTTTTTGAAGAACAAAAATATAGAATAATTTTTATTTGATTTTTTCGCTAAAAATGCGTTTGACAAACTGTTTCCAAAATAGTTTCTAAATACAGAAAACTGGTTTAATATCGTTTGGACAATTGTTCTGAAAATAATATCTCTTCTCACAAAGTGATTTATTAGAAAATTTGCAACAAACCCACTTCACCAATGACCAAATATAAGTTGAATTTGGGACCCAAAAGAAACCAAAATGGTAAACAAATTTTTTTTACTATGGAATGGAACACAACAAAACACATAAGAGAAAACGAAATTTCTATGGACAAGTAGAGCTGTAAATTAACAAAGCTACTCGTGAACATTTTCGAGCTTGGCTTGAGCTCGACTTGATTATTAACACTGGGTTGTTCATGAACACGAAACTATGCTCGATTATTAAATGATACATACTCGTATAAACTCAGTTCTACTTAGTTAAAGTTGGTGAACAAGCTTATATAAGGCTTGACTCGTATGTATTTATTAATATGTACATATATATTAATAAAAATATCTTATATAATATATTAATTATTAAGTAACAATAGTTAATTGGTTATATGTATGTACGTGTGTGTGTGTGTGTGTGTGATGCTATAAATTGTAAGTTTGTTCAATAATTTATGTTATATGATATATATACTTATAATATAAGTATATGCTATAAGGCTATATGTTGTAATTTAAGAGTATATTAAAAATGTGTGTTTTGGGTTATATGTTATAAGTTATGAATATATGCTATAATGTTATATGTTATAATTTATAATTTATAACTTATGCTATATATTTATCATTTATGTCATAGGTATACTAATATTAATACGATTATGTAAATAATTAAATATGTTATATTGTATGTATATATTCATAAGTATGTAATATATATAGGTATATGTATAACAATATAAGTAAATAACAATATATATAATCGGTGTTTTCGTTTTCACTTATTTTATGTCAAACGCACATCAAGAGCACCTAAACTTTTGAAAAAAGCTATCAAACATGCCCTTAGTTTTGTAACCTTTTTTTTTTTTTTTTTTTTTGAGTGTGTTTAGGAGTTTATAAATGAATGGAATCGAAATAAATAGAAGAAATGAGGGAGAATGAATAAAGTCTATAAAGATGTATGTTCGGTATGGACTGGTAAGCCCATGTGACCTACGCATTAAGTCCAAAATTAGCCCATTAACCTGAGTGCATTCTACACGCGTAATAGGTAATCAATTCCCAAGTCATTATTGTGCTAAACAAATATTAAACTATTGTATTAGCCACATTTTAACATCCACCCCTAATTTAAAGGATAAGTTGTGCTCCAATCAAGGCAAATGTGGAATGAATTACACATTAAAAATGGGTCATGGCATAAATGAGAAATAGTTGCAAATAAGCTACTATAAAAGGTAACACACAATCAAATAAAATGGACTTTTGAACTTTACTCAAAACTCTTTACCTAAGCATTCTTTTAAATCCATTCTCCAAATATTTTGCTAACTTAAGCATCAGAGTTATTTTTCGACGATACCCTTCGACAAGCTCTATTGCTAATACTTTTTCTCTTTGCAGGTGCAAATTGATTAGTGTTCAACACGAGCAAATTGTTCTAACAAGGTATTCCTATGACTTGTTTGGATGTTTAAGATTACAAAATACAAAGCAATGGAAAGGGGGAAAAATGCCATGATTTGATTATTATATCTCTCTCTTTTTGTATGTGTCTCTTATTAATTGGAAGGTAAAGAAAAAAAAGCAAAAAACATTTTTACCCATTTAATATCCATTCCCTCTTAAAACATCTCACACAAGTAATGTCCATTCCCCTTTGATTCCTCCCAATTTGAACCCATATAAGAGAAGGGAATGAAAACCCCACCATTTTCTTTCCTAAATACTCCATAAAAAGGTAAAATGAACAATATCAACAAAGCAAAAAAGAGTTGAACTATTCAATTGATCGAACAATAATTTCTTGCCATATAAATTATACAACACCAGAATTTACACATGATTAAATAATCTCAGCAAAATCACCTCTGCTGGAATCAGTAACCACCCTTGAGCAACTCATGAAAAATGATCAAAGCACTTCAATAACTGAACAGAAACCCATGCATAAGCTACACGTGTAAGAAGCTGTTTGGTATCATTCAACTCCAAAAACCCCTTCTCTTGTGATCACAAACTCACAAGAAGCCGCCGGCAAATGAGGCGCGAAAACAACATGAAGTTGCCGCCTTGTTCGCGTAGACAGATGATTCGAATCCGCCAAGCGGTTCTCTTCTTTCTCAATCTCCTCATTCCTCGACAAGAACAACCTTGAATTCACACAATTCGCCCACGCTAGTCCCAAGGCGGGACAAACCCGTCTCCCCGACGAATACAAGCGAGCCAAATTCCCAACCCTCAGCCCATTTACCCCCTCAGGCACCACCAAATCCACTATCTGGTTCGTCACCACAACCGCCAGACCGAACCTCTCCGCCAAAGACTTCAATTTCCCAGAAATCTTGAAAAACAGCGAGGACCTCCGCTTAAGCTCAGCCGGGGTGTTCTCAAACTCGGAACGAAAAAGCGCCGCTATCGAATCAATCACAATAAGCTTAACCGGCAACTGGGTTTTCAGGTCGGAAAGAAACGACTCCATCTTAGGCAATATATCGAGCAGTTGGTCCACAGAATGTACAGCGCGAACAAATATAGAATCGCAAGGATCACTGTTGAAAATTGCGGGGTGTGAAGACCGGAAGGCGTGGGAGAGTTGGTGGAGGCGGCGAGAGGGAAAAGGGAATTCGGTGTGGATGTAGAGAGAAGAGGCGGAGAGGCCGCCGAGGGAGATCGGGAGCTGAGCGGAGAGAGCCAATTGAAGGCAGAGCTGGGTCTTGCCGCAACCGCTCTCGGCGAAGAGTTCGGTTATGGAGTTGCAGGGTATGCCGCCGGCGAGGCAGCGGTCGAGGACCTGGCAGCCAAGGGTGCATTTCGGCGTGGTGACAGGACGGCGGAGGAGATTTTCAGGGCCTGGAGTCATTGTTTGGAATGTTGAGTGGGAACCAGTCCAAATTATACAAGCAGTTTATATCTCTCCTTTTTGCCGCAAAAAGCACAACTTTTAAAAAACAGTAATAAATGCATTTATCTTAAACTAGTTTTTCCCATTTTGTCTTTAATTTTTATTTGAAAGTGGAAAAATACATCAAGTCACTTATAGCACTCACATTGGATCATGTTTATTTCAATCTAAAATAACTAATCAAAATTCACTTCATCTAATTTAGCTAATGGGTTTTAAAATGCACACTCCATCCGATTATCTATTCTTAACTTTATACTTTTTTTTATTCTTATTTTATTCTTTTTATCTTTTTTCTACTTTTTGTCAATTTACTTTTTTTCACTTTTTGTATGTACAAAACAATAAAATAATGGATAGATTGGTGAATAGTGCAACTTCACATGTAGAGTTGCACTATTCACAAATCTACCAAAACTCTATTTTAGATTTAGATAGATAATCCAATGGAGTGGTGTTTTTGTGAGTTTGTTATCCATTATAGATTTAGAGAGGCTTTTACATGATCCAATGTGAGTGCTCTAATAAAATCAATATAAAAATAAAAGGTTATTTTGAAGAAAATGTGAACGATTACAATGGCACGTAGAGACCAAGAATTATTATTAATTTTTTTTTTCTCTCTTAATAATCTACTCACATATCAGGAAGACTTGAACATTTAATCTCATTAATCACCCTAAATTTATGACAGGTGAAGATATATATCAAAATCAAAAAACATTGATATATGTTATTTGTATGAAGTTATATGTCTGAAGATAGAGTTTCAAAAACATGAAAAAAAAGATTTACAACTTAAAAGAAGCAAATTAAAAAGATATTTTAAAACTTACAAAAAGATATTGTTTATTGCTAATCAGGTTCAGTTTAATTACAGATTCGGCTGGCCATTTGGTAGAAAAAGAAGAGAGATAATTAAAAAATAGGAACAAGAGAAAGAGCGACAAAGGGTCCTTCCGGCTCCCCAGTTTTAGACACAAGAAACAACATTAACCGTTATGATTGAATGTTTTGATTTTACATAATTTTCATTTTCGAAGTACCAAAATGGTATTTAACTCTTAAAAAAAAAAAAAAAGAAGCCTTCCACGCAAGATTATGCCTTGCAAAAAGTCAAAACTGTGGATAATTGAAAAAGACTGGAAAACATTTACTGCAACTAGATATAAAGATAAGCCCTTCTATGAAAGTACCATAAGCGAAGGAACGAAGTTAGACAATTTAAAGCCATGGATTTGGGGCCTTAACAAGCAAGCATGAATAGCTTTTAGAGCAGAATTCAAATGGTATTGTTTACACTACCAGATATTCGATGGCAACATGAATGTATTTACATTTTGTGGCATCCAGAACTCTAAAAGGATACCCCTATTCCTGTTGCCTGTTTTACTTCTGCTACTTTAAAAGAGGTGGTTTAGCCTACTTCATACATGTTGGGAAGATGTCGACTTTGGAGTCACAGGTATCCCTTTTTCAAACTTTCCTTTTTCCTTGCTTTAGAAAGGGCTCCAATTCCTGCGGATAAATACAGCGGTATAAATTAAAGTAACCTTATCTCTATTTCATTCCTGAGAAGCAAAAGGAAATGCTGCAACTATGACTATTATTATTTTAAAGTAATCCAATCTTATAAAGGAGTGCAGAGGGACACAATCATGTACACGGGAAATATACAAAAAGAAACATCCAATTAAGAAAAATAAGAACACATCAAGAGAAACATATGAGAGGAACAGCCAATTAACTATGATTCTCATTGACAAAAGGCTACATAGGTCAGTCATTGCCATGCCTGCGACTGTGAGAACAATTAAGCATCTTTAGCTAAGTAAGAAATTTATTTTCCACATTATTCATTATTATAATCCAGCCTATGCAGAATTTTACTTCATCTTGTCGGTTTTTTTTTTTTTTTTTTGAATTTTTATACCATGTAACATAATTATTCCTACTGACCATGTTTCTTCAGCCTCAAATAAAGCTGGAGAAAAAATGGCATGAACGAAAAGCTATGGTCAGAAATTGAGATTAAAAAAAAAAAATCCACTCGATCATGTTCAGTTTGTGTTTATCCGGTAAAGGAAAGGATGGCTAAGATTGTTCTTAAGTGAGGACAGAAGACAAGCGACAGCATGGAAAACCTCATTGTGTCACTGCAATCCTGGTGAAAGGCATGTAGTGGCTTCGACTAAAAAGGAGTAAAAAAGAAGACCTTAATAACAAATTTATCACAGGACCAAAACATACACTGCACAACTATGAACTCCCAAAAGATATGTGATGATACGGATACTTCCACAACAGATCCCCCAAGAATATGATATTAAGTAAAGCAGGAATACATCACATATGTGAGTATATAAGAGAGTGATGGTTGAAACAGTGTGTATGGGTGAGCCTGTGTATGAATATTTAATTTTAATATTTTAAAACAATGGCCACAAAACAGCAGGGTGTTTTCCCTTACAATTACACTAAACCAAATGAAAGGCAGTATAGCAACTGAGGTGTCCAATTCAACATCTTTAGGAATATCCAAGAAGTATCACATATTTTCAAGAGTTAAATACATTTAACATGTATTAGATAGGTGCCAAAGTATCTGTAAAGTACTCATATCGAACATAGAGATGACAAGGATATGGATACCCACGATTCATGGCTGCACAACAGGGGTTCACTCATTTGTTTACTTTTTCCTCTAAATACATTGTATTAAAAAAGGGGATTACTAAGGCAATGGAAATACCTCTCATCTTGATCACGTGCCATACACCTACCACTTTATCAAGCTGAATAAAATACAAAAGGTACTGCAGGAGAAAAAAGATAAAACAAAATATGAGATTCCTTTGCTAGGGTGGCTTTCCAAATAAGAAACCATAACATTGATCCTTACAACAACTCATAAATTTAAAGTCCTGTAAACTTAAAATAGGTTTTACTTTCATAAAATGACCAATAATTGAGCATGTTCCTCTATGATTTAATTATAGCCCCTGCCAAGGCACATACAACGCTCTATACACTAAACCATTCTCCAAAGCTACATATGACTTGTGTGTGCCTGTTCGTGGGCATCAGTGCATTTGTGTGTGTGTGTGTGTGTGTGAGAGAGAGAGAGAGAGAGAGAGAGAGAGAGAGAGAGAGATGGTTTCTATTCAAGACCAGAAGTGGCATTTAGCAAACATGCCACATGTAAAAATAATTGCTGCTTCCATTTAAAGTGATCGAATCTGTTGCTTCTTCTTAAACATATTTTTGAAGTAGTCTGAAATTATTTTAGATAGCAAGCTAAACAGTAAGAATGACATAACAATACAAATCCACAATTTAATAAAACTGAAGAATTAATGACTGTTAATGTCCAGAAGTGCATTATGCAAACTCACCTCATGAGACCTATGAGATCCTAATTGATATCTTCCAAGAACATGAAGGCACACAACTGATATCAAAGACTAAAAGATTACCTCGAACAGTTGCAGAAAACTAATTCCTCAACATAAGGATCCTAAGTGCCATCTCATCACCTAAACTATTAATTGTACAAAGTTAACCTTGACAATAGGCACTTTTGCTTTAAATATATATATAACCGAGCCATCCGAGACTAGATCCTCAGGACACCGTCAAAAGCGGCCCCTTCACACGGGTCGGGTAAAGCTTGGGCTTTCGCCCGCGGGTGTGGTCCCAAAGAATTGTTTGCACTCAACAGGGGTCAAACCTTAGACCTGATGCTTCATGAAGCACTAGAAGCCAAATGACTTATCACTCGAGTCAACCCCTTGGGGTTACTTTTGCTTTAAATAAATAATTCCTTCCCCAGTTTTAGTGATTATGACTTTGGCTAATTACAAAATAAGGGAAAAAAACTATGAATTTTATTTACACCAACTACCGTGCTAATTCTTATCGAAAGGCTAGAAAGTCTGCAAGTACTGGGGCATGATATGAAAATGAATTACTTAACCAAAAATTAAAGGTAGATCCAAAAATCATGTAAATATAAGTTTTTTGGTAAGTTAGAGCATAAAAATAAGAAAGAAATGATAACAAAAAAGTTATCTCAACATGTGCTCTACACAATCATCCCAATCAAACAACTGTCTCACAACACAAAAAGCGAAGCAACAATTTAACTGTACATCGAATTATAATTACAAAAGCAGCAATTTGTTTGTAAATAAGAAGGTAGTTTCTTATTCCAAGAGGTTATGCATAATAAGTTAATAACTAGATGAAAACAAAAATTATATATCGACTTAAACTCCAGTATATACAACTTACCATTTATCAAAGTATCCGAGTTAAAAAACCCTACCACTAACAAGGGACAGGCCCAAGGGGGGGCTGGGAGGGGCCCTCCTCCCAAAGTCCCACCAAAAAAGAAAAAAAAATGTTAATTATTTATTCAAATATTTAGGGTCTTTTTTTTTCACTTTATTATGATGGCCCCCTCTAAAAAAGGCAATCCAGCCCCTCTAGAGTTAAATTCTTAGTTTGGTCTCTGTTGCTAACCCTTTCGGTGGTCACTCTTAGGTCTTATACATATAGTTGACAGGGAGGTGTATGGCAGGTGAATACACATGCTTTACTTATCCAAGAAAAAAGAAAAGAAAAAAAGAAATAGTTAAGTGCTCAAAGAGCCTGGAAACCTTGTCAAAGGGGAAAAAAAAAAAAAAAAAGATCTATCTGTTGCATGAGATTTTAATATCTGATTTGATATTTGCATTTTCAGTATGATATAACATACGGGGGAAACTGGAGCATGCAGTGAATAAAATTTCATACACATACAAACAATAGTATTCTTAATGAGTATACCATACTCTACTCCTTATGATTGAGAATGCTTATAGTTCAAGCAAATCAATTGCTTACCAATCAAAAAAATAGTTAGCATCAAAGCGAGTGTAACTTGAACAGAACAACGGAACGGCAAGTGTAGTGGACTTTGCAATTGTCTCTGGAAGCCACCCACCCGACCAAAGAGCTGCAGTAGATTGAACTTATGAATTTTCATGGGAATTTGGCCACACAAAATCATGTTTAACCATTACCACATATAGATCAGGATACAAAAGAAATATGCACTTGTATTGACTGTAAGCAGAACAAAAAGAAGGGATAAGATCTAATAATCCATTTTTTTCCCCCCTCTTTTAATGTTTTCTCATTAAAACTAATTACTATTTTTCTTTCTAAATATGTTATATCCTACATTTTAAAATAAGGTAACAAAATCAGGTTTCCTTTTTCACCTAAAAATTGAACTGACCTGATTGAACAAACTAACCGCTCCCTGGACCTGAAGAAACTCCCCACGCCTTTGCTTCCGGAAGACAGGTTTCAATCCTTTTTCTTTAGGTGTGTCCTCGACGCTCAGCATTAGTTTGTTTATATGTCCATCTTCATCAGGAATTATGATCTTCAATTCACTAAAATTTGGAGAACTCCACGTTCTTCTTGTATTATTAGTCATTTTATCTGCTTGACAAATTATATCATCCATCCCTCCATGAATTTCATTTGATTTTATATTTATGACATGATTTCCATCCTTCTTGACACAACTAACATCTTTAAAACCTTCCATTTCATCAGAAAAATCTCTGTCATAGACAGCACTGTACTTGAGGTCTGCATCTTTTCTCTGAGCATGATTCTCCAAAAGAGAGCTTTTCATGGAAGGTCTGAGCTCTAAACATTCATCTTTTGCACTTTGTGAGCTCTGGGAGCTGCCAGAGAGAAATGTGGCCAACTCATCACGTTCATCTTCATCCAGGTTTACCCATTGAAGGGGTTGCTTTCCTTCCTCATTAAAAGATTCCCTTAACGCTGTTTCGACACGCAATATTTGGTTTTCAATGGCATCAATGAATTGTCTATGCCTAGCTGTTGTATTGTCATTGCCACGATGTCCATAGCTCAACCTGACAGCCCTCACAAACTCCTCCAACTAATTCAAAATTAAGATTTCAATAATGCAAAATTAGAGGCAAAAACCAAAACAAGGTTTCTAAATGCAGCTTGATTGGTGAGAAAACGTGAAATAAGAAACCAGATGAGTGTTTTGAATCCCATATATGACGAATTGACGATGATTGAAACCCATGAAAGCATAAATCCAACTTTATAAAATAAAAGATTCAACATTGGCTTAAGCTGAAGTAAACCTATATTTTTTAGAAACCATACTAACAGAAAACAGAAGATTTAAAGTTGTACTTCGTCCACTTACTCAACTAACAAAAAGTAAAAATCAGTTTGGGATTCCGATAATAATATCCAAAGTGAATCAAAGAGGAGGGAAAAAGGAGCAATGCAGAAACTGGAGAAAAAGAAAACTAATGTACCTGCCATTTGGCAGTACCTAAAGCAGTTTGCAACTCCCTACAGAGTTCATCCAAATCCTCTGGTGATAGAGTTTGTCTCCTCTCTCTTACCCATGTCCTGTATGCTGATTCCATTCTGCAGAAACAAAGCAGAGGAAATAAACTCTAACTGTACAACTGAAACAACATAAATCAAACAAGCATTCCGACTGCAATAAATTCCACTGAAAGGGTTAGGCTCCTCTTGATCCTTGGGAAAGTTAATAAGGCCAATAGTACTGCAAAACCCCCTTCAATTATTAGTTATTTAGTTATCCAGTGCATGAAGATAACCTTATGCGGATGAATATTCCAGAACTTCTTGATAAATCACAACAGCTTGCAATAGTTTTCCTTTCCAGATTGAGTCAAAAATGAAAGATTCGATACCAAGTTCTACAGATTTTTTTTTTTTCTACAGTACAAACTTCGAATGTGACATTTAGCTAATAATCAACCATTTATTCCATCCCAAAGAAATGCCCCGTTCTAAAGCATACTAGATTACAACAATTACCCAGATGGCAAATTGATGAGAACCAACTAGAACAGGAAAATAATAGTTACAGAGACAACTTTGCCATTCGAGAAACGCAACAAGGAAACTAATCAATTCCAAGTACTTCTAGTCCAATAAAAAATAGACCATGCCGGATCATCAACACCAAAAAAGAGAAATAAATGGAATATATATAACCTGAGACCATCCCAACTAACTTATAGACAAAAAACACTATGGTCGAGGAAAAAACTGCAACAGATTATGCAATTTCTGAAGCACCGTTAAAGCAAAACCAATAAAAACATATTAAGCTTTGCAATATAATCCACACCCGCATCATCAAACCCCACAAAATGAAGAATTTAACACAAATCCTTGAACGCTTATAGCGAAGTTCGATGCCCACATCACCAAACACATATATCCTCGTACGCACATCACCAAAACCCACAAATCGTAGAATTTGACACGAAAATACTAAAGTTGCAGACCCACACGAATAAAAGCCAAAAAAAAAAAAAAAAAAACGAGAAATAGAGAAACATACGCATCGGCAGATTCTTGAACCTCCTCGGCCGCAGAAAAGAAGGAGTCCTTTTGCCATAGATCAAAGCTGTTTGCAACCATCATCTTCAACACCACCAACAACAGCAAAAATCTATAGCAACAAAGCGAAAGAGACTTTCAGGAATTCCTAACACTCATGAATGGTGCTCGAATGGATTAGATGGGACTTGCTTCTCTCTCTCTCTCTCTCTCTCTCCTCTTCTCTTCTCTGCTACGGTGAAGCAAAGAAGGTGGAGAGAGAAAGAAAGCTCATGTGAGAGAGAGACGTATAAGGCTATAAGCTATTCTTTTTTTATTTTATTTTTTTTTTTAAAAAAAAAAAGGAAAAGAAAATTAATTTCCTGGTGGAGGGGGAATGTAAAAAAATAAGAGCGTGATCCTCTGCTGCCGCATCTACATTTCGATGGAGGCTGTTACCTCTAACGAAGGCACGCGTGGAGTAGTGTACGCGTGGGAAGCATTTGATTGGCTGTAAGGTGTGCAGACTTTTCTGGCTTAACAGTGGATAGAGACAGAGAGACGAAGTGGGTCGGCTGTTGGAGAGTGGACAAGCTGGTGGGCTGCCCACTCGCACTGTGTATGTTTCTGATTGCCAAGCAATTATTATTTTCTGGTCTACAATTAGTTAATTAATGTCATCTCAAATTTAATCCCACTAAGTATGGTTCGTCATGACTGATGACTCATCATCAAGAGAAAATAAATATTAAAAAAAAAAAAAAAAAATGAAAAAGAATATGTTCGGTGAAATGATAATAAAAATAAAAATAAATATAAAACTCCTCAGAATCTTTTGCTCCTTTGATTTTCTTTTGCCTAAAATGATATAAAAATTAAAAAGATGAAGAAGACATGACTATGGAAGGAAGCACGTAAACATCGTCCTACAGTCCTACTCACTATCTCACTTATTATTAACCACCGCTTCTAACTACCGTTCCAAATCAATTAGTTTTTTTTTTTTTTGGTAAAATCAATTAGTTTGTTCAAATTAAAATATGATTTGCATTTAATTTTTGCTAGAGCACCGATCATTGAGTATGTTTGTTAAAGTGTTTTGACGGTTATTTTTTTAGAAACTTTATTTAACCCTTTTTAAATTTTCATCACATTTTTAATTACTTCCTAAATTTAAAAAAAAAACTCTTAATTTAGTGTAAATATTTTTTCAATTTTTTTTAATTACATCCCTCCGTTAGGATTTAACGGTAAATTAGAATGGAAGGGTGTCAAAATTTCTAAAACATTCAATTATTTTAAGGAAAAAAAAAATTAACCACAATGATTTAGGCATTGATCAAGATTTAACCATATTTTGAATCTTTGAGATTTTATATATATATATATATATATATATATATATATATATTATATTATATTAAAAATAAGTGGTATTTTAAAAATCCTAACATCCGACTCATCCGAGGCCCTTAATAATATCTATGCTAATATAATTTTATTATTATCAAGATCTAAAATAGAAATAAAAACATCATCTCAAGAAGCCCAACCAGAACTGCCATGAAGTCAGCCATTTTATAGTTGAATAACGTCCGTTAGAATAAAAAATACAATCATAAAATTAATGTAAAATATTACAGAACAAAATCAAATTAGACACGAAAATAAATCAGTATTTGAGATATCAGGCAAATAAGGAAAATATCAGAATATTTCAGAATATATTCTTACAATAATAAATTGTTCTAGATGAAACTTTACCACCAAAAGTTTCAAGATATTTAAGACAACTTTCATTAATTTAAAATAACCATTTGAACCACCGATTGCAGTTTTTAATTGATAAAAAATTGCTCCCACGCATTGTCTTGCCATGGCCCATGGGCATAATAAATAAATAAATAAATAATAATAATAATAACGATGATTTGGGTTATATATATATATATAATTGGTTTTTCCTTTTTAGGCATCAAGCATGCTGTTTTGTATTGTTTTCTTTCTTTCTTTCTTCTTCCTCTTTCTTTTTTTCAATTTTTTTTACTTCAGATATCAAGCGACATTCTTTTATAATTATTTTACTCGATAATGAAACTATTTTTCTATATTTAGTATTCAAATTAGTTATATTTAAGATTCAAACACAACATAATGTTATCATATTAATTAGGAGTACAGTGAAATGATGTTCACAGAATAGGAAAATCTAAAAAACCGTGAAGGAGAAAAAAACTGATTTTCTCTCTAGAGTCCCTCCCTTGTGAGCATGGTTTTCACTGGGATGGGGTGGTTTTACGCCTCACCTCCCGGTGGTGTTTTTCTCTTTGGCTCCTCGTGAGTTAAGGTGTTTTTTTTGTTTCCCTGGGTTAGTCCAATGGGGTTAGTTGTTTCTCCTAATCTCTAAAGTTGTGAAGCTTTGTTCCACCCGGCTAGATCCGATAGTGGCTGTTTTTCCCTAGCCTTTTTGGACTATGATGGCTTGTTTTCTGTTTTTTTGTTATTTCTTTCGTTTTGGCAGGAATTTTCATATCAAGATGTCTTTGTTGGAGGAGTGGTCGTGCGATTGTGTTGTCGGCGGAGAGTTTTTTTGGCCGGTTTTTTTTTTTCACTTTTTTTCTTTGATTTTGAAAGCCAGATACACTTCTCCGTCGCCTTGTGTCTACCACGCGCCCCCCCAGCCACGTTCCCGGCTTCTTCCGCCCCTGACGCTGCAAGATCCGATCGTTTCAGTCGTCGGTGATCGGCGTATGGCTCCCACGCGCCTGGACGCTCTCTGCTCTGTGGTGCACGTGAGGGCCACGCTCTGCCTTTTTCTGGCCGTTCTCGACAGCATCGGGTTTTACGGCGTCGGATCTCTGTCTGGGTGGTCCCGGAGACAGCGCGTGTCCTTCACGCGCCGCCGTTTGTTATGTCGACTCTTCCCCCACTAGCGGCAGTTTGATTTGGGCGTTTTTTGCATTTGTGTTTTGGTGTTTTTTCTTTTGTTTCTCCGATCTCGGCCTGTTGGTTCAAATTTTATGAGATTATTTGTTGGCAAAGTGCTAGATCTGCCATATTTCTTTAGAGAATGAGCGTTATTGTCAGAGAGGCTTAAGTGTAGTCATTGTAAAGTTTGTATTTCTGCTTATGCAGCTGTTTTATTAAGTCAGATCCTTCTGGCTTAGATAGTTGGGAGTCTTGTCCCTTACTTTTAAGTTGTAAGCCTATGGATTGTTTGCAGTATTAATGATAGCACATGCTATTTTGTTAAAAAAAAAAAAAAAAAAAAAATTAGGAGTACAGTGGAATACATGAAAATAAGGTAAATGAAGTTTAGAATTCATAATACAATATGAGAGACGATATGCTTCATGATAATAAATCTACAAATGATTTATGCTGGCCGTTATAGATAAACGCCACAATGTTTCATTGTTTTAGTAACTAATTATCGGCAGTTTTTTTTTCTTCTAAAACGTTAATAAAGTTCTGGCGTTGTAGATAAATGCCAACAATTTATCGGCATTGGTGACTATACATTGACTGGCGTAACATGTTTTAAGTAACTTTTTATGTTAGTCACTGGTATAAAACGGGTGTAAAGAGCTATTATTATAAAGTGTCGGCATCCATATCTTATTCCCCAGAACAATTAAGATATGGATGCCGACACTTAATAATAATATAATTGATAAGGAGCATAATATTGACCACACATTTTAAAGTAATGCGCATGCCCCACAAGGATAGATTTGGTCGACTAGGCTACCGCAAACACTATTTAACGAAAAGAATAAAGTCACACGATTTCTTTGAGATTTAGTAATATTCCAGGCTTATGGTGCCACTTCATCAGACACTAATTGGTCAATGGAGATGAAGTGGCCTGATTTTGATAGGTACAATAAGATTTTATGATACACTCACAGTTTGGTATGGTCCACCAGAAGAGCAGTGTGCTCGATCCCTCATAGCTTTCCTCTATGCTTATGCCTCAAGCCAGCTCATCTACCCAAGCTTGTCCTCGCCCATGCATTTGCTCCATTCATATTCCACAAGCTTCACACCAGCATAACATGAAGTTAAAATTGAAGAGACGATTCCTCTCTGTATATCTTTGAACTCCACTGCCAGCCTTACATCCCAACTGCCGTTTCCTCTGCAAATATCAAAAAGGAAATGTTATTCTGGTGTCAGTTTCAAATTATATAATGTATCATTGCTTTTGACTGCTTCACCTGTCATCCTCATCTGCATCACCAAGATTTTCCATCATGTTATCAAAGGTGAAGAGAAGGTCTTTAAGAATTTCAATTTCATTTTCCAAGTTTGCTTGTAGCTATAAAATGAAGAAAAAGTGAAAGAATCATATAAATCACATAATGAATCAAACCTCAAAGCATGAAATTAACTCAAGCATATCAATTTACTAAAAAGAAAGAAAGAGCAAATCGAGTAACAGAAAAAAAAAAATTACTAAGGTCTTGGTCCGTAGCATAGGACTCCGAGCTCTCCGTAGAGAGTCCAATAATGGCGATGGCAAGCCATAATGGAAAATATCGCGATTGTTTGAGTGCCAAGTAGCCCGCACCATGTGAGTGCTCCAGTTGGATGTGCATATACCCTCAGCACAATCATCCTGTGCAGCCCCAGTATCTGTAGTTGAACAAATATTGATACATCATCCAACTGAGTATTGGAAGAGTTTTTGCAAATTCAAAACAGAAGAATCTTGAAGACAAACAGGATTTTGTCCTGTAAAACAGGCAAACACGCACAGATATTTATTGATAGAAGTTAATATAGCAAGAAACTTACCCATTGGAATGATATCATATGGGTTGTCTCCTTGTGGTAAAAAGCCATAGAAGGTAACTAGATGAGAACTAGAGAAGTTCCCATAACTAAGAAAGCATTGTTCTCCTGCACTGCATGGTCTTGATAGGCAGAACTTCAAGGAATTTGTTGCAGAATCTATTTTGCCAAAGTGCGATATGTGTGGGTGTAACTGTAACAGGGAACAAATGAGATAAAGAGCAAGAAATATACCTCATTTGAGTGTTTGTCAATAACACAATTGAATAGTAAAATGACGCTTTCTTTATAATTAAACACACAATGGACCTCAACATAGTTATGGGAATTATTCAACATCTGAATCTTTTAGGCAGAAAATACGTGTGGCAAACAATTCTCACCATCATATTGAACAGAAGGTGGTAATTATAAGTGACAGTGTTGATTATCAGTCAGAAGCTTGACCAACAGGGATCAGTAAGATGATGAGCTTGGTCTAGGATTTATTATATATATGTCCATAATAAGTAATGCTTGGCATCCAACTTTGAGTAATTGAGGGTTTTTTTGAACTCAGTAGTCTATGCCACTATCACTAAAGCCCATGTTTTATCTTTAACCATGAAGACGGAAAATACAGGGGCAAAATGAGAAATAAAGGAGAAAAGGGAGAAAGGACTAACGTACCGAATGGTTAAGAAAGCCAGCAATAGGAATTAAGCATGTCTTTAGCTTTCCATCAGGGAACATTACTTTCATGCTATTTGAGTACCAGAGTTCACAAGCCCATAAGAATTGCTCCCATGTGTATAGTTCCCTTGGAAATGTATCAGGATGATCATCACACAGTGCAGGAAATAACTCATCATATTGATTACGCAAGTGCTGTGACAAAATAAAAGAAGAAAAAAAATGCGTCACCATTTTGAAAAAATATAAGATTTTTTCCATAATGTCTAAATTGTTTATGGAGGCATATGATGAAATCCTATCAGGACGAGATGAACTTTGGTTTCCTAACAATTAGAAACCTAATAAAAGAAATATGAGATAAAAGTGCTGTGACAAAATTCCATTTACCCACATGGAAAACCAGATCCCCTATTGTTTTTATTAATTCATCTCAAGCAGTACAGCTCTTTTCGAAGGCTCCACTAAGGAAAACTTGACAAAAGAAGTAGCTGCAATATATATTGTACATATTAATTGTTGTGAGCAGGAGAAGATAGACACTCAGTCTCAGAGAGTTCAATAACCTTCAAATTAATGGAAAGCAAATTCCTCGTTCTATCTAGAAGCTACTTTCCTCAAAGCAGGGCTGGTTTAACTGCATTTCATTGAACTAACATTATGCAAATGTTAGGTTTCCACAGCCAATTTACTATCACAAACCTAAATATTTATGCATGCAGGAATAGCAGCAGGGCAGGTAAGGGGTGGGTGCTCTACAACCCTATCACCTCCCAACTTCCAATAAGAATTACAAAAAATCTCTCCTCATCCTACCCCATACCCCAGCTGGGGCAACCCTGTGTTCTCCATGCCCATTTTAAAAAAAGATCCCAACCCTCTGTGCCTGGCCTCATCTATCTTTATTGGGTTGGGGTGACAGCATTGCATTTGGGCCCATTTTCTTGTTGTAGCTTCCTCAAATAAATAAGTTTTGAACAAACCAACTTCAGAGCAAGGTTATATATCCAACTTCATAAAACCCTGAAATAACAGACCCAGTGAAATCATAAAATGGGGAAATGCAGATTTGAGTTTCAGATTACTTTAAACAGAAATGGAAGTGGAAACAGTCCAATATTTAACCAAGGTGGGGAAGAGAAAAATAATGATGAAGTGAAAGCAAAGAAACCAAGCCTAAAGAATAATAAGGTAAAGACTCAGAGGATATGTGGGGTACAAGAGATCAAAAGGTGTTACACACACACACACACACACACAGAGGCTGTGTGTGTTTGTACATATGATGACATTTAAAAGATTGTGTAATAAACAAGGGCATATAATATGTGATTGGGTGGGGCGGAGATCCCTTATGCCTGTCTTTTTTTGTTTATCAGTAAATAAACTTTGAACTATAAAGTGCAATAAGGAGCAGAACCCTTGTACACCAATACCGATATATACAAGCGAAAGTACCCTATAAGAACCAAAACCAGATCAAGTTATAGATCTATTCCCTATCCTCGTATAAACCCAAATTCACACCATATAGAGAGGGCAGGGCAAGACAGGGTTCTGCTTAAACAGGCCAAATTTCCATTCCCAGATGCATGCACATTAATGAATCTGTTTCTGAGACACTTCTGTTCCATTAAAGTAACCAGAGCCTACTTCTTGAACAAATTAATCTATTAACACTTTATTCGAAAGCCTGATAACCTCTTTTGCTTGCATTATTTCTTCGAACAGCAAGCTCCCATCCAGAGACACAATTGCTTCAACTCCAAAGCTCAACCCTATTGCATAAAAATAAAAAATAAACAAACACATCCAGTTAAACCAAGATAAATCAGTGTTAGAACATAATTATTAACAAATAATTCTTCCATGCAAAATGTGCAAACTGAATTTTTCTGCCTTAAAATTACACCATTAACCCTTTTTTCAGATTACATACACAATATAGATTACACAAAAATAAATCTTTGAATAATTAAAAGAACAAAAAGGCAGATATATATAATTGGATCGACAGACTATGATTAAATCATCACTTACTTCTACCATAAATGAAGTGTTACGTACTAATTATGAATTCACACATCAAATTTCATGTTGATTAGACTGAAAGCAATATAAATTTCCATTGAAAATGCTTGAGAGGGACCAAAATACCATTTGGAATTTAAGCAATCATTGCCTCTTCCATGAACCCATTTAAACACATCATCCATAATGTCTCATAGATGATATCAGAATATCCCATCCAGACCTCATGCCAGACATTTTAGCAGAGATAACAGGGATCACAGAAGATTGAGCATTTGTCATTTCCAATTGAAATTTTTTGGTTTTCTTTGCCTGGTCATTTCAAGGCACAAAATTCCCTTACACTTCCAATGAGCAGAATCTGTGACAAGAACTGATCAATGAACACATCCATATCCAATACTCTCCTTTCTTGCATCAGATTATGCAACTTTCCAAACAAATTTTCCTAACACATTATTTTAGTGGCTCTACATACTCAAAGTTTGGTTATGAAGACAACATAAATGGCAATATAAGCATGGCTGAGAAATTGACATCATCCAAATAAAAGATATTAATGTTGAAAAAGAAGCAGATCATAATAGTTATAAATGTTGCAAACATGCCAATATAGGCAAACATGCCAAGGGGGCCTAGCCAAATGTATACACTGCCAAAATTTTCTCAAAATTCTTACTGACCAAAGTTTGTATTTAGAGTAATTTTATTTAGTAAACTGCTATACGACTATCATACAAAAATGATAATATAACTGTCATTTCTGTTGCTGTTACTGCATATGTGCATAGTACATTTGATGAAATAAGTCTTTGTTTTTTTTGCAATGTATCCAATTTTATTTGGCTATAAATCCAATGCAAACCCATATCTTGCACCTTCAAACGCTACAAAGAAATAAAGGAATAGGGATGAAGTCTCCGACTCTAAAAGAACAAGTTAAGAGTGTCAATTACCTTATGCTTATTCCACCCAAAGTACTTGATCGTTTTAATAAGATAACCAAATCAGCAAATTAATGGGTAAAATTTTCTTTTAAATTTCCCCCTTAACTGGGACTATAGGATAAAATGTAAGCCTTATATTTAACAGAAAAGTACCCATAGCTAAGATACTAGCAAAGCATAGAATTTCGCAGAAGTTTAAACACTTCTTACCCATTTCTGTATGCAAAAACTGGTACTAAATCATTGCATGAAGCTCCAGCTAAATCTAGGAAAAGATTAGAACCTAATGTGGGGATTAAAATAAATCTGACATTCCTAGAGGTTTAGGTATATAATTTCTGGTTCTTTTTTTTTATTTTTTTTATAAATTTTCAGTGATTGAAGCATTTCGAGTCAGTTTTACTCTTAATCATTCAAAATTAAAACTTTAACCATGTTAGAAACAAGTGAGTTTTACTTTGAATGACAGCCAAATGTATTGCACAATTTAACTTGAAACCACAAAGATGGGGTAAATTTGGGAGACATCTTAGATCCAAATTTTATCAAGATTAGAAAAGAATAGAATGGAATAAAATAACAAGAAACTAGAAAATAAGTTAAAAATAAAAACAACAAAATAAATGAGTAGCAGCTGTTATTTTACATCAAACTGAAACTCCAAAAATAAAAAATAATGTATTGATCATTGAACCATTTAGAATGGTAAGTGATGGAACCAGTTTTATGGTTACTAAGAAGTTATATCCTCTTGGATTTTATTTTCAACTTCATAGTACTATCTTACCTGCAATAGTTTATAGAATATTATAATGATTAAGGCAAGACATCAAACAGAGCCAATTAATTGCTAATTAACAAGTCGACGTTAATTTCTCAAACCTTAATGGGTAGTTTCAAAATTAGCATACTAAGAAAAGGTCATTCACAACCTATATACAAGATTGCAAACTTTTCTGACTTAGCATCAAGTTCTTGCTGATAGTTGAAACATTTAATCCTCAAAAGTAAACAAAATGTAGATTGCAAATAATATTTGCTACTTACACAAAATAACAAATTAGATATCATTGGCAAAAAATGTGAACACAACTATGTACCTGTATTGAATTTTTCTGGAAGCGTGTTAAAGTAAATCTTGAAATTTGAATTACAATTGTGCCTCTCCTTCATGCTCCACAACAATAACATTGTCTCTAAAGAGATACCATCAATCTTCTCTAGTATATGAAACTGTAATAAAAAGAAAAACAAGCATATCGTATTGACCCCACTTTTGTTCTTCTTAGTCTATGCAAATTCAAAATATTGGTTATGTAAGAATTCCCCATCTTGGAAAATGTAATTCACCAATTCAGTGTATGGAAAATGTTAAAGTATTAATTAAATAATTAAATTTACCATTTCTATCAACTTAAGCTTTTGGCACAAGTAGTGATTTTAACATGATATCAAAACCGAAGTCCTAAGTTCGAACCTTGACTTTACAGTGCATCCCGCATTTTTAATTAAAATAGTCCACATATTATCTTGTCCCACACATGAGGGGGAGTTTTAAATATTAATTAAATAATTAAATTTACATTTTTCTATCAGCTTAAGCTTTTAAGACAAGTGGTGATTTAATAGAAAACAAAACATTCATGTGTCTTGTTTACAAGAAAAAAATTTGAACCTATGATCCCACCCCACCACATATCACATGAGATGGAACATTATTGGGCTTCATTGGATTTTTTTTGGTTACATTGTGGTTTTATTATTTATATTTTTCAGACGGGTTGTATTATTTTAATTTGGACTTTATGTTGAGCTTGTTTGGCAAACCATCCTAAATCTCCTTCTATATCTTTTCACTTTTCCCAAAAAAATCAAATAAAAACATTCTAACTTTTTTACACTTTTTATATCACATCAATAATTTTTTATTATTATTTAAATAAAAAAACTCACTGCAAAACAATTTTTTTTCACTTTTCTATAAAATATTCTTAAATTTTATATCACATCAATCACTTTTTATTACTATTCAAACAAATATTCCACAACACAATTAGTTACCAAACAAGCTCGTTATTCAGCGGGCCATTAGCCCAAGTGCTATTAGGTCAGGGTTAGGGTTTAGCCCTTAGTCTATTTAAACCTAATTTTCTATTGTATTTGGTAGCTTTTGATGAATAATATTATTGACATGGTTTTGTTGTCTTCTCCCCCCTGATTTCTCCCCTCTCCTGAGCTTCTTCTTCTTCACTCTGGCTTATTTTCTCCCTCTTCTTGGCTTCTTCCCCTCTTTTCCTTCTCTCTCTGTTTACTCTCTTCTCAATTTTGTGTTTGAACATCATTGTACTAATCAACAAAGAAAGGCTTTTCCTTAGGTTTTATATACCAAATTTTGTTGGCTAACACCAACACCTATGTCATATTACATAAAGTTAGTTTTCCTAAACTAAATTAGATTTCTTAATTCTTCCTAGTGGTCAGTTTAGTTGCATTTCTTAATGGCTTCCTTTTGCCTCCACATAGCTCTGTCTAAGAAATATGGATGACTTTGGGCACAAGGACTTTTCTCTGCCTATTTTGGGGATGTAGATTTTAGGGTTTTAGAGAAAAGAACAATTGGAGAAGAAAATGGGTGGCTAGAATCACTGTTCTACCCTTACTATTGCAGTATATATAGGAACATTATAGACAAATATTACAATCATGCCATCAAACAAGGGGTAATGAGAAACTCAGACTGGTAAGGCTGGAAGAAATTGTTCTTACTAATCATCATCCACCTATTGTTTTCTATGTCTTGCAAGTTAAATAGAGATGTTTCATGTTCCCACCCGAAAGAAGGTTCATTTCAATTTTTTTCCTTCTATTTTCCCCAATGTTTCTTACAGAAGTTCTAACTTAAAAGCAGAGGCAAAACTTACACATGGTTGGAAGTATTTACGTAAGTTTGAAGCATACCATGTCAGATATGCGCACTAGCTCCTCAGAAATGACAATAGATACAGGGATCTCCAAAGCAATGTCTCCTACATTTAGATCTTCTCTTGCTATGGCTCCTCTGCCAGCCCCTTTGACATCTACATGACGAATGAAGCACGGGAAACAAATATATTAAATACTAGCTTTCCTTTCTTCCATACATCGCTTGGATATTTAAGGATAAACAATGCTCCCATCCCCCTGCACTTTCCACCCCCCCCCCCCCCCCTACCAAAACCAACAAAAAAAGAGCCACCCCAAAGAAAAAGGGGGAAATCATATAGACCACCAGAAAAGGAGAAAAATATCTACATGCCTGATAAGCATGAAAGTACAACAGCAGCAATTATAATTGTGAAGCCTTACAAGCTATCTGCAACCTTGTCCTCATGCCATTGCTTTCACCCCATTGTGACAAACATTCTTCTTTCTCACAGCTTTGAATTTCTAAAATTGTAGTCTTCACACTGTTCTTGTCCCCAAAGTCATGGATCATACCAATAATTGCTTCCCGTAATTCTTGCAGGGCATTCCTTTGCATGCACTTATCACTAGACAGTGGTATGTCAAGAAGCGAAAGGATTGAATTAAGAGCTTCCAGCTCATTCCTGGGGCTGTACAATTCCACTGGTGAACATTTATCACCCTCGCCAAAATAAAGTTCTACCTGCACCTCAATCGGCCCATAATATGATCACGAGTTACTCATCAATACAATTGAAGGGACCTCAGGCTAAACTGCCATTCATGCCCCAGTTTTGTGCCAAAAACATAACAGGAAGACACTGAAGCCAGGGGCGGATCCAGGGGGGTCATGCCCCCAAAAAATATGAAAAAACCTTCTATCCCTCCCTCCCTCAAAATGCGGAAAAAAAAAGTCTAAAGCTTTGTTTAAGATTCAAATCTGAGAAGAACCAACAATATCATGCCCTCGAAATCCTTACAACTAATTCTTTAGACAGCCAATCGGTTAACGATTTACATTTTTTCAAAGGATCGTGCTAACTTGGTCAGAACTCAAAATATTGCAGCACTAGCTATTTAGACAGACTACTAGGTTATTAGGAGAAGTGCTATAACAGACAAATTGAACTGGATTCAGTTTAATTAAAAAAAACAAAACAAAACAAATCCACTTCTTGTAAAGAAACCTAATAAAAATTTTAAATATAAATTAGTATGTGCTTATCAGATTAGATATATTTAAGTTAGTAATCAATAGTCTTACTGTGCATTATCATGGTAGGGAGGTCGCACTAATAACCTGTAAGATAAATGGTGTAGAAAAGGTGTTAACAAATGGTATGACATGTGTGACACTATATTTTTACTTGTCATACCGACTATATATATTGTACATATGTGTGTACATTACGCCAAAAACAAAAATTAGTTTTTTTAGTTTTAATTCTTTTTCTCCCATGAGGCAAATGGTTGAACCGGCCTGCCCTCAAGTCCCTCTGAGTGTCATATATCAAACAGATTTTGTATGGTAGCATTCTCCCAATGCCAAATGAAGGACCTAATGGAGACAATTAGTTTTTCTACTTTTTTTTTGGGGGGTTACTTACCTAATAACTATATGGTAATTGATTAGAAATGCTCAATCTTGTTGTCCATCTTAGCACATATTTGTCAAGTTCGATATATGCCTTCATTTGCATCTTAAATTGTGTTTATAATTTTTCTTTTAACTACTACATAGCAAACCACACAATATAAAAAGAATAAAAAATAGGGAAATTAAGTTATGATCATCTTGTGCTTTCACACTTTTTTTGAAATTGAGACCCCAGTTTCCAATTTAAATATTCATAAATCAAGACCTACGTCAGTTTTTCCGTCAAATAGTAACATAAATGATATGAAAATACAATTATGCCTTCGGATCAAAGATTCAAAAAAAAAAAAAAAAAACTTAACAAAAAAAAGTGGCTGGGCTGGGTGACAGCCAGTTCATGCGCGACTATGACCGTGACTGGGTGCAGCTTGGCTGTGCCTGGGTGGCAGCACCCAGTCAAGGCCACGTGCATGACTGGATGACGACCCAGCCACAGTCTTGATTTTATCAAATTGGAAACTAAGGTCTCAATGTCAAAAAGTGCGAAAGCACGAGGGGGTTGTGACATGATTTTCCTAAAAAATATTTAATCATCACAATATTAGTCCAACTCCCCCAAAGATAAAATTCTACCCTTGCCACTGATTGAAGCTACAAGTTTCAGAAAGTTATACCCAGGTGGCAAAGTATTTGCCTTTCCTATTGCTCAAACATGAAATAAGGTAATATCCCTCTGGCTTCCTTCCAAACATGTCCCTAGGGTGAAAAAAATTAAGTAGTTTAGAGAGCAGAATTAGAATTTACCTCATTTAATTGTATGATTCTTGCTATCTGAAGCATTACTTTCGAGGTAGTACTTATCCAATCGGGACATGAAGAACTCTTGAGAAAAATCTGTTCCCTGGGATTAAAACCCTTCTTTTGAAGTAATTTCTGCCAAACAGGTGTGACAAATAATCAGAATAATGGCAGCAACTTAACAGCTCAATTAAATTAGAAGTAATTTGGTTTCTTCAATAAGAACTAAATAGTATCAAAGTATAAGTGGAATCAACTGCAACATTAATGAAAATTAAGAACAGTATATAGATGCTAATATAAAATGAAGCAACACTGCCAGTATTTGAATTCCAAGTTTTCTTCCCTATACAGCTTAATCAACAAGAATCTGACACAATTATATATTGAACAATAAATGCAGCATCATTTCAATTTTAATTATTGGTCTGTATCAATTCCCTGCACTTCATTTTATAGAGGTCAGCAATAAAGAGTGACTGCCTCAAGTTATATACATCCTTCAATTAAATAATATTTCATCCTCACATTTCTGACTATTAATGTTTAAATAGGTACCTATGATTCAAGAAAATTTTGATGAAAAACAACAGAGAACTCAAAGATTCTCACTTTTGTGTCATTTCTCACCTTCTTTTTATCAAAATGAGGGTCATTTTCAGATAGCTCAAGAACTATTGCGCAGTCCTCATCAGTCTGTTTGGCCTTATCAGATGACGGTGGCTGCCGTGAACAAACATGTTGACCAATATTAACCAAGCCAGCAATATTAACCAGAAATAGGATTGCAGGATTTAACCAATCTTACTCATTTGACAACATAATAGACCAAGCCAGCAATATTAACCAAATAAAAATCAAATGGCGTAGGCTGTGATTGCAGAGCCTAAGTGGACTTCTCACATATTTAAGCGTGTGCACTCACACAAAGAGAACAAACTTTTAAACAGAAATTAGATGACTAGTAGTTTATACAACATGGCAGCATTCCAATATTTTTTCATACTACATTCTTCGATCCTGATAATAATTAACTTCAAAGTACTTAGTTATTAACATTCACGTACTACAAAAAGGGGGTTTAAAAGATACAATGGCAACAATGACCTAAGCATTTAGTATTAGTTTCAAATCTTGATATTACAAAAAACAAGAGCCAACACAAAAAAATTATGAAACTATAAAGAAGTTTCTTATTCTTCTCTGTTCCACTGTTCCCTTTTCCAAATGAAATGCAGTTGTCAAGACGAAAAATGATGCAATGCAAAGTGAAGCTGATGTATAGCAAGATCACAACACAATCTCACATATAATGAGAAAAATCCACCCCAAGAAACTGAAAAGGAAACACTTCGAAATGAGAAAAAGACCAATCAAGTATCGATTATGTTAGATATATACAATGATAACAGACCTAGAACCTAAAGAACTGTGTCAAGCTAATAAAGACTGAAAGGAATAATGTTATGCTTGGTAGCTGGGATAATAGGGCTACAAAAGAAAAGCGTATTCTTGTAAGGCGTTCAAATGGAAACTCCGATATTCGGAGTTGCAAAAGCTATGATTTTCCCTGACTTTCCTACAATTTCCCAGCAACCAAACAGAACATCAAAGAGCGACATGTTGGAATTGAGATTACAGTAACACAGAGAACTTAAAGAAAATCACAAAAGTAGATGAAACTAGAGTTTACTTTATCAACCTCCATTGAATCCCAAGTTGAAGCAGAGACACAGAGAGAGAGAGAGAGAGAGAGAGAGAATTTGAGCGGCAAGCGAGAGAGGGAAGGCTTTTGAGAGTTTTCAGCTGAGAGTCGAGTCTAGAGAGTCAGGGGTGAAAATGGGCCGGGCTTCCGCTCGACCAAGATCAGCCCAGGTCAGCCCATATATCTATCAAAATTGGTAGTTAATGAAAGAAAACATAAACAAATAAAAAATAAAGATTGCGGAATAATAAAATAGACAAATGAATTTTACGTGGTTCGGTCTATGACCTACATCCACAGGGTAAAGCTCTAAGGCTACATTATGCTCTTATTGCTTGAATAATTTACAATATAAATTATCCCTATTTATAGGGATATAGAGAGAATACAAAATAATATGTAAAGAGAATATAATCAAATCAGAATTGAATGTATTCAAATCTGATTTGATTATAATCAATTACAATTAATGAGGATTAAATCAAATCCTACAATATATGGAAAGTACCGTAATATACGGTATCAATATATTCTCTAACAGTTAAATCCTAACGAATTAGTACACGTGCGATGCACACAACTTCTTATATTCTAAAAAGTTTCACCTTTCACCGCTCAATAAATTCACCTGTTTCACTTTCAACAGTGAGAATAATTTATTTAGGCTCTAAAGCATAGAAGATGAGAGAAAAAGAGAGAGAAGCCCCTGAGAGGTTCTGTTCCATCGGGGGAGGAAGGTCTCCTATGACTCCCTCCTCCCAATGTTGTTTACCTCCTAGCCCTTAGGGTGATAGAGTGTTTTTTGGCCTTCCTTGGTGCTCCCAATGGAGACTAGATCTCTCTCAGCCATTAGGGGCTATGGTGTTTTTTGTCCCTCCGGTAGATCCGATGGTAGTTGATCACTTGACCCTCCCATAGCCTTTTTGGGCTATGGTGGCTGGTTCTTTCTGTGTTTTTGTTGTTCTTTCTTTCGTTTTGGCAGGATTGTTCAACTCAATATGTCTTCTTTGGGGGAGTGGTCGAGCTAATGTCTCGTCAACGAAGTGCTTTTTTTTTTTTTTTGCCAGTTTTCTCACCTTCTTTCTCTATTTTTGGAAGCTAGATCTACGTTTTTCCGCCGACTTCTACATGACACGCGCCCCCCAGCCGCGTTCTCCAGCGTCTTTCCCTCCTACCGCTGCAAGCACTGGTCGTGTCGGCTGTCGGTGATCGGCGCGTGGGCACGCGCCTGGGAGTTTTTTGTTCTTTGGTGCACGTGAAGGCCACGCTCCGCCTTTTTCAGGCCGTGCACGGTGGGCTCTACGGCGTCGAATCTTCGTCTGGGGGGTAATGCGCCGCCGTCCGGCAACTTTGGCCTCTTTCCCTCACTGCCGGCAGCTTGTTTTGGGTTTTTCTGTCTGTTTGTGTTTGTATTATTCTCTTGTTTCTCAGGTCACAGCCTGCTTGTGTTTGGATCAAATTTTATGGGAATATTTGTTGGCTAGTTGCTAGATCAGCCATCTTTCTTTAGAGAGTGAGCGTTACTGTAAGAGAGGCTCAATTATTATTCTTATAAAATTTGTATTTCTACTTAGACATCTGTTTTACTAAGTCAGATTCTTCTAGCTTAAAGAGTGGAGATCTTGTCCCTTACTTTCATGATGTAAGCCTCTGGGCTTTTTGCAGATTTAATGGTAGCATATGCTATTTGTTCAAAAAAAAAAAAAAAAACTAGTGAGAATAATTTCTACAGGCACATGGTATAATAATGTCCATAATATCCTTTAATGAGAAAAATGCACATCAAGGTAAAACACAAAAACTAATTAAAACGATATCACTAAATCTTTTGCTTCTCCCCTCAACATATCAACTCATTGACAAGAATCTCTAATCCTCCCATTTTAGAGAATCAGACGGCGCTATTGCCCTCTCCTCCACCGAACGCCACCTCCAAACAGGGATAGAGCCAGCATTTAAAATTTGGGGGGTCAAATTGGAAAAAAAAAAAAAAAAAATTAGTGATAAAATTTTAATTTTTGTTTTTTTGAATTTCCTTTTTTTAAGGATAAACCTTGGAGCTGGAGGGGGGGGGGGGGGGGAGGCCCCCCAAACTCCTTGGTAGCTCCACCTCTGCCTCCAAACAACCTTCGTTCCTCCATCAAAATAAAACTAAGGTGAAGAGTGTAAAGTTACACGTCCTTCCTTATTCTCTCTAATACGAATATCTTACTTTTGGATTTCTAAGAGCACTAGCAATAGCTTCTTTATAACTTCTTCACTTCTTTAAATATAAGAAAAAATCTTTAAAACAACCACAAAAATCACTTGCAACAGCTTCTCCAAACATTGATAATGCTACAGTGCTATCCTTTAGATTCCCTATATATTATTTTAATATAAAATATCTCTCTCTTCTCTCCTCTCTGCTCTCTCATCTTTTTTACTTTCATTAAGAATTGTATTGGAATTTTGTAAAAAATGTGAGGGTAAGTAGAGAACTTATATTTTGTAAAGAAATAATATTTTAATGATATAAGGAAAGATAAAGAAAGTTATTGTGAAATGTATTTAGATAAGAAAACAAAAAGTAATTTTGTTCCCTAAATATAAGGAAAATCGAAGGGAAGCTACTGCTAATGTTTTCAACAGGTAGAATGGTAACAGATTCATGACATTCTTCAAGTTTGACGTAAGTATAAGGGTGTGTTTGGTAAACCTTTTGGTAGTGATTTTTTTTTTAGTAATAAAAAGTGTTTGATGTGATAGAAAGTAGAAAGAAGTTTTAAATTTTTTGTAAGGAAAGTTTAAGTCGATGGATCTTTAGTGGTTTCATTTCTATGAACTGTTTGCTGTCATGTTTAGGAAAGCTATTGTTGGCTTGTATTTTTAATGGCAATGGGAGAATTAGAATTAAATTTTAATTGTTTTGATTTTCTTATTTCTCCTCCGTTCATTTCAATTTTCTTATCTTGTGGTTGAGTGCATACACTTAGTTAATTGTATTATTGCCTTTGAATTGTAAAAAGCATAGTTTGGCCAAGGCTCAAGAGTTCACGAATTTCATTTAGGGATCTATGACAATTGAGTAGTACGCCGTAAAGTTTATATAAGAGTCGCATTTCACCCTTATTTAGTGACAGAAGAACGGTAGGTTCAAAAATTCAAGAAAAGACTATACTGAGGAGCTTGGTGTTAATTTAAACACATAAATATCATGCTATACTAATATGCGCAGCGGAAAATAAAAGCACAGGATTCAGGCTTACTGATAAGTCTTGAATTATTCGATTCAAGACCCCTTAATTTGCATTTGTTAGACCTAGTTTGTGTTGTATATATAACATTTTGTTGTAGTTTTGTGTTATGTCTTATTTTCAGGTCTTAGTTGAAATCTAGTTCAAAACGCTTGAATTAAACCTGAAAATACATCAAGGGCAATTTGGTCATTTTCAGAGTTCGAGGTTTATCCTAAAAAGATGAAAAATCGTCCAAGGCATTTCGATCGATCGATCGATTATTTGTTCAGCCAATAATTCGATCGATTAACTTTCAGTCGACCCAACGATCGACTTCGCATCTTCCAGAAGGTCCAGATATTTCCAAATCTTTGTGCGATTCAAATCAAAAGTTGAGTTCTATGGACATAAATGGACGGCGACCAGCTCTGAATACTTGGCTAGAATTAACTCTTGTAGTCTTTTTGTAAATCCAATTTCCTATATATATGGAATTAGAATTTAGGTTTATGCATGCATCTTTTGGAGGCTTCGATTTTCTCAGGTGTATCTTAGTTAATTTTAGTGCTTTTCATTTTCTTTTGTAATCCGAATTCTCTTAGATTAATATAGTGTTCTTAGTTTATTTAAATCTTGTTTTCTTTACTGTATTCCTTTGATTTCATGCTTAGATTAGTTTACTTCATGTCTAGCTAAACCCTTTATTAGAGTTTTGATCAAATCTTTTCCAAAAGCCATGGAGTGTTATTGATGTTCTTGAGTTTTTCTTGATATGTTTGATGATTGTGTAAGGGTAGATGATTTCAAAACTCATGCTAAAAAGTTTTGTCTTCAATATTCCAATCCATTTATTCATGAAAAAGAGTTATACTTGTCCATGAGTTTTCTTGATTTCTTGAATAAAACCAACATTTTTTAGAGAGAACGATGTCTTTTGCAATTGTTCTATTTGACATGATATGTGTTTACTTATTAGAGTTACCTTATAGAGTATGCCAGGGAGCACCGGTCATTTTATACATTTGGTAGTGTAAAACGTCTTTCCATTGTAGTTTAATATTTTCATGGAATAGATCAGTGTGAAACTAAGATGCCTTATCATTATGGCCTAACTAGGGTGTTCATGTACTGTGTATGCTTATTAGGATGTTTTATAGAGTAGTAAGTTAATGAGCATTAATCACCCCACACTTTTTGTAGTGTAAATGTTTTTCAATTATAGACTAATCTTTACGTGAAGTTGTTTAATGTGAAACTAGGTGCTTTATGATCACGTCTTAACGAAAATGTTTTCATGTCGAGGTCGTTGTAATGGTTGACGCCCATTACGCACTCATATCATACATGTTAGAAAGATCCATATAGACTTTAAGCATTCCATTGGTTAAGGATTTGATAAGATCATTACCCTAAGTTTTCTTTTAAGTTTGTTTCATTTTCTGCTTTTCTTCACTTTACTCGTTGTACCTTCAATTCTACAACCTTTAATTTGTTTTTATTTTTAAGTTAAGTTAAATACGCTCTTTAACTATCCCGTTACGCAAAACAACCCATCAATCATTGTGGTTCGATAACCCTTAATATAGTACAATTGATTCGTACTATTGCGAAGTGGTTCAATATATAAATTTAAAATCCACGTACGTAGTTGTCTAGACTAAGCGTACCACTTACATCTAGTCATCTTTGCTCAAACGTTTCTACGAAGATTTAAATAACAAAAAAATATTATTTGAGGGATCTTCTAACATATGTCTTACTGTATTGCTATACTGATGATGTACACAGGCTGTATATTTATAGGCTAGGTCAGGGACCCTCAAATATGGTAAACACCGTATTGTTCATCTCATCAAGGAAACAATATTATTAATTGATTTTAAAAATTACCATAACCGTAATATCGTATATTATATTTATCAATTAAAATATAATAAATACCGTATATGTGGCATATAGGTCATATATGGAAATAATATCTTACATTCTCCCACTTGGCCTTTATAACACATGACCTTATGGTATCAAGTTCTTTAGTTTGGCCAATCACTTATGAAATCCTCCCACTTGGACGATAAATGTTTCATATGAATCATGACAGTAAAACCATTTATAAAGTAGGTCACCTCTTCCATGTATCACAATGTAAAATATTCCTTACATGAATACTTTATGGATAGTTAAGCATTATGGATGAACTTCCTATAAGTTATTTGGGTCCAACTTTATTTATCCTCATGAATAAAATAACAAATGTGCACAAAATCTTTATTATAATAACTTCATGTATATAGACCAAAAAGAGACAAACTGAGCAAAAAATGAATTAATGAGTTTCATATACTCCGCATGACTTTATATTTTCTTTACTGGTAAACTTTTAGTCATGGGATCTGCAATCATTAATTCAATACTCATATGCTCAATAGATTTTTTATGTCTCTTAATGTTATCTCTTGTACTGAGATACTTGATGTCGATTTACTTCTGCTTTTACTCTTTATTCTTATAAAAGATAACTATAGTAGAATTACTGCAGAGTATCTTTATGGTCTAACTGTGTAATGAATTCATAGCATGCAAGAAATTTAGCTTTCTTGGTAGTCTTAACAATTATAGTCTGCTTACTAGATCTCCAGGATATATCCCTTAATAAGAAAATTAATCATGAAGTAGACCTTCTACTATTTACATAATCAGAAAATTCAAAACTGAATAACAACCACCTCCAAATGGTAAGTGTATCTTTAGGTTAAATTGTACTTCTTGGTTCCTTGCGTATACCCCAAGACTTTATTGACCCAGTATTCTTACTATCAGTTCAATGGTTAAGTTTAGTGCAAGCCTATGCTTGCATTAGGTTGCATAATGCAAATGCTTACAAAATTTTTTTCATCTGCCATTGTTCCAATACATTTTGGGAAAATAATTTGTATTGAATTTGTCCATCTTAGTTGCTTCTAAAGGTGTAAAATCTTTCTAAACTTTTTCAATGTACGCCTTCCGAGACAATGTTAATGTTCTTTATGCCTCTGTGAATCTCTTTAAAAGACATAAGAGGTTTCACCCAAATCTTTCATTACGAAGTTTGTAAAATGAACTTCATGTAGCAAACCTAAATCTCTACTTGCAAAATAATATCTACATAAAGGTCTAGAAATATTACTTTACTCCCATTAACCTTAAGGTATATATACTAATTAACAAGATTTTTCAATAAACAATAAAGTTATTACCTTGTAAAAAATATACCACCGATGAGAGATGTGTCAAAGCCCATAAATAGAATTATTTAATTTGCAAGCATTCTGACTGTTATTTATAAAACTTTTTGGTTGCTTCATATAAACCTCTTACTTAAGATTCTCATTCAGGAAAGTTGTTCTCACATCCATTTGATGTAGCTATAGGTCAAAATGAGCTACTAATGTTATGATTATCTTAATGAACCATTCTCAGGCACTGGAGAGAATGTTTCATAATAATCAATAATATATTCCTTATGAGTAAAACCATTGGCTATGAGTTTAGCTTAACTTTTTAACCATGAATTTATCTCTTACTTCTGGCATTTAACTACAATGTGGAGTTATCTCCACTCATAGCATGTGAAAACAATTTTAGATCATCTTTATGTTCAACTTCAACATCAGACTCTGGAAAGTATACAACATAATCATTAAGAATTGTTGATCTCCTTATTTTATAGGATTTTCTTAATTCTACTTATTCTGCATTTTGCAAAGTCTAAGTAGATTCAAACTGAATCTATTTTTCATAAGTTGACAATTCTAAAATCGATTGTAGCTCAGAGTAATCAATTTGACTTTCCATAAGTACAATCAAACATCATTTATATAAAAGAGCCTCAGTCAATTCTAGTACTTCCTCTAAGTAAAACCTTTGAGAATAAGCATTCCCACTAGGTTCAACATCTTTTAGAAATTCTACAATCAATAGCTCTAGAGTTATATGAAGGATAATAAAACCTAAAACCCCTTAGAGTTTACTGGATAGCATATAAAAGATCCGCTAGTTGTCCTTGAATCTAATTCCCTTAAGCGAGGATTGTAAATCCCATCTTTAGCAAGGCAACTCATATATGTAAATAATTTAAACTTAGCTTCCATCTATAAAAGGTGTCTTACGTACAACCTTAAATGGAATCCTGTTTAACATATACATAACGGTCTTTAAGGCTTTACTCTATAAGGGTAATAGAATATTAGTATTACTAATCAATTCTATTTTTGTGTGTACCAACCATAATACTCTTTGCCTATATCAGATCTTGTGATCTTTATATTGTTTTTCTTATTATTCCTTATAAGTATTGAAAGCATTCAATACCTCAGACTTATCATTTAAAAGATAGAGATACATAAACCTTATATGATCATCACTAAAAGAGATAAAAATATCTCTGACCATTTAGGCAATGAGTATGAAAAGGTCAACACATTTCAATGTACATGATCTCAAGAATCTCAAAAGTCTCTTCCGCACCTTTAGTAGTTTTGTTGGTATGCTTTCTCTTATGCAGTCCACACAAGTACCAAAATCAGTAAATTATTATTTACCAACTTTTATTTTATGTATGGAGATATATTTCAATCTCCAAAGCCATAACAAGAGCATTTTTAAATTCAGAAAGACTCTACTTTACGTCAACATTAGTATGCAGAAATAAATAAATAATTTTGTTTCAAAAGTTGAGATATAGGTCAATTTTAAATAGACTTTAAATTGACTCTTAACCAAATTCCACCCAAAATAAGAAAAAATTTCAAGTTTAAAATTGAAATTTTTTAACTAACTAAAATAGAAAATAAATTTCGAAAAGATTACGGAATATAAAACTTTTTTAGGTCAAAATTATAACTGAATTTTAAAATTAACCTATAGATCCTAATAGCTTCCAATTATAAAAACACGTGTTATTTATTTTAAGAAAATTCTGCATTTGCGTTGACAATGTGGATTGTTAAACCATAATTAATTCACAACATATTTAAAATGAGTCACTAAAAGAGATTCACAACAACATACTAGATATATGAGATGATTTTTATTTCAAGTCATTTCTCATACTTTATGTAATATTTCTTTATATGCTCTCAGTTTTTCTTATTACAGGAGAAATAAGTATCTTGATTGCCATAGTATTTTTTGACACCTTATTCTCATGCTTTAACTCTTGGATATGATTACATTTATCAATCATTCCTTAACATGAATAATCATGTGAACACTTTATGGATTTTCTCATCTTCTTGAACACGCATAGTTAAAAGTTCATTTACTAACCATTTATCATTATGTGTGTTCCAAGATAAAATATTATACTTAGAAGAGAGAATTCAAAAATGAAAATAGACCAATAATTACTCAAAAATTCTCAACATTTTGGGACTTAAGCTAAGCTATAATGCTTTAGAAACTGCAAAAGGTTTGTCTTTAAAGTTTTTTTATTAGAGTACAGGCCAAAGCTTTATTTGAACTTACTAAATGTACATAAACAACATTTATAAAATCTTTGGACCTAAACCATTCAGGAATAAATCTCTGATGCTTTTGGTGACATGAGATTTCATGAACATATATAACTTTGATGATTAAATCACTCCCACCATTCATGCTTAATAATCTCATATGACAAATTTAATTCCGTGGAAGTAAGTGGTTTGTTTACATGACGCGCCAAATTTCTAAAACCCCAAGTGGAAAAAACATATTAATCATTTTCCAGTTAGAAAAATTATTACCATAAAGTATTGGAACATAAAACTACCAAAAGTAGAGTAATAGGAATAGCTGCAATGACCAAGAAAATAAACAAAAGCATACTTTAATGCTATGAAGTAACTTTATTTTAAATTAGCCAATGCCAATTTAATAGTAAACTTCAACCTACCTATGGGCAAATGTTGGATCACACATGAAATTTACTCTTTATAAATAAGACTAAAAGTAAATTTAAATATTAATAAATAAAATTCCCCATATTTGTGGGCAATCGAGAGAAATTTTACTTTTAATACTAAATTTGTTATCTTATTTTAATTAAGTCGTAAAAAAATAATAAAATAAAATTCCTTGTGGGGATAAGTAATTAAATTTATGAATTAATTACAACACGATGTTAATTTTTCTATATGAAGTTCATGTATATAATTTTTATGCAATTATTATAAAATTAAGATGTTGTGGCTCTCCCAAAATCTTAATAATCATACTGCAATTCATAAACATCTAATAACTTTTTTTATGAGGTTCATGGATGTAATCATAATGTAATTATCATTAAAAAATGGGATGTTGTGGTACTCCCAAAATTATCATGATAATTACGTGTATGTAATCATAATGCAATTATCATTCAAAAATTGGGATGCTTTGGCTTTCCCAAAATTATCATAATAATTGTGACTTTATTAACATCTAATAACTTTATAGATGTGCACAAAATGACCAAAGAATAAAACAAACCAATATGTAAATGGGGTGAACGGTGTTCTCCAAGCTACAACCCAATGAGTTTCCAGGAAAGTGAGGAGGGTCATATGGACACTCTTAAATCATAAGACTTTCTTTGCCATAATTTTACCAGATATTGTATTCTTGGATAGTAACGTAAACACACACACCAGCATATATGATATTGTTAATTATTCTTAGGTATAAGCATTAAGTAATTTATATTTAAATAATATAAATTAAACAATTAAATATATTTCCAAGTTCATGTATTAAGGAAACAATAATTTTAATACACAACACTGTAAATAATAAAGAAAGTAAAACCTTAATATGAAATCATAAAACTAGGCATAACTTAATGGTTTAAAGCTTGTCACTTAATGGACTCAAAGGTCTAAAGTTCAAATCCTTGCATAAGTCCAATTTTTCCTTATTTTCACAAAGTGAGAATGGGCTACTGTACTGGGCAATTTGGTCAGCTCACTTAATCGGTATAGAGCTGGCCCAAATCGGGTCAGCCCACTTAAATTGGCTTTTTTAAAAAATTAAAAAAAAAAAAGGCTAAGTCAAAACTTCTTATTGGGCTAGCCCATTCAGGTCAGCCCACTTTAATGACCCAAAACTACATGGGTTTTAAAAAACCCTACTCGAAAATATAACCATTGACCCGGAATCCTTTATGGGTATGAAGCCATACCCGTATCCCAACCCGATCTGACCCGAAAATATTTGCTTATGCGCTGCCTTCCTTCTTCTTCCTCAATTCTCCGGCAACCATATTACCCTAGCCAGAACGTTGTGCGGCGGCCAAGAGAGGCCGCCGTTCGGCGATCAATGTCAATCCACAAGGGTCGCCATTCACCCAAACAGCAGTAGCCCGAAAAGGGTTGCCGCTAATGTTGCAGAGCGGGAAGAGGCCACAGGGCGTGGCCTCTCCTTGTGTGGCGATGACGCCGTCGTGTCCAGCGGCCTCTTTGGATGGCGTCGGTCCTGAGGAGATCGGCCGGTTGTCAGAGTTGACAGTGTGAATTTCCCGGCAGTGGGTTCATATGGGCAAAACGGTTAAAAAAGAAATCCAAACAATAAAGGTTTCAAACCTTTAATTTAACATTATGCATTTGATGATTCTGTATCCTCCCTTATGCAGTGATAAGTCACTGCTGATCCCTCAGCATTTGTGCATGGCAATTCAAAATAGACAGAGTATATCACAATACAAAAGCCATAATATTGCAATATTCCATAAACTAATGTACATAAACAATATTGCAAAAACAATTTGTAACAAAAATCTGTATGTGAACCATAACTATATACACTGAGAATCAACATACCTTAATGCTGAGCAAAATAGCATAAAGGTGGCTTTGATACCACATGTTAATTTAAACAACATAAATATCATGCTATACTAACATGCGCAGCGAAAAATAAAAGCACAGGATTCATGCTTACTTCTAGCCATCTTTGTTCAAGCGTTTCCACAAAGATCTTAAGAACAAAAACTATTATTTGAGGGATCTTTTAACCTATGCCTTACTGTATTGCCGTACTAATGGTGTACACAAACTGTATATTTATATGGTAGGTTAGGGACCCTCAAATATGGTAAACATTGTATTGTTCTTCACATCAAGAAAATAATATTATTAATTGATTTTAAAATCAATTAAATGATTCCATTATGGTAATTTAAATTAATAGAAACCATAACCTTAATACTGTATATTATATTTATTAATTAAAATATAATAAATATCGTATATCTGGCCATATATGGAGATAATATCTTACACCTGGATCACATGGGAGGGTGGAAGTTTTTACTAAACTTATTAAGATATGAGATTTATCTTTTTGAGGTATCGTTCATCTCCATTTTGGTGGTGTGGTGAAAAAACTCCACCAAATTGAGACTAGTTCAACTTCGATTCCCATCGTTATTCAATGAGACTTTGAATAAACATGAGATTTTATCTTTATTTTGTTTTGTTATTCCTTTGTCCTGTGTTAGGATGAGAGGAGGGAAAAGACAAAGCTCACCCCTTCTTCCCCATAGCACACGCAGGAAGCACTAGTAAGGTAGTAGGTTTGAGTAGGACTGAGCATGGGGCGGGGGGGGGGGGGATGCCCATTTTTTGGCACCGCCCCGCACCCCTGCGGGTTGCGAAAATCGCACCCGCAAACCGCACAAAATGGGGAGAACCCGTACGGTGCGGGGTGATGCGGGGCGGGGGTGCGGGTTATGCGGGGATATGCGGGTTTAATACCTAGATCTAGAAAAATGATAAACCAAACCAAAGCTAAATTTTCTTAGGAACCAAACAAGAAAATCAAATCCAAACAATACCGAATTCAAACAAAATCAGATTCAAACAGGAAAATCACAAACAAATCACAACAACCAGACTCAAACAAATCACGAAAAAGGGATGAGAGGCCATTGACCTCAGGATCGGCGACTCGGCGAGGCCTCTTGAAGCGAACGTCGACGATCTTCCCACCGTTCCCGGTCTCCTCGCCAACCCTGACGTTCCCACCGTTCATGACGTTCCCATAGAACTGGTGACTCGGCAAGGCCTATCGACTTCCATATTTCCATTGGAGCAGACGCAGCACGACGGAAATCGTGAAGAAGAAGAAGAAGAAGAAGAAGAGGGGAAGGGTGCGGCGCTAGGGATTAGGAAGAAAAGAAAATAAAAAATGGGAAAGGGGGGGGGGGGCGCTTTTTTTTTTTTTTTTTAACTGTGCGGGGCGGGTCCCCGGGGTTTTTTAAAACCCCAACCGCAACCCGCACCGCACCGCACGGGTATATCAATTTTTGACCCGCACCCGCAAAAAATCACCTAAAACCCGAGATTTTAGGGGCGGGGGATGCGGGTATTTGATCAGCCCTAGGTTTGAGAGCTTCTCTCACTTAACAAAAAAAAAAAGAAGAAAAAAATTTACAAATGAGGGTTTTTGCCACTCGTAACTCTAGTAGAACTAAGAAAATGAGAAGAGCTCAGAATGCTTCCATAGGAGTGAGAAGCGGCCCATCTAGCACCAATGTGTGCAGATAAATTGGCACATCTAGAAGACTTCAAAGCTGTCCATACTGGGATGGACAGCAGAAGATTTTGAATATCAGAAATCACTGGCGCAGATAGGGGTGTACAAGCAGATGTGGACACGATTATTTGTAATATCCGTAGTCGCATTCAAAAAATTCAGATATCGTTTTAAGATATCCACATTTGCATCATATTTTTACTAAGTGCATCCGTGCATTTATTGCGGATATTAAATGCGGTTATCATCTGCTATCCGCATATTAGATAATAAACTTATTTTAGTCTTTTAGGCTTCTTTGATTCTCTATTATAGTCTATTTTAAATGATTTTAAAAATGATTTAAATATTGATCTCATTGGTACCTGAGTTTTAAGTGTTTTTAAATTTAGTACCTTAGTTTTGTTTTGTATTATAAGTGGTACCTGAATTAGGAATAGAAACTCATTTGGTACATTTGTTGGATTTTTCGACCAAATTTTAACGGCTCGCCACATGTCAACAGCTGAGGTTGACATGTGGCATTATATTATATATATATATATATATATATATATAAATCTTTAAAAAATAATTAAAATTAAAAATTTTACAAAAAAAAATTGAAAAGAAAAGTAAAAAAAAAAAAAGTAGCCACGGCCACCCCCATTTTGGCCAAGAGGGTGGTTGAAGGTCGGGCCACCCCAATGGGCAAACCCTCAAATTTTTTTGATGGGTTTTGGCCCTTAGGGGTGGCCGAACACCAATCCATGGGGTGGTTCAGCCACCCCTATTCTTTTTTTTTTTTTTCTTTTTTTAATTATTTTTTTAAAGATTTTTATTTTTTATTGTTTTTTATATAGTGCCATATGTCAACCTCAACGGTTGACACGTGGCGAGCCATTAAAATTTGGACGAAAAATCTAACAGAGGTACCAAATGAGTTTTTACCCCTAATTCAGGTACCACCTATGATACAAAATAAAACTGAGGTACTAAATTTAAAAACACTTAAAACTTAAGTACCAATAAGGTATTTATTAATCCTTTTTTTTTTTCAGCCTTAATATTTTGAAAATATATTGATTTCACTTGCTTTTTTTTTCGTTTTGCTCAAGTGTTACACGAGAAAGCAACACAACCAATCAAACCAATGTAAACATAACATATACCTAATCCAAAACGACGTCATTTTGGTATTAAACACCAAAATGACATAATTTATTAAATAATATACAAAATATATATTATATATAAAGAGTATTCGCATATCATAAAATCACTATTCATATCCGGAGATGCGAATAATGGTTTTTTTCCAACCTCATCTACATGTGCGGAAAGTACTACATAGTTGCAAATAGCAAAAAACGAATGCAGACAGATATTAACCACTCACATATACACCACTAATCCAGAGGCCCACTTAGAAAAAAGATGAACATCCTTAGTAGCTAGCAATAATAGTCAAAAGAGAATCACCTTGTTAAATTAAAGAGGGGGCAACCAAAAGAAACAGCAAAGCTGCCAAAAAGAGAGAGGCTTTAAGCTTTTAATGGTGATTGGAAATTGTTCAAATGGAACTCATTCTTGAAGTTCAGAAAGTTATGTTTGAGACAGCACTTGAATAATTAAGCTTTTTAACGGGGATTAGTCACAAGGAATAATGCGCTTGAAGCAGCATAATTCGAATCAGGTTATCAACGGGAGTACAACAAATTAATAGTTGCATTTGAACTCGTATTCGTACAAGATCGACCTTCAAACGCATGCATGGAATTCAAGCGGAGGCTAGGTTTTTTTTTTTTTTTTTTTTTTAATTTGTTTAATTTTTATTATATTTTATTTCCTTATTTTCAAGGATTGATTAATATTTGTTTTCTTCTTATTTTAGGAGAATATATAGGGTACTCTTGGCTCTTGGGACTATAAATATGTTATCTTTTGGCAAAGTCGCTTTTATCATTAATTATTTCAATAAAATTATCACTTCATTTTTTTTTTCCTCTCCTTTTTACAGATTCAACGAAGTCCAGAAAGAAGAACATCTTCTTCTCTCTCCTTTTAATTTGCCTTCCACTACCTCAGTTTATACTCACTAATATACTTACTCATGTCTAATGATCCACTTATTGGCCTCTTCTTCCAAAATTAAAATTAAAATATATTATTTGATAAAATAGTTTACTATGAATGTTAACTTTTCCTTAAATTTATCATGAGAATTCTTTTTTTTTTTTTTTGAAAAACCAATATGAGAATTCTTGCTAAAACCTAAGACATATATATATATATATATATATATCCCACATCTTGGGAGTTTGGAAGGGCATGTTTGGGCGATAATTATTTTTCAAATACTGTTTTTTAGAATTCAAATTAGATCTACTAAGATTTTATTCAACTTTTTTTAATTTTTTCTTGAGTTTTCTAAAACATCGAAACATAATTTTAAAAAACAAATTCTCTAGGTATATATTCTCGATTTTAAATATTTTTCAAAAAATTCGTGCACTCAAACGAGCCCGAAAGAACCCAAGGGAAGGTACAGATGCTCCAAGATATGCTTGGAATCACAGAACAACTTATATATATGCTAAAAAAATTTGGCTCATCCGTTTGGCTAATTGATTGGTCTAAGAATCTTCCAGTCTTTGACAGCTTCATAACATTTATATATGGACATCACTCCTCCTCCTCCTGTATAACTTTTGACCATGAAAATAATTAATGGTCAATTTTCGATAAGAAATGATCGAGTATCATATTCTTGTTTCTTGGTAGCCGAACATGCAAATAGCCAAAATGATGTATGAAAATTATATGCCATGGACGTGGGTCTTAATAGACCATCAACCTCGGCGTGTAATAAAGACTAGAAAATAACATTTTCTTCCATTATCGATCTCACTACTACTTGGCATTTTCAATCCAACATTAGATTCTTTTCTACTTCTTTCTTTTAATAATGGCTAATCGAATGATTGACCGGATAGGAGTTATGTTGGAGATTAATTTTTTTTTTTTTTTTATTATTATTTTCACTTTTTATCCTTTTAAAGTTGACGTCAGGAACGGAGGGAGGAGGGGGCTGGCAGGGTTTAGCTTATTTGGCCCCCCCTCCCAATTTCCTAAAAAAAAAATTTCTTAGGTGGAAAAAAAATCTAAGAAATTAAAAAATATAAGGTAAAAATAAAAATTTAGTTTATTTGGCCCCTACTAAAAAAAATTATTTTGGCCATTGGCCCCTACCCATAAGAACTTCTGGCTCCGTCCCTGGTTGACGTGACTTTTAAAATGATCGATCACCATTGGATTAAAATTCAATAGTGATAACTCTCAAATCAAATGATAATTTTAAAAGTCGCATCAATTTGGGAAGATAAAAAGATGATCCTTAGCATTATGTGTAATACTATATACCCTCCTCTTTTTATCCTACAAAGTTGATGTGGCTTTTAAAATTATTATTTGATCAAAATTCAATATTGGTTCATCACAAATCTAATGGTGATATTTTAAAAGTCACATAAACTTTGAGAGTATAAAAGAATTATATATATATATATATATATATATATATATATATATATATATATATAGCATTACTCGAATTGATAGTATCAAGTCAGCTAATTAGGAATATCCATTTGGGTTTGTGATTTAAAAATGTAACTTTTAAAAACGCAGTTAAACATTTGGTAAAATTGTAATTTTCCCTTTAAAATGACACTTTTCTTTTTTAAAGAGAAAAAAGCATCCCATAGTATGTAATTTGAAAACGTGAATTTTTCTATGTTTTCAAATCACAATGTTTTTAAAAACATACTCCCAAATGATACATTTTTTGAAATTCGGTTTAAAATCGCATTATTTGTCTACGAATTAAATCGCAATGTCAAACACACTGATCTTAACATATATATATATATATAACGATGTGGTATATAACATTACTCTCTCATGCATATTAAAACATAATATCACACTAAACTGTTTTGGTCATATATATTAATCATTCTAAAAATATATCTGGGTGGGCTTTAATTAATTTTCCTGGACTTCATGATATATATATATGCTTTTCCAATAATTTCTTCACTCGTTGAAGCAAACAATGGCTTGAATTTGTATATACTTTTTGTATGGTTCAAAGATGGAAGCAATTAAAGATAAAATTAAGATCGATTGGATTCTCATTTGACAGTTTGGTGAAAAAGAATGGCGACAAATTAAAATATTATCGAAAGATTTATATTTGAGGCTTCGCCAGTTGTAATGGATTTAGTAACATGGTGTAAGATCCTCAAGTAAGATTATTGTGTCTTTAGGACTAATTGTTGAGCACGCTATTTATTGTTTGTGGGACATGTTAAATGCCTCAGTGGGGAACCGTCGGAATAAAAAACTTTTTTTTTATTTGATCTTCTAAATGACTGCAATCTTTGTTGCTTAGTATGGATTGTGATTTGTGGGATCTTATATATAATAAATAAATTTATTTTTACTTTTGATCTGTTTGTGCATGTATCTCTCCTTGGACTAATTATAACTTACGTACCTTTGATTCACAAAAAAAAATAAAAAATACTTCAATTCCCCAAACAATTAAGATGTCAATACAAGTCCAGCTGTTTCAATCTCACCTTATCCGCTTAACACCTATGAGCATCTTTATAAGCCACTTACTCTATGTGAACTATTCATCTCTTCCCAATATAGAACCGGGGTATTACAGAGTGTCCCATCACCACGAGACCTCTCTGGTGAATCGTTAAATGTTGAAACTCCAACCGACGGACAGCCCTTTAGGGAATCGATTGATTGATGGACCCCCAACCGACTGATGGTCCTCTAAGAGCTTCATGAACTGACTCCTCGATAGACGTATAACATGAAGGTTGTATATGGAAAAGTATTCCTTCATTAAAGGTCTTGCCTATTTGTACTTAGCACTATAGAAGGAAGAATTGACTCTGTAAGGAATGGACTTACGTAGGCGGTAGGTATATCCGGAAGAAACGACATTCGCGCGAATTTGCCACCTTCAATATTGAACCCTTCCATACCTACTTGCCTTACCTATGGCAATCCTACAAAGAATGTGGCAAACCCTAGGAAAAGGTAAGCGGTCTTTTACCCTCTCATTCTCTCTCTTGCTTTCTATTCTTCTTGAATTATCATTATGACATAAGCATCGGAATGTCCTTTGCTAATATTCTTCGACGAGTCAGCCGTGTTTGTTTATGCTTTGCAAATATTCATACTGAATTACTGAGATACGGTCAACTGTACGTATAACAGTCATCGGGATGTTTGAAATTTTTTATTCCAGAAAGACACTAGAAGGAACTCTAGCATTCCTCTTAATCTAATATTTAAACATGAATAACTCCCTTATCCAACATGCTCTAGGCAGCTAGCTAGTGCTCACAAAATCAGAATTTTAATTTCAAGACACATTATTCTTTGCTCATATATATTTAGGAGTTAAACTTATATCATATTTTAGACAACATTATATTTACAAAGTTGTGGTTTTGTGCAATAACTTCATATATATATTCATTTAGTAGATAAAGAATTAATAATTTGACCATAATGGATCATTTTTCCAAATGATAAAAAAATATTTTAATATTGATAAACATTTTTTTAACTCAACTATATATAGTTATTTTTTGGGTGAAGCTTGAATATGGTTGTTACATTAGTAATACTTACAAAGATAATGTACACGAATTAAATGGAATTTGTAATTCTCATGAATTTTGCAAGATTAACAACCAAATTTTTATGAATTCTTAAAAAATGACTTCCAGATTAAATTGAAGTTATGTTTAATTGTTTTTATTTAATTCAGACACTACTAACTTTATGCCCATAGCCTTTTGAACAAGAATCAATAATAGAGAGAGTACGTCCACATTTTCCACATGGCCTTTAGGGGGCCGGTTCTGCCAATGGAATCAATTTTGACAAGCAAACTGCTTCTTTTATAAAATGCAAATATTTGAGACTTTTCAAACCTAATTATTAATATTAAAGAAAATATTATAATTGAACTGAAAAGTTACGTAAACCCAATGCCAAAAAAAAGAAAAAAAGAAGAAAAAGAAAAAAAAAGAGGGTATATTGTACTCCTTAATAATTCTCCCAAGTCCCAAGAATTAAAGTTTTTTTCTTTCTTATTCTTGGTATAACTAGAGTCTAGAACTTCAAAAGTTGTAAATGGAATCAAAACAACCTATAAAATATTTTGTTAATGCATTGTTTTTTGTGAAGATTGGCATTTTTTTTTTTTTTTTTTTTGTTATTGTCCATATATTTAGCCATTAGTTGTCACACATGAGAAGACATGTTAAAGTGTCCCACATCGCTAAGATTTTCTTTACGTAAGTATTTTATAAGTCATGATGTCCATGCATAATTTCTTAATTTCTCTTTTGAGAGTGTTAATGTGCATATGGACTTTTCACACACTTGTTCTAAAAGCTTAAGTTGATAGAAATAAATAAATTTAATCATTTAATCAATATTTTAACACTCTCATTCACATGTGGGCTTAAACTCCATTTTAATAGATGAAATATTTAATTGAAATGTGAGGTAAATGAAGGATATTGACATGTTCTGACACCATGTTAAATTATCACTTATTTCAAAACCTTAAGCTGATAAGAAGAGATAAATTTAATCATTAATCAATTACTTTAAAAATAAAATGGCCAACAACTTTGATTTTTACTTAATGATTAGGATACCCATTACCCAAAGTTATTGAACAATGAAGTGAGAGGTACGTACTCTGATTAATTCTCAGTAAATTAACACTAAAACAATATTATGCTTACTAAATCTTTTAGTTAGTTTACTAATAAACAAAAATATTTAAAAAGTTATATTATAACGTAGTTATAGTGAGTGTTTAGAAGCTAGCTAGGAGCAAGTGCAAAAAAATGTCATGTAAACGTACTTTAATGGGTTGGTACGTTTCATCGTAGCTTTTTAACTGAACGTACAGCTACGTTTTTTTTTTTTTTCTTTAAAAAAAGGAAAAAAAAAACATTTTCTTTCTCTTAAAATCATGTGTACCACATATGCTTCGGGTGACATCATAGAAAAACATAACATCATGATATTCATATAAATAATTACGGCATGTGATAACGTTCAAACACTTGCTTACCTCTTAGCTGCAAGCAGGTCTCTAACTCTAGTATGAAGTCTAAACATACTTAATTAATTAACATAGTAATGATGTTTTATCCATTGACTTCGGTTTAACTATTCTCTAAGGTTGAGACGTTAAATAAAAAATAAAAAAGTACACATATTTATTTCAAATTACCATTCAATTATCAATGTTTCTCCTAAACTATTACAATTGTGTGAATACCCTTCTTCAAACTATAAAAAAAAAAAATCAATTTCTCCCTTAATACCAATAAAAAGACAAAAATGTCCTTATAAATGTTTTTAAAAAAACTAACGAAAAAATTAAAAAAGGAAAAAGAATGATTTTTTTTTTTTTAAAAAAAATAAAACGAAAAAATAACTGAAATTTTTTTTAAAAAAAAACTAGTTTTCAATTTTTTTTGTTTATTTTTCTTGTATAACTTTTTGTTTTTCTTTTTTTTTTAAAAAAAAATTAATAATTTTATGAAGGATATTTTTGTCATTAAGAAAAACATTGGATATATTTTTTTTGGTAGTTTAAGAGGGACATTGATACAATTGGTAATTTAAAAGGGATATTGACAATGATGTAGTAGTTTGAGGGGTTATATATATATATATATATTATTATTTTTAATTAAAAAAAAAATTATGAAAAGTAGGTACAATTCATGGCAGCCGTGATCTTGCTCTTTTTATGCCCAAACCCGAAAGAGAGAGAAAAGAAAAGAAATAAATAAAAGTGCACACAAAAAGAAGAGTAAAAGAGTCGATCTTCCTTTTCATACCCCTAAAGCAATGCATCATGTTTTCCATGTAAAAATGAAAAAGAAAAAAAAAAAAAGATTAAAAGGTTGTTGTTAGTCATTGTCACCACCACGTCCGTCCATATCTAACCGAGCCTTGACAACCCATTGCCTTTCCATTCCAACTCAAATATCAAAATCAGCAGCAAAATGTCAACATTTTCTCATTAGAACTAAGAAGTGTAGACTTTCCAGCTGCTTTTGCAGCTCTAAAATCCTTCTTTTTCCCAACACTAAAATCTCGGGCATCTTCTGTTGTTTCACCTTTTTCATGCGTCTTATTCCTACATGCCTATCCCCTACTACAGTCTTCTCCCAGAACCGCATCAATTCAAGAGAGGAGAGAAAGTTCAAACCAAAGAAAGAAAAAAAGTTTTCAACACCCCCCCCCCCCACCCATATAACCCCACCCATATAACTTACCCCTCTCCGATTATTACCTCGACGGGTATCGTTTTCTGTTGAAAATATGTTTTGGCGCATGGTTCGTACGAAAAACGAGCGACAACAAAAAAACCGATGATTTCGAATGGCCTGGCAAGTTAAAAAAAAAAGAAATTCAAACTTAAAAAATGGTCGAACCGAAAATATTATTTGCAGACCCACCCAGAATTATTAGAAGTATTTTTATTATTAAAAATATTTTTGAAGAGAAAGTTGTTCCAATTAATAATTTGAAGGAACATTCCCGGTTCGAAACTCCCAACATGTTCCATCAAAATACAGATTTGCCCATGTGCTTCCCAGGTTGTCACAAAAAGCCCAGCTAGCTAGCAATGTAATAATGCTATAACCACCACAATGATCGGTGTAATGTAACACAAAAGGAAGTCCCCAATCCCCATGATATGCCCAACCTGTCCAACCCACCACATGCAAATCAATAGGCTTATTTATGGACCACACTGTTCATTATTCCAACTAAAAACACAAATATTATATATATTTATATTTATATAAAACATGTTTAAATTGGATGCCAAGTTTTTCCCTCCCCACCAAAATCATTTCAAGCTCTAAACTTTCTGGCTTCTGCACCGTAAATAACACAAAAGAAAAAAGAAAAAAAGAAAAAAAGAAAAAAAGAAAAAAGAAAAAAGAAAAAGAAAAAAAACCCTTCATTTCTCTAACGTAACATCATCTTTCTCATCATTTCCTTTTCCTTCCTTACAACTCTCCTCCTGAAACTCACAGCCTTCCTTAGGGCTCTCCAAGGCCCTCTTCTCCTGCTCCTCCTCTTCCACGTCATCGGCATTCTTCTCCCTCAGCCCGACATTCTTCGCACGCCTCACCTTCAACGCCTCCAACAACTCCCTCACCGCCTTCTCCTTATCCGTCCGGTTCTTGATCAAGACCTCGCTGACATCCGCCGGCGTCATCTCCGCCTTCTCAACAACGTCCTCCAACTCCTTCAGCATCACGCCGTCCAAATCACCCTCTTCCATCCCCAAGTAATTCTTCAGCAGTATCTTCAATGACGGGAACGAACAGTAGCTCATGTATATGTGCATATCCATCCTCCCGCTCCTCAGCAATGCCGGGTCGAGCTTCTCAATGTGGTTCGTGGTGAACACGAAAATCCTCTCGCTCCCGCAGCACGACCATAACCCGTCCGTAAAATTCAACAACCCGGAAAGCGTTATCGTGTTGTTCCCGCCGGCGCCATCCTCACCGGAGACACACCCACCACCTCGCATTTCACCCACATCGTAGTAACTACTCCTGGCGGTGGAATTAGTACCATTAGTATTGTTCTTCCTGCTGGTCAAACTCAGAGAACAATCAATGTCCTCAATGACAATTATGGACTTGGAGCTCGTCTTCATCAGCAGCTTCCTCAGCTCCGAGTTTGTATGCACCTCCGTCAGCTCCAAGTCGTATATATCATAACCGAGATAGTTGCCATGGCGGCAATCATGCTTGATTTCCCGGTCCCCGGGGCCCATATAGCAGGTACCCTCTTTTCCAGGCCCGGCCGGTCTTCTGGTAGAATCCTTGACCGTTGGCGAAATCCACGAGATCCTTCAGGATCTCCCCCTTCTTTGCCGGGTCCATGGCTAAGGTCTCAAATGTGCTTGGATGCTTAAACGGTACAGACTCCCATGGATGTCCCCTGGAGTCCAACGATCCGCCTCTTGAGTTCGTGTACAGAAGACGGTCTTGGTTCTTTCTCCTCATTTCGTTGGCCTTTTCCATTATGTAGTCCAAATACGAATCGAGAATCAGCTTCTTGTCGCGCTTCTTGATTCGGAGAGTGAAGCCTCGCTTTTCTTCCGGCAAAGGGCGCCACGAGAAAGTCTGAGATTGCCTCTGGGTGACGACGTGTTCCCAGATGACGGTGACGCCGTTGTAGGTGTCGACGATGCAGTCATTGTTGGAGAGGCCGAAGGTGATGGCGCTGGAGTTGAGCGCGCGGGTGAGGCTGAGGCGGCTGCCGGTGATGGAGACGGAGGAGCTGAGATAGAGCTGCACGGCGTTGTAGAGCTCGTTGGTGTTGACGCCGTCGATCTCGGTGATGTCGAAGTAGCAGTAGGAGGAGAACCAGTTGGAGATCCGGTTTAAGAGCTTGAAAGCTGCGAACCGGAGCTCCGGTGGGAAGACTACTTGGAGGAGCGTTTGGCAGAAGGCCAAAACTCCCAGAAGGGAGGCCAAAGAGGTCCAATACTCCTTCATTTTCTTGCCTCTTTGTTTCTTTTGGTATTGAGAGAGATGGGTCTTGCTCAATTTATAGAGAATGTGAAATTAGTGGGTTTTGGAATTCTTCAGGGAAACTTGTGGACAGAGCAGAGAGAGAGAGAGGGGGGGGGCATAAAGCATAGGGGGGAGGGGAAAGCTTAAAAAGGGGGAAAGAGGGAAAAAAAACAAAAAGGGTTTTTGGAGTTTTGAGTTGCGAAGAGATGAGAGTGCAAAAGATGGGGCCTATCTGGTTTTAGCTGGAGCTTTATTTCCTGTTTACTATTATGGAGGATTTGAATAAGTCGGTTGCAGCTGCTGGAAAGGAAGGACAGGGGGAGAGAGTGAAATGAGAGAGAGAGATGTTGAAGATCTTTATAGAAAGGGACAAGGAAAAAAGAGGGATTCGATCACTGCAGTCCAGTCCAAAGAAGAGAATCAGGTTGAGTGAAAATATATACAAAAACGACAGCGTCAAGAATGGGGAGAACTGAGAAGGAGAAGGGTGACAGGGATTTGTCATTGTGAAATTAATTTAGCAGCTGCAGGTTTTTTAAAATCGAAGAAAATCATTTTTACCAAAACAAAAGACAAAGAGAAATAGCAGAGGAGAAAGCAAAAACAGAAGGAATATTAATTAGCCAAAGCATAGATGGAAGCTATCGTGGCCCCCTCCATCCCCATTCGTCTTTGTCTTTTGGGTTATTGTCAGAAGTATGTTTCTGAACATTTCCAAGTTTTCCTTCCTTCTCAGTTCTCAAAATTGAAGATATATATGTCCATCTTCTCTTCTCTTGTCTTCTCTTGTGTTGGTAATTGCAACAGTATCGCCCAGTTGCGTGCTTCAGTTTAGAATATCTTACAACACTCAGAATGCTGCTATACTAATCTACTAATCTACTAATCTACTAATATCTATATCTATATATACACACACACACACGTGCTTTAGTTTAGAAAATCTTACAACACTCAGAATGCTGTTATACTAATCTACTAATATATATCTATTAATAAAGCTTTTTGAATGGAATTATTTGCTTTTTTAGTTGTAAACTTAAATATAAAAATAATTTGGTAAGTATTTTGTGATTTGAAATTGTTTTACTTTTTTCTGTTCTTTTTTTGTTAAAAAGTGAAAAAAAAAATAAAAATTAATAAAGGTCTTAAAAGGTGTTGTCACTCTTTCGGTCTTTCATTTAATTTGGAGAATTGACCTCTTTTGTTGGATGCCAAATATATATATATATTATATATATATATATATATCCTAAAAAGTGTTACTAAATCAGTCCACTCTTTCGGTAGTAAGAAATGTATGGTTTTTTTTTTTTTTTTTTTTTTTTTTTTTTTTGTGCCTATATTTGTATAAGGGATGTGCAAATTTACCATTGAATGTGTGATATTACATGTGAGTTTCATAGTTTTAATTTTAACTTTCCGTTGGAATTTTTTATTAAATCTTATCAAAATTCTCAAAATACCCGTATTTATAAAAAAATTATAAAAATTTTCTAAGATTCATGTATGAGTATTTTTACAAATTCCGTTAAATTCTGACAAACAACTAAATTCTATCAATTTTTTTTTCCTAAAAAACTAAGTGATATTTTAAAAATTTTGACAGGATTTAACGAAAAATTGTAATGGAGTGTTGAAATTGAAAAAAAATTGAAAGATGAATACTCTAAATTGACATTTTTAAAAGTTGGGGTACCTTTTTGTAAAAGTGATAAAAATCAGGGGTTATAAATAAAATTATCCCTTAAATTTATTTAAACAAATGTGTTTCATACGATCTCTCTAATCTGCCATTTTAAATTGTAAATTCCTGAAGATCTCAATCCTATCTTAAGCCGTAGCTCTTACTAGTATCAAGATCCAACTCTCATCGGATATATGGTGTTGGAATAAAAATTTACGGCAACCGACCGAATTGCTAGTAATTTTTGTAAGTAATGTGAGAAAATTAATATGAAACTTATTTATGACAGAATAATTTAAAAATTTATTTGAACAAATAAATTTTATATATCCTCTCTTACTTTATCGCTAGAATTAATTGCTATAGTGATTGTAAATGTCAATAGAATGTGCTGACCCCAATGTAGAACAGTAGAAGTAGAACCCATCAATGTAGAGCTTTATAAAGGGGCAGACCATTTTATTGCCTTATAAATAGTTTATAAAGGGGCAGGTATTTGTGATAATGATTAATAAAGAGGTACAACCACTGCAGCATTGAATAGATGCTATTGAGCTCCAAAAAAAAAAAAAAAAAAAAAAAAAAAAAAAAAGAAAAGAAAAGAAAAAAAGATGCTATTGCCAAAAGTACAAAAAGAGATGGTAGATAATAAGCATGCTAATTGCTAGACCACTTGCTCTCTAATTAAATAAGGGGTCAGAGGTATTAGCTTTACTATTTAGTATTTAAGATCAGATTTGGGCAGGCAGTCCACCCGTGCATTATCAATAACTCCACTTTGACTTAAATATATTAAAATTGTTTTTGTATGGTTGTTATCTTGAACTTTCTTCAATCGGAAATGCCACGTGTATTTTCTACAAGTACCTATTTTTAAGTATATATTTTTTGACATAACAATAAAAAAATTTATTTATTTAAAATTTAACAATAACTTTTATTTTCACGTTAGGAGTGAGAATTAATGAATAAATTCTTCAACTGGGTGAAGAGCCGAAGCCATGATTAACTCGGCCTATTTGGATCACAGCTTAATTAATTGTGCATCGTTTTTTTAAAAAAAAAGAGTAATTATATATATATATATAATTAGATGAAAAGTTAAATAAATAAATAAAATGTAGGTGATGAGAAGGATGAGAATCAATCTCTATCTCTCGTCGGCTTTCACGTTTTGTTTGGTTCTCTTTTAAATTGTGGGCTTGTTTTGTTTGGTTCTCTGAAGTGAGATTGACTATTGAGAGAGAAATGGCTCAAAAAGGCTCTTTCTCCCAAGCCCTTTATATATATATATTTACTGTTTGGTATATATATACATAACTTTTTATTATTATTATTTATTTTATTAATAAAGAAATTAAACCATTATATTAATATTTAGAATAAATTTTCAAGTATAAAGAGAGAGAGAGAATCGGAATCCTTTAACGCTCTGACTCTTCACCTGCATGTTCAAAAACTCAATCCGCACGTAAAAGCAACCTCTCTCTCTCTCTCTCTCTCTCTGTGTGGTATGGCCGTACACATTAATATATATATATATAGCAATAATATCTGAGACGATCTACCGTACAACTCTGTGGGCAGGTAAACCAAAACAAAACAATGGTCACGATAAAAACTGTGTCATGGGGTTGCAGGCTACTTGGTCAAGTTGGTCCTTGGCTGCTGCAAATATGCAGTGGCATGGTGAAAAACAACAAGTTTTTGTTTTTCTAATTATTAATAAATAAATAAAAAATTAATAATGCATATTTTTTTTCGACCTACCTTTTTCACTTTTTTCATGCATGCAAATACTTCAAATATTCACATCATTGGAGAGAGAGAGAGAGAGAGAGAGAGAGAGATTTCTGTGTATGAGTACACAGGCTAGATACAGAGTAGAGTAGTAAAGCATATCTGACAAGTCAATAATTTTTCCAAGAATTCTTCATCATCATCATCAATGTGTCAGCGTTAAAAGAAACTTTTTTTTTTTTTTCTTTTAAAGAAAGAAAAAACAAAACTAGGAAACATACAAGAATGATAGAAAGTCTTATCAACTGCACCAAGAAAAAGAACTAGATAAAAGAAAAATGGTGGGAATACGGTCGGAATAAATTCTAATTGCACATGATGAATTTGTCACATTATAGACACATAAATTTGTCATTCTATTAACTTTACTAGATGTTTAGCTAATCGTTAATGAAATATGGAATATATAACAGAAATAGTAGAAGTAATTCTTTAACCTTAAATAATGGCGGGCAATTAAAGGTAATAGTGACTTAAAGAAGGCACCATTTTATACATCACTTTATTTTCCTTTATTTTTATTCTTTTTTCATATAAATATTAACACCCACAAAAATCACTGCCCAATTTCCTAAATGAAGGTAGTTAATAGATTTTTTATTTTTTTTAAAGATCAGAATTAAGTTCCTATATGCTAAATTCCAGCTCTCTATGAATTTCTTTCTTTTGTCATTATCGACTTTTAGTTGTCCCAAGTACCAAACGTTGCTCAAATCTCCGCGTATGAATTGATGCCATCAAGCACAGATTGCCAAACCCAACTAACAAAATTTTGTCGGTGGTTTGTTTTTATCACCAAATGGCTTAAGTAGAGAGTTTGTTTGGCTTTTTAGTATTTGGCCTATTTCCATGATCAAAACAGAGTTGCTAACTTTTTAAACATCTAACTATTTTGGTGGTAAAAGTTAAGATTTGGAATTGCAAGTTTCTGAACCGGCATCGGCTAGCTCGCCAGCAAGTTTTGTTCTGACACAATTTGTTTCGGTGAAATCTCCATAGCCTACCCAAGAGGACCGTCAGCCAGACGTTATGACGGGCTCAATGGGCTACAAGGGACTTCAATTATCCTACTATAGAGCTTCGTCAGCTAGGCGTCTTGGAGAGGCGGTATACAGGGGACGGGAAACCATCCCTTTGCAGGCCCTTTTTCATAAAAAAAAAAATAAAAAAATCAAATATAATCAAAAAGTGTTATTTGATAACATATCAAATAACACTTTATGATTATATTTGATTTTTTTTATCAAAAAGAGCCCGTTGGGAGACGGTTTTTGGTTCCCCAAAAATCATTTACCGGCATCTTGACGCATTTGTTAAAAAGCTGAAAATATTATAGAAACTTCTCGTGATTTACGAGTACTTTGAATTCGGGAATTCCTTCATAAAGATTGATATTCTGATGATTTTCATAGAAAAATTTGTTTAATCTTCACAGAATGATCTTCAACCCGTTGTTAAATGTTGTAGAATATATATTGAGGTAGTAATTCCTTTGCTTTCAGAGTAATCATATTGGGAGAAAATCTCGATCTATTTCTTTTTCAGAGTAACCATAATTTTCTTATTTTCATTCCAACCCATGCCAGCTTGTTGATTAGAGAAAAGATTTTGAAACGTGCTTTCTGATTTGTACAATATATGCGCTTTCCAAACACCATTGAGTTCTTCATACATTTCTTTGAAAATTCCAAAATTAATATACAAATCTTTAATCTTAGAATAGTCCAGATTAGACAATGTCTCAGAATTTTCCATCATTTCCACATTGAAGAAGCTTGTAAAGCATCTTCGAAAGGCCTCTTGGAAATTCAATTCTTTTGAGCATGACAATTGTTTATTTCTTTTCTTCCAATTTGAATAGATTCCTCTCGTTAGAATCCTTTAAATACTACATATACTTTGTCATTCACCCTTCTTGTTTGGCGGTCTTCATAATGTTTTTTGCTAAGAAAATTTGCAATTAATATTTTTTTTAGTGTTTTTAATAATAATTAATTGATGGGAAAAATAAGATGGAACCCCAGTACTTTACTTGATTTTAACTTCTAGACCCCAAGTTTTTGTTTTTTGTTTTTTTTTTTTTTTTTTTTTATAAGTACATCAAAACTATTACAATTAAAACTTAAAACAACAAAAACAAGAGGGCTTGAGCAACCCAAATTGAAAACTATGAATGAAAGTACGCGGAGGTAATGCTTCCGAAGATGCGGGCCCATTGGCTCGAGGCACTGATGCCACAAAGCCGGGGTCACCAGTAAAGGTGATATCACAAGTGTATTGAGTCACAAGGACCCAAACACAATTACAGGGGTAAACTGGGGGGGAGGGATACAACAAATAAGCCCAAAACAACAAAAAAATAAAAACACAAACAGTAACAGCAGAAGTCCGGTAGGAGGAGGAGCAGTGGGAGCCAGCAGCCGTGACGGCGAGTGAGGTACACGCGCCGCCCAGGGGAGACCTCTCAGCAACAGGAAACGCCGGTTTCGTCCGGAACTACCGATGGCCGAAGTGGTGGGAGGCTGTGGGAGCAAACAGGGTGGTCACGCGCCGGCCAGAGCGAAAAACGCTCTGGAGCGTGCAAGCCACGCGCTGGGGAGGAGGCGGCGGTGGAAGAACTGGAGACCATCGGTGGAAGCCGGGGACGCGGGAGAACCCGTTGGTGAGGAGCGTGTCGTGTAAAAATCGAAGGAGGAGAGTAGATCTAGATTCGTAACCTAAAACTGTTCCAAAATTTACAAAGAACACGGTGAAGGGCGGAGGGAAAAACCAGAGACAGATGCTGTGTGGTGACCAACCAGAAAGCGTAGAAAAACCTGAAAGGATAGAGGGGTAGATAGAGATTTCGCCTTATCTCCAGTGGCTTAAAACATCGAAAAGGATAGAAGGATAGATGGAGCTTATGCCTTATCTCTAGTGGCTTAAAACACCTTAAAAAAGGAAGACGGATGACGGAAGGTGAGAAGGGTGGATGGGTGGCAGGAAGGATGAAGAGATGAGGTATGGAACAGTGATGGGTGAGCGGGAGAGAAGCACAAAGCTTCCCTCCCATGGAGACTTCCCCAAGTTCTAATTTTACAAATCTAAGACTGAGTTTGAAATCATTTTAAATGCGAGACTTTCATCCATTTTACCGTCAAATAAATAACACAATAAAATGAAATAATGCCTATTCAATATATATATATATATATATATATATATATATATATATATATATATAACTAAGACTAGGTCATGACCCAGCCACGTTGGTGATTGGGTACGACCTAGCTTCGATCATGGCTGGGTTACTCAACCACCATAGCTAGACGCAGCCAACCATAGGACAGTGGGTGGATATGACCCACTAGCCACGGTTGACTCTCACCTAACCACAACCATGGCTGGGCATCATGTCTTTATGCTGTCACCCAGCCTTACATGATTTAGTTACCCCACAACAGTGGCTGGGTCAAGCCACAATGGCTAGGTAGGTACCCAGCAACATGACCCAGTCTCCTTTTTTTTTCTTCATTGCTTGTTTTCTTTTTTAATATAAAAATACATAATATTCTTTTGTTATTTTTCTGATGAAAGTCACGTATCTAAAAGAATAAATGTTACATACCACACAAATATCTCAAAGTATCAAACTAGGCTAACATGACAAGGTGTAGGTTTCATTGAATATATACATAACAAAGGCTCATCCATCCAAGGACTACTTCACCCTGCCACCTCAACATAATGGAATACTTCTAAGTTAATTGTGTAATATTTAACATTACTCTTATCTGTTGAGGTTTGAAGTAGGTAATGCGACAATAACAAGAGAACCTATGGCAGTTGAGTATCTATGTCATCAAATGAAGCATTCTCTAATTAAAATTCACTCAACTTCTCAACTCCACAATGAATAAAACCATATTCCCTGACAAATTCGACTTTTTTCTTTTCAAAAATACTAAGTTGAAATAACTAATAATGACACTATTAAGCTGAAAACTAACAACCATTTTCCAAATTGTAACTACTCTTCACTAAAGGACAAGTGTAAATACTGTTTTATCTTCTTATCAATATACATATCAGATTGAACCTGACCCCCTCAATCTCCACTTTTAGAAGCATGACAGTGTAGGATAAAGCACCATGTAGACTGTTTCATACAACTAGTATATAGGCAGAATTGTCTCCAAACGTATAAGCACAGACATCAAAAAATACAGTAACATGAGACGAAAAATTGATCATTACATGAAATTTCTATGTAACAGAAAGTGCTTTATGATGCTCGTTGGAATCTCTATAATGGGCACTGCTGATGTATTAATCTAATCAATGGCAATTATGAGAAAACCAACAGATACATACATGAGAAAAACAGGATAGAGTGCGAGGGCTTTTCTCCTTGGGTTGACTGCTGAACTCATGAAAGGATATGCCGCCCAGGAGCTCCACGCCAGCGTCACACATACCACAATCACCTTCAATATCACATTGTCCTTCAACATACAGATTATGGCTCCAACGTCCAGAGGGAACAAGCAGTAACCCAGCAAGCTCAGACTTTGGAAGAAGATTATATGTCCACCCTAACATGGCAAATGCAAGAACCTCAGCCAAAGTCCACTTCTTACTATGTATGAAAACTTTTTTTGAGTATGCAGACTTTTGCATCTCCAAAATTCAATCTAACAGCATCTGGGTATTTCCATAATCTTGTGTATGCACAATTGCAGACTAGATTTCAAGAGTTGTTGTCTAACAAGATGGAAACTGATACCCAGACAGAAAGTTATGTGAAGCATGTATGAGAGAGAGGGAATTACCAGCAGCAGTACATTCAAGGTCAGAATCACAGCACCAGCAGCAAGTAGCGCAAATGCAACAGCAAAAACCTCAGACTGGAGATTATAGAAAAAATGACGATAATGAGCATATAGACGCAAAGAGAAATATAAGTGAAAATAGATAACATGAAAATACTTTGAATGAAAAAAAAAAATGCCTCTTAATAGATATAGATACATAATTTGTCATTCACTTTCTTCATCTTCATTGAATATTACGGTTGATTAAAGTAGCATTGCAACTGAAAATGCAAATTGATGAGGCAGAGAGGTATTTAGATTATTAAATTCATGACAAAAATACAGGCTCCATATGCTAATCAAATGGAAGGAACCCAGATGATACATAGCCACTAAAAGTAGGAGTTGCTTATAGTTAAATTCCATGTAATCCAAAATATTCATTCCACTTCAGAAACCATAGCTGGAAAAATAAACCAAGCCATTTTTTTGTTAAAAAAAAAATCTAGGAGAGATGTATTCAGTGGAAAAAGGCAACAAAAGAAACAAAACCAAACACCAATCCAAAAGATACAAGGAACACGGTGGAAGGGGGATAAAACCAATATCATTTGCTGTTGGGAAGAGGAAAACCTAGTGAAAACAGGAAAGGGGTGAAGATAAATCCTGTGCAAAGCTGGCTCGGTGTTCTGAGAAAGAAATCTCAGATTTATTGGGGTATGGGTGTGGGTGGTAGGGTGTTTTGGGAGAGGCAGTAGCGTATGGGGATGAGGGAACGGACGGGAGGGAAGCGAGAAGCTCCCCTCCCATGGAGGGATCACCAGTAGCGAAAGAAGGCCAAGATACTTCTAGAGAGAGGGGAGAGCGTCTCTCACTAGATGTTTTTTTTATTTTAGCACAATTTTCTTGGAAAAAGGCAACCTTGGTACCAGCACTATTCTACAATACTTTATCGGCCTGCTAGAATAGTTGCTAAAAATATAAGCAATGAATTAGAGACGTGCCAACCATATTTGTCGTATTGGACTAGTCAAAGTCACTTATAGAGCATTCCTAGACTCCTAGTGAACTAGGCAAACTTTAACTAAATTTTAACTAAAAAATCAACTTTTTCTATTTTAGCTAGCCAGTTCCAAAAAGTACCACACATCAAACCCTCTAAATCTTTCTCTACTTTATTTAAATATTCTTCTTCGTTCTTTCTTTATTACAAATTCTCCAAGTAAAAAAAATCATCTGAAACTCAATCCACAAATCCTCGCAACAAACCCATATCCATAATACCCACAAATAGTTTCTGAACTTCGAACAATTTTTTAAACTATCACAACCCCAATTCTCAAATCCTTCAACTCAAACTACTTTAACCCCACAACTCTAACTCTAAACTCTACACAACTTTCAAAAGAAAACCCAATTCTCCAGTAACAAAATTCAAAACCCAAATCAATCTGATTCCATCAATGTTCTCAATCCTCCTCCTATATTTACTTTCCTGATACTCAAATTCAAACCCATGTCTTGTGGATTCGGATCTGCAAACAACCAAAATCCAAGAAGTTTTTTCCCAGAAAATATAGCCAGTTGCTGAAGCAAAACCCAGTTTTTCTTATAGACTGAACTGAAATTCAGATTTGCGTGAATATGATTGAAACAAGGGCTGGAAGGTCCAGAATAAAATTCAATTGCTCAAAGACTATATAGTACTAGAACAAGAACAAGAACTAGATGAGAGAAGGAAGCTGACCATTTGAGATTGTTGAGAGAGAGAGATCAGAGCATTCTGAATATAGTAATGCCCAAAAATAAATTGGGAAGGGAAGTTTGTTCGCCAGACATAGCGAGACACTCTGACAAGGGGCAAATTTACTGCAGCACTACCATGCTTGCTGCAGGGGGATATTTTGAGCTCACTCGGTAAAATTTGGCTAAAAATGAGTTTTGCCAAGCTCAATAGGAATGCTCTTATAGCCTAAACTGTCGCCTAATAAGGAATCAATATGCGGTTTCACATCACCCGTGTATGGCCTTGGCACTCTCACTTAATATGGGACTAATTTTCAGGGGTGCACAGTATAAATTGACATATATCTGGGGAAAAACGATTTCTAAAGAGTTATATAGGAAATGCTAAAGATGCAATTTAGCGCAAGAATCAATGAATTGGTTAAACTTTCATTAATCCTCATTAGTACTATCATTTCCTAATCTTGTCCTGTCAATATCTCTTATCATTTCACAGATGCATCATTTGCGGTTCTTTCATTAGATCAAAAGTAAAGAAAGAAAAGAAAAAAAGGAAAAAGGCATTGGGCTCGCAGACCTTCTTGACGGAGGCAGACCAGGAGAGAGCGAGGCCCAAGAAGACAATGAAGAAGAAGGGGCCCCAGAGATCCCAATCGCGGAGAGCCTTGCCGGGGTCCTCTCTGTAGGGGTTGGGGAATACAACCAGCTTCAGATTGCTCACGATCCTCGCCAGATCACGCTTCACCGTGTCCCACACCGGCTCCGTCAGCGTGTTCGCAGGAGGACCGAACCCGCTCACCCCGATGCTCACGGATGGCACCTTCTGGCTGGATGAGGAGGAGGGTGGTGGTGGCGGAGGAGGAGCAGAAGGAGGAGGCAGATGAGACTGTATGAATGGCGAGGGGGACGAGGAGACCACGGGGATGGAGGCGCGCGGCGGGCTGGGCGGCCGGGCCGGGAGGACGGTGGCGGGGCCCGATTGGACGCTGGCGTTGATCAGGTTCTCGATCTCGTCGATGTCCGACTGGGAGGATTGGTGGAGGGGTATCGTGTCGCCGTGCGACATCTTTTCCTTTTAAGATTTTCCGGGAAAGTGAAGGAACGAGATCTGTTTGTTTGTGTTTGGATCTGAGGAGAGAGCAGAGAAGAGAAAAGAAAAGAAAAGAAACGTTTTTTTATTTTTATTTTTGGGGGTTCTTTTGGTAGGGTATGGCCAATGGCACAAGTGCCAGGGTCTGGTTTATGAGAATCATATAAGAATCGGGACCTTCTTTTTAATTAATTTCATTTTCTAACTTTAAGAGGTCAATCAATTTACAAGACATCTAAACGTCGTCGCGTAGGAGGTGAGTGAAAATGAAGTCGATCATTGAATGGATATCTTATGCTCCGTTTGTTTTGAAGTAAAATAATTTTTGTTGTAAAATATTTTCGACGAAATTATTTAAAAAAAAAATGATTTTCTTGAAAATATTTTTGAGCGTTTAGTTCGCACGAAAAAATTACTAAAGGCGAAAATGTAACTGTCGCCGGAATCCGGCAACGTTTGGTCGCTGTTGCCGGATTCCTGCCGGACTCCTCCAGATATGGCCAAATCCAGGCCATTTTGGCTGGATCAGTGGCCTGATCCCGGCCATTTTGGCCAGATTCGGCCGGATTAGTTATCGGATCCGGTCAGATCCGATTGGATCAATGGACGGATCAGGTCAAATCCAGCCGGGTTCTGATCATGGCCGGAACCTGGCCCGTCGGCATCCGGCGCCGGCAGTATTCCGGTGGCCGAATGATGCCAGATTCCGGCCCGGCCTGAATTTTGACAATCAACCATTACTGGATTCGGACAATCGGATATCAAACGTGCGTGTAAAGACGAAGAGTTTAATTTTGAAAAAAGTTAAAATCGTAAATCGTTTTCCAAAAATTAAAAAAGCTTTTACGATTAAACCGAAAATGATTTTCTTTGACTATTATTTTCACCCCTACTAAACACCTTAAAATGCCGAAATCATTTTACACCAAAACAAACGGAGCATTATTCAAAGATAAATTTGTTTTTACACTCAGATTGAATGATGACAATATGGATTTTGAGGCTGTACAAATGTTTGCGAGCATGTGGAGAGTCTATGCACCCATTTTACACCGACACCAATTTATATTATATATTTTAAGCCTTTTCTTATATTAACTATTTAAAACACATTATATCAGTATGTGTAAAAAAATAAAATTAATAAGTATAATAAGTAACATTACTTTTTTTTTTTTAAAAAAAATATATTACGTCAACTAGTATGAAAAGAGTATAGTATAAAAAGTAATACTATCCCCGTTTACAACCCCTTCCTCTCATATTTAAAGTGAACTTTCTTTTTCGAGAGGTAGTAATAAGTGATTGATGTAATATAAAGCAAGTGTATATATATATTGTAGCAAATTTTTTTTTTAAATAATAATAAAAAATTGATGTGACATGAAAAGTAAAAAAAATAAAGTTACAAGGAAGTGAAAGTAAGAGAAATAGGAGAGTGTAGCCAATCAGGGCCGCATTATTCTTCAGTTGTATTAAATTATGCCAAAAAAAAAAAAAGGAAGAAAAAAATGTAAATATCATTATAAAATTATTTTCTCCAAAACATGGATCCAATTCCCCGCCAATGCTTCAAAAATCAAAACATTTCATCCTTGCACCTAGTTCATTGAGTTTCAAATATAATTTTAGGGTAATAAATACCCTCCTGCAATTTGGGAAAGAAACAAGTCATATTTTGAAAGGGTATTAAATTCAAAACAGTCGCCCATCTCAATTCTCATGGCTTGAGAGCAAGGGCAAGACCCAACCTAGGGCCAGCCTTGTTGGCCTTGGAGTCGTACTCGGCTGAAAATGTAATCAGTGACTTCGGCCTCCATTCACGCTGGCATAGCATCGCAGCTTTCCCATTGTCAGAGAATCGTGTTTTTACCAAAGTTTGCTGATCAAGTGCGTGAGAGCTTCCAATGGTAAAGCTGTTTTCATTGTTGGAAAATCTGTGACTAATTTCAGCAGCAACTGTTGTTCCATTCACAGGATTCACAAAATGAACGTAAGATGCCTTCAATGTCTCTCCTTTGTCCGTCCTGCATAAACAATCATGTCTTCAAGGTCATAACCAACACTCAGCAAGCATTTTTAATTGAAAATATAAGTTGAATTTGGCTCCATTTCCAAAAAGACAACAAAATCCTCCTTAGACAGTCCTAATCGACACAATCATTCCTTAGACCATACAACACAACACTCACTTTCTGTAATTTTGTATGAAACATGTGCGGATCAAATCAGCAGCATGGACTTCTCAAAGAGGAAATCAATTGACAATATTTCAATTTAAGGGGTTATGAGGTGTAGTTCATATCTCATTGATTGAGGGGCTTGCCATAAAGAACATGTTGCACACATAGTTCATTTTTAGGTGCTAAAGTGACTCATTAACATTCAAGAACCAAAATCTTGCTTTTGAACCAGTCTAAAACTTCTGAAAACAAATAAAAAGGAGTCCCAGTTAGCCCTGCGACAAATTTCTTGGTAAGTTGTACAAGTGCGTGTTTTCTGATCAAATAATATCAAGCCAAGTTTGAAAATGTCACCATTATGATGCACGACTGTCATCAAAAAAAAAAATCACAGGATTTTGAAAAGTAAAATCTAACAAGGAGGAATATTTTAAGATTTAACCAATCTAACAACAGTATTGAAATTTGATTTATAATAAATTACTAAGCCTTGTGTTAGGACATTAATTAAGCTTCTACATACCATGCTGATGAATACTTCTAAATTTCTAACAAATAATGAAAGCCTATACCTATCAGATAAAAAAATCTCATAATTGCACATTTTTGGCACTAAATAACATGACGGGACATGTTACTGAACACTGCAATCTCGTGCTATGTGCTGCAGCTGATTTCGTTTTGTGGCCTTGTGAACATTATCTCAAATGCAAGTCTTAAACCAAAGGAGATACTTGTTGAAACAAATAAGCACACATACACACAAGATATGGAAAAAAAAAAAAAAAAAAAAAAAAAAAAAAAAAGAGAAAAGAAAAGAAAAGAAAGAAAGAAAGAATTAAGTACACATTTTAAGAACATGGAAAGAAAATAAAGATTCCTCAACACTTACAATAAAACTGCTGCAGAGTAATCTGGCTTGTTCAAGCCAATCCCAGCATTGTACTTCGTGAAAGAAGCAGAAGCTGTATCAAATCCAACTTCGGCACCCAAACTGAGATCCTTGCTGCCAATTGCAGCTGAAAGCTCCAAAAGAGGATTTGGGTTCAGGCCAATACTGGAATCAATTGCTGCATGAGGATGGAGATACTGCACATCCAGCTGGAATACAATGCTAAGAAAATGTCAAATATTTTCAGAATACCTTGGAATTGAATTCTTTGTTTTAACATTAAGAATCATTACTTCTGAAATAACGGTATCCCCAGCTTAAGTGTTTCAGAACAATAGAGAGCATCTGAAGTTATGTAACAAGCTGTTACATCATTGTTTTCAGCAATCGCAAATGAATTTTTAAATAACGCCCTTTGGCCAAAATAAATGGACTTCTTAAAGCTTCTAAAGGTTTCTAAAACTGCAAAAACTTTTTTGACATAAAATGGCATATTGGAAAACCATCAGGGAGGTATGTGAAGAAAAAAAAGAAATGAAAAAAACGAACTTATTAAATTTGCACAGTATCTTAACAATCGCATACTAGTAGTAATTATTATTATTATTTTTTTTATAAGTACATACTAGTAATAAATCTACAAATAACAGAACCGTTGGGTGAACCATACCAAATTGGAAATTTCTCCACCAACAAGACCCAAGCCTAATGCATCATATGTTATACTTTTTTTTTGATAGGTTAATGCATCATATGTTATACTTGTACCATCCCTTCTCATCACAAATAATGATAAATATGATAAGTGGGTTTTTTCGCAGACAGGGTCTGGAGTATGGCTCCACATCTTGGACTGCCCTGCTAGCATCCCAAGTTTGTTAAACAGTGTACTTTTAGTCATCATAATGACCAGATTAAACCCTTGTACCCTTGATCTAATTATCAATCGACTGATCAAAAAGCCTTGAATGGTCAAAAGAGCAAATTAATGCTATATGTTATACTTGTGCAGTTAGACTAAGCACATATTGCTTCTGGAAATAAAAATCTTGGTTGGGCTCAATGGAGATATAAAGAAGACTAACTGTTTTTTTTTTTTTTATAAGCATGAAGAAGACCAACTGTTGGGAGCTAGAAAGACCTCACTGGAGACGCACTTTCAAAGAATAAAAAAACATAGAACATATAATAACCCTATTCTCCTATGAGGGATGAGCAGTTATTATTATTATTATTATTATTATTATTTTGGATTGAGCAGCATGACCACAATCCTTCCTTTTTCTCTCTTTTGTTTTATCAGATTTTTTTACCAATTTTATTTCCATAAATTGCATTTCACTGACCTTGCCAGACTTGTGATCAGGAATTTTGAAGCTAAATGCTGCTTTGGTGCTTGGGAAGATATCATTAACAGTCACTTTTGTAGACACCTGCGAATAAGGTAAATTAGGAATCAACTTAAGATATTGGTAATACGCCGCAAGAGCAAATCATGGGGCCCACCTAGCAACCTGACAACCATAGCTTATTAGTGACTTTTACCAAAAAAAAAAAAAGGCTCTACGGCAGAATGTTCTCCTCTTACATTAGAATAGGTGTCAACTTTCACATCCACAGTAGCATTTCCACTTTTGTACAGGGTATTTATGTCACCAAAAAAAATTTGGTCCCTCTTTAAACCAGTAGCTGTGAGTCCCTGTCATAAAATTGAAGTACAAAAACAGGCTCCATTAGACAACATTATAAGCAAGAGGGAGGTAGACTAAACACTGCTTTTGCAAAAATCTACTGACATCAAAAGATATGTATGAAGGGTTCCTCAACTTACATTTAGCATGACTAACTAAATTAGGATGCCAGGGTATTATCATGGAAAATTGAGAAAAACTTGTGTGATTTCTATAGTATGTTGTTCAAATTGAGGGCTTTCATCTTTTCATATTAAACATGAACTCTAATAACGTAAATCACAGATAAGCCTTACCTCATTAATCTAAACTCGCACTTACTACATTTTTTATTTATTTATATCAACCCTATAATGCCACTAATTTGATAGGTCCTTCTGAAGGTATATGCGAGCAAAAATGGCCAACATTCTTTTAGAGAGAAACCATAACACCAAGAGAACAATCAGAAGAAAGCAGTACTTCGCATTGAGGCCCAGTGACATGAGTAATGTCACTTGAACTTCATTCTTCAATTGAATTTGCTTTAGTAACTAAAACTTAGAAGGTAAAATCTCTATATACACATAACACTTTTCCTATGAAGAAACCAGAATACAGACTTGCATCCTCTATAAATCTGAGAACTTTCAAGTTGAAAAACATCTAATTAACATATTTCTGGAGTACTAATCATGTTACAAAATGAACTGACTCTTGGAAAATGTCTTCTTGTTGTAGCATACGTGTGGAGCACAATACATGTTTTTCTAAAAAGGGACAAAAATAAAGCAGCATAAGAACGTATTACAGATCCACATATACATGTGAAAACCATTAAAACACATTATGATTTGATGCTTCAACTACTGAATATTCTCTAATCATAGATTACTATTCAATATTCAAGATAAGATCACCAAAAAAAAAAAAGTGAATAACTCTGAAACTGGAATTATCTTGGAAAAATTCGACCTACTGTTTGCATATATTTTTCCTTATCACTATTTTTAAGTCATAGAAAGCCAAAATCTTCCAACATTTAGTGATGACAGCAAGAAAAGCAACCCTTTTTTTTTTCAAATCTTCTAGCTTCTGTCATGTTCATACTTTCCTTTTTTATGCCCAGAACTCAACATCAGGGACACTATGTCCAATCTCTTTAGATGACCAAAATCATCCAACCATGCAAATCTTTTACCCTGTTTCTCAAGACTTGTGTACAAAACAATAATTGACTAAAAAGCCAAAAAGTTTATACCAAGTTATCATCTAAGGTAGGATGTACAAAATCTCACATCCTGGTATTATGCAAAGAAACCATAAAACATAAATCAGTATCTCTTACAAAAATTGTAAGTTCTGATTTTACTAATTTCGCTCCATAATATTTTCTTGAGAGAGACCCGTTAAAAGCCAATTTCACTGGATTCTTAGCACCTTATTTCTCTAGTCCTAGCCTGAAATTGTCCTGCCATGGTTAAGGCTCCAAAACTTGAGGAAAAACTGATAATATGGATTCTGACAGTTTTAATATATCAATCACCTGAAAAAACAGTCTAAAAGGCTTTCTTAGGGTATATGAATGGGAGATGGAAAAAGGAGACAGACCCAGGAAATTATCATGAGATTCATTATTTAATTCTTAATTGATTTCTGACCACCACAAGAGAGAAATAAACACATACAAAAAACAATGGATCTTAGGTAATTCCTCCAAAAAACAGAAAACCAATAACTTACACAGCATCATCATTGCATAAAAATTTAGAACTAACAGCAAAATTAAAGCAAAGAGGTCCAATCTTCCTAGTAAAGTATTCAAACTGCCATAACCAAAAGCATTGGTTTTAAATAGAGAACCTAAAGGCAGAAAGTAGGTTCAGACATACCAGCCCAGTAGAGCTCAGCAATGACAGGGTAAACTTGTGATCGAAGTTGTAATCCTTGGTCAATAGGTCTGCATAGAGGTCCAAATTTAACAAGATTAAAATTGACAAAGCAAGCTACTGCAAAGTTTGAATGTTCTACTTTTTTTTTTATATTTAATTGAGATATCATTAAGCCACCTAACTAGTAGAGGCAAAAAAAAAAAAACAAGAAAAGTTTGAAAGTTCTACTTTAAATTTCATGGAAACAAAAAGCCAAAGACGTAGATGTAAGGATCTCGATAGTGGAATGATGGTTCCTTCATATAGGTTCTCAAGTTGATGCATAATATAAAAATATATTCAAGTTTCTTTGACAATGGTTTTCATCAAGAACCATGATGCATAACTCTCAGTACTCAATAGAAACACTGATAACTTAATCTGAAGTTATTGAAACATGTAACTTAATCTGAAGTTATTGAAATATGTAACTTTTTACCACCTTCTATTAATTAGACAAGTTTTTAGTTCCAAAGTTCATAATCCCAATCACTTTGCGGGACATATTTCAAAATAAGGTTGCATATTTGCTAGGCCTCAGACCTTCTTAAAAACATTTAAGTATTAAACTTTTCTTTTTCTTGTTCCTTTCCCTATGGCTATTTCAAGTACTTTACATTCAAAGATATCACTTACCTTCTATCCATCTAAAGGTCCTTGTCTGTAGAAAACTTAAATCAAATCTATATGGGGTCAACTTCTATAAGCTCTACACCACAATTTACATACCAATCATCTACATCACTTTCCCACTTATATTAGTAATTGTTGTTTGCTGGAACAAAACCTCCACAAACAAGCTCAGCAATTTTAAATGCTTAATTTCAAGCTTGGGTACTTCACATCAGTCGGGAGTTGAAACCCTGGCAGAGCCACTTAGCCTTAGGAGTTAGGGCCATGCCTTTCTAGTCAGAACTTTATAAATAAATTCGTCAGCTGTTCATCAGATGCAGCTAGCAGTAAATTAGACAAAATGGATAAGAACTGATTAGGGAATACTATATCAGTGGGCTGATCTGTAAATTAAGATAGCTGGTCACACATAGTCTCGTCCCCACATTCCAGGAGGTTTACTACTGATAGATTACCATTTCCATGGCGCCCCCACCCCAAAGAAAAAAAGAAAGAAAAGAAAAAGATTCTGCCAACCAGAGAAGAATATAAATGTCATCCTCAGTATAGAATATTTAAAATATGCTGCCAAATCGATCAATGTTACGAAGTGCTACCCTTGCATTGTTGCAACCTACTGTCACTTCTAAACAAAATTTAAGATGCTCCTCATCTCCACAAATCTAACATTTAAAGGACGTGGTAAATCATGCATTGTAAAAAAGTTCAAATGCATGTGCACTTGCAAATTAGGTTTGTCCAAACTTCAGGTAAATTGCAATGAAATGAAATGGAAGAGTAATAATCTAATGAGAAAGTGTTCGACCACCCATATCACCAAATATTCAGCCAAAGGCACATAAAAAAAAAAAAAAAAAAAAAAAAAAAAAAAAAAAAAAAAAAAACCATATATAATGATTTCATAAGGGGATACCTTTTGCTTTTTTGCCTATATCCGAAAATGATGCCGGACCACTGGCCATATTCAATCAGAAAGAAAGAATAGTTCCGCACCCTGTGCCACAAATTTGATGATAAACCATAAGTTGCAGTTTCACACAACAGCAAATATACTGTGCATTGCGATAAAAGTAACATGACCCATTTCATAAGATTTTACCAGAAAATATGTATATATGTTTGTACTATGACATGTATGTGAGCATCATATCCTAAAGTTAAACTCACAACAGATGTGGTTCATCCCCAAAGCAATTAGACAGAAACTACCTAACATCATTAAAAGTAACTTAAGGAAGACTGATGAAACAATACGCTGTAGAATAAAATGACTTGTTTTCATTGGATAACTAGTAGTTTCAAATTTCGGGATTTGTTTGGACAGTATTCAATAACTTGATTTACAGGAAAGAAGTCAATTTTCTATTTTTTTTTATAGGTGGATGTATACAAGAAAAACACCTAACTAGAAAATGACAACATATTAAAATAAATAAATAAATAAATAAATATATATATAAATATATATATATATATATATATATATCCTTCCATTGGAAAAGGGAATTAAAGAAGAAGGCTTTTAACTCTGCAACCGTCCTCTCCATGTATTCAAAGCTTCAATCATTTCTTTCTCTCCAAATACACCAAATCAAGCATAGTGAAATCATCTTCCAGACAAGTTCCCTTTGAGGGCTACCAAACTTCCCTCTCCAACAAAGCGAATGACCCACACTAAGCCAAACAGGCCGAAGATAGAGTTCGATAATGCTCTAGCTAACTTGCAATGGAGTAAAAGATGGTCAACGGTTTCTCTACTCTTCTTACACAAACACCATCAATCAACCACAATGATATGCCGATTCCTTAAGTCATCCAAAGTGAAGGTCTTACCTAAAGTGGCCGAACAAACAAAGAAATTTTCACTCTCAAATGAGCCATACTCTGCCAAATACACCTCCAAGGGAAATGGGTGCTATCATGCGGAATTAAGACATGATAGAACAAGCTAACCTCAAACCATCCTCTCTTGGAAGGGATCCAGTAAAGCTTGTCAACTGAGCCATGCTCCACACATTCCATAGCATCTAATACTTTCACATTCTCCTCATGCTTTCCCACTTTCCAACTACCATTCCAACAAAATGGCAACCAACAATACACCCTTTCGTTTTCCAAGAGCAATACAACATATCCTCTAAAACCAACAAGTGAAAACCTTGATTAGAAGTAATGTATATATATGCATAGTAGATGAATCCGAAAGGCGAAAATGGCAAGCATCCCAAGTATAGTCCTAATCGTTTGGACAAAATTCAACACCAAATCTATCTTGAAAGAACAATACACTAAAAGCCTTCACTGAAATCAGAAAATGCCTCCATTTCACAGAAAACGTGCCCCCATTGATTGCTATTCTTGGACCAAGCAAAGCAACCATAAACCTATTAGTTTGGTCCTAGCTTTCTCTGTTATTCTATATCCATACAAGCAATTCGACTTTAATAAATCAACCAATAGATTTAAAAAATAAAAATAGAAACTCAAATCCATTCAAATCGAAAGCGATCTTAATATAACAATCGAAATGCACCGGCGCCCTGAAAACGCGGTGAAGCGAGAAAGTAAAAGAGTGAAAAGGAGAATAATTACGTGGTTTTTGGAAGAAGGGAGTTGAATCAAATCGCCGACGAAAAACCTGATGCGGCTCAAGCGACCGCCTCAGGCAAGAGAGCTGGGTAATGTTTCTTTATATATGGCAGTGCGTCTATATGCTAGAGAGAGGGAGTGCGTGTGTGTGTGGTGCTCAAGAAAAAAAGTGTCAAAAGAGGCGGACTCGTGCGTTGATTCTATCGCTAGCGGGTGAGCGAGTACTGAGTTTTGATTGGACAGTAGCATTTACAGCAAGAGTCTTCATTGGCTAGTGAAACTGTTAGGTCACCGTCATGTGAGCAGGGAATATTGACGATTTGTGTAAACCCAATTACAGGAAAAACACTGCGGAAAGTTCAAAATGACACTAGTGTCTCTTAACCTTTTCCGCTCGCAAATGGACTGAAAAAAATAAAGAAATGGGAAAACATAACCCTCAACCTACCACCTCCCGCAAATGTTTTCCAAATTTACAATTTTATCATCTTAAAAAAAAAAAAAAAAACCCATTTTGTCAATCTCATCCTCTAAACTATCAAAAATGTCAATGTCCCTTTAATGATAAAAATACTCATCATCAAATTATTAAAAGTTTTTTTTAAAAATAATTAAGAATTATTTAAAAAAATATAAAATAACAAAAAGTTATTAAAAAAACTAAAATAAAAGCGGGTTTTTCTTTCTTTCTTTTTTCGTTTGTTTTTCTATATTTTTTTCAGTTTTTTTTTTTTAAAAAAAAAAACCGTTCTTTTTCATTTTTTCTTCCTTTTCTCCTTATTTTTTTTAATTTATTTTTTTAGTTTTAGTTTTTATTTTCGAATTTATAAAGACATTTTTGTCTTATTGAAGAAAAAAAAAATTATGGTCATTTTTGTCTTTTTGTTGATCTTAGAGTTAGGGGAGACATTAACATGTTTTAGTAGTTTAAGGGGAACATTGACACAATTGAAAGTTTGGGGGGTGGGACATTGATAATTAAGTAGTAGTTTTGAGGGAGATATGTGTACTTAAAGTTTTCAATGTTTTATTAAAACAACTCTTCTCCCCCTGCATAAAGTTTTGTTTACTTCTCAACAAAGAAATAAAGAGTAATTCTTGTTGAAATTTAGTTCATGAAAATTGAAGTTTCCCCACAATTTAAATTGTTTCAACTTTCCCTCTATTTTTTCAATTACTCTTTATCCCACTTTAAAAACCTGTGAGTTTTTTTGTGTGCTTTATAAGCATTTACCTTGCTTTTATACTAGATTGGTTGTGTCACCAAATGCGAAGCACTGGTCGTCGCACGCACGCACGCATGTTGCTTTGACACACTTAGCAATTAACATGTGCGCATCTTTGCACACGAGCTTATTATTTTCATGTATTTTTCTGATGTGTACAACTGTTATTCTAACTGTCATATTTTTGAATATTTAACTATTTTTCCAATCGTAAAAAACTATATTTTCTAACTGCGTTTTCTACTGTTAGAAACTGTTTTTTCAATAGTTATAAACTGTAATAAACTGTAATAAACTGCTTCTGTAATTTATTTATATTTTTTCCTGCAGATTTTATCATCTTTTTTCCTTTTCTTCTTCTTCTTCTTCTCTGTAGTTACGAAATTTCTTATTCAGAGTAGTGTTTAGAATTTCTAATCTGCACACTACATTCGGGCAGTATTATATCATGATGGCATAATTTTTGTATTCCCTTTGGTAAAACTTTTTATGAGGCAATATTTGTTTAAGAGACAGATTAATATTTGTCTTACTGTCCAAGAGTTCAGTGATTTTTCTATACAGTTTTTATTTTTCATTCATTAATTTTTGTAGTTCCACATATCTATTTCTAACAATTCTAAATATTATCCTATACCTTTTTTGTGTTCATTTATAATTGATGTGACTTTTTTAAAATTATCACTATATTAAAATTTAATAATAATTTAAAAATTACATCATCTTTAAAAAAACACAAGAAATACATGGAATAACATATATTATTACTCATAAATAAAACTTCGTCTCCAAGTCTAACTGCCATGGGAGGAGGGAAGCATCTCTATGTCTCCCTCCTCCTCCCCCTCCCCCTCACCCTCCCTTTCAACTCCACTCCTCATCCCCCGTCCCTTCTAGAGCTTCTTGTCTTTTTTGAGGCCATATTTGCTTCTTTGAGACCTTACTCGTCTTTTTTGAGTATGTTTCTCTCGTCTTTGTCGATTTACCCAAAGGGATTCATCTCTTCCTCCTAAAATCGCAGCATCATCCTATCCACTATTGCCATGCCACCTTCTTCGATCCATCGCACCATTTATCTCTTCAACCGCTCTGCTGTCTCTACTACTTTTGATACTAACTTGTTTTTTCAAATTTGGATTTTTCTAAGCTAGATCTATCATCCCCTGTCAGTTCAGTCCACCCTTACACCCTCTGCCTACCCCTCACGTGCCCCCACATAGCCCACATGTGCCCGTGTGTCCCCAAAGCCTCCTCCACTTAGGATGCTGATTTTATGGGGTATTTTATTTCTTATTTTTTTCCATGCATTTATATTGTTGTTGTATTCTCATATACAGACCTGAGTTTCTCCCTATCTAGTTTTGGTTAGGCTTCAAAGTTACCGTCCTTGAAGGAGATATCGCTTCCGTTGTGTTCTCTTATTTCACAATTTTATTTTTCCCATCATTTTGGGCAACATCCTTCTTTAGTAGCATTCTCATGGAATTCTTTAGGGTTATTTTACTCTCGATAGTTATATCCATCATATTGGGATGCATCATTCCCTTTTTTTTATTCTCACTCGACTTTCATCTTCATGATATCCCTCAGTGAGGTTCTAATGTCTTTATAGTTTGGGTGTTTCTATGAGTTGCTTATATTTGTTTATGTTTTTTTTATTCTTCTTCTTCTTGTTGATTGTAGTTCTTTCTTATGCACTTACTAATTTTTTTTTTTTAAAAAAAGATAAAAATAAATAAAAAATAAATAATTAAAAAGGAAATAGGAGAGAGAATAATAGAATAAAAAAATTATTTTCCAAATATTTAATGAGAGTTGTTTATATATATATATATAAAAAGAAAAAGAATGGTTAATCGGATGCGAGTGATCTTTTACTCAAATTTACATTCTAGTTAGGCAAATTAATTAACAATTGGTTGGACGGGTGTAATTGCTCTTACCCTTTAGGGGAAATATTGATAGGATGAGTGAGTACCAAACATAACTATTAGTTACAAGTTATTAAATATATTTTGAGACATAAAAAAATGAAGGGTCCGTTTGGATTTACGATTTTAAAAAGTACGATTTAAAATAACGATTTTAAAATGTGCGATTTGAAAAAAGTGATTTTTAAAAAAGCAGTTAAGCGTTTGACAAAATTGCAGTTTAGCCTTTAAAATCATGAATTTACCTTTAAAATTCTGCGTTTTCAAAAAAGCACCATCTTATCTGCGATTTGAAAAAGCAAATTTTCTGCGTTTTCAAATCGCAATTTTTAAAAACGCAGTTCCCAAACGATATATGTTCTGGGATTTGGTTTAAAATCGCACTTATTGTCTATGAAATCGCAATCCCAAACGCACCCGAAGGATTTGACTTCCAAGCTTTTTTATTGCAAGCAGAACTAACATTGACCAATTTGGTGCAGAACCAGTGCACATTAGCAATATAGATATTGCCACGTCATATTTATTTACTAACTGCTAATATTTTAAACTATTAAACTCATGCAAAGAAAATTTAATCTAAAAAAACCCCTAATAAGTTATTACATATCAAATTTTAATTCATGCGTTTCTTAAATTCGAGATGTAACTTTGGAATTATCTGTGTTGGGTTATGGGCTCGCAAGCTCACATGACCCAAATACTAAGCCCATTTACTTTAGATATCAACCCATTAACATAGGAGTACCAAAGTGCATGGCAGCCACATGAATCCATTCTCAAACGAGTCAAACCATTATAGCCAACGGTGGAACTAGAATTTTAAGAGAGTTGGGACAAAACTAAAATAATAAATTTTTGGAGGTAAAATTTTTTTATTTAATTTTTTTGGGGGTTAATTTCATAAAAATACCTAAAATTTAGAATACATTTTCAAAACTTTGTGACATTTTAAAAATTTTGGAAGGGCTCAATACCCTCTAAGGCTAAGAGTGGTTCTGCCCCTGTACATGGTCATGTAGCTGCTATCTACACCACAATTTATAATTAAACTGTGCGCTTCTAACTTCAAGACTAAGTTGTGTTTTAATTATGGTAGATGTGGGATGAATCCCTCGAAAAAATGGATGGTGGTATAAAAACTGACAGGAAACAGTTGCGAACAAGCCACTATAAATGGTAACTCGCAGCCAGGTAAACATTAGAGTTATCCCTTATAGTCTCGAAATAATTTGTTAACTTAAACATTAGAGTTATCCCTCACCGGTACTCTATGATTGGCTCCATTGCTTATTTATTTTTTCGTTTGCAGGTACGAACTGATTAGTGTCCGACACGAAGAAAACTGTTCTAACAATCCTGATGGTTTTTTTTTTTTTTTTTTTTTTTTTTTTTTTTTTTAAAAAAAAAAAACTAAAATTTTAGGGTAAAGTCTATATATCCTCTCTCAAACTATCACCAAATTGACAAGATACCCTCCAAACTTTCAATTTGGACAATGTCCTCCCCAAACTAGAAAAAATTGTCAATATTCTTCACAATGACTAAAATACCCTTAATAAAATAATAATTTTTTATATAAAAAGAAAACTAAAACTAAAACTAAAACTAAAAACTGAAAAACAAATACATAAAAACCAAGGGTTGTCAAATTTAAAAATTAAAAGAAAAATTAAAATATATATATTTTTTTAAAAATTAATTTTTTTTTCTCTTATAAAGAAATTAAAAAAATGAGTTTTTTTTTTTTAAAAAAATAATTATTTCTTTTTTTTTAAAAAAAAAAAAATTATTTTTTGAAATTAAAAAAATGTTACAGATTCTTACTTCTCTACACTTTTAAGAAGCTTTTAAAATTATTATTGAATTAAAATTTAATAAAGATTCATATTAAAGCCCATTGTAGTTTTAAAAGCTATCCAATTAAGGATGTGAAGAAATAAATATGGAGAAGTGGGAATGTGTACGTGTAACATTACTCATACCGCACATATATACAGGGGTTCGTGCTTGTGTGTCTCTATGCTGAAAAAAGGCAAAATAAAATAAAATAAAATAAAAAGAGAAGAAGAAGAAAAAGAGCAATCGATCTCCACTTTCTTTAACGCCTTGTATGAAAAACCGAGTTAATTAAGGAGTTTCCAGTGTTTTTAATGCCTTCACTTTTCCCCAATTCGCACAGGGCATAAGAAAAGTAGTGGATTAATGGAGCGTAAATTGCGTAATGTTAGCTACACTTTTCTGCGTCTTATTATTTGCACATTTGCAAAGTGATGATTTGGTCAACTTTTAGTATTTATAATTAGTATCTTAAAGGTCCGTTTGGGTATTGAATATTTTGAATATGAATAACATTCTGAATCTGATTGCGGAGTTCAAGTTAATGAAAATGTGTTTGGATGTTAAATATAATTCAGATTATTTTCAAACATGTGTTTGGTTGTTGAATTTTTGAAATTGAAAAAAAATGTTTTATAATGGTAAAAAGTAATTGAAATGATTGGATTGTATGAAAAGTTGTGTATAATAATTGGTGTTATGAAAATAAGTGTTAATTTTAAGAAATTGAAAAATAATAAAACTAATAATAAAAAGAATAACAAAAAAAAAAATTAAAAATTAAAAACTAAAAAATCTAATATTTTATTTTTATTTTTGTTTTATATATATATATATATATATATATATATATATATATATATATATATATATATAGTGTTTTGGGGTGGCTGACAGCCACCCCGGCCCCTGAAAGTGGCCGCGGGCTACCCTTGACCCTCGAAATCCATTTGGGGTGGCCCAAAAGCCACCCCCGACCCCCGCAATCCATTTGGGGTGGCCCGAAAGCCACCCCCAGGCCACTGGGGGTAACTGCGCGCCCACCCCGAAATCCATTTGGGGTGGCTCGAAAGCGACCCCTAGAGGTGGCGCTGGCCACCCCATTTTCCTATTTTTCTTTTAAAAAAAATAATTTTTTTTTAGTTTACTTCTCTTTTTATTTTTAGTTTTTAGTTTTTTTTTTTAAAAAAATATGTTAAAAAATTCAAAATATGCTACTGAACAGCCAGTTTCAGACTAGCATTTAATGCTACAACTCAAAAGTCACGCCTTTGTTAATTGAGAGCATAGAAAGAACAAAATTCAAGCCTTTATCGTTTCACTTCGAAATTTAAACTTCATTCACATTATATTCAAATAGTTGGAGAGTTTTATTCAGCTTGGTTGCGGCTCGTGGGTTTTCAAATAAAAACCCAGTTCGAATATTGAATAATATTCGAACCAAACAGACCATTAATTTGCATGAACATGGCAGGAGACTTCAATTTCTTCTTCAGCTTTCGTAATGCCCAATATACTTGAATAGAAAGCAAATGCCATTATTTTCCCCCAAAAAATATGCTATCTAATTAATGATCCAAAGAAGTCATGCATCGTCAATTAATTATATTATATATATTATAGTGATGATCCAAGAAGGCATTGCAACTTTTACCCCCATAATTATAAATAAGGGAAAACTGCAATTTACCCTCTTGATGTTTACACGAATTTGCAATCTTGGTACCAATGTTTAGATTGCTTCAATTGCACCCAAGAAAGTTGAAAATTTTTTCAATCCACCCCCTTCCGTCCAATTGCTCCGTCTGATGAGACAGAAATGGACCACGTGCGCGGCATGTGACTTATATGCAGATAACCGGACGAAAATACCCTCAAAAAAATTGAGCCGTTGTTTTCTAAGTTACCCGTTTTGTTTCATGTATATTTGGTTCAAATATTGGGCAGAGAAAAAGAGAAGATAAGGTTTCAGGAAAAACAAGGGTTTCGAATTTGAAGGTTGACGGAGACGATGGACGCCTCGACACAGGACTCGACCCCTGACCAGATACCCGTCTGTTCTGAGCAATCGATTGGGCACTCAAAGGAGAGGATGGAAGCAAGGTCGGAGTCCCCACAGAGTGTTGCCACTTTTTCACGGCAACGAGTATGCTACTGCGAGCGGCTGATGAATGTGAAAACGGCGCACACGAGCAAAAATTTCGGAAGAAGGTTTATGAGGTGTGAAAATTGGAAGGCAAGTAGTACTTATTCTGATCGATTTTAGGGTTTCATTTTGTATTTGGGAGTTCAAATTTGCAATTTTATAGTCGGCTTTTGGAATCTGGCTTTTCTGCATATATGCCATTCGATGTTGGATTGTTGGTGCTAAAAAGTGGCAAAATCTGGAATGCATTCCAGACAAGTTGGACAAGTTGCAATTTTTTCATTATTTGTTGTGTTTTGCAGATCCATAAAGATTGTGGTTTCTTTGAGTGGGTGGATCCCAAAATGTGTGCACATGGTCAGAGGGTTGTTGGTCGATTGGTTGAGTGGCACGAAAGTTTGGTGGTAGAAACTAAACGATGTGAAACCATGGTTGAAGTAGAAGTTGGGAAAGTGAAGGCCGAAATGGAGAAAGAGATTGAGAAGGTGAAGGCCGAAGTTGACAATGAGAGGAACGCAGAAATTGCACAATACCGTAAAGAAATTGAGATTTGGGAGATCAAATTTGAAGCAGTGAAGAAGAATTACCACACAATGCTTGTGTGTTCGTGGATTTTATTTGCATTGTGTTTCTTCTTCGGACATGCAGCCAAAAACCAGGAGGACAATAGGGTTGGTTATTTGAGGTTGCCTTGACTTGTATTGTTAGACATTTTTTGTGCACTTCTATGGGGCCATAGAAGCTAGAAGTGAACCATTTTTTGTGCACTAAGTTGTGTTGTGGTATTTTGGTTGCCTTGTTGCATGTATTTAAGTGAGATTGTTTGTAGTTGGAGCTGCTTGTATTTATAAAGTAACAGAAATTTATCCCATTATATTTTTCACACTGTCATTGAATTAAAAATAAATAAATGATCCACAATCCGATGATATGGACCTGCTTAAAATTAGATACCTCAGAAACAACTCAAGACAATATTATGTATCACATCAACAGGTTCCCTTCAAATAAATATTGTACTATTTCTCTGTCCAACCAAAAATTACATTATTGCAATGTCATTCCAAAATCACACAAATATCAAAACCTGCAATGCATTCCAAAATCACACAAATATCAAAACTTGCAATGCATTCCAAAACTACACAAATGTCAAAACCTGCAATGCATTCCAACATCATAAAACACATTGTAATCATTACACAAAATAAGCAATTCTGCATTGCTAGTACTGTCTATCAAACACACAACCACCAATCCTGCATTTCTAGTACTGTATCAAACACACAACCACCAATTGTCAAACACACAACCACCAACTGTCAAACGCACAACTACCAATTGTCAAACACATAACTACCAACTGTCAAACACATAGATTATGCACATGTGCATTAAATACAAGCACATATTTAATTAACGCTTCCATTCTGGCCTCATTCTCTTCCTTTTCGCTTCAGCAATCTCAATTGCCTTTTCAACAGTGGCCACCACACGTTTGCCCTTGCTTTTGGATGCCGGATTAGCTGCGGTCCCACTGGTTCCCGCACTGCCACCTCGAATTGCATGGCCCCCTCGGATTGCAGAGCCACCTCGTTCATCACTATCACCCTCAGTTAGATCAATAGGTATGGTGGGACCCAGTTTGGACTTCCCAAAAATAGCCGCGACCCTTTGTGTCTTCCGTCTCCTTGGAGGAGGTGGGACTGGATTTGTTGTTGCTAGTGGAGGCGGTGGGACTGGATTTGTTCTTGTAGCCTGTGTAGGAGTTCTTGAGGTGGTACTTTGTGTCTGTTCCAAATGAGTCAAATAAGGTGTGAGACTATCAGTATGCATATAGTACATAATAAAAAATAAAGGATAATAAAGATTAATAAACTCACACTGGCTGGAGGTGGGGTAGGCAGCATAACACTTGCTTGGGTACTTCTCATTGGACATGCCCTTTTATTGTGCCCTCTGCCCTTACACATGGAGCATTTCATCCTAGCACCAAATTTTCTCATTCTGTTTGGATTTTTCGGATTTCTACGTTCATCAACTTGCCTTTTTCTTACATTCTTTGGTCTACCTGGGGCCACTCTTGATACTGGGGGTTCCAACTTGTCATGCTGGGTTGGTATCCACTACTCTTGACTAGGCATTGGGTATATAACTGGCTCATATGCTTTCTTGTACATCTCCACAGTGAAGTACTCATCAACATAATCCTCTGCATTCTTACAACTATGTCGAATAGCAGCACATGCATGCACACAGGGGATTCCAGACATTTCCCACACTCTACAACCACAACTTTTTATCCTCATGTTGACTACAAATTGTCTACCATCTGGACCAGTCACTTCAAACATGTCATCACCAGCATATAAGGCAACACAGTCCATTGATTCATTCCGTATTGCATCCAACTTATTTTGGATTTTAGGAGTTAACTTCCCTGTCAAACTTTGAATGCCATCCCTCTTAGCCTGGTATCTCCTCATCAACTTTTTTCGTATCTACTCCAACATGGTCAAGATAGGCTTATTGTGAGCCTTTAGAATGTATGAGTTAAAACACTCACATATATTATTCTGCAGAAGGTCACACTTTGAATCCGTAGCAAACCATGCTCTTGACCATGTACTAGGATCAATTTTGGCCAAGTACTCATGGGCATCACTCTTCATTCTCTTCAGCTCACCCATTACCCTTAGAAAATCCCCTTCAGTGTATGCAGAAGCTGCAGCCCATAACTTCTCCTTTAGGGCAATTCCTCTATGCCCCCCAATGTCCCTATAGTTCGCATAAAGATGTCTTACACAAATCCTGTGATCGATGGTTGGCATGACATAATCAAAGGCTGGCATTAGACCCTACAATCAAAAAACCACAACATTAGATTAAGAATGTTAAACATTTTAAAATAAAATGAGATCACACGGGGCACTAACCATGACTTACCTTCTGTCGATCCGAAATAAATGTTGGCCTGCCATGCCGCTCATGGTTCCCAAGATCGGACACTAGGGTTTCCAAAAATCAGATCCAGCTGTCCTTAGTCTCAGCTTCAACTACGGCATATGCAATCGGATACATGTTATCATTGCCATCGCGTCCAACTGCAGCTAGAAGTTGCCCCTTAAATGGCCTTTTAAGGAAACACCCATCCACCCTTATCACAGGCCTGCAACCTTCCAAAAAGCCCTTCTTCATGGTTGCCAAAGAACAATACAGTCTTTGAAACCTTGGATTCGCCTCGGGTACTGTCCTATCCACTTTCATCACAACACAACTTCCTGGGTTAAATGACCCTTTAAGGAAACACCCATCCACCCTTATCACAGGCTTGCAACCTTCCAAAAAGCCCTTCTTCATGGCTGCCAAAGAACAATACAGTCTTTGAAACCTTGGATTCGCCTAGGGTACTGTCCTATCCACTTTCATCACAACACAACTTCTTGGGTTGGTTGCTCTCAAGGTCTCACAATAGTCCCACAAGGCCGCATACTGACCCCCATGGTTGCCATATATTTTTTTATTAGCCTTGATTCTTGCCCTATACATCATGCTCGGATTCACATCTATCCTCCATCTTTCTTTCACTTCATTCTGTATCACATGTAATGGCATGTCGTGCTGAACTCTAAACTTATCAATCAGTTTATCGGCTATCCATGTAGAATTTACAATTGAGTTTCTAAATTGCCTGCCACACACATGTCTACCTTGAAGGCTGATTATCTGGAATGTAGCTTCATCATCCACCTGTCTAGCATACACTCTATAATTACACTTTGGTTCTTTACATACAACAATACACTTTTTTCTCTCATTTTTTTTAAAGGTAATGTCTTTGTCCCTCTTCAGATTGAACACCCTAACAACCTCCCTAAATGTCTGTATATCTGAGAATCTCATCTTAACTTCCAAACTTGGATCCCCTCGGTCAACTGCATGGAACTCAGACCCTCTTGACTCAGAATTTTCAACTTCTTCATCACTAGCTACTGGTGAGACAAGTATGTCACTTCTAGCCATATCAGAGTTATTGTCATCGTCATCATGACCAACTTCAATGTGGTCTACATCATCTTCATTATCACCATTACCACCCTCTTCACTATTCTCATCATTACCCCCTTCATTATCCTCTACATTACCTTGTTCAACCCTAGGATTATCAGGTTGTACATTAGAGGGTCCAGCACTATCAACATCAACACCAACATCAAATACGTCTTCAGTATCAGTAAGCTTATCATCCCACCAAGGATCATCCAAATCAGCCCTACCTTCATATTCATTATCATCTTGACTCTTCATCACCTCCTCCATCCCCAAAAGACACAATATATAATTGCAAAATGGCATGCCCATCATGGCAAGCAAACAGGTTCAGCACATCATGGTCTGAAGTAATTAAATGCAACCCATCAGCAAGACTCTTCACGGGGTCTTTAAAATACATTAAATCCCCTAACTTATATCCATATTCCTTACATATATCTTCAATTACAAAGAAAGATAGTTTATCAAGGTCAACACTATCTTTGTGCAGTTCAACTTCACCACCCGTATACTCACACCCAAAACTCTGGTAAAACCTACCCCCAAAATGGACCTCAACCACTAGTTTATTGTGTGCCATCCTACGGGGTAAATTTAATAAAACATAGTAAGTGACATGTTGTAAAATTAAATAAAGGCCAACAACACATTAAGTGACATATGGGGACCACAACACAGCAACCAATATACACAACCACAACTTCTCATCTGGGGACCACTACTCTTTTTTGAACACACAATACAACAACTAACTTCACACACGGGCACCATTTTTCTCATCTGACCACTGTTGTTTTTTAAACAGACAATACACCAACTAACTACACACACAGACATAATCATGTACCATTTTCTCCTGATGGGGACAACTGCTGTTTTTTAAACACCAAATCAACACAAAGCAACACATCATGCACATGTAAAAGCAAAGCACATGGTCCCATCATCATACAAAGCCACAAAGGTAATTGAAATTCAACAAAACACACGGACCCAGTAAGAAAACAACTTTTCAATAAAAAATATACAAAGCCAATCATTGAAAGCATCTTCTGAATAAAACAAAGATTTCATAACCCAAAAACGACGGAACCCTAAGCACATTTTAGTTCGGTTCTTTCGCTTCATTCAAGACAAAATAAAGGAATAATCGAATGAATTTAAAAGATATCATAACACAAAAACGACGTAACCTACTTTTGCACAAAACCCTAAATTTAAAAGAGGAGTCTTTTTATTTGAACATACCTTGATCGAACACCCACTTCGGTCGGTTTAATCACGACAACCCTTAGCCCAAAGTCGATTTCGGCTGAAATTTGTTGTTGATGATAATCCGCAAAGGAATCCTAAATCAAAAATTTGTTGTTGGTTCCTTCTTCGGTCTCCCAGGATGTTTTTCGGGTTTTTACTTTGCATTTGAAAGTGGTTTCTGAGTTTTTAAGCTTTTAAGCGGACACAAGGACCGGTCTTTTTTAATTTAGAAAACAACGGCTCAATTTTTTGAGGGTATTTTCGTCCGGTTATCTGCATATAAGTCACATGCCGCGCACGTGGGTCCATTTCCGTCTCATCAGACGGAGCAATTGGACGGAAGGGGGTGGATTGAATTTTTTTTCAACTTTCTTGGGTGCAATTGAAGCAATCTAAACATTGGTACCAAAATTGAAAATTCGTGTAAACATCAGGGGGGTAAATTGCAGTTTTCCCTATAAATAACAACACAATGCTCCTGATCACATCAGTATTAAGAAGTCAGCGATTCAATTGAAGCGTTTGTGTTCTATCACTATTCTTAGAGTTCTTCGATCAGCTTATGAAATAATTTTTCCCATTAAACATGATAAAATGGTTGGTGAGAAGTCACATGAAATGACAAAAATCATATTACACGTTCTAGTCCATCAACAATATTGGACACGAGAAATCATAATAGACCCATCATATTTTATGCAGATGCGGTTAGCAAAAATCGTTATTCGCATACCCTATATACGGATAACGGTTTTAGGGTATGCTGATGCGGTTAATAAGAGCATCTGCATACCTTTTATATATAATATATATTATATTTAATAAATTCACCAAAATGGAGTCGTTTTGAATTAGATATTAGTTATGTTTACGTTGATTTGATTGGTTGTGTTTCTTTCTCGTGTAACACTTATTCAAAAAGACAAAAGTAATGTGAAATCAATATATTGTCAAAAGATTATGGCTTGCAAAAATTAAAACAAGCCTAAAACACTAAAAATTGGCTTAAATTATTTTCAAAACCTTTTAAAATAGGCCATAATAGAGACTCAAATAAGGCAAAAAAGACTAAAATATGTACATTACCTAATATGCAGATATCAGATAATAAACGTATTTAATAACTGCAATAATTGCGCGGATGTGGTTAGTAAAAATATGATGTGAATATCTAAAAGTGATAACCGCATTATACAGCTATAAATATCACAAATAACCGCATTCCCATATACACCCCTAATGGTAGTCTTATAAGACCTCTAGACATGCCAATATATCACTTTGACCCCCCTCTTTTTTTTTTTTTTTTTTTTCTTTTTTTTTTCTTTCTTTCTAATTAAATGAGAAAAAGTGTTACATAGGAGGGTCATTACCATTCTAGATCCGTATAGAAGAAAGAATGGGAGAACCCGTGTGAATGCTACCAAAAATATGATTAGTAGCTGCCCATTTTGTTAAAGCATGTGCCTAAAATTGGCACTATAAGACACTTTCATAGTATTCCAGCTATGAAAGGAGGACAAAGCTACACTAATATCTTATACAATATTTGAAAAGCTCAAGGACGAAAAAAGAATAGGACTCTTTGATGGCTAAGATTACCAGAAGGGCATCTCCTTCAAGAGGAAAACTATCAAACCCCGCAAGAACAGCTAACCAAGTAGCAAGCAAAGCCGTTGAAGCTTCACCAAGAAGAACGTCTGAGGAAAACAACTCTTGGGTAGCAGCCATGATAATAAGACCAGAGGAATTAGAGATAGTAGTAGTTGCAACTACTGAGGAGCCCCTTACAACAACATCAAAATTTTCTTTAATTGGTCCTAATAAAGGAGGAGCCCAAAGAGAGGGCAAAGACTTGTCATTCCAGGCCAAAATATGCTTATCCATGGTGAACAAAATTTGATGCAAAACCTTAGAAGGAGAATGAATTACAACATCATGGATCAACTTATTTCTGGAAAACCAAATAAGATATGAAGTGAGAGTAACAAATAATACAATTCGGTCAAGAAGAAGAATTCCAAAGAAAATCACATTCTAAAATAATATGGCTTAAAGTTTCTGAGGGACCTTTACAAAAAGGACACTTCCAAACTCCCTCTTCCGCAGAAACTACAAATCTCCCAATATTAGCCTGAGACGGAATCATATTCCATGCAATCTTCCAAAGAAGATGTTTGAGCCTAGCTTGAAGCTTTAAATCCCAATGCTTATGCCAAGCTTTAGAAGTGAAATGAGAAATATGATCAGGCGAAGAATGGGCAACTTCAAAGGTTGATTTTACCAAAAAAAAAAATCTGAGGAAGAAGGTGCCCAAAACCAATTATCAAAATGCATTTCTTGAGGCAAGTGAATACTTAGAATACATTGAACCAAGAAAGGGTCAAGAAGATCCTGCAAAAGCATTCTATTTCAATTTCTTTTACCAGGAATCATCAATTCATCAATACAAAAATCTGGCAGATCAACAAGATTTACATTAGGACTAGGTTTAAAGCAAGGCCTCAAAAAATCCAAGGAGAATCCCACACATCCACATGAGCTCCATTCAAGATAGAAATACAAGCACTTTTCTCGATAACCACCCTATTTTTCAGCAAATTAACCTTTCCAAATCCAGGAAGAGGAGGGGGAAGAAGAAGCCTCCAAAAAAGAAACATGATCTTTAAGATATTTGATTTTAAGCACATCAACCCAAAAGGGAAGGATCATTAATTAGAAGTTAGTTTCCATCCTAACTTTGTCAATAAAGAATGATTAAGAAACTCCAGAGGCCGAATCCCAAGACCACCCACAGCTTTTGGCCGACAAATATTTGCCCAAGAAAGAAGTGATAGAGAATGTTTCTTGTCTTGAGAAAATCTCCACTAAAACTTGCACATAACTGTAGTAATTTCATTACAAAGAGACTTGGGTAACGAAAAAATGGGACATCAAATAAGTAGGAATTGCATTAACCACTAATTTCAACATAGTAGCATGAGCAGCTTGAAATAGAAGTTTAGCTTTCCAACCAGAAATCTTGGAGCAAATCTGATCTTTGATATCAATAAAGGCATCTATATATCTTATTATTAGACATAAAAAGAGGAATACTAAGATACTTAGCCATAGCTGGAATAAGGGGAGTATTGAGAATACCATTGATCATTGAGATTGAAATAACACTGTAATTTTTACTGAAGAAAACTGTTGACTTTGACAAGTTGATACATTGACCCAACCACTTGGAGTAAGTAGAGAGACATCTGAGAACAGAAGTGGCTTCTTGAACATTAGCTTGGGTATAAATCATAAGATCATTTGCAAAAAGGAGATGAGAAATAGAGGGGTTCAAAGAAGCTACCTTAATACCCCGCAGGGAACCCAAAGCTTCTTCTTGCAAAATTAATCTTGAAAGTATCTTAGATCTTAAAATAAAGAGGAAAGGTGAAAGATGATCACCTTACCTTAAACCTCGAGAAGATCGAAAATTACCAATCGGAGAGCCATCTAAGAGAACAAAAGATGTGGTAATACATTGACCAATCCATTGAATCTAATTAGTATTAAAACCCAACAAGAAAAGGATTTTAAGTTAGAAATTCTACACCATTAAGTCAAAAGCTTTTTCCCTGTATAATTTCAAAGACATGCATCAATTAAACCATCTCTACCTCTCTTATATATGTTTCATAGAATGAAAGAGTTCATTAGCAAGAATCGTATTATAATATCATATTGTAAAATCCCAATATCAGATTGGGTAATATATCAACTAAATTCTCCAAATAAAAGAATAAAAATTGTAGAGTATTCAATTACTACTCAAGGTATATGGTACAATTTAGATGGTTTCAAATTATCAGTGACATTGAAATACTTCAACGTGCGAATCCACTTCTCCTGGTTCTTCAACAAATGAACCGCAATCGTGTCCGGCCAAAGCTCGTGCGTGCATCCTGTGGGCGGCTCCGGATAATTATACATAGACCACTTGGCGTTGAACCTGTTCTTCGCGCGATGGCCTTCCCGGATCCAATCGCCAAAAGTCTTGTCCTCAGGCCCTTCCAAATGGTTCTTGGGAATATCAGATTCCCTTATCCACTCTACCAAATCCCAAGAAATCAAATACCCCATCCCAGACATATATCGCACGAATGGATCCATGCTTGGGCATGGAATAACGTAACCATAGTACAAATCTTCTCTAGGCAATGGCCTCAAAGACTCCACCAGTTTATTCAGCCGGAAATAAGAATCATCGTCCGTTTTCATCACATAATGATACGGAGGGTCATAACGACTTTCTGCGTCCGTGTCGGTCAGCATTTCCGGCAAGCTTGAAAAGTACGTGTAAGTCTTACCGTTGTTCATGTTCTCTTTACAGTTGAGGATTATGATGTCGTCGTAACGCATAATCTCTAATGCAACGAGCACCTTCTGGTCTTCCTTTGTGAGGTTACAGAAGACGAACTTCACGTCCACTTTGGCGCCCGCCAGCGGCGTTTGAGTGCCGTAGATGAGGCGGAGGAAGTGGCGTCGTTGGTATTGGTCCGGGAGCGTTAGAATGCCGATGAGTATTCGGATGTCGTCCGTCGAAGAGGAGTCGTTGTAGGGTACTTGTGAAGGCGTGTTGGCTAGCGCACACCGACCGAACTTCAGCAGGCTATCGAATCGGACTTGATTGATGGAAGCTAAGACGCAGAGGAAGAGGATGAAGAAGAAGGAAGAAAGGATGAAACTTTGCCGGCGGTCCGGCCTTAAGCTTTTCATCGATCCCTGTTTTGTGTTGTTCAGGCCTCGGGAGCTATGGAGAGGGTGTGGAAGGAGAGGTTTGTTAATAAATTGGTAGCTTTCCTTAGATGAAACGCATTAGTTGTCAGTTTCGTGGTATTGAGAAAACCATTTTGACTTTTCTTCCTCAAAGGAAGGTGATGGGGGAAAAAGCATTAAGAGAATGTATTTACTGCTGTGTCCTTTATGTAGACTAGACCTTCATAATACAAGAATGTAATAATAATTAATAAAAAATATTTTTATATATACAGATACATATAGGGGTTCGTGCTTTGTGTGTCTCTATGCCGAAGAAAAGGCCAAAAAAAAAAAAAAAAAAAAAATCACTTTATTCCTATGATTTTTTTGTTGCTTTTACGATCTCTAATCAAAATTTAAAAATTTAAAATTTTTTATAATTTCACCGATTCATTAAGATTTTTTTGTTAAATTTGAATGGATGACATAATAATTACTAAAATACTCATGTTTTATTGTTATTTAAAAAATAATTTAAAGGTAATTTTATAATTTTATAAAGTTTACAAAAGTATAAATGTCATTTTTGACAGTATAATTTAACTTCAAACTCTAACCAAAGGAGTGAAATTGTAAAATATTAAAAATTAAATACAGGGTTTTTTTTTTTTTTTTTTTTAAAAAGAAAAAACTTTAAATAGAAATTATAAAGAATGTAAAAACTATAAAAGTTTAAAAGGGTTAAAGTAAAGTTTCTACGAAGGAAAAAAGAGAAATATTCTACACTTTCTTTAACGCCTTGTATGAAAACCGAGTTGAGGAGTTTTCAGTCATTTTAATGCCTCCATCGATCTATATATGATTATATTCCCCAATACAGGGCATAAGAGAAGTGTAGGTAGGGAGATAAAAGGTGGATTGGGGCCTAATGTTAGCTCCACTTTTTGGAGTCTTGCTTGCGCATTGGCAAAAGTGTGATGATTTGGTCAACATTTCGTAATTAGGTATCTTTGCATGAACATGGCAGCAGACTTCAATTTCTTCGTCAGCTTGCATTATGCTCAGTGCTCACCATTCTTGAATAAAAAGCAAGCGCCGTTGACCCCCAAAAAAATGCCTATCTAATGATCCAAACAAGTTATCGTCAATTATATATATATAGACTATAGTGATCCAAGAAGGTATTTGTACTTTTACCGCCACAATTAATTGGGCGGTGACATCACTGACATGTGCTGAATGAAGAGTAAGGATCGATGTTAAAAGATAAAAGAATACATGTTAAATGTTGATGGGATTTTGTTTCTCATTCCTTTGTGGGCTTCATGCTTTATCCAAGCTCTTCAAGCTTCAGAGTGGGGTAGGCTGACGTGGACTCTCCTAGTCCTTTACTCTCTCTCTCTCTCTCTCTTCGGATGTTGGGCCTGGATTAAGATGGTCTGTCAAGAGCCTTCCTCACTGGATTAAGATATGGAGGTGTCTTTTTGGACCCTCCAACCTAATCAGCAAGTCCAGTTGTAGTGTTCTATTCTATTCATGTGACGTGTACGTACAGATGGTGAGCTGATGATGGGATCATTTGTGACGATCGTGGCTAAGTGGCTGACCATATATGGTTGTATGAGTTGGCTTCTTCACAGGGTCGTAGAATTGCCGCACTACAAAAAGATTGCTGTTTTGAACCCTTTTTTTAAAGCCCTTTTAAGTCCTAAAAAGGGCTCTAAACAATTTGAGCCATTTTTTTTGCGTCGTTTTGCAAACGGGTCCACACCTAAAGTATTAAAAATTCAGATTGATCCGTTTTTACATAAAACGGTTCAAACTTGAGCCGCTTTAATAAAAGTGGCTCAAAACAGTTTGAGCCGGTTCAATAAAAGCTCTCCAACCGGCTTGAGACGTTTGTTAAAACGGTTCAAAACTTTTTGAGCCGTTTTGTAAAATGGCTCTAAATTGTTAAAACGGCTCTAAATTAAAAAATAATTAAAATTTAATTTTTGAGCCGTTTTAAGTCTTAAAACGGCTCTAAAATTAAAAAAATAATTAAAATATATTGTTAGAGCCATTTTAAGTGTTAAAAGGGCTTCAAATTATAAAATAATTAAAATATAATTTTAGAGCCGTTTGAAGACTTAAAAAGGCTCTAAAATTAAAAAATAAATAAAATAAAATAATTTTTTTTTTAAAAAAATACCTAATAGCAAAAATATTGTTCATATATATAAACTTATAAACATTCACATAAATTCATATATAACCTAAACTTCATATCAATGCATTAAAACAAAAACAATGACTTGATGTACATACCAAGACATTAAAACAATAACAAATACAACATATCACCAAAAATAATTTCACTCATCCCCAAACCGATCAAGTTACTTACAATTATAAACGACATATCACCATAAATAATTTCAAAACATAATACATAAGTGACCTATGATCACAAACCGATCAAGTCCAACCGATAACATAAAAGTTACCTACATCATTTACAAAATTCAATACTATATTCACAACAACTCAAGATATCTTTTCACGATAGTTCCTTTTACATAAATTCATATATAACCAAAACTTTATATCAAGACATTAAAACAAAAACAATGTCTTAATGTACACACCAAGACATTAAAACAAAAACAAAAACAAATACAACAACATATCGCCATATATAATTTAACTCAATCCCAAATCGATCAAGTTACCTACAATCATAAACGATATATCACCATAAGTAATTTTAAAACATAATACATAAGTTACCTATAATCACAAACCGATCAAGTCCAACCGATAACACAAAAGTTACCTACATCATTTACAAAATTCAATACTACATTCATAACAACTTAAGATGTCTCTTTCACGATAGTTTTTTTAACATAAACTCGATTATATATGACCCAAACTCCATATCAAGGCATTAAAACAAAAACTTCACCTTAATGTACACACCAAGACATTAAAACAAAAACAAAAACAAATACAATAACATATCACCATATATAATTTCACTCAACCCCAAACTGATCAAGTTACCTACAATCATAAACGACATATCACCATAAGTAATTTCAAAACATAATACATAAGTTATCTATGATCACAAACCGATCAAGTCCAACCGATAACACAAAAGTTACCTACATCATTCACAAAATTCAATACTACATTCACAACAACTCAAGATGTCTTTTTCATGATAGTTCTTTTCACATAAACTCGATTATATATGACCCAAACTTCATAACAAGGCATTAAAACAAAAACTTCACCTTAATGTACATACCAAGACATTAAAACAAAAACAATAACAAATACTACAACATACCGGCCACCATATATAATTTCACTCAACCCCAAACCGATTAAGTTACCTACAATCATAAACGACATATCACCATAAGTAATTTCAAAACATAATGCATAAGTTACCTATGATCACAAACCGATCAAGTCCAACCGATAACACAAGTTACCTACATCATTTACAAAATTCAATACTATATTCACAACAACTCAATATGTCTTTTTCACGATAGTTCTTTTCACATAAACTCATATATAACACAAACTTCATATCAAGGCATTAAAACAAAAATAATAACAAATACAACAACATATCACCATATATAATTTCACTCAACCCCAAACCGATAAAGTTACCTACAATCATAAACGACATATCACCATAAGTAATTACAAAACATAACACATAAGTTACCCATGATCACAAACCGATCAAGTCCAACTGATAACACAAAAGTTACGTACATCGTTTACAAAATTCAATACTACATTTACAACAACTCAAAATGTCTTTTTCACGATAGCTCCTTATGCGTATCAACATCATCAAACGTTAAGAGCACGTCACCTACATTAGTGATTCAAATGAAATGTGTTATATATATATAGTAACGATACACGTAATATTTTCAACTTTATATACTCAAAAAAATTATAGTTAATCATGTTTGGAGCTAACTTGGTGGACTAGTTACTATAGATGTCACCCTCACGATCATCAATCATCTTCTGCATCTTCTCCAACATTTGATCCTGTTTTGCAATTCTTTCATTAGTTTGTTTCCTCTCTTCATCAGCTCTTCTCCTATCTTCGTCCGCGATTCTCCTCTCTTCGTCCGCTTTTCTCCTTTCATCGTCCGCTCTTCTCCTCTCTTCCTCTGCCCTTCTCCTCTCTTCCTCCCATCGCTCATCCGATATTCTCTTCTTTTCCTCCCACTTTTTCATCATCTCATTCATTTGAGATTTAAATGCAGCTTCTTGAGTCAACCGTGATGCAGATAATCGAGAGGTGGGTCTAACTGGTAATGGGCCAACTCCCACTCCACGAACACGACTCGAATATTCTGCCCTTTTTATTGCCCTTGCAAGAGCATCATCTTCTGCCCATAGTATTGAACCCTGTGGAGATACAGGGTTCGCTCTTGTAGTGTCATCTGTCATCAGCTCCTTCAACTTTTCCTGACATATATATATATATATAAATTAAATGTGTTAATTATTAGACACTTATTTGCTTCCGAATAAATACTTATACTACTTTATTATATGATATATTCAACAACACACAAATAAAGACAAAGTTAAGCACTTACAATCGTCTCTCCAGCTGCTTGCGTGCTGGGCGTCCCATCCCTTTTTGTGTGAGTTGCCACAAAAACTTCAGCTTGGGTGGGTGGCTTTTGCTTTGATATCTCTTACGAAAACAAATATACAGTTATCAAACAAGAGTTGAATGTGCGAACGTGAATTCAACAAGAACTTATATATTTAGCACCAAAAATAAATCTCTACCAAACAAAGTGATCAATATCAACTAGTAACATGAATCTTGTTTATATATATATATATATTATTGTGAATGAAATCAATGTACCAGCTCTTCCACGACTCTAGCGTAACTCTTCGAGCCAGATGTGTGAAATATCTTATTGACACTTTTCGATATTTGTCTATTCCTCTAAGCCCTTGCCTACGCAATTGTTATAAATAAATAAAGTATCATGCATTGTTAAAAGTTTAAAGATACGTACTTTAAAAATAATAACATTTGTTAATATAATTACCTTATCTTCTGGAGTCAACCATGTGTCGATGGCTATCTCCATGTCCTCAACATCGAACTTCGTGATGTTAGGTGTCGACTCAATAATTCTCTCGCGAGTATCATTGGGTTGTATATTTATAGCCTTCTTCACCCTATACTTGAAATTTTTTCGCTTATGCCCGAAGTCAATCATTGCTATCCGTTTGATCTCATTCATCGGTGCATCAGGCATGATGTAAAATTTTTGCTGTAAATTAGTAAAAAAAAAAAAAAAACATTTATATACTATGTACATGTTATAATATATGTTCAACGCAATAAATTTGTAAATAACTTGCCTTACATACCATTAGGGCGGCCCACAAGTCCTCTTTAGCTTGAGGCGGTATCTTCCACCAGTTTTGGGGACCTAGCTCCACAAACTTCCCACTCTGAACATATTTCGCTCCTAGTCGGCTAAATTTCAATGCCACGTCACATTAAAATCGACAACCACCTTCTCGCCCGTGGGTATTGTCCAAAGGGAGGTTGAGAGCCAACATCTCTGATGTGGAAATTGTTATCCGTATCTATATTTAAATTAAACAAATGAAAAAAAAAATTATATGTGTATATAAGTTAAATAATCAAGTAAAATATTTGGAGCCTAGACTACATATATATCAAGTGTAACATATGTAATATCCCAGATTTTTATTAGATATAATAATAATAACTTATTAAGTAAGTTAAGTTAAAAAAAAAAAAAATAGGAAACAACAACTTGCACACCAAGTTGTTTTCTCTTTTTATTATTTTCTTCTTCTCTTTCTTTTCTCGTCATCTTCTTCTTCTGTTCTTCTACTTCTCGCCGAAGCAAACCCACCGAGCAAGAGAGAGTTCAAATGAGAGAGAGTGGAGAGGAACAGAGAGTGAGACCGGAGAGAGAGAGAGAGAGAGAAACAGGGAGAGAGATGCCGAGAGAGGGGAAGTGAGAGATCGGGAGACAGGTGGCGCGATTCTGGTGGAACCCGTAAAGCCCGACCCTCAGTGGTGAAGTCCGGCGCGATTTCCGGCGAGACAGAGCTGGGTTTTCCGTGGGTCGTCGTTGGAGGCGATTTTCGGTGACTTGGAGTGCAATTCCGGCGAGCTTCAGTAAGATTTTCCGGCGACTCTTAAGTCCAGAAAACTATGGGTAATTTCTGGGTTATCCTTGTTAGTATGCGTGATGTTTTTCAGTGTTAATCTTTGGATTTAATCCGTATGGTTAAAGTTTGGAGTTTGATCTTGTGTTTTTCTATTTTTGGACATAGAATTGTTTATGAGTGTGGTGTATTCTCCGTTGGTGGAGGTTTTGGATGGCTGAGCCGTCTGTGTGTGTGTGTGTGTCTCGGTGGAGTGGGTGATTTGGTGTTTGTTTAGGCTGTGTGCAGTGGTGGAGTCTCTACTGTTCCAGCAATGTATATGAGTGTTGGTTTTTGGATGATTTTGAGATGTTTTATTTGGAGTAGCTGAGTGGGTGTGTTGAACTGTGGAGGATTTTCTGTGTTGAGGTGCTGGCCGGTTAGTGTTGGTGTATTCACTGTGGAGGGCTGTGATTATGGGTTGATGTTCGGTTGGGTGTTTGAACTGATTATGGGTTTGTAGAGTATTTTTCAAGCTATTTGTACTGAGTTGAGTGATCGGTGGACTGGATAGACCCTTCTGTTTTAACCAATACTATAGGTTGAGGGTTTTTACTTGTGTCTTCCTTGTTTTTGGACTAAAGGTTTGACTGAATAGGGATTTTGAGCAACCGGGTACTGTTCTGTTTTAAATGTGTAATTGGTAGTGTTTTGGTGTTATGATGTGTTCCCTGTCCCGGTTGTGTTGTGAATTGGTGATTGGGAATTGTGGTGGTGATAATTTAATTTAAGTCTTAGAACTAAAATTTCAGAACATTCCGCTAAATTCATCCTTGTGTTTTATTTAGGTAAAAGCTCGACCCTGACGTTGAGGACAAGTTCAGGTAAAGGGATACAACACCAAAAAACCCCCAACAAGATTTTATTACAAATCTTTTGAGAAAGTGTTGGGGAATTTTACAAAGCATTTACTTATGTGATTTTTAATGCCAAGCTTTTATTACTCATATGTTATTATTCAAGAATTTTGTGCATAAATTACAGTTATGATTAAGAGCATTCTAAAGTTATGATTTATGCATAATTAAAGATATGATTAAGAGCATTTCAAAGTTATGATTATAGAGCATTCCAAAGTATATGACTCTATTCATGAATACAGTTTTGAAAGAAAAGAGAATCTAAAGTTTTAAATTCTGCACATGACTGCAGTTATGAAAGCGGCTCTTACAGTTTTGAAATAAAGTATACAGTTATAGCAGAGCCTACAGTATTACTGAAAACGTTCATGTGCAGTAACTGTTTAACCCTGAGGCACTATTACAGTTAGGATTGGTACCCATAGGGTAGCATGACAAGCATACCGAAAGACGGTGTGCGCTACCAGCCGGGGTTGGCCTTCACCTAGGGAAGATCCCCAACCCAGATGACTCTCCCCTGTGACGACAGGCTGAGTCCATAGGTCCTTGGGACAAAAGCCAATGTGCTCCGCTCACAGGTAACAGCGGTGTAGAGTCTGTAAAGGGTTAAACCACAAATAAATGATTAAAGAGAAAACAGATAAAAAGAATTTATTAAATCATTATAAATTTCATATGCCATTATTTATATTCCTCATTCACTTGTTCAGTTAATTGTTCATATGATTATGCCTCCTGCTTTAAAACAATACATTTCATATCACGAATCATGCTTTAACACGTGTTTTCTTATAAAACATAAACAGTCTAGCATATCATTTCTTAACGATTTTCATAACTTGAATCTCTAACTTATACTCAATCTAAAATCACATATCATATTCATACTTTTAAACATCATCATATATTTAATATACTAAAAAATACTCAAATCATCCATAATAAATTAAAATCAACATACAAATGGTTCAGGTTGTAAAACAATTTACATTATGCAATTCATAATATGTGAAATTAATTCTTATCAGTGAGTAGAATAAATCTGTCATTATGCATGACTAAAGATTATAGCATAAAGGTTTATAGCATGTTTTATTTTCTTGGTGTTGTATTTTTCCTTACTGAGTTGTCGAACTCACCCATTTTTCTCCCAACCCTTTTCAGATGACAACAATAAGACGAAGTCATTTCCTTGTAAGAGCGTAGACCTCGCTAAGAGCAATAGTTCGTTGTGAACCAGCCAAACCTTAGTCTTGTATAGTATGTCTTGTTCCTTTTGGAGTTCATGGCTTTGTAAAGAATTATTAATAGACATAATTTTTATAAAAACTAAAGTTAAAAATCTAGATGTTGTAAATGCACGCTTCTATTTATATGTTTTTAGCACTCAAGTTCGCGTTTCCCCTTATATCCCAAAACGGGGGCGTGACAACATACATACCTATCATACGGACTTGTCGACTATTCAATTGTACGCCAATATTGGGAGCTTGTTCCCTCTCAGACTCTTGTGTGGGAGCTCGTTCCCTCTCAGACTCTTGAGACTGAGCTCGTTCCCGCTCAGTCTCTTGTGCCAATATCGTAGAATCAATATCATCAAAAGACTCTACAAACCCACCAACCGTATTAGACAGCGTACGTGTGATGTCCTGTAAGGGCTCCTCAACCATGATTGCACTCGGAGAAGGTGGGCAGTCATCATGTTCTATCTCATCAACATGCTGAGATGTCTCTACCTTAGGTGTAGACTCTGAAAAGAGTCGTATTGGGATCCGCAAAAAAACTTTATTCATTGGAGGTGGCTTGTCTGCCATATCAGTCTACAAAATTATTGTGAAGAAAAATTTTATTCTTTGGAAAAGAGTCGATCGATCAAATCTTTGAAACTTTGCAGGACCAGGAACATAAACTTTTTTTTTTTGTTAGCATAAGAAAAAAAAACTAATCACTAGTAATACGAAACATAAAACTACTCAAAAGTTTAACTAAACTAAAATAAACTAAGAGAATTCAAACAAACAGTAATATAATGTAAAACAGTAACAAAATACGAACAAAATAAACTAGAAAAGATACTGGAGAAGAAATACTTACTTGGTTTTGAACTGTTGCTGTCTGCACGAATCGTTTGCAATATAGTGTGTGCAAGTGCGAGGTCGAATCCACAAGGAAATGGTCAAAAATTAGTGTCTTGTTTAATTAACCTCATTTTAACCAAGTTCCAAATGTTTGAGGTTTAAACATGCAAAATGACACTAAGTTAAAGATGATGAAATGAAATATGTGAAAAATGAACTAAGGCTAAGGAATCCACCAAACCAAATCCAAAAACTCACACTCTTGGTTTCTACTTGAACACCCAAAGAACATTAAGCTTAGGGTGTTATTCAAGTTTCTTAACCACAAATCTTAGAACCATTGAATGAATCCAACTCAAAGATAAATCACAAAGAGTAGCCGTTTGAAATCAAATCATCCATTGTATCCATTCAAAGAATAAATCACAATGGATATCCTCTTTCAAACCGATAAAACAATGTATCCATCGGTTGAAACACATTAAATGTCCTACTTCAATCACCAACCACATTCATTGCAAAAGATAAAGCATTAAATTGAATGGGACTTGAACATCATAATGATATAGCATTAAATGTGCAAGTAGTATAACAAGGGTGTGAGTGTCATCAATGGAGAGGGTTCATCCTCAACCTTAGTTGAGAGTTCTAGCCTCCCATGACTAAGAACACCACAAAAACTTGAAGAACAAACTCAAAAATAGAAGAAAAGCTTTACAAAGAAAAATGTCTAAAGAGAAAAGCTACTGGAATACACTCCAAAGTCGACGAAATTAAACCTAACTACTCTCTGAGATTCGTATTCAACATGGAGGCATGGCTATGGCTTTATAGAACAGGATTAGGGTTGGATCCCAAGCAAAAAAGACATCTCTACCATTCTCTAGGGTTCCTCTCAAGCTAGAGACAACCAAGTTCAGCAAATCAGCAAGTTCTGCTCCGAAAATCAGAAGGAGAGTTGCTTTTTGTCATGGAAAAGCTCTTGATTGGGCGTTCTGAAGCGTTTCTGCAAATGTCAGTTCTGGGTAAATTCGATCGATCAACTTGGGCAAAATTCGATCGATCGACTTTTGAGCTCGATCGATCGACTTTCCAGGACTTCTGAATTTCCAAGCATTTCCACATGAAATTTGTCATTCCTCTCTTATTGACCTACAAAACACAAAAATACAAAAATCTAACAAAAACATCAGAAAATAGCAAGGCTAAAGGTTTAACTTAATGTGAATCAAGGGGTTCAAATATACAATATTTGGTACTCATCAAATACCCCCAAACTTACATTTTGCTAGTCTCTTAGCAAAACAAAATGAAAGACAAAATCAAAACATGAAACATAAATCCTCTTTCGTGAGAGGAACGATTGCATTTAGCATATGCAATAAGCCTTTTAAACCCCTAGAACTCCCTAGTGGACGAGTGAAGTCTCGTGAGGGTTTCCCAGAAATGATACCCACAAACATTGAAATGCTGAATTATTAATTTGAGCAATAATCCCCACACAAACATATGGTTCACACATCATGAGCATGTTTATCAAAATGAATATCACATCATCATGTTATCAAAAATCGATCAACTCATAGTTAGAAAATTGAGATAGCAAATGGTCAAATAAGTGTAAGGTGCAAATAACATAGAATCATGAGGTTTCAATTTTTCTCAAAGTGTGTGTATCCAAAAATTCATAGGAATTCCATCAGATGTATATAACCAAGGCTTAAGTATGCTATTATTTTTATTTATCATTCATTTTTTTTTTGTAGGCTGTGTAATGCTTGACTCCCTTAAGCTTTCTAATTGACCCATGTAGCGAGTGTTGGGCCAGTGACTCCCGAACCAGATGTTTTAGGGCACTAGATGTACAAACATCCCTAAGGACTTAATTACTCAAGTAAAAAAGGATACGAAAGTCAAACTAGCCAAACAACCAACCTGAAATTCTCATCTTTTTACGCGAACACCCAGTGCTTAGTGAGGCAAGGGGCCTGGTTACTCAATGAGAACTCAAATTGGTGATATTATTTTAAGCCAATATATATATATATATATATTATTATATATATATATTATATATATATATAATATATATATATATATTTATTATTTTTTTTAATAAGCCAAGGTTTCATCAACAGGTCATCCTACAAGATTCAAGACACATTCTCAAATCAAATTTCATGCCTCACAGATCCTATGCTAAAGTGCTTGTGATAAATGATTCAAACATGTCAAGTCTCTCTAATCCTACATATGAGTCAAAAGATTTCAAATTTTAATGACATACAAAATTCAACATGTTAAACAAACCAATGATATGCAAATCGTAGTAAGATGTAACCATGCTCAACTAACAATAAAGTTTTTTTTTTTTTTGAATAAACACAAAATATCAACAAAAACAATCAATGATAACAGACAGACATGTCTATCCCACCCCAAAACTAAAATGACACATTGTCCCCAATGTGGCGAGAGATACAATACCGAAATGGGTGATGCAAGCTGGGCACATTGCAAGAGAACACTCCCCCAAACTTGAACGACATGCGTTGTCCTGAAAATCACAACTAAAACAAAAGAAATAAGATCAAATGATAAGGAAAAATAATGAGGGTTGCCTCCCACGAGCACTAAGTTTTCAGTCTTCAGCCAGACTCTCCATCCTGACGACAATCATTTTGAGTAACTCGAATCCTTTAAAAGGGTCATCTCAACCTCCGGGCTGGGTAACTCCAAAAATGGCTTCAGTCTTTGCCCGTTCACCTTGAAAGTACTGCCATTCTTTGGATCCTCAATCTCAATGGTCCCATAAGAAAATACTGAACGAATAATGAATGGGCCTGTCTATCGAGATCGGAGCTTCCCTGGAAACAGATGCAGACGTGAATTGTAAAGAATGACTTTTTGACCAGGTTCAAAAGATCGTCTCAATATGTTCTGGTCATGAACTTTCTTCATCCGTACTTTGTATAACCTAGCACAATCATAAGCATCGTTCCTCAGCTCTTCCAATTCGTTGAGTTGAAGCTTCCTCAGTGAGCCAGCCTTTGTGAGATCGAAATTCAGCTGCTTAATGGCCCAGTATGCTATGTGCTCCAACTCCACTGGCAGATGACATGCTTTTCCGTATACAATACGGTAGGGTGACATTCCAATCGGGGTCTTGAAGGCTGTCCGGTACGCCTATAATGAATCGTTCAAACGAAGAGACCAATCTTTCCTTGACGGGTTCACCGTCTTCTCCAAAATCCTCTTGATCTCTCTGTTTGAAACCTCCACTTGACCACTCGTCTGAGGGTGATAGGGAGTGGCAACCTTGTGCGTGATGCAATACTTCTTCATTAGCTGCTCGAAGACCCGGTTGCAGAAATGCTTTCCACCATCACTAATAATTGCTCAAGGAGTACCAAAACGAGCAAAGATAGTGTCTTTTAAAAACTGGACCACAACTCTGTGGTCATTGGTCTTGCAAGCAGCAGCCTTCACCCATTTGGACACATAGTCCACTGCAACCAGAATGTACAGATAGCCGAAGGAGAGTGGGAAAGGTCCTATGAAATCGATGCCCCACACATCAAAGATCTTGACAATAAGAATGGGGTCCAGGGGCATCATATTTCGGCGTGAAATACTCCATAGCTTCTAACAGCGCTCGCATGAAACACAATAAGTGTCAGCGTCTTGAAAGATGGTCGGCCGATAAAATCTGCACTGCAAAATCTTTGCAGCGGTCTTCTTCGCGTTGAAGTGGCCTCCACAAGCATGATCATGACAAAATGAGATGACACTAGATTGGTCGGGCTCGGGGACACATCTCCTAATGATCTGATCGGGACAATACTTAAATAGATAAGGATCGTCCCAGAAAAAATTCTTCACCATGGCTATGAATTTGGACTTATCTTGCCGCCCCCAATGGAAATGCATTTGACCGGTGACAAGATAGTTTACTATGTCAGCAAACCACGGTGGGTGAGTATGAGCAATATGCATCAATTGCTTATCAGTGAAGGACTCAGAGATAGGGGTGGCCTCCTCAGTGAAATCTACAGTAATCCTCGAGAGATGGTCGGCCACCACATTTTCAGAACCCTTCTTGTCCCGAATCTCAATGTCGAGATTTAGCATCCTTTTTAGAGAAAAGATACTTCAATGCCGCGTGATCCGAGTAGATGTTGACTTTTGATCCCAACAAGTAGGATCGAAACTTATCCAAAGCAAAAACGACTGCCAGTAGCTCCTTCTCAGTGGCCTAATAATTCAGCTGGGCATCGTTCAGAGTTCGACTCGCATAGTAGATGACATGGGGGAGTTTATCAATGCACTGCCCCAAAACAGCTCCAACCGCAAAGTCTGACGCGTCACACATGATTTCAAAAGGTGTACCCCAGCTAGGGGGGAATGATAGGTGTGGACGTCAAAATCTTCTTCAAGGTCCCAAATGCCTTCTTGTAGTCCTCATCAAAAATAAATGGGGCCTCCTTTACCAACAACTTGCACAAGGGCCGGCGATTTTGCTGAAGTCCTGGATGAATCGCCGATAGAATCCTGCATGGCCCAGAAAAGAGCAAACCTCTTTCACCGTACGTGGGGGTGGAAGGTTGGATATCAGATCCACCTTTTCCTTGTCAACCTCTATCCCCCGATAAGAAATAACGTGCCCAAGTACAATCCCTTGCTTCACCATAAAATGACACTTCTCCCAGTCGAGCACTAGGTTCTTCTCTTTGCACCTCACTAAGACTAGAGTGAGGTGGTGCAAACACTCCTCAAAAGTTGACCAAAGACCGAGAAGTCGTCCATGAATATCTCAAGAAAATGCTCCACCATGTCAGAAAAGATGCTGATCATGCACCGTTGAAAAGTAACGGGTGCATTGCATAACCCAAAAGGCATGCGTCGGTAGGCGAACGTCCCAAATGGACAAGTGAAGGTCGTCTTCTCTTGGTCTTCGGGGTCCACGGGGACTTGGTTATATCCAGAATAACCATCCAAAAAGCAGTAGTACTCGTGCCCAGCCAACTGCTCCACCATATGATCAATGAACGGAAGAGGAAAGTGATCTTTCCTGGTGGCGGTGTTCAGTTTGTGGTAGTCGATGCAGACCCTCCATCCGGACTGGACTCGAGTTGGCACCAACTCGCCCTCCTTGTTCTGAACGATCGTTACTCCAGCTCGCTTGGGTACGACATGAATAGGGCTTACCCATTTGCTGTCAGAAATTGGATAGATGATGCCTGCATCCAATAACTTGATTACTTCTCCCCTCACAACTTCTTGCATGGATGGGTTGAGCCGTCTCTGTGGCTCCCTCGATGGTTTGGTGTCTTCCTCCAGATGTATCTTGTGCATCACCACCGAAGGGCTGATTCCCTTAATGTCTTCCATGGTCCAGCCTATAGCTTCTTTATGCTCTCTCAAGACGTCTAACAACCTCTCATCCTGAGCAGCATGAAGATCTGAAGTTATGATCACATGCAAAGTCTCTGCTGGACGAGGAACTTATACTTAAGATTGTCCGGCAGGGGCTTAAGTTCCTTCTTTGGAGGCTCAGGTACTGATGCCTCCTCTTTCTCATTGCTCTCCAGAGGAGCAAACTCCAAAATGGCATTGGCTTGCTCAAGTAATACATCCAAGTCCAAATCCTCTCCAAACTAAGCAAAGCATGCCACAAGGGGGTCTCTAATGCTTGATTCTTCCATAACTTCCTTCAGAATCTCCTCAATCAAGCAGACACTTCCGACCTCATCACTCTCCCTCGGCTTCTTGCTAATATCAAATATGTTCAGTTCCACTGTCATGTTGCCGAAGGAGATTTTCATCACCCCTGTCCTGCAGTTGATCAGAGCGTTAGCCGTAGCTAAGAATGGTCGCCCTAGGATCACCGGTATCTGAACTCCAACGTTCTGCACAGGCTCAGTATCAAGCACTATAAAATCCACGGGGAAATAAAACTTGTCTTCCTTAATCAAAACATCCTCCACTATTCCCCGTGGTATCTTAACTGACCGGTCAGCCAACTGTAGTGTCATGGAGGTGGGCTTCAATTCTCCTAATCCTAATTGCAGGTAAACTGAATAGGGTAAGAGATTGACACTGGCTCCAAGGTCAAGCAGAGCCTTCTCAATGTGGCTGACTCCTATCGTGCAAGAGATAGTAGGACATCCAGGGTCCTTGTACTTGATAGGCAGCCTACATTGAAGGATTGAGCTGACTTGCTCGGTCAAACAAACTTTTTTTGGGACATTGGTTTTCCGCTTGACGGTGATCAAGTCCTTCAAGAACTTGGCGTAAGACGACACTTGCTGGATGGCATCCAAGAACGGGATGTTAATATGCACTTGTTTGAACACTTCCAGAATGTCCTCGAATTTTTCTCCTTTCTTGGGCGTGAGAAGTTTGTCAGGGTAAGGTGCCTTAGGTACAAAAGACCTCGAAGGAGTCTCTATGGTCGGAGTTGATTTAGATGGCTCGGCATCTCTTTTCTCTGCGCTCCTGCTTCCTTGTCCTTCTTGTGCAACTGTGGTCTCCTCGGGAAGAATCACTTGGTTGTCCACTTGTTTCCCTGACCTAAGTGTGACAACAGCTTGCACATGCTCCTGCCCTTGTACTGCAATTTGGGATTCGGCACAGGCTGACTAGGGAGCTTTCCCTTCTCTCTCTCTCCCCTAGGTGACTAGCGATTTGTCCGATTTGGGTTTCCATCTTGGCAATAGCTTGAGTGTTCACCATAGTGGCATTCTTCACATCATTGATGGATTGGCCTATGACCTGCATGAAGGACTTAAGAGTATCCTCCAAAGTAGATTGTGAAGAAGAGGCGGGGGCTTGAGTAGGGGCTTGGTATGATGGTACTAGCTGGGTAGGACGACTTTGCTGGTGAACCGGCGGATGAAATCCAGCGGGGTATTGAGTATGGGATTGGTGAGGAACTCCCCCTTGAGTCATAGGCTGGTTCTGCTTCCATGAAAAATTAGGGTGGTTTCGCCACCCTGGATTGTAGGTCTCGGAAAAGGGTCCATTGGATTGCTTCCTATAGTCATTGAAAGCGTTCACTTGCTCCATTGGTGACTCGACAAAAACCGGCAAAGATGGGCAAGTCTGTGCTAAGTGCATGAGACTAGCACAGATGGAACAACAATCAACGTTGAATGGGTTGGCAGTGCTGATGGACTTGCTTACGACTAGGGCATCGACCTTCTTGGTGAGGGCATTTATCTTCATCTTTAACTCGATATCCTCTTTCACCTCATAGATGCCTCCCTTCTTCTGAATGCGAGCAGCTTTATCTCGACAACTTGAAAAATCACACTAAAGGGAATTGTCAGATAACTGATCTAAGGTCCTATACGCCTCCTCTCTCGTCAAACTCAGAAATGCGCCTCCGTTCATCGACTCGATCATGCTACGGTTGGATTGAGTTAATCCTTGATAGAAAAATTGCACGAGTCTCCACTTCTCGTATCCATGTGGAGGGCATTTAATCAACATGTCTTGAAATCTCTCACAACTCTCAGAAAAATTTTCATCTTCTTCTTGAGTAAATGAGCTTATTTCCTTCCTACACTCATTGACTTTGGACATGGGGAAGAATTTGTCACGCCACCGTTTTGGTATATAAGGGAAACGCGAACTTGAGTGCTAAAAACATTTAAATGGAAGCGTGCATTTACAACATCTAGATTTTAACAACTTATTCTATAAATTCTGTCTATTAATAATTCTTTACAAAGCCATGAACTCCAAAAGGAACAAGACATACTATACAATACTAAGGTTTAGCCGGTTCACAACGAACCATTGCTCTTAGCGAGGTCTATGCCCTTACAAGAAAATGACTTCGTCTTACTGGGTCATCTGAAAAGGGTTAGGGAAAAAGGGGTAAGTTCGACAACTCAGTAAGGAAAATACAACACCAGGAAAATAAAACATGCTATAAACCTTTATGCCATAATCTTTAATCATGCATAATGACAGATTTATTCTACTCACTGATAAGAATTAATTTCACATATGATGAATTGCATAATGTATATTGTTTTACAACCTGAACCAATTGTATGTTGATTTTAATTTATTTTGGATGATTTGAGTATTTTTGAATATATTGAAATTATGATGATGTTTAGAATTATGAATATGATATGTGATTTTAGTGGGAGTATAAGTTTCGAGATTAAAGTTATGCAAATTGTTTAAGAAATGATATGCTAGACTGTTTATGTTTTATAAGAAAGTATGTGTTAAAGCATGATTCGTGATATGAAATGTATAGTTTTAAGGCATAAGGCTTAATCATATGAACAATTAACAGAATTTATGAACAAGTGAATGAAGAATATAAATAATGGCATATGAAATTTATAATGATTTAATAAATTCTTTTTATCTGTTTTCTCTTTAATCCTTTATCTGTGGTTTAACCCCTTATAGACTCTACACTACTGTTACCCGTGAGCGGAGCACGTTGGCTTTTGTCACACAGACCTATGGACTCAGCCTGTCATCACAGGGGAGAGTCATTCGGGTTGGGGAGCTTCCCTAGGTGAAGGCCAACCCCGGCTAGTAGCACACACCGACTTACGGTATGCTTGCCTTGCTACCCTATGCGATACCGATCCTAACTGTAATAGTGCCTCAGGGTTAAACAATTATTACTGCACATGAACGTTTTCTGTAATTCTGTAGGCTCTGCAATAACTGTAAACTTTACTTTAAAATTGTATGAGCCGCGTTCGTAACTGTAGTCATGTGCAGAATTTAAACTTCAGATTCTCTTTTCTTTCAAAACTGTATTCGTGAATAGAATCATATACTTTGGAACGCTCTGTAATCATATCTTTGAAATGCTCTTATTCATAACTGTAGATATGCAAAATCATAACTTTAAAACACTCTTAATCATATATGTGAGTATGCATAATTCATAATTTTGAAATGCTCTTAGTCTTAACTATAATTATGCATAAATCATAACTTTAAAATATGCTCTTAATCATAACTGTAATTTATGCACAAAATTCTTGAATAATAAAGCTTGGCATTAAAAATCACATAAGTAAATGCTTTGTAAAATTCCCCAACACTTTCTCAAAAGATTTGTAATAAAATCTTGTTGGGGGTTTTTCGGTGTTGTATCCCCTTACTTGGACTTGCCATTAGCGTCAAGGTCGAGCTTTTACCTAAATAAAACATGAGGATAAATTTAGCGGAGCGTTCTGAAATTTCAGTTCTAAGACTTAAACTAAATTATCCTATATACATAACCATCTAACTAAAACATAATTGAATACCCTATAGACAAATCAAAAAATCCTAAAACATAGCACATGGCCAACTTATCAAAATAATATTTAATCCTTTAACCAAAATCTCCTACTCAATTACATACCCAAACAACTACTCCAAATACGACATCTCAACCGGAAATTATACCCCAAAATTATCAATACTCCAAAATTACCCATAGTTAACACACAGTGAATTTGCCCCCCAAAAATTTAAACAGAAAATATCATACATCTCATGAATCTGGCCATCAACACTAAAATTTATACCTACACCCACTGGAACACCAAACGGCCAGCATAGCCAAAATCATCCAAAAACCAACACTTATATACACTGTCGGAACAATAGAGACCCTTACACTGCACACAGCTGACACAAACACCAAATCACACACACACTACTTGGCTGAACAACACACCCACAGAACGAATCCCAATAATCAGTCAAACAATCAACAAACACCTTAATTTAATCATGAATCAACAAGAACAAACTTATAAATTAACCTAATTTATAAGAAATTACTTACAAATGGAATTTCCGTTCAACACAGAAAAATCCATCGAAAAATCACATCTCAGACCACCGGACTTCGCCTCTGCTTCAACCCGCTGGTAATCGCCACTGGAACCACCGAAAATCGCCGGAAAAACCAGACTTCAAGCCGTCGGGTTCAACGGATCACGGGTTGTGAGTCACGGGTTCTCGGGTTTCACGAACGACGGCCACCGAAATCGGACCTCCAGACACTCTCAGGTCCTCCACGATCGGCCGGAAATCGGCATGGGCTCCACCGGAATCGCACTGCCTCGCCAGATTTTGGTTCTAGCCACCGGAATCGCACACCTGGGTCGACGGGTCACGGCCTCTTCCCGCTTCGTCTCTCTTCCACTCAATCTCTCTCGGGTTCTCTCTCTCCCGTCTGCATCTCTCCCTCAACAAATCTCTCTCTATCTCCGTTTCTCCTTCTCTCCCAATCTCTCGGTCTCATCTCTCTGTCTCTATTCTCTCACTCTCTCTGTTCGTGTCTTGGGCGGAAGAAATAAGAAGAAAGAACTAAAAGAAGAAGAAGATGACAGAAAAGAAAGAGAAGAAGAAAATAATAAAAAGAGAAAACAACTTGCCGTGCAAGTTCTTGTTTCCTTTTTTTCTTTTTTTCTTTTTACAACTTACTTAATAAGTTTTCTTTTTTTCTTTTTTATTTTTATTATTATTATAAAAATCTGGGATATTATAGAATTTGTTGTAGAACTTGTTCAGTAAGTTCTCCCAAGAAGTGATGGACCCAGGCATGTTTGAATCCAACCATGCCTTGGCTCTATCATGGAGTGAGAAATGAAAAAGCCTAAGATGCACAGACTCTTCAGAAATTTTTTGAAATTTGAAGGTGGCGTAGATGTCTTTGAATTTATTCACATGGCTATAAGGATTTTCGAGGTCTAAGCCATGGAATGCAGGTAAGAGTTGGATGACATGAGGCTTGAGGTCAAAGTGAGTGGCATTGGTTGGGGGTAACATTATACATGAAGGAGAATTTGTTACAACGGGTGCAAACAAATCCCTAAGTGTCCTAGTATGATCAATGTTTTCTCACTGATTCCTCTCATTCTCACCCGCATGCATGTTATCTCCCATCTCAACAGAATTTCTAAGCCTTCTCTTAAGAGTTCTTTCAATCTCGGGATCTAAAGATTTCAAGTCTAAATTCAAAGATCTTCTACCAAGCATACACCAATATACAAACAATTATTTATCCAAAAAGACAAACATAATAAAGAAAAGAATGGGGAACAAAATTCTCCAAGGTACAATCTAGGTTAGTTCCCAGGTAGGTGAGGAGGGTTACATGGACCTCTTAAGTCCCAAGACCTTTCCTTGCCAGAATTCACCTTGACATTGCCCTTTAGAGAGCTTAGTAATCCCACACTAGCAATTTTTTTTTTTTTTTTTTAAGATTAAAAGAAAAATAGCACAGACAAATTAAGAAAAATAAAGACTAACACAAATGCATATAATGACACAAAGATAGCAAAAAGGGCAAAAAATAAAACTTACAAGATTGGACCAAAAAAAAAATTGTTTTGGCAAAAATTTCTGCTACTGAACTCCTCTTAGAACTGCCGCCTGTGTTGAAGTCGATCGATCGGATGTACTGGTCAATCGATCGATTGTCGATCGATCGAATCCTTGGTCGATCGATCAAATCTTTGAAACTTTGCAGGACCAGGAACAGAAACTCTTTTTTTAATTTTTTTTAATTTTTTTGTTAGCATAAGAAAAAAAAACTAATCACTAGTAATACGAAACATAAAACTACTCAAAAGTTTAACTAAACTAAAATAAACTAAGAGAATTAAAACAAACAGTAATATAATGTAAAATAGGAACAAAATTCGAACAAAATAAACTAGAAAAGATACTGGAGAAGAAATACTTACCTGGTTTTGAACTGCTGCTGTCTGCAGAATGTTCGCTCGATCGAAGTTGAGTTCGATCGATCGACTTTACAGGGCACTCAGTGAGTTGCAGCAGCTGCAGAAACAGATCCGGGAGAAGCAAAAGAGAAACTTAGAACACAAAACAGAAGCTAAACAACAGAAAAATGAAACAAAAAACTACCTAACTAGTAGAAAAACAAAATCAATCAAACAAAAACCAATTTTTGAACCGATATTCCCGGCAACGGTGCCAAAAACTTATTGTGAGTTTAAAAGAGTACTCGCAAGCGCACGAATCTTTTGCAATATAGTGTGTGCAAGTGCGAGGTCGAATCCACAAGGAAATGGTCAAAAATCAGTGTCTTGTTTAATTAACCTCATTTTAACCTAGTTCCAAATGTTTGAGGTTTAAACATGCAAAATGACACTAAGTTAAAGATGATGAAATGAAATATGTGAAAAATGAACTAAGGCTAAGGAATCTACCAAACCAAATCCAACAACTCACACTCTTGGTTTCTACTTGAACACCCAAAGAACATTAAGCTTAGGGTGTTATTCAAGTTTCTTAACAGCAAATCTTAGATCCATTGAATGAATCCAACTCAAAGATAAATCACAAAGAGTACCCGTTCAAATCATCCATTGTATTCATTCAAAGAATAAATCACAATGTATATCCTCTTTCAAACCGATAAAACAATGTATCCATCGGTTGAAACACATTAAATGTCCTACTTCAATCACCAACCACATTCATTGCAAAAGATAAAGCATTAAATTGAATGGGACTTGAACATCATAATGATATAGCATTAAATGTGCAAGTAGTACAACAAGGGTGTGAGTGTCATCAATGGAGAGGGTTCATCCTCAACCTTAGTTGAGAGTTCTAGCCTCCCATGAATAAGAACACCACAAAAAATTGAAGAACAAACATGAAAATAGAAGAAAAGCTTTACAAAGAAAAATGTCTAAAGAGAAAAGCTACTGGAATACACTCCAAAGTGCACGAAATTAAACCTAACTACTCTCTGAGATTCGCAATCAACATGGAGGCATGTCTATGGCTTTATAGAACGAGATTAGGGTTGGATCCCAATCAAAAAAGATATCTCTACCCTTCTCTAGGGTTCCTTTCAAGCTAGAGACAACCAAGCTCAGCAAATCAGCAAGTTCTGCTCTGAAAATCAGAAGGAGAGTTGCTTTTTGTCATGGAAAAGCCCCTAATTGGCGTTCTGAAGCTTTTTTGCAAATGTCAGTTCTGGATAAATTCGATCGATCGATCGACTTAGGGCAAAATTCGATCGATCGACTTTTGAGCTTGATAGATTGACTTTACAGGACTTCCGAATTTCTAAGCATTTTCACATGAAATTTGCCATTCCTCTCTTATTGACCTACAAAACACAAAAAACTAACAAAAACATCAGAAAATAGCAAGGCTAAAAGTCTAACATAATGTGAATCAAGGGGTCCAAATATACAATATTTGGTACTCATCAATGGGCGGTTATTATTTTCTATCTTATCAACATGCTGAATTGTCTCTACCTCAGGTGTAGACTCTGAAAAGAGTCGTATTGGGATCCGCGAAAAAACTTTATTCTTTGGAGGTGGCTTGTCTGCATATCAGTCTACAAAATACACAAATATACATAAAGTGTCAGATCAAATGTAAATATAAAAACCACTCAACATGTTTAATGTAATTTGATATCAGTTTAAGATTATTGAAAAAACAAAGTCATACATGCATGCTACTTTTATTGTGGTTGTACAACTTCGAACGCAGGTATGTCGCTACGGGCATAATGAAGGTCTTCACCATAATCAACATCATTTGGATCTTGATTAAAGTTCAAGTTCAATGGCTCACTCTCATGGTAGTTGAGATCTTCATCATTGTTCCCTTCCCCCTCACCAACATCATACACGTTTCTCGGTTTAGTCCTTACTATGCAACACCAGTTTGGGTTCCTGTCGTCATGGACGTAGTATACTTGGGATACTTGTGAAGATAATACGTACGGATCATCCAAAATGTTATCTCCCATATGTCATACCATACTCATCCTCCGACCATCCCCTATCCTTTCTAATGTCCGCCCAATCACACTTAAATAGCACATACCTAGTCGTGTCATAGTACTCTACCTCGATTATTCGAGTTAGCTTCCCATAATAGGTATCGCCATCAACTGTAGGCACACACACGCCACTGTTTTGGGTTGTTTTTCCTTCATCTTGAGTCACAGTGCGAAACAGCTTGCCGTTAACCACATATCGGTTATATTCGAAGGCTGTTTCAATTGGACCTTTAGAATGCCATACAAGCTTATCCTCTAACTCAGTTCTACGTGTCTGGTCCATTCGGTTGACCTGCGATTTGAGATAACATTGCTTCTAGTTGGCAGGATGTAGAAAATTACATATACAATAAAACGTTGCTCATAAAACGATCACCATTATTTTATAAATTAAACCATGTGAAATTTTTACGTAGTTACGGTACCAAACACAAAATGTGTCCCTATGTTGTCAGTGCAATTCTCTGTCCAATATTGGAGTCGTGCCTCAACTCAGCCAGGTGCTTCCTATATGTTTACAGTCCACATTTAGAATAAACACGTGTATGTTTGAGCCTAAGTAAGATGTATTAAAAAATATAACTCACGTGCGTAATTGAAGGAACTCGTCCGAGTTAAAAATAATATATCGATGGATCTGCGTCAATGTGCGTTGGTCAAGGGTTACTCGTGTTATCGCTCCCCTAGCCTCATCAGGGTTTCTCTAAGGCCTATTGTTGACTGTGAATGCGATCTCTAAGTACCGCGAACAAAATGTGAGCATTTCATCCGCTAAGTAACCTTCCGCTGTAGAACCCTCAGGTGCAGCTCTGTTGCGCATTAGAGATTTGTACCGTCCAAGGGACCTACATAGAGAAAACATAATTATCTCTTGTATTACCTCGTTGAGACAATAAAGAGAGAGAAAACCTTATATATACATAGAATACATAATTACCTCTCAACTGGATACATCCACCGATAGTGTACCGGTCCACCAAGTCGACATTCACGAACCAAATGTATGACAACATGAACCATAATTGTAAAGAAGCTCGGAGGAAATATTTGTTCAAGCTTGCACAATATGGTAGGGATTTCAGCTTCATCTCGGGCTAGATCTTCCTCCGTCAATGTTTTCGAACATATACCCCTAAAAAATGCAGACAACTCTATCAAAGGTTTCACAACCTTCTTTTCCAAGGATCACACAAAGCTATTGGCAGCAGTTGTTGCATGAGTATATGGTTGTCATGACTCTTCATACCAACAATGGTACGGGCTTTAAGGTTCACACAACGGGACACATTGGAGGCATATCCATCGAGTACTTTGACATCTTTGATCACTTTTAAGAAATTAATTTTATCCTCATTAGACATCGTGTGGCATGCCACAGGTAGATACGTTTTGCCTCTCTCGTTGGTGAATGGATGAAGTGTTTTTCTTAAACCGATTTTACACAAGTCCAAACGTGCGGCGTTGTTGTCTTTTGTTTTTTCTTTCATGCCCAGTAGGGTCCTAATGATATTATTCATCACATTTTTTTTATGTGCATCACATCAAGGTTATGTTGTAACAAATTATCCTTCCAATAGGGCAATGTGAAAAAAGTTCTTTTCTTTTTCCATACCACGTTATCATTTGCCCCAAGACCTTCTTGCACAGTTTTTTGTCGTTTGTCCCTTCCTGTGTCTTCATGAACAACATCAAATCCCTGTAATTGTCGTAGGATTTCATTGCCATCTGCAATAACAGGCGCAGCACCCAACTCTTATTTACTGTTAAAGGTTCTTGCCATCTGTCGCCACTTATGATCGGCAGACAACCATCGCCTATGCCCCATATAACAATATTTACGCCCGTATGTCAACCATGTTGACCCCGTTGAATGCATACAACAAGGACATGCCAGTGGACCCCTAGTACTCCATCAAGATAAATCTGCATACGCTGGAAAGTCATTTATTGCCCACATCAATGCTGTCCGCATAACAAATGACTTCTTCATGGATATGTCATATATCTGTACCCCTACATTTCACAACTCCTGTAACTCTGATATTAAAGGTTGTAGGTAGACATCTATATTCATTCCTGGTGCAGTTGGGCCTGGAATAATCATAGATAATATGAAATACTGTTGTTTCATGCACATCCAAGGAGGTAGGTTGTATGGAACCAACATGATAGGCCAAGTACTGTGGCTTGTGCTCATGTTCCCAAAAGGGTTAAAACCATTCGATGCTAGAACAAGCCTAACATTCCGTGGGTCTGATGCAAAGTTTGGGTGTAGTGTATCAAATGCTCTCCACGCTTCACCATCTGCTGGATGCCTGAGCACACCATCTTTTGTGCGCCCATCAGTATGTCACCTCATGTGAGAAGCGGTATGTTGTGACATGTATAACCTTTGCAATCTTGAAGCCAATGGAAACCACCGCAACACCTTCACCGGCCGTCTCTTCAATGTTCGGGATGACCCATCTTCTTCAGTAATTTCGTCCTTCTACTTTGATGCTCCACACACTGTACATATATCTCACTTCTTATTTTCCTTCCAGAATAACATACAATGATTTCGACAAGCCGGAATCTTTTCATATCCAAGCCCCACATCTCTTAAATATTTTTTGGTCTCATACATACTTTTAGGCAAAGTTGGCTCATCTGTTGGTACTATCTCACTGATGAACTCAAGCAAAGATGTGAAAATCGTATTATTGAGTCCACTCACACACTTTAAGTTGTATAGATGAACAATAGCTGACAGTTTGTTGTATTGTGTTTTATCATGAAGTGGCTTGTCTGCATCCTGAACCAAGTTGTATAATTTCTTGGCATTCTCATCAATCTCTTCATCAACTGCTTCAAGTACATAATCGGCTTGTACTTCCACTTGACACTCACCATCATCTGCCCGAATATTATGCATGCCAAAAACATCTTGCAACATGGACTGCATTGTTCTTGACTCGTCGGGTATTGACACATTATTTGCAGCCGAAGCCGGCTTGGGAGATTCAACAATAGGTATTTTATTAGGTACAGGAGCCCTAAACTTCTCCCCATGCCAAATCCATTCAGTGTAATTAGGCATAATTCCCTTTCCACTTCTTCTGGCCGTATGCTCCTGTTCAAGCCACACTTCTTGCATGGACACACAATTGAATTTTTATTTCTGGAGTTCGTAACTGCATACTTCACGAACGCTTCGGCTCTTTCCATATACTCCCTTGAACCTCTCCACTTCATCATCCAACTTTTGTCCATATTCATCTTACTACATTACAATACACAAAATGGTTACAAATATATAACACAAATTAAGGACTGTATTATATACACGAATGGTCCTTGATTGATTACTAGAATCATTTTTTTTGGCAACGAATTGAAAAAAGGAGTTGATAACCTAGCTAGAGCATTATTTTAGAAAACGCGGCCTCTTCACCGATCGAATTTCATGTAGAAATTATTCCACTCCAATTTAGAAAAAAATTATTTCCTTTCCAAAATATGCCAAAATAAAAAATTAAACAAAAAACTATTTTTTTTTTAAAAAAAAACTATTAATATAAAATTAAAAAGTTAACGAATTTAAAAACTTGAAAAAATAATTTTTTAATTAAAAAAGAAAATAAAAGAAGAAACAAGAAGAAAATGGGTGGCTCGACAGCCACCCCTTGGCTGGTGGTGGCTCCCGAGCCACCCATTTTCTTCTTGTTTTATCTTTTTTTTTTTTAAATTAATTTTTGAAGTCTTTAATTTCTTTAACTTTTTAGTCTTTTATATATATATTAACAATGACTTGTGTTGTCATTTTATTGATTTTAATGTGACACATTAACGAAATTTATCAGGTGTTTTGACGGAATTCGACTGCAGAGAGTGGCATTTTTGGCATACTTTTAGTTTTTAAGAGAATAGAAGTATTATATGAATATTTCGACAAAAGTGATATTTTTGGCACATTTTGATAGTTTGATGTGTCACATTATTGCATTTGAAAATTCATGTAACTATCTTAAAATCGATTATTAGTTGTGGCGGCTTATATATATATATAAAACTCATTAATGTAATTGCAATTATGGTCCATAGTCCAAGCCCAATCTCTCTCATATAACTAACACTATCAAAACTATTTAATTAATCATGCAATTAGTAGAAGAATGTATATAAATAACACTATGTGCATATTTTTTTTATTAACTTAAGATTTTTATTATCATGATATTAAGGTTGATAATTTTTTCTATCAGTAGCATTAACAATTGTCGCTAAAGAAAGCCAGAAAGGCAAATCAATATATAGTAATTTAACAATTGTCGTTTACAAAATGCACATGAAAATCATATACTTTAAGGACAAATGTCAATTTAATATAATCTGATATTTTAGATTGCTCTTTTAAATTAATAGTTTATGAATATATAGTTTTTGCTATGTATTTTAATTGCATGAAATATATTTAAAAATAAAAAAGCAGATTTTTTTTAAAAAAAATAAATAAATGAAAAAAAATAATAATAAAAAACCTTCGGTTGGTCGTTGGTGGCCGGTCATCTGGTCGTCGGTGTTCCTTGGTGGCTGCGCTTCTGTTCCCTTCGCCGGCCGGAGCTGTGAGAGAGAGACCTGCAGAGAGAAAGCGTGAGGGAGAGAGAGTTAGCTAGAGACCGAGGACTTACCCGGCTTTCCAGCGGTACCCCGGCCGGTGGTGGGGGTTTTACTGAGAGAGTGATAGAGAGACCATCGAGGGAGAGAGATGAGAGGAAGAGAGAACGCTGAGGCCGGGCCGGAGAGGAGAACGCCGATTGACCCTGCAGCTGGTGGCTGGTGGCCGGCTTCACTGTGAGAGAGAGAGAGAGAGAGAGAGAGAGAGAGCGTGATCTCAGGTCGGCCGGTTTCACATACAGGGGAGAGAGACGTTTTTTCAAAAAACAACTTTCGCAATAAATGCGAAAAGACAAGGGACTGGCGAGGGGCAGTACTGTGTCCCGCGCGCCAAACTCCGTATGGAGTCGTTTTACTTGAAAACGATTCCAAATGGAGTCATTTTTTACTAGAGTCCTTATCAAAACGACTCCAAATAGAGCCATTTTTTACTAAAACGGCTTCAACTGGAGTCGTTTTTGACCAAAAATGACTCAAAGTATTTTAAATTTATATATATATATCACAACAACTCATATTATTAGATATTAATTATAATCTGTTGACAAATATATAGTTAGTTATTAATATGTATGTATATGTATTATAACGCCCCAAAATTTTTTTTCAATATTTTATTGTGCCTAAAAGAATAATATATATATATATATATATATATATATATGTTTTAAAAAAAATAAAATAAAATAAAATAAAATCATCAGTCCTCTTGAACGGCGTCGTTTTATTAAGGAGGTATTATTATTATTATTATTATTTTTTTTCTCGCACGACGTCTTCCACCTTTCATCTCTCTCGTGACAAATTGCAAAAACCTTCAGCCACTTCTTGCCATGTTTCAGTCCAAAGAAACCATGTTGAGCCCATGCATCAACCCTTAAGCCACGATAGCTCCACTCTTCTTCTATTTAACCACTCTCCTCGCCATGCATCAAGGCATTGGCAGAAGTTCAGTCCTTAGCTATTTTCAGAACTTAACCCAGCAGGTATGCTATTTCTTTGTTTCTTTTGTAAAGCTTTTGTATTTATGGTAGTTCGGAGTACTGTAATTCTGAGAGAAACCTCTGGATTAAATCTATAGTTGAGTTTAAAACTTTGATTTCTGTTAATGGGTTGCGATTATTTGACTCTTGAGTGTTATGTTACTGGAACTTTATTTTCTTTTTCTTCCTTTATTTTTTTCTTTGGTTGGACGCCCCCCCCTTTAGTATTTCTTTTCCTTCCCCTGCTTCTTTCTTCTCTCTTCTTGTTCTTTTCTGTTTCTGAGAGAGAGTTGGGGTGAGGGGAGCTTATAGAGAAGCCGAAGGAGGGAGAGGGGGGGGGAGAGACCGGCCGAGTGAGGGAGGTGGGGAAGAGAGAAGACCCAGCCGGTGGGCCAGCCACCGGACTGGGCGAACGGTACCGCAGGACCGGCAGATCGCAGCCCCGCGCCGGCAGATCGCGGCCCCGCGCCGGCGACGCCACCGGAGGGCGTTTTTCCGGCAATTTCTGGCTCCCTGTGAGTGTTAAATTTCTGGGCTTTTGATTTTCAGATTATGGGTTGAATGGGTCTTGAGAAATCTTTGAATTTTGATCTTGTTCCAGTTTGGGTTGCTTGTTATGAAAATTTTGGCTTCTCCTTTCTAGTTCCTTGTTTTCCTTTTCTTCTTGAGCACAACTGAGAGGAAGAGATGAGGGAGAGATCGAAAGAGGGAGAAGAAAGAGAGAACCGGTGGGTGAGCCACCGGTTGGGGCGGTCAGGAGCGGTGGGCCGGTAGGCCACGGCTCGGCGTCGGCAAGGCTGTAGGGGAGTCTGATTTTCGGTTTTTCAAGATGAGTTTTGTTGGATTCTTTTCAAATGTTCAGATTTCAATATTGTTTATGGAGAATTTTTTTAGGGCAGAATGGGTTTCAGGTAATAGGAAACAAAAGTCTGGGTTGGTTTGGAGATGAATCAGTTGGGTTGTTTTTCAGGCAGAGGAACCGAATGGGATTGAGGATTTTTGGAGTTTTATTTTGTGTAGATTTCAGTAGCCACAGAATGGGTTAAAGGACTGATTGGCTAAAAATTCTTTTTGGTTCGGTCTGTGGTTTGATGATTCCCTGTTTCAGTTGATGCTGGCCGTTTGGGATTAAAGGGTTGAATTTGATTGGATTTTGGATGTTCTCTTTCAGTTGTAATTGGCTAATTAATTGATTTTTTTGGGTATGTTGAATGGTCTTATTTTCTGGTTGATTGTAGATTTATTTATTGGGGATTGGTTTGCCGAATTGGGCTTGTGTGTGAAATTGTTGGTAAAGAATCGAGTAGGTTTTTGGAGAAAATTTCGGAGGATAATTTTTTTTTTAGCAAAACGAATGAGTACTGTAAAATCCTTTTTTTGGTTTGTTCAGTGTAGAAACAGAATGGGTGCTGGATATTTTTTTATGATTATCTTTTGGCTTAGTTTAAATCAAGAAGCTTGTTTTAATAAAACTGCATGGGTCCCCTATCTTTAGTCAAGGCATTTCTTGTAAAACAATCTATGCTGCCTATAATTCCTAAGTGAAGGTTTACTTTCCAAAAATAAATGGTAATGCAGAAACAGCTTTTGGAATATATATTACAATATTTTAGTTGCTAGAAATTTTTACCACTACTTGAATAAGTGATGACCCATGCGATTATAAAAATTTTATTGTAGAAACATGTCTTTATTTTAAATCTTTAGTGTCATATGCACCCAATTTAATTATTTCTAATATATATATATAAATCCTTGAAATCTTTTTTTTGTGTGATCCTAATTAGGTAGAAGTATCCAAAACCTCACTCAGGACCACCAAGGTAAGGAAACACAACCCTAAAAACCCCGGCAAGTTTTTAAATAAAATCTTTTCAAAGGAAAAATGTCGGGAATTTTCGAAAGACTGTCACTTTAACATTATTTGTTCTATTATCTCAAGTATGAAATAATGAATATGTTATTTGTAATCACATGAATGAATGAAGCTGGTGATTATATGCTATATGTGCACCATGAGAATGAGGATGATGATATATGTGCTACATGCGCACTATATGAACATGATGATGAAATTATGATTGAATACTTGTTTTATGTGCACCACACAAAGTTTTGTCACACGGTACCATAATGCTGTGATCCGGATCTTATAATGATTATGATGATGGGTAGCGGGGCAACCACACCAAAAGTGTGGGGCTATCGGCCGGGGGGTTCTCACCTAGGGAGCTTCCTAACCCGGCAGCTCTCCCCTGTGACGACAGGATGAGCCATGGGTCCTTCGGGATCGGTCCTATGGACGAGCCCAACGTGCACCGCTCATGGTAAAAATGCGGAATTGGACCAGTGGTAGACAAAACTTACACTTTATGAACGATGATTATGAATGCACATTCCTCATTGTTACTGATTTTTTTAAAAATTTGTAAATTTATTTTATATTATATTTTATGTTTTGTTGTGTTACTTACTGAGTTGTTGAACTCACCCCCTTACCCTTACAATTCTTTTCAGATGGCGCTTCATATCATCATCCTCATAGCGGGCGTACCCATAGGGGTCGCTACCTATGATGATTCACAGTTCTGGCCCATTGATGCCGATCAGTGGGTTTATGTTTGTTTTGATAGCCCGTGATCATAACGTTTAGTCAGGGATTTATTTTTTGTTTATGTATAGTTAATGACACTGCTAGTCCGGACCAGTTTGGAGATAGTAGAAGTTTCCTCTAAGAAGTAGTTCGAAGACCGGATTGATTTTTTGTATATGAACTGTGTTTTATTTTGTGATCCCTGACTATTTGTATTAGCAGAAATATTACTAAGACTTACTATATATGTGAAATTATGAGTATTAATCTACATCTTGTGTTTTTTTTGTGTCATTCTCTTTAAATATAAAAAGATTTTAATTTGTGGATGATTTTATTTTTCTCAAGTTCACGTATCCCCTTTATATTCCAAAACAGGGGCGTGACATGTATAACATATATATTGTATGTACATATATTGTCATACTAACAAAATACTATACTTTCTCTTTAGATAGAAAAACCTAAGAGCTTCGTTTGCTGGGGGGGGGGGGGGGGGGGGGGGCTTCCTTTTTTGGTCAGGATGGTCACTTAATGAGGCCATGCAATTCGTCTTTGGTTGGTGTGTGACCCACACGCGTCAGCGGTTTAGATCTTCTGTTTTATGCACGTGTGGGCTATAACTCTTTTCTTCGGTCTTGGAAGGTGTCAATCTAAGCTCGTGAAGATTGTCCATCGCTAAAGGGGATTTCGGAGAAGGCGCGTGCTTTACACACGTCGACTCCGGCGGTTGTTTCTTTCCCGGAGCCAGTATGTTAGGATCTCTGTTTGTTTTTTGTTTGTATATTCTTGCTTGTGTTGAAAGTTTACCCTTGTTTTAGCTGTTTCAAGCCAGGTTTTTTTTTTTTGGTTTTGTGGGTAGAGATTCTTTATCTCTAGTTCACTTCAATGGCGTTTGGTCGGTTGGGCTTTGTTTCTCGCCTTTGGGTGTTGTGATTATATACATATATATAAATTACTTTTATTTTTAGTATATATGGTTAGAATTATTATAAATGGTGTTATTTTTAATTTTTAAAATTGGAGACCTTTTTTGATAAAAGGGCTAAAAATTGAAGCCGTTTAAAAAAAGAAAAAGAAAACGGCTCTAAGTGGAGCCAATTTATAGACAACGACTGGACATTGAGCCATTTGTATTAAAAACGTTTCAAATTGGAACCGTTTTGTTAAAACGGCTCCAAAAGAAACGGCTCAAAGTGCCATTCTTTTTGTAGTGCCGCCTCCTTCACTCCGTGTCGAGCGACCAGTTGCTCAACAGCGTGTAGGGTGTCCGATCTTGCTCTGATCAATCGCCCCATAAAATATGATTTAGGGTGGAGTAATCAATTATCCCACCATTATTGTATGATCAGCAATATATGTCTTTACTTTGATCAATTTTCCAACTAGATATAATCTGACCAATTGTCCCGTAAGATATGACTTGGGGTGCATGACCTCAGTCTGGTCAATTACACGATAAGATATGAGAGTATCTTTTAATATCTAGCCTTAAGCTTATAAATAATTATTTAAATTCCGAGAAATTCTTGTTTATTTTTAGGAGCTCGCGAGAGTTTAAATTAGATTTTTTTTTTCTTTTTTTTTTTCAGAATTTACATTAATTATAAGAATTATTAGAAATATTTTACATATTTTGCCATAAAAAGAAGTTTAATTTTTTTTTTTTTTTTTTTTTTTTTTTTTTTTTTTTTACAATTCAGCCATGAAATAATTTTTTTTTTCAAAATATAATTTTGTTAAATTTTCAGCCATTTATAGAAATCATGAGGAAATGATTAGTAAATGTATATATATATATATATATATATATATATACTCTGTTTGTTTCGGTGTAAAATGATTTCCGTCGTAAAATATTTTTAGGAAAGTCATAAATATTTCTCTCAGCCTATAAATATTTTGAAGGGTTAAATACATATTTGCCCCCTGTGCTTTACGACCTTTATTTTTTGCCCCCTCAGTTTTACTTTTTATCAAATTTGGTACATGTGGTATATGAAAAGATGAAAATGATACCTCCGTCCAATTTCCCGTCCAAAACTAACGTCCAACCACGTCATCCTACAAATATCGACGTACATGCGCGACACCTGTCCCTGCGGCACACCTCAGTGCTGACATGGCTACCATTTTTTATTTTTATTTTGTAATGATTTCTTATACATATATATATATATATATATATATATATATATAAATATGGGGTGACTGCCACCCCCATTTTTGCCAAGAGGGTGGCTCAAGGTACCATTTCTGATACTTATTCAAATCACAAGGGGCACATCATGAAATTTATAAAATCACAAGGGTATATATTGGAAAAAAAATTTGTGTTTAAGTAACAAACATTTGGTTATTTTTTGGGTTATATCAATTGGCCATGCATATAATTTTGTGTTTCCAATTGTTACACATAACTGATTGTGTTTTGTTTTTTTGTTTTTTTTTTTTATGAAGGGTTTAATTCTTGTCAACATGTTATTTTGATACACGGCAGGCATACATGTTTTTGAACAAAGAGCATATGCTATCATATATTACTGAATAAAATCCCAGGGCAAGGACACAAACAAGAGGTTCAAGACCCACAATACCTTAAGCCAGATAATTTTGACTTGAAACAGCAACATGAACAATACAAATCGTTACATGGACAACAATGAGCCACTCTTTACATTTAAGCACACATCACAAATAGAAGATGGCAGATCTAGCACCTAGGCTAACAAATAGTCCAGTAACTTGTAAGCATCACAGAGGAAAACTGTGAAAAGAACACTAAAAAATGAAATAAAACACCCTAAAACAAAAACACAAATCGGGATCATCGTCGGGTGGTGCCGTCGCCGGCGACAGTGCGTGTACCACACGTGCTGCCATCGGAGACCTCCTCAGCATCAGAAATCTACCAGAAGACCTCGGATCCACTGAAAAACCCCCAACCTCGCCTTGGAAGACAAGCCGTGACCCACACGCACCAGACCAGGGAGAGACTTCCCTGTCGCGTGTAGGCCACGCCCCGAGCTTGAAGGACCGACACGGCCGTGGCTGGAGGCTGCTGGACCGGAAGAAGCAGGCGACCACTGTGGTGAGGCGCGTGTCTTGGAAGAATCCGTCGAAGTGAACAGATCTGATACCAAAGAAAGAAACCCAAACAAATAAAGATCAGGTCAGAGACTCCGCCGAAAAAACACACCAGAAAATTGCTTACCAATCCAAATCCCGTTTAGTCTTCTGTCGGGGAAAAACAACCACTACCGGATCTAATCCGGGGGAACAAAAAACTCCAAAGCCCTAATGGCTGGAGGAAACAAACACTCCACTGGCACTAGCCAGGGAGCAACACAAACACAAAAACCATCCCCAACCTAGAAGGGCGACTGGGGAGGGGGAAAACACCACGGGGGAGGGAGGCGTGGAACCCCCCCCCCCCCCCCCCCCCCCCAACAAACAAAAAAAATGCATACATGTTACTTTTGGTTCAAAACAGGCTACCAAATATACCAAATATTATTTGTGTATAAAATACCATTTGTGATATAATTACAAAACTAAAGTGCCATTTGTGGTACTTATTAAAACTACATGAGGCACTTCATGAAATGTATAAAACCACATGGGTATATATAGGAAAAAAAATTGTGGTTTTTAATTTTAAGGTTTTTTTTTTTTAAAAAAAAAAAAAAAAATTCTAGGGGTGGCTCAGCCACCCCCATGTTTTCATATATACATAGAAAAAGTATTGGTAAGGGGAGAACCTTCCTAAAATGGAAATTGTCTTATAAACATTGATGTGCTTGTCCTCCCATTTTTAGATGTTGAAATGAATATGCAGAATCATAAACATTATTTGAGTTAAGAAAAGGTAGATGATAAAGGGCCAATGACTATAATTGTAGTGTTAGATGGGTTAATTGTTGAATGGTGACAAATGAAATATTCATAGGGGTCAGTGGATATATATAGGCTTCTGTGAGTCAAGGGACACATTTCAAATGCTTCTTAAGTTTGTCAAGTGTCTAAAATAATTTTGTATTGGATTAATGCCACGGACACTCAGTTTGGTCTCTCTTGTTGATGTTTCTCCTTTTATGTCGATGTTGACATCAGGTTGTAAAAGTTGATGTTCTAACGTTACATGTGTTGGGGATAAATCCCACTCAACCCGATCCAAAGAGGAGTCAAATAAGGTCCAAACAGATAAGGTGATATCAGATCAGAAGTCTAAGAAGATATCCAATTAGAAGTCTAGTAAAGGATTAAAGTCCAATTAGAACTCGGACAGCAGTTCTAAATCAACAAGGAACAGGAGTCCTAATCCAGGTTTGACTCCACCTCTATGCCTATAAATAGGCCCATACCCCAGGTATAAACGAGGACTCAATTTTATGCATAAAGCATTATTTTCTCACAGAATCTAACTTAGGCATCGGAGCGGGACCCCCGGAAGGGTCCCTAGGTTTTGTTGTTTTGCAGAGTTATTGAGAAGCGTGAAGAACATCAAAGGAACGTGCAGATTCACACCATACCGGAAACTGTACCAACAGTTTGGCGCCGTCTGTGGGAAACGATTTTTCGTTCCTCATAAAAAAAAAAGATCCAGAATGGTGATGAACACATGTTCCGGAAGCCAGACCAATCGACAGCCCGTGGCCCCACAGGAACCGGCTATTCAGAATAATTTGCAGCCTCCACCGAACCCTCCCCCGGGGGGTGGAGATCAAGATCGCATAGCAGCATTGGAAGCCCAGATTGAAGACTTAAATGCAGAATTGTTACGCATGAGGCAGAGACAGCCCAATCCCGAGATGAACAGGGATGAGCGTGAGGAAGAAGATCACAATAGCAACATTAATCCTCGGAGGGAGGATGACTGCCAAGGAGATCTGAGCAGAATTATTGCCGAGCTGGAGAGAAGGTGCACGTACATGGAGATGGAAAGAAAGGACAAAGGCAGATCCGTAATGGTGGACAAGCTCCTAATGGGTACAGACTCACCCTTCACCAGACGGGTGGCAGACTATCAGCTTCCCGATAAATTTAAGGTACCCCAGATTCTAAGTTATGCAGGAGACAGAGATCCCTTGGATCACCTAGAGAATTTCAAAGCTCATCTAGACCTTCACGGGACACCCGATGAAGTAGCATGTCGGGCCTTCCCTCTTACTCTTTCGGGGAATGCCCGAGACTGGTTCAGGAAGCTGCCCCCGAATTCCGTTGATCAGTTCAAGGAATTGTCCAAGATATTCCTAACGGAGTTCTTGGCTTTCCGGACAAGGAAGAAGCCTTCGGGATATTTGCTATCATTGCACCAGCAGGGCAATGAGAGTCTTAAGGAGTTTATGGCTCGGTTCAACCGAGAGAAGGCTACGGTCGAAGATCCGACCGAGGATATGATCTTTGCTGCCATTTATCAGGGAATTTCACCCGAGGAGCCTTTGATGAAGAAGTTGATCCGGAAGCAACCGAGTACCTTGCAGGGCCTCATGGATAAGGTAGAAGAATTCATTAATCAGGAAGAGACGCTGAAGTCTATGGCCAGTTCTAGACTACCCCGAGAGACAGCCCCAGAAAAGAAAAGGAAAGAATTCAGGAAAGCTGATTGGGAAGAGCAGAGGCGGGTAAAGAAGTTCAAAGATTACAACTTTACACCTCTCAATGCCGAGATATCAGAAGTCCTCATGGAGATCAAGAGAGATCCGGCGTTTCGGGAACCACAAAAGATACCAGGTAATCCTCCTTATAAGAATGCAGGGAAGTATTGTGATTTCCATAAACAAGCAGGTCACTACACCGAGGGGTGCGTAACCCTAAGGTTGTTAATAGAAGAATTCATAAAGAATGGCAAGCTAGTTCGGTTCTTGGGAGAGCGACGGAACCATCCAGGAAATAACAGGCCTCGGAATCATCAGGACTATCAGCCCCGAGATCAACAGCCACGGGATTACTATCCCCGAGACCGTCCTCAGCTAGACGAAAGGCATCAAGAGAATGCTCCCCGAGATGACATAGAAAGAAGAGAGGACCGAAGAAGCAGAAGCCCACAGCATAGAGAGCCGAGGCAACAACAGTATCTGTCCGTGATCCCATAAAAAGTACTCTCGGGAATTTCAGGCTTGCTTTTATTTTTCAGTATTTATATTTGCAAAGAACTAGACTTTTATTTTTAATTCAGACTAGACAGAAAATTCCCCAGATTTTGGGAATAAGTATTTTCAGAATAAATGAATAAAGCTGACTTAAGCATCGGAGTGTTCCCGGTCTAGGGACCGGGAACCCGTTGATGTTGCTTCTTTTGCAGGCAAAAACTCTCGGATCAGTCCTTGCCGAGAGCAGAAACAACTTCTCGGATCAGTCCTTGCCGAGAAGGAGCCTCTCGGATCAGTCCTTGCCGAGAGCAAAAACAACTTCTCGGATCAGTCCTTGCCGAGAAGGAGCCTCTCGGATCAGTCCTAGCCGAGAGCAAGAACAACTTCTCTGATCAGTCCTTGCCGAGAAGGAGCCTCTCGGATCAGTCCTTGCCGAGAGCAAAATAACTTCTCGGATCAGTCCTTGCCGAGAAGGAGCCTCTCGGATCAGTCCTAGCCGAGAGCAAGAACAACTTCTCGGATCAGTCCTTGCCGAGAAGGAGCCTCTCGGATCAGTCCTTGCCGAGAGCAAAACAACTTCTCGGATCAGTCCTTGCCGAGAAGGAGCCTCTCGGATCAGTCCTAGCCGAGAGCAAGACAACTTCTCGGATCAGTCCTTGCCGAGAAGGAGCCTCTCGGATCAGTCCTAGCCGAGAGCAAGAACAACTTCTTGGATCAGTCCTTGCCGAGAAGGAGCCTCTCAGATCAGTCCTTGCCGAGAGCAAAACAACTTCTCGGATCAGTCCTTGCCGAGAAGGAGCCTCTCGGATCAGTCCTAGCCGAGAGCAAGAAGAAACTTCTCGGGGGGTCGGATTTAACCCTCGGGTTTTGCAGGTTTTTCAAGAGACAGGGAGAAAACCCTAAGGAAAAACAAGAAGGTAATGGGGGGGTAAGATTTAACCCTTAGGTTTTGCAGGTTAGCAGGTTTTCAGAAGGCGACAAAGATCGGGTTTCCTTAGACATGGAATTCCCATTATTCAAGCAAGCTTCGGATAAGGGAATTGGGGGGTAACTGTTGGGGATAAATCCCACTCAACCCGATCCAAAGAGGAGTCAAATAAGGTCCAAACAGATAAGGTGATATCAGATCAGAAGTCTAAGAAGATATCCAATTAGAAGTCTAGTAAAGGATTAAAGTCCAATTAGAACTCGGACAGCAGTTCTAAATCAACAAGGAACATGAGTCCTAATCCAGGTTTGACTCCACCTCTATGCCTATAAATAGGCCCATACCCCAGGTATAAACGAGGACTCAATTTTATGCATAAAGCATTATTTTCTCACAGAATCTAACTTAGGCATCGGAGCGGGACCCCCGGAAGGGTCCCTAGGTTTTGTTGTTTTGCAGAGTTATTGAGAAGCGTGAAGAACATCAAAGGAACGTGCAGATTCACACCATACCGGAAACTGTACCAACAACATGCTTGCGATGTTATCTCAATTTGTCCGAGTTATGTGTTTGATAGTCCTACTTCTGCTACTTCTTCTCTTGACAATGTATGTGGACCATCCATACTGCATTTTGATAGCCTAGAGGTGGCTATTTTTGCTTGAACATGATTTGAACCAACATGACTTTTGTCCTCGAGTGTGTGGGGTTTTGATGGCTACTAATACAACCATTTAGAGTCTGATTTGCACATGTTGGATTGATGGGTCATGGGTGTATAGGACAATTTGTTCAATATGTGTATGTTGGACTACTTTATAATTGACATTCATTTTATTTGCTACTTTCTACTATCTCAGACTAATGTGCTTCATATGAAAATCCAGGAATGGGAATACATGTTGGGGAATATTTTGCAGACAAAAAGCAGGGACTTGGGATATACACCTTCAGGAATGGGGAGACACAGTCCGAATTGATTAAAAATCTAACTAAATACTTTTGTAGACTATGGGATTGATCATATTAATTTTTTGTAGCAGCTAGTATAGTACTTGGATGTTTCTTAATTAATAGTTGGGATTGTTTGATGCTATTTTGTTATATTAATTAAATATATAATATGTTTTCTCTTGGTCATTTGTCAATTTTGATTATATATTTTAGAAGGTTTAAAAAAATTTGATTATACTGGAATAATTCCAGTATAATCAAATTTTTTATATTGGAAATCAACTTTCCTGGCACATGATATATGTGCCAGTAAACCAATGGAAACTATGGTTTAGTGGCACATAAATCATGTGCAATGAAACATGATATAATGGCACATATATAAACGTCAAGGAAATTAAAATTGCTGGCACATAAATCATGTGCCATGAGACATAGTTTGCTGGCACCTATATAGTGGCACATAAATCTCTCTCTCTCTCTCTCTCTCTCTCTCTCTCTGAGCAAGGGTTTCTTGATTATGGAATCAATCCAAAACAAGGGATAAGAAATAGAAAAAAAAAAAAAAAAAAAAAAAAAACGCACGCACTATTATCAAAGAAAATAATAGAGTCTTTCATATTACCTTGCCGTATTATATAGTGGGTAAAATCATAAACAAAGTAATGAAAGAAAAAAGAGAAGCATAAGGAAATAAAAAAAGAAAATAGTGATGGTGAAAAACAAAAGAAAAACGAAAGATTTATGATAGAGATGACAGAAACGTGAAAAAGCAGGGAAAATAATATAACAAAAAATAGAAAGAAAATTACACAGGACAATTTTGGATCGAAAGAAACATAGAGATGATAAAAGAAAAATTCACAGGACCATTGGATCGAACACTAGCGTTAGCTTGTAGCTTCGATACCATGAAAGAAAAGATAAACATATAGGAAAATAAAGATAACATCGGAAATAATAAAATGGAGAGAAAATATTTTACATGATTCGAGCTATGATATACATCTACAGGATAAAACCCTAATGCTACATTATACTCTTATTGCTTGATTGATTTACAATACAGAATACTCCTATTTATATGAAAATTGAGATATGTAAGAATGATAATCAATTTTGATTACCATCAAACCTAATTATAATCACCCTTATAAAAGAGAAGTATTGTATAATATATTTCTTTTCAATGTAATAAATATATTCAAGGAAAATAACGTACAATATCAATATAATATATTTTTTTATATTAATAATAAATATATTCTTCTAACATTTTCAATCTCCTTAAAGTGAGAACATAATAACTTCATTCATCTTCATTTTGAGTATCATGAAGAGAAGTAATATTAAATCTTTGGTGTGGTCCTCTAAAGGCTTCAAGTGATACAACTCGTAGCCGGATAATGAATTCCTGTTATGACGATAGCTTTGTGATACTCTCTATATCTGCAATCCTATCCTATTTCTATTGGAGTAAAAACATGAGAATTTTGTATTATGGATGAACATGGATCAACCAAAAAAGAAAACACGATTCAAAGGGGGCGATGCAATGACAATTGTGCACTTATCAATTACTACGAACAGATAACAGAAACATTTCACTACCAAAAAAAAAATGTCGGTATTTAGTGTCGTTTGAATAGTGTTGTTTTTGGGCGAAAAAACGGCAATATTCATTTAGCGCCGTTTGAATATTGTTGCTTTGAAAATGGTGCTAAACAATAGGACGGGCTTCCAAATTAGCGCCGTTTACTTTTTAAACGACGCTAAATTATTAGTGTTGTTTGAACCCCTAAACAACATTAATGTGAATAATTTTTTTTAAAAAAAAATTGTGATCCTCCTCCTCTCCTTTTTCTCTACTTGCAGAAGCTCTTTCTCTACTTGCAGATCTCATGAAACTTCCTCACCTCTTCCTTCTTCTTGTGGCTTACCATTGCGCTCGTGTGCAGAAGAGCTCATCTCTCTTTTTCTCTCTCTAAAAAACGTTAAACTAAAATTTTCACCATAAGAACTAGTGTCGTTTGAATAGTAAACGGAGCAACAAAATTTGAATTTAGCGCTATTCATTGTTTAAACGGCGCTAATTTTAAATTTAACACCATTTTATACAAACGACGCTAAAGTAAACGACACTATATCTCTCTCTCCCTCTCTCTCTTTTATTTTTTTGGTAGTGTTTGTATGGTGATAAAAGAGAGTTTGAGCCCAGACGTGATGTTCAGTGTTAAAGTGTTGATTAAATGATTAAATTTACCTCTTCTTATCAGCTTAAGCTTTTGAGATTAAATAATCTGTATAGTGGCAAGCCATGTGTTGATTACACAATATATCACTTCAATAAGTGGTTTTATTTTTTAACAAAGCCCAACAGGAAGGGATGTCACTTTGCTTCATATCAAAGCATAACATGAAGAAATAAACTCATTGCATTTGAGAGATGCTCTGGAGCCAAATATTGTGACCCAGAGGCATGGTGGCAATATTCATCATAGTCATCAGTATTGCATCTACATGGAGGAACAGGAAAAACATAGATTCAGCTCTGAAGCTCATAGGAAGAGGCAATATTCATTGTTTTCTAAAATTATCATTAATTTCTGTTAATTTTTTTTTTTTAAAGTCGCATGACAAATTGGATGCTAGTAACCAGTTGAAACAACAGATCAGATAACAAAGCAGTAATCAACTACAAAGTTACATCTTCACAATCAGTAAACAGAGAAGTGTGAACAATTTCCCTAGTAAATAACTATTATTGAAGGTGAAGAAATCTAAAATATAACAATAAATATGGAAATAAGAAAGATACATGAACATAAGGAATTACGGATGGTTCGGTATTAGACACCTACGTCCACCATTACGAATTAGTCTTAAAGGCTACATTGTGCTCATTAACTTGATTGTTTACAATACAAATGTCTCCGTTTATAGGGTTTAAAGTAAATACAAAGTTTGGTAATCAAATCACCATGATTTGATTACAATTATCAACTCGTAAATATAGAATATTACAATATCAACCAAAATATTTTCTGTATATTCTAACTAAAGGAATCATCAGTTTTTATATTAAGATGAGGTCTTATTAGAAACCTATAGCTTATTTATTTGAGAGTGAGGATTATGGATCTATGAGAACGAGGTAAAAATTTGCTTTTGTTATTATTATCATTTTCACACAAGACAACCATGATTGCACTGAGCATAATGTTGCCAGCAGCAACAAAAGCAATAAATCTGCATATCACCTGCTTCTTCCCCTGCTCTGAAAGACCTACTTGAGTGAGCAGATCCTTGAGCTCTTTTATTCGAAAATATGATAATTTATCCTACAAGAGGAAACAGAATAGTGACACCAAAAGAATGTAAGAAATTACATATGTGTCTCTCAAACACATTTAATTTGTTATAACGATAAATGTTAAATAATTATTATAACGGTAATTATTTAATATATGGATTTAATATGATTTATTCCACATTACATTACATGATAAAAACGGTTTTTTGTATTAATATTTTTGATTTATTCTCCTTGATGGAAGGAGAATAATCAGCTAATCAATTAATGACGAGGGTCCCTAGCTTACCTGTATAAAGAGCCATGTGCATCCATCTTTTAACATACTCATAGGCATAGATCAGAAGATCTTCTGTCTAAATTTTTTTTTGCAAAATTTTTGTTATCGCTAAGGCTTCTTCATATGTTTGAACAAAAATGACTGAAGGTATTTATATTCAATTTCATTGCTTATTTTTTTTTAGCATTTTGTCTAATATTATGCTTACAAAGAATTCATAAAATTTGAACAAAAAAAAAAACACAAACCAGGACAAGTTCTTTCCTTTCCAAATTTGAGGTTTAGTATGTTTAAGGCTAAGAGGAGTGAAATGTTAAATGGGTTCCTCAACCAAAATTACCAGATGTTCTTCTTTTCAACACTGAAAGTATGTGCCTCACTTTGAAAGAAATAGATTAATTTTTAGGGTTAAACACATTTTTAGTCCCTGAGTTTTGGAAACTTTATTTTTTAGTCCCTGAGTTTCAATTTGCATCACAGATAATACCTCAGTTTTGAGAAATGACCGAATAAGTACCTCGGTTAACTTTTCCGTCCAAAAACTAATGGACCACCACGTGTCACCCTCAGAGGTTGACACGTGGCACTATATAAAAAAAAATTAAAAATTAAAAATATTTAAAAATGAATTAAAAAATAATAATATTAAAAAAAATTGAAAAAACAAAAAAAAAAAACAAGGGGTGGCTGCCACCCCCTTGGCCGGTCTGGGGTGGCTGAACCACCCCAGGGGGTGGTTCGACCACCCCTTGACAAATAAAAATAAATAAAAAATTCAAGATAGGTTTTGGCCCTTGGGGTGGCTAAGCCACCCCTTGTTTTTTTTTGTTTTTTCAAATTTTTTTAATATTATTATTTTTTAATTCATTTTTAAAGATTTTTAATTTTTTTTATATAGTGCCACGTGTCAATCTCTGAGGTTGACACGTGGCGGTCCGTTAGTTTTTGGATGAGAAGTTAACCGATGTACTTATTCGGTCATTTCCCAAAACTGAGGTATCATCTGTGATGCAAATTGAAACTCAAGAACTAAAAAATAAAGTTTCTAAAACTCAAGTACTTAACCCTAATTTTTATTAACAAAATAGATATATATTCTGCGACGAAAATTGCTCACCAAGGGCTCTAAGTTCGTAGTTAGCAATAGCATATTTACAAGTGCAGCAAGACAACGAGAAAGGGAGATCGACACAGACTAACATGCCAATCCCAATCTAAAAACATCAAATCTTCTTCTTCAGAGAACAATCAACGTAGCAAATCAATAGAAAAAAAACGTGTATCACTCTATTCACTCAAACAATGCATCCACCGAATGGGTGTTGAGTTGAATTTGTGGGTTTGTTTCTCGGTCGAACAATCGATTGGGTATGGAGCGTAGAGCGGATTTTTTGGTTGAGCTTTGTTAAGGTATTGATTGAATGATCCTCTTATTAGCTTAAATTTTTAGAAAAAGTGGTAGTTTAATATGATATCAGAATAGAGGTCTCATTCATTTACCTTCCATTTCAATTAAATATTTTACAAATGTAACGCCCTCAAACCGCTAAGGATTAGGTTCGTCCATTTTCATACATCCAAACCGCAAAGATTCATAAGGTCTACCAAATAACCTAGCTAATATGCTGAATTAAACAAATTACTAGAAAATAAATTTAAAATTCAGAGCTTTAATAAATGCGGAAACGGTTATTTCGAAAAAGAGCAATTATGTTTGATACAATAAGTGAAAATCCAAAGAAAACTAAATTTATCGTGCAAGTTCACTTATTAAGGTAACAGAAATGCAATATCCTAATTAATACTAGCCTAGATCCCATCCCGGCTGCCTAGGTCTCTCTGCTCATAACCTGAAAACAAAACAAAATAAGGGGTGAGCAAGAAATGCTCAGTAAGATAACCTTTAACCATAAAACGGTTGAATTAACTTCCTTTTCTTAAAAATGATTATTAAAACACACTTGAGATCAAATAGTTTCATAATATAAAATATAAGTTCGTCATTTTTCGTAAAGCATAAAATTACTGGTTGATAAATAAAATTCTCATATTTATGGCCATGTACACTATTACGCCCTATGTACTAGGGTTGCGTGGTCAATGCGACCCTAGGCAAGTAAATTGTGGCGACAGGCCTGCCCCGTTAGCTAATTAATCAAAGTGCACTTCGCATGACTCAGAGATGAATTACCGCCTTCTCAAGGTCCTTCAGCGGTTGTGCTTCCATCCAAGCAACGGTACCGAGCTTAAGCCTCTGTGAATCTTTGTGAATATCTCTGAGCCCAAAATAATAGTCTCCTCCACACACGTTCCTCATTTATAAAAATCTCATCCTCATAAATCATTCTTATTCTCTTCACTTTTCTTGTAGTACATCTTGAGGCCACGTGTGGGAGGGTTTTTACTCTTCTCTTTTCATTTCTACCAAAAGTAGTGACTTCTCATCTCGGGGGTAAAATAAGAAATTTATCTATAATTGGAAAGTCCTTTAGAACTGAGGTTTTTCTTATAATCGTTACTTTCAAAATATCATTTCCACTAAATAAATTTCATATCGAAATTAATTTAAGATAAATCCTTCATGCAAACAATATAAATTGAAATACAGAACGAGAACAATTAATCGCAAATATGCTAATAAAGGAATAAAGTAATATGACATAAAACAATTTGAGAAGGGGTAGAGGATCCCTTACATCTCTGATTGCAGTATGTCGTTGAAATATCTCGCTAGCTAACTAGTCACCTGGTACAGGTTTAAATAAATTAATATCTCGTGCTAATCACTAGACTACACACTGACACCACTATGATCCGTCTTGCTAACCTACTAAGAATGAATTCCTTAAGCACACTAATAACTCGAATAACACCTAAATCATTAATTAAGCAATAATACATTTTCTTTTATTGATGTTAGAAATACAACTCAATAAAAACAATTGTCTTAAGAAATATTCTTTATTATAGTCATATAATTCGATAAATTCATGTATCACCAAACTTTACATCTATTCAAAATAATTTATTAAAAAGGCTCTATGACTTTTAAAGCAATTAACGAGGACTTTTAAAACACTTGAATTAAAACCGTCTTTATTTCTCTGTGGGGCAGAATTAGAATAATTAAAACCTAATACAGTTATGCCAAGCCAAGGAAGGTTTGTTATAGGGTCATTAGGGCAGAGGAGTAGAGGGAAAAAAAAAATAGAAGTAATTTAGGACTTGTACCGACAATAAAAAAAAAAAAAAGAATATATATATATATTTTCTTTTTTTCTGGAATAGTGTTCGGCTACTGAGTATACCCGACTTGACGACCAGTAGGGAAAAGAGACTAGATAGGCTATGAACGTTTCAATCAGGGGCTGCATTCTCAATGGATTGAAGTAGAAAAAAAATTAAGATGTTAAGTGAACAAAATAATATTTCCTGTGAATGACAAGAGATGGGAGACAAGGACAAAGGTCCAATGGTCCCATCATGTCCCATAGCAAAGAAAAGAGAAGAGAAGAGATAAAACAAATAGTTAGAAAGAGAAGGGCTATACGTTTGATATTCAAGAAGCAAGGTCAAAGTACTTCATTGTTCTTCTTACATGAAATATAATAAAACACATAAAAAATTATATATATAAAGTAATTAGATGAAGGACAATAGGACAAAAATAAACTAAATAACTAAGCATGTCAGTGAAGGCTACGGTTCTACAGAAAGAGGAAAAACTAAAGAAGAAAAATGTAAGAGACAAGATGGTACCTTCAAGATGGTACCTTGTCTAAGGGCTGAAAGCTGCGCAAGTGTCAAGGGTGTGCGGCTAGAAAACAGTGAGGAGGAGAAATAAGGAGTCTGCTAAATTATTTATATGAGTAGGATTTGTTCTTTTTGGAAGGGAGAATGGCTGCTAAGGTTTGACAATTAAGTCTCGTTTAGTTTGTGAAATTGCTATTTCATTAGGAAAATGAATAATTATTCCTGAGAATAAAATGTGGCGGAATGGAATGGTTATTTATAATATTTAGTTTGGTAAGAATACATATATTTTAATTGGAATTCAATCAAAATTACTAAAAAAACTCAATTTTATTTTAAAAAAAATTTTAAAAAAAATCAAATTTTAAAAAAAAAAACAAAAAACAAAAAAATAGAAAGAAGAGAACCCATGGGTGGTCGGCCACCCACCAAGAGCCGGGGGCGGCCAAGCCACCCCCGAAAAGACGCCGAGGGTGGTCGCACCACCTCCGAACGCCTCCGGGGTCCACTGTGAGGTGTTCTGGGGGTGGTGCGACCACCCCCGACTCCATATACTAGCTGGCCAGCCAGTGAAGGATTTGATTTTTTTTTTTTTTAAATAATAAAATATAAAATAATAATTTTTTTTTTTTTGGAAAATATTGCATTTACCCCAAGGAATAGCTATTCCTCTCATTTTTTAGAGGAATAGGTATTCCTCTTCGTAAAGGAATAAATATTCCAATAAGAATAACTATTCTAAGGAATAGACCCCTACCAAACAAAAGAATGACTATTCCATAAGAATAACCATTCCATTCCAGAGGTCGATTTCGCAAACCAAACGAGGCCTTAATGTTTTTAAAAATATTAACTGAAAAGGTAAAATTTAAATTGATATGAGATTTTATTAAATTTAAGGAAATCAGATATTAAAAACAAAATAGTAACGGCTATTTAAATAAGGCACAAAATATTATAAATATACAAGGTCAGCTTTTTTTTGTTTTTTTTTTAAAAAAATGCTTAGTCATACATTTTCATAAGTAGTAAAAGATTATTTTAACCTCGAAAGGGAGTCAGGGTTATTACAACAAAAATATTGATTAATGATTAAATTTACATCTTCCGATTGTTTAAGCTTTTAAGAAAAGTTATGATCGAACAAGTTTTGTGTGAATTTTCTTGGGGCGACTGAATGGGTGTGTTTCTTGAAGAAATTTTCCTTGCTTTATTTTCTGATATATACCCGACTGAATGTGGTTGTTTTTGTGTGAGCTTTGAATTTTATTAAGCAACCGATTGGGTGCTATATATGTTTGGTTTGATACTTTAGTAAATCAACAAAACAGTAATTGAAAAATTCAATAGAATGTTAATAAGAAAACAAATCCAATCAGGCAATCACTACATCGGACGGACATACTGTACATAACGAAGAATCTGATCGAATTAAGAAATTAAGAAGCTTGAAGAAAAAAAAAAGGACAGCTTAATTAAATGGAAAAATTTACAGAAATTAATCTCAAAGAATGTTGTCCTCTTCACAACCAAACACAGCCTTCAACAAAACCTTAAAAACACTGGATAGAGGCTCCCTTACGAAAAACCGAAGGCTCCATCAACGGACAAATAATGACCAAAAAAAGCGTCAGGCTAGGGAGAGATTGCCTTGAAACTAATCCCACGGCAATATTGAAGCTCCAGAGAAGTTTGCCTCTCTAGTAGAAGTTGGCGGTGGAAATTGGCAATAAACATCTCAGCTCTCTTATCGACATCATCCTCGTACGGAAAGCTTATTGTCCTCTGAAGCCCCCTCGAAGAGCCCGAATCCTCCGAGTCTACATCGTTATAATCGGCGCACGCCCTCAAGCCCGGGCGATCATTGAAGCTCAGGTGGCGCTTGCTCAACGAGGTCCGGCCAATCGCCGAGGCTACACGCCATCGGTTGATGCTGAAATTCAACAAAAACCTTACCTTCTTCACTGCCCTCCTCAGGCGACTCAGAACAGAAAACTTGCTCATTTCCATGTCTTAGAATTGTACGAATTACAGGAAGAATGTGCTGCAAACTAGAAAGGTGAAGAGAATATATGCGTATATATATAACATGGCCGGTTACGTGCAATAGAAAGTTGCCGGGGAAATGGTCAACTCCGAGAATGCGTATCAAAGTGGAGTACCGCGTAATGATAGATGCCTATATAATTTTAATTTTTTACGCTACCCGTAAATTTCAAAACGAATTTAAAGAGATAAGATTGAAATGTCTGATTCATCCGTTTAATTAAATTGATTGGGTTAAAATTAATATATATAATATTATATTCATGCTTCGACATGATCCAAATTCAATACGTAACATTTAATATGACTCGTAAACTTGATACGATCGATTTTAACATGAAATTAACAAATTAAGGTTAGAATGTCCGATCCGTTTACTTAAATTAATCATATTAAACTTGACATATATAATCTTAAAAAAAATACGCCTTAACAGAAACGAAATCTAATACGCAAAGACGAATAGTCACTCCTAATTATGATTTTTTTTTTCTTCTACGCAAGTAATTATGGATATACTTAAGTTGGACAATATGGACTCTTAGCGCAGCCAGCGTCTTTCTTAGAATTAATCACCTTCTACAATAGAATAGAATAGGCAGAATTTCAGGTCCCGTTACTAATTAAAAAAAAAAAAAAAAAAAAAAGTGCAAGAAAGTTGCATTTGGAGCTCACACGACATTATTGGGTGGTTGTCTCCTTAATTTTTTTTTTTTTATTTAGAGGTTTATTAACTATTTATTAATTATTGTTATTTATTTTTTTGATGGGCTCTGCCAAGATGTTTCTTAACCAAGTTACTGTTGCTCAAGTCAAGAATCTAGAGTCAAGGAATAAAAGTCAATTTCAAAACGTGTTAAGAAGCATGATTAATGATTTTTTTTTTCTTGCCAATCAAGTAAGATTATCGCGATACTTAATGCAATTTATTTTGATGACTCAAAAAGATTAGAGCAAGTCGCCTTGAAATTCAATTCCGAATTAAAATACTTTTTAATTTTCTATTTAAAAAATAAATAATTATATAATAACTAGCTTTTGCACGAAAACGAGTTTTTAGTTGATTTGTTGTTTAAGCGGGGCGGGTATTTGTCATTTGGGTCTCCAAAACCTGCCCCACTACAAACCGTTACGACTTACAACATTTTGACGACAGTTTTCCGCGTGACAAAATTTGGTAGGCAACGGGCATTTTGACCAAATCGCATTGCCAGCTCACTGCAGACTGCTTGAATTTGTAATTTTGATTATGAAATTAAACAAAGCAAAAGGTGCATGGCACATTGATTTTGGTAAGAGAATTGATATACTATGGATTATGGAAGATACGAAGCTTAGGAACATCGAAGGGGACAGATTTGTTGACTTTCCAAGAATTGTTGAGGAACATCGATGGGGTTTGGAATTTCCTGTATTGTTACCGTCTTGAGACGAAACGCGATGGGGGTTTGGATTTTCCGTTACCACTGGTCAGATCGGAAACTCGTTGTCCGTCGACATCAGTACTTCAGAGATTTTTCTTTATCTTTGCCTCGGAAGGCGGCATTTCAATATTCGGCGATCTTCAAATTTCATCTTCTAGAACAACCGATTGTAAAACAAAGATGCCATCATGCAGTGAATGAAGTCCATAGCATACATGCAACAGGGCATTATAATAATAGTTATATGATGTCACATGTGAACAAGTTATAGCTAATACTTTATATGGTATATTTGTACTATTTACCCTCTTACAATCAAGTTTGTGCATCTCGTATGACATATGGTGCAACATCGGTGTCCTGGTGAGATACAATGGCCAGCCAAGTTCAAACACAAGAAGGCCCTGCTAGACAATCTCGTGACATACCAAATCAGGCTTCACACTCTTAATTCCAACTTTCCTCTGCATCAGCATACATCCCAGCAGCCATACTCTTCAACATTCTATAAACAGAAACCACCTAGTATTGCAGCAACCTCCTGATCAACCTACTGCTGCTGCTAGAGGCTGCTATAGCCGCCTGCTTTCCTGGATTCAAGGCCCCATGTTTTCTGCTTATTTCATGCTCAATCCAATGTAATCAGCATAGGAATTAGCTTATCATTTGTTTAGTACTTGCACAGAGTTTCATTAATTAGTTTGGTTCTTAGCTCAATGAGCTCAACGCGTAACTTGTACCATCATAAATAGAATCTCAGCCTCTGCATTTGGTAAGTTAACCAAAACAGAGCTTCTCCGAAATCATGCCTGGAGGGGATGTTTTTAGAAAAAGTGATAATTTAATACGATATCAAAATAGAGGTCTTTAAGTTCGAACCATATCTCATTTTAATTAAATATTTTATAAACGTTTTGATTAAATAATTAAATTTTCTTGGGCGAATGGGTGTGTTTCTTGAAGAAATTTTCCTTATTTTCTGATACCCAACTGAATGTGGGTGTTTTTGTGTGAGCTTTGAATTTTGTTAAGCAACCGATTGGGTGCTATATATGTTTGGTTTGATATTTAGTAAATCAACAAAACAGTAATTGAAAATTTTAATAGAATGTTAATAAGAAAACAAATCCAATCAGGCAATCACTACCTCGGACATACTGTACATAACAAAGAATCTGAATTAAGGAAAAAAAAAAAAAAAAAAAACGACAGCTTAAAATGGAAAAATTTACAGAAATTAATCTCAAAGAATGTTGTCCTCTTCACAACCAAACACAGCCTTCAACAAAACCTTAAAAAACACTGTCGAAATTCGCAATGGATCGATAGAGGCCCCCTTATGAAAAACCGAAGGCTCCATCAACGTACAAATAATGACCAAAAAAAGCGTCAGGCTAGGGAGAGATTGCCTTGAAACTATTCCCGCCGCAATATTGAAGCTCCAGAGAAGTTTGCCTCTCTAGTAGAAGTTGGCGGTGGAAATTGGCAATAAACATCTCAGCTCTCTTATCGACATCATCCTCGCACGGAAAGCTTATTGTCCCCTGAAGCCCCCTCGAAGAGCCCGAATCGTCCGAGTCTACATCGTTATAATCGGCGCACGCCCTCAAGCCCGGGCGATCATTGAAGCTCAGGTGGCGCTTGCTCAACGAGGTCCGGCCAATCGCCGACGCTACACGCCATCGGTTGAAGCCGAAATTCAACAAAAAACTTAGCTTCTTCACTGCCCTCCTCAGGCGACTCAGAACAGAAAACTTGCTCATTTCCATGTCGGAGAATTGTACGAATTACAGGAAGAATGTGCTACAAACTACAAAGGTGAAGAGAATGCGTATATATATAACATAGCCGCTTACGTGCAATAGAAAGTTGCCGGGGAAATGGTCAACTACGAGAATGCGTAACAAAGTGGAGTACCGTGTAATGATAGATGCCTAGAAATTAGAATTGGATCTTCATACGGAATAGATCAATATGGTCAAACTATTTTACTATACTGATAATTATAATTTTTTACGCTACACAGTAAATTTCAAAACGAAATTAACAGATAAGATTGAGGGGTCTGGTCGATCCGTTTAATTAAATTGATCAAGTTAAAATTGATATATATAATTTTATATCCATACTTCGACATGATCCAAACTCAATACGAAACATTTAATACGACTCGTATGCTTGATATGATCGATGTTAATAAGAAATTAACATATTAAGGTTGAAATGTCTTATCCGTTTAATTAAATTGATCATATTAAACTTGACATATATAATCTTAAAAAATATATGTCTTAACATAAACGAAATCTAATACGCAAAGACGAATAGTCACTCCTAATTATGATTTTTTTTTTTTCTTCTACGCAAGTAATTATGGATATACTTAAGTTGGACAATATGGACTCTTAGCGCAGCCAGCGTCTTTCTTAGAATTAATCACTGTCTACAATAGAATAGGCAGAATTTCAGGTCCCGTTACTAATAAAAAAACATATATAAATTAAAAAAAAAAAAAAAAAAAAAAAAAAAAAAAAAAACGGGTGCAAGAAAGTTGCATTTGGAGCTCTCACGACATTATTAGGTAGTTGTCTCCTTAATTTTATTATTTTATTCTTTTTATTTAGAGGTTTATTAACTATTTATTACTTATTGTTATTTATTTTTTTGATGGGCTCTGCCAAGATGTTTCTTAACCAAGTTAGCTAAAGTCAAGAATCTAGAGTCAAGTTATAAAACTCAATTTCAAAACGTGTTAAAAACCATGATTAATGATTTTTTTTTTCTTGCCAATTAAGTAAGATATTTAACGCTATTCTTGATGCACTTTATTTTGATGACTCAAAAAGATTAGAGCAAGTCGCCTTGAAATTCAATTCCGTATTAAAATATTTGTCAATTTTCTATTTAAAAAATAAATAATTATATAATAACTAGCTTTTGCACAAAAACGGGTTTTTGGTTGATTTGTTGTTTTAGCGGGGCGGGTATTTGTCATTTGGGTCTCCAAAACCTGCCCCACTACAAACCGTTATGACTTAAGACATTTTGACGACAGTTTTCCGCGTGACGAAATTTGGTAGGCAACGAGCATTTTGACCAAATCGCATTGCCAGCTCACTGCAGGCTGCTTGAATTTATAATTTTGACTACGAAATTAAACAAAGCTGCAACTTGGGATCCAAGTTTTTGAACAAAGCAAAAGGTGCGTGGCACATTGATTTTGGTAAGAGAACGGATATACTATGGATTATGGAAGATACAAAGCCTAGGAACATCGAAGGCGACATATTTGTTGACTTTCCAAGAATTGCTGAGGAACACCGATGGGGTTTGGAATTTCCTGCATTGCCAGCTCACTGCAGACTGCTTGAATTTATAATTTTGACTACGAAATTAAACAAAGCTGCAACTTGGGATCCAAGTTTTTGGCCAAAGCAGAAGGTGCGTGGCACATTGATTTTGGTAAGAGAACGGATATACTACGGATTATGGAAGATACGAAGCCTAGGAACATCGAAGGGGACAGATTTGTTGACTTTCCAAGAATTGCTGAGGAACATCGATGGGGTTTGAAATTTCCTGTATTGTTACTGTCCTGAGACGAAACGCGATGGGGTTTGTATTTTCCGTTCCCACCGGTCAAATCAGAAACTCTTCAGTACTTTAGAGATTTTTCTTTATCTTTGCCTCGGAAGGCGGCATTTCAATATTCGGCTCTTCAGATTTCATCTTCTAGAGCAACCGATTGTAAAACAAAGATGCCATCATGGAGTGAAGTCTATATTTTATAGGCATTGTTTGGTAAGGAATTGTGAGTTGGAAATAGTAGTAAAAAGTGATATGATGTAATCTTAATATGTTAGGGTTACATCTTTTTCTCTTTTCTCTTTATTTTATTATTTTGTCTTATATTTATCTTAGAGGAATATTATCTAAGTAGAAGAATATTTAAATAAAAAGTCTTATATCTTACCTTAAGAGTAGACGGTTAGAAAGTAGCTTTAGGTCTCTAGTTACAGCTACGTGCAAAATTACAACTCTACGTAAGCTGTATTATCTTTTTGTTTATTTAAGGAACAAACAAATAATGTAAAGTGAAGTTGAATTATTGTTTGATAAATACAATTTACTATGTTTTGAGAGTTTCTGGCTCACTCGAAACAACCAACTTATCTATTTCATGTGTTCTTTGTCAATTAGTTTACATCATGATAGATGTGATATAAAGTAAAAAAAAAAAATGTATGAAAAAATGAAAAAGTTTTATATTGTAGAGAATTTAATTATTTAAATAGTAATAAAAAATTATTAATGTGATATAAAATTAGAATATTTTAAAATTGATTGTTTTTTGAAAAAGTTAAGAGGGAGAGGGAGAATTTTCTCTCCCTTGCCAAACAAGCCCATAAAGAACGAGAAACCACACACATTATCGTAAATGCAATAGGGCTTTTGTTAGAATAAGAATATGTAAAATTCATGTTTATGCGTTATAATAATAGTTATACGATACCACATGTGAACAAGTTATAGCTAATACTTTATTGGGTATATTTGTACTATTTACCATCTTACAATCAAGTTTGTGTATTTCATATGACATATGGTGCAACATCGGTACCCTGGTGAGATACAATGGCCAGCCATTACTAGTTGTCTGACTTCAGGTAATTTACACAACCACCGTTGCTAGGGCGTGACCACCATCTGTAAATAGTTGTGCAGGTCACTTCTTGCATGCCGTTGAATCCAAGGCAAACAATATCGAATATTTAAACTTGGACCATAGAATCAAACCCATATACTATTATTCATATGCACCAAATTCTTTACCCATATTTTCAATGGTAGCTATATTATACGATATTTTTAATCGTTTCCTTTAAAATGTATGAATTTAAAAAACTCATTTCATGTGACTATAAAATATGCATGTCTAATAATAAAGTAGACTTGCCAAAATAATCGGTAAAAGGTTTCCTCGTAAATCTCACTCATCCTGTTCTTCCTGCTCTCCACAAAACACACACACACACACACACACAAAAAAAAAAAAAAAATCTAATGTTAGAAGGTCTTATCAAGCTAAAAACCTACATTGGACCTCAAAATAGCCAACTTGGGCTCTTTCGGTTAGTGACACTATCCAAGAGTAGCCCCTTGGTCGGAGGCCCATCATCTTCGGAGCTGGTGCCAATGGATGGCCAGGTCCGAACCCAGGGGAAAGGAGCCTTGAAGGGTTGTGGGCCCGTGATCTTCAGTGGGCCTTTGACGGGCTTACTATATTAATATAACTAACAATGGTGATATTTCATGTTCACAACCGAATCAACCCTTTTTCTTTGTATTTTGATGACAACCCCTTATTCGTGACATATGATTGACACGTTGCAAAATTTGTTCCGCAAGTGCTCCAGTAATTCTACTGCTACCAATTATTTTTGGGAAATAGGTCCTCTCTATTTAATCCCCATCCGCCTTATATAATTATTATCTAAGTCCGTGCGATTAATGTAGTTATTATCCGCTATTCGTATGAGGTAATAAGCATTTTGAATTATAATATAAATCTATATGCAAGATTAAAAAATGTGATTATTAATTACTATATGCATGCTTAAAAAAAAAATTAAAATTTCACTTATTACACAATTCACGATTATTAGTTATAAATGGTCATTATATCATATAGTAATAGAGATTTGGATTACTTAAAGCAAAAAAAAATGCAGTGATGTATAACTTTGAGATAATAGTGAAAAAAAATTTATATAACCTAATGCTCAATTTGTTTCGACATAAAATGGTTTCTATCGTAAAATATTTTCAACGAAATGATTTTTTAGAAAAAATTATTTTCCTGAAAATATTTTTAGTGTTTGGCTCGTACGAAAAAATTACCAACGGCGAAAAATCACCAGTGATGAGATTCTATTATTGACCGGCAGGATTCCGGCTACTTTTGCCAGATTTCGGTCAGTTTCGCCGGAATCTGGATTGGTCGGATTCAGGTGAAGGTGGCTGGAATCCGGCCGTTCTAGTAAAATTTCGGGCAGATAGCCAGAATCTGGTAACGGTGGTTGGACGTCACCAGATTCTGACAGGAATTTTCAGATTCGAACTCTAACTGGTGCCGGAATTTGGCTTGTCAGAATTCGGCAAGGATTGCCGAATTCTGACGATGGTCGACTGCGTCTGCCTTCCGGAAAAAATGATTTACGCTTTTAAAAAGCGTATATCATTTTTCGAAATTTACAAAGCATTTTTAGTAAAACGGAAATCATTTTCAGGTTAACTATTATGTTTGCCCTACTAAATATTAGAAAATGTCAAAAATATTTTTAAAAAAACATTTTACCTGAAACAGACAAAACATAAATGTCTTAAACTTACTAAAATCAGAATGATATCGTTTTAGTGAATTTAATTTTATATATATAAAAAGAAAGCGGATTATCCGCCTATAAAAAAGTTCTACACTAATTCAACTCTCTCCATTCATAACAAAATTTCAGTCGCCAATCAATTCAACCTTAATTGGATGACAAAGCTTGATTTGAAACCCTCCCCACATGCCAAACCTCACAAAAGAAGATTCCAACTTTGACATGAACAGCATCTACGATTGGTTTAATTTCCATGCTTCAACTTGCTCTTTTGTCCATATACCAGGTGTATCAAGATACCTTTACAATATCAAAGAAACCTAAGAGGTCATCAAATTTTCAAGGCAAGAAAGGGAATCCTCAAATGGAAATTGTCCCTCCAGTTGAGATAAAATTACCCAGAGCAGACTATCTGAAATTCTATTCGCTTCAACTATTAGAAGACTGTCTTTAAAGGTTTTTTGAGAATAATATAAGATAGCATTGAAGCTGAGGAACATTGCCATATGATCCCTGTTTGATCGGTTGATGTAGGACGGTCCGAGCTCGAGTAACACGGCTAGAGTATCCCGAGTAATATGACTAGAATATTTTCTGATTTGTCAACTATTTTCCTTTGTCGTTAAGGATTAGTATTTCCATATTTTGCTTCTTTGTTTTATTTCCATTCTTAGAAGGATTTTATTACCTTTTGTAGCCGTAGGGTTTTATTATAAGTTTGGAATAGTTGTATGAGAATAAGCAGTTTTTTGCCATCAATAAGAATTCAAATTACTCCTTCAACGTGTATGTTGAGTTTGTGAATTGAGAACACAATTTCTCTTTCACAATTTAACGCTTTTCGCTACATCATTAATGGTGTCAAAACTTCTTGAAAATAAAAAGAATATGATAAATTAGCTCAATCAAGCAGAAAATCTTTTTACAATAAAGAAAATAAAATTATCTGAATCACATATGTATTTTCAATAGCAAGCTCGAGAAGAATAAACAAATTCATTTATAAAATACGGACAGCTTCATAATTTCAGCCGTGGATCACTCAATAGGGGTGGGCATCGGTTCGGTAGTCGGTTAATTCGGTCGGTTAACCGACTTTTGTTGGAATGCAGTCGGTGAATTTATTTCGGTTAAGCGGTTAATAAGCGATCGGTTAAGTCGGTAAAACGGTTAATAGGTGGTCAGTTAAATCGGTTAATATTCGATTAACATAGGTAATGAAACGACGCCGTTTTGATTTTCTTAAAGGGAAAAAATATGATCAAACGTTTCGTTTTTACTAAAACGACGTTGTTTCGTTTTATGTCAGTTCGGTTAATCGGTTCGAAATCAAAGGCGGTTCGGTTCGGCTCGGTTATCAAACCAACTTTCGGAATAAAATTTTATACCGACTATTGAACTGAAAATTAGTCGGTAGAGTCGGTAGGCGGTCAATGGCGGTTCGATTCGGCTCGGTAGGCAGTAGGCGGATAATTTCCCCACCCATACCACTCAAGCAGCTAGACCAAATTGAATACATGCACCAGTTGCCCTTAGCTCTTTCTCATCTCACCTTAGGAGCACGTGTCAATAGATGGCCAGGTCCCTACCGAGGGGTAAGGGGCCTTGAAGGGTTGTGGACCCGTGAGCTTCAGTGGGCCTTTCACGGGCTTACTATATTCTCATATGACTAACAATGGTGATATTTCATGTTCACGACCGAATCAACCCTTTTTCTTTGTCTTTTAATGGTAGGAAAATGTTAGATTTACAACACCAATACAACAACTCTTCACATGAGGGTGGACCCCACACACTGGAACCCACCCTCATGTGAGAGTTTGTTGTGCAGTTGTTGTGATGGTGTAGTGCAAGAATCAAATCCCTTAATGGTAACCCCTTATTCGTGACATATGATTGACACGTTGACAACAGTTACATGCAAAATTTGTTCCGCAAGTAATTCCACCGCTACCAATTTTTTGGGAAACAAGTAATTCAAATGAAATGGAAAAAAATCGGTTATTGTAGAGGTAAAAATGCGGTTATTAGTAATATTTATATATATATATATATATATATATATATATATATATATATATATATAATACAGTTATCACTTTTAAGTATTTGTATTTAGAATTTGCATCCGCATCATATAATTACTATTTACATCCGCGCGATTAATGCGGTTATTATCAGCTATCCGTATATGAGGTAACGAGCGTTTTGGATTACAATATAAATTTATATGCAAGATTAAATAATGCACTTATTACTATATGCAAGTTTAAAAAAATTAATATTTTACTTGTTACACAATTTACGATTATCAGTCATAAAGGGTCATTATCTCGTATAGTAATAGAGATTTAGATTATCCTAAGAAAGAAAAAAAAAATATAGTGATGTATGACTTTGAGATGATAGTAAAAAAAACTTAACATAACCTAAATGTCCTAAACTTACCAAAATCAGAACGACATTGTTTTAGTGAATTTAATTATATATATTATATATAAAAATAATGCGGATTAATCGCATCTGTATCTGCATATGCGAATAATAGTTTTTATTAACTGTATTTGCATCGGCATATGCAAATAGCAGATAAGGAATATGAACGGTTATTATCTATCAATATTTTTACCCCACCCGATTAATTGTAAAATAAAGGATAAAATTATCATTTCAATTTATTTGCCCCTTATTTTATAACTAACCCGCTATAGATATCCTTATCCAAATTTTTGGGAGGCCGAATCTGTGAGAATATATCGCTATAAGGCACGTGGCATGAAGTGATTGAAAAAACAAGAGGGCGCCACGTACGCTTATCAAATTGCAATCGTTGGTAGGTGAGAATGCTACGTTTTGCTTTTGTGGACCTGCCACAATACAAAGTAATGCCACGTGTCTTTTAGCTGGCTTGGCTAAGCTTAAGCTCACTTGAAAGCCAACTTACGGTGGTGGTTCGGTTCGAGGATACCGGAGAAAGTGACCACAAACAATATATATATTATATATATATATATATAAGCACACATGATAATTTTTTTATCTTTTTATTTTATTTTTTTTAAAAAAAAGGGTAAAACAAATAGGGCAAGATATTGTTGTATCTAAAAAGTTAATGAAAAATATTGGAGAAATAAAATAATAAAATAATGTTGTTCTAAAAAATATTGGTCAATATCATCGATATTTATTGAATTTAAAATCTTGAAGTGAGATGCGATGCATATTCATCAATTGCCCATTGGATTAAACATTTTATGATATATTATTCTTTACCCCTAAACTAGTACTCATTCTTAAACATAACACAAAATTTTAGCCATAGGATTTTCACGTTGTGAATCTTTTGATTTGTTGATTGTCTAATTTCTCTTATAGAATATAAAATCAGATTTAGTAAGGTTTGAGTGTTGAAGTTGGGCTTATAATTTAATAAATAAGAAATAAATTAGAGTATGGTTGATTGGATCTTGTATTCCACTTGTTTTTAATTCTTATATAGACTATATATGATTCCTATAATTCATATATAATTATAATTATACCAATAATTATAACATACACGAACATATAATATATGAATACAAAATTGTAGGATTTAATAAACTAGTTAATATGAAAATACATATAACCTTAACTTAGTATGTTAATATTTTAACTCAGTCTTAACATTCTACTAACATACTAAGTACTACTATATTAGTGTGTTAGCAAATGCTAATACTAAGACTACAAAAAAAAAAAATAATAATAATGCAATTTAATGTTGCTTGAATAGTGTTATTTATGGGCAAAAAAATGATAATATTTATTTAGCGCTGTTTAGATAGTGTCATTTGCTAAACGATGTTAAACATAAGGACGGGATTCTAGATTATCGATGTTTACTGTTTAAACAGCGCTTGAACTCAAATGATGCTAAACAGTCGGTGTCATTTGAGCAAACACTAAACAATAATTTAAAAAAAAAAAAAAAAAAAAAAAATTTAGCTTAATTTTTTTTTTCTTTTCCTTTTCTTTCTCCTTCTTCTTCTTAATTTACATCTGGCCTCCTTTTTTTCTTTTCTTTTCTTTTTCCCCTCCCTTCTTCTTTCTTTTTCTCTTCTCTTCTTCTCCAGTATGACTCATCAGCACCTTACTTTCTTTCTATTTTCTTCCTTCTTCTTCTCCACGCCTGGCCTTTTTTTTTCTTCGCCCTTCTTCTTTCTTTTCCTCTTCTTCTTCGCCACACGTCTTTTCTTTTCTCCTGCAACCCTCCTTTGATCTTGATCTTCTTCTTCTTTTCTTGGAGCTCATATATAAAATTTTAAATACAAAATTTAAAGCTATTTGAACAGTAAACGAAATTAAAAATTTAGTACTGTTTCCTGTTCAAATGAAGCTAAATTTAAATTTAGAGTCGTTTAAATAGTAAATAACGCTAAAATGTTAGTGTCGTTTACTATTCAAACGACACTAAATTTAAATTTAACGCTGTTTGAACATTGAATGACACTAACAGTTTAACGTCATTTACTATTGAAACGACACTATTCTAAGCGACATTAAATTGCTTTTTTCTTTTTTTCCTTTTTTTTTTAGTGTAAAATATTAACTTAATATGTTAGCATTTGACTAACTAGTAACTAGTTAATGGTATACTTTTTTTTTTTAATTGTTAATGGTATGCTTAATATAAGCGAACAAATGGCAATCTAACATGTTATATCACCATTCAATAATATAATAATATGTCAACATATAAACTATAGTTAGTATAGTTATATACATTAGCATATACATTAAGCTATTAACATTTAGTATACTAACTAGTTATATACTTATGTTAGAATTATTAACTTGTACTAACATATGAACTTAATATGTTAATTAGTTAATTTATTAACATATGTTGCATACTTATATGGTATGCTATAATTTATATCATAATTCATATATGTATAAAGACATGTAAGGTAACTAGTTAATATGTAAGGACTATTATAAATATTATATAATACTAATATGGTATACATATTATATAATAGTATTAGTATAAATAGTATAAATAAATATATATTAACATATGGATATGGTTACTACTTACTAGTATAGAAAACTTAGTAGTACACATATTATATAGTAGTTATTATAGTACATATAATATGAATGGCACTAGTAACCATATGTTACATATGTATATATGTTACTTAAGTTTATATATATAATATATAACCTATAGGTGACCATAAGTTATTTTATATATATAAGTAATAAGTTATAACTATAGGCTGTATTGAAAAATAATAATAATATGTGACTTTAATTAACGTTTGTGTGTGATCAACCGTGCAACAAAATATTAATGCGAAATTTAAAAATGACAAATAATTTGTTGATGAAGTGAAAAACCACTTCGGAGCAGCCAAACTCAGAATATCCACTATTCACAAAACAAATTAAGCTAGTTACAAGTCAGTAATACTCACATTCCTTAATGTAGTAGTCGTACCTCTAACTTTGACATATACCTATACATGAACGCTTCCCAACCAAACCTCCTGTCTGAAGGGGTATTTAATGGACTCCTTTAGCTTAGAACTCCTCTCTAAACTATATTTCAATGAGTTGATCAAATCACACAAATAAAACTCTAAGAGAGCTAGCTGATTTCACAATATCTGCTTAAATACTATTTTTTTAGCACAATGGAATTTATACCGAATTCTCTAACGAATACATGCCTAGAGACCTTTATATATAGACTTTAGAAAAACTAATACAACTCTGATTCTGAGTTCTATGGGCGGCGTCCGGACCATGTAGGTGGGTGTCCGGACGACAAGTAGCAACCGGCTTCAAATCATGCGGTCTCACACATTTCTTCATTAATTTTCAGTCATCGCGTCCAGACGTCCTTGCCCTAGCGTCCGAGCGGTTGCATGCCTTTTTCATTGTTCGCAGCCATCGCATCTCTGTTCGGACTCTGCATCAAACATGTGCTCTTGGGTCCAAGTGTCCGCTGGGCTTTCCGGATTGTAGTGCGAACATGTGTTCCCTGTGGTTGGTGTCTGCTGAGGTGTTCAGACACTTCTTCAAATACTGGTGGGCGTCCGGACGCTTCTCTGGCCGTTTGGACGGTCACAAAGGAAACCACCTTTGCTAAGATGTAACACGCACAGAATCTTCTGGACAACCTGAAAATTGCATTTCTGAAGTTGGTGACATTGAAACTTGTCATATTAAGGCTTTTATGTTGGGAAAATAATCTTTGAATATTTTGAAGACTCTGAATAATTATGGCATCCATGTTACAGTAACACACTTACAATATAGTGATTTTGTCAACAGAATGCAGCCAATAAACTAACATGTAGTATATGCGACTATGTGAGTAACTGGAACTAGTATATTATATATAATTATAGTATAAATATATAATATGTAACTATATAAGGCATATTATATAATATAATATATAATTAAAGTCTATAGGCGACAAATACAATATGTTATTGTTTATAACTAGAGAGTATAGACTATAGTATATGTATAATGTGAGTAAGTAGTAAGTTCAGTATAATATATCTAACTACAGTTAACAATGTGTGATGTGTCAATGTCATGTATTATGTTTATGTCTATGGTTATATAGTTATATACTAACTATTAAATATGTTGGTTAACAACTTAACCATATGTCATAATATTCTATACAATAGTTATAGCTACAGTTAAAAGACACGAACGCAATTAGTAATTAGCTTATAATTATATAGTTAAGGGGTAATTACATTTTTCCCCCATCAACTACCAGCCATTGTCAACATGCCCCCATGAACTGACACCTCGACCAAAAGAGAGCATCCAACTACCAACTTTACACACTTTGCCCCCTTCCGTCAGTTTAATTCGTAAAAAGACTTAAATGCCCTCAACTTTTTTAAAACATATTAATTTTAATATTTTTTTTATTAATTACTGTTGGAGGGCATTTTGGTCTTTAAACCAAAATTAACGTTCAAAAATGGAATATTCCGTCCAAGTTAACGGAATTCCTTGACGGAAGGGGGTAAAGTGTGTAAAGTTGGTAGTTGGATGCTCTCTTTTGGTCGATGTGTCAGTTCATGAGGGCATGTTGACAATGGCTGGTAGTTGATGGGGGAAAATGTAATTACCCCTATAGTTAAATATGTTATAACTAGTTAATAATACTAACTATTTAGTATATATATGCACCCATATTCAAGTAATCTATATAATATCCCATACTTAATAACTAGTATACATACTTATATTCATAAAACTTATTTTTATTAATTCACATACATATTTATTAATAAATGTGTGTGTGACCGAATTGATACGAGTCGAGCTCATGGACATATCCAATTCGAACCGAATTTATATGAATATGAATCGTTTACTATTTGAGCAAATTTTTGTGCTCACAAACATTTCATTTATTAATTGAACTGAAACTGAATCAAGTTTATCCGAGTTGAGCCGAGTTCACAAGCGGCTTGGCTCATTTAATAGCCCTATATATGAGTGACCAAATTACATTTGATGAGTTGTTTGAGATAAAGTAGAGGGAAAAATATACCTTATCAAAAAATTTATCATATTTTTGAAGAAGCATCATTTTTTAACACCCCACTCCCCTGCCCTCTCTCTAAAAATAAAATAAAATAAAAAATAAAAAGGCAAAAAGAGAAGTGTGGCGTTGAATAGTGGTCATTAGAAGTATTTCTATAGCGTAACAAGGAATACTTCTCGTGAATCTAGATATGCATCTCACACCTTTTTTTTTAGGCAAATACTATAGTAGCTTGGGCTATAAAAAATAAACTAGTCCGTTATAAAACCCGCTTGATAGTCGTTCAGTTAAACTCGACTTGAACTCGAACTTGTTACATTTAAAACTTAGTGATCATCTTCAACTGTGATTAAGTGATAATCTTCTTCTTCTTCTTTTTTGGCATGTTCACATAAGAGGGAGATTGGAACTAGTGACTCCGCTTCATGAGACGTGGTTTCAGCTAACTGAGCTACCCTTTGGGGACGATGATAATCTTTAATTGTGAGTAAGAGACACAACAAAAGACATGTCAATAAAGCTCAATTCTAGCCTCTTCTTTTTCTCTTTTGTTGTTGTTGTGATATTTACAATATAACAATCTCTTATTTATAAGAAAATTATGGTAGATGAGAATAATACAAATACACTTAAATTATAACAAAGTGATAGTCTTCAACTGTGGCCATGTGATAAACTTCAACTGCAACTTGAGTTCTTGAAATCCATAATATATCATCTAACAAAGGTCCAATAGTACTGCTGGAGTGTTATGTAAATCTTGAGTTATTCTATAGGACATTCTCATTCATCTAGGAAAAAAATTATTCCATTCACCCGTGTATTGTATTGTACTAAACAATGAAATACATATTCAGGATTCTAATATGGGTTAAATATGTTTCACCCCTTTGTGGTTTAACTCCTTTTTTTTTTTCTCATGTGGTTTATTTCATATCGTAGATGATACTTTAGGTTTGGTAAAAGACGGATATGGTATTTCCGTCAAAAAATTAACGGTAGTCTACATCAATGCCACTAAACCCCTTTTAAAAGTTGACACCTGTCCCAGATGCCACATAAGTTTGCCCTCTCAGTTGCGAGTTTGACGTGTACATGCCACATCAGTGCCATGTCAATTATTGTAAAACCATTTTTAATTTTTTTTTAAAAGCTTTAATTTTTTTTTTAAATAATTGAAAAGCGGTGTGGAGTGACCAACCACCCCCGTGGCTCTTGGGGGTCGCCCTTAAGGGCCAAACTCCCCTTAACATTTTTTTTTTTTTGGCTCTTTGGCCCCATGGGGTGGCCGAACCACCCTCATGAGCCACAGGGGTGTGGTTCGGCCACCCAGACCGGGCCACCCCCATTTTTCCCAAAGGAGCCATCCTCTTTTTTTCTTTTTCTTTTTTCCAATTTTTTAAAGCTTAAAAAAAAAAATGGCAGTCCAACATATGACATGTCACTAATGTGACATGTACACACCATACCCACAAGAGGCAAACTTATGTGGCATTTGGGACATGTGTCGACTTTTAAAGTGGGTTTAGTGGTACTAACGTGGACTACTGTTAATTTTTGGACAGAAGTTTGGACAAAAACACTATCTCCGTCTTTCTTCAAAACTAAGGTATCAACTACGATACGAAATGAACCATATGGAGCAAAAAATAAAGGAGTTAAACCACTGGGGGCAAAAACGTATTTAAGTCTTCTAATATATTGTTACAACTAAACTAATGAATATGAATAGTTATTTAATTTCAACTAATTCCATTATCAGTAATAACTATTCATTTTTTCAATAGAATAATCATTTCACATGCCAAACGCATTAATTCTTGAAAAAAAAAAAAATTAATGGTGAACTCAACTAAGCTTGGGTTCTGTCTCCCATGCCTTAGTCCTCCTTAGAAGTGTACGGTTCCCCTCCATGTAGCCTCAGTGTGTTACGACCAAACTTACAAATATAAATAGCTATTCTATTCCAACTGCTTTTATTTTTAGTAATAATATTTATTTTTTTAATAAAATAGTCATTCCACATTGCCTTTCATAGTGTTAAAATATTAATTAAATTTATCTCTTCCAATCAAATACACATGAAATTAAATGTTAAAGTATAAATTAAATAATTAAATTTACCTTTTCTTATTTCGTTAAATTTTTAAGATAAATAATAAAAAATAAAAGTTGAGAAGGAAAAGTTAGCAAAGTTAAACAAGAATGAAATGAGCATAGGATGATAGGAACAAGCCTTTAATTCCCTTTAATTCATCGAAAAGATAAGCCATATTTAAGCCGCCGAGGAGCCCCAAGCCAAAAACCAACAAGCAAGCCAAAGTTGATGTCACCGGGATGTGACTCCCCTCTTTAACAAAGAATATGAGCTTATTTGAAGTAGTGGGTTGTTAATTTTAAAATTAGTAAAAAGTGATGATGTGATATAAAATAAAAAGAATTCGTATAGAAAATTAAAAAAAAATTGTATTGTAATTAATTTTTTTTATTTAAATAATAATAAATAATTATTGATGTGATATAAAAAGTAAAATTATTATGATGTTGATTGTTATTGAAAAATGTAAAAAAAATAAGAAAAAGAGGAAAAAAATATTTGCAGCCCACTATCCTGACATGGCAAGTTCATTGCCAAACAAGCCCTGTATATATGCATTAAAATGATTAGCAGCTGTAGTTGGTGAATGGTGTCGTCTACTACAATCACCCACCGAGGAACGGGTAAGGCCTTTGCTTTAGGTGGGGAATCTTACGTGGCAAGCGATTGTGGCTTTCAGTCAAACCCAGAACTCCTCAAACCAAATCCAAATTAATCAAACATATTCCTCGCCAATCCCCAACCCCCAACGTGCAAGAATGAAGATTGGGTTACGCCCAGAATTACAGATGCCTCGATCAGAAATAGCCAGGAGATCCATTATTACAGGGCCATGCAAATGGGCCACAAAAAAAGTGAGTGAGCACCAGGTGTTGATACGTGTCAAATGATAAATGGTTGTAGTCCAAAGTCTTTGGCAACAGCTCGGTTGGTTTGACAAAGCCCATCGCACTTCGACCTCATTATTCCTGCTCTACCCTTCATGCACCGTAAAAGAGTACGCTATTCAATATGTTGATGTGACACGAAAAATTAATTTTTCTTTTGAGGGATATTATTTCGTATTTTTTTTAATTAATTTTTTTTTTTAATAATATGTTAACGTGACATTATTAATTTTTTTTTATTTTAATTAAGATTGATCTAAAAATAGATCGACAATTTCACGTCAGAGAAGAACAAGAGAATACCAAGTAACAAATTTTTTTATTTTTTTTTTAAGAAGTGCTGATGCCAAGATTAAATTTTTACTAACCACATCATTTCAGTTATATGATAGTCTACTAAAAATTTAATTATAATGTAATACTAAAAATCAATCTTTAATATATTATTTTTTTACAAATATTAATTTAATGTCTGACTTTTTACTGCTAAGTCATTTAAATTATATGACGAGTGAGATGACATAATTTAGTAAATATCATTACCTAATCTAAAATATTAAGGGTATGTTTGGCAAGCGAGTAAACAGAACATAATAGTGAAAGAAATAATTTTTGAGTTAATAAAAAGTGATAGATATGATATAAAGTCAAAAAAAAAAAATTATATGAAAAAGAGAAAAAAAAATTTTATTATAATGATTTTTTTTATTTAAATAGTAATAAAAATTATTAATAATATATAAAAAGTGAAGAAAAAAAATTAAAATATTTTTATGTTGATTATTTTTGAAAAATATAAAAATAAAGTTAAAATTTTTTGTGTTACTTGCCAAACACGGCGTAATGGTCTCCTCCTACCATCACCTGCTCGTTGTATATTAGTTCTCAACCAAAACTCAAACCAAACCAGAAAAAAGGAACCCAAACTTCAACCAAACCTTCACCTTCTCCCAAGACCTCTCTATTTTCCTCCCCTTTCCCAGCAGCCAAACATCAATGGAGCCCCAGAAAGACCTCCAAGAATTCATTTTCCGGTCGAAGCTCCCTGACATTTACATCCCGAACCACCTCCCACTCCACACCTATTGCTTCGAAAACCTCTCCCAATTCAAAGACCGTCCCTGCCTCATCAATGGTGCCAACGGCGTCACATACACTTACTCAGAGGTCGAGCTCACCGCGCGCAAGGTAGCCTCCGGCCTCGACAAGGTCGGCATCAAACAAGGGGAGGTGATCATGCTTTTGCTCCAAAACTGTCCCGAATTCGCGTTCGCCTTCCTCGGCGCGTCGTACATCGGTGCAGTCAGCACGACGGCAAACCCTTTTTTCACGCCGGCCGAGGTAGCGAAGCAAGCGAAGGCATCGAACGCCAAACTCATAATTACTCAAGCTTTGTATGTTGACAAAGTGAAAGACTTCGCAAAAGAAAACGGCGTGAAGGTCATGTGCATTGACTCTCAGCTGGACGACTTTTTGCATTTCTCCCAGTTGACTCAGGCCGACGAGAACGATATCCCGGCCGTGAAAATCAATCCGGACGACGTCGTGGCGCTGCCTTATTCTTCGGGGACGACCGGACTCCCGAAAGGAGTCATGTTAACGCACGGGGGGCTGGTTACCAGCGTGGCACAACAGGTTGACGGTGAAAACCCAAACTTGTACTTTCACAGCGGGGATGTGATACTGTGCGTTTTGCCGTTGTTCCATATCTATTCCCTGAATTCGGTTTTTCTCTGCGGTTTGCGGGTCGGGGCGGCGATTCTGATTATGCAGAAATTTGAGATTGTGAAATTGCTGGAGCTGGTTCAGCAATACAAGGTGACAATCGCGCCGTTTGTTCCTCCGATAGTTTTGGCCATCGCCAAGAGCCCGGACGCCCAATGGTACGACGTGTCGTCGATCCGAATGGTGATGTCAGGAGCAGCGCCGATGGGGAAAGAGCTAGAGGATGATGTTAGAGCCAAGCTTCCTAATGCTAAACTTGGACAGGTAATTAATTCCACACCTTTTTAACTGACTTCGGGTAAAAGTTACGAGAAATGCTAGAACATCTCTCAGTGTTTTCTTGGTGTTCTCTTAAAATGACATAAATGTAATTAAAAAATTACATCTATGTCTTTTTGGATGGCACAAATGTAATTTTTTAATCAAAAAAATTACATCTATGGCATTTTAGGAGAGCACAAAGAGATGCTCTAGCATTCCTCAAAAGTTATTGCGAAACTTTCAAATTATCTGAATATATTACGTCATTACTAAAAGTAATCTACATGGTAAATGATACCTTTAAATATTTACGTAACAATTAGACACTTATCACAACCGTTATTGAAACATGAAATTTCCATGGGACGACACTTTACGTGACATACTTCCATAAAAATAAGTCTACCCGACACATATCTATAAAAGAAATTGCTAAAAAGGAAGGCGGGCTCACCCCTACAAAATTTCTTTTTTATTTTTTATTTATTTTTTTAAATCTAATTGGTTAATGGGAAAAAAAAAATTAAAGTTGATTTTTTAAAAGACAGGGAGAAAAGGTCTATTTTTTATTATAGAAAAAAAATATAAAATCAGTTCATATGATTTACCTTATTATTTATAATTAGTTTGTTGTGGTATCAAAACGAATTCAGACGAGCTAGGTCAAAAAAAATAATTTACTCCTTATAATCATATTTCGTTCGAAATCTGTTAATTCAATGAACGAAATTTGAATGTAAATAATAGTTGAAAAAGAAGAAAAAGAAAAAAAGGAATTACACTATTTCCACATAAATAAATAATGAGTAATTCTATTAGTACATTAAGTGTCCATAAAAAAATAAGGTGGCCGGCTTTTAAAATCACCATTAAGCGTGTAATTAATCAAATAATGATTTTGATCAAATTGTGATTTTAAATGCCACATCATTTTTTAACAGACGCTTGATGAACATTTAATGTACTAATAGAATTACTCCATAAATAATAGTTACAACTTGCGACATTTTTAAAATAGTACTATCCAAAAAGGAAGTGAAAAAATAAATAAATAAATAAAATGGTGGGAGTAGGGAGAAAAAGTAATATGATAATATGTCCACAAAGAGGAGAACCATTAATACAAAATCTGTTACATTTTTTTATTTATTTTTGATAAAATCTGCTGCGTGCAGGGTTATGGGATGACTGAAGCTGGATCAGTGCTGACAATGTGCTTGGCATTTGCGAAGGAACCCTTCGAGATAAAATCAGGTGCATGTGGGACCGTCGTAAGAAACGCTGAGATGAAGATCGTTGACCCCGAGACCGGCGCTTCGCTTCCACGAAATCAAGCGGGAGAGATCTACATCAGAGGTAGCCAAATCATGAAAGGTATATATAATCCCTACCTCCGTTGACCTTTTTTACGTGTCCACACAAGAGGAGAACGAAAGATTCGAGTTAGTGACCTCCACTTTATGAAATGTTGTCCCCAACCGACCTTGGAGACTTCTTTCATAGAATATTAATTCCATAACATTTAATCCGTAGGTGTTAAAGCTGTCACACAATTTAAAAAAGAAGAAGATATGGGCTTGTTTGATAGACTATTCCTAATTTCTCTTTTTTTCTTTTCACTTTTTTTAAAAAATCAAATAAAAAATATTCTAACTTTTTTATACTTTTTATATCACATCAATCATATTTTATTACTATTCAAATAAAAAAATTCACTATAAAACTAAATTTTTTCTCTTTTCTATAAAACATTCTTAAATTTTATATCATATCAATCACTTCTTACTATACAACATACCAGTATTCTACGGCACAATTACTTACCAATAAGGCTCATTTTTAAATACTAGTACGTCGTGTGACGATTGGGTACAACTTATATAATTGACACGACCAATTCTGCCGTATTTTGGAGGGATGGAATATTCAGTGAATCTTGGGGCTAAAATCATCTTGAGACTAGAAGTTGGTTTGGCAGCAGAGTGGAATAATTATTCCACTCAGGTTTTTTCTAAAACTCACCCACCCGCCTAAAAACCAGGATTTTGACCCGAATTATGAGTCCACTCAAGGCTGTCTTTTCAGATTAATGGTGGGACCCACGCGCAGGAAAAGTTGACTCAAAAAAATGCGTGGGTCCCACATTTAAATAATAAAATATTAATAATTTAAATTAAAAAAAACAAAAGAAATTAAAAAAAAAAAAACAGAGGGGTGGCTGCCGGCTGGCAGCCACCCCCGACCCTTGGGGGAGGCCGGCGGCCTCCCCCGACTACTGGTGGCCACCCCCGACCCTTGGGGGAGGCCGCGCGGCCTCCCCCGACTACTGGTGGCCACCCCCGACCCTTGGGGTGGCGGCGGTCCCCATCTGGGGTGGCCGGGCCACCCCCTTTGCTTCATTTTTTTTTTAATTTTTAATTTTGATTTCAATTATTTTTTTTTTAAAAAAATTATTTATTTTTTTAATTAAATAATCAATATATAATAATTATTAATTATTATTTCACACAACTTTTCAAAATACCAATCATTATACACAACTTTTTTAACTTCCAATCATTTTTACCATTAAAATATAATATTTTTCAATCTCAAAATTCAACACCCAAACACAATTTTTTACCTCGATATTTGTAAATAGAATTAGAATTCAATTCTATTTCTCAAAATTCAATACCCAAAAATATTTCTTCAAATATCTTTTAGTCAGATGTATCATTTAATACTTACATAACTATTAAAATTACTTAGACACCTATATGCTTAGAACGGAATAAATGCTTTGTCCCTTAAACCACTTCAAGTCAATTAATTTGACATAAATGTGATAAATAAATATGAAGAATAGTGTTATTTTCGATCTATCAAGTAGGTTTTCTCTTTGAGTAATGTTATATATTATAATTCAACCTCCCCCAACTCCCGAGCCGGAGCCTGCCCTACCTTGGGGACTTTCGGAGGAGAACATGCTTTGAGAACAGTCGTTCTATCAGCTGGTCCCACAATGTTGACTTTGTTGTCTTAACCAGCTAATGCATTTTTTTTTCTTTAAAAAAAATCTAGACTGATTCATAGGTTAATTGAGACTGTAGGTAAGCATGGTAAAATAGTTATTGAATAAAAATATAATTTATATGATTGTTTTCTAACATTTGTTTGTATTTATGCATTGTTTTCTTTCGATTTGAATATGTTGTTGGGGAGCCCGTCACTTTTTTGATTTTTGGTTCTCCGACTCTCTTTTCCATCCAAATCAAGAGTAAAAATCATCATCCAATGTAACAATTTTCCTTATTAAATTAAAAAAAAAAAACCCAATGTGAATAACCTTTTGAAGAGAATATTCTTTCAAAATCATTTAAAAGAAAATTCTATCTAGGTCTACCACGCTGCCCACAAGTTGTCAATGACATGTGGCTAACAGTTTGCCATATGGATGGTCCCTATCACGTGGCAAACTTGGAGAATTGCAATTTTTTTTTTGTAGTGTTTTGTCCCTCATACGAGAAAATGGGAAATGAAGTCCCAAAGAAATTGGGCAGGGTCAACATATTTTACGTTGATGATTATGAATGATTGGTAAATAATATTTGTGGCCATGCGTTTTGGTCAGGTTATCTGAATGACCCAGAGGCTACAGAGAGGACCATAGACAAAGATGGATGGTTGCAGACCGGTGATATTGGGTACATCGACGGCGACGATGAGCTCTTCATTGTTGACCGAATAAAGGAACTGATCAAGTACAAAGGCTTCCAAGTGGCCCCCGCTGAGCTTGAAGCGATGTTGATTGCCCATCCCAACATCGCTGATGCCGCCGTTGTTCCGTAAGTTTTCCCACAATATTAATTCATTGTATTAAATAAATCCCTAATTATGATTTATATATATATATAATCATCCTTGATTTGTTTCAGCATGAAAGATGAGGCTGCAGGGGAGGTTCCTGTCGCTTTTGTAGTGAAATCAAATGGTTCCAAAATCAGTGAGGACGACATCAAGCAATATATCTCAAGACAGGTGAACTCTATTATATATATATATATATATATATATATATAAGTTTTTAATCATTTTTAATTAAAATAAAGAGTAAATAATGATGACAGAGATAATATTTAAACTCAAAATTACTTGTCACAAAAGTTTGAGCAGATAAAAAATGATAAATTTAATTATATACTTAATATTCTAACACGTTGTTCCTCCCGGCCTCTTCCTCGTCTTTCTATTGTTTTTTAATTTTTTTGTTTATCAAGTACTGAATGATTAAACAGATGGGATGGTTTTGAAATCTATTTAAAAAATTGAAATATAAAGCTTATAATTAAGAATAAAGGGTTAATTGGTTGGTTTTTGTTGTGCATGCATGTGTATAGGTTGTGTTCTACAAGAGAGTCAAGCGGGTTTTCTTCACGGACGCAATTCCTAAAGCTCCATCAGGCAAAATCTTAAGGAAAGACCTAAGAGCCATACTCGCAGCAGGAGGTCTACCAGATTAGGCCTCGCGTCACGTGCGTAACAGATTTACGAGGATTTACTTTCATGAAAACCTTTTCACGCCTTTGTATTATATTTGCTGCTCTGTGGAACTGCCTTAACGGTCCAACAGTACTGAGAGATGAATGCCACGCTTTGTACTACTAATTAATGTGTTTTACGTAAATGATGTTATCGACAACCGGAGAAAAGAAACTTATAAATGGTTTGTATTCACGTTGTGTTTTTTTTTTTTTTTTAATTGAATAAGGAAAGGGTTACAAGAAATGATCATTCCCACTCGTGATCTTAAAGGAAGGAGTGAGAACAATCCTATCATAAAAAATGAGGTGGGCTCCCAACAATAAAATTCAAAACAATCAAAACAGTGTGAAAATAATTATGAATGGTAAAATTGGATAAAATAAGTGATCCGGTTCTCTCAAATGGCCGCACGAAACCGTTACAGAAACAAAGAAAAGACATAAATTAATGCTCCGTTTGTTTCGACGTAAAATGGTTTCCGTCGTAAAATGGTTTCAGGGAAGTCATTTTTCAGGAAACCATTTTCCGTCGAAAGCATTTTTCGGTGTTTGGCGCGTACGGAAAATCGCAAATATTTTTTTATATTTTTATTCAATCATATTAACTTATAAAAATCAATTTTTATTCACAACATAAAAATATTAATGTAAAATAATATAAAAATCATTGATGACGAGATTCGGTCACTGACCGACTAGATTCTGACTATTTTCACCTGATTCTGGCTAACATAACTAGAATTCGAGATAAAGGCCGGAATCCGGACAGTTTCGTCGGAATCTGGGATAACCGGATTCCGGCGAAAGTGGCCGGATTCCGGCAGTTTCGCCGGATTCCGGCACAAAATGCCGGTTTCCGGCCATCTGGCCAGAGAGGCCGGATCCGTCCGGCCAGACGGCCGGGAACCGGCCTCCCTGGCCAGAGCCGGCCTGGAACCAGCCTCCCTGGCCAGGGCCGGCCGGGATCCGGCCTCCCTGTCCAGGGCCGGCCGGGATCCGGCCTCCCTGGCCAGGGCCGGCCGGGATCCGGCCTCCCTGCCAGGGCCGGCCGGGAACCGCCTCCCTGGCCAGGGCCGGCCGGGAACCGGCTCTCTGGCCAGATCCGGCCAGATGGCCGGATTCCGGCCTTTCTGGCCAGATCCGGTCAGATGGCCGGAAACCGGCCGGTCTGGCCGGATTCCGGTCAGATTGGTCGCCGGAATTTGGCTGACCGGATTCCGGCGAAGGTGGCCGGATTCTGTCGCCAGATTCCGGCGACATTAACGGATGTTGGATTCCGATACCGGCAATATTTCGATGGTGGTCGGCTGCTTGAACGTGAAGGTCGACTGTGCCGTTTAAAATAGATCGACTGCGTCTGGCGTCTTCGGAAAATGATTTACGCTTTTAAAAAGCGTAAATCATTTTCCGAAATTTACTAAGCATTTTTGGTCAAACAGAAATCATTTTCCGGTTGACTATTATTTTCGCCCCTACCAAACACCGGAAAATGCCGAAATCATTTTCCAGAAATCATTTTACGCCGAAACAAACGGAGCATAAGACGAACCTATCTGAAATCCCAACGTTTTTTCAATGTTGGTTCGTTCAAATTATTCTTGTTTGATTCTTTATCTTTTATTTGTGGGACTGGGGTGGGCTCGTCTTGATTAGCCCAATCTATTTTATCCTAATTCGTAACTTTTAATTCTAACTCGATCCCTTTTTTTGGACAAATGTTTTTTACAAATCAGCTTATAAAAAATTTCATACAAACAAATTTCTAAAAGTGACATATGTCCTTTAATTTTTTTTTTTTTTTTTTTTGGTCGAGGATAAAATTTATTGAAGTTAACAAAATTAGACAAGGAAATTAACAACGTGGAAATACAAAATTCTCCACAACAGAACGAAAGCTGCCGAATTAGTGAAAAAAGGAAAAGGGCCTAAAGCCCAAAAATAAAGAAATCCTTGACCCGTAAGGCCCAGAAGCAAGACCGCGGCTGAAACAGTGGGTTAAGCCCAGAGAGATTGAATTACTCAATCTCGTATGGTATTCAATAACTAGGTAGTATTTCCTTGTTCTAGCTATGATTTATGGTACAATGTTAGTCATTATGGTTTACTAAATGACTAAATGTAAGCATTATTAATAGTTTGGAGTTTAAAATTTGATGTATTTTATTGGTAATTGTTTTTGTTTGATTTACATGTTAGAATATAAATTAAATGTTATTTTTATCAGTTTAAATTTTTTTAGACAAAAGATTATTTAACATTGTATCAGAGTAAAAATCACAAGTTCAGACATTGTTTCCGTCATTCACCTTCTATTTTAATTAAATATTACAAGCGTTGGGTCTCAGTTATTAAAAGAGAATTTGAGCTCACACGTGAAGACAAGTATTAGAATATAAATTAAATGATTAGATTCATCAATTCTTATCAACTTAAGGGACATAGTTTAATGTGTCTATTTCGCACATGCTTTTAAATAGAAATGACATAGTTGGAAGAAATTTTGTTTAAAAAGTATGTATATCTTTCAACTTTGTCTTTAATTGCTATTTAAAAAAGATGTGATTCTCACATGTAAAATAGACACATGATATTCTTATTGATTGGGTTCATCCAACCTAGTTTAAAGGAAATCTTTGTCACAACTTAAGTTTTTGGGACAAGTAGTTATTTAACAAATGTAAATGATTTTAATTTCTTTTGATCGATTTACTGCTCTTCACATTGATTTATTATACTTATTTCACATCAGATGATGTTGCGTGTTTTAAGTGACTTTTATTTATTTATTTTTTAATTTTTTGAAGTAGTTGACAAATAAGAAGTCACTTAAAATACGTCGCGTTTACCGGTATGAAATAAGTGTAAAAAATAACACGACTCTTCTTTTTTACTCTTAAAATACACAAAAAAAAAATCATTGTCCCTTGTGAGATCATGTGACACGTAAAATGGTTAATAGTTGTAAGTAAAGCATGCTTAGATAGATATTTGGGAATGTGTGTAGGGGTGGGCGTGGGCCGGATTGGGCCGAATTTACATGTTTTCCACAACCCGCCCCGCATGAACGGATTTGAAAATTGGGATCTGCAACCCGCATAGTGAATGGTCAATCCGCTGAGCCTCGGGTAGCATGGATCGGGGGTGGGTTCAGGTATTTTTTTTATTATTATTATTTTTTTTTATAATTTAAAAAAAAAAAAAAAAACTTTCTCGGCCCAAAACCAGGTGGGTTGTGGGCATATTTGAAATCAATTCTATTTTATCACCCTAAAGGCCTAAACCATTCCGCAGGAATGGTATGTAGTCCACTGGTCCATCCTCATCAAAGAGCAAAGATGAGGCAAGCAGAAATCATCTTCATCCCAACGCCAGAATTGGTCACCTGGTGTTGGCCCTTGAATTCACAAAGTGTTTAATTGATCGTGATTATCGACTTTTTATCACAATCCTTTCCATGAAGTTCCCTTTACTTCCCTTACAGATGCATACACCAGATCACTCACTGTCTCACAAGCTCGAATCCAACTCATAGAACTCTCCACCTCTAGCAAAATTATTGAACTCGATTAAAGGCTATATATTTGTTTTCATAGAAAGTAACATACCCAATGTCAAACGTTGTCTCACAAAGATCGTATCCTCCAACTTAAACTCAGGCTCAGCCCAAGTTGCCGTGTTGGATCTTGATTTTTTCTACCTGTCCATGATAGATGTTGGCAGGGAACTGGGTCTCCCTTCTTATTTATTCTTGACCCCTAATGCAGGATTTCTTGGTCTAATGCTCTACCTTGATCTTTGGATGGATGGGGATGCGCCAACTCTGGTTTAATGGTTTCACGAGAAAATTTTGTTGTGAGCCTTAGGGTTTTTTTGGGGGAAAATATGAATCTCTGATGGTATGTGAGTATAAAGGGAACGCGGGGAGGGGCGGGTCTGCGGGTGGGAAAAAAGTTAAAACCGCAAACCGCCCCAAAAATCACGGATTACCATATGCAAGGTCCGTGATTTTCAACCGCATGCCTTATATCCGTTCTTGACGGTGCGGGGCAGTGCGGACCGGGTCGGTTTCGTGGGTACGGGCGGGTTTTGCCCACCCCTAAATGTGTGGTTTATATATTTTGCCTTAGAGCACTTTCAACAGCTTCTCTAAAGCCTGTTCTCTTTCTTAAATATAGGAAAAATCTTTAAAAGATCACAAAAAATCATGAGTAATTCTACATGTACATTAAGTGTCCATAAAAAAATGATGTGACTTTTAAAATCACCATTGGGCGTGTGATTGATCAAATGATGATTTTGATCAAATTGTGATTGTAAAAGCCACCTCATTTTTAGATGGACACTTAAATGTACATGTAGAATTACTCAATAACCATGTACAACAAATACCCTATACATTCTTTATAGCTTTCAAGTCTATTATTTTAATACAAAATATTTATCTCTCATCTCTTGGCCTTTAATTGGGACCGTGTGGATTATATACTCTGCCTTGGATACATATTTGGGAATGCATGTGTGGATTATATATGCAAAAATACATATACAGTGTGTAAGAGCATCTAATTCTTAAAATAGAAAATCTCAACGTCACTAACAAATTATTGGCTGGAATTCTTGATCATAAAAAAATAAAAAATAAAAGATAGTTAGAATTGTACAAAAGTTGTGTAAGAAACATTACCCGAAAATTAATCTTAAGCCTTGTGTTTGAAAATGTCTAGGTTCCCTCAGAATCTAAAAGGTCTAGGTTCCCTCAGAATCTAAAGTCTATATTCCTTAGAATCTAAGGTCTAGGTTCCTTCACAACCTAACAATTTATCCTATTGCGTGTTCGAGAAATCATTCACGCAACACTTAATTGTATGTGTTGCAAATATTAAAGTTGTTACCAATTTATTAAGTGAAATTGTTTCTTGAAAATTAATCTCAAGCATTGTGTTTGAAAAGGTGTAGGTTCTCTCAGAATCTAAAAGGTTTAGGTTCCTTTAGAATCTAAGGCCTATGTTCCTTAGAATCTAAGGTTTAGGTTCCTTCACAACTTAATAATTTATCCCGTTGCGTGTTCGAGAAATTATTCACGCAACACTTAATTGTATGTGTTGCAAATATTAAAGTTGTTACCAATTTATTAAGTGAAAATGTTTTTTGAGTGAATGTCCAAAATCACTGTAAAATATATGACCCTTTGAAAGAAATCCAATCTCATAGTTTCTTTTTACTCTTTTATATATCTCTTTTGTGCTATTCTCTTTCTCTAAAAAAAAAGGTATTTTTTTTTTTTGGTTATTTTGAAAAGGGCTATTTCAGAGTAACATATGAGCTCCATTGTATCATATGAATTATTTTGTCAAATCCTTTATCACTTAGAAAGGGAACAAGATACATTAATAATATATCGTCGTTACGATTGAGCCTTGAAATCCCAAATTTTATTTTGCCTTCATAATTTTACCTCTTGTATTCCATAATTTTTCCAACACTTATATAAGAGATGTAATAATTTGCTGCCAAATAAAGAAAATATTTTTGGAAGGAAGATAATGCATGATCCACTTTGCCCTATATGTGGGTTGCAGGTGGAGACTCATAACCATATTATGTGGAGATATCCATCATCCATTGACGTATGGGCTAATTATATTGTCGTTACAATTTCCTACTCATATTTAACGGGGTATTGGAGAAACTTGAAGGGGTGGGAGGAAACTGATTGGTGGCAACAATAGCTAGAAGAATATGGTTTCGAAGAAATACTTTAGTATTTAGACTTTAGAGGGGATCTCACTCATCCTTTCCGGCTAGTAAGATGTGCTGAGGTATCTGAGGAAGACTTTCGCAGAGTTGCACAGAATATGAAGAATAATATTAAGAAGAATGTGCTATGGTGACCCTGAATGGATTGGACTAGGAGTGTAAAGTTGGTCAGTTATAATCGGTAACAGAGTAAACGACCAACTAGTTTGGTATCCGGTTAGAAATAACCGATAAATGGCTCTACCAGAGCGGCTATTGGTTTTAGAAAATATTAAAACTTGTTGTAACTGGTAACCGGGTATGTGTGTGTATATATATTAATAAAATTTAAGATTTTTCCCTTTTACTTTCATTCCAACTTAAGCCAATATATTGGGTCGAAAAAGTTGAATGCTTTTTTAAAGAGCTAAAAAAATATAAATTAAGCCCAAAAAATTGGCCTAATACCCAAATTAGGCCCAAAAGACCAAATTTTTAAAATTTTAGTTATTGTTCCGAATAACCGAGTATCAACTGGTAACTGGCGGTTATTAATGGCCAGTTGGCTACCTCAATTATGGTTACCGATTTTAGCTAATGATTGGTAATTGTAACCGGGTTTTCACTCATAGAATGGATCCCCATCTGGGGGTAGTAAAGATAAACTGGGATGCAGCAATAGACTTATCAACAAAAAAAAAAAAAAAAAAAAGGTGTGAACGCTATTGTATGAGACTATGAGGAATATGTGTTAGCATCTATGTATTTCTCTAAACATTATATAACTCAGCCAACAATAACTTGAAGCTTTAAGAACATGGAAACTAGTGAAAATTTCGTAGAGATTTGGGTCTTCAATGAAAGTAATTTAAGCATTGAGGAAGGAAGAACGATGCTGGAGTTGGTATGGATAATTGATTAACGATGCAAAGATGGTGCTTAAAAACTTTCAATCATGGCCCCCGAGGCATATCAAAAGAGAGGCAAACGTGACAACTCGTCATCTTGAGAATGCAACTATCAAATAATATTTGGAGCAAATTTGGGTGAAAAGGTTATCCTGACTTTATGTGATATTGCACTTGTTAATGATAGATTGAATTCTTACTTTAAAAAGAAAAAGAAAAAGAAGAGACATCTAAAATATGTTTGAAAATTAAAATTCTCTAATCTCTTTGTAAATAAAACTCTACATACAATTATCAAAATTGGATATGTTTCACACACATCTTTACTCAATCGAAAATCAAAGCATCCAATCAAAACACAACCGATTGCATGCATTTCAAACAAGCACAAATCACATAATCACAAACATGAAATAAACAGGTTCGCAATTAACGCACGCAAAACACAACACTAAGACCATAATAATAAAAGTAGGATTAATTGCGGTGCGAACTCGCTTTGACCATTCAACCCTCCTAAAATTGACTGTATACCCAAGCACCCATTCAACACTACTACAAACATCGAGGGCAAAATAGCAAACGAAGTTAGATACAAATAAATTAATAATATTATTTTTGTTGATATTTATGAGATCGCCCTCTTTCCCCGTTTATTCTAAGTACAGGAAGTCGGGAAGCAACAGAGGTATCATCGTCATCATCAGCAACAACAAAAGCTAAAGACCTTTCTTCTCCTTCGTCTCTCTCTCTCTCTCTCTCTCTCTCTCTCTCTCGCTATTCGAATCCCTATATCCATCAAAGGTGCGGCTCTAGGAATCGCGACTTTTTTTGTGATTCCCATTCTGTCCCGAATTTCTTCACCTTTTTACGGGATTGCTATCAAAACCCTAGCTCCGCTTTTCTCCGTATAGCCTAATCCGAGGCGTGTCTGTAGCTCGCGCTTCGTCTCCGAATAGAGGAATTGGGATTCATTCAAAATCCTAGATTTGGTCTGTGCTTTGAATCATTGTGCCTTTGGTACTAGATTTGATAATTTTTGGTACGAGATTTTATTGAGTTTGATGAAAACGGTAGCTTGGATTTCCGCGTAATTTGTAAATTTAGGATAGTCAGTAGATTGGTGTATTGAAATCGTGTATTTCATTTTTAATAACTTTATGTTGATTCTTTGTTTTTTGGGCGGGGCGATTTGAACTGATTTGAGCTACTTGGGTTGTTAGGTTTGGAGAGGAAAGTTTGAATTTTTAAGTAACTTTTGATGGGTTCTTAGTTTTGGTTTTAAAGATTAGAGAGGTCCGATCAATTACGTAGCTTTTTTGCACTCTCGGCAGTGAATTTGAAATTTTAAACAATAGAAGCTCCACGGTATAAGGTTGTACTCAATTTTTAGTTAGAAATTGTAAACTTCAAAATAGGTGGGTAACATTCTGTTTTATGAAATTGACATTTACAGGTCAAGAACTTAGTGTCAAATTTATGCTAGGGTCCAAATTTTTATTTGGTTGAATATGGTTATCATTTTATTATTAGCAACTCCAAATTATTAGCTTAGCATCTTGAAAGTCCAGAATTTTGTTTTGTTATAACCGGTTTCCTTAGGTTTTTAAATTTTAGCTATTTCTAATTGTTGGGTTCTGCTGGATTTACAATTTGGCATGAGTGATCAGTTTCAAGATGTAAGATTTTATGATGTGTTTAGGATTAAAAATGTTGATTAGTTTAAATGTTTGAAATTTTAAGTTTTGACTACTCCAGGTGCTAGATTATAACTTATGAGTTCATTTAATTAATTAATTATTTAAATATATTCAAGATGGATTTACTCCTTGAATTTCTCTATTCCAAATTCTATACTTTAGCAACTTCAAGCAAGTAAGTGAGGGGTTCATTATCTTTGTTGTTTATTTTTAAAATTGGGAAATATTGCAGCCCCAAGGGTAAAAGTCATGGTTTGTGTATGTAAGCAGGTGCAATGTTAACTTTTTATATTTGCCTGATATTTAAAACACCAGCAATTTAAAGTTCAAAATTATTTAGATTCCCTCCAAAAGACCATTTGTCTATCTCAAATTCAAGAAACTTTAAGTATAAATTGATGTAACAAGTAACGTACGAGAAAAGTCCTGCATTTATGGTTATCTTGTTTATACGACTGTCCATCTTTTAGCTTTATGTTTGTCCTTGAATTCTTGCCGTTTTCCCCAGCCGTATGATGTTTTATTCACATATTCTAGCTCTAACTTTGACAGGTTGATGGTACACATTCAATTTGATACATTTGTGGTTCCTTGGACTGAGTCACAAAGATTCGATGCGATAAATGAAAATTTCAAGGTTCAACTAATATTTTGTAGCTGTTTATAGAAGTTTATTAACTCATTGACCATATTTTGCCCTCTTCAATTTGTCAGGAGTGTCGAATGGGTGCTTGGGTATGAAGGTAATTTTAGGCTTGTCAAAGGCAAAAGAGCCCATTGCATAAACTCATCGATAAACATCCGCAAAAAAGCCCATTCAGAACCCTCGATCAACACCAATGGCCGAGAAACGCGCGTCCAAGAAACTCTCTCGTCAACCCAGGTATCTCAATCTTCATCGTCTTTTTTCTATTAGGAAACTTCTATGAAAAACACACGACTCATCCTCTCTCTCTCTCTCTCTCTCTCTTTGTGACAAAATATCCTTCATGGACAGGGAATTGAGCTCCACCCAATTCACAAAAGCCAAAAGGTAAACGAATTGAAGCTTTTGTTTGGGGTATTTTTTTTGAAGCTTATATGAATGAATAGGTTTATGGAAAATTTGAAGCTTTTTGTATTTGATTACCCATAGGTTACGACTCAAGAGTGGAAGATGTTTTTCATGTTATTGACAAAGAACCCAAACATCCAAGCAGGAAGTTTAGGTTACAGTTACTGAATAATCAATGATAATCTCATAACTATTTTTTACTTCTTGTTGGAGGGAATATAGACAAAAATATGTGATGAGTATGAACTTCGTCTCAAATATGGCATCCTAAGAATCGAAAGCCAATTAGTGCAACAACTCCGCTAAACAAATTGGTATTATGGATTTACATGGATTAGTGCTTTGTAGAAATGGAAATGCTTTGATAGAAAGAAGTTACATGCATGTGTATTATTCTTTTTTCAAACCTTTTCTTTTTTTTGTGGCAAAACAAAGGTAATATGATTCAAACTCGAAGAAAAACAAAGGCATTGCTTTAATTTTGTCTGGCCAGTGTCACAAGGGACAATAAATTTATGAAAAAGCCTGTTTTAGAGCATCTCATATCTTATAGGGAGATTAACAAATCATTATAACAGATCGCTTATGAATGTTGCTGCTATTGTAGTTGTCTTATTATTTTTCTCTTATTCTTTTGTTCTTTTCCACCATACCATGACACACAAACGCATAGACATATGTATCTCATATTTTGACTCTCTCGGTTGTGATTGTGACCATTAATTATTTAGGTTGGCAAAGAAGTTGCAATGGGCACTACAGAGACACTGCAGAAAATTGGTCTTCCTCAAATTGTTAAACTGGATATGGGGTTGAAACTGGTAACTGTTCCTTACTTCTGAAATGTGAACAATGAGCAAGTGATGTTCTTAATTGCATTTGTACTTTTGCTTCTTTGAATTTCATTGGAGTGAACTTTCTAATGTGAGACTGATACATATTTCAAGTGACTACTAGAGGGGACACGGGCCATTTTTTTCATTCTTTGGTCCTCACTTGATTTTATCTGTTTGTTGGAAACCAGTATGTTAGAGAATTCTAGGATTATGTTTTCATAATCTCATACCTAGTATTTGGGGAAAAAAATTGTTTGTTGGAAACCAATTTGTTAGAGAATTCTAGGAATATGTTTTTATAAACTCATGCCTTGTATCTGGGGGAATAAAATCTGAAGAGCTTATGTTAAACACTGAAAAAATGCTAAGCTTTTATTTTCATAAAATGTCCAGCAACTGGTATTTATGTGTAGTTTACAGACCATCTTTATTTTGCTTTCTTTCATGGTTAGATGATTTATTGTTTGGTCTCAATATTTTTATTAACTGGGGACCCCGGAGCTGGTTCCCGGTTATTATACATCCCTTTGTTGTGCATTAACTTTCCACCAAAGTAAGATGTCAAAATCTGGATTTTACCTTTTTCTGGATAAGTTACTTTGATTGTAATTGTGTTAGCTGAAATGGCATGCACTGGCAATCAAAAAAGTCATGACGTTTGTGTAGACATTAGGACTGCATGCTTGTCCCATCCAGAGAGCCGAAGGTCATATGGAGTCTTTGGGTTATATCATTTCCATAGAATTATACACAAAAGTATCTACACTAGAGTATGAAAAATTGTATAATGTAGGATGAATTCTACATTCTCCATTGCATCGTTATTGTCAATTCTCCATCCTATGCTCAGGTTGTAACTTTCTTTGTGCTTGGCAATCTATTGATATGCAGGCTGAACAATGGGTTAATAATATGACCAAAGCTGCAGAAGATGAACCAACAGAAGTAGAATCAGAGGCTCGACCTAAGAGGTTAGTCCAACCATCTTTATTGTCTATTATAGCTATTATTGTGACATTGTGAGCGGTTTATCGCAACTCTTCACATTTTCCTGTAGGCTTGGATTGGGTGCAAAGGTTTCACATCGAGCCAAATTTGAACCTTCAAACAACCCACTTGAAAGCAAACTACATGCCAAGTTAAACATTGGAAAAATAAAAGCTACCAAAAGTGCTGAAATATCCATTCCATTTGCTGGAGATGAAAGTGATAATGAAGATGAAGAGGATTTAGATGGCAGAACTAGGGCGTTCGACAATAAAAAGATTACCAAATTCTAAGACTACATTTTTACAGGCAACTGAAAAAAGAACTAATTCCTGTTGTATATCTAGAATTGTTAAGGTTTCTGTCTGTTTTGTTTTGTCATATACTTCTTATATGGACTTATTGACTCTACAAATTAATTTTATGTAAAAATAGCCATGAGAAATATTTTTGCTTTGTGCATATTTAATAATATATTTATGCAAGATATTGAGCTTTAGTAACATTTCTTCTTAACATTGTCTAACTTACAGTCCAAGGCTTGCACAACCTTGATTGGAGCCGAGAACTTAGTTCCTTCTTAACTTCCTTCTTAATTGTTGTATACAATCATTCTTCCTTGTGTTCACTTATCTTTATTTTGAGGGGTATGTCTTTATTTTACCTTGCCTTGAAGCTTTCAAAAGCTTCACAAATTCCCTAGCATTTTCTCACTTAGTATAGCTAGGAACAACAAAAGGATTACCATTTTCCTCCTCACGTCGAGTAAAAGTTTTTTGGTACTTCTCAGCCGAACTCAACATTAAGTACGTAGAATTCCATCTTGTTTGAACATATGGAAACACCGTTTTCATACATTGAATGTTTTTATACGTTATACATTCTTTAAACCTTATTATTCTCTGCGGTGAAGATCTCACAAATTTCACTGCGTTCCTAATATTAGAAAAACAAAACTCCAATTCTTTCATTTTCAAGCCTACATTTACAACAAGATTTAATATATGAGCGGCACACCGAATGTGAAGGAATTCATCTTCCAAAATAGTAGCTCTCTTGTCATTCAACTTCCTTCTCATATAATCAATCACCACATCATTGACTATAGCATTATCAGCTGTAATAATGAACACTGATTCAATCCCCCATTCTACTAATGTATTCTCCAACATTCTTCAAATATTTCACCTCTATGACTTTAAATTAAGTTGAACTTGATTATTTTTTTATGCATTCTCCAATCAAAATCTATGAAGCTAGCGGTACCAACCATGTTGTTCAAATTTTGTAGAGATGTCCATGTATCGGTAGTGATGCAAATCCTTTTACCCCTCAAAAAATTCTTCAAATAAAGTTTTTCTTCCTCGTATAGTTTCAGCAATCTTTTGTAGAGTAACCGGCATGGTAAATTGAACCTTGGTTCAATTCCATTCATCAATTCTCTAAACCCATCACTCTCCACATGCCTAAAAGGCAACTCCTCACTGATGAAATTTTGAACAACCAACTTCCTTATGTTAATCGGATCATACTTCACAAATCCCAATTGGTTTGTATTGCTACTAGCGCCCTCTGACATTTTCTTAAATGACGGTTGCAACAAAGCTTGACCTTTGGGTACATTTGATTTTCCCGATTTTCTAAGTGGAGAGGTTGGACAGTTAGAGGTAAGGTGGGTCACCAAACTGAAGTGCCATTTTTCCAGTGACACCCTGATCCTATTGCAATAATTGCATGCTGCCTTAGGGTTTTCCTTGTCAATTAGTTCCACTTTTGTATAGTGCAACCATATAACTGACTGATTCACAGCTTTTGATTTTTTTTTTTTTAGGGATCCAATTCTGTTTGCAAGGAAGGCGAGAGGATACCAACATTTGTAGATAGTGTTGCAAGATTGTCATGTGACTCATTGACATATTTATAATAGGCCTAGTTGTGACTTACCCCTATAATATAACACACCAATTGTTTAAATCCAAAAAAAAATCAAGCAAGAAAAAATCACAAAACAAAACCCACTCATATCAACACAATATGCATAAACTTTAGTAATAACCACACAGCTTGCCCTCTATAAGTCTTAACTTCAGCTTAAACTCTTCAAAATTTAAGAGTCCATTTATTCCAAGAGAGTTTACTTCCATCAAATTTTGATCAGGAAAATATTCAATGCAAATCTATGATTTCCTCAAAGTATGAGACCTTAAGGTTAAAGGCAACATGGTGAGCTTTTGCTAAATCTTTCAACTCATAGAAACGTTCTAAAAAGCCTAAACAGAATCACCTCAGAAGCTGTCAACCCAACTCTTTGTTCACCCTTGCAAAGCTTCAATGTTCACTTTGTACTAAATCCAACAGAACAATGCACTTGCAGTACCACATTCTACAATGATAACAAGTTGTTTTGGACCCATTTAAGCAACCATATATCTAAGTCAATGGAAGCTACTCTGTGAGAATTGTAACATAACTGATAACAGATAACTAAAACACATTTTAGTCCGTAAAAAATGATCAAGTCAATAAAGCCCAAAAGATATCAAAATCACAAATTTTTTTTATCTGCCCAATACAACAGATCTGCCATAAGCTATCATAAACCATATATAATTTTCATTTTTCATCATTTAATGCAAAAATCAGAAAGCAAGAACACATTCAAGCACCAAAACAAAAGATTTAAAGAACATATCTAAAAATGAACCAGATTTAAAGAACAAATCTACAAAAAAAAAAAGTGAACCTGATCTAAAAATATGAACCAGATCTAACCTAATTGTCTGCTTCTTTTGCTCTGCCTGCTTCAGAAATCCCCAGATTTGTAGAGAAACAGAGAAAGACGAAGTCAGTAATGATGAGAAAGATAAAAGACAAAGGCCAATTCGACAGAAGGAGAAGAAGAACTGAAGGGGTGTATACCGTGTAAAGCCGAAGAAGAAGACGTGTGTGCAAGGACATGGATCAGACGGTAGTGACGGGTCAGATGGTGACGGCAGTGGAGTCGTGGGTGACAGTGGATAGCGTGACAGACAGATGCATGAGTGTGCCAGGGCTAGGGAGTATGAATGTGGAGAGTATCGAGTATGAAAGGCCCAAAGGCTTGACAATGTGAAGAAGAAGAAGAAGGCAGGTGGTGTGTAGAAGGGTGAGAAGTCAAAAGTGGGCAAAGGTAGGGGCGATAAGAGAAAAGGCTGAAATAGGAAAGGGTTAAGGGGTGTAGCATTAGGGTAAAGGGTACGGGGTAATAGAATGTTTAAGAACAAGAAGAATCTTGATTCTATTTGCTACATTGTCAATTTTTTTTTTTTTTTGAAAATCCGGATCCTTGAATAAAATCCTGATGCTACCCGAATTCACCCCAACTGATTTGAACGAAATCCGAATTCCAACGCAAAATAGACGCTTGATGTTGATGAGATAATCGTACAGTCCGAATTACATGCCACGTGACAGGGAACCTGCAAAAGCAAGCAATTACAGCTTGCTTTTGCTCAGTTCAATAAATGGCGTACAACATGTATGAATATAATATAATATAATATATTATAATAAAAATTCGGAAAAAATAATATCTTATATTATGTTCTACACAACTTTTCATATCACCAATCATTTGCTACCATGGTTTTTCGTGAAAAAATAATCACATTTAACTCTCACTAAACATGATTTCAAATATAATTTAAATTCTACTAAACATACAAACATCTTTTTCTGCTTCGAAATTCGCGCACCAAATAATAATTCAATTTAGATTTCAAAAATCAAACTCCCAAACGTATGGTGGGTTTGGATGCAAAAAGAATCAAGATTATTTTTGCTACAGTATCAGGTTTTTTTTATGTGAGTCGGGTGTTTGAATAAAATCCTAATTTGCCCGAATTAAACCCGTTTTTGCTTCAAATTTCAAGCTTCATCCCAAATTCCAACGCATGATTTGCTCTTCCAACACACGTTTCTTTCACTTTTTTCATCAACCAAAGTGTCAGACAAGTAGGCGACGTCTCATTCGCTTTTTGCGTGGACTAAGGTAGCAGACGCGTACAATGCTCAGAGCTCCGGCGACGGTGGGTGGGGTTTTAGGCGAGGTTCCGACTATGGCGGTCCTTGGTGGCCGATGAGTTTAGAAGGCATCCCATCCGCCAGGTCACCGAGCGCGCGTGAGACATTCACATCACCGTACTTTCCCTTCACGCGGACGGGCAGCTTGGCGTCTCCAAGGCGGTCAATGATGGTGGGGAAGAGTGCGTTGAAGTGGAGCTTGAGGTGGTCACAGAGAGCCCTCTATGAGACCCTGAAGTTATTGTCCATGAGGAGATCCAAGCAGCAGTCCACCAGCGCCGTCGTCTCCGCCGCGTTCAGGCTCTTCCACGAGCCCTCCAGCACCTCGTGCAGGTTCTCGACGCCTGCCATCTACTCCTTCGTGTCCTTCGCGCGCACCAGCTCCTATGCTTCCTCCATTGCCGCTTGAATCTGGTCAGGTTGAGTGTGTGAAAGAGAAAATGTAGAGAGAGAAACAGGGAGATCGAGAGCGTGAGAGTAAAGCTTGGAGAACATGCAGGAAGGGTGTTCCATTTTTCTTCGATTTAATGAAATTCGTATTTTTTTAGCATATCGATTTTTTTTATTGTTTAATATATCGATTTTTCTTGGATTTGAAAAAATCCATATTTTTCTTGAATTAAAAAAAAAACATATTTATTTATAATTTATTCATATTTATTTATATTAAATAATAATTATTTCAATTATTATTCTACACTAATTTTCATAACTCCAATTATTATACACAATGTTTCATACCTCCAATCGTTTTCTACCATGGTTATCAGTGAAAAAACAATCTCATATAATTCTCACACAAACATAATTTTAAATTCAATTTAAATTCTGCTTATCATTTAAACACATTTTATTTGCCTCAAAATTTGTAAACTAAATATTAATTTAATTCTAATATTAAAAATCAAATACCCAAACGCACTATAGAGATCCTCTGACAAAATATGAGTTTTATCTTCATCCCACTTTAAGAACCTCAGTGCTGACACCTCGGCTTCCCAATACCCCCGACGAGTCAATTTCTTGTGTCAACTTGTGTTGCCCTTTTGTCTGCCACCCATACTACTTGCTAAACATTCCTTTCTCATCTCTCGCAACACGAGCCACTTTCCCATCCACCTCAGGCTTTATCTTCATCTCTTCTTTTCTTTGCTTCATATATATATATATATATATATATATGAAAAGAAAACACATACCTTTTAAATTACTACTGTATTATTAATGTGTTTTTTAAATTATAAAAAAATGTCAATATCCCCTAAAGCTAATAAGAAAACAAAAATAACCTTAAAAATGTTTTAATAAGGCAAATATATTCCTTATAAGTTTGAAAAAAAAAACTAAAACTAAAAAATAAATATTTTTATTTTTAAAATTGAAAAAAAGATTTTTTTTTTTTTGAAGATTGAAAAAAAAAACAAAAAAAGGAGAAAAATGAAGATTCAAGGGCGGCCCATACTGAAATTATATAAAACAAAATCTAAACAAGAATTTTTCTCTCTTTTTTTTAAAAAAAAATAAATAATTTTTGTTTTGTTTTTAAGAATTTTTATAATTTTATTAATGGTATTTTTGTCATTATGGGGCACATTGATATCATTTGATAGTTTAAAGAAGATATATTGACACAATTGATAGTTTGGGGGATATATTGACAATTGAGTAGTAGCTTAAGAAGGATATGTATGTGTTAATGTACGTGTGTGTGTGTATATATATATATATATATATATATATATATATATATATATATATATTTTCCTCTTCTTCTTGTATCAATAATAAATGTTTTGAAGTTTTTACCCAAATTAAAAACATCAGATTTGCTATATGTAAGCTGCTTTGTTTTTATATAATTTGTTCTGTACAAAAATAATAGAAGAACAATATATCTGTGTCTGATATATAAGATACATTTTAGTAGATATATGAAGAGATCGAATTGAAAGAAATATTGACTAATTCAAAAGCTGAAATAGTTGACACTAATGTTTTTGGTTATAGGGTAACAATTTCATAAAGCACACTGAATTACGTGTTGCGTTTCAGTAATCATGCACGGCATATTGCCAAATCAGAATGATACATCTAATTATTTCATACTATCATTTCGGATGTCTGCAAACTGTGTCTTGTGTGGGCAGGGCAAAGAAGAACTCTAGTTATATTTTTACGTACCGGCGCTACAAAAAAAAAGGGCTATATATTAGTATAGTTTGAATGGTATCGCTTTAAAAACGGTGCTAAACATAGTGATAGTTGGGATTCTAAATTAGTACCGTTTACTCTTCAAACGGTGCTAATTAATACTATTATTGTTCAAATGACACTATCCAAGGAGTGTCATTTCATTGTTCAAACAGCGTTAACAGTTTTTAACAAAAAAAAATTCATAATATTTAAACTGGAAATAAGGGAAACTCAGAGTTAAGAGTACTCTACCTAAATCTTGCTAGAGCTTGCATGGTCAGAGAAGAGCTGAGAGTAGCGTACGCCATCAAAATTGCTTGACAACATGATATGATGATGATGGATGGTGGATCATGCATGCAGCCGAAGACACCACTATCTTTTGTTGATGGTACGTTCCAACGCTGAAACAGGAAAAAAAGTGCAAAAAGTGCAGACGCCAAAAAGTGGGTTGATGTAGGATCCCAGTTTATCTCAATTTCAGAACAGCACTGAAAAGCAACATGAAAAAAGAAACACAAAGCTGAGTTTCAACATCCAAAAAGGCTGGCCACGCATGGGCATAGATATAAAATTAAACCCACTTCGAGCTCATACATCATACATGTCACTACAACCACAAAACATACATGAATCAGATCAACAAAGCACTCGATCAGGGAGAGAGAGCATATATGGGTGATGAAGAACCATATATATTGATAACCAAAGCATAATTCGATTGATGACAATAACTGTTGTTGGAGCATATGAGTATGCACCACAAAATATTTGGCCTTGGTCGCGATCGGTTGCTAGAGGTCGAAAAGTTGTCGGAGCTATCAAATTGACAATAGTCATCAGTGACGACTTAAATGATAACCTACATGCACACCAGAACTGACTTTAGGTGTCGTTGCTGATAATAGGTTATCAATGACGATAATTATAATATAATAAATGAGAGAACACGTCATTGATAATAGTATTATTTGGTTTGACGATGATGAGCGACGACTACTCCTTGTTGTCGCTGATAATGAGGATTTTTTTTTTTTTTTTTGCTGATTGTTGTTTAATTTTTTTTTTTTAATATCAATTTCATTATTTAGCACTTTCAATACCATACAAAATTCCAAGTACTAGTTAAAACATTGAAATCAAATCCAACACAGTGATTTGGTTAATAAACATTCATGAACTAATTAAGCTGACAAAATATTGTGGAATCTTTTACCTAATAGATGTGATGAATTTGAACAAAAGAAAAAGAAAAATTGCACATGCACTAAAGCCAACTTTAGAAATTCACCACTTATCAATAAAAAAATCTTATTAATAGTCTAGGTAATAATATACTGTAAACTTATCAAAGAGATTGAAGGGTATATTAATCTTATACTGTAAACTTATCAAAGAGATTGAAGGGTATATACTGTAAACTTATAAAAATCTTGGATTTGTCTGTTGCATGATGCGATGGAACAGGGGAGCCAAACATCAAAGAACAGGTAAGAGGATTGTTGATGTCCTTCAGATGTTTTTCCTATATTTTCTTTTCCAGTTTGATATATTAATCTAGCTAGCTTGATTGAAGATCTAAATATTATGTATGATCAAATTCCGTGGTGCAGTTTTTGGAAAGGGTACGTAGATGAGGCTAGGGAGCGAATTGCCCATGTTGCCATGTATGTGAAGGCACTACACTAGTGTTACAATTTTCTTGTATTTCTTTCAAAGAAGATTGTAAGCCCTCACCTGGCACGAGAGGATAACAATATTATTGGCTTTCAAAGCTGAACTCGATCAATAAGGATTGTAAATTCCATTTTGAAGGTTTTCTAGAAAATTGGTACAGATGATATAGATTATGATTCTATCAACTTGCTTTGATATTTAAATCTTTGTTTCATTTATGTGGTACAAATGAGATTGTATTTCTACATTGTTTTTTGGGTTTAGCTTATGTAATTATTGTGGATTGTTGAAATTGATGTATGAATAATGATTTGTGGATCCAGTATCCTTTTTGTGGATTTGGGTCCATTAACAGATTAAAAAACAAAAAAAAAAAAAAAATTGGTTATAATAGAATTCTAGTATAACCAAATTTTTTTAATTTTAAAAGATAAATGGCGTTTTATGGAAAGCACCACTAACTTCTAACATGATATATTAGCATACAATAACGTTACAGGGCTAATCCTAGTTTAAGTATATGACTCCGGCCATGTCCTTTGAAATTAAGGGTCGTAATTCGTGTTCGCATATCAGGTTCGAGTTGTGTTGAGACATAAATTTAAAATTATATAGGTAACTCTAATTCGACACATTGAATTAAACGTGTTAGACCCCTCAACCTTAACTTGCTTATTTCGTACTAGGTTTTGCGAATTATGTAAAAAATTGTTGGCCCTTATATCGCATGTCGGGTTCGGGTCGTATGAAAATATATGTATAAGACTATATAGATCAATTATAACTTGATCTATTTAATTTCATATTAAATTCGTGTCAAATTCATGTATTAAAAATTATTAGCTTTATTTGAGACCGTCGAAAAGTGAAGGGGTGTTTGCATGTCCATAGACTGATATATATGCTGTACGTTGTATTGTTTTACAAAGAATTTATGTTTCGAACCTGTAACATTGGGAATAATTGACCAACAAAAACAGCAACAGTAAGGCAGCTTCCAGCTGGTTTGTGCGGTGTTTGTGAAGACAAGACTCGGCGCAATCATAGCTGACCTGCAAGATTATGATCCCACAATCATGTTGCAAAACAAATTTTGTTTATGTTAATAAACCTTAAAAACTTGATTTCGTGTCTGCCATTCTACAGTTGTATATCCTGTGCCCATGTGCTTGGCTCAGTTGTATTTCAAACGTTAAAAATGGAGAGAGAGAGAGAGATATTCATATGGGTTATGATGGATGTGTGGTAAAGGAGTGAAGAGTGAAGACATGGGTGGCCTACATGCATAAGGAACGTGGGTCCTACGGAGGCATAAATTATGATCGATGGCGAGAGGTGTCGATCAGTTCTGTACAGTTTCCCAAACAAATTTTCTAGGACTTTTGCCCTTCGAGCTCTGACTATGTGGCTGATAGATTGATGGTCACGATCCTAGGATTAGGTTCGTGTCTGTCATTTTGGACGCTTATAATGTTCAGATAAGCTACTTCCGCAAATTCCGTAAGGACCCTCCATAACTTGTCTCTTAATATGACCACAAAAATTATCTATACCAGTCTAGTCAATAACTTAGGTAGATAATGTAAGAGATTTTATATAAATTTTATTTAATAATTTAGGTAGATAATTAAGCAGTTTGAAATTTATGTCAATATATAGTAAATCTCATATATATGAGGTTTTTCATATTATTTCATTGTCTAAATTACTGAGTGCAGTGCTGCAATCTTAATTCCCTCTCAATTTTTATTTTTTTTCTTCTTCTAGCTTTTGGCTGAATTTCTCTTTCTTCCATGTCGTTTTGACATAATTGTACATTCGAGGAAATGTTGAACATCTCAATTATTAGGAGTAATTATATTGAGATCCTAATCTCTAATTGTAATATTAGAACCCAAGATATGTTCATTTCAACGAATATAATCTGTAATGAAATAATTATTCCTACAATCATGTCGTTGAAGTTGTGTTTCCGTACATATATATACAGAATAATTGTTGTGTAGCGAAGAATTTGATATTCTATTGTTAAATTAAAAATTGAAATTATATATTAAAATAAACATATCATAAAGACATAAAATTTAACTTCTATTTATGCTCTGTTTGTTTCGGCATAAAATGGTTTCTGGAAAATGATTTCGACATTTTTTGGTGTTTTGTGGGGGCGAAAATAATAGTCAACTAGAAAATTATTTTCGTTTGACAAAAAATGCTTAGTAAATTCTGGAAAATGATTTACGCTTTTTAAAAGCATTAATCATTTTCCCCATACGACAGACGCAGTCGACCCTATTTTAAATGACGCAATTGACCTTCACGCTTAAGCAATCGACCATCGCCGAAATCCTGCAACCATCGCCAACTTTAGACAAGCAACATTCCGGCACTAGTCGGAATCCGGTCAGTGCCGGAATTTGAAAATTTTTGTCGAAATCTAGCTACGTCCAGCCACCGTCGCCGAATTCCGGCGATACTGTGCCAAATTCTAGCCAAACTAGTAGAAATCTGGCCAAAATTCTGGCCGGGATCATGCCAGAACGGCTGGGATGACTAAGATTCGGCCAGAACAGTCAAATCTCTGCCAAATGGCCGGTATCCGGTCGGCTTCCTGCCACTTTAAAAATAAACCCAATTTGTAAAATATGTCATTAATGTTAGTCAATGTGTATATTTTAGTTAAACATAATTTTTTTAGTTGTTTTTTTATATTATTTTACATTAATATATTTTATGTTGTGAATAAAAATTGATTTTTATAAGTTAATATGATTGAATGAAAATATAAAAAATATTTATGATTTTCCGTATGCGCCAAACACCGAAAAATGACTTCCCAAAAAATATTTTACGAAGAAAACCATTTTACACCGAAACAAACAGAGCATTAATGTGTATGGAAAATATTTAAAGTACTACAAGTTCTAGTGTAACAATCTATTGGGATTATGTTCAATAAGACCACAGCAATTGGCGTGTTGCAACATGAATCTACGCAAGACCCACCCAATTCTGACGATGAGAGACATCTAGATGAAGTGCTGCTTAACGGTACGGTTGTGCCTACGTGGATTTGAATGCTGATGTTGACACCCCATCCCCTGCGAATGACAACGTAAGAAACCACTCTAGAAAGCGTTTTGGAAGTACTGCACCACTAAGGTCTACGAGAAAAAAAGAAAAGACAGAATGTGTCGGAACAACTTGAAGCAAACTTGTCCGCTATGGAGGAGTCGTGCCAGAGTCGTTCTATCTCAATAATAAATAGCAAGAAAGGCTTAAGGATATTGAGCAACAACAAATGAGGAGCAACAACGTTGCACATGACCCTTATTCGATAAAAAGTTGCATGGCCATTATGTCAATTCACATACAAACTCATGATGACAATCCATACCATGGTAAAATAATTCAGAATGTATAGTTGAGAAGAAGTTAACAATTTAATGTTTTTTATTTAATTATTTCATCAATTACAAACCTTACATTTGTTTATAAAAATACTAATAATAAAAATTATAATACCACTAGCAACGCTCACAAATATATTGCAAGTATTGTGATTATCAGTAATACTAATTCCCACTAATATTGATTTATATTCTTGTCTTATTTTAATTGAGAATACCGAACATGTCCTTGTTATTGTCTTTAGTCAGTTTTATTTATTTATTTTTACTTGTCAAAGGAGGGATATATAAGCAAATTTAGAACTTAGCAACATGATTGCACGGGCTTTATGAGTTTGAATGTCTTTCATGATCAGACTGAAGACTGAGCTATAACTTTAAATTGTCGAGGAGGATTATCCTGACTTCACTATAAGGCATCTCTAGGAATAATAGTTAAAGTAATATTGAAAAAATATATCTTTATTTTAGCTATTGCTATTTTTACATTTTCTTTAAGAAATTCTGTATTTTACTATCTACTTGCATTTAAATACTATTTTGTGTGAGAAAAAGTGTGAAAGAAATAGGGAGAGAGAGAAAGAGAAAGAAAGAAAGGGAGAGAGAAAATAATAAAAAACTCTTTGTAGCATGAATAATGAATAAACAGAATATATAGTCTATTTATTATTCACACTAGAAGGAAAAAAAAAATATTTTACCTATTCGGTTGGAGACGAAAAAAAACTCATAATAGTCAAATTTGACTATTGTGAATCATTTACCTATTCTGTTGGCCGGAGAAGCTCTTACCATTCATATTAGAAGGAAAAAAAAAATCTATTTTACCTATTCTACTGGAAACAAAAAATAGCTCATAACAGTTAAATTTAGATATTATGAATTATTTACCTATTCTATTGGAGATGCTCTAACGATATAGTGCAGCACACTCCAAAGGATGATTTGTGCCATATATAAATGGTCTCTAATCTTGTTGCAGTTTTTGTGTAGGCAAGATAATTTATATTGTTTACCATCTAATTCTAATATTGGGAATTTGATAAGATTACTGCTTAATCTCAAACTCCCCGTTGATAAGGTGTTGTAAGATCAAACGAAGGTGTGACTGGACCTATGATTAGATGGGTAAAATATCAAACAAGATTCGATCAAGGCAATGTGCTCGTTTGATAATGTTCTCTACTCTAGTAGAGTTTTTATTTTTATTTTTATTTTTTAGCCAAAAAGTAAAAGTATTAGCCGGCAATACTAACAACTTCCAAAATATTTAAATTTATTTCAAATTTATATTACATCAAAAAAGTTTTTTTTTTTTAAAAAAAAAAAAACACATTTTTAAAAGCATTCTCCTACAAACTCAATATTAAGGAAAAACTTCACTTATTCTTGAAACATTAATGTTTCTGCAATCATAGCCTAAAGCTTTTACTTTTTGTAATATCAGCATCCGAATAATTTTTTCCCTTCAATTTACCAATTTATTTTTTTTGTTAAAATGTCAAAAGTGCTCCTTTTTTGTTTTTATTTAAAAAAAAAAAATCAAATACGAAAATTTCTGGTGACCCACGGCCACCCGTGGGTCTTGACTAACCCAAATCATTAAAAAAAGGGGGATTTTGCGCATTTTAACACAAAAAAAAAAAAAAAAAGGAGTGAAATTAAAATGAAAAAAAATTCTTGAAATACTGACATTACAAAAATTTAAAGTTCAAAGTTTATGATTGCAAAAACGCTACAACTTTCAGAGTAAGTAAAGTTTCCCCCAATATTAAAGACAAACGGAATATTTTCTGACAAAGATTTCTTCTAAATTAGGTTAGAGGAACTTATTTCAACTCAATCTATAAAAATGTCACATGTCTCTTTATATGTGAGAAACACAATTTTTTTAATTGCAACGACAAATGAATATTTTACAGCAAAGATTTCTTTCAAATTGGGTTCAAAGAACTTATTTCAACTATTTATAAATATGTCATATGTCTCTTTACATGTACGTGAGAAATACATTTTTTTTAATTGCAACGACAAAGTAAGAAAAGTAAATGTTAACTTTGTTCTTGCAATTAAAAAAATTATGTGTTTCTTACACGCAAATTAAGACATAACATTTATAAATCGACTAATTTAAAGGAAAACTCTATCCAGTATTTTATAATTGTCCAGGAAGATAATAAAGATAAACAAGTTTAAAAATCAACTATCTATATTCAATAATATAAACCTATATTCTATAATATTAATCAAAAACATATTTTTCCTTGTATATGTGGGGGGATCAATACCATGGGAGTATTTCATAGACCGACAAGCGATCCCGATGCTGCCACTAATGGAGGAGACAATCCTTCAATTCCCCTCTGATCTCTGCAGCTATCTGTCTCTTTCTCTCTCTCTCTCTCTCTCTCTCTCTCTCTCTCTCGCACTCACTACTCAAAGCCATCTTTCCACTCTTTATACTATTTGTGGTTGCAGGGAACAGTGAACTTCTGTATATTATATACTCTCATCGATCCCCCACTCTTTCATTTCAATTCCCATAGACACTTTCTTGCTCTCATGGATTTCCAGCCCAATACTTCTCTTCATCTCAGCCTGCCCAACAACCAGCCAAATCTAGATCTCCTCCTCGAGTCGTCACCTCCTTATTCGGCCGCCGAACCGCGGGTATTCTCTTGCAATTACTGCCAAAGGAAGTTTTACAGCTCACAAGCGCTTGGCGGCCACCAAAACGCTCACAAGCTGGAAAGAACATTGGCCAAGAAAAGCAGGCAGCTAAGTTCCGCCGTCAAAGCTCATGGAGGACAAAACCATCAGCCTGCTGGTACGAGTCATATCCGGCGTATTCAGCCACCTCCGGCCGGGTTTGAACACCGCGGAGTACATGCCGGTAGGTTTGCTTCGTCGACTACTGATCATACATGTTATTATGGGAGGAGTACTGAGAATGTCCAAGAAGATCAGTTCAACCAGCTTGATTTGTCTCTAAGGTTATGAATGTATTTAGTTGAAATGTAATTTCATTTTTATATGATTCACTATCATCGATATATTCTCATGTGCAAAGATTTTCAGCTGGTCATGATCACGAAGGAGATCGATGCAGTGGGTTAATTTGGATATGCTCATCAATGACATAAATTAGGTGTGATAATTCTTCTTCCGCATGTCGGGTTTGGGTCGTATCAATGTATGAGTATAAGACTATATAGGTCAATTATAATCCTACCCATCTAATTAAACGGATCAAATACTTCAACTACAACACTTTAATTTTATACTGGGTTCGTATTAATTAAGCTTGCGTGTCATGTCAAAAATTACATGTCATTACATCGCGTGTCGAGTTCGGGTCGTGTCGAAGTATGAGTATAAAACTATATAGGTTAACTCTAAATCAACCGGCCATTTAATTAAACGGGTCAAACTCTTCAACACCTAACCCTTTAATTTTATATTAAATTTACATCAAGGTTGCAAATAATATAAAAAATTATCCGTCCTAACATAAATATTATTGTAACATTTTATTTGTTGGACATGAAGTGTGTTTGAAAGATAAATGTAAGACTAAAAGGCTAACTGAAATAAAGACATGATTGAAGGATCTATATATTAAAATTTAGTCTGTCGTTATCAGCAAAACATTATTCCAACAAAAGTATATTGAAGCACGTCGACCTTCGTTCTCTCTCACTTGCGGTTCAACGTACCCTTTTAGCTAAAAACAAAAAAGGCCACTTTTTTCCAGTTTTTAAAGTCTACTGTCACATGCAAATGGATAATAGATTTAGTAGTGCATGCATCCACAAAATAATTGGGATTTGATTTATACACAACAATATCACAAAAACTACACAACCCTTTATATGATGGTGGGTCCCAGTGTGTGGGGTCCACCATCATGTGAGGGGTTGTTGTGTTGGTATTGTAAATTTAACATTTTTCATAAAATAAATCTACTAAAACTAAAAGATTAGTGACGTTTTCTTAAATATCGTTATTTTGCAGGAATAAATAATGACATTTTTCATAAAAGTGGCTTTTTTTTTTTTAAAAAAAAAAAGCATTTTTTTAAAGTGTCATTATTTTCTATAATACCTCGCCCTTAAGCATAGGAGTAATTAGTTAGAACCCAATAATTTTTAGATTAATTTTAGGAGCTCTTAGGAGTTTATATTATAATTTTTAGAAAATTAGAATAATTATAGGATTTATTAAAAATATTTTACGAATTCCGGCATAAAATAAAAATTTCAAAATTTTAAGGGTCAATGTCATTTTGAAACTTTGACTATTTAGCCATGAAGTAATTTTATTTGAAAAAAAAAAAAAAACAACATGGGTGAAAAATGATTTTTGTTGAATGTTTGGCCAATCATGGAATTTAGGGGAAAATTTCATAATAGTTAATTATGAATGAAATATTTCTATCAAACCATGAATGTAGTGAAATTTCATTAAAATGAAAATTTTCTCTAATAAAAATGAAATTTTCACTTAAAGCCCAATTAAGTAAATAAATTAAAAAAAAAAACCAAATGGGCCGGGTTCAGAAAATTTCGAACTTTATTCCTGAACTATAGGGAGTATTTTGGTCCTATATAAAAGTTTTGGACCCTTGGAAACGAAGATGCACATTAAAAATAATTTTTCTTTAGTTTATGGGCCTAGTGAACTAGTTTTGGGCTCATTTGATTTTATCTCAGCCCATAAATGTTTTGAACGAAATTTCTGGTCAACATGTGGCCCAAGAACAGCTTATAGACATACCAAAAATCTGGGCTCAATATGTACGGATGTTTTTTGGCCCAAAGAATGGATAAAATGCCTTAAAACAAGGCCCATTAAGGCAAACCAATGCTCAAACCTTGCTTGGAAGGGTGGAGAATCTTCTAGAAGCTGTATTGTCAACCTATGAATAGACCCCAAGTTCACCCATATTAGATTTATAGTGTTGCAAATTCAGTGTCAAAACATATTTGGTTGTAAGTTTTAAGTATGTAGTTAAGTCGGTGTAAAAGTTGATATAAGACATAAGAATTCAAGTTTGAGTATGTTGTCTAACATTGACCTAGTCGGATTAAACCAGCCATTGAATGAATCACGTGCGATGGCAATCAGCATAAACTGACAACTTTGAATCTTTCTCAGAGGTGTCTTATAGGAACCATTTCTCCACACTTGAGAAACCTATATCATTCTTGTCTCATTTATCCTTAAAAGACAACCATTTTAATGGCTCTCTACCCAACGAGTTAGCTTCTTTACTAGGGTTGGAAATTGTCAACTTTGGAGAGAATAATTTGAATGGAGAGATACCGTCATGGTTTGGGTTGTTACCCAAACTTGAATGAAGGCAAGCTTGGTGGTGTTGGAACGTTGACTTAAAATGCTATAACTTTGTATTTAATGAAAAGTTTCCAACTTCAAAATCAACTATGTCAAACGGACTTCTAGAAGCGAGTACTTGCTAGGCTATTTGCTAAAGGGTTCAAACGGATAGCATCAAAGAGCATCGTTCACAGGACCGCTCACTTTAAGATGATTTTATATACATGTAACTTTTGTATACAGTTATGACTTATAACTTAATATCTAATTAAATTTAATACTTATCTTTTTTATTATTATTTTACATAAACGCACGCGCACACAGAAATAGAGAGACGATAAATATCTATGTACTTATTTATTTACATAGGTTTGGATCTCCCACACAAAAACTATCAATTCTGTTAGAAAATAAAAATGTGGGAATTACAAAATTAATGAAAGCAAAAAAAAACTATATTGGAATGATTGAATTCTTCGACAATAACGTGAATATGAATGTGTCCCTTAGATAAATATTGTCTCCCCTTTATATAATAAGTTTTGCAATAGGGAATATAACAATTATGTCTTCAGAATACAATATTGTCCGAATGTAGTGTGCAAATTACAAATTATGAACACTACTTTAAACAAGAAACTTTGTAACAATAGAGAAGAAGAAGGAGGAGGGAAGAAAAGGTGTTTAAGTCAAATTTGCTAAAAGTTCTCTTTTATAAAATTACAGAAGTAGTATATTACTGTTGAAATTGTAGTTTCTGATTGTTAATATTATGACTGTTAAAAAGCAGTCAAATACTGTTAAAAAAATATGACTACAGTTAAAAAATGACTATTGTAAAAACAATTATTTATGTGTGTGTGTGTGTGCAAGTGTGCGACAATGTGTCAATGCGACGCACGTGCGAACAATAGGCTAATGCTTTGCACTAAGTAACCCCACTAGCATGTGTCAACCCAAAAGCCATTCTATAAAAAGAGTAAGATAATCCCTTAAAAAGCACAAATAAATCTCATAGTTACGTGGATCACCCAGGGTTAGACCCGGTCTAAAAAGTAACATTAGCTGGCTATTGTACCTCATCGGAGCACCGACGTTATTCCATTTGTCCCACAAAACGCGCAAGCCTCACCATAAGTAGTTATATGTACGTATAGACCATAAAGCTAGAGGATAATTATGACTCGAAATACAAGTCACAATATATGTTTTTAATGTAATGCATTAGCATATATGATTTTTTGTCTTACATGTCTGAAACCCTAGTGCATGATGCTATATGTGATTAATTATTATTTTATAAAGATTGAGTTTACTGCATATTAACATGTTTCACGCGTGACTACTCACTAAGTTATAGACTTTTAACTTTTTTTGGCACAGTGGAGTGCGTTGCGTACCTCTGGGAGCATCATGAGGAATTTGAGCTTCACTGGTTGGGTTTCATGCATGTATTGGTAGTACTGATACTTTATCGTGGGCCAGTGAAGACCCTGACTATGATCCCGTGCTATTTTTGTGTTTTAATGTATTTTTCCAACTTTTAGGAATTATTATATTTTATTGGTGACCTAGAAATACTACGAATACCAATGAATAAGCACCACATCATCTTAATGAGGCTTCTTTTATGTTAAGTTACCTGGCTTGCAAATATCTTTAGTTCTATGGGTATCATAATTGACCCAAAAAAAAAAAAAAAAAAAGTTATACACTGCTGAATTTTTAAATAATTTGAAAATTAGACGATAACTCTTCGAATTATTTACTTATCTAATAAAATCGTAGACATTAATTACCGTGACACCCTCCATATTGATTACCTTTATCCAAGCCTCTGGCTTCAGGACTTAGCCAACTTGGACGCTTGGGAGTCTGTGTGCGTAGGGTTCTCCACATTTTCTCATAAAATGGCAACAAAAAAAAATTGCATGGTTTGACCTTGGTGCAAGAAGCCTCCTACTATACGTACGTACCATGCCCAAGCTGTCGTTTTAGCTCATTTTATTGCCTAGTTTTTTTAGCATCACCCCTGCAGTTTTGTACCGTTTATTTTCTAAGCTTTCAAACTTTTTGAAGAAAAAAAAAAAAGGTAGGGCGTCAAAATGGTACGTTGATAATTCTTCAAAAAGTTGTGAAGAGTTACGTTTAAGGGGAGATTAAAAAAATACTTTCAGACTTTTAAATAGGGAGTTGTTTAAAACAAATATATATGAGTAATGCTACACATCATCCTCTTGTCCTCCTTTCATCCTCTCAAAATTGTTGTGACTCTTAAAATCACCATTGGATCAAAATTCAATAATGATCTATCATAAATTCAATGGTGATTTTAAGAGCCACATCAAATTTGGGAGGACAAAAGGAGGACAAGGGGATGATGTGTAGCATTACTCAATATATATTGGCCTGTTTGGTAAAAAATTCATTAAGTAATTTTTCTTTTCTTCCTTATTTTTATTTTTATTTTTTATTTTTACGTTTTTGCTCTAAAGAAAGACTTTTTACGCACTTTTGATAAAACTTTGAAAATGAAGCTTTTTTTCAAAAGGTCTTTGTGGACGATTAGTGGGACCTTTTACTAGCTAATTATTACGATTAGTGGGCTTTCTTTGTATTGATTAAGCTTTCATGAGCCTTTTATTCTGTAATTCTGGTATCTATTTTGATAGTAGCCAGTTGGACTTTGTTGTAAGTAAATTAGATTTTTTTTTTTTTTCCCTCTCTAATTAAAACGGCAGGAGGCGTGACCAGAGTAGCAACTCTACCTAGGTGTGACCATGGTGCGTAGCTCCAACCTGCTAGGTATCGCTCAGAAAAAGCCTAGACGTTTGGAACCATAGGCGCTCCCTCAAATTCGATTAAACCATAGCTTAACATCAGCCCCATAAAGAAATTTAGCACTCAAGCCGGTGGACAAGCTAGCCAATAGCCTCAAACGCTTCTCATTACGGTATTCACCCATAGGATCTATCCCCCCACTGTAGCGCCCCGCCCAGAGACGGAGGGAGGGGGGGCTGGCAGGGGCCATGCCCCCCCCCCCCCCAATTTCCTTGAAAAAAAAATATTCTTAGGTTAAAAAAAAAAAAATCTCAAAAAAAATATATATATATAAGCTAAAAAACTAAAAATTTAGCCTATTGGCCCCTACCAATAATTTTTTTTTACCACCAGCCCCTGCCCATAAGAACTTCTGGCTCCGTCCCTGGCCCCGCCTTTACTTAATGAAAGAAGAAAGTAAAAATTTTCAATCCCGACAAAGCACTACTATTTCAACCTCAATATCATCAGAGTTTATATATCTTACAGCGGGCCGGATTTTTTTTTTATTATTTTATTTTAGGGAAAAGTATACATATCCCCCTCAAACTACCACTCAATTGTCAATGTACCCCCCAAACTACCAATTGTGTCAATTGCCCCCCTCAAACTACCAAAAAATGTCAATGTTCCCCTTAATACCAACAAAAAGACAAAAATAACCCTAATTTTTTTTAATAAGACAAAAATGTCCTTATAAATTCGAAAAATAAAAACTAAAACGAAAAATAAAAACTAAAAAATTATTTTTTTAAAAACAAATTAAATAAATTAAATAAAAAACGAAAAAAAAATTAAAAAAACGAAAAAAAAAGTTTTTTTTTTTAAAAAAAAAAACAAACGAAAAAGAAAAAGGAAAAACCAGTTTTTTATTAAATTAAAAAAATGAAAAAGAATGATTTTTTTTTTAAAAAAAAAAAACCAAACGAAAAAATAACTGCAACTTACAAAAATAATTTGTTTTAACAAAAAAAAACGAAAAAAAAAACCATTTTTTAATTTTTAATTTTTTTTTTGTATAATTTTTTGTTATTTTATATTTTTTAAAATATTTTTTTAGTTTTTCTTTTATTTTAATAATTTTATGAAGGGTATTTTTGTCATTAGGGGGACATTGACAGTTTTTGGTAGTTTAGGGGGGGACATTGACACAATTGGTAGTTTGGGGGGGACATTGACAATGAAGTGGTAGTTTGAGGGGGTTATGTGTACTTTTCCCTTTATTTTAAGATAACCCTCAATCCCTCATAGAACACATTAGAGTTGAAATTATGACTTCTACAATATTATACAGATTCTTACATTGTACTTTACATCATAAAACAACACTAGTCAAAAGTGTCACAGACAGCACATAAGTAGCTATACATCAAAAGTACTTAGAACATGTCTAACTATAGATACACTCCAAAAGATAGACATTTTCAGAATATTTACAACAAACTAAGGCACAAAAAAACCTTATCTATAATACCTTAGACATGCATATAGATCATCTTCATCCACTTCTATACTTTTATCAGCATCTATGTAATTGTGGTGTTACCACATTTACATAGGTGGATTAATAAGTCTACGATCTCAATAAGTATAAGAATTACTAAGCATTTCCAAATACGAGCCATATTTTTAGAAAATATCTCTAACAGTACTGTGATTATAATAACAGTTATGATAGGTTTACCAAAAAAAGTCCCCAAGGGGTAGCTCAATCGGCTGGGGACCACGCCTTATGAAGCGGATGTCACTAGTTCGAATCCTCCCTCCCCCCTCTTGTGTGGACATGTCAAAAAGAAAGAAAGATAAGTTTACTAAAAAGAATCATTTTATGTAATTCATAGCTAATAAGATAAGCACCGAAGAGCTGTTTAAAAATACATCATAAAATCCACTTATCTTTTCTTTGATATTTCTTTAACACGTATAGTATAGCTTTATACATATACCAATATGCATGTTACTTGCATTTCATTAAATGCATATGTATATAAATATAAAGCAATGAAACAATTCAATAATCACAAAACATATAAATCACATTATTTATTATATATAATGCATTTTTCTCTCATTATCCTCTAGGAGACTCTTCCGGCTTTCTAAAGGACTTGAACCTTTCGTTTACGGCTATCAGGAGAAGCCTTCAGCTCCTTGGTTAAATATCATTTCTAGAAAAAAATTTGATTTCTTATTTAATTTGAAAGACACATTCGGCTGCTACAATTAACATAAAAAAACCCTCTAACTTTACATTAAGACCTTCTAGCTTGATATTTAACTTGAAAAGCACATTTGGCTTCCACAGTTAACATAAGAAAACCTTCTACCTTCATATTCAACTTTAGGATCGAAGACCTTCTGGCTTCCCTGTTTTATTGTCTTTTATCCTCATTAATCAATAGTATGCAATAACATATCTATCTTAAAACCATTCTTTTGTTTATACACTTTATATGCTTGCGAAAGAGGGGATCCATTTTGCCTCAGAACGTGTTTGGTTTGATTGTTATCCGGTTAGTATTAGAGAGATTGTAATTTGAGAGATACCTAATCTGGATATTTAAGAGTATTCTACTCTTGTTGTTTACCTGTTTATGAATGAAAGAGGAATGTTTATCAAAAAAAAAAAAACCATTCTTTTGTTCTCATAATCATCTCCTTTCATTTTGCAAATAATTTCAACACATGTAAAAATAATTGAAAACATATAATCATATTATTCATAAAATGCTTAAGCTCATGTAATTTTAATATTCGTACTTCAAAAACTTTATCAAATACTTCAGTAAATAAAATACTCATAAAAATAATATTTCTCGGTAAGTAGTTATACTTACCACTTCACAAACTGTCTAAAAGCACTTCCTATCTTTAGTAATTCACTGCAATTTATTGCGCCCACACGCAACAGTTCTATATTAGTCTAATATTAATTTTAAAAAGCTAATATCTAAACCATTGATTATTTTCCTTATACTCTGTTTAAAAACCAACAACATAACGACATATATCTAAAATGTCATAATATGATTCGGACATCATAACGGCTATGTAGTTTTACCACATATTTTCACATGGGCATTACTACAGTACTAGTATAATATTTATTTAAAAATTTTAACATTACTGGGGCATTACAACGGCACTATTGTAAAATACCTAATAATATTTAGGCTGCATAACGGAATATTTGTAATATTTAAAAGGATGATTGAATATAATATCATTCCCTGAGATATTTAATCACACTTTCCAGAACAATTTATGCATTATATCGACATAATTTAAATACTAAATAATTAGAATTGATATAAAGTCCAATTAGGCATGGACTTACCAAACTCTAGCATAATACAAATCTGGAACCTACTATTATTTATTTATTTATTAATTATTATTAATTTATTCTTTTAAAACAAAACTCTTGAAAATTCTCAAAGCTTCAAAATTTTCTTTCTTTTTGAGTCTGGTTCAAACTATCTACTTCTGAGATCAAACTAAGAACATAAAACTAGACATAAAATATATTTGATCTAATTTAATACCAATATTAATACCAAATAATATTTTTAATCATCCTAAGAATTTTTTTGGGTATTATACCCACCGAGACAACCTGAAATGCCACTAGATCACACCCACAGTGGTTCGATTAGAGAGTTGAGTATGTTGTATAAAGATATTTGAGGGAATGCAGAAAGTATTATTTGAAAGGGTAAATATATAATAAATCTTTAAGTCAATGCGTAATTTGAAATCAGTCTCTCACTATTTAAAAATTAATTTTTGCACTTTAAGTTCGTAGCGTATTTGAAATCAGTCCTTTCATGATTCCATGTAGTACTTCATCCCATCCATTTACAATCTCATTACAGAAATCACCACAAAGAAAAACCACAAACCTTTCCCCATTACAATCCAATCCATCATCAATCCCATAAAACATTCATTCAAACAACACCCAAAATACAATCAGAAAATCGATCAGAAACATGTTCTTAAGTCACAACAGTTATTCGATCATATTAAGAAAACAGCATTATGTTCCCTTGAAGAGCAGGAATCTTTTTGGCGAATAGAGCCTAAACAAAATGAAGGCGGAGATGGAGGATATCACAGCCATCAGGAGAGATGCCACAAAGCCACAGATCAAAGCCCCACCAATCTGGTTGCAAAATCTTGTAAATCTGTTGCAAATCTTCATCCATTGAAACTCCTTTGCACCAGTTACTGCTAGAACTGAACCCTCAAGTGCTGCCAAGTTTGCAGCAAATGTGATGTAAGCTGCTACCTGTTTCAATTTATAAAAATAAAATATTTTCATTAATTACTCGATCGGTTGCTTCTAAAAACTCTCACATTAGATATATTTTTCTTTTTTCTTTTTTCTTTTTCTGCACAAATTAACAACAAACAGATGCAGTAAATATAAGCTTAACAATGAGATCACGTAAGAGGGTCTTCTCCTTAGTTTTGACCCAACCATACTAATACTACTTGGTAGACTTCTGTAAGAATATCATTCATCTAGAATAATGAGATAGTTAAATTAATCATTGATATTTTAAAAAAAAAACTTCACTTAAACTCTCTGAATTGCCGTCACATTTATAATTACTCTCTTAAACTTCAAAAGCTCTCAATTTAATGTATTGATTTTTAAATTTTTTTTCAATTTTACCTATCCATTAGGGTTATTTCTATTATATTCTATCAAAATTTTCAAAATTTACCCTTATTTTAAAAAAAAAAAAAAAAAAAAAAATCCATTAAATCTTGACCAACACTTAAATTTTTGCAATTTTTTTTTCTCAAAAAAAATTATAAATATTTTGAGAATTTTAACAGGATTTAAATAAAAATAGTAATGGATTAGTGAAATTAGAAAAAAAAATTGAAAAATAAATACACTAAATTAAGAATTTTTAAAGTTTAGGAAGGTAATTACAAATTTGATAAAAGTTTAAAAGAATTAATTTATTTTTTTTTTACAACAGATAAGATTTTAACTATTACATCATTCAGGATCCGGCTTAGGTGCTGTAGTTTGCTGTAAAAAAAAATGAGAGGCTGAGAATTAATCAAGCTTTTTTATTATTTTGTTTCCTTGTTTTTGTTCCTTTTTATTAATATTCAGAAAGGAGAAAAAATAAAGACTAAAATACGCGTGCTCTGTGAAAGATGTAGGACAGAAGCGTGGACTTTTTCTTTTACTTTTTTTTATTTTTTCCGGTATTATTTTATTTTCATAGTTAATGATTGAAGAATAATATGAAGCCACGTGTTTTCTGAATGTTGAAATGTATTCGCCGAGTAAGAAACAAGAACAAAAATAATAATAAAAAGACTCGATTACTTTTTGGACAAAAAATTTCTGCAAATCAATTTATAAGAAATTTCTTACAACCCACATATAAAAATGATATGTATTTTTTAAGCATGTAAGAAGCACATGTTTTTTTTTATTAATCCTATTAAAATTAAAGCATGTGAGAAATACATGTTATTAAAATAACATGTGCTTCTCATATGTCAAGAGACAGATGTCAATCTTATATGTGAGTTATAAAAAATTTTCTACAAACCGATTTGTAAAAAAAATTTATCATTAATTCTCCGCCTTTCATTTTTTTTCATTTAAACTTTTACTCATTTAGAATATTATATGCTTTTGTTCAGAATCAAAAGTATTATGGTACTAAATCTGCATAATATGATAAAAGAATTTCAAATTAAAAAAAAAAAAAACTCCTCTAAGAATCTAAACACTTTCTAGTACCCGGACCACGCGTCAATCCTACGTTTTTCACAAAGCACACTTATTTTCGTCTCTATTTTTTTTCCTTACCGAATGTTGAAAGGTATTCCATATTCATCAAATAAGAAACAAGAAGAACAAAAAAATAATAATAAAAATGCTTGATTAATTCTCGGCCTTTCATTTTTTCATAATACGGTAAAACTACAGCACATAAGTCGGATTCATCGTTCAATTATATAGCAGTTATTCATGAGTTCTGAATAAATAAATTATGTGTAAAAGAGTTTAAAAAAAAAAAAAATTCAGTAATCAATTTGATTTTTCATAATGGTACAATAGCACAAATGCATTTGGCTAGTCGACAGCTACTTGTGGGCCTTTGGTCGACTTGACAAATTCAACAGTTTTATGACTGACATCTGACACTTCTCTGCCAACAAGTTTTCTACGAGGGGAATCCAACTACCTAATTAACGGTGCATTTAGTCCTCCACTAACAATTTCATCCCAGAACTGTGATTTAAGAATATAAGCCCTGTTTGGTAATAGAAAATTTGAAAGGTATTTTTGTAAATTTTGACAGGCACTTAAATTTTTGCAATTTTTTTTTAAAAAAATATATATATATAGAATTTTGACAATCCTCCGTTAAGATTTTTTATATAATCCTAACTAACGGAGCTGTGAAATTGAAAAATTATTGACTAAATTAAGAATTTTCAAAGTTTAAATGAGTAATTACAAATGTGATGTAAATTCATGAAGGTTAAATAAAATTTTCTTTCTTATTCTAAACAATTCAGATGTTTAGTCAGGGACGGAACCACAAATTATTTTGGGCAGGGCCAAGCCGCCAAGGCATGAATTACAAATATATTAAAATAAGGGTAGGGTTAAAGTATGAATAAAAAATATATTAAGATTGAAGATGAAATAAATATATAAAATCGAAATTAGCATCAATTCAATTTTGACAAGAAAAAAAAAGAAATAAAAATACAAAATAAGTGTTTTATAGTAGTGTGTAGTAAAAACTAAAGGCATTTAATAATCATTAACAAACCATTTAAGCTATTTAATAATCCTGACTCTCACCTATTTTTTTCTTTTTTAATTAACACATTATCTCTACTTGGACCACTTTTCAAACCCTTAGCTTCAACGACTTCAAACTATCATTCACGAATATCATAATTAAAATAGGCAAAATTCACTCACAAATTACAAAATGACAAATTAATAATAATTTCACTTTCACACTTTTTTTAAAAGGTTAGACTTTCTTAAATTTCAAATACCACTTTAAACATTATTATCACCAAACAAACTGTCCTTATTTCTCCTCTTTTAATTTCTTTAAGTTCTCGTCTCTAGACTCTTCTACTTTTCACTTTTCAGTGATTATTATTAAACAAAAGAACACGAAAAGTAAATTCGTCTTTTCTCTTCTTTATTTCTCTCTTCTTTTCTCGTCTCTAGACTCTCTTACCCAGCCTTCTTTAAGTTCTTTCCGCCATTATCTTCTCATCTTCCTTTCTTCTACACAAAAGGTAATCCCTCTTTGAGTTATGTATTAAACAACCGATATTTCTATTAATGTTCAAGACACAGACAAAATAAGCTTCACTTCAACTGCACGTATATTCTCTCCTTTAGTACTGCAAGTTTGTTTGATCAATTGGAGAAGTCGATCTTTGACATCTTTGCTTTTTCTAAATGGGAAATTGGGGTGTTATTATTTTTTCTCTTATGTTCTTTTCTCCTCTGTTTCTTGGAACAATAGCAGTAGCTTCAATAACAGAAGGATCAGAGGAATGGGGATATGTTGAAGTGAGACCCAGTAAGCCAATGTTCTTAATTGTATAAATTTTCATTCTTTTTTTTTTTCTTTTAATTTTCTCAAACAAAGTGTTCATATTTACACAGAAGCCCACATGTTCTGGTGGCTTTACAGAAGTCCCTACAGAGTTGTAGTAGATGATTTTTTTTAAAATAAAAAAGAAATGGGGGGGCATGGCCTCTGCCGGCCCCCTCCCTCCGTCATTGTATTTAGTGCATCAGTGCAACAAGATTTCAAGTTAATTAATTACCATCCTTTCGCACATAATTAAAGAAAAACTTCAATTATAATTTTTGAAATTTTACAATTTTTTAAAGTACTTTAAATCATCTCGATTTAAAATATTTATTTTTCATAAAGCTTCAACCTCAATCCTTTGTTAGAATTTTTCAATAAACTCTATCAAAATTTTCTGTTGAAATCTTCTAAAAAATAAATACCAAAAATTAAGATATATTAAAGTTTAAATACATTCCTTCTAAAGGAATAAAAGTTGAGGGATTATAAGTAACTCCTTCCCTTAATCTTGTACATAAGAAGATAAGAAATCGTTTGTTTTGTTGCTCGATCAAACACACCACAAATTTCACATGCGTGGCAGGCTAACGTATATGGATATATATCTTCATTTAACATTAAAGAAAAAAAATAATATACCTGATCCAAAAGCAAACAACCCCAGGCTACGTATATGTAAGACATTTTCGAGTTTCGTTTAGACCAAGCAGGGATTTTACACTTGCATAGCTGCAGCAGGTTGTAGCAAGCAGCTCCAGATTCCACATACACCAAAATCCTGGAAAGAAAAAACTTTAGCAAGGTGGGACGACAGATCGATCATAAACTTCTAGTGATCACCTTCCGGGAGGAGCTCTGCAAGAGAGGGAAAAGGGCGTCGGAGCGGCTTCACCGGTTCGGTGCAGAGCTCCTCCCGACGTAATCGTTGGAAGGCGGTCGATCTTGAGGTAAAACGTAAGAAAAGAGTGAAAAAGACAAAGGCCTTACAAGAGAGCATCCAAATTTCTGAAAGTAGCTTTTTTCTCGGTGAAAAAGACAAGCTTGGATTGAGAAGCAAAGCCTACTAAACAAGCTGTCAAAACGTAGAAGAACATCGCACAAAGCCGGAGAAAAACATCGATTTCCTTAATCCCGGCCTCCATTTGTTTGGAACACTGAATCTAATGGAGTCAGTCGTCTCCTCACCCAGTGCATTTATATATTGTACGTAGGGATGCAGGCAAGTTGGTAGTAAGAGGAGGCAAAATTATTGGTATACAATTGGCCACGCCTTGCGTACCATAATACCAAGTTCCTTTCGCTTTAATTTACTCGTGTTAATTACGTAACCTTTATTTATTTTTATTTTTTTAAGGGATAATTGCACCGTTGGTCCTTGTGGTATGCCATAATTATTTTTCACTCCCTACGTTTTAAAAAGTTCATGGGAGGTCCTCGTGATATGCAATAATTACAAATCGATCCCTGGCGTCAAATTCTGTTAAAATTTTTAACAGATTCCGTCAAATGCCACGTCAGCGACACGTGTCGCCAATAAGATGGCGACACGTGTCCACCGTAATAAAAAAATAAAAATTTATTAAAAAAAATAAAAATACTTATTTTAAAAAAAAAAATTCAAAAAAAAATAAAAAACAAAAAAAAAAGGCTGAAGGGGCCGGCCACCCCCAAGCCACAGGGGGTGGCCCGATGGCCACCCCAGGCCACTGGGGGTGGCGCGCGGCCACCCCTAGTGGCTAGGGGCGGCCAGGCCACCCCCAAAGGGATGGCCGGCCCCTTCAGCCTTTTTTTTTTTTTTGAATTTTTTTTTTAAAAAAAATAAGTATTTTTATTTCTTTTAAAAAAAATTATTTTTTTATTATGGTGGACACGTGTCGCCATCTTATTAGCGACACGTGTCGCTGACGTGGCATTTGACGGAATCTGTTAAAAATTTTAACAGAATTTGACGTCAAGGATCGATTTGTAATTATTGCATATCACGAGGACCTCCCATGAACTTTTTAAATCATAGGGAGTGAAAAATAATTATGGTATACCACAGGGACCAACGGTGCAATTATCCATTTTTTTAAAGGTAACCTCAAACTTGTGTCTTATTTTAAGGTTTGGGATAATTACATTTTCCCCCATGAACTACCACTTCGACCAAAATAGAGCATCAAACTACCATTTTTACACACTTGGCACCATTCCGTCAGGAATCCCGTTAACTTGGATGGAATATGCCATTTTTTTCCGTTAATTTTGATTTAAAGACCAAAATGCCCTCTACAGTAATTAATAAAAAAATATTTAAAAAAAAAAAAAAAACCTGAAGGAAAAGGCGCCGGGTGGCCTGTGAGCCACCCCCAGAGGTGGCTCCGGCCACCTCTGGGGTGGCTCGCAGCCCACCCAAGCCTAAGGGGTGGCCGCACAGCCTCCCCAGAACCTGGGGTGGCCGCGCGGCCACCCTAGGTCATTTCTAGGGTGGCCGTGCGGCCACCCCTTAGGCCGGGGTGGGCCACGAGCCACCCCAGAGGTGGCTCCGGCCACCTCTGGGGGTGGCTCACAGGCCACCCAGCCACCCCTTTTCCTTCAGGTTTTTTTTATTATTATTAATTTTTTTTTTATTAAGACGAGGGTATTTAGGTCATTTTTGAATTTGAGTTAGGGCATTTAAGTCTTTGCATGAATTAGACTGACGGGAGGGGGCAAAATGTGTAAAAATTGTAGTTTGATGCTCTCTTTTGGTCGAAGTTGTAGTTCGTGGGGGCAAAATGACATAGGCTGGTAGTTCATGAGGGGAAAAGATAATTACCCCTTAAGGTTTTAATATTTGACAGATTGACTGCGAGTCCGGCCCACTGTCTTAAAAAAAATAAAAAAACTATTTTTAAGTTAAAGAGTAATGTATAATAATGTTAATGTGACACTCTAAATTAATAATTGATTTTTTTTTTTAATTTATTTGACAAGAATTAATTCAAAGGTAAGTTGGGACTTGCAAGAGAGTTGTAATGACCCACCCCCCAATGACACAATATTGTCCGCTTTTGACTCTCTCGAACCATACTACTCTCGCAGAAATACGCTTAACTGCAGAGTTTTGATTGGTTTATGGTCATCATGACTTTAAAACACATTGTATCAAGAATGATGCATTTATACATATAAGCACATCCCTATTCACAGGCGATGTGGGGTGTCACAATCACTCCTTCTTGGAACTCAGCGTCCCCGTTGGCGGCCCTTATGGGATCACCCAATTCTTGGCGTCCCAACGAGTGCCCGCTGGCAACCCTTATAGGCTTGTGCACACTCCCCCATCTCAAGCTGGGTAATGGCTTTGATACCATTTGTAACGACTCACCCTCCATGACACAATATTGTCCGCTTTTGGCTCTCTCGAACCATATTTCCCAAGAGGTTACCCATCATGGTACTATTCTCGCAGAAGTATGCTTAATTGCGGAGTTCTAATTGGTTTATGGTCATCACGGTTTTACAACGCGCTATGTCAAGAATGGTGCATTTATATATATAAGCACATCCACATTCTCAGGCGATGTGAAACGTCACAAGAGTGGCACGTTAGCCTTATTGGATGAGTGTTAGTTAAATTATAGTATCTAGCTTTCCTTAAATTAATAATTTAACAAAAAAAAAATGACAATATACAAAAATAAAAGGTAAAAGCATACAAATTCTCTCAAACTAACACCCAATTTAAAATGTTTCTCTTGAACTAAAGATTTCATCAATCTTATTTCCAAACTACGTACCAAAAATTTGGAATTTACCCCTTTTTATCCCTCTAAAAGTCTAAAATGCCCCTAAAAACTTTTCAATAAGACAAAATCACCCCTATAATTTTGAGAAAATAAAAATAAAAATTGGACTCACCCTGCTGCTTGGTCACATGTGAATATGAATGAACAACCAACATGGAAAGGATCATGAAAGTGTTAGAAATAATTAAATAACAATTATTTCTTTAACCTAACATGCGCAACGGAAAATTAAATAGAACAGTTTTAGGCATACCTCCGGCCATTGTTGCTCAAGCACTCCTCTAGAACTTCTAAGAACAAAATTATGAGGTGTCTTCTAACCTATGCATATTGCTTTATGGCTGTACTGATGGTGTACACAGGCACTCTATTTATAGGCTAGGTTAGGGACCCTCAAATGGTAAACACCGTATTGTTTCCTTCCATCAAGGAAACAATATTGTTAATTGATTTTTAAAATCAATTAACCGATTCCATATTTACGGTAATCTAAATTAATAGAAATAACCATAATACCGATTCCATATTTACGGTAATCTAAATTAATAGAAATAACCATAATACCGATTCCATATTTACGGTAATCTAAATTAATAGAAATAATCATAATACCGTATATGTTTATTAAAAAATAATAAACATAGCAAACACCGTAAATGTGATATAAAAGCCACAACAAAAAATGAATATTACATTCTCCCACTTGGACTTTATAACACATGACCATATGGTATTAGGTAGGGCTGGCAATTTTGACACGACCCGACAACCCGACACGAACACGACACGAAATTAGCGGGTTTGGGTCTACCTTAAACGGGTTTGGGTCATAAACGGGTCTACCCGTTTATGACCCGTTTATCTTTGTTTAGCGGGTCGGGTCGCGGGTCACCCGCGGGTGACCCGCCAGACACGATTAACTTCTTCCTTTTTTCTTTTTTTTATTTCTTTTTTGGGTTTTTTTTTTTTTTAAAAAAAAAAAAAAAAAAAAAAGGGAGATTGGCCTCATGGGAAATTGTCAAATTGGGGGGAATGATTTGAAAAGTGAAAAGTTGAAAACAAAAGATTCAAAACTCAAAAGAATCAAAACAGTGAAAACACAAACAAATATATATATATATATATATATATATATATAGTAAGCTAAGAGTTTAAGAAACTTGTGATATTATTTAAGAATTTAAGAATCTAAGAATATATATATATATATATATATATATATATATATATATTCTTAGATTCTTAAATTCTTAAATAATATCACAAGTTTCTTAAACTCTTAGCTTGTTAGTAAGTAGTAACTTAATATATATATTCATAATCACTAACTAATTTTATGTTTATTTTATCTCTTTTTATGTAGAATTTTCTAGCATTTGATGGAGTCGATCCTGATGCACAAAAGACTCAATTGAAACTTTATTTGGATGAACCCAAGTATTTGGAGAAGAACACGACATTTGACATCCTTTTATTTTGAAAATGAAATGAATTTCGTTATCCTGAAGTAGTTGCCATGGCTCGTGATGTTTTAAGTATTCTTATTTTTACTATTGCTTCAGAATCTACTTTTAGTATTGGTGGACGTGTGATTGATCAATATAGGAGTTTACTCAAGCCTGATATTGTTGAGGCATTGGTTTGCACTAGAAATTGGTTATATGGAGAGCAAGGTAATATAAGTTATTTGCATATTTAATTTCTTCATTTACTTGTATTTTTTCATCTTATTTTAATGAAATTAATTTCTTTTATCTTTTGATATAGAACAAACTTCAATGAAGGTGGATAACGAAAAAGATGATGTTTTGACATTGGATAGTAGCAGTTCCTGTGAGATCTCCTATTCTTTCTTTTGTTCTTATGTTATTGTTTGTATTTTAGCATGTGAGGCAGAATGGTACAATCTGTTAGATCGATATTGAATTGTAGAAAGTAAATGATGTTAGTTGACATCTTAAACTTTTTCACCTCCCAATGTAATTATTCTGTTTTTTTCTTTTAAGTATTGGAGTTGAATGACAAAGATGGGCATGTCAAACTAACCTGCGTTGGACTCAATCTAATGGACAATGAGCATATGTAGGTCATTCAAGAAATCAATATTCAAGAGTGGACAATTATAATGCAGTTTGTTGTATTTGTAAATTTGTAATGATGATGTAGTGTTTTTTTTTTTTTTTTTGTTATTTGATTAGACAATTAAACATATTAAGTGATTTGGTGCTAGCCTACTAGGAGACTAGGAGTAGGAGTTTAGAGATGAATTGCTAAAATTATTATTATTTCATTTAAATACCAACAAAAAACCCCCCAAAATAATAATAATAATAATAATATATAAAAAAAAATTAAATTTTATGCTAAACGGGTCAAACGGGTCGTGTCGGGTCGTGTTGACCCGATTCGACCCATTATGTTAAACGGGTCTCACGGGTCGTGTCGGGTGACCCGTGAAATTATCGTGTCGTGTCGTGTTTGGAGCTCCGACCCGTTAACATAAACGGGTCGTGTCTGGGTCTAGGCTAAACGGGTCGCGGGTCTTAACGGGTCGTAAACGGGTCGTGTCGGGTGACCCGTTTTGCCAGCCCTAGTATTAGGTTCTTTAGTTTTGGCCAATCCTTTTATGGAACCCTCCAACTCAGTTAAGAAATGTTTCACACGAATCATGGCGGTAAAACCATTATAAAAGTAGGTCGTCCCTTCCATGTATCACAATGCAAAACACTCCTTACATGAGTACCTTATGGATAATCAAGCTTTATGAATGAACTTCCTATAAGTCATTCGGGTCCAACTTTATTTATCCTCATGGATAAAATAACAAATGTGCACAAAATCTTTATTATAATAACTTTATGTCTATAGACCAAAAAGAGACAAACCAATTTAACCAAGCAAAAATGAATTAATGAGTTTCATATACTCCGTATGACTTTATTCTTTCTTTACCCGTAAACTTTAAGTCATGGGATCCGCAATCATTAATTCAGTACTTATATGCTCAATAGACCCTTTATGTCTCTTAATGTTATCTCTCGTACTGAGATACTTGATGTCGATTTACTTCTGCTTCTACTCTTTATTCTTATAAAAGAAGATTATAGTATAATTACCGCAGAGTATCTTTATGGTCTAACTGTAAAATCGAGAATATTGAGACTTTCAACAAAATGTCTCAACCATCATGCCTGTGTACTAAATTCATAGCACGCTAGAATTTTAGCTTTCTTGGTAGACGTAGCAATCATAGTCTGCATACTGCATCTTTAAGATATATCTCTCAATAAAAAGATATATACCATAAAGTAGACTTTCTACTATCTACACAATCAGCAAAACTCAAATCTGAACAACTAACCACCTTCAAGTGGAAAGTGTATCATTAGGTTAAGTTGTACTTCTTGGTTCCTTGCATATACCGCAAGACTTTATTTGCAGCACTTTATTGACCCAATATTCTTATTGTCAGTCATATGGTTGTGCATAGTGCAGACGCTTTAAAAACTTTTCGTCTACCCTTATTCCAATACTTTTTGGGACATTAATCTGTATTTAATTGCTACTGAAGGTACATAATCCTTCATTCTAAATCTTCCCAAAACTTTTTCAATGTAGGCCTTCCGAGACAATGTTAATATTCTTTATGTCTCTGTGAATCTCTATGTCAAAAGACATAAGAGGTTTCACCCAAATCCTTCATTTCAAAGTTTTGTGAAATGATCTTTATGTAGCAAACCTAAATCACCACTTGCAAAAAACAATATCTACATATAGGACTAGAAAGATTACTGTACTCCCACTGACCTTAAGGTATATATACTAATTAACAAGGTTTTCAATAAACAATAAAACAATAACCTTGTAAAAGTATATTACCATTGAGAGATCTATCACAGCCCATAAATAGAATTCTTTAATTTGCAAGTTTTCTGATTGTTATTTATAAAAAAAAAAAAAATTATTGTTTCATGTAAACCTCATCTTTAAGATCCTCATTCAAAAAAGTTGTTTTCGCATCCACTTGATGTAGCTCTAGATAGAAATGAGCTACTAATGCTATGATTATCTTGATGAACCATTCTTAGACACTGGAGAGAATGTTTCACGATAATTAATGCCTTCCTTTATAAGCAAAACCATTAGCTACGAGTCTAGCTTAACCTTTTAGCTATGGACTTATCTCTTACTTCATGGCACTGAATCTCAATGTGGAGTTTTCTCCACTCATAGCATGTGAAAACAAATTTGGATCATCTTTATGTCCAATGTCAATATCAGACTCTGGGAGGTATACAACATAATTACTAAGAATTGTTGATCTCCTTATTCTATAGGATTTTTCTTAATTCTACTTCCTATGCATTTTGCAATGGGAGAATAGATTTTGAACCTGTTCTGTATGAGTTGGTTGTTCTAGAAGTGATTGTGGCTCAGGATAATCAATCTGATTTTCCCTGAATACAATCAATCATCCTCTATGAGGAGGAGATTTGGCTAACTCTAGTACTTCCTCAAATTCCAATTTATGTGAATGAGCACTCCCACTAGGTTCCGTATCCTCTATAAATTTTACAATCAACAACTCTAGACTTATATGAAGGATAATAAAACATTAAAACCCTTTAAAGTTTACTAGATAGCTTATAAAAGATCTGTTGGTTGTCCTTGAATCTAATTTCCTAAGGCGAGGATTATAAATCCTCTCTTTAGCAAGGCAACCCCATATGTGTAAATAATTTAAACTAAGCTTCCATCTATTTCATACTTTAAAAGGTGTCTTATGGACAACCTTAGATGGAATACTGTTTAACATATACACAACGGTCTTTAAAGCTTTACTCTATAAGGGTAATAGCAGATTAGTATTACTAATCATTTCCCTTTGTGTGTACTACCTTAATACTCTATGCCTATATTAGATCTTATGATCTTCAAATCGTTTCTCCTCTTCTTCCTTATAGGTATTAAAAACATTCAATACCCCAGCTTTAATATTTAGAAGATAGAGATACATAAACTTTATATGGTCATCACTAAAAGAGATAAAAATATCTCTGACCATTTAGGCAATGAGTATGGAAAGGTTAACATCTTTCAATGTACATGATCTCAAGAATTTTAAAAGGCTCTCTTTGGCACCTCTAATGGTCTTGTTGGTATGCTTTCCCTTATGCAGTCCACACAAGTACCAAAGTCAGTAAATTACCGACTTTTATTTTCTGTATAGAGATATATTTCAATCTCCAAAGCCATAACAAAAGCATTTTTTAAATTCTCAAAGACTCTACTTTACGTCAACATCAGTATGCAGAAACAAACAAATAATTTTGTTTCAAAAGTTGGGATGTAGGTCAATTTTAAATAGACTTTAAATAAACCCCAAACCAATATTCCACCCAAAAAATAAGAAAAATTTCAAGTTTTAAAATAAAATTGAAATTTTTAACAAACCAAACTAGAAAATAAATTTCTAAAATATATGGAATATAAATCATTTTTGAGGTAAAAAATATAACTGAATCTCAAAATTAACCCATAGATCCCAACAACCTCAAATTATAAACATGTGTTATTCACTTTAAAAAAGACTCTGCATTTGTGTTGACAACGTGGATTGTTAAACCATAATCAACCCACAACATATTTGAATGAGTCACTAAAAGAGATACACGACATATTAGATATATGAGGTTATCTTTATTTTAAGTCATTTCTTATACTTCATGCAATCTTTCTTTATATGCCCTTAATTTTCCTTATTGCATGAGAAATAGGTATCTTGATTGCCATAATACTGTATTGGCACCTTATTCTCATGCTTTAAGTGTTGGACATGATTGCATTTATCGGTCATTCCCTTGACATGAGTAATCATGTGAACACTTTATGAATTCTCTCATATCCTTGAACACACATGGTTAGAAGTTTATTTACTAATCATTTATCCTTACGTGTGTTACAAGATAAAAATTCTGCACTTAGAAGAGAGAATTCAAAAAATAAAATGACCAATAATGACTCAAAAAATCTCAATCTTTAGGGACTTAGGCTAAGCTATAATATCATTCATTCCCAAATGAGATTATAAACACTTTAGAAACTGTAAAAGGTTTGTCTTTAAAGCTTTTTCTATTAGGGTTCTGGCCAAGTTTTAATTGAACTTACTAAATGTTCATAAACAACCTTTATAAAACTTTGGCTCTAAAACATTCAGGAATAAATCCCTGATGACTTTAGTGACATGAGATTTCATGAACATCTAATCATGATTAAATCACTCCCACCGTTCATGCTTAATAATCTCAAGTGGCGTACTTAATTCCGCGGGAGTAGGTGATTTGTCCACACGGAGCACCAAAATTTTTAACACCCCAAATGAAAAAGCATATTAATATTTTTCAGTCAGAAAAATATTACCATAATGTATTGGAATATGAAACTACCAAGATAGAGTAATATGAATAGCTGCAATAACCCAAAAAATAAAATAAATACTTTAATGCTATGAATTAACTTTATTTTAAATTAGCCAATGTCAATTTAAATAGTAAATTTCAACCTACCTGTGGGCAAAGGTTACATCGCGCATGAAATTTATTCTTTATTAATAAGACTAAAACAAATTTAAATATTAATAAATAAAATTATCCGTACCTGTGGGCAACCGAGAGAAATTTTACTTTCAATACTAAATTTGTTATCTTATTCTAATTAAGTCATAAAAATAAAAACTTCCCTGTGGGGATAAGTAATTAAATTTATGAATTAATTACAAGACGATGTTAATTTTTCTATATGAAGTTCACGTGTACGATCTTTATGCAATTATTATAAAATCGAGATGCTGTGGCTCTCCCAAAATTATAATAATCATGCTGTAATTCATAAACATCTAATAAATCTTTATGAGGTTCATGCGTGTAATCCTGATGTAATTATCATTAAAATTTGGGATGCTGTGGCTCCCCAAAATCATAATGATAATTACGTGTGTGTAATCTTGATGCAATTGTCATTCAAAATTGGGATGCTGTGGCTCTCCCAAAATTATCATGATAATTGCTACTTCATTAACATCTAACAACTTTATAGATGCCCCATTAATAGCCCCAGGAATATAACAAACCAATACTTAAATGGGGTAAACAGCATTTTCCAAGGTGCAAGCAGATGAGCTCCCAAGAAAGTGAGGGGGGTCACACCGGACACACTTAAATCCCAAGACTTTCCTTGTCAGAACTTTCCCCGACATTGCATTCTTAGATATTACTGTAAACACACTAGTATATATGGTATTGTTAATTATTCTTAGGTCTAGGGATCAAGCAATTTATATTTAAACAATATAAATTCAACAATTAAAAATATATTCCTCAATTCATGTATTAAAAATAAAATAATTATTTCAATACACAATAATTTAAACCTCAACCTAAATAAAAAGGCATTAAGAGAACACAATAAGCCTAATGGTTTAGTATGTGGCCATAGGCCCTTTACACTTAGTGAACCCAGTTTTGGATTGGGCTGACCCATAGATGTCAGGTTGGGTTCTGGATTGCGGGTCAGCCCACTTGATGTGTGGTTGGGTTTTAAACCCTACCCAATTAACAACCCGACCCAACCCGTTCTTTTTCTAGATGGGTTGACAAAAACCCTAAAGGTTGAAAATTAACCCAGCCGCCGCCCCTATTCTGCCGCCCCTTATGCGGCGGCCAAGAGAGGCCACCGCCCTGACGACCACAGCAACCCTTGTGGGCCGCCGTGTACTGGAGAAGCAGCGGCCAAAAGGCCGCTGCTGTCTGAGACGACGGGAACGGCGACCCAAAGGTCGCCGTTCACTGCAGAAGCAGCGGCCGAAAAATGCTAAAACGGCGACCCAAGGGTCACCATTTACCGCAGAAGCAGCGGCCAAGGGGCCGCTGCTTGGGTGCTGGAACGGCGACCCAAGGGTCGCCGTTTACTGCAGAAGCAGCGGCCTTTCGGCCGCTGCTTGTGGTACCGGAACGACGACCCAAGGGTCGCCGCTTTTTCTGTAGGGGCACCCGAACGGCAAACCAGAGGGGTTCCTAGCTTGGTTTCCAGGCAGGGGCAAAACAGTCATTTTCAACGATGAACAGTAAATTCCACAGGGGCAAAACAGTCATTTTAACGATGAACAGTAAATTCCACAGCTCAAACAATATTGACAAACAGAAGTGAACAATACCAAATAGAATATACTTGATTCAATATTGATAAAGCATAGTAAAATTATACGCTAAGCAAATAGCACAGAGGATGGCTCTGATACCACATGTTAGAAATAATTAAATAACAATTATTTCTTTAACCTAACATGCGCAGCGGAAAATTAAATAGAACAGTTTTAGGCATACCTCCGGCCATTGTTGCTCAAGCACTCCTCTAGAACTTCTAAGAACAAAATTATGAGGTGTCTTCTAACCTATGCATATTGCTTTATGGTTGTACTGATGGTGTACACAGGCACTCTATTTATAGGCTAGGTTAGGGACCCTCAAATGGTAAACACCGTATTGTTTCCTTCCATCAAGGAAACAATATTGTTAATTGATTTTTAAAATCAATTAACCGATTCCATATTTACGGTAATCTAAATTAATAGAAATAACCATAATACCGATTCCATATTTACGGTAATTTAAATTAATAGAAATAACCATAATACCGATTCCATATTTACGGTAATCTAAATTAATAGAAATAATCATAATACCGTATATGTTTATTAAAAAATAATAAACATAGCAAACACCGTAAATGTGATATAAAGGCCACAACAAAAAAAGAATATTACATAAAGCGCATGCTGTTATGTACAACAACATGAGTTCTTACGGCTGTTAGAATATATGATTGTAATTAAAATTGATTTCAGATTTGATTATAATATTCTCTTACCTTTTAAGCAATCAGATTTGATTGTATTCCATATAACAATCCACCCCAATGATACAATATTGTTTATTTTTTGCTCTCTCAAACTGGACTTTACAAGAGGTCACACATCTTGATACTATCGCATAAGTACGCTTAACTATAAAATTATGATAAGTTCATGGCCATCTCGGGTTTAAAACCCATTGCGTCAAAAAAGATGCCAATATACATCCTTATATATTTGCATACTCAAGTGATGTTAGATGTCACAATAATTGTGAAAATGAGACTGGTAGCGAGAATGCTCATGTGCCACCTTTGGAGGAATAAGGAAACGAGGAGAGCTAGATGAAGGAAGTTGAGAGAGATCTAGAGAGAGAGAGAGATCCTTTGCATGCATCTAACATTATGTAGAGTTTCGTGAATTTGCATGCAAAGATTAACAACTTCAATTCATAACCGTTTTCATAAATCTCAGCTTGCATATCTTGATTTTATTTTTTGGGATAAACACCTTTTTAGTCCCTGAGTTTTGGCAACTTTATTTTTAGTCCCTGAGTTTCAATTCGCATCACAGATGATACCTAAATTTTTGGAAATGACCAAATAAGTACCTCGGTTAACTTCTCCGTCCAAAAACTAACGGCTCGCCACGTCACTGGCACTTAGCACCACTAGAATCTCGACATCTGTCCAGTGAAACACGTCAGCATCCACTTAATTTCCAAATCACCCAAACACCTCCACATCACACACCCACGTCATTTCTTCATTTTGGGGGGAAAACTATTTTTTGCAATTTAAGAAACTCAAAATTGAAACTCAAATATTTCAAACAAAAAAACTTTAAATCATTTCATCGTTAATCTGAGAAAGAAATCAAAATCCCTAAAATTAACTTGTGAAGTGAAGAAGTGAAGAACCCTAATCCCTAAAATCCCCCTCGGCCGACTCTCTCTCGACCGGCCAACTCCCTCCCGGACTCCCGGACTGTCGCTCGATTTCTCTCCCGTCGACTCCACAGAACCGGCCGACTCCCTCCCGGACATCGAAGAAAGGGGATTTCACCTAACATCGGCCGGACGTCGAAGGAAGTGGATTTCGCTCGCTCATCAAGTCGGCACATTTCGAGGTATTTTTCCCATTTTTGTGTTTTTAGAAGTTTGTTTCGTCCTATATATATATATGGATTGTGTATTGTGCTTGTCGATTGAATCTTTGTTTTGGTTTTTGGAACAAATGCTTGTCGGTTGTTGGGCAAAGTGATGAGGTTATAAAAGTTGATGGCTTCTTGTCGCACACGAGATTCCAAAGGGAAGGAAGTTTCCCGTGGTGTAGACAAGGTCGGTTCTTAGGCTCAAATTTTTTAAAAAAATTTGTAATTTTTTAATTTTTTCCTTAATTTCCGTTTGAAGATTTAGACAATTTTTTTTTTTGTTATGTGTTTTGTGTTGTCCTTTCCTTGAAGTCATCATCCGGATCGTCCTCAGTGGGCCGTGTTGACATATCCTATTTATGTTTCTGCGATTTACCCGCCCCATTGAAGACCTCGTGGACTAGGGAAAACCCTGGAAGAAGATTTTGGGGTTGCGCCACTTACAACTCAAGAGTAAGCATTTTGTTATAATTATAGATAGTCGGTCGTGAGTTTTTGCTGACTGAATGCTACACTTCAACATGCAGACAAAAGCTGCATGCAAATTTTTCAAATGGCTGGACAAGCCAACTTGTGCAAGGGGTGTGGAGGTTTTAGATGAGATTACCAAGAAGCTTAACGAAGTAGAGGATGCAAATGGTACTTTGGTAGCAAGGGTTAAAGATTTGGAGAATGAAAATGTCAGTTGCATGGAAAGAGTTAGGCAATCACAGAAGTGGGATGATAAACAAATGGAAATCATCAGGTGTCTAGAGAAAGAAAATGACAGCTGTAGGACAAGAGAGAAATTTTTGATGTATGCTTTGTTCTTGTCATGGTTTACAATTCTGTTGATTGCTTGTGTTGCACTTATGAAATGAAATGTAGTTTGAGATATGAATTGTAGATTATGTAGTTTGGATATGTATTTTGTATATTTATGAGAAGTATGTAAGTTTTATGGATGGAGCTACTGGAGCTGCTGGAGAAATATTGTTAATATGTTATGTCAAACAATATCCCTTCATGCTGCAATTGTACACTCTGTGCTCAAATTCTGGGTCTAAACAATTTTATTTCATTGCCCTTCAAGTAGTATCACAGAGAGTACCTCATGTTTCCATTTATATCATAGTAGGTACCTAGATTTTATATAAGTATCAGACATAATACCTCCGTATGGGTTTTAACAAGTTTTTAATGTAAAACACAAACAATATACAAACAATATCTCTTCATGCTGCAATTGGTCAACAAATGCACACTAAGTGCTCAAATTTTGTGTCGAAATAATTTATTTAATTGAAATTCAGGAAGCATCACACATAGTACCTCATGTTTCCATTTATATCATAGTAGGTACCTAAGTTTTATATAAGTATCACAAATAGTACCTCCGTATGGGTTTTAACAAGTTTTTAATGTAAAACACAAACAATATCCGTTCATGCTGCAATTGGTCAACAAATGTACACTCTGTGCTCAAATTTTGGGTCGAAACAATTTATTTAATTGAACTCCAGGAATTATCACAGAGAGTACATCATGTTTCCATTTATATCATAGCAGGTACCTAGGTTTTATATAAGTATCACACATAGTACCTCATTATGGGTTTTAATATAAGTGTCACGAGCAACCTGTGCCTTGATTACAAATAGCCTGCCTAACAAATATGTGTAAATAGTTATATCAACAACCAGTACACATCCAGTAGGGTAACAAAATACATTAACAATATGTGCATCCAATAATCGAACATGTACAAATATGTACATCAACAGCCCTTTTTGCAAAATATCAATACAACACAAAATATGTGCACATCACATGAACACCCAGTAGGGTAACAAAATACATTAACAATACTCTCGGGCATCCACAACCCCGATACAAGCATCCATTAACATAAAATGTGTCTTGTCTTTGTCTTGTACATCAATCTATTTGAATTGGTTGTGATCCACCTTGCTGCAACCCAACCAAGAGATAGGTCAATCAACATGTATTTAAATAACAATTAACCAGCCCACATAGGGTAACAAAAGTTAAAAATTAGTATGTGGCCAACCTTTGGTTGCCTCTTGTACACGGAAGACATTCTCCTTTCTCTTGGTCTTCGACGTATGCTTGTTCCTCGAGGTATGCTTCGTGTTCGAGGTGTCCTTGCCGGTTGACCTGATGGACCTGCAGGGGCAGATGGGCCTACAGGGGTAGGTGGGCCTGCAGGGGTAGATGGGCTTGCACCTGATGGCCCTGTCCTTGATGTACTCCCCTGCCCATATTTGACAAACACATTAGTTATAGAAATATGGTCATTGAACCAGTAAATAGAAATATAGTTATTCGACCAGAAATACCTACCTTCAGTTTCCTAGGCTGTTTGGGATACTTCTTCCTATTCGGGTTGTCGGGTTCACGGCAACTCCTAGCATTGTGCCCCTTTTCACCACAATTTCCACACCACACATCGTATCCCTTGCGACTCACTTTGATGCTCTCGTCTGGCTGCTCATTAACTCCTATTTTCCTCTGTTTTTTGGGCCTCCAGCGCTGTTTCCTTGGCTGCGGTGGTTCTATAGGTTTCACACCCTCATCAACAGGCCACTCATCCGGGCCAGGCATAGGACAAATCCCGGAGGCATAGGACTTTCTGTACGTATCCATCATGTACCAATGGCTGACATAAGTCTCGGGTTTTCCTTTATTGAGGTATATTGCACAAACTGCATGAGGACAAGGAATACCATTAAGTTGCCACCTCCCACAGCCACATATTCTTCCTTGAAGATCCACCACCCGCCGAGACTCATGGGCACTATCGACCTCAAACTGCATCTGATTGCTCCACAGGCAAATATAGTTCTTCGCCTCTAACTTGTTTCTCTCCAACTTCTTCACAATCTTTGGACAAATTACATTCGATGTCGTTGTTGCCCCAGCATTTTTCTTACTGAACCGGTTCATAATCTGCCGCCGTATAGTCTCGAAACAAGTTAGTATCGGCTGGCCTCTTGCTTCCAACACCCAAGCATTGAAGCTCTCGGCGACGTTATTTAGCAAGATGTCGCTGTAGCTGGTGGTTCGAAATGCGTGCCTTGCCCACATTTTTGGGTCAACCCCCTCAATGTACTCGAGAGCTTTTTTGTCCATACCTCCAATGACAGAGAGGTAGTACTTAAATTGGACTTCATTGGGTGCCCTAGCTACACCCCATAACGCGTCCTTGAACTCCTTCCCCTTCCATCCCTTCCCCTTCATGTTTGCATGTAGGTGCCTAACACAATAACGATGCTCGAGGCCGGGCATTAGATCCTCCAGAGCATCGATTAGTCCCTGTATAAACAATAAATAAATATCAAACAAATGTTATTAAAATAAAAATGACCATACGATAATTGTATTAGATATTACCTTCTGTCAGTCCGACATGAACGACCACATATGCTCCCGCGGAAGCCCAATATCCTCCAACAGTTGGACCAAGAACCATGTCCATGTCTCCTTGTTCTCGGTCTCGCATACCGCAAATGCAATAGGATATATGTCATCATTATCGTCACGGCCGATTGCGGCATGCAACTGCCCACCCCATTTCGTCTTAATGAAACATGCATCAACACATATCATCGGCCTACATCCTGCCAAGAATCCTTCTTTACATGCCATCAAAGAAACATACATCCTCTGGAAGAACACTCCGTCCCTTTGGATGTAAGCCGAGCTACCGGGATTCCACTTCCGCAATGCATTGCAATACTCTCGGGTGTGACAATATTGTTCACCATCTCTTCCATCGAGGATTTCGATTGCCATCTTCTTTGCACGATGGCAACTCAATATTGTCATCTGCACGTTGTAATCTCGGCGTATCATTTCCCTCAACGCCCTAGCCTTAAAGCTTCTTTGGTTTCGAAAAATCTCTACATATCGATTTGCAGCCCACCTGATAGTTGCCTTCTTGTTGTAGTAATCACTGCCACAGTTATGCTCATCATGGAGAGTCTTGATCTGAAAATACTTTCTACATGGCGTCCAGGAGGCATGTATTTTCCATTGACATAACGATTTGCAGTGGGCGGTTACCCGTTTTTGCTCGTTATGCACATACTTGTAATCAAAGTTATTTTGCACTTCGAATAGTTGCAATGCTTCTTTAAATTCTTTCGGGTTCGTAAACCTCAACCCTACACTTAACTCCACTGTCTGACTCCAGTCCCGCTTTTTCTTCCACTGGGGATACCTTTTCTTACGCTTTACAGTTGACCCTTCACTGTCTTCTTCACCACTGTCTAGACTGTCAAAGTACTCACTGTCATATGAATCCGCGTCCGGGTCATTTGCTGCATCGACTCCAATTCCCACGTTGGAATCTTTATCCCAAGTCTGAAACCAGGTATTTATATCATCATTCGGTTCCCGTAGGACATCCTGTTCCTTCCCTACAAACATGTCCTCCTCCTCGCCATCAGTCAACTCAAAATCACTCAACTCAATGTCCTCCTCCTCCTCCTCCTCCTCCTCCTCCTTCTCCTTCTTATCCCTCTGTTTCCTTGGCCGCCCGGCTGGCCGTTTCCTTGGCTGCTGTGGTGGATGTTGTACTGCTGCTGGCTCTTGGGGTGTCTGTTGCACTGCTAGCACTTCTGGAGGAGACTGGGTCAAAAGCAAAACAGGGTTTACCACTTCAATTGGAAGAGGTTCTTCATGATCCACAAAAACATGCAGCTTTTTCCTGCCACTACTCAGCAGCCCTTCTTTCAGAGTAGCGAAATCACCATCTTTGGTAAGACCGTGTATTTGCTCGTTGGTCTCATCATCAAACTTGTAGTACATTTTGGGTATGTTGTTGTATTCATATTGCAGGTAGCACTCCAAAATGTTTGTCAAATCTCCAAACTTGAACTGGGATGCATCTATACCGGCGATTGTAAGAATGTCTCCGCCAATATAGGCCATCCTGTGTCCAGATAGTGACCCATTATGGTAAACAAGTAGGTCAAATGTTGGATCTGACATTTTCTGCACCCTGTGAATTAAACAAAAAAGGATCGTCACACTCTAGCAATAAAAACTGTAAAATTAACTACCAAAGAGATGGGCAAAGAAAGTATGTAAAATGTAAACTCACACGGGCACAAAAGAGGGGCTTCTTAGAAAGTCTCTTTTGTTTTCCTCCCTTTTATTTTTTATTTTTTTTGATGTAGTAAGTAACATGACACATTTTTGGGATGTTTTTCAAAAAATGATCTTGCCTTCAGATAGGCATAGTCATTCAACCTTCATCCTCAAGTTTATTAATGATTTCTGTCCCGAACAATAGGAACTTTATGTTAGTGGGTCTAGTTTAGTTAATAAATGTAAATCATCCTAAGTGTCAGTCATTGTTTTTGTTTTGAAAAAATAAGTCTGTCTGTTAATTGGTGAAGAATTGAAAAAAATGAATTAGTCCTGTAATTGGTAAAAGTTATATGATTTTTAGAGTGAATATGAATTTAAATTTTGCTTCTGTTTGTTCACAGCATGAGTATATATTTGGTGTGTGTTCGTGTGCATATCTATTTTTAATAGATTGACTTTCTCTTGTCTGCAGCATGGGAGGCTTGGTTGTCAAGCAGATGCTTTATAAAGCTAAAGCAGAAAATATTGATAACCTTGTGAACAACACCATTGGAGTGTAGTGCTTTTTGTACAGATGCTTCACATTGCAGATGCTTCTTAGACAGGATGTATAGTACTTTTTGTATTTTATTGTTCCCTTTTGCACAGTTGGGACCTTCTTGGCCAACATGTGCAACCACAAACACAACAGATAAAGACAGATATGCAATAAAGTCATACATTCAATAATGCAATGTGCTGGACAACAACCCAACCAAACTGGTTGTTGGTTTTCTTTACCCAACAAAAGACAAAAACATGTGACGATGGTCAGGCATGTGACGATGGTCAGGCCTTACCCAACTCGGGATACACCCACAACAACCGAAAGTTTCGGTTTTTATAACCTCATCACTTTGCCCAACAACCGATAAGCATTTGTTCCAAAAACCAAAACAAAGATTCAATCGACAAGCACAATACACAATCCATATATATATATATATAGGACGAAACAAACTTCTAAAAACACAAAAATGGGCAAAATACCTCGGAATGTGCCGACTTGATGAGCGAGGGAAATCCACTTCCTTCGACGTCCGGCCGATGTTAGGTGAAATCCCCTTTCTTCGATGTCCGGGAGGGAGTCGGCCGGTTCTGTGGAGTCGACGGGAGAGAAATCGAGCGACAGTCCGGGAGTCCGGGAGGAAGTCGGCCGGTCGAGAGAGAGTCGGCCGAGGGGGATTTTAGGGATTAGGGTTCTTCACTTCTTCACTTCACAAGTTAATTTTACGGATTTTGATTTCTTTCTCAGATTAACGATGAAATGATTTAAGTTTTTTTGTTTGAAATATTTGAGTTTCAGTTTTGAGTTTCTTAAATTGCAAAAAATAGTTTTCCCCCCAAAATGAAGAAATGACGTGGGTGTGTGATGTGGAGGTGTTTGGGTGATTTGAAAATTAAGTGGATGCTGACGTGTTTCACTGGACAGATGTCGACATTCTAGTGGTGCTAAGTGTCAGTGACGTGGCGATCCGTTAGTTTTTGGACGGAGAAGTTAACCGAGGTACTTATTTGGTCATTTCCAAAAATTTAGGTATCATCTGTGATACGAATTGAAACTCAGGGACTAAAAAATAAAGTTGCCAAAACTCAGGGACTAAAAAGGTGTTTATCCCTTTTTTTTTTTTGAAAAATTCATATTTAGTTCTTAGGTTTTTATCTTATTTGAATTTAGTCATTGAGTTTATAATTTAAGAATATAATCCTTAGGTTTTGTATAAATTTTAAATAAACATCACTGTTACTTTTTCCCTCATGATTAATAGTTTGTCATATTTCATATGTGTCTCAATTGACACATCTGCGTTTATATCAGTACCTAATATCAATGTCACATCATTAAACGCCAAGTTATCTATAGAAAAATAACAGGAAAAAAAAAAAAAAAAAACCTAACTCTAGAAACAAAAATCATCTTCTTTGCCATCTTAATCTTATAAATTTGTACTATTAGATAGAAAACCGTTAAATTTAATGTTGACATGGACATTAACCTTGTATTGGGTGTTAGCATGAACCCTAGAGTATCAAATGGACTACATGTGGCAAATGAAAAATCGTTAACTTTGATATTAAATTAATAAAGGGATCAATTTGACATTTGGGAAAAACCTAAGGACCTTATTTTTTAAATTGAAACCTTAAGGACTAAATCCAAATCAGATAAAAACTTAGGGACAAAATATGATTTTTTTTCCTTCTTTTTTTTTAACTACATTTTCAAGAAACCTTCAACTATTGAATTGAGAAATCTAAAGAAATTACTAGAAAGAAAATGGAGGGGGTAGAGGTTTTACCTTAATTTTCTCTTTGGTCTTTTCTTCTTTTTGGCGGATTTGCCAAACCTCCATTCTTTTTTCTTTTCTTCTTCTTCTTCTTCTTCTTATTTTTTTTTTTTTTTTGTATTCTTCTTATTTCTTCTCTCTCTCTCTCTCTCTCTCTCTCTGTGTGTGTGTGTCTGCTTCTGTTTTCCTTTTTAATAAAAAAAAAATGCTTATTGGGCGAATTTTCTAATGGGCCCATGTAAGGCACACTTGGGCCTAATTAATATTTCCTTGGTCCAAAATACAAGTTCAATTCTTAATGGGCTTAAGTTCAAAGTTTCCAAAAGAAAAAAAGTTCATTTTGTCTTCCAATTCCTTTATTCTTTAAAATGGGCCAACATCCCCTAACTTGATAAAGAACCAATTATAAGCGGGCTATAGTCCAAGTTTCAACAATAATTCCAACTTCAAATTCTTACCATATCCAAATTTATTTTTCTTCAAAAGCACAATAAGGTTTGAAGGCCCATTTTTTTTTTTTTTTTGCCTAATTTTGAAAATTCTCTTTTATGGCCCTAATTTCACTTCCAAGCCCAAAACTAGTTCCCTATATTGCCATGGGCCAAGTTCTATTTTCTTTTCATTTTTTTATTATTTTTTTATATATAAAATGGAAGAGAGTAAAATTAAATATGGACGGTTAAAAGCCTAATTATAGCTCACATAATTACTGGCACGTGAAGTTAACATAGAAATATACAAAATGTGTACCACATTAATTTGCAAGGGACACTCTTGTTCATCAACCTAAAACAATTTGCATGTACACAAAATCAAGAATTTTTCTGCTCATCAAAGGAAGAAAAATATGTATGTATATATATATATATATATATATTCTCCGAAAAAATGTTCAAATTACCAGAATTAACATGGCCATAATGATGTATATGTGCAGCTCTAAACAATTTTAGGCAAAAACTTTTATCCTATTTGAGAGTGATCACCAACGAATCAGCATCTTGCACTTTGATTATGAGGCTTGATTCTCAAAAAGATGAGGGATCACCAGCTTCGGTTGGACAGCAATCATGATCATAGAGTTTTGGGAGAATCATGGTTAAACTGTGATGCAGATCATCACAGAAGGAACAAAATCAAAGAGAGGAAGAATATGGAGTCAAAAAGTAACTAAATTTGATTTCATTTAAAGCAATTTAATCAAAAGTAAAATACACCTTCAAATTTGATTGGGATTTACTTTAATCATTTGCCGGAATTGCTAGAAATTTGAACAAGTAATGTGAGGCCCATAGAGAACGGATCTCGATCATCTCAAATTATCTATCTAAATTTGAAAGAATTTAGACACTTGATTGTAAAAAACCACTTATAGGACCCACCTAATCAGATAAATGGTTGGGCAACACAATTTTTATTTGGTCGGATGGGTCTCATAAGTTGTCTCTCATAATCACCTGTCCAAATTTTCTCAAATTCAAGTAAATAATTTGTTAAGATCTTAATCCATAGAAAATCTACCTGCCCAAATAAATTTTGGATTGTTCGGCTGCTTATCTAAGCAAGTAGGTCTCATATGAGATCTTTCACATTACTAGCCTATTCAAATTATTAACAATTCAAATAGATCATTACTATAGATCCTTGTCTGTCATATCCCCCGAGACACCATTCACCAAGAGGCTCCCACTCCATTGAATCTAGAGACTAACATAGCTTTAGATAAACTTAATTATAGGCCATCAAAAGAATAGTATTATGGTTCCCCTTTCCCCTCTCCCATCTTGAAAATTTTTTTAAAAAAAAAAAATTAGAAAGGAATATTATGGATGAATTTAATCATAGGGACTTCTCTTTTTGCACTTTCCATTGCAATGAACAAAATCATCATACTAGTAAAGAATTTGTGGTTATTTATTTTTTATTTTTTCAAGAACATGTATTTACATTTGTATAATTCAGGGGTTAATTAATTAAGTGAAGTTTTTCATTTTTTTAATCATGACTAAGAGAATAAATTATTTACCTCTTTGACCATCGCAGAAAGATCATCATCCATGAAACTGCTGCTATAATGAGGGAAACTAGTTTCCGCGTCTGGGGTAGCTGAAAAATATTGCGCGGCTTTGTCCTCCTTGCCTTCTCCTTTCAAGTCTGTTAAATTCGGATCTTCCATAGAATCTGGATAGTCCATATTTCTCGGGTTAAGATTCGCTTCTCCAGTTTCACAGAAGTTGAAGGAACTTCTTCTCTCGTCTTGATCGATAGGAGAGCAAGGTAAAACTCCTAAACATGCCATCAACAAGATAATGGCAATCACAGTTAGCAAAATTTGAAAATTAATATTTTCTTTAACAAATTAATTAGCCAAAATAGCACAAATAAAATGACAAAATATTGAAGAGGAAAAAGGATAAAAAGATTTAAATGATCCGAAGATTAATATATACCAGGCATAAAAGTTTGAAGAGGCCTAGCAACAGAAGCATGGTGGGAACTTGCACCCATCTGAGTTGAAGCGTCTCCAAGCATTTGAGAGGCCGGGTACGAATAAAGCTTTGTACTATTTGGAGTAGCCTGATTCCCGGAAAATCCAATGTATCCATCATGCAGCTTGATTCCCGGAAAAATATTTGGATACTTCAATTCCGGGGCCGGAAGGTGGTAGGTTCTGGTCGGCAATGGAGCTGAAGGAGGAAGATTCCCATGCATATGATTATCCATGATCCCTTGCTGCATTTGGCGGACATTTTGGGGATATTGCATGAGGTGTGGAAACATACCCATCTCCATGGATTTAGGATTTTCTCGTTTCAAATACGTGGGAAAACTACTCAATTGTTCAGATAATATTGGAACAACAGTACCAGGATGTTGGATGTAATTACCGGTTACTTGCATACCGGCCGTACTACTTCCATAGGCAGCGCCATGGCCTTTCTTAATGTCTGAATTTCCACTAGCTGTATTCTTATCATGTTCACGATTTTTCCGTTCGGCCATTGCAGCGGTTTGCTTCTTCAAGATATTTCTGTACTTCTAGCGTACAAGTAGCACATGATACAAGAATTAGTTTGGCTATCATGAGATAACATAACTGAAATAACGTGGAGTACTGATGTAAAAGCTAGTTAACTTTTTGTCCCACATCGTCAAGTTATATGAAAGTCGTATATTAGTCTAAATTACATAATTAAAATACAAGTAATGCTATTTAGCATACTAATATACGACTGTCATACAACTTGTTGAGTTATCCGAATTGTATGACAATCGTATAATAGTCTAGCTAGTAAATAGAATTACTCTAAATTATATAATTAAAATACGAGTATTGTTATTTAGTAAACTAGTATACGACTGTGATACGTACAACCTAGTGATGTGTGCACGAGAATCGTATATAAACTAGTCTGCTAAAAAAATTACTCAACTAGTATGATAGCCGTACGTATAACAGTCTATTAAATAGCGTTAACCTTAAAACATTACCGCTTCAAACTCACCTGAAGATGGCTAGCAACATTTTCCCGAGTTAGTCCAGGAATATTCATAATTTTAAGTATCTTATTTGGAACTGCCTCTGAAAATATTAGGAAATCATAAATAATAGTTTAACATATATATATATATATAAATTAAAGACAAGTTTATATATATGTTTTGAGCAGAAAACAGTAGACTTACCACGCTCTCCTAGTTCCTGAATAGCATTAACAAATCTACAATGAAGATCCAGCGTCCACACAAACCTAGGCTTCTTCTCGGTGGGCTGATGAGGGTTGGTCTCGTCTTCTTCCTTTCTCAGTTCGCCGTCGTCTGTTTTCGGATGATCAGGCAATGATATTTGCTCAGGTATTTCTTTCGTAATGCTAGATTTCTCAGGATTTTCAAGATTCTTTCTGTAAACGTGTTGCCATATGTTGCTTATCTCCTGTAATCGAACGGGTTTCAACAGGTAGTCCCGAGCACCATTATTTATAGCTCTCCATATGTTTGAGCGGTCGTCGTTGGCAGAGACCACTGTGATTTCAAATTTAGAATCAAATTAGTAAGTTTAACTATACATAATAATATTACTCCCTCGCTGTATCACGGGTTTTGCAATGTCATCGTTGAATTATCAAAAGTTGTAATGTGGGTATTCTATTTTTCATTACCTTTTAATTTAATCTCTACCGTTAGGGTTTCGTATTAATTCAAACGATTAACAGGTAAAATGTCTTTTATACTCCTATATAAATTTACCCTTAACTAAAAAAAAATTAAAAAAAAGTACAATAACAAGAGAAAAAAACAAAAAAAACCAGACCCAGCCACGCCATGGGTCACAAACCAACTTAACTGCGACAAATGTTCACTTTTTTAAAAAAATAAAAATAAAACAGGGTATTTTGGTCATTTTATATTAAATCTTAAAGGATTTGTGAAATTAAGGGTGAGTTTGGGATTGCGATTTCGTAAACGATAAGTGCGATTTTAAATCAAATCGCAGAACATAGATCGTTTGGGAACTGCGTTTTTAAAAATTGCGATTTGAAAAAGCAGATTTTCTGCGTTTTCAAATCGCAGATAAGATGGTGCTTTATTGAAAACGCAAAATTTTGAAGGTAAATTCGCGATTTTAAAGGCTAAACTGCGTTTTTAAAAATTACTTTTTTCAAATCGCACATTTTAAAATCGTTATTTTAAATCGCACTTTTTGAAATCGCAAACCCAAATAGACCCAAAAGGAACTGAAAAATAGAATACTCACATTAATGCAACTAATGATAATTTGACGATGACGACATTGCAAAACCCGTAACACATCAAAGGGATAAGCGAAGTTTCATACCATTTATATGTGTCATATGTGTACGTGTGGCTAGCTAGCTAAGAAATTAATAATGGAAGAAGGGGGATGAGTTTTAGAGCTTACTAACTACTGGTATACACATTTCAATGCCAATAATCTGCAAAAGCTTAAAACCATCCATGTCCTGCCTTATGACATCGGTAATCACAATGTCAAATTCGTCCTTTTTCTTTCTCAATATTTGAAGAGCTTCTTCTGCTTCGGTTGTCGCCGTAACTATATATATATCAAAAGAAATAAAGTTTAGAAATTAATTAGTAGCAGGAATTAAATTGTTTAAAGAAAAACATCAAATATTTTGATGCTTTTGCATCAAGTTTAAAGCTTCAAATTAAGCACCAATATATACAATAATTATAACGATTGTTCCTCGTAATTTTCCCATTAATTAGACTAATGATTCTTTTAAATAATAACCAAAAGAGGTAATATTGGCTCTTTATAGGATAAACAATAAATTGCAAGCAAAAAAGAAAAAGAAAAAAATTCCAAAAAAATAAAAAGAAGAAAGAAAGAAAGATAAATCATCCAAACAAAAAAGAAGAAGAAGAAAGAAACCAACCTTCGTATCGACACATTTTAAGTAAAGCAACGAGATAGTTGAGACAGACAGAATTAGCATCGATTGCAAGGACTCGCATGCCTATTGGAAACTGATCTCCGTCACCGTTTTCCGTCACCGGAATAATCTTGCCCTTGCGTTTATCCTCCTCCTCTGACATGTTAATTAAAACCTAGAAGATATTTATATATATCGTCGAAGATCGATCGTTCCCATGCAGTAATGGAGTGCCTCGGCGCGCGCGCGGTGGCCGGCTTTCGATCGAAAGCAGATTGCTGTCAAGAGCTAGAGAGATAGAGAGAGACGACGGACGCGCGCGGACTCAAAGAAAAAACACGTAAAGGAGGCGATCACCGGAAGTACGTGAAAGGCAAGCATGAAAGAATCCCTACAATTGAGGAATATATAATGAATATTGAAGTTACTATTAAGGAAAGGATTTACGAATTAACAACGCCTCCTACAAACTAGACACGGGTTGATCAAGCCGACATAATTACTTGCCAGACCAACTCACATGATCTATGGTTAATTTTAATTAATATTTTAATTTGTTTCATATCACGTCTTGGAGTACTAATTTGTATTTAATTTCAACCTATTAATTAGTATGTTAAGAGTGCAATGTATATTTGGCATTGCAGACTAAAATTGCCCTTTTAAACCAAATCGCATAAAAGGTATTGTTGGGAGTGCCTTTTTTTTTAAAAGAAAAAAAAAAGTGCACAATTTTAAAGGTTTAATTCCTACGTAACACAATTTTAAAGGTTTAAACACGAAAAATCCAAGTCTTCTTCGATTCGGCGCTGAATGTCTTCTTCTCTTTTTCTGCAATTTTTCATATCCCATGTTTGTTGCCGTGTTGCTTCTCGTATAGAGATATGAGTCATTCTTCTTTTGAGATTCGTACAACTATAAGAATCAAAGTCTTCTATTTGTTCCATGTCTCTCTCTTACACTTGAAATAAAACTCCGCTTCTTCTTCTTTTTATAAGAGCCAAATACATCTTTTTCTTCTTAGCTTTGTCATGTAGTAGTATTAGAATGTTTCTCCAATTCGTAGGTTCAGTAGTTTGGTTTCACCTTTTCTTGTATTACACGTTGGACTCTATCTTGAACATAAAATAGACTTCTTCTTTTGACCCACCTCTTGGCTTTTACTCTTTGATTTCTGTTGTAATTCCTACATAACACAATTTATTACATTAATATATCATTTAATCTTAATATTAATATTTGAACAATATTCCACAATTAAATATAAAATGCAATAATTAAATTATAATAAAGTATGATAATACTTATTTTAATATAGAAAATAAGCACTTTTAAGCTATTATCATGACACATGTGCTTTAAATTACAAATTTAATACATGTAAATAAATAAAGAGGGGGGGCGGGGTTGCCAAACAACCCTTCAATGAGGGGGGGTTTGACGTCCTTCACAAGGTAAGAGGACACTGCCTCTCATATAGAGGGTTTCAAGCACAATTCGTTTAATTCTTTTGGAACACGAGCCAAATTTGATCTTATCACTGAACTAAATTATTTGTTCAAATTTTGTTAATTCATTTTTCAAACGAACCTGGGCTTGTTCATAAGTTACTAAATTAACTTATTCATTACATATATATAAAGTGAATGTTGTGATTGTTTAATTCTTTCATAAATTCATACATTTATTAATTAATTAATTATTATTAAAATTTACTATTTGAGTTAATCAGATAAATTAACTCGAATCTTGAACAATCTAATACCGGGTATATATATATATATATATATATATATATATGTATACAAGCCCCACAGGTAGACCAGCGCGCATGGGGCTTGATCTTCCCACAGCACACCGTCTAGCTTCGAACCACGCTGGGCCGCTGGCGCATGTGTGACTAGGCTTTGTTTGTTCAAGGTCTCCTTGAACCTCCAACAAACCCATTTCTCTGGTGTGTTACCCGATTTGACCCATTTTGGATTTGAATAATCTTTTTCTCATAATTCCCATGTTTTAGGCCCAAATATATATATATATATATATATATATATATATATATATATATATATATTGGAAACTTTATTAATTAAGAGTAGATAGAGCTTATGAGAAAAAACAAATATAAGGCATTGAAAAAATTGCTCAAATTTTCAGCCTCTAAAACTTTGACTTCAATTTTCTCCTAATCTAGTACTGATGATCCAATGATCACAAAACTGTAGGGGCATGTTACTGGGTTCGTAAGCTCTCTAACACACATAAATTTTGTGGCCCCAATCAGCAGTTTGATGTGTGCCACGTGGGATCCAAAAAAAAAAAACGCACCCATAAAAATTTCAGTTCATCGAACCATTTTATAAAGTCACTAACAACAAACAAAAACAATCTTACCGCTCCGATACGAATGTTAGAAATCATAGAAATATATGTACCTCCCAGATCGATCTTGGGCCGGTTGTTTCATGTACGTTCAAACCGATTCCTACTTTATGGTGGTGCTTGATACTTAGCTAGAGCAATACACACATAATGTCATTTACCGTATCATATCTGATCCCCCATATAATTATTTGAGTCATCGTATGAAAATTGTTAGCATGTTAATCATAGTACTTGTCACAATTTTGGCCACCTTAGGGTTTACATTCGATCTCTTCCTGGTATTATATATTAGATTTAGATTAGATTACTATTCTTCCTTAATTTGTTATGGCTTATAACTTTTTCACTTCAACTTGTTAGCTATTGATAAAACAGTTTTCGGTACGATGGTACAAGCTTCTAGAAAATTCTTCTTTTTCTCTGTAAAACAGTAAAGGTCGATAAATGAGCTTGTTGGAGTGTCAGCTAGTCTCACTCCGATGTTTAAGTCAGTCTTTTGAGAGAATGTGTATAGATGCTCAATAACAATAATTTCAACTAGAGAATACCTCAAGGTTCGCTTGTATTTATATTGAGGAATTGAATAGGTTTCCCTCTTATCGTGGGTCTTCACTTGTCCGGATCGTGGATCTTTATGTCTTTGGAATGTGGGTCTTCACGTGTCCAGATTGTGGGTCTCTTCGAGACACTTCCGGGTATTTTGGAATCTTGATATTTCCGTGGCTTTTTTCAAGTTGTTCTGGGATGGGCTTGGGCTTTGCCACCCGGTGGATCATGTAGCTAGGCTTTTTCTTAGGATTAATATAAATAGATGGGTTGAGATAAGTTGAGGCCCATTTACTAACTATCGGGAATATTATCAAACTTGATATACTTATTTTACAACACCTATCCCATAGTTACAATTGAACAACTCACTAGAACTCGCTCACATGTAGAAAAAAACAAAATGCTCTTACGAAATGCTGATAATAGAGAAAGTGAGTACTTCAAACATGACTGATGAGTACACAGCGTAAGACAGGAACTTGAGTTTGTCAGCTTTATAATTTTCTGGTTTTTAGAATTACAGCTTTTCTTCGACTTGTGAAGAAAGTACTTCTCAGCTTTTCGATTAGCATAGGGCTCTCGATATATATTCTAGCCTTCTAAGATAGAAATCTCTCTTTCGGCACCTAATTTTAAGGGTGCACTGCCGACAACGTACAGTCATTTGTCTAAGATTTGTTGAAAGATTATCGAACAACTTTCAGACAAAATCTTTGTTTTTTCTTTGCTTTCCTGAGCACCCCCAAATCCTTGTTTAATTGTGAAGAAAGCACAGCTAACATTGACTCCATCTCTATGGTAGCTATTCATGACTCTTAAGATATGATTGGCAAGGGAAACGATACGGAAATAATGGGTGCAAGATTGAAGGAGGTCAAGAATAAAATATGGTCATTTAGCATCATCTAATGCATTCCGTAGTTTAATACAACAGTCGGTGGTCACGTGACCTCGATGACAATGTTGATCTTTTATCTCAAGAGGCGAAAATAATAATAATAATAACATTGAAACAACTAGCAGAATATTAGAAGCCATCATTAATTGGTACAACAAATTGAAGTCAGAACTAAAATATTTTAAAAATGTTCCCCTAATCAGTGGACAACATGAAAGGGGCCATCAATTGAAAAGCACATTTGCCCCTTACAACCCAGAAACGCATACATTTATATTATCGTTCACAAGACCGACGGTATGGTGATGAGAGAAGCATCTCAATAGAAAGAAGGGGTACTAACAGAAACACTATACAGGCACACTGTACAAGAAGAGAACCCTGCTTAAAAATACCAAGAAACATTGGAGGTCCCTGGGGCTTCAGAAACCGCCGATTTCATGCAGTCCCAGCCGAAGACCTCAAGTTGTTGCTGGCAATCATGAAGAGTTCCATCATTTGCAGAATAGGAAAGCAGTGCGAAGGTTAGAAGGAGAAAGCCTAATTGCATCCCCATAGCAACTTCTATTCATCATCCAACTCAACAAGCTGTGCCCGCTTCTCGGCTGCTTTCTTCCTGATAAAGAAACCCCACCTCATTGCTGCCTTAATCTTCAGCCATCCCACAACAGCTTTTCCAGATCGGCCACGTTCCTCATCGAAGCTAGGCATTGGCGAGGGCACGTATGATGAGAACGCATACCCATCCTCTGGCACATTAACAGAGGCATGACCTCCCATACTCAAAATTCGGAGCAACTGCTGCATTTCTTCATTCTCAAGCATCTCATGACTTCTAATGCGAATCTCTTCCTCTGAAAAGAACTCATCGACTCCCCTGTCACGGTTTTGCGTCCAATCATCAAAAGGATTATGAGTAGATGGTTGAATTGCTTGGAACCCGGATGTAGATGATTGTGGACGACCAAGTTCCAGTCCAACAGCATCATTTCTTGTGCTTTGGGCCTGGTGAGAATTGTTGATCACATGTTCATGTGATGCAAAAGAAGTGCTGTCAAATGGGATACGAGGATTTGGATTAACAATCTGCGCCTCAGTTGAGTACCTCGTTGACAGATTCTCATTATACCCTGAAGCTCAAAAAAGAGAAAATAAAAAGGAAAATGATAAGTAGCTATGCAATACTTCTAGATCAAGCATCAGCAGCAAAACATCGTCTCTATTGGGTGCTAGTATGCTAAATAATGCACGCATTCATGTGTATGGAGTGGGGTCTTCATGTGTATGTGCGTGCACGGGTGTGAGCATGAGAGAGAGATTAACAGGTCTGATTTGACTTTTTCTCAACCCCTTCCCCCCATCCTCCCACCACCCACCCACCAAAAACAAAAAAAAATAAAAAAATAAAAGAGACACAAAACCGATGAATCTGCACATTTATTCCTGAAAAACCCATGATTTAATGAAGCCAGCAATGCTTACCTCCCACTGGTAAGCTTAAAGCCACTGGAGGCTGCTCTGAAGGAACTGGCAGGTGTGGTAGTTGCAGCTGATGATCTAAAGCATCAGAGTAATCAATTGGTCCTATATTAAGTTCATTCCGGGATGCACTTGACCTCCTATTCTGCTTTAAGCTCACAAGTGACTTGCCATCATACTCTATAACTTGGTCCCAATGGTCGTACGCTTTCTTCACTAGTGAATCTACATAGACCTGCAATTACAATAGCAGGCTCTCTGATGATTAGCTTTACCAGTGAAAACCAAATCAGACCAGTATCTGAAACTCAATGACCTTCAACTTCCCCTAATTCTAGGAATTACATGTACCTGCTCGTTTATCAGCATGGCAAAACCAATGGTAGTGTTTATTTGTCTCATAAGACTAAATAACCTGTACTTAAAACCAATAACCCTACTTAGCTTCTAAACTCTTAATGTCATTTTTGCTGCTGCTTTTTTCTTTTCTTTTTTTTTCTTTTTTTTTACTTTTTGTATTTTTTTACTCTATCCATGTGTGCACAATGTCAATAAGAGCAGTACAACATACTCAACAAAGAGAGGTGACTTAGAATCACATCATCAGCAGAAAAGGCCAACATATAACAGAACTGAGTTGATGTGCTTCACATCCGAAAACAGGTAAAACATTATTGATCACTCACATGCCTTCTCCCAGATTTCTGTCGGCAGGTTTGCAATGGGATAAAGAAAATTACAAAAGTCAGGTTTCTTAGTTGCCAAACTAAGCTGGCTGGTGATCAATTATTTTATTCAATTACTTATACAAAGAAGACCTATAGGAAAAGGGAGAGGGAGAGGGAGAGGGGGGATTCATTTAACTGTTGACTGCCATCCTGATGCAGTCAACCAAGGAAATAAAAAACTTTGACGCAGCAATGACCACATTGGCGGCAAATGAGGCAAGTGATCATGACAATCCCCAAAAAATGGAAAAACAAATCATCAATCAACAATCTGCTTATTTTGATTTTAGGGTTAAACACCTTTTTGGTCCCTGAGTTTTTACAACTTTATTTTTTAGTCCCTGAATTTTAATTCGCATCACAGATGGTGCCTCAATTTTGAAAAAAGACCAAATTAGTACCTCAGTTAAGTTTTCCGTCCAAAAACTAACGGTCCGCCACGTGTCAACATCTGAGGGTGACACGTGGCACTATATAAAAAAGTTAAAAATTAAAAATCTTTAAAAATTAATTAAAAAATAATACAATTAAAAAAAATATATTAAAAAATTAAAATTGAAAAAATAAAAAACAAGGGGGTGGCCTCAGCCACCAGCCACCAGCCACCCCCTTGTTTTTTTATTTTTTCAATTTTTTTTAATTTTTTTTAATTTTTTAATTAATTTTTAAAGATTTTTAATTTTTAATTTTTTTATATATTGCCACGTGTCAACCTCTAAGGTTGACACATAGCGAGCCGTTAGTTTTTAAACAGAAAACTTGACTGAGGTACTAATTCGGTCATTTCCCAAAACTGAAATATCATCTGTGATACGAATTGATACTCAAGGACTAAAAAATAAAATTTTCAAAACTCAGGGACCAAAAGTGTATTTAGCCCTTGATTTTATTCATTAGGAAACCGGAAATAATCAAATCTGGCTGATAACACCAAAGACTTACTGTAGTGAACAAATTGATTTCTTAGAGTAGATACCTTATAAATAGGTTTAAGGATGCGAATGCAACAATATTCTCAGACCCAATTTACAGAAGGCAAGCAAAATGCTGCAATGATCTCTAGATCAAATGGCATCCCCTCCCCTTCTAAGAATAGGGCGGAGGGTAAGACTTTGGATTCAGGATTCACTGGGTGCATGAGTAACAAACCAATCATTATAAAAAAAAAGAGGCAAACCCTTCTTCAAACTTAAGACAAGTAATGTCAGGATGTAATAGCGAAAGAAAGCATATGACATATGCAACTCTCACCTTCTGGTGGTCAGAAAGAGAATCGGCATTATAGAAATGCTCCCCGTTAATAAGGCCCCTCAGTTCATAGATGTTGTTAAAAACAACACCAGCATTTCTTGTATCTTCGGGGTAGTAAACATATAGCTTCCCGCTCAAGACACAAGTCTTTGCATGGTCTAAGAGAGCATCCCACATCTTATTTGACATACCACTTCCAAGGATCTACAGAAACACAAAATATATCTGAAAACATGTAGATGGTTTGTAATCTTAAGTTGAGAAGAAAATCCTCTACATACATTCCGAAGTTTTTGCTGGTCTCGGACCACAAGCCGAAGAAAGTCTTCAACCGTGAAGATTTCTGCTTGGTTTAGTCTCTTGTGGAATGACCCATCCTTGCCAATTTTCTCCAATCTCCATACATCATCTTCTAATGCAGGCGGATAATGTTTCTTGTACACTGCCAAAGAAAAATGAGGAATCAACAACAATATTCCAAGACAAACAGGCAAAGGAAAAATTTAAATGACAGTGTAAGTAAGCATACATTCCCCTCTGTGATCTTTAACAGTAAAAGCTTCTGTCTTTGCTTCACGTATGTGTACACCCTCGCAAAATCCAGAAGCAACCTTCAAGCCAAGCCTGAACTTCCTGCTCCTTATCCAACTTGAGTTATCTGTAAATGTGAGCTCCCCTAGTGTCCCTACACCGTCCTTGAGTGTCACTTGTAGGTCCCCTGTCAACAAAGGTCTCTTACCTTCACGCTCTTTCACAATATGGCTTTCAAATTCTTCTTGCGTCCAGTCTTCATCATCTTCATTGTTAAAATCACCTTCAAGCACAACAATGTCTAGTTTGGCAGAGGCTTCAGGTCCAGCTGTCACAAAATTGCCAGAGTTTGTATCAATTAAAACAACATGAATTGAAGCCCCTTGCTCGCCTTCTACTTTCCCTCCCGTGAAGAGCGGAAGAGCCAATCTGGACCTAAAGTGCAGCTGCAATTTTCGTCCATCTGGACCTTCAATCCGTTTTGGGGAAGATCTGAAACCTCAAGTGTTAAAGAATATACCACTACCATAGATGTAAGACAAAAAGTTCAAGCAATGTGAATGACAACAAAATCAGGAAGCACTGAAGTGAGTTGTCAAAAACAAAGACTAAACCGAAAGTGGTTATCCAAAAGCAAATATATCCAATAGTTTCCAGGCAGATAGGATGCCAACGATCGGAGAAAGGCCTTGGCAATAAAATTAATATAACCAGTAGAACTCATACTCCGAAAGTCCGAATATCTCAAGTTAGACATAGAAGCTAGTAACAAAACTAAACCAAGAACATAGGATAGCTTTAGCAAATAAAGCAGATAAAGAAAGCACTATTTTAAAGGTGCAACCTTATATATTTACCAAAGGAAAACCATCCTACAACTCTCATGACATTTCATTTCAATTCTTCAAGTCCTCATAGGAAATATTATCCCTGATCCTCAAGTTAATCTGTTCAATGCTTAAAGATTAACACAAGGCTCATGCAACTAGAACCACATAATTGTGCACAGAAACATCTTCCACACTTGGTAACATTGTGAAACTATTATATACATGAGATTGTTCACTATGTTGCAACCAGTTTTATGCCTTTTTATATTAAATTCTGTCCTCCATATATAAGTCAACAATCAAAAGCCTTTTTAATGAAATTTTCTTACTAATCAAAAAAAAAAAACAATCAAAAGCCAATAAGTTTCTAACCTAAAACCATATTATATATCAACAAATAATTTTTCTTCTGCATATCTACCTTTTTTTCTTTTTTTTCTTTTTTTTTAATGTAGCCAAACATTCAAGAAATTAACGATCCCCCCACCCCAACCCCCACACACAAAAAAAAAAAAAAAAAAAAAAAAAAAAAAAAAAAAACTTTCTTTTTCATGGCCCAGTGGCCCTGTACCATTCAATTTCTTCTAATTTATATCACAATTACTTTTCAAGGAAAATGTAAAAAAGAACATAAACGAATATAGAACCACAATATAATACTACAAGATTCCTCTTCTTTTTGTTTTTTCTTTTTTTTTAAATTAACTGCCAAAAAATGTACAAGAAGCTGTAGACCTTCCATTGAGTCTAGCAGGGCCTAACTTTGCCAAAGCACGTTCCACTTCTTCACTGACCTGTTGACCATTAATGCACTGAACCAGTGAGAGGCAAAAAAAGAGAGGCCATGCACCAAGAGCAGCAATATAGAAATAACAGACTGTAATTCTTTATCTTTTATGCATAGCAAAATTGTTTGCTTAAAAGAGAAATGCATACTTCATGCAAATTACACAAACAATCTGACCAGAGAATTATACATAATAAAGAGGAAGGAAACAATTAACAGAAAACAAAGATGCACAGTTAGCGTAGCTCCATGATCTGTACAAGAAAAAGTTCAGCTGATTCACTGGATAATATGATTTATTTGGTCAAAACATGTAATTCCAACAATAGGTAATGACTTTTTTATCCTTTGCTAAGAATCCATTAAAAGACTCCAGAAAGGGACATATCCAAACAATACCAAGAATCTAAAGGCTCAAGTTAGCTCATCCAAACTGTAACACCCTAGATCCATCCTAGGGTAATTTTGTGATGTTGGCTGTCTTGCTTTGTTTTTTTATTTCGTTGTTTGGTAGTTGTTTGCTTAATTTGTTTCTTTTAAATTTCATGGGTTTGCTAGAGTATGTTAGAGGGCTGAAAAAGACATGTAAAGGATTTAAAAGTTAATAAATGTTTTTTTATAAGTAATTTAATCTCATTGAAAAGCCAGAGGAGTGCCACCCTAGTCCACAAGAAGTATACAAGATAATATTCAGTAGAAAAAGAACAAAGGCTCAAGATCAAAAAATTAGAAATACTAGAAGAAGAAAAAAAAGAGAGCAGATTGTTATGAACTCCACCACCGAAGTCTCTCTATCTTCAAAGCTCTATACATTCCGCTCTCCAAATACACCACATCAAACATGAAGGACCCAACCTCCAAATTTCCAAAATGTCATAAGCCAGAGTCTTTTCTTGCTGCTTTGACCACATCTCCTTGCCTTACTCTCAGGAATACTTCCATTTCAGAATTGCATGAGATCCGCCACCCAAGCATCCTTACAACATGCAATACTAAACAAATCCGGATAAGATATCTTCAATGGTTGATCCCTACACCACACACCATGCCAAAAACTAACTTTTAACTCATCACCCACCTCAAATCTAACAAATTTTGAAAACGTTTACCACCCCTAATTATATATTTCCACACCCACTGCAAATGGTCGTATTACCTCCTTGGAACCCCAAAAATTCCACTTAAACTGTCATACTTGGTCTCTATCGCCAATCTACACAAAGCCTCATTCTTCGTAGCATAACATCATGGCCATTTACCCAAAAGGACTCGATTAAACTGAATCAAGTACCTAACCCCCAACCCACCCGACTCGCGACCAATTCACCAAATGGAACTTAAACTCGTCACCAATTCTACCCCATAAAAAGTCTCTTTGAAGTTTTTCAATCCTATTAGCCACACCCCACTAGAATAGGGAAAAGAGACGAGTAGTAAATAGGCAAATTAGAAAGGGTGTTTTTTATCGAAGTATACCTCCCTTAGATAAATAAAGTCTTTTTCATCTGGCCAACCGACATTCCATTTTCTCAATAATGCCAATCCAAATAGATGTAGCCTTGAAAGACTCACCCAAAGGCAAACTCAATTACTTCAACAACAAAGACGCTACTCTAAAGCCCAAAATGCGAGCCAAACCTTCTACATCTCCCACTTCACCAATAGTAACATGCCTCACAAAAATCAAGGTATCATCTGCAAACAATAAGCGGGACACTAACAGTTCTTCATTATTCCTTGAACCCACCGAAAAACTAGACAAAAGTCCCCTATCTAGTGTAGCAGTCATCATCCTACTCAACGCTTCCATAACAACCACAAACAATTTTTTTTTTATAAATAAGAAACCAACCACAAACAATAATGGCGATAATGGGTTCCCTTATCTCAATCCAAGATAATTACTAAAGAAACCAGGCAGTGAACCATTAATAAGAACGGAAAACCACACCGTAGAAATACAATGCCCTATCCAATCCTTCCATTTCTCCCCAAATCCACATCTCTTCAGCAAATATAACAAGAACTCCCAATTAACATGATCACAAGTCTTTTCCAAGTCCAATTTACACAACACTTATAATTCCTCTAATCTAATCTAACTATCCAAACATTCATTAGAACCCAAAACTAAATCCAAAATTTGTCTACCTCTAATGAATGCATTATGAGAATTTGATATAATCTTTCCCAAAACCGATTTTAACCTATTTGCCAGAGCCTTAGAGATAATTTTTTTTTTTTTTGATAAGACATTTCATTAAAAGCGCAAAAAGCGATCAAGTACATAGGTAGTATACAAGAACGACAACTAAGAAGAAGAAGAAAACAGTACAAGGAAATCATTAAAACTAATCACTAAAGGGGCAAGGAACGCAGCCGTCCAAGAGTACAAAGAATAAAAGAAAAAAGTAATGAGCTCCTCAATGGTTCTTTCTTTATCCTCAAACTATCTATCGTTGCCAATTTGGCGCATGACTCCATTGTGTTTGATGTGGTGTGTATGGAGAGAATGAAATGCACGCTGTTTTGAAGATTGTGAGACTGATTTGATGAACTTGAAGAAAATGATGCTATAAATGTTGTTTATGTGGAGAGAAAAAATTCAGTTTATGCATGAGTGTTCTTATTTTGAATTTATAGATAGGTGCTCTCTTTTTTCTTTGAATTAGGGGCTTCATGTATACGTCATGTGTACTATGGGTTGCGCTCATTTGCGCTTTTTGAATATATTTTACTTATAAAAAATAAAAAAATAAAAAAAGAGGCAACAAGGAACCATCTTCCACACAACCGCACTCCGAAAGCGACCAACCGTCCACCAGCAAACGAATAGATCTCCCACCCGATTAGGCATAACCCAAGATAGACTGAAGCGGCTAAAGATAGCATTCCATAGAACACAAGCGACATTGCAATGGAGAAGAAGATGATACACAAACTCCTCATTCTTTTTACACATACAACATCTATCAATCACAATAGCACGCATCTTTCTGAGATTGTCCAAAGTAAGGATCTTCCCTAGCACTACCGCCCAAGCGAAAAAGGCCACTTCCAAGGGAACCTTGGTTCGCCAAATACTTTTCCAGGGAAAATGAATTGTCTCCTCATACGCAAGAGTCTTATAGAAAGATCTAACATCAAACTTCCCTTTGCGAGCAGGAGACCACCAAAGCTTATCTTCCCCATCACGATCTATACTGATGGAATACAATAAGGTAAAGAAAGAAACCAAGATGTCCACCTCTCAATCATGAGCCGCTCGAATGAATCTGATATCCCACTGAAACGATCCGCTCTCCAGAATCAAATGAGCTGCAACGAGAAAATTCTTGTCGCAAGCTATGTCATACAAACCTAGGAAAGCTTCCTTGAGGGGCATCTCTCCGCACCACACATCATCCCAGAATCTAATCCTGGATCCATTTCCCAAAATAAATCTGCTATGGCCGCACCCCTCCAGCGGCTTTTCCAGCAAATTCAGAGACATCCGACAGTTTTTTCGACTGGTTCAGCGCCGCACCGGCGACAGTAGCGCCACGCGCAAGCGCGCATCGTCACGCGCCATCGACTATAGTTTTTTTCTTTTTCTTGGCTGTAGCTGTGGCTTTTCTTTTGTATTTGGGGTTTGATTTGTATTTTGGGTTTGCTTTTCAGATGTAATTCGGGCTTTTTTGTTTTTTGGGTTTGTTTCTGTTGGGATTGGGTGCTTTTGGGCAGATTTGGGTGAATATTGGGGGGCTTTTTTGGTTTTTTGGGCTTTGGATTTCTTGCGGTTCTCGGTGTTGTGGGTGCTGCATGCAGGTTTTAGGGTTGGTCCTTATGGGTTTGTTTGGGTTTTTCTTTTTATGGATTAGCTTTGGTTGTTCCTTTGTATACTTCCGATGTACTTAGGGGCGCCTTACGCTTATATATAAAGTTTTCTTACTTATCAAAAAAAAAAAAATCTGCTATGGCTACTAAACAGACTCCACCCCTTCCTAATGTTCTTCATGAGATCCATGGGGATCTAAGGAACACCATCCAACCCAAGAAGAACCATACTTTGCATCCACAACTGATCTCCACAAAGCTTCTCTCTCAAGCATAACGCCACAACCACTTCCCTAACAAAGCCTTATTCAAGATCCTCAAATTCCGGATACCCAAACCACCTTCTGAAAAAGGGAACAAACTGTGGACTAGCTAACCAGTTGATATTTGAATTCTTCACCTAGACATCCCCACAAGAAATCTCGATGAAGCTTCTCTATACAACTAGCAACAATGGAAGGAATAGAGAACAAAGAGAGGAAGTACGTGGGAAGATTAGATAAAGTACTCTTTATAAGGGTAATTCTACCACCCTTTGACAGATACATCCTCTGCCAACTAGCTAGCCGTCTTTCAATATTACCAACTACATCATCTCAAATGGACTTGGCCTTAAAAGGGGCCCCTAACGAAAGACCGAGATACTTTAAAGGTAGAGAGGAAACACCACAACCCATGATGCCAGCCAATTCATCCACATTATCCACATCCCCCACAGGAAACGGTACTGACTTGGCCAGATTGATCTTTAAACCTGAAACAGCTTCAAATGACAAAAATAAAGTCCAAGAAAACAGAGATGATCAGGATTAGCCCCGCAAAATACTAAAGTATCGTTTGCAAACAACAGATGACAAATATTAAATAACAGATGACAAATATACCTTGGAGATAATTTTATAACACCACCCACTAAACTAATAGGCCGAAAATCCTTAAATGTCCCAGCACCTCCCTTTTTCTGGAATAAGTGAGAGAGAGAAACATTGCATTAAAACTCTTCTCAAACTTCCTTTGACTATGAAACTCTTTAAAAACTACCAAGATGTCTTCTTTCACAACCTCCCAGCACTCCTGGAAAAAAGCCATTGAGAAACCATCAAGACCTGGAGCCTTGTCACCATTCAAATCTCTTACCACCTCCCACAATACATTCTCCTCAAAATCCCTTTCCAACCAATTTCTCTCATCCGCATTAATGGAAAGAATCGAGAGGCTATCCAATTTTAGTGACAAACTAAACTATTCAACATACAACCTTATTTCTATAGAATTAGAATTCATAGACCCATTTTCCGGAGAGGAAATCTCTGTATATCAAAAGTCATAAACCCATTAATAACCTACGAGTCTAATGAAAAAAAAAATTGAAAATCAGCATATGAAATTAAAAGAAGTAACAGATTGAAGCATTCAAAAATTAGAAAGGGAAAAAATGAATAAAAAGGCAAACAATATGAATAAAACAAAGCACAAGTGGAAAAGGAAAGAAATATTTATATTTTGGAAAGATATGAAACTTCATTAGCAAGAAGACAAGTCATCTAGAATGTCATAACTATTTAGGTTATTCTTAGAGATCAAAGCAGAGTCTATATATTCTACACCCGTAGCAAGATGGTGACCACAGAGATTAATACTATTAAGGAAACATCAAAATGATGATTTAAGCCCTCTGGTAATGATTGGTGTGTAAAGCAGGTCCGAGCTAGGTAAATTAAAGAGATGAAGCATAAGAAGCCACCAATTCTATTCATCAAACAAAAAAAAAGGGGGCCAATTCAAACCCATCAGAAGAACAAAAAAAAGCTGGTATGAAAACCGAGTGTAGAGGCCATAAGTCTTACAACTCTACGAAGAATAGGTTCCAAAGACGAGCAAAGCTTTTGCAGACTGTCCACTTTCAAAGCTTCAACAATTACGCTGCATGATATATTTGACTTGAAATTAAATGAAAATGCGAATACTAAATAAGTTGGACAAAAAGAAACGAATGAAAGAGGCATATTAGCATTAGCCCACACAATAAATTATAGTAATTACAAAAATAAGATTTTCGCTACAAAAATATTGAATCTAACCCAATGAGTCATGAGCCATGAACTTCATTATTTATAATAACCATTATATGCTCATAAGATGCAAAATTTATCATTTATACAAGATATCTTAGTTTGAGTAATTCTAGAAGTCACTTTTGTGTCCTTGTGTCCCTCCAATAATGATGTGGCTTTTAAAATCATCACTTGATCAAAATTCAATAGTGATCAATCACAAGCTCAATGGTGATTTTAAGAGCCACATCATTTTTTGAGGGATACAAGAATGACTTCTAGCACTACTCATCTTAGTTGTGATATTGATAAATCTAGCAAGTTCTGAACAATGATTGATAAACCTAGGCTTGCATCATATTTTATCAATATATTTACGCACATAAACATAAACATGTATTTTCTATTAGCTTTTTGTATTCCTACCAAATAACACATAAAAATTAGACAAACATGATCAACAACAATATCTTCCAAAACCAAACAAAAGCTCCACATATCATTATGTTTAAGTATCTCCCCTTTCAAAATTTCCATAAAATCTCACAATTTCCTCAACAACCAAAAAACTTGGAGTTAGACATATGGAATGACCACAGAGGGGTGAAAACTCCAATTAGAATATCAAATTAGCAATTGGCTCTGATGAGAATTATTTGGCAATTTATGGGGAGGTTGGTACTCCTTAGAGCCTGCAGGTGCCTTTGGGGTGGGGTTGTGGAAGAACACCAAGGGTGGGAGAAATTCTTAGGCCTTTCTAGATTTGAGGTGGGGGATGGGCCTAGGACCAAATTTTGGCATGATATGTGGTGTGGGGATACAGTTCTTAAAGAAGCTTTTCCTGTTTTATTTGGAATTGCTCGTGCGAAGGATGCTTCTGTTGCGGATAATTTGGACCTCTTGGGTGGTTCTAATCAGTGGAGCGTGAGCTTTTCTAGAAAAGTGCATGACTGGGAAGTAGATGTCTTTGCTTCTTTTTTTCAGGTGTTGCACTCGGTCAATGTAAGAAGAGATAGTAAAGATAAGTTGTGATGGGTCTCCTCCAAAAAAGGCTTGTTCAAGGTCGGGTCTTTCTTTAGCTCTCTGGCTTGCTCTGTGGGGAGTCACTTTCCTTGAAAGAGTGTGTGGCGAACTCAGGCTCCTACGCAGGCAGCTTATTTTGCGTGGTCGGCGGCTCTAGGTAAGATCCTTACAATGGATAACCTCAGAAAGAGGCATGTTATTTTGGTAGATAGATATTACATGTGCAAGCGAAACGGGGAATCGGTAGATCATCTTCTTCGTCACTATGATGTAGCTCACGCTCTATGACGTGCTCTCTTTACTCTTTTTGGTTTGTCTTGGGTTATGCCTAAGAGAGTCTTTGACTTGTTTGCTTGTTGGTGGACGTCTGGAAGGCCGAGGAGTGCTGCGATTTGGAAAATGGTGCCGACTTGGCTTCTTTGGTGTGTTTGGAAAGAAAGAAATAATAGGTATTTCGAGGATTTGGAGAGGTCCTTGAATGATATTTTAGCTTCATTTTTTCATACTTTGTATCTTTGGATAGTGGCTTTTGTGTTCCATTTGTCGCTTAGTTTTGGCAATTTTCTTCTTCGTTTTTCGCTTTCTAATTAGATGCTTTCTCTTGTATATTTTCAGTGTACTTAAGGGTGTCTTACACTTTTAATAAGACCAGTTTATCACTTATCAAAAAAAAGATTTATTGAGAAACCTATCATAGAGAGTTTTTCTCTTGAAACGGTACCAAATTTGGGTTTTATCTGCAGCTCCTTTCGTGTATAAAGTTGGGGTGATGTATGGAACAACATGGCTTTAGCGTGTGTGGTGATGACATAATGCACCTCTGGAGGGCAGATATTAACCTTCCTTCAAATAAGGCAGCCTATTTTTCATTGTTAAGTTACTTAGATGCAACCAACAAGAAGTTTTGAGGGAAATTATCACTCTTCCTTTTAAAATGGCAAGCCCACACCAAGTTCTGGTGCACCTAAGTAACAACTGAAGACTATTTCATAACCAACTACTTAAAAACTTAGACTACGGTTATATTAACAATTGAACTCTTCAACTGAAGTAACATTCTAGCTTTATACAACCCACAATTAGCATAGCAATTGAATAAATTAACAAAGAAATCCCAATCAAACAAAGCAATTCAAGTCACAAATCAAATAGACATAAGAATTTACCTAGCAAGAGCGGGCCGCTTCCTCTCCGGCTGCTCATCTTCTCCTCCTCCTCCTCCTCCCTCCAAGCTCCTCTTTCCTCTACTCATAGATTTGGTCCTCTCCATAAACCTAGTCTGCATTTACACCCACACACCTTGCAGATCTGCAACACACCAAAACCACAACATACTCACTAAAAACGCATAAAAATCCCAAAATTAAAACCAAACTCAGAAACCCTAACTACCAGTCCACACACACACAAACTCGACTTTCCACCACAGATCTACAAAGCACTTCAAATTCAACTCATATTTCGCAAATTCCTCGTATTTGAAGTTGGAAAACCCCCCGATTTTCCATCTATTGATGAAAAACGACATACAAAAATTACTGAGCGAGTGATTGATTCCCCAAAAAGAAAAACAAAAAGGAAAAACTTGCTGAGAGATTCCTTATTTTTATCCTTTTCTTTGAGCGAGAAAGCGAGGGAAAACCTGTGAGAAAAGTTGGAGTGTTTGGTGAGCCAGAAAATAGAAAAGCAATGTGATATCGTTTGAAGTCTTAAAGACTTCTTTTTGTATCCGAGTCTATACTGGCGACTCTCAGATCAACTGTGGTATAATCAGCTGCGACTCAGACCACGGTGGTCCACATTCTTCTGTCAAGGATATCGACTCACAAAGACGACCTTTTTGTTTCACTCTATGATTTCTTCTGCTCTTTAAAATGGAGAAGTGAGACCAGCTGGTTCTGTGTAGCACTGGATGGATTCTCGTAGACTAGTGCTAGATCTATTCCCGTATTAGTCGTTGCTTTAGGATCGTCCGAAGGACAAGCTAGCGTTAAATCCTGGACGTTGCACTTGCCACGTCACTCGGAAGTATTTGGTTTCACTGACGTCACTTCCATTTTTAGGCTGACGCCAGTTTTCTGTTATTTGTTCCGAATTTTCTTTCCTTTTTGGCCAGAGACGCTTTCTATTATTATCATTAATTTATATTAATCCCAACCACTGTTTATTATTACGTTGATGATGAATTGATGATCGTCTATATAATCATAGGTTGTTATAATGTCATGAATTAAATGTACGAGCATTCTACTTTTAAAAGGAAGGGATACCGTTTTCTATCGGTGTTTGTGCTTTGAATTTTTATCGTATCGAAATATAAGTATAAGATTGTGTAAATCAACTATAATTCGTCTTTTTTTTATTTAAATGAATCAAATCTTTCAATCCTTACGCTCTAATTTTATATTGAGTTCATATCGAATAAAATTAATTTCTATAATGTTATCGATCAAATAATTATGATCAAGCGGCCATGAATCTCCAACCATACTAATAAATTATGTCTATTTGAATCATAATAATGGAGAGACTCCATTTGGTAACTCATTTCCCTCGTATTTGAGATGAAATTTTTTTTTAGTGATAGTAATAAGTGATTGATGTGATATAAAGTATAAATAATTTATATATATTGTAGTGGGTTTTTTTATTTAAATACTAAAAAAATTGTTAATATGATATAAAAAGTAAAAAAATTTGGAATGTTTTGAAGTTAATGTTTTTTTAGAAGAAGTGAAAATAAGAGAATGGGAGAAGAATGGGGTTGCCAAACGGATCCCAGTGGGTGTGTTGAGTTGAATTTTTTTTTTAGAGTTAAATACATTTTTGCCCCATGTAGTTTAAAAACTTTATTTTTTGTCTCCTTAGTTTTCATTTTTTTCATAGGTGGTACATGTGCTATGGAAAAAGACGGAGATAGTACCTCCGTTCATTTTTCAGTCCAAAACTAACATTTTTTCACGTCAGCAACACGTTGCACCATTAAAATTGTGACACGTGGCTGCACAATTTTTTAAAAAAAAAATTATTTTATTTTAAGTTTTTTTTTAAAAAAAAAATATTGTAGGGGTAGCGGTGGCCAAACCACCCCAATGGGCCATGGAGGTGGTTCGGCCACCTCTAAAACTGGCATTGGGGGTGGCTTAGCCACCCCTACATTTTTTTTTTTTTAAAAAAAAAAAGTATTAAAATACATATATATATATATATATATATATGGGGGCCACGTATCGCAATTTGAACGGTGTCACGTGTCGCTGACGTGGAAATTCGTCAGTTTTGGACGAAAAAATGGACTGAGGTACCATCTTCATCTTTTTCCATAGCACAGATACCATCTATAAAAAAAAATTAAAACTGATAGGATAAAAAATAAAGTTTCAAAACCACATGGGGGGTAAGATATTTAACCATTTTTTTTTAAATAATTGTAAAAAGTGAATGATTTGATATAAAGTAAAAAATAATTTTTATATAAAAAAAAAAAAAAAAATTGTATTATAGTGAGTTTTTTTTTATTTGAATAGTAATAAAAAAAATTATTGATGTGATATAAAAAAATTAAAAAAGTTTAGAATATTTTGAAGTTAATTATTTTTTAAAAAATATAAAAATAAATAAGGAAAATGGTGTGTTTAGTAGGGGTGAAAATAACCGCCCGCAATAACCGCTAACTAACCGCTAACCATCCATAACCGTTAACCGGATAACCGGATAACCGTTGAAACCGTCTAAAAACCGGTAACCGGTAACTGGTAACCGCCTTTTTAAGGCGGTTAGTGGTTTTAAGAAAGCCGGTTACCGGTTATAACCGGTAACCGGCTTTCCTATTATATATATATTTTTTTAAAAAAATTTATATATAAAACGGCGCCGTTTCATTCAGCCTAAGCAAAGTTAACCCTACACTGCAGTGCGGAGTGAAGTCTCTTTCTCCTTTCTCCCGACTCTCGTCTCGCGCCGTCTCACTGTCTCAGACTCTCAGTGGTCTCACTCGACTCACTCGGTCACTCCTCAGTCCTCAGCCCTCAATCTCTTAGACCAGAAAAATACTCTCTTCCCGAACGGAGGATTCTTCTCCATTTTCGTATTCTCTACTTGTCCCTAAAAATCCCTGACGCAAAGCATAACTCTCCGATTCATCTATCAATCTTCGAAGGCTAATTTTTATAGTCTCCACTGTCTCTCCGAGGTACCTTTCGTTGATTTCAGAATTTTATGTTTAATTTTTATAGTTTATTTCTTTCGCTTATTAATTCTCCTGGGTCTTTGAATTTGATAATTTGTTATTTTATTTTTTATTTATTTTTTGTTCTTAACTATCTCAGATCTTCGATAATCGATATTGTCTTTTTTGTGGTGTTCAATTTTCCAAATATATAGGGTTGACTTCTAGGGTTTCTTTTTCCGTTGTTTGAATTATTATTGTTTTGATTTGTTTTGATTTGTTTTAGTTTCTGTCTTGATTTGTTTTTGTTTTGATTTATTTTGATCTAGTGTGTTCATATTGGGACTCGGAGGGCTGTTGAATTTGGGCGAGAGTTGGGATTCCACTCCATTGAGCTGGAGGGAGATGCTAGGGAGGTGGTTCTGGCGTTGGGGAGTACTGAGGTGCAACTCCAGAACCACCTCCCTAGCATCTTCAATCTTCAATCTTCGAAGGCTAATTATATCCCATTTTGGTTCGGCTCACATATTATTGGATTCTGAACGGTTTCTTGATGGTTCTGTTTGAAATTTTGTTCTGTAGATTTGGAAAAGCAATTATATATTTGGAAGAGAAGCAATCATATATTCCTTCAATGTTTGTGCAACATATGATCAATACTGATTTCAGTCCTTACTGTTTACTGCTTGCTTTTTGTGTGTGTGGATTTTCTTTATTGAATGATGTTTTATTCAAGTTAAACTAATTACTGGTTATTGGTTATTGGTTATTGATTATTGGTTCATTGATGATAAACTCGGGCTTCGATTGCTTTATGATCTAAATTTCGATTGCTTTATTTGAGATGATATTTCTTTTGTTTTGAGGTGTGATTCCTATTCCTTTTGGTTAAATAAATTTTATTGTTTATCTAATAACAGATGGCAGACACTTTGAGTGATGCAACCACCCCTATTATGGTAGATGACAATTCTGAAACACCTTCCACTACAAATATTGAAAGCCCCACACCTTCCAGTTCCCAACAGTCACAATGTAAAAAACCACCTGTGAATCAATCCATTGTGTGGAAGCACTTTAAAAAAGTGGAACCGATCGATAAAGAAAACCCTAAAGCTATGTGCAATCATTGCAATAGGTTAATAGGGTGTCACTATAAGAGAAATGGCACTTCAGCTATGATGCACCACCTTACCTATAATTGCGCAGACTCTCCACTTAAGAAATCAAAAGATTCAACACTACCCAAAAACCAAACAATATTGCAAATGTCATTCAAGAAACCGGTAGAAGGTGGTAGTGGTAACCAAATTGGATTCATGAAGTATGATTCAAACAATATAAGAAATTTGATTGTGAGGTATTTCATCAAAAGTGAACTGCCTTTTAGGCATGTGGAGAGTGATGGGTTTAGGGAATTGATAAATGGAATTGAACCTAGGTTCAAAGTGCCATGTCGTATCACTTTACAAAAAGATTGTTTGAAATTGTATGAAGAAGAAAAGCTTAGGTTGAGGGCTTTTTTGAGCGGTAAAAGGGTATGCATCACTACCGATACATGGACATCCCTGCAAAATATAAACTACATGTGTGTTATCGCTAGCTTCATAGACTCTGATTGGACGATTCATAAAAAAATTCTCAAGTTTAACCAAATTCCCAATCATAGAGGTGAAACTATTGGAAGAATGATAGAGAGTGCATTGACCCAGTGGAGGATTGATAGTGTGTTCACTATAACAGTTGATAATGCCTCAGCCAATAATGTGGGGATTGAGTATATGAGAAAGAGGATGAAGAACAAGAGTCATACTATTTTAGGAGGAGAATTTCTTCACATGCGTTGTGCCGCTCATATTTTAAACCTTGTTGTGCATGAAGGCTTGAAAGACTTAGGTGACTGTGTTACTAATATAAGGAACGCAGTGAGATATGTGAGGTCTTCACCGAAGAGGATGTCAAAGTTTAAAGATTGTATAGAGCGGGAAAAAATTAAATGTAAAAACATGGTGTGTCTAGATGTTCCAACTAGATGGAACTCTACATATTTGATGTTGACTACTGCTGAGAAGTACCAAAGAGCTTTTGACCTATTGGGGGAGGATGAACATAATCATTTTGTTGTTCCTCAACCTATTGATTGGGAAAATGCTAGGGCATTTGCGACATTTTTGCAAACTTTTTATGAAGCTACATTGAAGTTCTCTGGTTCAACTCATGTCACCTCCAATTCATATTTTCTGCAACTTTGTATTATTCAAAATACCTTGAATGATGGTTGTCTCAGTGAAGATCAGGTCCTAAGTTCTGTGAGTTTTAGTATGAAACAAAAATATGAAAAGTATTGGGGGACCATGGATATGATCAATTTAATGTTGTATGTTGGTTTTGTTTTTGATCCACGCAACAAGATAAAGGCATTGGTGTTTTGGTTGAGAAAATGTAATGGGCCTATGTGGGCGGATCAAATAGAGGTAAAAGTGAGAGACCTCCTGAATCGTTTAATTGAGCAATACAATAAGTTTAATGGGAGGAGAGTAGGGGAGTTTTGCAACATTGTTGAAGATACAAGAAGAGTAGATGTCAATCCTATTTGTGGTGATGAAGATAAAGAGACACAATATAGGAATATGTTTTCCCAACACCTTGTCGCAGAGAATGACTTGGAATGTAGGTCGGAGGTGGATCAATATTTGTTGGATGAGTGTGAAGCAAATATTATAGATTTTGACATCTTAAATTAGTGGAAGGTTAATACACCAAAATATCCTACTCTCGCAGCGATAGCTCGTGATGTATTGGTCATCCCTATTTCCACCGTTGCCTCTGAGTCCGCCTTTAGCAACGGAGGACGTGTATTGGATATCTTTAGGAGTTCATTGTCTCCGCTTACCGTTGAGGCCTTAATTTGCACACAAGACTGGTTAAAGAACCGCCCAATGATCTATGAGGAAGTGTTTCAGGACTTTATGGAAAACTATGATGAACCACGTAAATTTTTATGAATTAGTTATTTATAAATTCATTTCATTTACTTTTCATTATTTATTTATTTAACTCAAACTTTTTCTATTGTAGATGGGCTTAAGAATCAACATTCTCATTCAATGACGACTGACACATCTTATTCCTAGAGGAAGGTTATCATTTTTTGACTTGTCATTATATTTATATTACAATGCAATTGCTTAGTTTGTCAATTTTTTAAGTTTATAATATTTATTGTTGTTATCTCCACAGGATTTTGCTAGAAGACCGAATAGGAGTCGTGTTGTTATTTCGACAAGATTTTTTTATGTTGAGTGTGGACTTATGGACTATGGATAATTGGGTATGGTTTGATAATTGATGGGTGTGGGTGTGTGGACTTATGGACTATGAATTATTTGAATATGGTTTGATTTTTTGATGTTGTGAATCAAACCATATTGTGAGTGTGGGTGTGTGGACTTGTAGAATGTGGACTATGAACTATTTGAATATGGTTTGATATTTTGATATTGTGAATGTAGGTTTCTTTTGGTTTTGTGGATTGCTTGTTCTTTTCCAAATTCATTTAATCCTCTTGTATACTTGATCATGTGTTCTTGTTTGTGTGACGTGAGGATGGAGAGATTTAGTGCTGATTGGAATATATCCTGTAATCATTTGAGTTTGATTCTTTAGTTTGATGTTTGTAATGATCTTCTGTAGGCTTTGTAGATATGGTGGTAAAAGTCTGGAGTCATTCTGTGATTTGCAGTTTTATGTCTTTGGGTTGTAATTAGTAAGCCACTTTGATTCTTTGAAATTCACCAAAAGCAAAGCAAAGTAGAAAGTAGAAACCATTGAAGTTTATGTTTTTGTGAACTTTTTCACTGATTTGGCCATTTGATTATGCTTGGCAACGTGGTGGTTCACTGATTTCAGATTTGGCCATTTGATTATATTTCTAATTACAAGATTTGTAATTTTATATTTTAAACTAGGCAATGCCGCAATAGCCTAATTTAACAAATTGCATAATAGAAAACTAGTAAAAAAAAAAAAGTCCAATAGCTGAAAAAAAAAAAAAAAAAGGGTTCCGGTTACCGGTTGGCGGTTAGCAATTTTTGCTAACCGGCTTTTCATCCCTAGTGTTTAGTTACCAAATATCCCCAATTATGTTTGAGTGGAGATGGAGTCTTTTTTATGAACCATATAAACTGTAGATGTAGGTACAGTAGGTTAAGGATAAGATAAGAACAACTTCTTTTCCGCTCTTTTTTGTGTTGCCGCAAAAGAAAGTGGAGCAGCAAAACAACGAAAACGACCCCAAAGAAAGAATAAATAAAAGCAGACAAAAAGCGACAAAAAATTTAAAGCTCCTGAAAACTACTGGGCCTGCACTCTGCACTCTGCACTCTGCAACTAATCAACCATCTTGGCTTTACCATTTGTTCCACAATTTCAGTGTTGGTGTCGTTTAGCATCTGGCCCGTTAATAGCCAATCATTTTACTCTCAACACAGGCAATATCAAACATGCAAACTTTTATCTATAAAAAATAAATAAATAAAAAATGCAAACTTTTGTCTTCACTCTTCACTGAAGTTAAATTGAAATTGGAGATGACTGAGCTCAGCAACTCGGACCAACAAACTAATTACAATATTCTGACTTGACCCTGTGTTGGAGAAATTTTTGCTTGACTAATTGGCCTGGAAACACACTTTATATTTTAGTGATGTTGACAAGAGATTAGAAATTGACACAAATGAATGATCGCGTGACCATCCCTCTTAATAGGTGGGGGTTATCGTGCTGAATAGATTTGTTTAGCATGGCACCCTCCACATGTGGTTGTGAGTGTTCGGCACGATCACCCCTCACCTATTATGGCCACTTGACCACCCCTTTGTTATATTAGAGATGGCCACAAAACTACTCGTTTGTGTTAGTTTTTGTTTTTGGTAAAAATACAAAATCAGTCATTGTTATCTATGGTACCTAGCTCGATTGTAGTTGAGGATGTTAAAGTATTAACAACAGTTTCCCTATAATCTTTTTCTCTTTTTCAAATATAGAAAAAAAAATTTCAAAAACAAAAATAAAATAAAAACCAAAAGGTCAGATGCATCAACTTCATATTGCTTCCCTAAATATTGGGAATGCTACAGTGCTACCCAATGTTTGTAAAGTGTACTTGGATAGAGAAATAAAAAGTAATTTTGTTTTATAAATTTAAAAAATAAAAAATAAAAAATAAATGGAGACTATTGTTAGTTCCCTAAGGGAGGCCTGAGCCCTGGTCAAGGGCCTCCTATGACTTTGTAAACTTAATCAATACTTCTAAGCCTTATCTTAAAACTGATCTCCATGTCATTTTGATATTCTCCTACTAATGAATTCTCATATGAAGCCCTTATTATTAGGGTTGGCAAAACGGGTTATCGTGACGGGTTTGGATTGACCCAATTGACTTGCCAACCTGTTTAGGCCAATCTGAACCCAACACGATTAGCCAAACGAGTTGGGCGGGTCAACTCGTTTAGCTAATTGTGTCATAAACGAGTTGACGGGTCAACTCGCGGGTTGACTCATTTAACCCGTTTATAAACGTGGCATAAACAAGTTAACCCGTTTAGCCTAAACCCAAATCCTATAACTCCGTGTCGTGTTCGTGTCGAATTCATGGGTCGTGTAAAAAATTATCAACCCTACTTATTATTGTGCTTCTTCCTAATCAATGGGAAAGGGGAGTTCATGGTCCCTTTACACTAGGCCCAGATATGGTTCCTTGTCCTCCCATTTTTGTACAATAGTTTATGATAGCGTAGTTGCTTCAAATGCCTAGATTGGGTCGTTGAACTTGTTGGTGCCTTTGGGAATCAAAGATCTTTCTCATCGCTCATTGGGCAGCTGCACAACCCGTGGCTTGTCATGAGGCTTATGGCCATGTTCTGGATGTTTGTCCTTCATCATAGATTAGGGGTACATGGCTGTATCCCCACCAATTGCCTTATATGCCTTGACATGGATCCATGGCCATAAGTCGACCAATACCTCTGCTTAACTCGACCTTGAGTACATGGTTGTTCATTATTACCCAATACTATTTAGTATGATTGTATGTCGACCAATTCCCCACTATAACTTGATCTAGGATACATGGCTAATTACCCAATTTTAATATGAGGTGCATGGCCAATTCCCCAAAACAATCTAATATGGGGTACATGATCGAATGCTAGTCAATTACCCAATTTAATATGGGGGTACATGGTCGTGCGCTTGGCCAATTGTCCAACATATTCTTGGTTTGTGATCATATACTAATCAATTTTCAAATGTAATATGTTCTGGGGTACATGATCAACTGCCCAAATTATTTTGATATGGGGTACATGGCTTCATATTGGCCAATTGCCCAACATAATGTTAGCCATAAATTGTTATCAATAGTATTTTGTGAACCTAATTTGCAGGTTGCTTTAATCATAGAAGATTACCTGCATCATAGGCTTTCAATTAATTTCACCTTGATTGGATTGCCTGGCAGGATCATGGCTGTTAACCGGCTCCTTAATGGTGTAGCATCGATTATTCTATCATTCAGTGCAGTTCAACGGGGCTACAATTGTTCAACAACTTTGTGACCATGAAGTAGTGATGTGTAGCAGTCCCATTCTTGATCGTGTTCGATGGAAGATAGGCACGGTGGGCCCTTTCCATTAACTCGTGAGGGCAAGCTTAACCCATCTCTTTAATTGGGCATTCCCTCATCTTAGTACTAAATGTAGGACGGTCTTCTTTAGGTTAGCAAGATACAATTTTACACCAACTCGAAGACATTGAAATGGAGTCAAATTTGTTTTACGTTATCTCCGTGAAACAACTGACATTGAATTGTTTTACCCAAGTGAATAATTTGAAGTTAGTTGAATATGCAAACGCATGTTACATTTCTGATCTGCCTAAAGGTCAATCAAAAACAAAATTTCTATTTACGTGTGGCAATACTGTTATTTCATGGAGATCTATCAAGCAAATAATAGTTGTTACTTCTTCAAAACGCTTAAAGATTATTGCAGCTTAAAGATTATTGCAAGTCAGGAATGCATTTGGCTGAGATTTCTTATTCAACACATTTGAGAAAAAATGTGGTCTATCCGCAACAAAAGATAGCCCAACAACATTATACAAAGCAAATGTTACTTGTATTGTAGAGATCAAAAGAAGCTATACTAAAAGTGATATAAACAAGCACATTTTACCGAAGTTCTTTTATATGCATGAGCTTTAGAAGAACAGTGATATTGATGTCAAGCAGATACAATCGAATGATAATTTGACAAATTTATTTACTAAAACATTACCAACTACAACCTTCAAAGAAATTAGTGCACAAAATTCGAATGCTTCGATTCAAAGATCTTTCATTATAAACAATCGAAACTCTACACACTTGTAAGAGGGAGTCAATGATTATGCGGATTGTACACTTCTTCTTTAGCTAAGGTTTTTTTCCTATAGGGTTTTCCTTTTCAAGGTTACAATGATGCAAAATCCTAGAGCAAGAATATTCTACTCTCTTTCTTTCGCTACATGTTTTTTCCCATTTAGTTTTTCTTGGCAAGGTTTAAGAATTAAGGTTTTAACAAGGCATATTCTTGGTATGTGACCATCCAAGGGAAAGTGTTATAAATGCATTCATGTATTAGGTGGATGACCATTTAGTTTTCATCTCTTGCAATTCTTACTACATTAATGTAATCCCTTGGAAATTCCTACTACATTCATGTAACCTCTTGATTCATATATCACCCTTTCCATACATTTTCATCCCATTATGATTCTATGCCTATAAAAGGGAGTCCTGAGGAGCATGAAAAACACACAATAAAAGGAGATGAATATAGTTCCTAAAGAACTAGTTTCATGTATTACAATCTCTTTATTTTATCTTATCTTACCATTTTTCTTTGATTCCACAACAAAATTATCAACTATTATAGATCCTTATACATAAGAAGAAGATTGTAAATCCTTAACAAAAAGAAGCCCCGACTCTCTACACGGGACCCATAAAAGAGAAGAATTTAGAATAGCTTTCAATTACTATAACTCAGAATTTTGTGAACTCCTTAATTTGGCAAAACTCTTCAAGTCTTGTGTGAAGTTTGACAAGTAATTGGCTGCAGATCTCAGGAGGTGTGCAGGGGCCACACATGAGATATATGACATTACCCAAGGGCCTCGTGTAAACACCATCTTCGCGGAGTTTCTGAATAAGAGAGCTCGCATATAGCGATCCATACCTGTAAAAGACACCTGCTTAGAGCAAAACTTCTTGAACGAGGTAATAAACGTTTAAGTATAGATATGCAGGGACTATGAACCAGAACAAAAGCAGCAGTGCAAGCCCTATGGGGGGAAGATCAAGTCACAAAGAAAAGAAAACCAGATCAAGGGTAAGTGTTTGTTACAATAGGAATAGGGCAATGCCACTCTTGGCCAGTTGGCCTTAAATAAAATCAACTGTAGCATGTCTTCTTAGAAGTTCTTTCTCTCTTTCTTAATTTTGTTTTTAGAGGGATAAGGCATAATCTGTTCAAGAATCAAGACAGACAAGCTCAAATTGGATAATCCTACTGATGTGTTCTGGGTTACCATGAACCGTAAAGAACTACTGTGTACTGCCTATATGGTTACAACATAAAGAAGTTGCTCAAGTACAAGATGCTTCAAATAAGAGTTTCTTATGGACATAACTTTCATGTTGAAACATTCCACCTTACAAGTTGGGAAGTGTTATACAGTTCATGCGGAGCTAAAATGAAAGTTGATAGAAGATGACACTTAAAAATAATTCAGAGAAGCTAATCAGACAATACCCAGCGTTACAGCCTTCTGCTCGGAGTTCCAAGGCACAGAGAGTTCCCAATGCAACCACTCTTTGAACTGCAGGAATTGATGAAATCTGTCGCACCAAGTCTTCATCCCATAACTGCAAGTAAATGAAAAAAGAAAAAAGAAAAAAAAAATTGATTTATGGTTCCCATTAGTAAAAAATTTAGCATGATCACTATTAGGCGAACAAAAAGGAATTTGATAGTTATCAGACAGGCCTATGGTATACCTGTTAGATTTTATGTTGCAAACCAAGTTCCTTAATTTATGCTGAGGTGTAGGGTGTTTTGGCCTTCTTTTTTTTTTTTTTTATTTGGGTGGGGGGAGAGCAAAAATGGTCATGAAAGGTCAGCTTCATAGACAACTGTTGTAATTAAATACGATTGATGAGTACATCCATTAGAGTTTGAACTTGAAATTACAGATAACATTGATGTAATGAAGCTTAACAGAAACAGCAGCCTCCATAAGTTTGTCTATTTTAGGGGCTCCCAAGGACTTACTTTAAAGCTAATTAAGGGCTTCTCTACACATTGTAATTGAGGCTGACTTTAGAACTAATTCAGGGCTTCTCTACATGTTGTAATTGAAGCTGGAGATATTTCAAGTTTGATAGTTGAAACTTCTGTCAGAATGCAATTGAAAGTAAAATTAAGGTAGATTTACATGCTAAAAATATGAGGTTGTACCATCTCTTGTACTCTAATGAGAACTAGCAAGGGAAAAGAAACTATCTTAATGAAGCATTTTTTTTTATTTGTATACTGAATATTTAATCATGGCAACTGAAAGCATTGAACCTTTGAACATAGAACCAGTGAATATCATTGGACAGTTAATTTCTGGATTGAAAAATCTATTCTATGTATGTTTGGGTGTGTGAATGTATGTATGTATTGATAGGTAAATACAACTCACATATCAGTACAGGATTGAACCATAATCTTTCCCTGCTCCCCTCATTTGTGGGAGGAAGGAAATACCATTTGGTCCAAAGACCATTGGCTTTAAAGTTTTTTTTTTTTTTTTTTTTGATGAATCATTGCCTTAATGTTTATTGTAAACCATACAAGGCTGAGTGATGCACAAACGTATTCGCCCCCTCACTACTACTCAGCACAGTGATTATATATATATTAAAAAATAAGGGCCTGAAGCACCCCATTTGTAAATTTGTAATGTTGATGCTAATGAAAGATTTGTAATATCGAAGATCCCCAAAAATAATGACAATAATAATCAACATACCTCCCTAAGCGACCTTCCTTCAGAAGTGATGTTAAGATTTGTCTGGGGATCTTTGAACCATTTTATGGATTTAACAGCTGCCGTGCACCCCATAGCATGTCCAGAGTATGAGTGCCCATGCAAAAGGGCCTTGAGCTGTAACCAGAATGAAGAGAACTTTAGAACATTATTTATCATTTAAATAGTATCAGAGATCTGTTTAGAACAAACGTGTACAGAACTAGGGAGAACACAGATTCTAAGACACAGGTGGTGTTTGGGACTTTCAAAGTACAAAGACCACAAATACATCAACTGAAAGCTATAAAGGGCAGAAATGGGGAAAGCAGTGACAAAAGAGAAAAAAAAAAGAAAAAAGACATTCATTAATTAAAAATTTTGATCTGTTTAAGATTGTATTGTAATTCTGTACTTATTAAATTAATTTTTTTTTAAGGGAAAGAAAGAAAAAGAAAAAAAATCAGTGAAGATTGTTACAATACAGAAAAAGTAAAGTTCTGGAGTTTTTTTTATACGTTATCGAAAGATCATTAAAAAGCACAAAATGCGCAACTCAGGTACATAGAAAGTATACAAGAGATACACCTAGATAGAAAGAGAAAAAATGTCAAGAAAATAATGAAAACTAAGAAAATTAAGATAGTCTAAAACAACTGTCCAGTGGTATAGAGTTTTGAAAAATAAAGACTTTTGTTCTACTACCGTCCTCTCACGGTCTTCAAAATTTCTATCATTTCTTTCCCTCCAAAGACACCACAAAAGGAAAAAGACGAAACCATCTCCCACATTGCTAAACTCGGAGGACAGCCGCACAACCCTCTCCAACAAACAAAATGTCTACCACTCGTTTAGGCATAACCCAAGCTAACCCAACACGACTGAAAGTAGCACTCAATAAGGCACTAGCAATCTCACTATGGAGTAGAAAATGATCCACAGACTCCTCATACCTCTTATACATATAGCACCAATCAACTAGATGACATGTTGCTTCCTTAGGTTATCCATGATGGGGATCTTCCCTAGGGTGGCCGACTAAGCAAAAAAAATGCTGCTCTCATGGAAACTTTATTCTGCCAAATACTCTTATAAAGGAAAGGAGTATCATGAGGAATAGGGATGTTATAGAAGGATTTAACGTTGAACAACAATCTCTTGGAAGGGGCCCAACAAAGCTTGACTTCACCTCCTCGTCTCGATCTAAAGGAATATAACAAATTGAAAAACAAAGCAAAGACATTCACCTCCCAAATGCGAACCGCTTTGATAAAACTTACATTCCACTGATGGGAGTAACTAAATAACTCCAAGTGATCTGCCACGAAAGCATCTTTAGCGCAAGCAATACTATACAAATCTGGGAAAGCTTCCTTAAGGGCCTAATCCCCACACTACGTCATGCCAAAATCTAATCTTGGAACCGTCTCCCACCTCAAATATGGTATGACTAGAAAACTCTCCCCCATCCCCTCTTGATATTTTTTCATAACCCCACCCCATATGACCCATGAACCTCATTTAAACGCCACCTACCCATGAACTACTATTTTTAGAATCCACTACAACTTTCCACAAGGCCTTTCTCTCATGCAAATAGGGCTATAGCCACTTCCCCAAAAGAGCACGGTTGAACAAAAACAAGTTTTAGACCCCTAACCTTCCCTCAAAAATTGGAGAACAAACCTTAGACTAACTTACCAAGTGAAATTTGAAATCTTCACCTAGTCCAACCCATAAGAAATTCCGCTACAACTTCTCTATGCAATTAGCAACACTAGCAGATAATGGAAAAAGAGACATGAAATACATAGACAAATTGGATAGGGTGCTCTTGAGCAAGGTAATCCTTCCACCCTTAGACAAGTACATCATCTTCCAACCAGCCAAACGACACTCGACCTAGATACTTCAACGACAAAGAAGAAACCCTGCAGCCTAGAATACTGACCAATCCATCAACATTATTGACATTACCCACAAGAACCACTTCTGACTTAGCCAGATTAATTTTCAACCCACATACAGCTTCAAAGCATAAGAATAAGGCACACAAATAGCAGAGGTGGTCTGGATTTGCCCTTCAAAATATCAATGTGTCATCCGCAAATAGAAGGTGGAGATGTTAAGCGCATTAATGTTCCTAGAACCCACATAAAGCCTAAAAGAAAACCCCCATCTATAGTAGCAGATAGCATTTTACTAAAAGCCTCCACGACGATGACAAACAACAAATGAGACAAAGGCTCATGTCACCTCAGACCGCAGGCGCTACTAAAGAATTCGGATGGAAAGCCATTCGCCAAAATAGAAAAGCGGACCGAAAAAATACAATGTCCTATCCAAGTACACCATTTCTCCCCAAAATTGCATCTCCTCGGCAAATATAATAAAAACTCCAAATTGACATTATCACAAGCCTTCTCAGTATCTAATTTGCAAAGTACACCTGGCTCCCCAGATCTGATCCTACTATCCAAACATTCATTAGCTACAAGAACAAAGTCTAGGAACAAAGTCTAGGATTTACCTACCTCAGACAAACGCATTCTGAGGCTTCGAAATAATCTTCTCTACAACCCTTCTCACTAGACTAATAGGTTGAAAATCCTTAACATCAACAACCCCGGATTTCTTCGGAATGAGAGCAATGAAAGTAACATTAAGACTTTTTCAAATTTACTTCTGGCATGAAAGACATGGAATACCCTCATAACATCATCTTTAATCACATCCCAACAAGTTTGGAAGAATGCCATAGTAAAACCATCAAGGCTCGGCTCCTTATCACTATTCATACATTTCATCACCTCAAGGACCTCTCTCCACAAACAGTCTCTCTAACAAAGTGGTCGCCTCCTCATTAATGGAATCAAAAGCAAGGCTATCCAGCTTGGGCCACCAACTAAACTGTTCAGTAAACAATCTATTATAGAATTGCACAATGTGTTTCCTGATCTTAGTTTGATCGAAAGTAATTGAGCCATTTACCAACAACTTAATGGAGTTAATTCTCTTATTTGAGTTAGCCACTCGATGGAAAAAACCCGTACATTTTGTCTCCCTCTCTTAACCATAGCACCCTCGACTTCTGCCTCCAACTCATCTCCTCCAATAAGGTAGCCCTCTCCAAATCAGTTAATAACTTTGTCTTTCCTTAACTTCTCTTCATCACATAAAGCTCTCTCTTCCTCCAACCCATCGAGAATCCAAGAGAATCTTCTTTTGGTTCTCCACATTACCAAACTCCCGCTTGTTCCAGACTCTTAAATCAGCTTTCAAGGCCTCAAGTTTGCGAGCCAAAGTAAAGCTCGGGGAGCCTTGACAATGATAAGAAGTCCACCATAATTAGTTTAATTGAGTTGAGAAAAAGATCTATGAAGCTGACCCTAATTAGTTTAGATAACAACCTAGTTGAGCTGAAAAATCTTCCCCTACTTGCAGTACCTGAATCCATAAAAATATTAAAACATGGAAAGAAAATGAAAGATATCTGATATACAAAGTAATATCAGATTGTCAATCTGGAATGTGGGAACTTGATTTAGCATTTGAGCACAAAGTTCTATAATTTCAATAGTATTTGAGACTGACTCAGCTGTCAAGCTCACTGATCTAATGGTGATGCTGTTTAAATTGATCCTAAAGAGAGCTAAAGTGATTTGGCATCGAGAACAAGCTTTTGGCATAAGGAGTAATACATATATGTAACACGCAAAAGACCATTAAATTTTTCTGGTAAGTATTGAACAGTGCTAAGTTAACATTTAATAATCCTATAAACGTATTTTAAACCTCTATTTAATTACCAATATTCATCTAAATATAGACTACCTCTCGTTTGATTAAAAAAAACAAAAAACTCAGACTACCTCAAAGTTTGGTTTACTTGAATGCTAAGTTAAAATGAACTCATTTATACCATGTCACCAAATTATTGAAAGCATAATCCTGCTTTGACAGCCAAAATAGGACCTCTCTTTGTTAGGTAATAATATATCAAAGAATACTAAGAAAGAAAAAAAAAAGGCAGATTCACCAAGAAAAAGGACTTTATGAAGTAAGAATACACCAACAAAATATCTCTGAGACTTTACAGCATACAAACAGATTCACCCTAAAGTGTCCTAGCATTGCTATTACCAGTCCCTGTCAGTCTTATTTTGACTCTAGGGTGAAATGCAAACAAGAATATCAACAAATGTGGCAGCCAAAACCATACCACCAGAATCCAACATCTCAACTTCCTACATAATATTGTCTTTCACATGAAGACAACATCTCAACTTCCTACATAATATTGTCTTTCACATGAAGACCCCTAACTGACACATAAAAATAAAAAAGAAACAAAAGAAAAGCCAGCACAATAAATTACCTTTGAATCTCCAATAAAGGAGGTAAATACAGCATTTGTTGCCAATGTGGCAGCTAAGGGTACAGTCCCACCAGTCATCAGCTTCCCAAAGCAGGCTATATCTGGTACACAACAAAGTAGGTCTGCTGCAGTCTGCAGAAGAAAAACAATTTTCGGATCAAGTGATCTAAAAAGAAAATGAAGAATTAAAAATTAAGAAAAGAAAAGAAAAAAGAATTAAATGTCTCTAAAGGGCAACCAACCTCTGTCCCCACACGCCAGAAACCCGTAAAAACCTCATCAAAGATAACTGGGATTCTTTTATTTCGGCACTCATTAACAAGTACCCGCTGGAAAAGTGGATCAACCATATGCATTCCTCCAGCAGCTAGTATAACTATAGAACAGCAGAACCATTGAATGAGAAAATTGCACAGTTTCCAGGAAAGAGCACGCATGCCAGCAGAAAATAGGCCTATGATAGTACATGATCTCATCCAGATTAGAAATACCAATACCGAACGCATTGTATGAGTGCATGGTCCAGATTACAGGTCTAACATTCATTGATACCAATATAGCAAAAAGTATACTACTATAGAATCATTAATGCCAAGAAAGTCCCTACATACGGTTATACAAAAAAATCGCATTACAATCAGGAGATGAAAAATCAAAGCCAACGCAATGGCAATGTTTTGGAAAATTCATATAAAATTGAGTATGGGAAAAAGGTTATTCTCAATAAATTATTCAAAGTTTTTGAAAAAAAAAAAGGTTGCCAAAAAATCAGAAATTATCGGAATGCACAATATTCAACATTAATTAGCGGACTATTGAATTTATAAGAATAGGTATCTAAATTAATACTCTTAATGAGAATTTTCTTTGGAATGTTTTAAAAGTATCATATATTTTCTCCTAGAATTCAACTCTAGAGGGCCCTTCATAGAATTTTTTTTTTGTAAGTACCCTACATAGAATTCAACCAGGCAAGAATTGCTTATAGTTTCCTTCAATTCACTTGCATTTTCTTCCAATAACCAAAGAATGTAATAAGTTAGAAGATCAGTAAGCCCACCATCTAGAGCAAGACTTTTCAGAGAGCAAAACCAACAAAGGAGGCCCAGAAGAGCCAGAAGCCCCCAAAGCTGCATTTTATAGAATGAAATGCGAAGATGGCGTGGAGACAGAAATGGGGCTCATTAGATCCTTTTTCACGTTATGAAGCATCAAGTTTGCAAATATAGAATGACTTCATTCAAAAGTTACTTTCAGTTTCCAAGTGTATAAGAAACTATTTTTTTTTTTTTTTTGATAAGTGTGTATAAGAAACTAAAATGAAAATTTGCCATAGACAAATGGAGGGAATTGAAACAGAATAACAATATAACTTATCTTGCCTGGTTCAAAAATCAATGCTCCTATATGGTTAAACCCTCCTGATCCTGAATATTGCGATAATTGTTGTGATATATAAGATGAATAAATTTCAGCAAGATCTGAATTGTCCCGTATCTTATGAAAAATTTCATCACGCGAACTGAAGGCTGTAAAAAATGTCAAATAAAGTTAAGAAGGTACCTAAATGACAATGAACAATAACAGTAGACGTAATTTTTTTTAAAAAAAGAAAAGGAAAAAAAAAAAGTTACCTATATTTTCAAGCTTTGGATTCCCAAAATACAACCCTTCAGGCAAGGAAAGATTCCATACACCGTTGCACATGTAGACTGTAGGAGGATCCAGAAAAAGGCCTCTTCCAGTGTACCTGTGAAAATCAATAAATCATTTTTTTTTTTTTACGAATAATAATTTATTGAAAAGAAAAGGCAAAACCCTCGTACACGAAAAGTATACATAAAAAACAATCATCCTAAAAGTGTTTGGAATCTAAAAAGTTAACAAGATCTAAAATATTTGAAAATAAATTTTGAACATAGGTTACAGCCCAATATTCAAGAGAGATCTCAAAAAAGAGGATTTTAAACGAAGCACATTAGACTCACAGTCCTCAAATAGACACCGGTTCTCTTCTCTCCAAATGTTCCACGTTAAGAACGCCGGGATAACTTTCCAGATAGCCTCCTTGGGATGTCCCCACCCTTGAGTCCTCCAACAATGCAATAGCTCTTGGATGTTGCTAGGCATCGCCCACAAAACTCCGAATAAGTTGAGAACCAAGTGCCACATACCGCTAGAGTACTCACAATGGATGAGTAGGTGATTGACAATCTCTTCATTCTTTTTGCAAAGGTAACACCAATTTACATTAGTAAAACTTTGCCTTCTAAGATTCAATCCCAAGCTGCCGTCCATATACAGAACGCAATGCAGGCGGGGGCCTTAACGTTCCAACCATTTTTCTAGGGAAACGAGCATGGCTCTCTAGTCTTCAAAGTGCTATAATAGCTTTTCACTTCAAAGTCATGGTTGATGGCTGGGGTCCATGACAATCTATCTGCTTCCCTGGAATGGGTAGTTGTGGAGTATAACTAAGTGAGGAAAACATCCAGAGATTCCAACTCCCAATGAATAGAGGTTTTGGAGGATTCCAAGTAATCTGACACCAAGGCCTCTTTGTCATAAACTATCGCATACAGTTCTTGGAAAGAGGATTTGTGAGCATCTTCATCGCACCAAACATCGTGTTAGAATTGAATACGATACCTATCTCCAACCCTGAAGGAGACAAAATTGGAGAAGATTCGCCCGCCACTCGTAATATTCTTCCAAAGGCATGCCCATAGGGCCCTCAGGATTCTTCTAAGCACTAAACTCACTCTAGACTCTGCACTTCTTAACGATCACCTGTCTCTATAGAGAAGTCTCTTCTTAACGAGCATGGCTTTATTACTTTCAGGAGTGAGTGGTGAGCTATGGAGCGGTGGTGTTGTGTGGAGGCCAAGACTTTCGTGTTCACGGTGGTAGAAGGAGCTTCGGTGGTGAGATTGGAAGAAAGGAGGAAGTCTTTCTCCGGGCTGGTTCTTCTTAGTGCTCAAAGCATAGAGTGGTTGGCGTTGACAATGGAGAACTTGCAGTGGTGCCCGGAGGAGAAGGACTTCATCAGGTCTTTCAGGAAGGGGTCTAAGGTACTCATAGTCAGACGAGGTGGCAATGCAGCTGGAAGGTTTCTTGAAGTGGCAGTATATGGTGTGGGTGGTCGGAGAGGTATTATCTTCATTCCAAAAGGTTGTGATGGGAGGGGTTGGAGGAGTTTTGCCCTTGAATTGGATAAAATCAATGCATTCCTAAAAGTCCCGCTTAGGTTTGGAGTGGGCCGTCATGCTACAGTTCTAGAGACAAGGAGGAAAGGTGACGGCGCCATTGGAGGGTATGATGTTGGTGATCCTTCTAGAGCTCTCAGCAAAGATGGTGCGCCTTCCTTTGCAGCAGCTCTGCGTTCAGGACCCGGCCGCTTGGAGGCGGAGAGGACGCTGTCTCAACCAGCGATTCCTTTGGCCGAGGACAAGGGTGATCGCCCGGAGAAGCAGAAGCTGCCGGTTGCGATTTCGAGAGGTTCAGAAAACGGGATTTTTCAAATGAATCTGTTGGGTAAAGACCACTGTTACCGTTGTGGTTCTGATCCTGCGAAGGCCAAGAAGGTCTCTGCTGCTCGTGACAAGACTGGTTGCGTCCATGGCGAGACTTCAGCAGGAAATCAGCTGACAGGAGAGTTGAACTGGTTTTCCTCTCTCTTGACCTGGAAAAGCCAGCTGGAGAAGCTGAAGGTTGATGTGGACCAAGCTTACAGCAGGGTTTGTGATGGGCTTCTTTAGCATGGGCCTGGCCTAAAGCCCAAGGTTAATGGGCGGAAGAGGAAGAACAAACCCAAGAAGAAGAGGAGGCTACGTTGGATCCAGAAGGTTCCGAAGCCCAATGCCTTAGTCTTGAAAGATCGGGTACTGTCTCCCGTGGAGGGTATGTCGCCGGCAAAGGGCTTAGTGGGCTCAGGTAACTCTCCGGCAACTCCTAAGAACTCCGGTGGGCTGGGTTTTTCTGGTACCCATGCTCCGGGGAATCAGCGTGTCGGGTGCTCTTCTTGTCCTGAGCGGGATTCTCGGCCAGAATATGAAGGAGAACCGTCGGAGGGAGAAATGGGTATGATTGAGAAGTCGGGTCTGTCTCCAAAGCTAACAGAGGTCGCCGGAGATTCTATTTTTGCCCCTGAAGTCCCTGTACTAGTATGTGTTTCCTCTCCCTCGGTTCTGAGCTCGGGGCTAGTCTTGTCCATCCCGGTTCTAGAGGTCTCTCCCAAAGACCCTGTTGGTTCTGCCAAAGCTCTTAAAGATTCTCTTGATACGCTGACTGTGTGGGATGGTTCGGGTTCTCCGGACTCTTTGGTTTCTGCGGGTCTCTCTGCAGTTGATTCTTTATTGACTCACAGTTCTGGTTTGGGAGTTAGGAAGGGGATGGAACTTGCTTTAATTCCAGAGGAAGAGCCTGTACCTTTGTCTTTTATTGAAAAGGTCAGGGGGGTGTCCGGTAAGAAGACTCCAGAGGGTTTTTTGAAAGCGGTTCTAGCGTATTGCCACTGGGTGGGGATTACTTGTGATGGCTTTGAAGAGCAGCTTTCGACTGTGTTCGAGGCTATCATCGTCAGTAATGATAAGAAGGCAGCGGGTCCTAGCTCAAGCTTGAGCATCAAAGGTACGAGAGAATTAAACAGATTAGCTTGTTCTGTTAATTATGACGTACATAGTGGCAGCACCTCACGTGGTAGGTGCAAAGGCAGGGCTTATGGTAGTTTTATGAAGCCTAAAATCCTCTCTTGGAATGTTAGAGGGTTAAACGAGGGTGACAAGCGGTTGAAAGTCAGAAATTTATTAAGGCAATGGAAGGCTGACATTATTTGCTTGCAAGAAACTAAACTGGATTTTGTGTCTAATAGTTTAGTGAGAAGTCTGTGGGGTTGTCACTTTGTTGATTGGTGCTATTTAGCTTCTCGCGGGGCCTCTGGTGGTATTTTGATTATGTGGGATAGAAGGATTGTAGAGAAGATTGAAGTGTATGTGGGTGAGTTCGTTGTTGCCTGCTCTTTCAGAAGCGTTGCTGATAATTTCTCTTGGGCTTTTGTTGGAGCCTACGGTCCTAACTTTGACTCTCTTAGAAGTTCTCTCTGGGATGAGTTGGCTGGCCTTTCTTCTTGGTGGGAGCTACCTTGGTGCATCGGGGGTGATTTCAATGTCACTCGCTTTCCTGCTGAAAGATCTAGAGACGTTCGTCTTAATGCGGCTATGATGGAGTTTTCGGACTTTATCTTTGAGCAGGATCTCATGGACCTTCCTCTTGTAGGAGGGCCTTTTACGTGGTCTAATAATCAGGAGATTCCCTCTTGGTCTCGCCTTGATAGATTTCTTGTTTCTCCAGATTGGGAAGTCAAGTTTCCAGGTTCTCTTCAGAAAAGGCTTCCAAGACTGTGTTCTGATCATTTTCCTATTCTTCTTGATTGTGGTGGTGTTCATTGGGGTCCCAGACCGTTCAAGTTCGAGAATATGTGGCTAAAGGCTGAAGGGTTTGTGGATAGGGTGCGTTTGTGGTGGGAGTCCTATCGCTTTCAAGGCTCGCCCAGCTTCATCTTTTCTCAAAAGCTTAAGGCCTTGAAGATTGATCTCAAAAGATGGAACGATCAGGAGTTTGGTAATGTGGAATTCCGTAAGAAAATGCATATGGAAGAATTGTGTGCTCTTGATAGTTTGGAGGAACAACGGGTGTTTAACTCCTGAAGAAAAGGCGAGGAAAAGTGGGGTCATCAGAGATTTGGAGAATTCTATTTTACAGGAGGAGATTAGCTGGAGACAGAAGTCTAGGGCTCTTTGGCTTAAAGAGGGTGATAAATGCACCAAATTCTTTCATCGAGTAGCCAATTCGAATAGGAGATCCAATTCCATTGAGTCACTCTCTGTCAATGGTTCTATCTCTTCTGATCAGCAGGTTATTAGGGATCATGTTGCTCTATTTTATAAATCTCTTTTTGCAGAACCTTTCAGTTGGAGGCCTAGATTGGATAACCTAGTTTTTGACATTTTGGATGCGGGTGAAGCCTCTTCCTTAGAACTTCCTTTTGAGGAGAGGGAGGTCTTAGAGGTGGTTAAAGGTTTGAATCGTGATAAGGCTCCAGGTCCTGATGGGTTCACTCTTGCGTTCTTCCAAGATTGTTGGGAGGTGATCAAGATTGATCTCATGGGGGTATTCCAGGACTTCCACACTCATAGCAAGTTTGTCAAAAATATTAATGCCACTTTTTTAGCCTTAATTCCGAAGAAGTTTGGGGCTATGGATCTTAAAGATTTTCGGCCTATTAGTCTTGTAAGCGGTGTCTACAAGATCATTGCGAAAGTTCTTGCTAATAGACTCAAAAGGGTGGTGGCGAAGATTATTTGGAATCCCCAAAATGCTTTTGTGAAAGGAAGGCAAATTCTTGATTCTGTTCTTATAGTGAATGAGTGTTTGGATAGCCGTATCAAATCAGGTGAGCCTGGGTTACTCTGTAAACTGGATATTGAGAAGGCTTATGATCATGTTAACTGGGATTTCTTATTGTATATGTTGAGAAGATGTGGCTTCGGGGAGAGATGGTGTTCTTGGATAGCGCATTGAATTTCACCGGTGCGTTTCTCGGTTTTGGTGAACGGCACCCCTTCTGGTATTTTTAGCAGCTCTCGTGGTATTAGACAAAGTGATCCTCTGTCGCCTCTTTTGTTCGTCATCGTGATGGAGGCTTTTAGTAAGCTGTTCTCTATTTCTGTTCAAAGGGGCTTTCTCTCTGGCTTCGCTGTGGGCTCTAGAAGCAATAGAGTGATTAATGTTTCTCACCTTCTATTCGCAGACGATACATTAGTTTTCTGCGGGGCTAGTCCTGATCATCTTCTCTATCTTCGTATGTTATTACTGTCCTTTGAAGCTGTTTCAGGTTTGAAGATTAATTTGGATAAGTCAGTTTTGGTTCCTGTGGGTATTGTAGATAATATGGATGATCTGGCTGGCATTTTGGGCTGTGGAGTCTCTTCTCTTCCTTTAAAGTATCTTGGTCTTCCATTGGGGGCTCCTTTTAAGGCTAAGTCTTCTGGGATGAGGTAGTTGGGAAGATCGAGAGACGACTGGCTAGCTGGAAGCGGTTGTATTTGTCGAAGGGTGGCAGAGTAACCCTGATAAAAAGCACTCTCTCTAATCTTCCTACGTACTTTCTATCTCTACTCCCTATTCCTTCCAGTGTTGCTAGTAGAATAGAGAAGTTGTATCGAGATTTCTTGTGAGGTGGCATAAGTGAAGAATTTAAATTTCATCTGGTTAATTGGTCCAAGGTTTGTTCCCCTATTTCAAGTGGTGGTTTGGGCATCAGGAATTTGAGGCTTTTCAATAAGGCTCTTTTAGGGAAGTGGCTGTGGTGCTATGTCCATGAGAGAGAGGCTTGGTGGAAATCTGTTGTGGATGCAAAGTATGGATCTACTCGGGATGGTTGGTGTTCTTTAGATCTCTTGGGTCTCACGGAGTGGGGCTTTGGAAGAATATTAGGAAGGGATGAGTTCGTTTTGCAACCATACCAGACTCATGTTGGGAAATGGATCTAGGATCCGTTTTTGGGATGATGTGTGGTGTGGTGAGGTGCCTCTTAAGGAAGCTTTCCCAGTTTTGTATGACATTGCGCGTGACAAGGATGCTCTTGTAGCAGACCATTTGGTTGTGGAGAGTGGGTCTTATCAGTGGGATGTTAGCTTTTTCCGAGTGGCCCACGACTGGGAGGTGGATGTTTTGGCCTCATTTTTCTCTTTGTTGTACTCATCCAGAGTGAATTATGATAGGGAGGATAAGCTATGGTGGTCTCCTTCTCACAAAGGGAAATTTGATGTTAGATCTTTTTATAAGGCTCTTGCTTGCAAAGAGGCTATTCATTTTCCTTGGAAAAGTTTCTGGCGGACCAAGGTTCCTTCGAAAGTGGCTTTCTTTGCTTGGACGGCAGCGCATGGGAAGATCCTTACTTTGGACAATCTCAGGAAGAAGCGGGTCATAGTGATTGATAGATGCTGCATGTGCAAAATGAATGGGGAGTCAGTGGATCACCTTCTTCTCCATTGTGAGGTAGCACGCGCTCTGTGGATCGCCATCTTTAGTCGCTTCAGTCTGTCTTGGGTTATGCCTCTTCGGGTGGTAGATTTATTCGCTTGCTGGTGGACGGATGGTCGCTCTCGAAGTGCTGTCGTGTGGAAGATGGTCCCTTGTTGCCTTATGTGGTGCTTATGGAGGGAATGCAATGATAGACAGTTTGAGGACAAAGAAAGAACCATTGAGGATCTCATCTTCTTTTTCTTTCATTCTTTGTACTCTTGGTCGGCTGCGTTCCTCACACCTTTAACGTTTAGTTTTAATGATTTCCTTGTATTGTTTTCTACTTCCTCTTAGATGCCTTTCTTGTATACTTCCTGTGTATTTGATTGCGCTTTGCGCTTTTTAATGATATTTCTCTTACTTATCAAAAAAAAAAAAAAGAAGTAAAGCTTTATTTAACAACATGAGGTTTTTAACTCCCCACCCTCCCCTGGGAACTGAAAAGCAGATAGTTTCGCATTTCACTAGATGAAACTTGGGCGCACTGCCTAGACCATCCCAAAGAAAGTCCCTTTGAAGTCACTCCAACCTCCTAGTTACACTAGTTGGTAAAGGAAAGAGAGACAAGAAGTGGGTAAGCTAGATAACGTGCTCTTGATGAGAGTAAGCAACCGCCCCGAGACAAGTAAATCTTCTTTCCATTTTCTCAACCACCCCATCCCATATGGCTTTTGACTTAAAAGAAGCACCCAACAGAAATCCCAAATAAATCAAGGGCAGAGAGGATATGATGCAACTAAGAATATTGGCCAACTCTTCCTGATGCAGTACCTCCAACACTGCGATTAAAATTGATTTTTGAAGATTAATCTTCAAGCCCCAATTGCCTCAAAATATTATAGATTTGATCCATATTATAGATTTGATCATAGTCGCATCACACACAATGAGTGCATCATCTGAAGAAAGAAAAAAAAAAAAAAAAATATATATATATATATATATATATATATATATATATATATATATATATATATCATTTAAATATTGTTTAAATTAAATGTTAGGTGAAAGAGAGAGAGGAAAAAGAAATCATTTAAATATTTTTTCAAAAAAATGGATTAAATTTTGTGTTTCTACTTTAAAATTCTCCATTTTGGTTAATGGTGCGCCAACAGGTTTTTTTCAGAGTTCGAGGGGGATTAGATAAGGCGATCCTCTTTCTCCTTTGCTGTTTGTGGTGGTTATGGAAGCGCTTAGTAGGATGTTGAATGAATCTATGCTCCAAGGCTTGTTGTCTGGTTTTTCGGTGGGTATCAGGGATAATGAAGTTCTAGTGGTGAATCATTTGCTGTTTGCTGATGATACATTAATTTTCTGTGGGGCACAGGCTGAACATGTTCGAAATTTGAGGTGTACTTTTTCATGTTTTGAAGCAGTGTCAAGGTTGAGGATTAATTTAGAAAAATCCGAATTGGTCCCTATTGGTGAGGTGGGCGATGTGGAGTCTTTCGCACATATTTTGAGTTGTAGAATTGGGTCTCTGCCGATGACATATTTGGGTTTGCCGTTAGGGGCGTCGTTTAAATCTCATTCTATTTGGAATGGGGTTATTGAGAAGGTTGAGCGAAGGTTAGCTAGTTGGAAAAAGCTTTATTTATCCAAGGGTGGTAGGGTGACGTTGATTCATAGTACACTGTCCAGCATTCCTACTTATTATTTATCTCTGTTTCTCATTCCTGTGAGTGTAACCAAGAAATTGGAGTGGCTTCAAAGGGAGTTTCTATGGAATGGTATGGAGGATGAGACTTTCATTTAGTCAATTGGCATCGGGTTTGTTCTCCAATCAAGGTTGGTGGTTTGGGAATTCGTAATATTATTAAGTTTAACCAAGCCTTATTGGGGAAGTGGTATGGAAGTTTTCACAGGAACGGGATGCGTTATGGCGATCGGTGATTGAGATGAAGTATGGGAGTGTGAGGGGAGGTTGGAGTTCATTACCAGTGACGGGGTCTTATGGTGTGAGTGTTTGGAAGTTTATCCGAAGGGGATGGGATACTGTAGCCAAGTACTTGCGTTTTGAGGTGGGCGAGGGGTCTCATATTTGCTTTTGGCATGATTTATGGTGTGGGAACAGGCCTCTCAAGCTATGCTATCTAGATTTGTACTCTATTGCTCATTTTCCAGATGCTTGGGTGGTGGATAATTTGTCTATGGTAGGAGGTGTGGCTCATTGGAATGTACTCTTTAAGCACTATGCTCAAGATTGGGAGGTGGAGATGGTGATTGCCTTCTATGAACAGTTATACTCTAGTCGGATTCGGCATGGAAAGGTTGATAGGGTGGTGTGAAATCTTTCTAAGAAAATGAATTTTGAAGTGAAAACTTTTTATAAAGCTTTAGTTTGTCATGAGGCGGTTAATTTTCCTTGGAATGGTGTATGGCGTGTTAAAGCTCTGAAGTGGTGGCGTTCTTTGTTTGGACAGTGCTTTAGGAAAGATTTTAACTCACGACAATTTACGTAGGCGTGGTATTGTGGTGGTCGAGTGGTGTGTTATGTGCAAGAAGCATGGGGAATCTGTTGATCACCTTCTTCTACATTGTGACATGGCACGGGCTGTTTGGAGTTATTTTTATAGCTTATATGGGGTGGAGTGGGTTATGTCTAGTAGTGTTTTGGATTTATTGATTGCTTGGGGCACCTTGCTAAGTCGTGGTTATGCTATCCGTATTTGGAAGCAAGTTCCTTTATGTATTTTGTGGGGCTTGTGGCGTGAGAGAAATACTAGGCTTTTTGAGGATGTGGAGGTTACGGTTGGGACTCTTTGTAGAAATGTGCTTAATATGTTATATTTGTGGGTGTCGGCACATAGCCCGGGTCGTTTGTCGTTTGCTGATTTTTTTACTTTCATGTTCGTTTATCTCCTCTGAGTATGGGTTCTTTTGTATATTTCCTGTGTACTAGGGTTGCGCCTCTTTGCGCTGTTCAATGAAATTATTACTTATCAAAAAAAAAAAATGCTAGAGGAATGAAAGAGGAAAGATAAAAGAATTTATATTAAAATAATGTTAAGGGAACTACTTTTGCTTCCCTAGATTTTTTTTTTTTTTTTTGATAAGTAATTGCAATTTTATTAAAAAAAACAGCGTAAGGAGCCCTTAGTACACACGGAGTATACAAGAAGCAACAGCTTCACCACCAACCCAACAAGGATGCTTCCCTAGATTTATGGTACAACTTTTAGTTTCGTTGGTGTTTCCTTATTTTAAGGAACAACAATGAAATTTGATTCAAGGAATTTTATAGGACTTTTCCCTACATTTAAGGAATGGAATGAGATTTAGAAAACTGATGCTAGTACTCTTACAAAAGAGCAACATTCTCTGAATATGCTTTCGCCTTGGCCCTCTTGACTTTCTCCTCTTCTGCTAGAGGTCTCTCCTCTTCTAAATAATCAAGAGACTGTAACTCCTTCAATAAGGACTTCTTCCTCTCTATATTACTGAATACCTCCTTATTCCAATGTTTTAAATCCAGTTTTAGTTGTTTTAGTTTATTAGCCAAATTAAGCATGGAGTACCGAGAACCTCATACGAATATCACACGTGTTCACCAAATCTAAAAAACCCTCTGCTTTCAGCCACATGTTCTCAAATTTCAAAGAATGCAACCCTCTAGACAAACCTCCATAGCGCTGGATCAAATCTGGGAAATGCTCTTCCCAATCCAGAAAAATTAAAAACCTATCAATCTTGGACATAGATGGGAGTCTTGATTATTAGACCAAGTGAAAGACCCTCCAACCAACGGAATATCCATCAACCCCTGCTCTAAAATAAAATCTAAGAACTCCCACATGGCAGAGGCTACCTGAGTCAGTCCAGCCCTTTCGTTCGAGAAACGAGTAACATTGAAGTGGAGCCCCATGCACCAATGGACTTCGTACCAACTAAAGACGCCCGAAAGCTCCTCCCACACATAGTGCCTATTTGCATCAGCATTGGGACCATAAACTCCCAAAAAAGATCAAACAAACTGGTCCAGGATGTCAGAATAATATTGGAGAGGTATCTGAAAGAGAAAAAAGAGCGGAAGAGAAAGAGCGGAAACAAATAATGGACTACATTGTATTCAATAACTTCCCCTTACAATATTACATCGGTCTCTATTTATAGAGAGACAATGAGTGGTAACCAAGAAACCCTAAACTACATATGGTAGGGAATAAATCATATCAATTACTTGCCTATATAAATATATTCTTCCATAAATAGCTAAACTAAATAAGGTAAAATATGTGTCAATTCTGCACATAATGAGGCGTCAATTCTGCTAACACAGGACATATTTGAACTTGCAGGAAATAGAGAAAGCGCCCACCACCTCTTCAATTCATTCCACTACCCGTTTATCCCACATTAAAAGTATACCTCCTGAGGCTCTTGAGGCTGGCAAAAAAGTCCACCCCACAAGCCCTGGATGAAACCAGTTGTAATACGATCCATTTTAGTTTCTTGAAAATACACGACGTCAAGCTTCCAATTATTCAATAACTTGCTAATACTAAGTATTTTCCTTGCATCATTAAGACCCTGACCATTCCAATTGAGAATTTTCAGATTGATAGTGGGATAGGAGCCTTCCCACGATAACGAGAAGGGCGGGGTTTAGGAGGGTTCCTTTCGGAATCATAGTTCATTGAACTCTACAAGTTAAGAAGTTCTCTACACCTTTAAAACCGCTCCCTGACACTTTTTTTGGGGAACCCGATGTTCCTACAACACCCTTACCCTTACATCTGGATTCAATAGCAGCGAACAACTCTGAAGCCTCCTATTCAAATCCTTCGTAGGAAACCCCCAAGAATTTTTCTAGCCCATACATTCTTCTCATGACCCATTCGAAGGCCTTACTTTGTTTTGCATAGGAGGATGAGGGGATTGGCGATCCAATCTCGGGGGCTAAACAATGTAAACCCTTTATGCAATGGGGGGAAGCCACAGAATCTGGGCAAGAGTGCACAAGATTTGCTTTTGTATTAACCACCAAAGAAATTCCTTACCTATGTCAAACTCAAAGCCGTGTGGCACTGCTGGAAAATACAACCCCTTAGAGCCGGTAGTTACCCTACTCGAGAGTGTAAACTACGGTTGAAGCTTGTTGTCGTCTACCGGGATAAAGTCTGGGCAAGGAGACAATGGGAAGGAACACATGAGGTAATAGACCTCGAAGTCCCTTGCTGGCAGAGGAGTCCCAGCCATCGGCAAGACTATTTGTCTTATTAGTATTTTATATTGACTACATTCTGGATAAACAAAAACACTTCATGTAATGGTTACAATTTAACAGGATGGTCGGTTTTCAATTCAGAATCTTCATGTATTCAGACAATGTTCAAATCAAAGAAAGTATCTGATCACAAGCTTCTAAAAGATGTCCATGAAGAGTCCTTGCAAAATCTAAGACAAAAACAGCCGGTTCCTATGTAACCGTCCGAATAGGCCTTTGAAGGCGTCCGGACGCCCCTCAGTGTCCAACAGATAACGATGAAGACGTCCGGACGTCAGAGCAACACCGTCCGGACGCTAGGTCAATCAGTATTCAACAAGGAGTTGGATTTCAGAAGTCGACACTATTTGGGAAGTCTCTGCAAACCGTCCAGACGACGTGGTAACACGTCCAGACGATGTCTAGTATTTCAAAATATTCCAGAGTTTCGTTCGAACGTGGAAAGGATTTTAGCGAAGACCGTCAAGACGCTCGGTCAAGCCGTCCGGACGTGAACCTGATAAAGATAGAATTACGCTGTTTCTAAAAGGATATCACAGAAAACCATCCGGACGTGGCTAACTTCCATCCGGACGCTCGCTAGCCAGAGCCCGAATCTCAGCAGTTTTAGGTTTCCTGTAAGCCTATAAATAGAGGGCCCTAGGCTTGTGCTTTGTACAGAATTCGACAGTGAATTCCATAGTGCTTTGAGAGGGTGTTTAGGGAGAATCAAAGATCCGCTAGCTCTCAAGCCGTTGCCGGTGTGTGCTCAACTGTTCATGTGAAGTCTATCTTAGGGGTCGGCCCTAAGGTAAAGGAATCCATAAAAAACCCCTTTCAGGTGGAAGATCTGGTTGGGAAGCGTTCACAATGGGCTTCGTGTCAGAGTTAAAGATATAACTACTGCATAAGAGTATGTGAGTACGAGTGTCTTGTAATTAGCTTTGTTTTTGGATAGTGGATTTCCTGGGTTTGGCTGCCCCGGAGTGGTTTTTCTCTTCACAGAGTTTCCACTTCGTAACAAATATCTTGTCTTATTTAAATTCCACATTTAAGATATTTGTTTGCACACAAACACACACACTTGGTTAAAATTAAAAGTCAATAATTATTTTCATGTCTTACTCGCCACCACGTCCTGCGTCTCTACCACCAGTCTTGACATGGGTTCCACCAACCCACCACTTCCCGGAGAGATGAAATGCAACAAAGAGGACATCATCGAACCACTGACGATCCAAGAAAGCCCTTCGCACAGTAATGAGATTTGACCCATAAGCCTCAATTCGAGCCATTTAGCATTCGTAGGCTGCCACTCAAAATAAAATTTACCTTCAGATGGTTCAGATTTGAAGCTCAATCTAAAGAAATCCATCAGGAGAGAAGCCCATTGGATGCACGCAGGCTGGGATGGGTTGTGGAAGCCCGAGACTGGGCCTGAAGCTACTACTAACTCATTGGAACGGGCGCAAAAAATCCGGGCCTATGAGTTCCATTGGTTCCGAAACCCTAGCGGAGCTACTAGCAACAGTTACCCCAGACCCAACCTGCATTGAGGCCATGCAAGTCTTACTAATGCGTGGTACTAACAAGGGAAGGTTGTCCCAAAAATGGCATTTTCTTAGCCCATCCACGCAGACCTTCAAATGAGGAACGTTGTCGGCGCTTAATTGCCCATAATAGTACAAACGAGGTACGTTTTTGGATTTTCATCGCTTCTACGAGAGGAAAATCAATAAACCCACCTTGATGTCCCTCGCATCACGTTTTGGCCTTATTCGGGCAATGGAAGGTACAACAACATTGGGTAGTAGCGCAGCAACACTCTAGGTGTGCCTAGGGGTGTGCACGGGGTGGGGCGGGGCGGATTTCCTCCCTTTTTGCCCCCGCCCCGCATCCCTGCGGGTTGCGAAAATCGCACCCGTAGCTGCAACTGTCTTTACTGAAGCCGCAGGTTCGCGGGGGGATGCGGGGAGGTTTCTGCGGGTGCGGGTTTTGGAGGGAGATCGATCTTAGTCAAAAAGGCGGAGGAGATCTGAGTCGATCTAGGAGATTAGAAGTGGAGGAGGAGGAGGAGAAGAAGAAGAAGACCAGTAAATGAAGAAGAAGAAGGATATGGGGCAATTTCGTAAATGAAGCCAATAAATGAAGAAGAAGAAGGCACGTGGACTTTTGGTTCTAGATCCTTCTAGCCTTCCTATTTTACTTCACACTCTTCACACTTTTATCATTTTTCTCCTTACAACTATATTTTTTTTTTTGTTTTGTTTTAAGAACTTATGTAAATAAACCAACGCTGCAACGCAAGTCCGCCAAGTCGCATGGGTATTTGTTCAAAACAGCTGTAAGCCACTTTCCTGTAACCAACGCATGGCTTCCAGCTGTAGGCTATTTTAACCAGAGACTGCCACGTACCCTTCTTTCTAGTTCTAGAGCCTTCTATGATTTTCTTTGCAAGCCCTTCTCTTTTCATTTCTTTGGTTGTCTTCTTCCTCAGAGTTAGATAACGAAGAGAAGATCAGAACATAAGCTGAACGAACTCAACGAAGAGTGAAGAGAAGAGCAGAGAAGAGAAGAACGAAGAAGACTTTGGAGGCTGCAACGTAGAGAAGAATGAAGAAGACTGCGTTTTTTTTATTTTCTCCTTGCTGCGGCGCGATGGGGGGGAGGGGTTAGGGTTTTTTGTTGTATAAGTATAAGATGCGGGGTGGGGACCCAGGGATTTTTCATCATGCGACCCAAGACCTGCCCCGCCCCGAACGGTTTGAGGAAAACTCAAACTGTGACCGCACAGAATAACGTGAAAACCGAAAATCACGAGGGGGATCGGGGCGGTGCGGATCCACGAGTATTTGACCACCCCTAGGTGTGCCTTCAGGATAGACCCTTTCCATGAGAAGCGGCAGAGGTTCCTCTGGCTCTCCTACTGTTAGAAAAAGTCTGGGCACCATGACCTGCTACCACCTGAGCAAAGGTGTGTTTCTCGGGTGCAACCTGAGACGATGGTGCTAGTTGAACGACAGTCGGGGGTTCCTTTTTCGTGGGTATGAACGAAAACAACAGGAACTGTAACACCTCCATGAACTTGTACCAACCCCAATTTTTCTTGCCCTCTGGGAGAACAATTAAACCCCTCTTCCGCCACCGTTGAACTCTTTTTCTTTTCTTTTTTATGTAAGTAAGAGAATTTTATTAAAAAAGCGTAAGTCGCCCCTAAGTACACAGGTAGTATACAGAGGAACATCTCAGCTAGCCCACAAAAAGAACCCTAGAAAACCCACAAAGGCCCACAACACCCAAAGCCCACATAACACCCCAAATACAATAGAAACCCCCCATCAAACAACCCAAAACCAGCCCCAAAACTAACCCAACCCAACCTAGCAAATCCCCCACCGTTGAACTCTTCAATGGCCATATACAAGTATTACAGCAGCATTGACCCAAGACTGCATTATGACCAACCCTGAGTTTTTGCATGAAGCCCACGTTGTTTTCTAATCTAGCCACCGCACCGACAGTCGAGAGCAGCCAAAAAACTCCATCTCTTCCCAAGAAAATCAACCAAAGATACCCTTTCCCTCTTTCCACTATGCGTAGCCTGAAAGAATTACCCCCTAGCACGAGAATGAATTCGAAGGATTTCGATTCTACGAAGAAAAACCTCCCCATAGGCCTTCAAACCACTAACAAACACCATGAGACACAAAACTTGCAGCAAGCTCCTCAAACAACATCAAGACTCTTCCCAGATAACCATGAAACCACCCATATCCCAGCAAAGCTAAAGAACAAAGAGAAACAGTACACCAGTGAAGAGAAATGGATTCCTGGAGAAGAGGAGGAAACTATCTTATGAAAAATGCACACAAGCTATATGACAACCTAATTGCTTCAATGTTTTAATTTTCTTTTGTAAAACAAATGCATGAGCTACTCAAGTGTCAGCGCACATCATCTAAAGCCTGTACATACACATTATAAGGAATCATGGAAAACTAGAGGCATAATACCATTTCTTAACCAAGACAAACTCCAAAATTCAAAGTAAATAAAAGAAATAAATTTGGAGTGATTCCGCACATGCTTTTGTCACAAACTGTTCATACCATGGTTGCTGGAGGAAACCTGTATAAGACGATGGTGCTTGTGCTTCCATAGCACCTAAAGTATCACCATGATAAGATCCTTTAAGAGCTAAAACCTGAAACAATCAACCCACCTAAGTTACCAGCATATCTATTTGAATATCAAGAGAAAATTCACCGTTTAACAGTCAAAAAATAACAAAAAAAACTGAAGTCCTATTTATTACAAAATATATATACAAAAAAAAAAAAAATTATCATAAAATATGTACACTATCAGTAGTCAAGGAGAAATGGATTAGTGAGGCCCACCATAAGCTCAACACTTTTTCCAGCTGTGTTATCCTCTGAAAGGATTCCATGATCAAAGGAGAATTTACGAAATGCCATCTTGAGAGCAATTTCGATGGCCGTAGATCCATTATCTGAAAAATATGTTCGGGAAGCCCAACCTGCACACAAAGCAGCCTTAGCATTGTCCATATGCATCAATCACATAAGCAATAAAATATAGCACAAGAAAAGATGAGAAAATAAATCAGAAAGACAATCTCTTCTTAATATATGACCACTCCTTGGATCTCTCTCGTACCATCATCATTATCCTTGGATGACCCTAAAACTAAAGAGGACAGTATATACGAAGACTATCATTTACTCAATTATGGATTCAACTTATCACATGAGACAGCCACAAGCTTCTGGAAAATTTCTATCAAAAACACGTGAAGTAATAATTTTAAAAAAAAAAAATTCTAATACATAGATGGGAAAAAGGAAAGAAAAAAATACAAACCTTTCCCCACCCCTTCAAGCAAAAGCTCTGCACATTTTAAGACTGGCTCATAAACATTCTCAGGAAACATCACATGCCCAAATCTTGCGGCAGCGTAACCCATGTCTCTAGCAAGCTCAGTCTGAAGGCCCCTAAAAAACACCACATTAAAAACTTCAGAAATGCTATCAATAAAGAATATGAATTACAATAACTCTATGTTTAGGCCAAACATTGGGTAAATAAATTATTGGGAATTCTGTGAGCACGGAGACCACATGGTTTAGATCCCCTTTAAGGAGAAAAATTCCGACCTATGGGGTACACAATGAACAGAAGAAAAGCCTTAGAAACTACTCATGCAAACGACCTGTAAAGTAGCATCAGGTCCTTGAGTCCACCAACTGGCACATGCGTCAAACTGTTGAGTTATGAATCCATTATTCTGACCCTGCAATGGAAATTGAAAGTAGTTAGTTTGGCATATTACTGTTACAGCATAAAATGATAAATAGAAACAGAGATACAACATTAGAACAAGCACACGTACGAAAATAAAGGAAGCAAAAAAAGGCAAAAAAAAAAACGATTTGGGGGGGGGAGGATATCAAATTATTGACCATCGCTATGACACGAACCTTGAAGATCCCAAAATTCTCACCATATCGTGAATCAATCACTGTAACAGCTCCTTCGGGTACAAGTTTGTGCTGAGTGAATGGCCACCAGAAAATCTCTCTCGCCTTCTTTGGCATGTCATGCAATCTCTTAATTCTCTCTGAATAAGCTGACAACATTTTTTCCTTCAGACAATCAAATACACCACAGGACTCATCAAACCATTCCATCAGGTCATTTGATAGATCTTTCGGAATTGGTGGCAGCACATGCACAGGCACCCTTAAAAAGAACAAATGATCATAGATGAATATACATTTAAACCACTCCTACTACATAAGGAAAGTTAAATATTATTAGATGGCGAAGGATATGATTTCGTCAAAGAGAGAAAATCAAATTATATAATTTGTGATGACCATATTATAGTTTTCTTAGAATCATATAGTTCACAAAAAGAAGAAGAAAAAATTAATAAGAGAAAATTTACCTATTTCGCAGATAAGACAATAATGGCACCTCATTCACAAGACCGTGATCCTCAAAAACAACAGCAACGACATCGTAACCTCGAAGTTTCAAACTCTCATAAGCTGAAATGGTTCCAGAAATACCACCAAGCCGCCCATCTCCGACAAGAATAGCAGGTAAACGCAAAGGCCTGCCAGTACGTGTAACAAAGATCTGAATTAAAGGTTTACATAGAAAGAAAATGGTCTGCCTGCATATAGCCTCTGTGCAACACCCGGGTAAATTAAAGGCTAAAAGAAAGATAAGATATTAAGAATAATAAAATAAAATATTAATAAAAGTTATGTCTCGGTCATGAAATTAATCATGGTTAGACCCAAAGGTGTCGAATCAATTGGGGTTGGAAATTAGGCCTGAAAACTTAGAAAATTTCTAGAACCAGAATGTCCCTTTTGAATGGAAGGAAGTCTAGTTCGAACAAGACACGGTGCCACGTGTCAAATAGCGGCAAGCGCAGGAAAACAGGTGATCGAGATCAAATCCAAGTTGATCATGTTTTGAATAGAATAACGAGTTGTTCGAACGGAACATCTCCACATGTCAGCCCACGATCGAGTAGTAGGTGAAGATCGACGGCAAAGATTTTGTCACGTGCGGAAAAGATTGATTTGATGCCCGATTTAATGCTGATTGTCAGATCCCGTTCGAACGGGTTAATCGTGCCACTTGAATGGAACTACATCTCCACATGTCAAAATTTGCATGAAACGACATGACGTCGACTAGAAGCAAATTTATTGCATCTGACGCAGCACCATTTGAACGGAAAAATATCTCCACAAGTTGAAGCTTTTGCGGTGCGATGTAGTCGGTGTCGTTCGAACGAGGTATATTCCATTTGAACGCCAGTGTACAATAGAAGCAAAAAAATCTCTATTTAAACGACTAAGCTGAAGAGATAAAATTGATTCTCTCTTTCAGTTTCTAGTTTTTGAGTGTTAGAAGAGAGCTTCAGTGAGAAGAGAGAGAGTAAGTTGCGATAAAAGGAAGGAGAAGCTTGGGGAAGATATTGAAGGTATAATTTTCTTACACTCCCTTTCCTCGCATTTCTCATTTTGATTCATGAATTGTTTATTTGTTTTTTAATGAAGTTGAGAAAGCTTGATAAGCATGCATTAAGAGTTTGGTGTTTTGAAGTTAAAGTTATGTGCTTTGGGGATATTTGATGTTTAGGGTTTGTTTGATGTTGTATTGGAAGTTAAGTTGATCAAATGGAAGTATTGGGGTTGTGGTTAGGGTTTTTGAGTTATGATTTGGAGAAACTGAGAAAAGAATGGAAAACAGGTTTTCGTAAAAAGGGAAGGATTTTAACGTAAAAGTTGGTGTTTTGAGATGCATGTTTGGTTGTATAAAGAAGGATTTGGAAGTGTTAGAAATAGGTTTGCGTAGGTTTTTCATGTTGAGGTGTAATTTTTGCACATTTTCGTTCCAACGGCACAAGTGGCGTTCAAACGAGGTAGTAGCAGAGAGCCCAGAGAGCCCCGGTCAAAGCTGCGTTCGAACCCTGTTCAAACGAGCTAATCCTAGAGAGCCCTGTTCGCAACTACGTTCGCAATTAGTTCAAACGAGACTATCCAAATTTGTAAAGTTAGGGTTTTTCAAGGGAAAAAGGTTGTTTAAGGCTTGAGATAAGTTTTAAGGTTTCCAAACGAAAGTAGGCCCTAACGAGTAAACGTAATTTGATGCAAACAGACAAGTGATACAGTCAAACGGGTAGGCAAAGGATTTAGCAAAAGTTGTAAGTAAAACTTCTTACCAACAATATTGAAGTATGTTTTACATTCAAAGTGTTTTACATTTTTGGGTAACTAAAACTTCCCATCATTTGCAAAACTGATTTTATCATGAACTGCTTTTACCATGTACATGCATAATTTTACTTGTGATTACAAGGCCCCAATTTTAAGTATTTTTTTCCTAAGTATTTTACATATGTCATTATATGATTACACTGTGCTTTACATGATCTACAAGAAAATAAACTTTAAAAAAAAAAAAAACAAAAACAAAGTATAAGTATTATAAACGAAATGGAAAGGCCAGTTTAAATAATAAAGTTTTAAGAGAAATAAAATGGAAAGACCAGTTTTATAAAGAATGAAATTTTATAGAAATGAGAATTTTAATGACCCAGTGTTAGGTGGGGAAATACGCCTAACAACTCACTGTTAAATGGGGAGTATGCTTAACGACCCAATGTCAAATGGTAGAGTACGCTTGACGACCCTGTGTTAAGTGGGAGAGTACGCCTAACGACACAATGTTAAGTGGGAAAGTACACTTAACGACCCAATATCAAATGGGGAGTACGCTTGACGACCCAATATTAAGTGGAAAGTACACTTAACAAAACTATAAACTAAATTATTTAAGTAAAGAATTTGTATGCATTGTACCATGAGCATGTTTTGATTTAAATAATATTTGACATTATTATCTGCTAGCAAATGAATTGAAAATGCATACAATGATATGATTTTGAAAAGGAAAATACTAAGGATTTCCAATTTTACTATCTACTATTAAAGAAAAGTCTCTCTCTCGTTTTTACATTAAGAAAAGTGTTTTACATTGACGTTTCCGAAAAGGCACATTGCCGCGATTGTTTTCAAAAACCCGACCTATGTTGTTACAAAAAGGTTTGCTTTGATTTTGAAAACTAGCTTGTATTTTAATTGACTTGACAAACAAGCAAGAGAAAAGTTTTAAAGTGAATAGGGGCTCATATCTCAGAGAGTATTGGTAGGAGATATTTTTTTTTGATAAGTAAGTAGAAATTTTTATTAGAAAAACGCAAAGCGCAATCAAGTATACAGGGGGTATACAAGAGAGACAATTAGGAAGAAGAAGAAGAAAGCAATACAAGGAAATCGTTATAACTAATCTCTAGAGGAGCTAAATACGCAGCCGTCCAGGAGTACAAAGAATGAAGAAAAAAGGAAATGAGCTCCTCTATGGTTCTTTCTTTGTCCTCAAACTGTCTATCGTTACGTTCCGTCCACAAGCACCACATAAGACAGCAAGGAGCCATCTTCCACACGACCGCACTACGGGATCGTCCCCCCGACCACCAACATGCAAATAAGTCTATCACCCGAGAAGGCATCACCCAATACAGACCGAACCGGCTAAGGATGACATACCAAAGAGCGCGTGCAACCTCGCAATGAAGGAGAAGATGATCCACCGTCTCCCCGGTCATTTTACACATGCAGCATCTATCAATCACAATGACACGCTTCTTTCTGAGATTGTCCAAGGTGAGGATTTTCCCTAACGCTGCCGTCCAAGCGAAGAAGGCCACTTTCAATGGGGCCTTGGTCCGCCAAATACTTTTCCAGGGGAAAAAAGGAGCTTCTTTGCAGGCAAGAGCCTTATAGTATGATCTAACATCAAAAGACCCTTTGCGAGAGAGGGTCCACCAAAGCCGGTCCCCCCCATCTTGAGCCACCTTGGATGAATACAGTAAGGAGAAAAAGGAAGCCATAACGTCCACCTCCCAATCGTGAACATCACGCTACAATGGGCAAGGAGAAAGTTTAGTAGCAGCATAACGTTGATTATTTATGTCACCCATTCTTTGGTCTCCTTTGCTTAATTTTGTAAGCTTGATCTTCGCATTCCAGACATGCAAACCAGTTTCTATCCAAATTATATTAAAATAAAGTGTTAAATATGTTTGATCCTCATGTGGTTTAAAGATTTTATTTTTTTCTCCCCTGTGTTTCATTTTGTATCATAAATGTTACCTCGTTTATGGCTAAAGACAAATATCATATCTCCGTCCAACTTTCGTCCAAAAATTGACGGAAGTCCACATCAACACCTCTAAAAAGCTGACATGTGTCCTATACCTAATTAAAAATTAAAAAACTAAAAATAATAAAAACTTAAAAAAAATAATAAAAAAAAATTGATAGGTAAGAGATCAAATTTACATGAAAAGAACTTTAAAAAATAAAAATTAAAGCTTAAAAAAAAATAAAAACAAAGAAGGGTGGCCGAACCACCCTCGTGGCCCATAGGGGTGGTTCGGCCACCCCCACAAGGCAAAAAAAATAAAAAGTTTAGAATTTGGCCCTTGGGACCACGTTTGGCCACCCCCAGGCCAAACGGGGATGGCTCGACTCTTAGGGGTGGTTTCGACCACCCCCATTTTGCTCTTTGGGGGTGGCCGAACCACCCTCAAGGGCCATGGGGGTGGTTCAGCCAACCCCAGACCGGCCCCTCCTTTTTTTTTCAATTTTTTGTTTTAAAAAAAAAATAAAAAATTAAGGCTTTAATTTTTTTAAGTTTTGATTATTTTAAGTTTTTTAATTTTTTTAATTTTTAATTAAACATAGGACACATGTTAACTTCTTAGAAGTATTGACGTTGACTTCCGTCAATTTTTAGGCAGAAAGTTGGATGGAGGTACCATCTCCATCTTTAGTCATAAACGAGGTACCACTTACGATACGAAATGAACCATAGGGGGCAAAAAAGTAAAGCCTTTAAACCTCGTGGGGCAAAAACGTATTTGACCCTAAAAAAAATGATGTAATATGCCTGGTCTACCTGTATTTGTCGACCAAATTACCATAACTACACTGGCTGACTGATTTTAGCAAGGGTGAATTAGGTGGGTTATTTTTATTTTTATTTTCTAATTGAAAAAGGCAGTGGGTGACCATTTATGGCTACTTTATTTGGGCGTTACCATGGTAGCACTTATCTGTTAGGAATTGCTCAGGAGGACCTAGACAGAGAGAACCTCAGGCGCTCCCTCAACACCAATTGAAGACCCAATCCATCATAGCATCAGTTAGACTCAAGGTGTCTAACACAAATTAGAAGTGAGTAATTCCCATTGTAAGAATCGAACTCGCTCCTTGTACGTTCCTAACCACATAAAAATTGCCTTAAGACTATTGAACCACCGCCACTAGGGTGAATCAGATGAAATATTGAACAGCAGAAAACCATACCCAGAAAGGGCAAAAACCCCATTCAACTAAAAAATGAAAATTGCAGTCGAAACGACCCAAATACGGCCATTTGAACACTCGTATTCAATTATGACCCACAAAAGAAAATGAAATAAAAACAAATAAACAAATAATAATAATAAAGAAAGAAAGAAAGAAGTGATCACCTACCTATACAAGTCACATTGAAGCGACCCAGACGGCCCCGGACTCGCAACCCCACCAGCGGTCTCAACCACGCAGAAAACATCCATTTCCTTCCTCTCATCTCTACCGCCTTCAAACTCCACTCTCAAGCACTTGAGCAACTCTCGTAGCACCGCAGCGTCCTCGACCACCGCGCTCTCCCTCTGCGCAACCAAGTGCGGCGACACGGCCTCTCTCCACGCGTACAGCGTCTTACAAACCAACTCGGAGGCCGCAGCGCTTGCCCCCTCCCCTTCGACCCTCCTCTCCTCGTACCACCTCAGATTTCGGATCCCGGACTCACAGTTCTCAGCATTCCCCTGGCCCAAGACCGCATTGGCGGCGGGGACGGAGGCCTTGAGGACGTGATTGGAGGAGAAGAGAGGGAAAACGGGGTGGCGTCGGAGAGAGAGATGGGAGAGCTTGCGGAAGACGAAGGAGGAGTCTGAATCGGAGGGGAAGCCGGTCTGTATGGGCTTGAGGTAGAGGAATTTTCGGGGTGTGGAGTGGGACTTGGAGAGGAGACAGGAGGCAGCGAGGCCGGCGGAGACTAGTGTCTTGCCGAGAGAGGTGTTGGAGGCCCAGACGAGGAATGTGGGGTGAGAAAGTGGGAGGTCCAGAGGTACGCGCGTCGTGGTTGTGGTTGTGGTTGTGGTGGTGGAGAGATGTTTGAGGTGGCGGTGACCGTGGCGGTGGAGGAGGAGTGGGCAGGGGGTGAACATGGTTGCTGTGGGAGGGTTTGGGCTTTTGGGGGGTTTTGGATGAAGCAGAGGTAGTTGAGAAAATGGCCAAATTAGGTTACCCATATATTTATAATCTGATTGTGGGGACCGAATGCATTTAGGCGGGTAGATTGATCGGATGAACACGTGTGTTACTGTCAATTGCTCCGTCAAGTTCCCAACTTCAAACTCCAAACCCAATCATCACCCAGTAAATATTTTGCCTCTTCTTTTAAAGTTTTTCTGTTGATTTTTTTGCCCTTCTTCCAAAAAAAAATCGAAAATACTCCCGTTGATTTAGTTTCCCTCATGTTCGCTTCTAAGACTCTTTGAGCTCTGAAGAACTGAGGCATGCGTCAGCGTCATAAGGAATAAGTCCATAAAAGAGTTCCAAATCTGAGAAAATCCTCCAGCTACGAGGCAGAGGGCGGCTAAGGATAGCGGGAGGGCGGAATGGAGGCTTGGTGCAGCGGTTTTTGTGGTGGAGAGCGAGGTGGAACATAGAACTACTGTCCGGAGAGAAGAACAATGGACACAAAGAGGAAAAGAGGGAGAAAGACGAAATGAAAAAAAAAAAAAAGGCAAAAACAAAAAGGGAAATGATAGGCAGGGGACACTCATCCGTCCCCTTCCTACATATAATAATAAAATAATATATTATATAAACAAAAAGTAAAAATCAGAAACAATAAATGAAAAAAAAAAATATAATATATTATTTTATTATTATATGTAGGACAGGGGACGGATGAGTGTCCCCTGCCTATCATTTCCCAAAACAAAAAAAATAAAAATTAAAAATTGATTTCATCCGAATTAAATTTAAGACATCAAATGGGAAATGCTATACTCACACTCACTTTTTTACACCAACTTTCAACACCTTGACGTGGAAACACTTGCATCACTTTTTTTTTTTTTAAAAAAAAAAATAGAAAGCATAGGCTTTAACGGAAGAAGGAAGAAAAAACTTGGAAAAAAATAATATTAATTAATTAATTAATTAATAAAACTATAGGGGATTGTAGCGTTCAGGACGGTCAAAGAAGAGTGTCGAACTCGTTGGACGATTGGTAAGAGGGGAGAAAGCGATGGGAAAGCTCAAGATGACTGGATCTACTGGAGAGAGTGACGGAGAGAGGCATGTCGGCTTGTGTGGGCGGGTTTTCGACGTGCAGAAGTTTTCGGCCAGTGAATCTGTCGAAGATGGTGACGAGAACAAGAGGGAGGGAGGCAGAGACACTCGAGACGGCCGGCGATGCTTGGGACGGTCGGAGAGATATGCTTAGGTCAGGTTTGATTGGGCTGCGACAGGGACGCTCGGGTTCCAGCCTCTCCTCCCACGGGATGCTCGGGTTCCAGCCAAACGCATGGTTTCCGGCCTCTCCACTCACGACTGGTTGTGTGGTTTTCGATGAGCTCTTGTTTTCATCTTTTTTTTCTTTTTTTTCTTTGCCAATGCCTCCTTTTCAAAAAAAAAAAAAAAATGCGATGAAAGTGTTGCCATGTCAGGGTGTAAGTATAGCCGCAAGCCGTGTCCTTTTGTTGAGCTTTTATTGTTTGGCTATATTGGAACATATATCCTTTATAAAAAAGCAAAATGGGGGTAGAAAAAAGAACAGGGGAAGATGCTACTAGCTAGCGCAGTAATTATAAGTTGCGGATAACAAAACAAGCTGAGCTAAGGCTTGTAATTGTTAAAAGTTGTGACATATCATTCAAAGTGAATGGTCACGATTCTACCACAATATTTATTTTGAATTAAAAATAAAATAAAATAAAATCTTAGGCCACTACTCAAATTGAATGGCTGAACCACTAACGAAAAATACTTTTTAAGGTTAGTATGACCACCCTTTAAGCCGATAAATGGTGGTCAATTGTCTTAAAAAGTAGGGAAAAATACAAAAAAGTCCCCCAAACTACCATCGATTCTCCGGATGGCACCCCAAACTACCAAAGCTTGGATTCTGGCCCCCCAAACTACCAGACGCTTGCTTTTTGGCCCCATCCGTCAGTTTAAGCCGTCTATATGAATGGAAAATACACATGTGCCGCGCACATGACGTTTAAGGACAAAAAAGTCGAAAATGCCCTCCATTTTCAACTCCAAACAGATCCACGAGACTCGCTCCACCTCAGAGTTGGCCGAACTCTCCGACAACTTGAAACTCATCTCCAATAAAACCAACAAAAGCTTCAAATAGAAAAGCCAACAAAACAAGAGCTTCAAATAGAAAATCCTCTGGTTTAGACAAAACAGATAAACCAAGTAAAAGAACCCTTAACGGTAGGAAACTCGAAACAGAGAATATCAATGTAGCATTTGCAAACAGTTTCCTGCCATATCCGGTCAAGGGCACGTCTCCACAAACTTAACCGAATTACCTCACCAAAACCCCACCAGATCACAAACAATATGAATGTAATTCGAATGATCCAAGGACCACTAAAATAATTGAGTTGAATACAACCTTGGCTACGAATCCGAGACCGGAAGTAAAATGAGTAAATGATGCATAGCAAACCAAGTAGAATCAAGACCACAACTAGACAAATTGTCACCACACCGAATGTATCGGCAGCAAATCTCGTCTGGGGCATTACCCGAAGCACAGATTCCACGCATGCTCTCAGCCAGCATGGATACGAAGAATCCTCTTGTAGCGTATACACTTCCCAGTATTAAGGAGAATAATAAAAACAGCTTCCAATGTAATACCTGGAGATGCTCATTGACCACAAAGTAACCATAGGCAATCAATCACTCAGTATGATGATTTAGCAAAATTGTCGACAGCCCCCATAAACTTCTCATGCTCCATCTTTTTTTGTTCATATCATTTTCATCTCCAATTAGTGCTACCCTTTCAGAGAAGTTGGACCAAACAATATCGGTGTGTGGAGTTATATACATGGAAGGATAACATGCCCAAGTGATGAGTTGGAGCAAAAACTAGAAGAGGTGGTGGCAAAGCTCCACTTTCTCTTATCTCTTCACCCATCAGGACATAGAAGGAAGCCAGAAAAAGTCACTCACTCTCCCTCTCTTTGTTTGTTACGGTTTTGTAGTAAAACAGAGCATGCAACTCTCATGCAGTGTCGGTCTTCTACGTGTATTCAACATTTTTAGTCTTTATCATTCCCACGACGGAAGCGTGTCGGTTAGGGTTGGCAATTTTTGACACGACCCGCGAACCCGACACGAAAAAACCGGGTTTGGGTTTGTTATAATCGGGTTCGTGTCATAATCGGGTTGGCCCGATTGCACGAGTTGACCCGATAACACGATTACCCGCCAACACGATTATAACCCGATTACTCGGGTTGACCCGCCAACACGATTATAACCCGATTAAAAAAAATTGAAGGTAAAAAAAAAATAAAAAAATTTGAAGGTTGAAACATGTGAAAACAGTGAAATTGATGCCGTGTCGGGTCCGGTCGTGTTCGGGTTACCCGATTATTAATCGGGTCGCGTGTCACAACCCGATTAATAATCGGGTCGGGGTCGGGTTGACACGTTTATATAATCGGGTCAGTCGGGTTGACCCGAACCCGACCCGTGAACCCGAATTGCCAACCCTAGTGTCGGTCTTCTACGCGTATTCATTGCTGCCCGAGTTCAACTTGGGCCTTGTCGAGGATTGCCACCATCTCAATGTGTACACCGACATGTGCCCCCACGTGGCCAACTCCGGTCTGTGCCTAATACTCCAACTAAAGCAATCTCATTGCCACCCACACCAGCCATATTTGACAGCAAGAAAGCAACCTTGCAGTTAGTTGACATGGAATGTGGAGGTTTAGTCTTTGTGCTCTGTTTTTTAGGTTTAAAACAGAGCATGGTCTCTTCAATGGCTAGTCTGGCCCACTTCTCAATACTAACCGAAAAATCCATGCAAACCATGTCACACATGATCAGACTAACAAGTTACGTGAATTACCATTAACTAATTGCTTTATTTGACCAACCAATAATCCACAAAACGCCGTCGTTTAGCTCGGTGACCTGGACGGCGGCCAAATAGCTGAGAGGCTTGTCGAAGGTGAAGAACTCTTTGAAGCAGTCGGGGACGTCGTGGTTGGGCGAGAGGAGGGTGTGAACTGAGAGGTGCTTGGCTTTGGCTTGGATAAAGTCGACGCCTTGGTCGTTACAGACGATGTGGACGCGGGTGTCCTCTGGGTCGGTGAAGAGACGGCCGACGAGGGCGGGGAAGTGGGTAAGAGCGAGGGATAGAGAGTGTTTGAGAGAGCAGAGGAGGTGGTCGATGGAGTAGGGTGGGCGGGTGAGTAGGACACCCTTTTGGATGTACTGGCACGAGAGCATGGGGAGGTCGGAGACGGAGAGCTTTAGAGGTTTCGTCTCTGATTTTTGTTCTGGGTATATCGTGCATTTGGAAACCAGAGTGACGGAAGACGAGGAAGGCATTTTTGTATGGGATTTTGGGGGTCGCCGGACGGTGAGGGTGATCAGTGAGTGAGTGTGTGAGAGGGAATGGAGAGGTGATGAGGGTTTAAATAGAAGAAGGGAAACGAAAGCATGAGGTTTCCATGAGAAGAGAGCGAGAGAGATGGTCCACGAAAATGACCTAGTGGATTTTTTTCTCAAAAAGGGCAATTTAGTAATTTTAATGTTAAAATTAAGGGTATTTTCGACTTTTTTGTCCTTAAACGTCATGTGCGCGGCACATGTAGTGTTTTCCTTCCAAAATGACGGCACAAATTAACGGAGGGGGCCAAATAGCAAGCGTCTGGTAGTTTGGGGGGCCGAAATCCAAGCTTTGGTAGTTTGGGGTGCCATTCGGAGAATCGATGGTAGTTTGGGGGGCTTTTTTGTATTTTTCCCTAAAAAGTATAAAAAAATGGGTACGGCCACCTAAATAAGCTTTGAGATGATGGTAGTCACTCCCTCAAACTTGATCACCACTAAAAGCTTTTTTGGGATGGTTAAAGTGATTGAAATAATGGAAGAGGCCGATCAAGATTTCCTGCAATTCTTAAGAATTGCAAGAAAGTTGTGACTGAAATTGGGAAGGCTTGTAGTTGTTAAAAGTTGTGACATATCATTCAAAGTGAATGGTCACGATTCTACCACGTTTTTTTTTTTTGAAAAGTACACATAACTCCCTCAAACTACCACATCATTGTCAATGTTCCCCCCAAACTAGGGTTGGCTATTCGGGTCGGCGGGTCGGGTTCGTGTCGACCCGACTGACCCGATTACACAATCGGGTTCGACACAAACCCGACCCGATTAATAATCGGGTTGAGTTTCAGAACCCGAATACGACCCACTTCCCATCCGTGTTACCCGAACACGACCCGGGTAACACGATTCACTGATTCAGCAATTTCAGGCTTTCAGCCGCTAGGTCTGGGACTCTGGGTCTTCCTTCTTCGTTGCCGACTCGCTGACGCTGTTACCATCAAGGCTCAAGCGCTGGGTCTTCCGTCTTCGTCTCTGTTACCATCAAGTGCTGGGTCTTCCGTCTTCGTCTCCGTCCTCATCCTCTCCAGGTCCTTCTTTTTCCTCTTCAGCTTCTCCCTAACCCTCCTCATCTCCATTGCTCTCTTCGACTCCTTCAGAGTTCAGCCTCATCAGCCCCAACATGAAATCTGGCACACTCGCCCACAATATTGTGGGTTCACTGGGTTGTCAATCAAATTAATAGACAACCCAGTGAACCCACAATATTTTCCTTTAAAGTTTAAACACCATTCGGTTAGAGGCTTAGAGCTTCTTCAACCAACCAAATAACCAATCAAACCTAAATCAGTAAATCTCAAAAGGAAACCAAAGTTACCAAACCAACACCCATACCTTGAGGAGGAATTGAAAGTGACAAGTTTGGCGTAAAAAGAGCCAAAGAGGGGGAAAAGGCCGACTGGTTGGCGGTCGCGCCAGTCGGGCGTGCGGAGTGCGGCGGGCGACGGGAGGGCGTGCGGAGTGCGGGCCGGCGGGCGACGGGCTACTAGGCTAGGCCGCTAGGGTTCCAGTGTTCCACCGTTTCGGCAATTCGACAATTTCGACCCTTTCTCACTTCTCACTTCTCAGAATCTCAGAATCAGTGAATCTCAGTTACTTAGTCTGTCTTACTTACTTTCTCCTTTCGGTTTCGGGTTAGTCGGGTTAGTTGTGTTACAGTTAGACAAGTTTTGCCGTTTGTTTTTTGTTTTTGTTTTTAAACTTAACTGGGTCACAATCGTGTATGGCGGGTCAACCCGCGGGTTGACCCGCCAGACACGATTGTAATCGGGTTGACCCGATTATGACCAGAACCCGATTACAGTAAACCCTAACCCTATTTTCCCGTGTCGTGTCGTGTCGGGTTCGCGGGTCGTGTCAAAAATTGCCAACCCTACCCCAAACTACCAATTGTGTCAATGTCCCCCCTCTAAACTACAAAAAACTGTCAATGTCCCCCTAATGACAAAAATACCCTTCATAAAATTATTATAATAAAATAAAAACTAAAAAAATATTTTAAAAAATTTAAAATAACAAAAAAAATAATAAAAAAATTAAAAACTGTTTTTTTTTTTCCTTTTTTTTGTTATAACAAATTATTTTTGTAAGTTTCAGTTATTTTTTCGTTTGGTTTTTTTCTTTTAAAAAAAAACTTTCTTTTTCATTTTTTTATTTTTTTTTCGTTTTTTATTTAATTTGTTTTTTAAAAAATTATTTTTTAGTTTTTATTTTTAGTTTTAGTTTTAGTTTTTTTTTGAATTTATAAGGACATTTTTGTCTTATTCAAAAAAAATTAGGGTTATTTTTGTCTTTTTGTTGGTATTAAGGGGGACATTGACATTTTTTGATAGTTATAGGGGGGCAATTAACACAATTGGTAGTTTGAGGGGTACATTGACAATTGAGTGGTAGTTTGAGGGGGATATGTGTACTTTTCTTTTTTTTTTTTTTTTTTTTTTTTTTTTATTTTGAATAATAATAATAACTTTTTAGGCAACCATTAAAATTGGATGGCCGAACCGCCAAAAAAAAAAATGCTTTTAACGTTGGTATGACTACCCTCTTAAGCCTAGAGAGGGTGGTCAACTATCTTAAAAAGTTGGGTTAAATACCTTACAATCCCTTATGATTTAAAAATTTTATTTTTTTATCCCCTCAGTTTTCATTTTTTTATAGGTGGTATCTGTGTTACGGGAAAGACAGAGATGGTATCTCAATTAATTTTTTCGTCCAAAACTGACGGATTTTTACTTCAGTGACCCATGGTACCATTAAAATTGCGACGCGTGGCCCCCAATTATTTATTTATTTTTGAAAAAAAAAATTATAGGGGTGGCTAGGCCATTCCCAAGACCAATTTTAGGGGTGGCCAAAGTGAAAAAAAAAATAAATAAATTAAGTTTTCACCCTTGGAGGTGACTGAACCACCCTCAGGCCAAATGGGCCACCCCCAAGCCAAAGGGGAGGCCGAAACCACCCCCAAGGGTCATGGAGGTGGTTCAGCCACCCCCAAAACTAGCTTTGGGGGTGGCTTAGTCACCCTATTTGCCAAAATGGGGGGTGGCTAGCCAGTCTCATGTGGCCCAAAGGGGTAGCTCAGCCATCCCTATATTTTTTATTTTTATTTTTTTTAAAAAAAAACCCCTTAAAATATAGAAAAATGATTCTTCGCCACCTAAATATACAACTTTTCACCACCTTGTCTATGTAGCAAGGTGGTCCCCCACTTTATTTTATTTTATTTTTTTTAAAAAAAAAACTCTAAAGTTAGTAGGGGACCACCTTGCCACATAGACAAGGTGGTGAAAAGTTGTATATTTAGGTGGTGGAGAATCATATCTCTAAAATATATATATATATATATATATATATATATATATATATATATATATATATATATATATATATATATATGAGGGCCACATGTCGCAATTTTAATAGTGCCGCATGTCGCTAATGTGAAAATCTATCAATTTTGGACCGAAAAATAGACGGAGGTATCATCTCCGTCTTTTTTCCATAGCTCAAATACCACGTATGAAAAAAAAAATTGAAAAAAAATAAAATAAAATTTTTAAACCGGACCCTAAAAAAATCTTAAGGAATGATCCGGCCACCTAAATAAGCCTTGAGATGATGGTCGGTCACCGAATGGTCATGATTCTACTACGTTATTCATTTTGAATCAAGAAAAAGACTTTTTAGGCATCCACTAAAATTGGATGACCGAACCACCAACGAAAAATGCTTTTAAGGGCAGCATGACCACATCTTAAGCGTACAGAAGATGGTCAACTATCCTAAAAAGTTTTAAGAAATGGTCTGGCCACTTAAATAAGCCTTGAGATGATCATTAGTCAACCCCCTCAACCTGATCACCGCTAATGGCTTTGTTAGGGTGGTTAGCCACCCTCCCCCAAAGACTTAAAGGGTTGGGTAAACACTGTTAATGCTTTTCGATGGTAGTCTTGCGACTTTCTTTGGATGGATGGCTCTAAAAAACCCATTTTCTAATAAAATTTTGTTACAAAATTGTGACTTGTTCATTTTAAGAATTGCGAGAATTCTTGATTTTAATGTCATAAAAAAAAACTTATATCACTAGTGTTGGGGAAAATATCGGCCTTCTCGGCAGTCAGCCCATTGGGTCCACCCGACCAGGTCCAAATATTAAAGAGAGCATAATCCACCTGAGCCCGTTAAGACCACTTGGGCCCAATCTGTTACAACTGGCTCAAATTGCCGACCCGAATACTAGTTGATATCCACGTCCGCATACATATCAGCAGTACCCGGAATCTAAGGGACACGACACACAACATGAAACTTGATTGTGCATCCGAGGTAAGCGGAACCCGAAACATCCGTTCATCCGGGGCCACGTCTCCTCCAACCGCCTCGTGCACGAATTGAGAGACTAGTTGAACTGCTATTCAACCTCTATAAATACTAGAACCCTCTCAAATATTAAGGTACATGCTAATCAATATTTCTGGCATTATTCTGCGCATTTATTCTCAGAACCATACACTCACTTAAGCATCGGAGCGAGGTTGTCGGAACCCCCCTGACGCAGCCTTCTTTTTCAGGTGGACCAGAAGTATACAAGACAAATATCTAATGGACACGTCACCTACCAAAAACTGTTTTAACAACTAGACCTCAGAAACTCAAAATTTGGGTTAAAAATTAATTTAGCTAGTAGCTACTTCGTTGTGAATGCTGAAACATGATCATGTTATAACTACCTAAAAGACATTTTAGGAAATGACACGAAGTCTCGAACGAGGTATATTGCAGCTATAGATGCATGGTATACGCCTTAAAATATATATATATATTAGGAAATGACAAGTGGGTATTAGATAATATAGGTAATTCTAATAGTACAAGTGAGCATTAGATATTATGAGTAATTCTAATAGTACATTAAGTGTTCATAAAAAAAATGAAGTGACTTTTAAAATTATAATTTGATCAATTACATACGACATACCTAACCATTTAAAAAAAAAAAAAAAATTACATACGACATACCTAATATTAATTTTAAATAGCACCACCATATTTTTTAATGGATATTTGATGTAAAATTACTTGGGTATTATTTTTGATTTTTTTTTAGCAAAAGGTGTATTTGCTTCGCTGGAGGTCGGTCAAATCTTCTTCTTCTTTGTCGTCGTCGATGAAGTGAAAAATGTTCACAACTTTTGTTTTCTCTTCGCATCGTTGAAAACTGAAAAAATGAGATTAGGTTAATTACGCTTTAACATCCAAATCAACAAAGAGAGACAAAAGTGGATAAAGAGAGAAAAAGGAGAAATGTCTGGCAAAAGAAGAGGGCGGTCCGATACAACCCCACTCCTGCCCCTGCCACACTTTCGCTCCTCTGCCTCCTCCTTCCTCGAAATGGCCGCCTCCACCGCCGCCGCCTCGGACTCCGTCCCTCTCCGCTCTGTCTTCCTCGGCGTGGACGTCGGCACCGGCAGTGCCCGCGCAGGTCCACTCTCCCTCGCTCTCTCTACATCTACGATATTTGTGTTTCTGATGCTTGTTGGTTAGTTTTTCGTGAGCGTTCACTGTTTGACTGGGATTGGTTTCGTTGTGTTCCTTTTGATGGTTTCATTTTTTTTTTTCGTGTTATGTATCTTTTCGAAGAATGCAAATTGTAGTAATTACTCTCCTTAAACGCTACGGATTCTCGTTACCGCGGGCTTCTTTATACAGGTCTGTTTGATGAGTACGGGAAGCTTCTGGGTTCTTCTAGTAGCCCAATACAGATTTGGAAAGACGGGGACTGTGTTGAGGTAATGCTAATGAGCAATTGAAATTCATCAAATAGTTATGAAATTGGAAAGGAAGTTCCTTGGGGCAGCATAATTGCCAAGTTGTTTCATTCATCAAAAAAAAATAATAATTGCCAAGTCGTTTGGATAATGTAATTGTCGAGCAAAGCAATAGATGTTTATCAAAAATAAATATGGGATATGGATGATCATTGACAAACTTTATTTTCCAACAGCAATCTTCTACAGATATCTGGCATGCCATTTGTGCGGCTGTGAAATCGGCATGCTCCCTTGCTAATGTCGCGGGGGAAGAAGTGAAGGGTCTGGGGTTTGCGGCTACTTGTTCTCTTGGTGTGTAATTTTCTGGTTGCTTGTTTCAGCGTTTTATGAATAAAGATAGCTTGCCAGCATTACGCCTACAATATGGACGATGGAGCCTATATAATTAGGGAAGAAAGTGATTTCTCTTTGCAGTTGCGGTGGATGCTGATGGCTCTCCTGTCTCAGTTTCTTGGAGTGGTGATTCAAGAAGAAATGTCATAGTATGGATGGACCATAGAGCTGTAGCACAAGCTGAAAGGATCAATTCCCATCACTCACCTGTATTACAGTACTGTGGTGGATCCCTTTCCCCAGAGATGCAGCCACCAAAGGTACCTTAATGGCTAGTCTAATCATATTTAGGCTTTCTGCACTATGCAATCCTGTATTATGTTCATAATATCCTCTTGCCTGGTAGTTGGTATCTCTAACGTAGCATCATGTTGGATTTCTAATAGCAATTGGTATGCTTCATGTTTATGGGGTCAATTACTTATATAAAAAATGGTATTGGTTGGAACTCGAAACAAAATTGCTGGAAACTTAAAAGAAAATAGAAAGAAGAAGAAGAAGAAAAAAAGAGAGACATACTTAGTCATCACACCTAGTTTACCTAAACATCATACTTAGGGTTACCTCGGTGAAGGTAGCATCACACAATCCTCATTGCTAAAAATTTCGTAGCTGTGTGTGTGTGTATGTGGTTTTTTTTTTTTTTTTTTTTTTTTTCCCCATTCGACCGTCATTCGAAAAAGAAGAAGAAGAAGCCATTACATCCATATTTATATGCCTATTTGCCTCACCCTAATAGACTTAGACTCTATGGGCTTTAACTAATAAAGGCCCAAAACCAAATGACTAGTGAAACCCACAAACAAAACCCAAGATAAAATTTAATGCCTTAAATTTCATCTTATACCTAAAAATCTTAAAATTATAAAAATATCCAAACTCCTAAGATTGAATAATTCTAGAATCAAACAAAACTAGCTTATCGTTCTCTTCATCCTTCTCCCTTGGTTCGAGAAAACTTGTCCTAGAGTTTTGAAATGTTTGAAGTACAATGATCCTTGGTTTCTTTAAATGCATCCTTGACTATTTGTTTCTCTTCTTTGTTTGATGTAGCATTGATGATAGTGATACATCCATCATTTTAGTTGGACCATTAAAAAGTTTGGGTAGAGCCAGATCTAAATGTTGGCTAGGTAAGCGTTTCGTAGTAAGAGTAGTAGTTATAAACATTGTAGACTATTCCCATGGGGTGGTGAAGGGAGGGCCCCAATTGGTAGAGAAAAGCCTGCAACCCCTTGGGGGTATCTTGTGCTTGGAAGGAGAAGTAGAAGAAGAAATAAAGGTAGTGATAATTTGATTATTTCTAGTATGACAAAAAAATCACTATTTTGAAAAGTCAGTGTAGATGATATGGCCTTGTGTCAATGTAGACGATACGGCCTTGTCTTCAACTGCAACATAAACCTAGGAATGAGACTCCTTGTTTCAAGTTTAACTTTTTATTTTTGATAAGTAATTGAATTTCTTTAAAAAGCCCAAAGGCGCAATTCAAGTGCACAAGAAGTATATAAGAGAAATACCTAACGAGAAGATGAAAAAAGATCAAGACAATCACAAAAGCTTGGAAAATGAAAGCAATCCAGGGCAGACGTCCACTGGTAAAGGGTATGGAAGCAAAAAGCTTTTAATTTCACTACCGTTATCTTGTAGTCTTCAAAACTTTGATAATTTATTTCTCTCTAGATATACCACATTAGGCAAGACAGTACCAACTTCCACATTGCTGCACTACAAGGGCTACCAAACTGCCCTCTCTAACAGGTGAAGAGGTCTACCACTTGTCTAGGTATGACCCATTGTAACCCAAAAAGACTGAAAGAATTTCATATCTTATCTTCATTTAAAATGGTAGCCAAGGCCAATTTCTCTACTTTTTTTCTTTTTTTGTAAGTAATCAAAATATCATTAGAAAGTGTAAAAGGTACAACTTATGTACACATTAAGTTACAAGAGAACACCTAGCTAAAAAGTAAAAAAAGGTCAAGAAAATCATGAAAACTAAGCAAATTAGGAAAGTCTAAAGCAGCTGCCCAGTGGTAAATAGTATTAAAGAAGAAAGACTTTAGATCTACCACCGTCCTCTCATGGTCTTCAAAACTCCTATCATTTCTTTCCCTCCAAATACACCACAAAAGGTAGGATGGTACTATCTTCCACATTAATGCACTCTGGGGACTGCCACTTAACCCTCTCCAACAAGTGAAGAGGTCAACCACTCTTCTAGGCATTACTCAAGTTAGCCCAACAAGACTGAAGATAGCACTACATAAGGCACTAGCAATCTCACAGTGGATAAGAAGATGATTCACATACTTCTCACACCTCTTACAAATACAACACCAATCCACCAATTGCTCTTCTAATTCATGATCTGAGAACACTTGATCAATACATTTAACAATTATCATATCTTCCTTTGATTTTGAGTCCAAGCTTTCCTTGAATTCTTTTAGCAAGATCTCATCTTCTTGCTTCTCCAACTTGGCATTTTTTTTGTTACTCAATAGACAGCTTTTATCTTTAACAAAAAAGAAAAAGAAAAAAATAATTCGAAACAAAATTTCTGGAAACTGAAAAGAAAAAAAAGAGAAGCCTGGCATCACACCAGTTTCCTTAAGCATCACACTTAGGGTTCCCCAACACCAAACCTCGAAGAAGGGTTGCATCACACAATCCTTGTTGCTGGAAATTTCATAGCCAATCTTTTTCATTCAACCATCATGGGAAAAAAACCATTACGTCCATATTTATAGGCGTCTAATGCCTCATCTTAATGGGTTTAGACTCCTTGGACTTTAACTACTAAAGGCCAAAACCAAATAACTAGTGAGACCCACAATAACACAATAAAACCCAAAGTAGAATCTAATGCATTAAAATTTCATCCTACATTTAAAAATCTTTTTTGATAAGTATGACTAAAATTATAAAAGTATCCAAACTCCTAAAATTGACTAAAATGAGAATCAAACAAAGCCAGCTTATCGCTCCCTTGCATCAAATACTGTGTGAACAGTATCCATGAACAAAACGTGTGAACAATACCCATGAACAGTATGTGTGAACTTTATTTTATGTTTGTGAAACTTATGGGGCTGGGTGGTTTAGGGTATTGAGGATTAGGATTTTAGGGTATGGAAGAGTTCTCGGACTTTATCTTTGAGTAGGGTCTTATTGATATCTTCCTCCAGGGTGGGAATTTCACCTGGTCTAATTGGGATTTTCCTTCGTGCTCTAGAATCGATAGGTTTCTCATCTCTCTTGAGTGAGAGGATCATTTTCCGAACATTAACTAGAGTAGATTACCCAGAGTTTTCTCAAATCACTTTCCTATTCTCCTTGTTGTGACATTTTTTAGAATAGCAGAAGTTGTTTGAATTTTGAAAACATGTGGTTGAAAGATGGCTTTATTGAGAAGGTGAGACACTGGTGGTCTTCTTATTACTTTCATGGCTGTCCTAGCTTTGTTTTGACTCAAAATTGAAAGCCCTGAAAGCTAACCTAAAATTGTGGAATGATACAGAGTTTGGTAATGTGTAGAAAAAACAAAAGGGCTCTTCTTGATGATCTAAAAGGGCTGGATGGAATTGAAGAACAGAGACCACTTTCTAGTGAGGAGATATTGATGAATAATAATAAATTTATAGAAAGAAAAAGGCAAAGCCCTCGTACACGAAAAGCATGCAAGAGGCCAAATACCCTAGAGGCTACTACAATTTAAAAAACGAATCAAATCTACCAGATTCTCTAAGACAAAATTAGGAATGTTTAAAATAATCCAATCCAAAAGAGATCTTAGAAATGAGGAGATATTGAGGAAGGAAGCGGCTACAGTTGAGCTGGAGAAGACTACTCTTTTGGAGGAGGTGAGCTGGAGGCAAAAGTGGAGGGCGTTGTGGTTAAAGGCCGGGGGGGGGGGGGGGGGGATAAAAATAGCAAGTTCTTCCATCGGGTGGCTAATTTTAATAGAAAATGCAACACTGTAGAGAATTTGCTATCAATGGAGAAACCTCTTCTAATCCGGATGAAGTCAAGGATCATATAATCCAATTTTTCACTCAACTATACACTAAGAACGAAAATTGGCTGCCAAACTTGGATGGTCTTCCTTTCCACTCTATTAGTGGGGAAGAGAAAGCTTGGGTGGAGCGAGCCTTAGAGGAAAGGGAGGTTTTCGAAGCGGTGAAAAAGTTGAACAAGGATAAGGCTTCGGGTTCAAATGGTTTCTCTATGGCTTTTTCTTCTTGTCTTGTTGGGAAGTTATCAAAGAAGATGTTATGAAGGTCTTGATTTCCACACGTGTGGCAAGTTTGTTAAACATTTGAATGCAATCTTCATTTCCCTTATTCCTAAGAAAGGAGGGTTTGTTGAGGTTGGAGACTTTCATCCCACCAGTCTGGTAAGAGGCATTTATAAGATTATTGCGAAGGTTTTGGCTAATAGATTGAAAACTATCTTGGAGAAGATGATTTCTTAGACTCAAAAAATGCTTTTATCTAAGGTCATCATATTTTAGATTCTGTTCTCATCACCAATGAATGCTCAGATAGTCATCTCAAATTGGCTGAGTCAGGAGTGTTATGTAAGTTGGACTTAGAAAAGGCTTATGACCACATCAGCTGGGATTTCTTGTTATACATGTTAAGGAGATGTGGCTTTGGGGAGAAATGACAGTTGGATTGCGCACTGCATCTCCACTATTCTGTTTAATGGTATTCCTAGTAGTTTCTTCAATAGCACTCGTGGTCTGAGACATGGTGATCCTCTGTCCCTCTTGTTTTTGTGATTGTTATGGAAGTTCTTAGCAGAAGGATGTTCGCCGTAGTGACCGAGGGCTTTATCTCTAGCTTTTCGGTGGGGGCTAGGAATGATGATACACTTTGTCTCTCATCTTCCTTTTGCAGACGATTCACTTATTTTTTGTGGGATTGCTTCGGATAATCTTTGGTATCTATGATGCGTTCTTCTTTGTTTTGAGGCTATTTTTAGTGTTGAAGATTAATTTGGCCAAATCTGAATTGGTTCCTATGGGTGATGTGCCAAATGTGGATGCTTTGGCTTGTATTTTGGGTTGTAGGGTTTCGTCTTTGCCTTTGAAATATTTGGGTCTCCCTTGGGTGCTCCCTTCAAGGCTAAAAAATTTGGGATACAATTATTTATAAAATGGAGAGAAGATTAGCAGGGTGGAGAAGACTCTATCTATCCAGGGGCGGTCAGTTAACAGTTATCAAGAGCACGCTTTTCAACTTGCCTACTTATTACCTTTCTCTCTTCCCTATCCTCGTCAACGTTGCTAATTAGATAGAAAAGCTGTAGAGGGATTTCTTTTGGGATGGTTTGGATAACGACTCTAAGTTCCATCTTGTTTATTGGAAGAAGGTTTGTACTCCCCATAGTCTTGGAGGTTTGGAGATTTGGAGTTTGCTCACCATCAATCAGGCTTTGTTGGAAAAGTTGTTATGGAGATATGTTGTGGAGAGAGGCTTTTGGCGACTGGTTGTGGATAAAAAATATGGTAAGGGGCTTTTGGGGAGGAGGCCTTGGCAATTAGGGATGCCATGGAAGAAGATTTTCAACGGGAAAAGATGATTCCGCGCCAAAAGTCTAAAGGAAAAAGGGAGCTACTTAATTTGCATAGTTCCATCAATTATGGTGTTGCGAAAGATCCTTCTAGGAGTAGGAAAGACAAGACACACATGATGTAGGTTTGTGTGCTTTGGTGGGTGGTGGGTTGTTTAGTTTCTTACTTGGGTTCTATTGTAGTTTGTTTTGGGGTTTTTTCTTCGGTTTCGGGGATTTGGGTTTTGTTGTTTCTGTTGGGTTTTTGCAGGTTAGCTTTGGTTGTTCCTGTGTACGTAGGGGCGCCTTACGCTTTCATTAATAAAGTATATGGTAGTTTGGTGGGCAGATGGAGCTCTAAAGTTGTCACAGGGTCTTATGGGGCGAGTCTATGAAAATATATTTGGAGGGGCTGGGATGCCTTCTAGTTTTGTTTCTATCGAGATGAGTGATGGCTCTCGGATCAGGTTTTGGCATGACATTTAGTGTGGGGATTCCTTTGGTGGACTCCTTTCCGGAGTTATTTTGCATTGCAAGGGACCATGGATACTCTGGTGGCTGGCCATATGTTTGGTCACAATGACGAGGTGCATTGGGATATGAATTTTATCAGATTGGTACATGATTGGGAGGTGGACTCTGTTTCTTCTTTTTCCAATGCTCTATAATATGTTAGGAGGAGTCGGGTAGTGGAAGATAAGTGATGTTGGGCTCCCTACAAAAGACGATCTTTTGAGATCAAAACATTTTACAAAGCTCTCCTTCCCAATGTTGACAACTCTTTTCCTTGGAAGAGCATATGGAGGTCTAAAGCTCCTTTGAGGGTGGCTTTCTTCACGTAGACAACATTATTAGGAAAAGTTCTCACTATGGATAATCTTCGCAAGCGTCACATCATAGTGATAGATTGGTCTTGTATGTGCAAAAAGAGTGGGGGAAACTCCTTATCACCTCTTCTTCAATGTGATATTGCGAGAGGCTTGTGGGTTTTGGTTTTTAAGATGTTTGGGGTAGAGTGTTTTATGCCTAGACGGGTGGTGGAGCTCCTGGCGTGTTGGAAAAGAAGCTTTAGTCAGAAGGATTTGAATGCTATTTGAAATGTAATCTCTCTTCTTGTCTAATGTGGTGCATTTGGTGAGAAAGGAATGCTCGAAACTTCGATGATTGTGAGAAGACAAGCTCGGATCTACAACTCTGTTTCCTTAAATCCTTCTATGAGTGGCTCTATGTTAATACCTTTCTTGATGTCTCTAGCTTTGTAGATTTTTGTGCTCTCTTTCCTTGTTCTTGATACTGTTGGTGTTTTTCTCTTGTATACATCTTATGTGCTTTTGTTTTTCCCCTTGCGCTTTTTAATAAATTTGCTTTACTAGGGTTTGCTTGGAAATTACTTGGAGTTTCAGAAGAAAACATAGATAAAAATAAATAAATAAATAAAAACTAGGCATCAAAATTAAGGTTCCTTGGCATCACTTCTCGGAAAAGAGTTGCATCACAAAATCTTCAAGAGCAATCGTTGCTGGGAAAAAAAAATCTTCTTCATTTATCCATCATTGAAGAAGAGAAACCATTACATCCATATTTATAGGCGTCTAATTCCTCACACTAATGCAAAAAATCTGATAATTATAAAAATATCCAAAATCCTAAAATTGAATAAAACTAGAATTGAACAAAACCAGCTTATAGCTCCCTGCATCACAGGCACAATCGATTTCAGTAAATTTTCCAATAATTTAAGGAACCTGGTTGTGAATTAAACCACCAGAATCTTTGTCCTTGCCCAAAATGAAACATAGAATCATTTATGTGAATAATGTTGATGTAATTACCATAGAAGTAGTTTGGGACTTAATTAAAATGATAATGAAATTACTTATCAAAAAAAAAAAAAAAAAACCGTAGAAGTAGTTTGGGCCTTTTGGCCAATCTAGGTTGTGAAAATTAGAACTTTGATTGTACTGGATCTAGATAGCAGGTGTTATTTCAAGTGGTGAAGCATCAAGAAACTCGTCAGGCTGTTCAAAGCAATATGGGAAATCTAGAAAGTTGAATCTGTTGATAAGTTAAACACAATGGTTCTGGGCATGACAGGGGAATTGAATGATAGACTGTGAACTAAGATAGATGATCATCTCAAAGAGCACCAGATGTCATTTTACGAATTAAAATTAAATTGTATAAAATGTACCATAGTTCTACCTTTTGAGATTAGTTGCTGAGGCAGTTAGATTCTAACAAATGTGTCCACTTTCTTCAGTCAATTATTTCTTTAATGTTCTTTTGGGTAGAAAATGCTGTTTCTGTATTGAAAATTTTCTGATACAGACCAATATTTCAGCTTCTATGGGTGAAAGAAAATTTGAAAGAATCTTGGTCAATGGTGTTCAGGTGGATGGACTTAAGTGATTGGTTGTCATACAGGTGATTAAATCTGCCGGTCATGAGTATATCTTCTTGAAGTCCTGGCATCTTTCTTATTACACATCAAGTTGGATTTCAACTTGATTATTATCCTGATTTCTTTGGATTATTCTAGGGCAACAGGAGATGATACTCGGAGTCTGTGCACCACAGTGTGCAAATGGATGTATCTTGGTCATGCGCACATGCAGCAAGTCAATGAAAAAGATTCCCGAGATATGGAAGCTTGTGGATGGGATGATGACTTCTTGGAGGAGATTGGATTAGGTGATCTTGTAGATGGACATCATGCTAAGATAGGTGTGCTTGTTGGACAATTTCTGTTTTGTGTATTTTCTCTGGTGACAGTACTTCATGATAACTTAACATCAAGCATATTTGAAATCCTTTCTCATAGTTGATATTCTGTGAAGTGCTGATGATTAGAAAAATGAATAGATCTTAACTCTTTGGCATGTCATTTTGTTTGACTATTTAAATGTTCTCCCTGTGTTTTCTTAAGATGTGAGGAAGACGACCTTTCTTGTTAATTGGATGCCTTTTATTTAAATGTTCTTGCTGTGTATTCTAAAGATAGCTTGTCTATGTTTTTCCAGCATTATGGGGTTCTAAATTCCAAATCTTAAATTTGTTTTAGTACATGCCTATGACAAGTAATTTAGCTTGAGTAGCAATTATGTTGTTCATGTGTGATTAACTGTGGAAAAATCCATATTTGGTCACTATTGCTTTTGACTCTGATCTTCGGAAAAATCTTCCTCCCCATACGGTGACATTTTCAGTGGTACAATGGGACTGTGCATGTGAAAATAAGGACCACTTTTTGCATTACTTTTCTTGGACAAATATGCAGATCTTTTTATAAATACATATAAAGATTTTGGAAATACAGCAATTTATTCTTTGACAACTAAGTGAAGTTGCAAACTATTAGTCTGGGCTGAGCCTTTGGGTAGAATAAAGAGGTGAAACTCTTAAAAAACATAAGCATTATGCATATGATTGTTAGTGATGAAAAATAAAGAAATCTTTTGGTGGATGACCTGGATGTCTGTACCCTAAATTATATTCTTATTGGTATTCGTATTTCTGGAATGGGTTATCTCTTTGTTCTTGATTTTTTAAACATACAGGTAAATTCTGAGTAATTAATAATAATTTATTGCTTGGTTATTGCTAGTCTATGAACTATTGTTTTTTCTTTTTTGGATTTCATTTTTAAATTTTTTCTCTACCATTTGTAATTTCTGACGCTGTTTCTAACTTGGAAATGAACAATTTCAACAGGACGAAGTGTAGCTTTCCCTGGCCATCCTTTGGGTTCTGGTCTTACTCCAGCTGCCGCCAAGGCAAGAAATTTTGTAATGAAGATTTCACATTGATTTTGAGTGGCATCTCTTGAGGTCCATTAGCTAAACAAATATATTTATTTAGTTGCAAGACAGTATGATGCATCACATTTTTTTGGCGTTTGGAGGGTGATTTAACTTGATAACGCAATCTTGTGGCTAGTTTCTTGCTTATCCAAGTCATTGGATTTCCAGGAACTGGGACTTTTAGCGGGAATTCCTGTTGGGACGTCACTGATTGATGCTCATGCTGGTGGTGTGGGGCTAATGGAAAGTGTTCCACAGTTAGATTCTGAAGCTAAAGGTTATTATGGCTTGTCAAAAGATTTTCTTATTATCATGATTTAGTAGCTTAACTTCGTATAATATGTTTTTCTTACTAAAAATGATATTTTTTCAGAGTGCGACATGGAAGCTATATGCCACCGAATGGTACTAGTCTGTGGGACTTCTACTTGCCATATGGCTATATCACGGAGCAAGTTGTTCATTCCAGGGGTCTGGGGACCATTCTGGTCAGGTAAATTTTTGGAACTTCATGTTCAGTATACGGCTGAAGGGATTTGAATCATATTGTATCTTTTGAAAGTTGACATTCTGAAGAATCCTGGAAGAGGCGAATATCTGTTGGCCCTGTAGTATGCAGATTTTATAAAGATATTTCTAAATATTTACAATCGAAAGTCAAAGAAGCAAGAGTCTGAACGAGTGACAATGGAGGTTGCCTAGTTCATTTACGCAATTACATAGACTTCAACAAATTTAAATCAAGCTCCACTGTTTTGAAAGTTCGATTATTCTTCTCTTTACATATTATCAATGTATGACAAAGCGGTACAGCACTCATAATCTTGCTACTTGCATGGCAATCAAAACCCTTTCCCGGATGCTAGAACCTCCACAACTGTTTTGGGAACCACTCAATGCCCTCCAATTATTTTTAACACCAATGATGAAACTCCCTCTCAACAGCACTATGTAAAAGAAGATGGTGATCTAATATCTTTCTGCTTCATTCTAAGGTAGCTGCCAATTTGGCATGTACTAAGTGATAATATAATTGTCCTTTTCCATTTTTTCTTCGTATTCAGCTATGGTACCTGAGTATTGGCTCACAGAAGGGGGTCAGAGTGCTACTGGTGCATTATTGGACCATGTAATTGAAAACCACGTCGCATCACCACGCCTTGCGAATCGTGCTGCTTCTAGATGTGAGATTGTTCACTCTAACTTAGTTTGTAGTACATGTTTACTAAAATAAACAGGGTGAATATCTTTCTATACAAATCTAATATAGGTTTATCTATATTTTCTTTTGTAATCTTCCAGGTATTTCTGTGTTTGAACTTCTGAACGAGATATTAGAAACAATGATGCTTGATCTGAAGCGTCCATTTCTTGCTGCTTTGACTGACGACACACATGTCCTACCTGACTTTCACGGGAACAGGTAAATGGTTATAGACCAAAGCTTGATTTCTTAGGTCATAGTGCCAAAACTTTTCTTCCAAAAATTAAGCTGCTAAATGGGGGTGATGTCTCAGGTCTCCTATTGCAGACCCTAAATCAAGAGGAATGGTCTGTGGCTTAACACTTGACACAAGTGAGAAACAGTTGGCTATTCTGTACCTGGCTACCTTACAGGGTATTGCATATGGTACACGTCACATTGTAGAGCATTGCAATGCCCATGGTCACAGTGTAAGAATATGGAACTACACTTCATACAGTTATTTGAAACTAGATATACATCTTACCCCTATAAAAACGTTTTAACTTTGTGACACACAAGTGTGTATTTGAAGTTAAACAATACTTTATAAATAATAGAATTATGAGTAGTATTGTATTTTTTTTTGTGTATATAATTTTTTCCCTTTTTGGGTAAAACATTACATCCATACTTTTGGAGAAGAGTTTGTTTCAGTGTATCCTTCCAAAGTTTTCTATGCATGTTGAGTTTAAGTTTCAACTTCAACTTTCATTTATGTCCATATATATATATAAGTAATCAAGATATCATTGAAAGCTTAAGGCACCCTTAAGTACACAAGAAGTATACAAGAGAAAACAATAACAAGAAAATCATGAAAACTTAGGACCAAAGGAGAAATATAAACAACTGTCCACGGATAAAGAGTATTGAAGGAAAAATACTTAAGCTCCTCCATCTTCTTGTGATCTTCAAAACTCTTATCATTCATTCCCTCCAAATACACCATAAAAGACAAGCGGACACCATCTTTTACACAGCAGCATTCTGGGTGCTACTAGCAATCCACCAACATGCATACAAGTCAATAATGCGTCTAGGCCTATTGATTGAAGAAAGCATTCCGTAAGGCACACACCGCTTCACAATGGAGAGGAAGCTGATCCACAAACTCTCAATTTCTTTTGCAGATGCAGCACCTATCAATGACTATTACACGCCCCTTCTTAAGATGGTCATAGTAAGGATCTTTCCTAGGGCCGCCGACTAAGCAAAAACAACTGGCCTTAAGGGAGTCGTAGTCCACCAAATACTCTTCCAAGGGAAAAGAGAGTTGTACCAGCAACTCAGAATACTATAGAAAGATCTAACATCGAAGAATTCTCTTTTAGATGGAGCTCATTAAAGCTTGTCTTCACCTATCCATCTCACACTTATGGAATACAAGAAGCTAAAGAGCTAAGCAAACGCATCTGCTTTTCAATCATGAGCTGCTCTGACAAAACTAACATTCCATTGATTGGACCCATTAGAGAGCTCCAAGTGAGTCACTACGGACGCATCCTTTACACACGCAAATACCAAATAAAATTGGAAAGGCTTTCTTAAAGGCCTTGTCCCCACACCACAAATTATGCCAAAATTTAATCTTAGATCCATCTCCCACCTCAAATCTAGTATGACTTGAGAAACTTCCCCCAGCCCCTCTGAATATTCTTCCATAATCCCACCACATATGCCCCAATAAGCTCATTAAAATAGCACCCACCCCACAAACTACCAAATTTGGAGTTCAGTATAACTCTCCACCAAGCCTCTCTCTCATGCACATAAGCGCCAAAGTCATTTCCCTAAGAGAGCCCGATTGAATATCAACAAGTTCCGAAGCCCCAAACCTCCCTCATCGATCGGGAAACAAACCTTGGACCAGCTTACCATGTGAAATTTGAACTCTTCTCCTAACCACCCCAAAGGAAGCCACTTTGAAGCTTCTCAATACGGTTTGCAGCACTTACAGGGAAAGGGAAGAGGGACATGAAATATGTAGGCAAATTGGAAGGTGTGCGCTTGATGAGGGTAGCCCTCTCATCTTAAGACAAATACATCATTTTTCAACTGGCCAATCGACGTTCTATCTTTTTAATAACCCAGTCCCAAATAGACTTGGCGTTAAAAGAAGCCCCCAACAGGAGACTAAAATACTTCAAAGGCAAAGAAGCAACCACACAACCCAAAATATCAGCCAACCCATCCACATCAACATTGCCCACAAGAACCAACTCCGACTTAGCCAAGTTGATCTTCAAACCCGAGACTGTTTCAAAACATAAGAACAAGCACCACAAATGGCACATATGAACTAGGTCAGCCCCTCTGAAAATCAAAGTGTCATCAACAAACAGAAGGTGAGAGATGTCAATCCCTCCATGATTTTATTTTAAGGGTTTTTAAATTGCCAACGCAATTTTTTTTAGTACTTCTAAAAATTTTAAAAAAAAAAAATTGCCAACACAAGATTGGGATCGAATATGCACCCGATCCCCACCCCAGCCCAGCCCACCTTGTCATCACCTGAGCCTAGGATTTAGGTGCCAACCTGTTGAAAATAGGTTACCCTTTAGTTTTTTTGCTGCTGTAGTTCATTTCCTAGTATACTTTCCAATTCTACAGTGACTTCCAATATTTGTACTCTTTTTAAGTCCTTGATGTCTGTGTTCAACCCCTTGAGTGCAAACAATTCCTTGAGGCCACGCCCGCGGGCGAAAGCCCGAGCTTTACCCGACCCATATGGAGGGGACACTTTGCATGGTGTTATGGGGATTTAGTTTGGGCGAAGCCCCGGTTATCAAAAATAAAAGTCCTTGATTTCTGTGTTGCATAAATCAATTTAAAAGTATTATTATTTCCCCTCTTTCTAAAGTTTCTCCCCCCACATCAATGCTAGGCTTATGAGAGGAACTAGAACACAGCACCATCAACATGATTTTGAAACTCCTTGCCTGGTGGAGGCTGGGCTGTCGGTCTCAAAGAAAGGTAAAAGAATGGAAAGGTTAAGCCTGAAGTGAATGACTCAAAGATCTTGGTCCACTCTTGCTTTGAAAGATGTCAAGGGCTGGAGAAGAAGATTATGAAGGAATTTCTGTTGCTTTAAGTTTTAGCTTTCAAGTGGATCCACTTTGTACCTACTTTGTACCTACTTAATTCAAATAGGCCACCATTACACTAAGGGGCTTCCTTAAAGAAATTTCAAGAACGCTGGAGACCAGTGATCAAAAAGAGGATATGAAGCTGGTGTGACACAAGTGGCCCAAATGATCTTCTAACAAAGCCCTGTTGTTGAGCAGTATTAAATCCCATCAGAAACTGAGAACAGGGTGTCGAGGAATTGCTTATTGATTTTTATAAGAAAAATACAAATCGTGAAATGATGTAATGCACTGGCATAGATGAAATGTAATACAAAATAAAGTGTATCAGTTTAGAGTGGATTATTTGTGGTCTATTCATAACTTGGCAAATAAATATATCTATTTGGTGCATGAACAGCTGTTAAGGCCTCATGCAAACCTTGGTACGCCATGCTTTGCTTAATAAATAAACAGTTGAGAAGCTTAAATATCTATGTATATTGTGCGTATGATTGTATTTATGATGTACCACCCTGTTATTTTATGATTATAATGACTTTGGTAAGGATTGCTTGATAGCTAAGTAGGTGAATGCTTTTCTAGACTGTTATTCTTCTTACACTAGTTTAAACCTTGAATCTTTTTTTGATTCTTCCTTTACAGATTGACACAATACTTGCATGTGGTGGTCTTTCAAAGAACCCCTTATTCATTCAAGAACACGCAGATATCATTGGTTTCTTTCTCTCTCTCTCTCTCTGTTTTTTTTTTTTTGGGTGGGGGGGGGGGGGGGTGTTGTGCATGTGCATGTTAAGTCAATATGTTATGGTTTCTTTTCTTTTCCTTGTTGCTTTACTGCAGTTGATGATTAGAACTTTCAGCAAATTGTATACAATGATTAAACCTTCATTTTTTTCGAGCATGAGCAGTGGTGTTGTCATTTACAATTTATTGATTGTGCTTCAAATTGTGTCGTCAGCTTAGCATGCGAGAATTATGTAGTTTACTCATACGATAGGTAGGGTTGTTCAGTAAACTGGACCTTTGTTTCCTCTTCTGATTAGGAAGATTGCAATGAAATGACTGGACTGGCTAACAATGGTTGACACTTGTTGACACGGTGCTACAGGACAGCCTATAGAGTCTCTTACCTAGAGGCTGCTTTGTAAAGGAAAGGTGGTTGGATGGTTCTAAGTTGGTGAGAAATTAAACTTATGAGGTTCTGGGGGTTGATTCCATTGTATAGATTCTGTTGGACGGTAAATAGAGATCCACTTGCAGAGAGTAGTAGTGTGGAGTAGTAACAGTAGTATGCTAACAATGAAGAGAAAATCAAGTAGTGCCACAAGCAAGAAAGAATATAAGAAGAGACAGGAGAATCCCTAGGCAACGTGTCCTTAAAATACTCAGATTTTCATAAATTCATCTCATTCATTGATAACAATTGGCCACATTAAAGAATCTAATAGACTTGCTTGACAAGTAAAACTCTCCTAAATGTTAAAAAGAAGAAGACCATATAGAAATCAAATCAGACTTGATACTTACCTAATTAAAACTTCTAGATAAAGCTAATAGCTAAAAGACCAGGAAAGCACACATAGGACCATAAGAGAAATCCTACATCAGATATTACATATGCCCCTATGCACAAAACCTTTAAATTCACAAATCTGAATATATGAAAAGACAGCAATTGAATTCCATGACAGCTGCATCCGGTGTACAGTGTAAATGTGGATCAGTAAATTAACTTTTAGATAAAGAACTTTCTATTAAATAGATGAGGGAAGAGAAGTCATGAAGAATGCCCTGGTTTTTTATTTATTTATTTATTTAGTTCTTTTAAGCATTACACTATTCATGTTAACTCTTTCCTTTTTCTTTCATTCTTTGTACTCTTGGTCAGCTGTGTTCTTCGCACCTTTAGTGTTTAGTTTCAACGATTTCCTTGTTTTGTTTTCTTCTTTCTCTTAAATGCCTTTCTTGTATACTTTCTGTGTACTTGATTGCGCTTTGCGCTTTTTAATGATATTTCTCTTACTTATAAAAAAAAAAAACTATTCATGTTAACTCTTGGCCTACTTGTTCATGATTGTTGTAGGTTGCCCTATAATTCTTCCACGTGAGAGTGAGTCTGTGCTTTTGGGTGCTGCCATTCTTGGTGCAGTTGCTGCAAGGAAATATTATAGTCTGAATGAGGCCATGAGGGCCCTGAATGCGGCTGGTCAGGTATCATTACAGTTCCTTAATTCAATCATATTTCTTTATATTCAAGATAGGCAATGAGGTGAGAAAGGTGTTCAAGCTCGACAAGGAACTTGAACATAGGTCTGGGGTAAAACTTTCCACATGATTTGCTATGCTGTATAGCCAGCATCTTCGATGTGTTTGGTCTTGTTTCGGAAGCAATAGGACCTAAAAGTTTTGATCTGTCAAACTTGCACAAACAGCATGGTATCATTTCAGATGTTATGTATATGCTTTGTTTTGTGAGACTGCATATGAGGCCTAGGTTTATAGTTTGCATTTGTCCTTGACGTGTTTGAATTTTGGCAGGTCATTCATCCATCTAAAGACCCAAAGGTGAAGAAGTACCATGATGCCAAATACCATATTTTCCGGGAGCTTTATGAGCAGCAGCTATCTCATCGTTCTATAATTGCTCAAGCCTTGGCTTAGTTAATGTGCTGGCTGCTTGGTCGATGAAGACATCTGGATGCTCTGATTAATTGATTGCATCGTGACACAGGACAATTGTTATCTTCTTCTTGCAGAAAAAGGTTAGCCCGTGTGAAGGTTGGCTAGGCATGTGAGGTTTGCATATTCGAGAAAAAGATATTCAACAGGATAATGTGTATAGCCTCGATTTTCAGCATCACGTTGGAGAAAAATATAGAAAGAAAGTGAAAGCAATGATAAAAGGAATTAAAAAAAGTCACTCGGAATGATATACAGAAGCAATGTTAAAAGTCACATTTTGGACCTTCTTTTGCTCCACTTTCTGCTCTTTACTCCTTAGAGAGAAAAAGAAGATAAAGTTCCGATTCGAATTAGTTTTAGGGTGCGTTTGAGATTGCGATTTTGTAGACAATAAGTGCGATTTTAAACCAAATTGCAGAACATAAATTGTTTGGGAACTGCGTTTTTAAAAATTGCGATTTGAAAATGCAGAGAATTTGCTGTTTCAAATCATAGGTAAGATGATGCTTTTTTGAAAACGTAAAATTTTAATGGTTAATTTCCGATTTTAAAGGTTAAACATCGATTTTGCTACGCTTAATTGAGTCTTTAAAAATCACTTCTTTTAAATTGTACATTTTTAAATTGTTATTTTAAATCGTACTTTTTGAAATCGCAAACTCAAACAGACTCTTAACAAGACACAAAAGTAGATTTGAAAAAAATGCAATTAACCACACTTTCCTCAGGTCCATACGGATAGACCCATCGTCACCACGAACTTCCTTCTCAATTCCGAATCTAAGTTCTTACAATTATGGCCATTGCCCGAAATTAGGGATGTAAACGAGTCGAGTCGAGCGAGTTAGAGCCGAGCTCGAGCTCATTCATCACGAGCTCGAGCCGAGTTCGAGCTCATGACGAGTTTTAAAAATTAAGTTCAAGTCGGCTAAACGAGCTCGAGTCGAGTTGGAGCTCATAACGAGTTTTAAAAATTAAGTTCAGTTCAGCTGAGTTTGTTGTGTTATATAGTCTATTTAACATACAAAAAAAGAGGTAGGCTCATTTAAAAATTAATATTACATTATGTAATATATAAACAATATATATTTATATTGTATGTTAAATAAACTATATAACTTACAATAATAAATAAATGATGTACTAATTGATAAATATCTAATGATAATACTTATAACATATAATAAAGTGATTACATGCTATATAGCACAATGTTATATTATTATATTATCATATAGTCCTATAATCCAATTATATTACATGAATAATATGATTAAGTATCTTTTATATATATATATATATAGGTATATAGGTTTACATTAAACGAGCTAACTAGGCTCGCGAGCCGTTAAACGAGTCGGGCAAGCGGGTTGGGTCTGGCTTTAAACGAGTTAGTCTCGCGAGCCTCTATCGAGTTTTGTCGAGCGAGTCGGGTATGTATCACTTACAAATCGAGCGGGTTTCTACAGTAACGAGCGGGTTTGTACAGTGTTGAGCTCGAGTTCGGGTCGAGTTTAACCGGACGGGTATCGAGCGAGTTGTCGGACGGACTGGCTTATTTACATCCCTACCCGAAATCAATTGAACCCGGAGCTAGAAATTTTTATTAGAAGAGGTTAAAGCATAAATGAAAAATATATTAAGATAGGGGTCAAAGCTTGAATAAAAAAAAAAAAAATTAAGATTGAAGATTAAATTAATAAATAAAAATAAAATTAGTATCAGTAGTAACAAAAAATAATCAAAATAATTGTAATTTTTTGGGTAATTACTTTTTTCCTCCATGAACTACCGGTCTATGTCATTTTGCCACCACGAACTACTACCTCGACCAAAAAAGATTATCAAACTACCATTTTTACTGCTTTACCCCATTCCGTGAAATATACCATTTTTTACCGTTAAATTTGATTTAAAGACCAAAATGCCCCTATAGTAGTTAATAAAAAATATTAAAATTAATATATTAAAAAAAAAAAAGAAGACTGAAGGAAAAGGGGTGGCCGCACGGCCTCCCCAAAACCTGGGGTGGCCGCGCGGCCACCCCAGAGGCTGTGGGTGGCCCGTGAGCCACCCCTAAGGTGGCTTCGGCCACCTCTGGGGTGGCACGCGGCCCACCTCGGCCACCTCAAGGGGTGGCTGCTGCCACCCCCTTTTCCTTCAGTTTTTTTTTTTTTTTTTTTGTTTAAAACGAGGATATTTAGGTAATTTTTGAAATTGAGTTAGGACATTTAAGTCTTTGCATGAATTAAACTAACAGAAGATGGCAAAATATGTAAAGATGGTAGTTTGATGCTCTTTTTTGGTCGATGTGGTAGTTCGTGGGGGCAAAATGACATAAGCCAGTAGTTCATGGGGAGAAAATATAATTACCCATAATTTTTAATATATTTCAATTTTCAACTCAAAAAACTATCAAAATGGATTTTGATGTTTTGCATTAGTTGTGCTGCATCAGCTTTTATTGCGTTAAAAACTCTTTTACATTGCTCTTGGCGACCGGAGACTGTTGCTTATGCCTAATTTTTTTACAAACAAATTTAGGTCGTTGCTTATGATAGATTTGGACTAAGGTTTTGATATAAAATGATTTTTGTTATGGTAGGGATAAGGCTTAGCCTTTTTTTTTTTTTTTTTTTTTTTTCTTTTTCCCCTGCAAGAGCAAGCTTAATTATTTTGGCTCAAATATACATTGACCTATATATATATATATAGTACATTAAATAAAATTTTCAAAAGAAACGAGAGGCAATGGCCAATACCTATCCTCCTCTCCCTCCGTCTCTGTACACGTGAGAATGGTTCAAACGAGGTTGATACTAACAGGAAAGGAAATGGTGTCTAGCATGAGTCGTAGACCTGTAGTGTAAACGTTCACCGGGATAAACGAAGAATATGCTTTTATGCTTTTAAAAATAATCAAACCATTTTACCCAAAAAATAAAAATAAAAATGAGATATTTTATATTCGATAGGATATATTTATACCGTTAAAGATTTCCAAATGCAACCAATTATACGTTAGCATGAAACAAGTCTTAAAAAAATGACCAATACATATCTCGGAGGTGAGGCTAAAATTGCACTTAAACATGAATTGCGTGAGGCTTATTTGGCTACAACCACGTCGATACAATGGGGATAGCAGTAAATTTGCCCACCATTGCTCCAACTTTTATCATGAGATCGGAAGTCGGAACCCTTTCATTTAGAATTCTTAGGTAATAATATCCTAAGCTGATGTTGTATGATCTAAAAAGCCCTAGATGTGTACCTTGCCACATTGTCCAATATCGCTCTTTAAAATTCCACTGCAACAAAATATTTCATGTTAAAGTAAAGTAAATTTGACACCAACAGCTAAAAGAAGGAAGAAGGAAGAAGAAAGATGAATATGTTTGTCCGCCCTCCACAGAACTAGCTGTCTTTTACATATAGAGGCCTTCTGGCACCCCTTCTTTCTTTTTGAACATCACCTTCTCCTTGGCTTTCTTGAAGTCTACGTGTGTTACCTGCAGCAAATCAAGTCAAATCAAATCAAGTCCAACAATTAAAGTGAGCTAATCCCAGGAAGACGCAATAAATCAATCCGCTGATGTGTGATGATGCAGACCCGAAAATGTCAACGATAACGCATACTTTGTGGAGACTAATGCCCAGAAAACGGCATACCATATGAGTTAGAAAATAGAAGCTAGGCAGCTATTCAAACTCCAGAAATTCATGAGAATAAGAAAAGAAAAAATGAAGATTTTAAAATGCATGCGCTAATGTCTGCAAGAGTTGCTACTTTACATTCGTAGATCCATCACCCTACCCTCCAAGCAGGTATTGAAGCACACGCTGCAAAATCTAGTGTACACCGTGAATGTGAAATGAAATTGACATTAAATAGAATCAGCCTGGCAGGCAATGACAAGTTCCACATCATTTTTTTATTGGGTTGGCGGGAGCAGAGAGGTCCAGAACAAGTTGATTTTCAAGTATGCAAGTGTTAGGACAAAGAAGAAAATAATGTAGACGTGTCACCTTCATACGGCGCTCTCTTAAAGCAAGCAAGCCAGCCTCGGTACAAATTGCTTTGATATCAGCCCCAGAAAATTCATCTTTAGTCATCACAAACTCTTCTAAGTTGACATCATCTGCCAATGTCATTCTTGATGTGTGTATCTGCATTCCCAAAATCAAACACATCGCGATAAGACTATATATTCACAATGGTAGTCCATTTCTACACGTATTTTACCCAAAGTACCTGGAAAATGCGCCTCCTTGTTTTTATGTCAGGCAGAGGGAACTCAATCTTCCTGTCAATTCGACCAGGACGCAGCAAGGCGGGATCAAGACTTTCAATTCTATTTGTAGCAAGAATTACTTTGACATCTCCTCTTGAATCAAAACCATCTAACTGGTTCAGCAATTCCAGCATAGTCCGCTGAATCTCACGTTCACCACCTGAATGTGCATCATACCTGGGAAACATAGATAAGTAATAATGAGATCAAAAGGGTTGCATACGAGATATATGACAGTGCTATATTAACTAGAGTACCTTTTTGTGCCTACTGCATCAATCTCATCAATGAAGACAATTGATGGTGAAAGGTCATCCGCAACTCGAAAGAGTTCCCTGACTAATTTAGGCCCATCACCCAAGTATTTCTGAATTAATTCACTTCCGACCACACGCAAGAAAGTCGCTGCTGTTGAGTTAGCCACTGCCTGAAATACAATATAAGAGAATAATCAGTCCCCAAGCAACATCTAAAATGGGTCAACATGCAGGAAAATCCATGGTTACTGAATTCCATGCAGATAGTCAACGTGCACGTTTTATATGTTGATTGAATACCATGGAGAAAGGGATATTCCAGCACAATCTGAAAGCAAGAGCCAAACTGACTATCCAACTTGTAGATGGCAATACTCACAACAAAGTCTACTTATGGGGCGTTTGGATGGGGGTAATCTTTTAGGGTTCTTGAGAATCCTAAAATACTACCTCGTTTGGTTACACTTAAGTGGAGGGAATCCACATTCCCAATTGAATGTATATTACCTCCCAAACCTATTTTGCTGGGAATGTGGATTCCCTTCTAAAGAGATGGGAATCCATATTCCCAAGGGAATGTAGATTACCTCCCCACCCTCTTTTGCTGGGAATGTGGATTCCCTTCTAGAGAGGTTGGAATGTGGATACCCCTTGCCTTGGGAATGTTTACGTTTTTCTTAAATGACAAGAATGCCCAAATTGAGCTCTCTCATGCGCACTAACTCTCTCCCTCTCCTGCCAAAGATGTCTCTCCCTCTCCCTTGAGCGCACTAACACTGAACTCGACCCAGTTACTGAATATTGCCAGTTGAACTGAAACTATATTCAGATCCCTCAAAACTAAACAGAGCTTACAAGCTGGGAAGGATTCATCTTTGCCTTCAATGAGGACTGTACTTGTTCCTTTGTCACCCCAAGAACCCCCACTATCTCTCTGTTTCTCACCGTTCTCTTTTGAAATTGTGGTGTACCAACTTTCTAAGCTGAAAAACTAAAGCTGTAGCTTTGTTCTGATAGAACCTTGAATGCGAAGGAGTAAAATTTTTCACATCCAACCTCAACAAGATTAAGCCTCTTGCGTTGTGCATGCCATTTATATAAAAACTTACTCAAATAAATGAAATTTATAAGATAAAGGTCTAGACATGTTTCTTTTTGTTGGTAGTAAAACGTGCAAATTGTAAGGAAAATATGGACAAAACGTATACAAGGATATTTTGGAAAGAATAAACAATTCCTACAAGATGCCTAGGAATAAACCAAACATATGAATCTCATATTCCCAAGAATCTTATCATATTCATAATTCTTAAACGTGGGAATAGTCACATTTCTGGGAATCTAGATTCTCAGGCATCACTTTCCTAAGAATGTAGATGCTGGAGGGAATGTTAGATTCCATGATCAAAAGTGCAATTCAATCACAGGCTACAAAAAATAGTAGCCCCCCCCCCCCCCTCCCAAAAAAAAAAAAGAAGGTAAACTCCCTGAAAAGATATTGATACCTAAACTTGATGAGTCTTTGTACATTGAACTTTGAAACCCCATGGAAAAGAATAATATAACTTGCACCTGAACTTAATTCTTTTTTCTGTCCCCCTCATAACAATAACTTTCTTAAAACACCACCGACTAAATTCATTGTGCACAACATCATACATATAGTTACTAAAACCAATACATAATGATGAAATTAATGCCAATAAAGGAGATCTATCCTACAAATGACATTTAGCATGGAGGAAAAAGGTGTGCTGAAGCTTGTAACCTAAGCTCATCAAGCCCTATGGGGGAAAAAAAATAAATCACAAACACAACCACAAACTCAAATATATAACATAAATATGCACCTTGGCAAGCAAAGTTTTCCCTGTCCCAGGCTCCCCATATAGTATGACTCCTTTGGGGGGTTTGATACCAATATCTTCATACAATTCAGGATGAGTAAGAGGAAGTTCCACTGCTTCTTTGATTTCCTGAATCTGGGCATCTAACCCACCTATGTCAGCATACGACTCCAGTGGAGCCTTCTCAACTTTCATCACAGACACCATGGGATCAACCTCATCTTGAAGAAGCCCAACCACAGAAAGGACCTGAACAGAGCGTAAACAACACAAATTAGCATTCAAAATTTCATGCGAGACATAATTGATGTGATTGGTATTTAAACCTGCTGGAAATTAAATTGACCCCTGGAGCGTCCACATGGGTTAGTAGAGTTATAATTCAAATTGAGATCATCCTTTAAGGAATATCAAATAGTGGGTGAGGTCGTTATTTGATAACTCCCCACTAATTTGGATTATAATAGGACTTCACTATTTTGAGTTGCTAAATTTCTCTCTACTAGAACTTCTCCCTTCTTCAGACTCTAGTAGAGAGATTCTATGTTGTTTTTAAAAAGACTGAATGTACGTTTTAGAAGATTACTCAAAAATATTAAGAAAAATATTGTTCCTATCTCTACATCCATAATTTCTAGGGTAATCATCACTGGCCCTAGAATTTGAAGTGTGAAAATTCTAAAGGAGACTCTAGTAGCCTCCTATGTGACGAAGAAGAGCTCTAGTTCTGTGATATCGTGCATTGGACGTGGGTTGTAAGACAGGCAATGAATCCAAGCTGTGGAAGATTCGCTTGGATTGAAGTATATTAAATAACCCTCATTTAACATTAGTAGGTTATGCTTGTTTTTGCCCTTATGAATGTGTTTATATGATCTCTAATATGCTAGAATGGGTCTATGAGCATGAAAGGAATAATATGCCATATTTTTTAAAACTCTTTGAATTGGAGTTAGGCTGAATATGTTACATAATTCTATCTCTTAAAATGTCAGTAACATGATCCTAAAATATGGTAAAGTTTTGTGGCTTGTATAGGGAGTATTGAGCACAAGATGTATGGACACATGTACGCATGTTTTTAACTTGTGAATTATGATATGTTAAAATCCTCCTTAAATTTTGTTCGAAATCAGTTAGATGTGATGTTCTGACTTACAAAGTGGGAGATGATTACTACCTTTGGGAAATTTGCAATCTTGTTATGTGGTAAGGAATTTCATGTTCTTGTAGTTGTTGACCTTGCCAAGGGAGAGAAACTACATGGGACCAACTTTGACATGTGGCATAGGAAAATCTAAGATCTGCTTAATGAACAGCTATAGAAACCTTGACCCATAGCATGACCCAACGGTCCCAACCTAAAAAAGGGAATACAACCCAACATCACAGTAACATTGAAGCCTATCAGACTTGGGTTAAGAAAGATCGGTGTGCGCATCTTACTAGGCTTTAGGGCTGGCAATTTTAAATACAACCAACGAACCCGACACAAATCCAACATGAAATTAGCATATTAGAGTTTTGTATAATTGAGTTTGGGTCAATTCGAGTCGACCCGAATTAACTGGTTTAATAAATAGGTCAATCCCGGGTCAACTCGCTTAATCCATAGGTGACCCACATAACCCGTATAAACTAAATTAGATTTTTTTTACATTTAAAAAACAAAACACTAAAAGGCTAAAGTTCATATAAATTAATTTTGATAAAAAATTCATATATATATATATATATATATATACAAGTTGAAACTGGTCAAACATATCGTGTTTGAATCAACCCAACATGACCTGTTTATCAGATAGGTTATGCTGGGTGGGTCATGTCAACCCAACACGGCATGTTTATTAAACAAGTTAGGCGGGTCATGTCGTGTCATCCGCTTATTCAAATGGGTCGTGTTAGGGTTTAGGAGTTTGACCTGGTTAACTAAATGGGCCGTGTTCGGGTTGACCCATGAGTCAACCCGAAACACAAACATAAATTGCAAGCCTACTACGCTTAGCAACATGCACAATGATCTCATTAGGGAGTTTGAGAACTACACAATTGCCCAAGAATCCAAGATATGTGGAGCCTGCTGAAAATTGACTATGGAGGGACACCAGGAACTAGGTTTTGTGCTCTTACTTTGAAGTTCAAGCAGTATGTCATGGACCCTAAGCATACAATGGCTGAGCATCTAAGAACGATCTCCGCCATAATTCAGGACCTAAAGCCTACTGGTAATAATCTCAATGATGAGCAACATGTTACAGTTGTGATACGCTCTTTGCCCGAACCAACTTTTTTTTTTAGGTAATTACCTTTTCCCCCCATCAACTACCAGCCATTGTCAACATGCCCCCATGGACTGACACCTTGACCAAAAGAGAGTATCCAACTATCAACTTTACATACTTTGCCCCCTTCCGTCAGTTTAATTCGTGAAAAGACTTAAATACCCTAACTCAAATTCAAAAATGACAAAAATGTCCTCAACTTTTTAAAATATATTAACTTTAATTTTTTTTTATTAATTACTGTTGGAGGGCATTTTGGTCTTTAAACTAAAATTAAAGCCAAAAAATGGCATATTTCGTCTAAATTAACAGGATTCCTTGACGGAATGGGGCAAAGTATGTAAAGTTGGTAGTTGGATACTCTCTTTTGGTCGATGTGTCAGTTCATGGGGGCATGTTGACAATGGTTGGTAGTTAGTGGGGGAAAAAGGTAATTACCCCTCTTTTTTTTTTTTTTTTTTTTTTGGGGGGGGGGATAAATGAAGCTCGTTCTAACACAACCATGATATTAAAACTTTTGTTGATATATCTTGCCATGGAGCTAGAGGCGAAGCATTTGCAGGCGCATTGTGCAACTTTGCTTGTTGCCTAAGCTAGGCATTGAAGTCTAAGTGCAAGACACATGGGAGATCTGTTGGACAAAAAACCATGAGCCAAGAGATGGAAAGATAGCAAAGCGTTGCAGAGGTAAGTGCACTAGCAAGAAAGACAAGTCCAAGATGAAATGCTATAACTATGGAAAGGTGGGTCACTTCACTTGTGAGTCCACTAAGCCAAAGAATGTATCCACTAAACACAACTCTCTCATTACTCATATTTTTTCACATGTTTTTATTGCTCACTCAATCCCTGAATGGATTGTAAACACAAGAGCAACTAAATGTAGCTCGAGATTGAGTTGAGTTCATAGATTACAAAAGGATACCAACAGGTAGACATTACGTTATATTGGGTAGCGAGTCTCAAGTAGAAGCGCTTGGAGTTGAAATCTACCACCTCAAGATGTATCAAGGACGCTCGTTGCTTCTTCATGATGTGCTTTATGCACATAGTGTTCAATGTAATCTATTTTCAGCTATTACCATGTTAGAACTTAGTTTTAGTTTTTATTGTGATGGCCCTTAGTTGGACTTCTATTTGAATAAGGCCTGTATGGACATGCTTTCTTTCAAATGGTTTCTTTATGTTAGATTTGGATAATTCTTGTTTTTCCTTTATGGCTTATAATGATGATATTGTTTCTAATTCTTTGAAATGGCATGCTAGACTAGGATACATAGGAAAAGATAGAATGGTTAGACTAGCTAGAGAAGGCCTATTGGGGTCTCTCGCTAATGTAAGCCTACCTGTGTGTGAGCCTTATTTAGCTAGGAAAACTTGTAGGAAACCTTTTGGAAAGGCACCCTAGGGCATCTTATCTTTTAGAGCTAGTCCATTATGACATTTGCAAACCCACAAATGTAATGGCGCGCCATGGCGCCTCCTATTTTCTCACTTTTATAGACAGTCATGGTTTAGTTTCATTTATTTGATCTCCCATCGCTTTGAAGCATTGAACTACTTAAAGAGCTTTATAACAGAGGTTGAAAATCAGAAAGAAACGAATTTAAAAATTCTGCGAATTGATTGTGGGCAAAAATATTTGTCTAATCACTTTCAGGCACTGTGTGAGGAAAAAAGGGTATGTTGACAGTTAACCATTCCTAGCACTCCAGAATTGTACCTTATTAGAAATGATTAGATCGATGATGGCACAAACTAACCTCCCAATATCATTTTGGGGGGATGTTATTTTACATCATCAACTGTGTGCCTTCTAAGTTAGTTCCCACAATCCCATATGAATTATGGAATGACACAAAACCAAATTTGGAGCATATGCAGCCTTGGGGTTCTGGGGGATATATTCACAACACTTCCCAAAAGTATGGAAAACTTGGCCCTAGAGCAAATAAACATATATTTATAAGATATTCAAAAAGCTCAAAGAGTTATGTAATGTGTGGTGAACATCCCAATGGAGGAATTACTGAGATAAAGACACATGATGTCATATTGATCAAGAATGATTTTCCTAGCATTGGTGAGAATCTCAATCTCATCCTGAAATTGCCAAAGATAGTGGGAGTGACTTACCTCTTAGTGAGGGTACGGTGAGAGTAACTCACAAGGTTCTCAATTACATAGAAGCAAACGTGGAATCATTCTCTATCGTCATTTCAAGATTGAAGGGGCAGTCTTTCATGTGTGCTCTGTGTGACCTTGATGAGCCTGCTTCTTATGAGGAAGCATTAACGTGACCTGCTTCAAATGAGTGGTTGGCTACTTTGAGAGATGAGATGAGTTCCATGGCAAGGAACCAATTCTGGGACTTAGTTGAACTTCTGCCTGGGCGTAAGACCATTGGAAACAAATGGATCTTGAAAATCAAACGCAAGGCAAATGGATCAGTTGAAAAGTATAAGCTTTTCTCGTGGTGAAGGGCCATGCCAAATGGGAAGGTGTAGATTATGAAGAGAAATTCTCCCTGGTGGTGAGATCTACCTCAATTCGCCTCATTTTAGCTATAGTTTCACATTTAGATTTTGAACTTTTTCAAATAGATGTGAAGATATCATTTCTCAATGGAAAACTAGACAAGGCGCTCTATATGGATCAACCTGTTGGTTTTGAGGTTTAGGGACAAGAGTGGAAAGTATGCCGCCTTAAATGTTCCATTTATGGCCTTCAACACTCGTCTAGACAGTGGTACCGGATTTCATCAGATCATTACTTCGATTGGTTTCGAAATGTTGGAGGGGGACCATTATGTGTATGTCACGTACGGAGAAGAGTTTTCTGACTCTATCTTTGTATGTAGATGACCTTATATTAGCTGAAAATTATATGGAGATGATTTTTGCCACCAAATGGTGGTTGTCCTCTACTTTTGAGATGGACATAGGAGAAGTAAATTATGTGCTCGAGGTTAAGATCCTGAGGGATCAATCTAGAAAACTTCTTGGCTTGTCTCAAGAGACTTAGATCAAGAAGGTTTTAGAGCAATTTCGTATGCACAATTCCAAACCCATACACTCCAATCAAGAAGGGATGTGCATTGAGCTTTTACCATTGCCCTAAAAATGATGAAGAAAAGAAAGAAATGGTTAAGATTCCCTATGCGAGTGCAGTTGGAAGTCTGATGTACGCTATGTTGTGTACAAGACTAGACATCTGCTTTGTAGTTGGTATGATAAGACGTTATTAGAGTAACGCAAGACTTGGTCATTGGCAAGTAGTTAAAAGGATTTTCCGATACCTTTGTGGGGCATCGGGTCTCATTATTTGCTATTAAGGTGGAGATTTAAGATTAAAAGGATATAGTGATCCTGGCTGGGTCAGCGATAGAGATGAGCCTAAATCCACTATGGGTTACACATTTCTACTTAGTGGTGAGGTTGTTTCTTGGTGCAGTAAGAAACAATCATGCATTGCTTTGTCCACGATGGATTCAGAGTATGTTGCTTGTTTAGTAGCTACAAGAGGCTGTTTGGTTGCTTGTTCAGTAGCTACAAGAGGTTGTTTGATTGAGGAGATTCTTTCAGCGCCTAGGGGTTACGACTCTTGCATATGAAGTTGTTAAGATATATAATGACAGTATAGCAAGTTTGGCATTTGCCAAGGATCCCAAATACAATGGCAAAACCAACACATAGACATTCAGTTTCATTACATTTGTGACGTTGCGCGAGGTGAGGTGATCCCACAACATATCTCTACTATAAGGATGGTAATTGATCCTCTTACCAAGGCTTCTGCTAAAAATGTTTTTTGGACTCATGTAAGGAGCCTGGGACTTTGTAGGATTTGATGTGTTGTCTTGAGGATACCTTACTGGACATGCAATAATTAGTATCTTTTGCATTAATGAAATTTTTCATTTTACTTCATTTTGTGATTTGGTTGATACTGTATGTAGAGCACACATTATCAACGCATCATCAGGCTAAGATCAGTCCACTCACATGAGTGATCACCCCAGCACTTGAATAGCAAGTAGGATGAGACAAAATGATTATTTTGTCAATTAGAAAGTGAGCAAGTAATTATCTTGGCACTTCAGGCACGTGCAAGATAAATTATTGGAATGTGGCCTTAGTTTGGTTAAGATGAGACTTATAAGAGTAGCACATGAAGTTTTTTCACAACTTCATAAAGCCTAAATAAAGCCGAATGTGAGATCTTAGACAGGCACTCGACAAGCGATTATGCTAAGAAACTCAAGTTAGGGCGCCTTTATGGAGACTAGACTAAGATTCATACAGCGTTTGAGTGTGACAAGCCCAATTGAATGGGAGCTCCGTCGTAGCATACATTTCATATTGTATGTGCTATAGACGACCAATAAAGAAAGTGACTGGATGGATCCCTGTTCTATCACTATGTGAGCCCTAATGGACCAAAAGGATTGTCTATTCTATGCCCCTTGAACCTGGAACTATGTCATGAAGTAGATACTCGATGTCGCTACCATAGCACGTTATATTAGGACCATGATTAATACGGTCCCATGGAGCATGTCTAGGAAAGCGGTCAAGTCTAAACGAGTTGATGTGAGTGTTTAGGGTAGACTGTTTGAAGCACACCTTTATTTTATGGTGCACATAGCTCAAGCGATTATGTCATTTTTATTGTTGATATAATCATGAGCACATTTGATGGTACAAGGTTGAGCATTGGTTTGAGATGTAAACTCATGAGGGATGGACGAGATAAAACGAGTGATGTGCTATGTTAGTTAGATGGTGAGTTAACATAGCACTCTTGCCCAATGCCTTCTTGTTAGGTCGCACGCTTTATTTTTTGTATGAGGAGATGATTGGATGAGAGATCAGGAGGAGACAGTTTATGAAAATGCACCCAATGTGGGTGTGAGATGGAAATTAAATTGACACACGGAGTAACCACAAGGGTTAGCAGAGTTATAATTCAAATTGAGATAATCTTTCAAGGATTATCAAATAGTAGGTGAGGTGGTTATTTGATAACTCCCCACTAATTTGGATTATAACCATTATTTTGAGTTGCTAAATTTCTCTCTTCTTAGGACTCTCGTAGAAAAGTTCTACGTTATAGAAGAGCACTCAAAAAAATTAGAAAAATATTGTTCCTCTCTCTACATCCATAATATCTAAGGTAATCATCACTAGCCCTAGATTTCGAAGTGTAGAAATTCTAAGGAGACTCTAGTAGAGTCCTAGGTGACGAAGAAGAGCTCTAGTTCGTGAGATCGTGCATGAAGATCCGCTTAAATTGAGGTATATTGAATAATCCTCATTTAACAAAACATGTATACCTCCTTTATTATTATTCCAGTGTCTTTCAATTTCTCGTCTGGTTGTGATTCCCATAGAAGTCTAAATTAAATGTTTTATATATAGGGTTTAACCTTTCAATAACCACCGTAAATATATTTTGATCCTTTAAGAGTTGGCCAAACCCACAGTCCTTAAATTCCAATATCAACTTCTAAAGCCAATTTGAAACTAAAAAAAAAAATCAGCAACAAAAGCAAACCTTGTTGTGCATAAGAATGGCGCATCCGGGCTCCAGCTGATCCTTATCCACAAACGAGAGGATCCCGACGTAGTACTCGGGCCCAACCGAGGACGAGACAATGGCGTGATTCTCGTCGATGAGTTCCTCGAGATTGCCGACGCTCATGGGGGTGCCACGGAGATCGTCAACCTTGGAGCGGTCCTCCTCGTTCTTCTCCTCGTGGGGCTTGAGCCTCTCCTGGTTGGCCACGAACTCCTCCTCCATCAGGAGATAGTCTTTGATGCGCTCCAGCTTCAGGAGGCGGAGCTTGCACTTGGTCAGAGGAGTCACGTTGGGGAGCCGGCCCGCCGCCTCAGGGCCCTTTTGCTTGCGCTGCTTGCGGCCCACGCGGGAGGGAGGCGCCGCCGGCTCGTATTTCTTCTCCTTTTTTTTGCCGTCGTCGTGTTTGCGGTCGCCGCCCGGGCGATTCAGCCCGCCAGATGGAGCCTGACCCATTTTCTTCAAGGTTTTCTGAGAGAGAGAGTGTGTGTAAAGGGAGTTGCTTGAGGGAGGGGATTTTAGTGTGTTTTTATAGAGTGCGTGTGTTAAAGGCCAAAGGGGGTTTGCTTGAGGGAGGGGATTAGTTTTTTCTTTTCTTTCTTTCTTTTTTATTTATTTATTTTTTCCTCCTTCTTGGGTGGGCATTTTTGAGGTGTTCGGTGGCGGGAATCTTTGGTAATTTGGACATTCTCTTGCGAAATTGAGATATGATTTTTTTGTCATTTTAAGATAACTTTTGACTACCTTATTCATCTAATAAGGTGATTGCCTAGTTAGATTTAAGATTTTTTTTTTAAAATAAAAGTAAAAGCTGCCATGTGATCAAAAGTGATAAAAAATTGTGTCTTAGGTGACAATGTATCATATCTCTGCGAAATTATCAATCATAGAAGACCTTCTCAATGGTTTAAGCGGAATTTTTTTTTTTTTTGCCAAATCATTCTTCATATTAAACGTTTACGATAAATTATATTTGAATAAAAATTTTCTTTAAATTGGGTACCCTCCAACTTAATCTATAAAAATGACATATGTTACTTTTTTATAATAGCATATGAAATACACAATTTTTTTTAATAAAATTTATCTAACTTTGTCAATGTTATTAATAATAATAATAATAATAATGTATTTTTCACATGCTTAAGGGATCAATTTTATAGATTGAGTTAGAGAAAGTTGTTCCAACACAATTTGATGGAAAACTTTGTCCGTTATACTTTATCTTGGAACTACCGCTCATTTTATTTGTAAATCGTTACAACACAATCTTTAAATAAAAATTTTAATTTCATTTTAATCCCTCCATCAAATTTTATGATAAATTTTTATTGAAATTTCAATTATATCCTTCAATCTAATAAATAAAAAGAAGTAATGTTATAAACTATAATTTTATCCTGCAACTATTACACAATCCTAGATTGGTTGGCACTATCACGTTAACATTGTGGGATACTTGTGAGATAAAAATATAGAATATAACATTATTCAATATAAAATGTCGCATAGGTCATACATGTGCTGTTTTAGTCTTTTCTCATCCATAATTGAGCATCCGAATCAATATTCAATCAACAATTTCATAGTACAAGATTGTTAACTAATATTAATATAATAGAAAATAATTATTTGTTTTATACTTTCTCCGACTCTTTTGCCACCGCGGGCTTTATGCAATTGAATGGATCATATTGGATCATAAATATCCCTTTAACACAACATAAGTTATCGAAAGGATCTTGGAGACCCACCAAAGCACGAAAAGATGAGATCTTCCAAAAAATAGATTCCTATTTGAAAGTACAATCACATGGATAAGCTCACACTAACCTGCCAATTTATGAAAATCAGGATCTTTCAGAAAATGAATTATTATTCGAACGTGGAATTGCATGGATAAGCTCACACCAACCCATCATTTTGGGATCCAATTCAAAAAATTTCTCAGGAATGTAATAATATCTATTCATACAAATGCTAAAAGAAAAGTTATCTATTGGTTCAAATGTTGTACCTACAACATAGAAATAGAGAAAGATGAAAAATAGAAGATTTCACATAGTACATGTGATCTAAAAATCAACTAATATGGCTGTTCTTCGGCAAGGCCCAAATGGTGGGCTAACAAAGCCTTCTCCAACACAACAACATGTCATACGCACAACCTAATTTTACAAAAGATGAATATTAAAAACCACATTTTTATCACATAACTATTCCACAACGTTGATGTGGCTGTCTCAACTAATCCTTAAATAAGTCATTGTTAAAAAAACATACAACAAATCCTTGCCGATTATGACTTAAGAATGCCCAAATTAGAGCATATAAAATTTTGGTTTTTCAAAACACTTAGAATTTTGAAATTTATGAATATCTTCCGAACGGTCATAGTGTGCATGCAACAATAAAACGTCCAAAACTTATAAAAAAAACATGGGGGAACTTGTATAAAACCCTAAGGAACCCTAACCTAAACCATTTTGCTCACCACTAGCAACTCTAGAGTGAGAAAATATTGGGAGGGGAATAAGAAATTGACTTTTCTTTGAGAGTTTTAGTTCTAAGAGGAAAGCTTTCACCTTTGATGTAACGACCCAGGTAAAGCGCTAGTTATATCTGCGCTATTACCGTCCATATATTCATTTATTCCATTCCCAAAAAACACCATTTTTTCTCTCTCTAAAGCTAATAACTCATAAGCCAAAAGATCACTCATGTCTACACCAAGCATTTTTGCAAAAGAAAACAACATTTCTCTTCCTTCTTGCTACACTATTCTTGGTAAGCATTTCTTGATTTTTAAACTTTACGATTTCATGAATTAATTGAAGAGTATCTTTTACAAGCCTTGCAAATCTGATTTGGAATAATAACACATAACATTCTTCTTGGTAGCTGATTGCATGAAATGATATATTTCTCCACATTTTCATTTGAGCATGTGACATTTTAGGGCTAAAGCAAATCCAAAAATTTCTTAATGGACATTGACTTGGTGTGAACGTGATGTGCATAGCTTAACCAAAATGTATTTGAATCAAATTTCCTATTCCTTAGCATATGATTTTATATGAACAATTTCAAGCATTGTAATTTGATATAATTAAATGTATAATATGTAACGACCTAGGAAAAAACGTTAGCCAAATCTGCGCTATCACTCCAAAAGAACTAGTCAATTTGTAGCTTTCATAAAATTCTTTATAAAATCCAGTTTCAACTAATAGTTAGGCAATATGGGACTTAGCACCCATAAATATCTTTATAAACCACTCACTCTATGTGAGCTATTCATCTCTTCCTAATATGGGACAGGGGTGTTACAAACTCCCCCCTTAAACCCCTGACGTCCTCGTCAGGGTAACGTCATGCGATGCTCTAGTACCACATGACCTGGTGTTACTAGGTGGCTCTGATACAATTTTTAATGACTCAGAGAAGCGCTAGCCAGATCTGCGCTTTTACCCCAAAATGACTGGTCAATTTGGAGCTTCCCTATAATTCCTTGTAAAGCCCAATTTTACCTAGTAACTAGACAATGTGGGACTTAGCACCTATGAGTATCTTTATAAACCATTCACTTTATGTGAACTATTCATCTCTTCCCAATATGGGACCGGGGTGTTACATAATACATATATCATGGGTAATAACTGTATGTAAATGGATTTGGCTGTTAGCATTAGATTTCAAAAATAAAAAAGTCACCAAAACATGTGGAAAATTGATTTTGCATTACATGCGGGGTTAATGTATTAAATGGGTTTTTCCGTATTTTAGTTACAAAGGAATTTAAATACATATATGACCAATATATATATATTAGTCAATTGAATGCCATTTTTTTAAAAAAAAAAACAATAGCCACTAAACTAAGTTAAACCAAGTATCAAAAACCATGTTATTTCATGCAAGTTGCATTAAGCATAAGCATCACATTAATTTTGAAACTTTTTTGTCCATAATGTGTTAAGAGTGCATTTGATCTATATTTTTCTAAGAAATAGATTATAAACATGCTTCAAGGTAGTAGGCTAAGTTATTTAAGTTTAAATAGCTAGTTTAAGCCTATTGTTGGAGTTAAGGCCCTTAAGTTGTAAACCTAATTAGTAGAAGGCTCAAATAGACTATTCAGACGTATTTCCCTATAATAATACTGTTACAATTTTTGGATTATTCCCCCCCCCAAAAAAAAGGAGGGAGAAATGTCAGAAAGGTCAAGACAAGTTAGGACTGACTTTTAATTAGGGTTTATGTGTTTATATTAGGGCTAACATAGCTAAGTTTTCATCGATTTAGTTTCAACCATTTTTAGTAGCAGTACTGAGGTAAGGAGAATCCCTAACCCTTTCTAAGTGTAATTTCATTATGTCTCTTTATCAATTGTTTTTACTGCGCTATAAAAGTATGAATATGTTATTTCGCATATGTTATATGAATTGATATACTTTCATGAAATGTTTTTCCTAAATAATTTTAAAGTAAAAAAAGTTAGTTTATGTCACCTAGTCTTTTATGGGTACAACGTTCCACTTTCATGAAGTTCTTAAATGAATGTTCTATTTAAATAAAGGTTTCCGTTTGTGGAGATTTCTAAATATGAAAAGTATAAAGATGTCAAACATTTCTACATGTTGTCTTAAGATGTTTCAAGAGAAGTAAATAAATGTGAAAAGTTTTAAAATATGAGGGCACGCGGGCAAGAGAAGTAAATGAATGTGAAAAGTTTTAACAGAGAAGTAAATATAATTTTGGCCCCGAAAGAATTTAGTGAAGGCACAACATGGTACTGACACTGGAGTCTGGAGGTGGAGGCACAACCACTGAATGACGTTTCGTGAGGGTAAGAATACATCGTTATGTTAAGCAATATTTGATATTATATTGTAAAGAAAGGTTTTTTTTTTTTTTTTTTTTTTTTTTTTTTTTTTTCTATATGGTTTCACAAAAAAAATCACTTTTAAAGAAAATAAATTTAACTCAACCATTTTATGGTTGGGGATCTTTTTACTTAGCCTTCTTGACTTACCTATTTTTATGTTTTGTTTTCAAGTTAGTAACATGGATTATGAGGCTGGTATGGGGGCTTAGAGTTAATCTCATGAAACCCATGTTTATTTTAAATAAGTACACTAGCATAGAACTTACATTTTTATGAAAAAAAATTAGTGATTGGTTTATATGTTATTCAGGCCAAATGTTTTCGCATTTATTGAAAAATTCTAATTTGACACTATTATGGATTTAATTCCATGTGTTAATTAATTGGTTTGTCAAACCTTATAATGCTTTGTGCCTCTGAGGTAACAAGTTAACAATCTAGCCTTAACAGGTTGTGGTCGTTACATTTCAGGTAATAGAGCTAGACTTGATATTGCTTTATGTGTTATAATCTATTTTAGAGCCTTGTTTTCATGTTACTAGTACAATTGCTTGTTTGGTTTTCCTTCATGATTTTAGAAAGTTAGGTTCATTTGGTAGAAAAAGCATGGACATTGCATGAAAGCTTGAAACTTTAGTAGCTAACTTTTGTTTTGGACCTATGTTAGTACATGACCTTCTACTTTTCTTCATATAATGAATACCCCTAGGTTGTTTAGCAAAGGGAAGTGTGCGTAAAAATAGAAAGAAAGTCGGGATCTTTGAGGTTGTGTGATAAAGTTGTAACATTTGGTTGTTTTAAAATGCGGTTCGTAATTTATGGACACCTTAGAGTCAAAATAAAGTGGAAAAATAAGAGTTTAATGAGTGAAAGTTAGAAAAATGCATTATGGGGCAAAAAATCCAAATGGTGTCGAATATTGTCCTAACAATGCAAACCATCCCAATGATTTACGGGAAGGTCCACACGATTTTCAAACAGAATGTGTAAATCGGGTTACTCAGAACTTTGTGGCTGATATTAGAGTGTAATGTAGAGTATAGAGCAAGAATCTTCGCGAGAAGCTCGTACTTTATAATTTAACGCTCGAGGTAAGTAATCGCCAACAAGAATGCGTAAATGCTAAACCTTTTCTACATGACTAAATTAAGTTTATTACTATGCATGTTAAGCAATCAGGAAACCCTTGATTTGCAGGTTGTGAACCTTAAATTTCATAATAATGTTATTAATCAAACTTTATATTTTATCGTTGTAAATTAGCTTGCAAAATAATGTTCAATATTAACAAATGCTAAGTAATGGTATGACATGGCCACAAATTTAATGTTTTAAGTTGATTATCAAAGATTGTGGCATGGGCATACTACACTATGTAGACTTGGTTTCATGGTCAAAGAGATGTATATGTGTGTGTGTGAGCTTTACCCTAAATCCAAGGACTATTGTGACCAACGCAACCACGTATGAGTAGGGTCACCCCTATTCGCATTACTAGTTGAGTGGCACTTGAAATCAGACTCGGTCAAAAAACTAAGCCTTGCTATGGTACATTGCCTGTTGGCCGCGGGGTTGTACTGAAGTCCCACAAGAAGCGCAAACCCTATAGTGAAGGGTTTTAAGTACACGAATAGGCCATATTGAACAAAGTAATGACCAAAGATGTATCTATGACTTATGTATATAATACTTCGACATGATTTTTTTGCCTTCCAACAAATGCATGATTTTTCCTAAGCCTAAATGTTCCTAAAATGATATACTACTTAATCATTGCATTTTAAGTATATTCCTATCAATGCTTAAAGATCAAAATGCAACACTGTGCATATTTATAAACATGCATTCCTTATAATTTTTACAAATTGGGCTCATTTTGCATGGCTCTCCATTGCTGGCGCATTTACTTACGAAGTCATGGACTTGCGTATGTGTGTGTGTGTGTTTTTTTTTTTTTTTTTTTTTTTTTTTTTTTTCTACTTGTTAAACATTCTTGTTTTATAGTGTAGCTAGTGATGTAGATGGGGCAAATGGTGTAGGCTTAGAGACAGATCTAGCTGTCATCGGAAGATTTTACTTTAGTCTTGCAAGTGTTGTCCTTTTGATGGTGCTTAGCGCTCTGGCTATGTAGCAAAATGATATCATAGTGACATTGTACCATATGTTTTATTTTTCGAAGCAGCTTTTATCGGACGATGATGAGTTAGTTATAACCTTCCAAATTGTTTTTAATAAAATAATTTGGGGGCGTTACAAGAACAATACACTGTTTATCATCTCATACCTCCGAAAAATCACATATTTTACTTCCTACATGGCCTCTAGTGGCTTTAAAACCTTAAAAAAAAAAAAGGTTAAATGCAAAATTGCCCCTATGGTTTACAAACTTTATTTTTTGCCCCTTCAGTCTTACTTTTTATCATAGGTGGTACATGTGCTTTGGGAAAAGATGTAAATGGTACCTCCGTCTATTTTTTCATCCAAAACTAACAGAAATCCACGTTAGCGCCACGTGACACCATTCAAAATGCGACACGTGGCCACAATTTTATTTTTTTTAAAAAAATTTGTTTTTAATTTTGAGCCTTTTTTTTTAAAAAAAATTGTAGGGGTGGCTGGGCCACAAGAGGGTGGCCAGCCACCTCATTTGGCCTGGGGGTGGTTCGGCCACCCCCAAAGCAAAACCCTCAAATTTGTTTGCTTCCCGTTTTGCCCTTGGGGTGGCCGAACCAACCCCATGGGCCACGAGGGTGGTTCGGCCATCCACAAGGCAAAACCCTCAATTTTTTTTGCTTCCCATTTTGCCCTTGAGGGTGGTCGGTCTGGGGGTGGCTGTGGCCCAAAAGGGGTGGCTCAGCCACCCTAAAAATTATTATTATTATTATTATTTTTAAAAAAAGCCTTGAAATTAAAAAAAAATATATTAAAAAAATATTATGGCCACGTGTCGTATTTTGAATGGTACCACGTGGCGCTGACGTGGATTTCTGTTAGTTTTGAATGGAAAAATAGACGGAGGTACCATTTGCATCTTTTCCCATAACACAGGTACCACCTATGATAAAAAGTAAAATTGAAGGGGCAAAAAATAAAGTTTGCAAACCATAGGGGGCAAGTATGTATTTAACCTTAAAAAAAAAAATGCTCAATTTTCTTCATTTTACACTGTTAAAGGCCTAAAAGCATAACTTTTTTTTTTTTTTACATTCTAACAAAATAGTTCATAAATTTTCGTTACTACCATTTTTCAATTTTTTCTTTCACCAAAAACACATCAATGCGACCTAGATCTACTTAGCACAGAGCCTAAGGCTCGATTTGGTCTCATTGGACTCGGGTTGAACATCATCTACTAAAGCTAGGGATTTTTCTTTTTTTTTTGGAAAAAAGCTTTTACCTTTTCTCATTTCAACACTATTTTAACAGAGTAATTCTACACGTCATATAAATGTCCATAAAGTGTCCATCAAATAAGGAGGTGGCTTTTAAAATCACCATTTGATCAAATTCACTATTTGATCGATCACATATCCAATGATGATTTTAAAAGCCACCTCATTATTTGATAGATACTTGATAGACATTTATATGACATGTAGAATTACTCATTTTAACACACCCACACCATAAAGATTACCAGAATTGCTACTAAGGTATACTTACAAATGAAATGGACTAAGGTAAATGATGAGAGTTACCGCCTTGTAGCTTTGAAGTATAAAAAACCTCCAAGAACTCCTTTCTTTCTCTGCTCCTTTCACTCTTTCTGGTGACTATAGACAACCAAATGGCCGCTAGGGTTCCCTAAAGGGGCTCTTAATAAGCCCTCATCACGTATGCAAGTTTTGGACTTATCTCAACCACATGCAGTCAATCATCGTTAAAACGGTCTTGTGCCATTTGAACACTAGGGTTTTTCAACTTATCCTACGTAGCTTTGTGTCATATTGTTTGAACAGTTACTTTATATCGTATGAACGGTAGGGTTTCCTTTAGCCTACGTGGCATACTGTTCAAATGATTTATCTCCACCATTAGAACAGTCTTGGACAAATTTCACTAAATGTTTTCCTAGCCCATTTTCCTAATTTACACCTTAACTGTTGTCTTTTATTTATCTCTTAAACATTTTTTAAGACTTTTGTAATCATAGTTTTGAATGAAGTATTACACTTGAAGTCCTCCACCAAGATCTCCCTCCTCTCTTTTCCTTTCATTTCCACTCTTCCTAATTCACTCACTTGGTTCCTAAGTGATTTGGACAAGCAAGAGAAAAACATCTTAACAATTTGGCCTTTAAATAGGCTATGGAATTCGGTTTTGCACGAGCTTGGTTGATCAAGATATTCCTGATATTCATTATATGCTCGACACGTAGCTTGGTCGATCAAGATCATCACCTTCACATTATATGTGAGTCAAATTAGGTCAATTCGCTAGTCTTCTACATTAGATGTGCATCCATCGGTTGATCAAGACCCCTCAACCCTCATTTTGACCATTCATTTTTCCCGTAAAATTCCCCATTGACACTTGGCAATCCTAGCTCGGTCAATCAAGGCCTCTACAGAAATCGTAATTTTTATGTTTCAATCCCATTTTTTCGTAACTTTCCGATCTAACTCTCACGAACTTCACTGTGTGTAATACCCCAACTAACTAATTAGGGTTAAGTAAGCCTTAATTAAAGTAATGATAATGTAGTTAGAGTTTCTTAAGAGGGGAAAAATCTTCTTTTGTGTTTCATATGAACGTTCGACTAGGAAAACCGAACGTTGGACTTGCATAGTACAACGAACGTTCGATCTCATGACATATAGCACTGATCAGGCAATCGTGCTTTGTGTCAGGAAGTACTTCGAGCGTTCGATCAATAAGCCGAACGTTCGACAGAACCCTAAGATTGTTGGATAAACAGTACACCGAACGTTCGACCGACAAAAGTAGACCGAACGTTCGATACTTGGCAGAACTGTGTAGAAGCAACTCATCATTTTCCTCAGACCATTGGGCTTTTAAATACCCCACCCCTACGCCATTTCAGCCTATTTCCTCCCTCTTTTGTTTAGTTGATTTCTTGTGAGTGTGTGAAAGTGATTTGAAGGAGGAAATATCTCTCTTCATACTAATGAGGTAACTTTCTTGGCTTAGTTCATTTTAGTAGAGTTATTATGTTACTTACTGTTTTTGTTAATAGTTCTACATAGTTTTACATCTTTAGCTTAACGTTGGAGTAATGACTTGATGAGATTTGACATACCAAGTTTTGCATGAAGGCGTTATTGTGGCTTAAGACCCTCTCATGGGTCATATTAATACCTTCAGATTTGCCTAGATAGAGTTTTGTAGCTTTTTGGTTCGGAAATGGGATTTTGCCCAACACCGAACGAATGTTCGATGTTGAGACCAAATGTTTGACTCTTCCAATCAAACGTTCGACAGTCGGGCAATAGACCTATTTTGAGCTTATCTAGGGTTTAAGACTTGTTTAGTTCGGGCTTAGAACTAACAATAGGGTTTTCTCAGATTCTAAGGTTGTGGCATCACATGTGGATTTGGTGGAGGAACCCTACGACACAGGTGAGTAAAAACTCAAATGGATACTTGTTATTATTTTTCCTACATAAAATAATTATTTTGTGTACCAAACATGCATGTTTACAATTAACATAAAATATATTTTTGATTACTGTGAACTCTATTTCGTGAAAATGAGTGATGAATAACAAGATAATGAAAATGATGAGTTTATAAAAGCATGCATCTAAAAGATGATAAATATTAAAATGCATTGTATGACATGGTACACTGGTACGTGCGGGATAACAACCACATGCTTACTTTTATACAGGTTAATCGTATGGTCAAAGAGATTAATTTTTATATTTGGCATTAAATCCAATTGTTTCTTTGTGACCGGTGCATCATGTACATATGGGGTCACGATTACTTATCGTGGGCCATCCGAGGTCAGACTCAGTCGGGCTACTAGTATATGACAATATGTGTACAATATCCTGGGCACTGGTATTGTATTACAGGTCCATCAGAACACCGCCAACCCTGCCGAGAATGGATTAATATCCTGGGTAGACTATATAAAGTTGAACTATGGCATGATTATCTTAAGCATCTGAGTTCACTAATATGATAACATGTACATTATGCGTATTTATACTTATTAAGTTGTGAACTTATGCTTGTATCTTTTTCACTTGTAAACACATGTTGTTTTATAAATAATTAGTTAGATGGCGATTCTTGAGAGACGTCTGGTACTTTTGAAGATTGTCCTCAGGATTATCTTTGAGGAGTTGGATCCGAAGTGGTTGATGGAGATGTGGAGCAATGGAGGAGATACCCGCCTCGAGATGATTGAGATTATTTTCGAGCTTTATTTTCTTAAGTCTAGACTTTAAGACTTATTATTTATGGCTTTTAAGCTTGATTTTGAGATTTGATGATTGGTATTTGACCGCACTTTTGGAAGTTCTGTTATCTTTGTTATGATGTTTTTAGTTGCTCTAGTTGCTTATGTTGTCGTGGGTTTTAAATTACTAAGCTATTTCTGTATATAAGTGAAAAGTCTTCCATTGCAAGTTATCTTCGGAAAGTATGTGATATTTGAGTCTTATTCCGTAGGGAATAAGGTTGAGAGGCGAACCATGAAATTAACTACTGATTAGTTAATTTCACTAGGACATTACATCGTGTTTAACATTTCATTGCTCATGATGCGTTTTTATTTCTTTTTTTTCTTAAGTTTTAAAAGTTTAAAATTCTTTATTTTAATCTGGATGTTATAGTATGGGATCATGGTCACCACAACATAAGAAAGAGAGCTTCAGGTGTGGAGAGCCTTGGGCTTCTTAATGTATGCTACCGAGTATTGAAATGTTGTGGATGGTTGTTACTTCCAAAGTCCGAACTCTTGTGGTTTAAAGCATAGGATATGGCGAGAAGATGTGTTGAGAATAAGAAGGCGATGCCACCTATCCCAGAAAAAAGAAAAACGAAAAAAGAAAAAAATGTTTACCATATGAGGGGTAGATTTGACATTTCAAAATGGTCAATTGCAAATAAGCATCTTTCAATCCAATTTAACACTTCAAATTAAAGGATGGTACAAAGTGACAAACTTTAACTTTGGTTTCTAGGTGCCAAAATTGGTAGTTTATAGGATATTTGCAAAATGAGTAGTAATTAAAGATGATAAACTTTAATTTTCCCTTCTTAATAACAACAAAACACTATATTACATCCTATACATTCTCAATTTTTACACTCCTCTAAAGTTCCACTTTTTGTTATATTGCACATTCTTGAACTCAACTTTGGTGTTATAACTTGGGAGTTCTAATTGTTTTTTCCTTTGCAAAAAATAATTTTTTTTTCCTTTTTCTTTTTCATTTTAGAAATGCTATAATTAGGTCAACGGTATTGTATTGAGTTTTTAATTGTTCTTTCATAAACTTTCTAAACCAAGAAGTTAGTTACTAATTTGGTATTTTTGCATCTAAAATTAGAAACATAAACAATTTATCTATTCTTAATAAATTACAAACAAATTCAATACTTTTTCTAAGAAATTTAGGTTTTGCTTAATTTTCGGATTTTTTTTTCCTATTTATAGCAATAGAAAAAAAAATGATTTTCAATCAATAATTGGCAAACAAGAAATAAAAGTAAATTTTTAAGAAATAAAAACAAAAATATTGGTTTCTAGAAAAAAAAATGAAGAAATTTTTAGAAATAAAAAAAGAAAATTGGATTGAGTTATGTTGTTTCTTTTCATTGACTCGCTACATCTATTGTTCATGTATTGTGTTGATTATCTAAGTTTTATTACATACTTTGCTTATCATCATTATTGTCACTTTTGTCATTTTTAAAATTGTATTTTTCCTTCGGTTCTCTCATTCTATTCATTCTTCCCATCCAGACACTAATTGCTCCCTTTGCTCCTTTCCCCATAGATTCCCTTTCCCATCTCTTTTTTACTTGTCCAATTGCACGTGTGGTTTGGCGCCAATCTTTCCGGCCTTTATATCCTATTGTTTTAAATGTTACTAACATGAAAGATTAGCTTCTAATTATTCTTAATCCACACCGCCTGCTTGGTATCCCTAAGGTTGAGGCTCATATGTTTCAAATTTTTGCTGCAGTAGCATGTGACTACCTTTGGTTCACAAGGAATAAAGCTCATCATGATGGTCTTATCCCGAATGCACTTATTATATCAGTTACTATCAATAAGACTGTTATGGAACATCACTCTGCCTGGACAACTATGCTGGTGAAAACTTTTGCTGTTTGGAAGCGCCCTTCTCCCGCCTATTTTAAGATCAATTATGATACTACTATCAGGAACTCCTTTTCTGCTCAAGCTGCAGTTTGTTGAGATTCTACTGGTCCTGTAATAAAGTACACATCCCTTATTGGTTCTCTTTGTACAACAATTTATGGTGAGGCCCTTGCTGCTTTATTGGCTATTCATCTGGCGATTTCTTTGAAATTACTTTCTTTCATCTTAGAAGGTGATTCGCTTACTGTCGCATTGACGCTTCAACATCCATCCATTACATAAGATTGGAGAATTTCTTCCACCATCTCTTATATCCGTTCTGTCATTTCACCAACAGCTAATTGAATGGCTAGTCACGTTAACCGAAGTGTAAACTTATGTGCCTATCATTTGGCAAATTAGGCCGCAACCAATTTTCATTCTGGCTGCATTCCCATCCTCTCCCTTTTATTTGGTTCTTTTCCTCCATGTATTGGAAAAGACTTCCTTTCCACATTTTTTGTTCCATAACTTTGTGTTTCTTTCCGGTTATTGTACTTACAAAAAAAGAAGAAAAAGAAACGATTACATATCTAAAGTTTAGATTAAAAGCCTTTATTCCAAGCCCTCCCATACAAAATCAAGGTAAACTATGTAAATAGTTAACTTAAAAATGATAAAAGTGAATTAGTTAGTGTTAATATAGTCATGCTCCATTTGAATGGTTAATGGAAATTAAACCAACTCAACAACTGTAAATGGCTTACTTCCAAATAGTAAATAGGGTAAGCTTTTATCAGACCCGACCACATGCTCCAGTAGGAGCTAGATGTGTCAATTCGTATACATGTGTTGAGTTTGAGTCGTATCGAAACATGTGTATAAAACTATTTAAGTCAAACCTTACCCGACTCATTCAATTAAATAGGCCAGACCCTCAACCCTAATCTGCTAATTTTGTGTTGGGTTCGTCTCGGGTTTACAGATTGTGTAAAAAAATTACTAGCCCTAAATATTGCGTGTCTGATTCGAGTTATGTTGAAATATGAGTATAAGACTATATAAGTTAACCATAATCTGACCCATTTAATTAAACGAATCAAATCTTTCAATATTAATTCATTAATTTTGTATTAAGTTTGTCAGTCGTGTAAATAGTTGTCAGCATTATTAAGAGCAACCAAGAATAAAAAAAAATTATGCCAAATTATGTACTAATAAACAAGATAAGCTTCCAATAGAACAACAAAATCCACACAGGCTTACTATCAAAATTAGTCATATCTACCATAATTACCACTAATAAGATGTGGAAAAGATTATATTCCTTTTTTCTTTTTCAGGAAAAGACAAAAAAGAATAGCAAGGAAGGGAATGGCTCTAGACTCTCTCTGTTCACGCGGTACAGGAGAGCGTGGGAGGGAAAGAGCATATCCTTGGGGGGAGATAAATAGATGCCAAGAGAACGCAGAAACCAGGTAGTGCCACGTGGGACACTACCTGGCACCCGGGCATCGCATCTTGGTGAAGAACCGCAGAGAGAGAGAGAGAGAAAGAAAGGCAAGCCACTACCTTCTCGATCACCTCCACTCCTGATCACCTTCATCATCACGGAGCCTCTTAATCGTTCTCTCTGGTCTGATAGATCACCAGCCCAGAACCCAAATTTACGGCGTATACATTCAACGAAAAGGCAGAGGGGGGGTTGAATAAGCTTCGAAGTGGCTCAGAAAGAATCTCAGAGGCTCTTTTTTTTTTTTTTCTTTTTCAATTTGGGTTTTCGGAATTCCGTCTGTGGGAGTTGTCAAAAGTCGCCAATTCAGGTACCCAGCCATCGTTTTTTCTGGAATTGGTTGATTTGGGTATTGCCTTTTGGATCCGTGTTCAGAAATTCGGGGAAGTTTGTACACTTTGCGGTGGAAATCTTGGTATATTGTTGTTATTTTTTTATTCATTTGAGTTTTTGTTGCTGCAGTTTCAATGGTAGCCATGGTTGTTGTTGGTTAATGTTTGTTTTTAGTGCATATGATGAGTTTATCAATGGAGAATATATCCAATTGGGTTAGTGAAGTTGGAGCGCTTTGTGGCTATGCCTTCGGGTTTCGGCTCGAATATGCGAAAATCTTAAGCTATATGATGTGAGTGATACTCATGTATAATAACGGAATTGTATATTTGAGGCAGGCTGAGATTCCAGTTGATCGGCAACATCCTTGTCAATCTACGTACTTTATGGATAGTCCTTGCTCAACCCCCACATCGGCCTTGGGTTCGACCTATTGTTCGAATGACGAAAGCCCACGTGTTAAATTTTTGTGTAGTTTTTCTGGGAGTATATTGCCGCGCCCTCAAGATGGGAAGCTTCGGTATGTGGGCGGAGAGACGCGAATTGTAAGCGTGCCACGAGATATTACTTATGAGGAGTTGATGAGTAAAATGAGGGAGCTTTATCAAGCGGCGGCAGTGTTGAAGTACCAGCAGCCGGATGAGGATCTTGATGCTCTTGTATCAGTTGTGAACGACGATGATGTGATTAACATGATGGAAGAGTATGATAAGTTGGGTTCGGGTGATGGGTTCACTAGGCTTAGGATTTTTCTGTTTTCGCATCCTGACCAAGATGGTTCGTCCCACTATGTTGATGGGGATGAAAGGGAGACTGAGAGGAGGTATGTGGATGCTCTAAATAATTTGAATGATGCTTCCGATTTTAGGAAGCAGCTGCAACCTGAGTCCCCCAGGATTAGTACGGTTGAGGATATCCATGTTGCGGACCAATTCTTTAACCCGATGGGTGTGGAGGGCGGCCTTCATAGCCAAAGGAATTCTGAGATGCCCATGCCACAGTTTAACTTGCGTCACCTCAGGATTCCTCATATGGGATCAGCATCACACCAGGCTCAGAGGTATAATGAAATGGAAGCTCCATGGAGCCCTGCATACTATTCTCCTAGGCATCATGGACACCATGATCCAAGACAATTGGTAGAGTACCCATCTCCACCTTCTTCTGCACGGTACCGTATGCCATTCACAGAATTACCAGAAAAATGCTTAGATAGAATGCCAGAAGAATATTCTCGGCAGCAAGTGAATCACCAGCCCACGCATGAGCACCAATCACAATATTCTGAGAATGTCGTATGGGTGCCAACTGGAGTTATATCGGGTGATAAGTCTGGTTTTCCTGGTAATATTTTTCACAGCCCCAGTGTTCTTGAAGGGAACAGTGTCTGTGAGCATTGCCGGATGAATTTCCATAGAAATCAACCACATTTGGAGCAACCCCACATGGGGAATGGGCATTCCCATGTCTCTAATACATGTGCTGACTGTCCCCCGAATAGGGAGAGTCTCGTGCTGAATGCAGATGCCAAGTTGCAGCACGGAATTTACTCTAATGAGCAGAATAGTGATCATCGATCTGCTTACAATGAAACTCAGAGTCATGAAAGAGGATGGATTCTCCAGCACCAGTTGAATGCTCGGATTGATGAAGCAAGACTGCATGTCTCCGGAGCTGGAAGATTGAGTGATCACTACATTGTAGATGGACCAGGCCTGAATTTCCCTCTGGGGCATGGTAATTTAGCGGATGGCTATCCTTTGTCCTCAAATTATGCTCCTCCCGGAGGTGGAATTGAATTGGGGAATGAAGTGATGCATGACAAAGCTATGGCTCCTGTACCGCACATACATGTTCCTCCTGAAGATCGTGGGGTCCGGTATGGAAATATGCCTTATGCTTATGGAGGAGATAATCTTTACCCAGTGCCACATGGACATGTACCTGGACATGCTTTATGGAGAAATAACCAGATGCATGTTGCTCCCCCTTATGAAGCATCCAGTTCACCCCAGCAAGTGAATGGCACAGTTAATCTGGGATTTCTCAGGCGTGAGGGTAGTCCAAGGTTGTCTGTTGGTGTGGATAGTCAAATACCTCATGTAGAGTCCTCCCAGAAAATTTTGGGTATTGATGGGACAGCTGTGCCAGAATACTCGTATGGTCATGCTTTAAAATTGAACCCCAACACATTCAGTCAGGAAAACCACCATTCATCTCGACCCCCACCTGACATGGTGAACTTTGCCGTCCCCTTGGAACCTGTGCCACTGTTGGATTCATCTTCAACTTTGGTTCATGATAAGTTGGTTTCTCCTGCAGCTCCTGGCTACAATCTGGATTCTAGAAATGATACCAGCATCACTGAAGGGGTAAGATTGGAGGGGAAAAGCATAGTTGGAGAAGAAAAAGAGGCAAATCAAGTAAAAAAGGTTGAGAACTCTGAGCAGACTATTTCTTGTTCAGAGCAAAAGGAAATTGCTTATAAAAATTTTGAGGAGACTTCTCTCAGGTCTACCAATGCAATCTGCTTAAAGCCTGCAGAAGAGAGTGGTGTTGTGAAACTGGGTGAAAAGAACCTTTCTGCCCCTGAAGATTCTAAGCTTTCAATTGACAATTTGAGTTTCTTACCTGAGTTGATTGCTTCTGTAAGGAGGGCAAGACTAGAAGGGGCTGAGGAGGTCAAAGCTAGAGTCGAAGGGTGCACTGACCTTAAAGAAGCAACTGGAAATGAAATGGAATTAGCGGTGAGAAACAAGTAAATTTTATTTATAGAGGGACTTTTTTATGATTATCTTTTCTCTTCTGATGTCTTGTTACTTGATAGAACACTCATGGGGATCCAGAGTTGGATTATGATAATGACAATCTGAATACCACCAAGATTGAGCCAACAAAGGCTGAGGCTGAAGCTATTGACAGGGGTTTACAGGTTATTCTTTGCTGTCTTATTGCCATCATTTCTATATGTATATGAAGCATTTAGATGTCATTCCATTATCATTACCATCCACTCTTCATGATAATTCTTTCCGTCTCTCATGACCTTGGTTCTAATGGACCGCTAATCTTTGATCAGACAATAAAGAATGATGATCTAGAGGAGATCCGGGAATTGGGTACTGGAACGTATGGTGCCGTTTATCACGGGAAATGGAAGGGTTCTGATGTAGCAATAAAAAAGATAAAATCCAGCTGTTTTGCGGGGAGACCGTCTGAAAGGGAGCGTTTGGTAGAGTCATATCTAATCACCCTTGCTTTTGTTTGACTATTATACTTGAACTATGTTATGGTAAATTGCCTCTTTAGTCATTATGCAATTTACTTGGTGTGATATACTGTAATCTTCAAATATTATATGTGCTCTAATGGTATTTGCATATCAGTGCTCAAGGAGGCCCATGGGTATCTTGGTAGCCCATTATATGGGAAGACCACTAATGTTATGTAGTGCTTAGAGAAAAAAGATAAAAGAAAAAAATAATAATAAACGTGGCCCTTATATCAAGTGATCCTCACAAATTTGCTCAAGGTAAAACAAAAGGAAATTGAAATCTCAACTTTGTTCCAGTAATTTACTGTATTTTGTTTCAACTACCATTGTGGTTAGTGATAAATGTTTACAAAAAATGTAAGATAGGACATGATAATATTTAATGTTACCAGAAATGTTTTTTCTAGGAGTTTACGCAATCATGATTAAGGCATAAATTCAACCTGATATAATGGTAAAACTAATGTCAAGTGAGTTCACAAATTATTCCTTAAATCAATTTCAAGTCTATAATGGTCTTGAACTTGAAGCTATTTCAAGCCAATGTTAGAATGGTATCAATCATCTTCCATATATTCAACAAAAAGGAAAAGGGTTTGAACACCTCCATTCTTTCGGGTGAATCCCAACTTAAGCCTAGAGGTTTCTCATTATTATCATGTATCTGACATTTCTCTACTATTTTTTAAAAGGATGGTGGCCTTGCAATAGGAACATGGAATTGGTGGTCTTAGTGGTCTGACTGCAATGCGATTGGGTTCAGAATGTTTCCAACTATTTTATGGCGAATTTCTTAGTGCCTTTTGGAGTAGAGATTTTGTGATGACTAAGACATTTATTTGTTTATGCATTTCATTTTTATGCTGAATGGACCAAATAGCTCTTGTTCATGTGCATTCATATTATAACTCATGACGTGGCAGATTGATAAATTCTCACTGCTTTAAATCTTGAGTTATCTCCTTGGAACTTTAAGGGTCGTACAAGGTGCATACCTCATTAGAGCCTTCCCCTTCATCTCAGACTCTAGGATATGTGGATTTTGCATTGACTAGAAAAATAGCTTCATATCTGAAATTGTAGATCTAAACGTTTGTAGTTGGCCTAACACTGTGGGTCACTTAACATGAAAGGCCTAAAAATATGACATGCAACATTTCCATAATGATATGTTGTGACGAAATCATGTTGCTGCTTTACCATTCTTGTTCAACCTTCAAACAGTTCAATTTTACGAGGCCATGAATATCATAGATTGAAGCTTAGGGAGGAAACCGAGGGCTTTAAACATCTTTGAGGTGCCCAGTTCTCGATCTTTGGGTCAGGAGTGAAGCTGAGGATTTTCTGAAAGTGCTTATTGCTTTTATGCTTTAAAGCAACTCTACTGCCTGCCCATCTAATGACTAGACAGTTTTAGCGTGATCGTTTGTGTTGCATTTATTAATTTTTATGTTACATGGACTCACATGTCAGGTGTTAAAATCATGACCTGAATTGGTAAAATGTTTTTCAGCGGTTATATACCATATTCAAGCAGGAGGTTTTACTTGGTTTAGCATTTTGCTTGTGTTGTACTGCTTTTCTGTGTAATGAATTAAGTTATCTGCCAAATTAGTTGGGAAAGCAAAAATAAAAAGATAATAATTTAGGACAAGTTGCTGAACAATTGTCAAAAAGTTTTTATAGAAACCTCCACCTTTGCTATTTTAACTTATTGTTATTATTGTTTTGATTATTGTTGTTATTGTTATTAAGATTACTATTATCATCTTTTTTAATTGTTGTCACTGTTGTCATTATTAGGGTACTTCAATAGATCTTGAAAGATCTTTTGTCATATTAAGGGAGTTTTTTTTTTTTTTTTTTTTCCTCTTGTGGGGGTCCTGCATTTGGCTAGTTTGTTTGTTTGTTTGCTTATTTGTCTCTGTTTTTTCTGTCTTAGTTTATGCTGTTTAAACAAAATGTTTCAGAAAAATGTCAAATTTTCATTCCCAAAGACTTGTGTTAATATGTTAGTGCAATTGGTTATGATAGTAACAAGATGTGTAATGCCTGTCATAGATTGCGGATTTCTGGAAGGAGGCTTTGATATTAAGTTCATTACATCATCCAAATGTTGTTTCTTTCTATGGAATTGTTCGTGATGGTCCTGATGGATCCTTAGCAACTGTGACAGAGTTCATGGTTAATGGATCTTTAAAACAGTTTTTGCAGAAGAAAGACAGGTATCTGTTCTGAGAGTTATAGTGTGTTTCAGATTTTAAATATGTTTACTACTATTTCCTGTTTTTGAATGTATGCTATATGTAAATGTTTTGATTGTTTGCTCAAGTTTATGTAAAGAATTTGTTGAAAGTAGAATTTCTGATGTCAAAATGTTTTTTTTGATAAGTATCTGATTTCATAATGTAATTGGACAGAACTATTGATCGTCGTAAGAGACTCATCATAGCTATGGATGCTGCCTTTGGGATGGAGTATTTGCATGGAAAGAACATTGTGCATTTTGATTTGAAATGCGAAAATTTGTTGGTTAATATGAGAGATCCTCAACGGCCGGTGTGCAAGGTATGAATCCAGTATTGTTGGGTAGGACAGTTGGAAGCTTGATAAGAAATCAACTTTTGATGGTATATTTAAGATGTTTTTTCTTTTTGTGCACTGTCTTATTTGATTCTGTTTTGAACTGTACTTTCAAGCTTGATAATAACTTTTAGGAGGGGGTAGGATTTGAAACTAACATGATGTGTGTATATCCTTTTAGATTGGCGATTTGGGCTTATCAAAGGTGAAACAGCACACTTTAGTGTCAGGAGGTGTCCGTGGAACTTTACCCTGGATGGCACCTGAGCTTCTTAGTGGGAAAAGCCATATGGTGACAGAGAAGGTAATTAACTCCAGGTGTCAATGACTGACTTTCGAGTTTCAGTGAATGTTTCTTTTATTTTTTCTTTAAGATACTTTCTGCTTTTCTGTTCATTATCATTATTTTCTATTGCTGTAGATTGATGTTTACTCATTTGGGATTGTCATGTGGGAATTGCTCACGGGTGATGAGCCTTATGCAGATATGCATTGTGCTTCCATAATTGGTAAGTACCAAATTGTTAATAGACTGTATACTCTATTTAAGCTGGTTACTTTTAAGGGGTTTCTTGGGTAATGTTGACGTATAGCATAAATTTGTTGATGCTTCTTGTGTCAAGTGCTCTAATGAATCTGTGCATTGTCAGGGGTCCAATGTTCGTTGCCATATAAAACTTATCTAAACCTTTAGGATTGAAGAAGAATATGAATTTAACCTTGTTTTTTAATCTTTCTGATTGTTAAGCTTTTGCTTTTTGTTACCCTGACATAGTAATTATAATGTGATATTTTACACTATTGTCTTCTTCATCTCTATTTTTCATAATTCTGTTACTTTGTTTTAGGAGTGAGATACTATTAAGGACTAGATTATAATTTCAATTTTGCTGGTTGGCCAGGAATCTTTTTTTTTTTCACCAGCATTATGAAATTAATCAGATATTGCTTCTTCCCTAATGCTAATAGAGAATACAATTTAAATGTTTGTGGTATTGTCATGGTTGAAATTGAGATTTTGATCATTATCCAATGCCTACTCGGCTGTTCAGTCACAGCTATTTCAATTAAATTCAATAGTTCCACTTATGCCCTTCATCTAATTGTTAGAATCCACGTCGTCTATTATTCCTTAGAGCATATAATTCTAAACTATCAGTTGAAATTATGAGTCAGTGTTGCCAACTTTTGTTAATTTTTTCTTCAATTAATGTCTTCCCACGTATAAAGAGGATTGAGGCCCCCCCCCCCCCCCCATAGTTCCACTTATACCCTTCATCTAATTGTTAGAATCCACCTTAGAGCATATAATTCTAAAGTATCAGTTGAAATTATGAGTCAGTGTTGCCAACTTTTGTTAATTTTTTCTTCTGATTAATGTCTTCCCACATATAAAGAGGATTGAGCCCCTCCCCCCCCGGTTGATAAGAAAGTTTTTATGGGAAAGTATTTCTTAAGAAAAGTGTAGTAAAGGAAGGTCCCAAAAAAGAAAAAAGAAAAAGAAAGTTACAACTTAACCCCGAATCCTTAGTTTTGTAGCAAAGTACTTTAAAATTTTATGATGCATTATCTCGTTAAAAGTGTAGGATGGGATTTGAAGAAAACATGTAGGAAAAACTAGTTTGTGGTGGGTCCCATGTCTTTTTTTCCGTCAACCAAATGGCGAAAAATTCAAGAAAACGGGTTTATATTCCTTTTCTTGTCAATGAAACACAACAAGAGTTATGGGGTTGTTAAGGTGGTGTTCAATTGAATCCAAAACGTTTGAGTGGGCGGTGGAGGGCAGATCTGCTGGGGTTCGGATTCGTGAAAGATACTGGGGTAATATTTGATCCATGTTCTTGGGTAAAGCTGACAGTCGCTAGTTGCTAGCCACTGTAGAAGACTTGCTGCGAGAGATGGGAACGTCTGTGTTTTGGAGGCGTTCTAGAGCTGGCTCCTCTGCGATCCTCGCCCAATGCTTCTCTAACAGGCATGGACATCCTAGAGCTGGCCCCTTTGTTTGGAGGAGCACGGAGAAGGCTGGCAGAGGTGTCACATCCTAGTGCCAAAAGTGAGAAATGGCATAGGGTGGAGGTCGTTTGCAGCAGAGCTATGCTTGGTAGTTAATTTTTTCCAGTTGTCTTTCGCCACCTATTTGTCGCTGGGTGAGGGTAAGAGTAAGCCTTTGCCGATGCTGACGTCCCCGACAGGGGGAGGCCAATTGCATAGTTGTTGAAGTCTTCGGCAATCTCCTCTTTGTCAAAGGCTAATTCTGGGAAATCCAAAATGGATGCCCTAGTGAGACTGTCCACTTCTGGGTGGCTGCCGTTTGCAGTTGTGTCTGGGTTTGGAGGAAATCCCAGGAGCTGTGCTGGTGGAGTCTGCTTGAGAATGGAAGGAAGGTTTTGTGAAAGTCTTGATTTCTACACCCTTAGAAAGACATTGAAGCGTATTAATCAGGATGTGGCTTGATGCTTAGCTTGGATGGACTTGGGCCAGGGCCTAGGTGATCATGGTTATAAAGTTGGCTATGTGGGTGTTAAGCCGAAGCCCAATGCAAAAGTTGGCCTGTCCAAGCCTCTTGTTAATTCGAGCTACTCACGTCCTTCACCAGTGATCCATGTGACTCGTGACTTTAAGAGAGGCCCCGGTGGGCACTTGGGCTTAGTTCCCCCTAAAGCCCAAGACAAAGTCGTTAAAATTGAAAAAAGCTACGGGAGTTGGGCCTTAGAGTTTGGGGAGCCTTGGCCTGGGCTCGGGCACAATGGATATTACCTTGGGTCAACTCATAGTAATGACAGCGAAGCATGTATCAACTGTTGCGGTGGTGCTCCTCTATTGACGCTGGGGGAGGGAAGGGGGATTTGTCTCGCCGGTGTCTCTGGGGTTATCTTTGGGTCAGTGTCGGGTCCTTCTGGTGCTGTTACGTGGTTGCCGGTTCTCGTGGAGGGGAGTAAGGCGGGCTTTGCAGAGCTTGCCGGAGGTGTTGCAGAGCCTTTGCGGTGCTCTCAGATTGCTTTAGATGTTGCTGACAGTTATGGGTTGAAGGTGTCGCTTGTGGAAGCTCTCCTGCAACCACTTGCTCAACCTCCTTCAAAAGCGGTTGGCGTGGTGACTTCGTTGGCTAATCAATGTGTCGGTCCCTGTGGCGTGGAGGCATCTGGTGGTGTTGTGGTTAGTCAGGCAGTGAGCTTGGGCATTGCTGCTAATAGCTCAGGGCCTTTGGTTGGTTGTCTGCCTGGACCTCAGGTTGGGTGCTGGGTAGAGAGCCTGGATGCTGGTGCTTGCGTCTCAGGGCTTGTTGGGGTTGTCTTTCAAGACATGTTGATGCTAAGTGGGCTCTTGCTGTCAATAAGGGGAGTATTACTTCTTCACCGATCTCTGTTCCCTCTGTTCCAAATTTTTCTTTATTTGTGATTGAGGCCAATGTTATTGTGGATAAGGGGAAAGGAACGGCTCTATCTGCTTTGGCTGGGATAGATTTGGGTTGTGATGGAGGGAATAGGCAGCTTGTGTACAAGCCGACACTTTGTCGGGATGTGGATCTTTTCAGTGGAGAGGAAGCCTCTCTTTGCACCCCTCTGAGTTCCTATCCTCCTGCTGTGTTGGGAAATTCTGGTTACTCAAGTATAGAGTAGTTAGATTAGGTTTTGCAAAGAGTGAAGGAGATCCATCAGGTTGTGGGGTCTCGTGTGTGGGTTTTGAGGAGTAGTTTATGGCACTTCTGACAGTTTTTGAAGCAACCCGTAGTCATAAGGTTTCAGCCTCCAGTTCTAAACTAGGTAACAAAGATAGTAGGGAGTTAAGAAAATTGGAAGTACTCCATCAATTATGATTCCAAAGGTGAGAGTTTAAGCCGTGGAAAAGGAAAAAAAGGGGTTATCAGTTCTTAATGAAGCCTAAATTGTTATCCTGGAACATGAGAGGGTTGAATGAGGGGGATATATGTCTAAGAGTGAGAAACTTACCCAGAGAGTGGAAGGTTGACATGGTTTGTTTTCTAAAAACTAAGCTTGAACTCATGTCTCTTAGTGTTGTGTGTAGTTTGTGGGTTTGCCATCATGTGGATTGGTATTGTTTGGATTCTAGAGTGGCTTTAGGTGGTGTTTTGATTATATGGGGTAGGAGGGTGGTGGAGAAGATCGACGAGTGTGGAGGAGCACCTTGTCTGTTACTTTTAGAAACGTTTATCATTTCACCTGGGTTTTTGCGGGTGTCTATGGCCATTATTCTAATAGGGGATAAAAGGCTTCTTTGGGATGAGTTGGCTAGTATGCTCTGTTGGTGGAACTTGCCTTGGTGCATGGGGGTGATTTTAATGTTACCTGGTTCCCCGGTGAGAGATTTGGGAGAAGCACACTTATGTCTAGCTATGGTGGAGTTCTCTGACTTCATTTTTTGTCGAGGCCTAATGGAACTTCTTCTTGTTGGTGGAACTTTTACTTGGACGAATAATTGGGAGTCACCTTCTTGGTCTACAATTGATAGGTTTCTTGTATCTCTGATGTGGGAAGCTCAGTTTCCTGGTGTGTCCTAGTGGAGGCTTCCTAGACTTTGTTCCAATCATTTTCCAATCCTCCTTGGTTGTGGTGACTTTCAAAGGGGTAGTAGGTATTTCAAATTTGAAAACACGTGGTTAAGTCTTAGGTTTTTGTTGACATGGTGAAACAGCAGTGGGACTCTTATAATTTCCTAGGCTCTTTGAGCTTCATTTTAGCCTCCAAGCTCAAGGCTTTGAAAGCTGATTTAAGGAGATGGAATGAGGAGGTGTTTGAAAATGTAGAAAGGAAGAAAAAGTTTCTTTTGGAAGAGCTACATGTTCTTGATATCGTTGAAGAAGAGAGGGCATTAGGTGTTGAGAGAATGAAGAAGGTAGAAGTATTGAGTGAGTTAGAGAGATCCACTCTTATGGAGGAGGTGTGTTGGAGGTAGAAATCTAGGGTCTTGTGGTTAAGGGAGGGTGACAAGTGCACATAGTTATTTTTCACAAAATGGCCAACTCCAACAAAAGGAAGAACTCCAATGACTCCTTGTTGGTCGATGTTTCAATTTTTACCAAACGGTTGGAGATTAACGAGCACATTGTCCAGTTTTAACAAAGTTGTACACCGAGCAGTTTTGAGGACTGTGAGAGGACATTGGAGGAGGAGCTTAAGTCTTTGGCCTTGTTTGGTAATTGACATGCCTTTACAGAGTAGTGGGTTGTTAATTTTGAAATTATAAAAAGTGATAGATGTGATATAGAGTAAAAAGTGTTCTTATAAAAAAGTGAAAAAATTTTGTATTGTAGTGAATTTTTTATTTGAATAGTAAAAAAAAAAAATTATTGATGTGATATAAAAAGTGAAAAAAATGAATGTTTTGATGTTGATTGTTATTGAAAAATGTGAAAAAGTAAGAAAAAATGCATGAACAATGCAAGAGCACTAGTCTGGCCTGTACAGAGCATTGCCAAACAACGCTTTTGTTTTTCAGTACTATGTATCTTTGAATAGTTGCACTTATTTTTCCTTTGATGCGTTGTTCCCTTTTTTTTTTTTTTGGTCTTTCTAGTTAGGTTTTTTCTCTAGTATATTTCTTGTGTACTTGGGGCGCCTAAAGCTTTTAATGATATCTCGATTACTTATAAAATGAAAGAAAAAGAAACACAGCCGTCGTGATAATACCCATGTCAAATATCCTCCTCCTCTACCAAAGTTCTAATGGTCATATGAGCTGATGACTCATGCGAATTGACTTTGTTCCCTGAAAAACTCTATTTTCTAGGTCCTTGAGTATATGTTATGAGTTTGTTCATAGAAAATTGCCACGAAATAAGAGAATGAATGTTTCCTTTTTGTTTTTTGGTTTTTGGCTGAAGAGGGAAGAAAGGAATATGTGAATTCAAAAATTTGATCAATCAAGGTCTTCAAAAAGTCAATTTTGATTATGTCATCCATCAACTTTAACGGCCAGAGTTAAGAGGGAATCTGATGTGTCTGTAAATATAGTATTATGAAGTGTTAGAAAACATGGTTTTAGTATATATGCGTAATGGGTCACAGAATTGGGGTTAGTACCTCCATGTTCCCCAAAATTTAAAAGGTAGAAACTCTCTTTACTTTCTCCAGGGTCACTATATTTGTTACATTTTCCGTTTTCTGGATTCGAGTCTTTTAATTTGTTCTTTGCCTCTAAAAATATTTGAACCAATGTCCCAGTGTTTATTCTTTTTCTTCTTAGAAGTTTCCTTGTAACAAAAGTTTGCTCAGCTTTTTATGAGAAAAATTAAGTGGGCTGGGCTTTATCTATATTTATGTTATCATTTGCTTTGAGCAAGTGAAAGGACATTCCAGAATCATTATTTTTCCTTTTCACAAAATTTTTCTGTTTAGTTATTGTGTTTTACAAAAAAAAAAAAAAAAAATAGTCGTCTTTCCAGGTATACATTCTTTGCACATGTGCAAATTCATGTAACAATTTACTTGGATTTTGAATCTCTGGCAAAGATTGTGCTTTTGGAGGACTATCTGAATGAATTGGGATGCAGAAGTCCTTTGTTGCTTTTGATTGTTTATTCTTTGTAGTTTGATTTTTATTTTCCATTTTTTTTAGTTTATAATTATTTGTATTATTATTATTTTTTTTATCTGTCTGACTTCCCATATTGTTCTTTGAAATCTCTTATGGCCTCCTGATATGTTCTCGTATGTTTGGAAAGATCGAGTGCAAAAGACTTTTGGAAAATTGTTTAGATTTTGTTGGTTGGTCCCTAGAAAAAACAATAATAAAAAAAGAAATTGTCTAGAACATGTAAGTTGCTCCATATTTGTAAAAATCAGGATTGAGTTATATGTAGCATTTGACATTTGAAAGGAATATATAAATGGCTTGAACTATTGGAATTCATGCAGCTGGCATTCTTTTTCAACCAGTGGTAATATTTCTGGGATCTAATTGCAGATACATTCACTGTTTAAGGAGGGCCTATAAATTATACAACAAAATTGAACCATGATTTTGCAATGTGCTTCTTCTTTTTGATTTGCAGGTGGAATTGTAAACAACACGTTACGCCCACAAATTCCAGCATGGTGTGATCCTGAATGGAAGTCTTTGATGGAAAGTTCTTGGGCTTCTGATCCAGCGTCAAGGCCATCGTTTTCAGAAATCTCTCAGAAGCTGAGGAATATGGCCGCAGCAATGAATGTGAGATAAATCCAATGTTGAAGCAGTTGGTTTCATTCCTGCCATGTATGTCGAGCCAGAATTGATGAAAAAGGAAAATGAAATGGAGCATAGGTTTTGCAGTTTAGGGCAGCCAGCCTGCTGGTTTTCCAAGAATACAAAGGATAATAGTAGTGTAGTTTTATGCCTTGGTTCATTTTTGACGAACCTTTTCTAGTACTGCAGTCACAACGGTATTTACTCTTTATAGAGTGCAATTATATGCCCTCCACAGTGGATTTGCCTAGAAGATTACATTATGCATTAAGGAGAGCTACTACTGCACAATTAAAATGTGAGTATATATATATCCCATCTACTTTTTATGTAATTTTGAGTCTTTCTTTTAATTGAGTACTCGTTTCCGTTATAATGAACCGATTTTACTTTCCTTCACAGTATCTTGTTATATTCGATGTGATCTGGATGGCGTTGCCGATGTCATTATTCGAGGTCGGACTCGGCCTTTTGGAAAGGATGTATATAAAAGTTAATGATAATTTCCGTATTATAAGCTTTACCTTCAGAAAATAATGATGCATATGCTGCTGTAACTCTGAAGAAACAGTAAGCTACTCTGTTATAGTTCCCTCTCTCTCTCTGGCCCCTTCTTGTCGGTTTCTTGTCATATGAAATGTACTTTGGCTCTTGGAGATGCAAAAGAGTGTGATTATTATAAGCTAATCTGGTTGCTGGAGCATAGGTAGTGCTGTTACCTCTGGCCATTGTGAAATAGTTCTACTTGCCTCGAAGGCGGCATTATTTTCTTTATGTGAGAATCGTTATCAAAATCGTGTATTATTTGATATTAAATATTGATTATTAAAAAAAAAAAATTGAATTCGGTGTTGGTAGATTTGGTTGCTTAGTATTTGCACTTTCATAAGATTAAGCAATCTGTGGCAGTGAACTTTTAGTTTGTGTCACACTGTTGTATAGATGTTTTCCGAACGTTTATAATATTGAGATGAAATATATGAATTATGTCCATATGGAACGTTAATAATATATTTTTTTTTGCTTGATTTACATTTGATTAACATGTTGCAATTTAAAGAAAAAATTGTCTCTGTGTGTGTTTATTTATTTGTTTATTTCTTTTATCATGTTTACGAAGGTTATTTTTATTGAGTGAATCAATTAGTAGCTAAATTTTTAGAGTGAAGTTTGGTTGTTAATTGCATTAATGTGTTTTTTTTTTTTCAAGTAAAATCTGTATTAAGTAAATTTATTTAATTGGCTCAGCAACGGCTCGTGGACAAACTCTAGCCCGTTTGAAATAAAAAATAAAAAATAATAATTATAATGAAGTAAGTTTGAATAAAAGAGTTAAAAGCTGCCTCTAGTATGAGTTCAATAACAAAATAAACGAACTATACAGTTTATCCTCTGATTGTTTCGGTTTTCGTCGTAAGATATTTTCAAGGAAATCAATTTTTAGAAAAGTATTTTCTGGTGTTTTGCGCGTACGAAAAATTACAAATATTTTTTATATTTTTATTCAATCATATTAATTTATAAAAATTAATTTTTATTTACAATCAACAAAAGTGGCCGGAATCTAGCCATTTGTGCTGAATTTGGACGAAGAATCCGGCACAAAACGGTTGGATCCTAGCCAGTTGGCTGGAAGCCAGTCGTCTTGGCTAGATCCTGGTCAGCTGGAATTTGTCCAGGATCCCAGCCAGATGGCTGGGGATCTGACTGTTCTATCTAGATTCCGGCTAGTCTAGCTGGAATTTGACATAGTACCACCGGAATCCGGTGACGGTAGCCGGACGTCGTTGGATTCCGGCATAATTTTTCAGATTTCGACACTGGTCAATTTGGCTTGTCAGAATCCGGCGATAGTTGATTGCTTGAATGTAAAGGTCGACATCGTCGTTTAAAAGAGGTAGGGTCGACTGCGTGTGCCATCTACAAAGAATGATTTAAAAGCGTAAATTATTTTTAGAAATTTACTAAGCATTTTTGGTCAAACAGAAATCATTTTCTGGTTAACCATTATTTTTACCTCTAACAAACATAAAAAAATACAGAAATTATTTTCCAGAAGTAATTTTATGCCGAAACAAATGGAGTATTAGTTAGACTTATTTGTTCGTATTTGGTTGAAACTTCCAAGCTGACATAGACAGGGATAGGGATGGAGAAAAATAGGTTCTCATCTCATCTATATGAATATCCAAAAATATTAAAAATTCTATTACTTCCTCTTAATCTCTCTGTCGCTGGAAGGGCACTTTCCAACCAGATAAGAAGAATTGATTTAAAAACTTTCAAGCTGGCATACATAGAAGGAGGGAGAGAGAGGGAGTTTCTCATCTCATCTATATATTTCACAAGATGGTTTCCAACCAAAGGAAAAATCCAGAAAACAAACACCATAACGAGAGCCGGCGCGGGCGGAAAACTCGTCAAATCATAAACAACACCTTATTCTTCCCTCCCATCAACATTTATCAAAGGTTCAACCACTGTCGAGTTAAGGGTATGCCATTCACTGCTGCAATCACATCCTCTCTCCCAGTCACTCGCTCATTTTTTCTCCATCTTATCTTAATTATGTGCTTATTTTGATTAATGTTTGATCAATTGTTTCCCTATTGTTGACACTAAAACTTTTATTACTACTGATTGGTACGGTATTGTTAATTTGTTATTGATCGATGATGTTCTCATTATTATATATATATTGGTCATGGTGTTCTATTTTAATCTCATATATATATATATATATATACATATCATTAATAAAGGCTAATCTAATGGGATAAGAGTTGAGTATGTATCATTACTATTTTTTTAGTAACATGTGTTTCTCACATGTTTTTTTTTAATATCATTAATAAAAAATACATGTACTTGGCTTATGCTTGAGAGACATATAACACTTTTAGAGAGGGATGTTTGGGTGTTCAATTTTTTGGTTTGTTTTTGTTTTTTTGTTTTTTACTTTTTTCAAAATTATGGATATTGAGAAAAAAAAGAGTAAAGACATTATATATGTTTAAAATGATGTTTGGGTGATAGTTATTTTTTAAAAAAATAAAGAAGAAAAAAGAAGAGTTGAGTTGGCTGGTCTGTTTGGCAACAGAATTTTGGAAACAGAATATGATTCTGATTCTACTTTTTTCAAAAATAAATTAAATTTTATTCAATTTTTTTAAAAATAAATCATATTTTATTCAACTTTTTCTAAATAAATAATATTTTATTCAACTTTTTCTCAAAAGTTAAACCTTGAAATTTACTAACAAAATAAAAATTCAATTCTAATTTTAAAAATTCAACATCCAAACATACCAGTTTCTCAGACATCCCTACTAGTGGAATTCCTACCATCCATTAATTGGTAGGAAATTTTTGCCTCTAGGCTCTAACAAAAGAAAGAAAAAAAAAAAAAAAAAACAAAGGACTTAGTGTGTTGCAACGACTTGAATTGAGAACAAGAATACTCGTTTTGCAGGTCCCACTATATAACTACTACTGACTCAAGTTGATTAAACGATGGAGGAAGTACATGGTTGACTTTGTCTGTTTAATCCTCAAATTTTCTCCTATAAATGTTTAAAGTGGATTCGATGTCAGTTTTAGCTTCATCTGGTTTGGTAATGATTAAACTATCAATCTGTGACACCAACTCAGGCATGGAAATATATTCCAGAGTCAAATTCTGTGACACCATCATCTTCACCCTCTGCATGGAAAGTGGAAACTGTTGCTTTGTAAATTTGTAATACTGAACACACGGCAAAGGCTTTTTCTGCCTTGAGAGTCAAACTCTTCACGTACCAATTGACTTTTTCACACATGCTTATTGCCCAGAGGAGAACAACCATTTATGAAAGGCCGGCAATTTTTGGCACCACTCAAAAATTTGACGTACACAAAATTAATAGATTAAGGTTAAAAAATATAATCCGTTTAATAGCTTTATATTCATGTCTCGATCAATACCATTAATACCCGACATGCAAACACGTACGGCTAACTTGTGCGATATCTTTAGCAACAAGCCCAACAAGCCCAACAGCTTCTCTTACCTCTCGTCTTGTTGTTATGTATACGGGGGCAATTATGCACTCTGCTTGGGTTTAGTGGACAGTACATAATTAAAGGGAATTTTTTAAAACCAAAAACTCTTGCTTTAATTAAGGAGATAAGATCATCGGAAGGCCCAGGTCAATTACTTGGATGCTCATTGTCATGGGTTTGTTACGAAATTAAAATAATAAATATATAAGAATATTAATTAGTCTAAAAATAAAGGAAAAATCATATTTAGTTCCTAAAGTTTTCATCTGATTTGGATTTAGTCCTTAGGTTATTAATTTAAAAAATAAGGTCCTTAGGTTTTGCTTAAGTTTCAAATTGATCCCTCTATTAATTTAATGTCAAAGTTAACGATTTTTCATTTATCACATGTGTTTCATTTTACATTCTAAGATTCATGTTAGCACCCAATATATACTATGTCAATGTCCATGTCAGCATCAAATTTGATGGTTTTCCATCTAATGTTACAAATCTAGAAGATTAAGATAACGAAGAAGAGGGTTTTTGTTTCTAGAGTAGGGTCTTCTTCTTCTTCTTCTTCTTTTTTTTTTTTTTTTTTTTTAATTTTAATTTTAATTTTTTTTATGGATGACTTGGCACTTAATGATGTGATATGCATTGATATTAGGTGCTAATATGGACGTTGATGTGTCAATTGAGAACCACATGAAATATGACAAATTATTAATCTTGATCAGGAAAAAAGTGATAAATGAGCCTATTTAAAACTTGTGCAAAATCTAAGAATCATATTCTTAAAATTAGAAACTCAATGACTAAATTCAAATGAGATAAAAATTGAAAGACTAAATATGATTTTTTCTTAAAAATAATACAATAGCCAGAGGCTAGGGTTTTGACAAATACTGTAGGGAGGAGATAGAGACACAGTTTGAGGTCAGCAACCGCGTCCATTTGTACGTAGCGTCTTGGTGCATTATATTACTTAAAGTGCATGGGAGATAATAACAGATTGATTAAGTTTTTGCAGATTAAAAATAATTAAGTCGTTAAAGTTGAGCAATTATGCATTGAACCGTCTCTTTCAAAGAAATTTAATTACAGGCTAGGTAAATAGACATAGACATAAAATATAGGTAAATAGACATAGACATAAAATATATATTACGTTAATTAATAGTCCACTGGTAGCATCTTTGTCAACCCCCATGACGATATCTACTTACGCATGTTGTCCTCCTCCTGCGAATATTGTGGTTCAAATCAATCTCAACTTTGTTAATTAAAGATTGATCAATCAAGAATGGCAGGGGGGCGTGATAGCAAAGCAATATTATGTGAGCTAGTTCCCAAATTAATGAGAGAGAGAAAAAGAAAAAAAAAGATGCGAGAAAAAGAGATTGCCACACACTAGATCGAGAAGGAAATCAAACGGTCAAAAGCAATTAATTTTGTTTTGTTTTTTTTGTTTTTCATCCTTAATTATTGCAATGAGTATGCGGAAACAATAATGCTATTTTTCACACTCATTTATCACATTCATGTCACACCGACTGACATGACTTATTTTAGGTGGCTTACACTTACGTACATGCATGGTAATTAGTCGCTTAAGAAATGTCATGTTAACCGGTATAATATGAGTATGATGTATGAGTGTCAGAATTACCATTAGATCTGTGGGGCCAATATGCATCCTGGCCATACATGACCTCACAGATCTAATTAATGGTGATTTTGAAAAGTGGCAGTATGAGAGAAAGATCATGGAAGAATGTATATCATGTCTCGTACTCACATATATATGAAATGCTTCATTTTTTCATCTCTCTACTTTTCAAAATTACTATTAGATCTGTGAATTGGAGCCCATATGTATCACACACATGACCTCACACCTCCAATGGTGATTTTGAAAAGTGGGAGGTTGAGAAAAGGACTATAGGAGGATGTATAGTAGGGACCATGGTCTCCGGAAGAGGATGTACAGTACATAATTGGAATTTTTAGAAACTGCACAAAATCTTAAAGGAAGAGGATAGAAATTGAACAAATTAATCTTAAGGAAAAGAAACTGTTTAGGTAAGAAAGATGAATTTTTCTCTCTTTTGTTTTTGGATTTTTTCCTCTCCCTTAATTAATTAATCAGTGAATGAATTTTCTCTATATATGACTCTGAATTAAGAATGAGGTTAGTACTGCAATCATGGAGGTAATTTCCACTATATATATATAATTGAAAAGAAAATCTTGAGTTAGCACCAATGATTCCATATCATTTTTGTATAGCCCAGTACTTATCCTCTCTTATCAAGATCCCACCTTTACCAGCTCTAATCCAATGGCCTTAAGGTTAACTGGTCTTCTTGATGATGAAATGCTGTGACCTTTTATTTATTCGTTGAGTTCTTTCTTTTGATATGAAATGCATTGTCAATGCATTGATTCTAGAGTTGAGAGTAAGACAAGCAGAAGCATGTTTTCTTCCTCCAAAAGATTGATGAGGACATGATTAATTAATTAATAAGTGAAAGAGTGAGTGCTTTTGAATTTTGGTGGTTTTCCTCTTGTTATTTCTATGTTGGTGCGGTTCCAAACCTGATCAAGAAAATATGAAATTAGGAAACCGAGGTCAATCAGTGACGCTTCTTCAAAAAGCTTTGAATTTGCAATGCCTTTTCGTTTGGTTTCTTTCTTTCTACCCACTTCTTCACCCACTTTTCCTACCTATAAATCTTGGTGTTTCTTCTCCGTTTTTTCTCAACAATCTCAGGCAGCCTTCTTCAGAACTTTTCCTGGAGAGAGAGAGAAAGATAAAGAGAGATGGGTCGAGCTCCATGCTGTGACAAGACAAACGTGAAGAAGGGACCATGGTCTCCGGAAGAGGATGCCAAACTTAAAGCCTATATTGAACAGTATGGAACTGGAAACAACTGGATTGCTCTTCCTCAGAAAATTGGTATATTCTCTCATACAAATAATTATCTTCTCGTGGTTTTGATTTGCCTTTTCAAATTAAAAAGGATCATGTTTTAAAGAGTGATCAGTTAATTAATCTAAGGGGTTCAATATAGTGATAATTAAGTACTCATTTAACTTTAGTGCCTCGTGAAGCATGAAGTTTAAGGTTTAACCCTTTTAAGTGCGAATAATTTTTTGGGACTATGCTTGCGGGTAAAATTTTAAGCTTTACCCAATCTATGTGGAGGGGCACTTTACACAGTATCCGAAAAATTTAGTTAGGATGAATCCCCAAATACCCCGGTTATATATATACATACATAAAAGTGATGAGTTTGACCTTTTGGTGGGTATCAATTCACAGGGATTAAGAGATGTGGAAAAAGTTGCAGACTGAGATGGTTAAATTACTTGAGGCCCAACATCAAGCATGGTGGATTCTCGGAAGAAGAAGACAACATCATCTGCAGCCTCTATATAAGTATTGGCAGCAGGTTTCTCTCTCTCTCTCTCTCTCTCTGGACTGTTTCTCAAGTTATTACTCTTTGTTCCACCTCGTTTTCTTGGTAGAGACTAAACTTGTTTTAATTTCCATCTGCCTTTAGGTGGTCCATTATTGCAGCTCAACTGCCTGGAAGGACAGATAATGACATCAAGAACTACTGGAACACAAGATTGAAGAAGAAATTACTAGGAAGGCGCAAAGATCAGTCTAACACATCATCTATGGGTGAGAGAAAAGATGCAAATGAGGTGGTAGATAACTCATATTCACCAGCCTTAAGCAACTCGGCACTCGAAAGACTTCAACTCCACATGCAACTTCAAAACCTTCAAAAACCCTTCTCTTTCTACAACAATCCCGCGCTGTGGCCAAAGTTGCATCCATTGCAAGAAAAGATCATGATCCAGAGCCTACAATCTTTGAATGAAAATCCTGCCGCTCTGTGGCAAGGACAAAGTATCGACTTGCATGAACCGCCCACTGCTGCTATAACCATGCCAAAGGTAAACGAATTGGAGAATTATTTCCATGGTATATCATCATCCCCAGACAACTCAATGGCCTTCATCATTGCTGGTAGCAATCCAGCAGACGGTATAGAATTACAGTCTAATATTGGGGGAAGGGAAGTTTCAAGCTTCCAAGCTGAACTCGATGACTTTCTTAATAACAAAAATGTGGCTTTCGTGCCACAAGAAGATCAGATTACTGAATTTGATTGCTTCAAAGAGATCAATGGTTCAAAGGACAACCTGATTTGGTGGTCTAATGACTTCGAGACAAAACCAGCATCCTCAAACTCTTGGGACTCCACTACTTCAGTTCTTCAGTCTCAGCAGATGTTTCAAGATTATGAACTAGGTTATAATATGTAATTTGAAACATATATAGGGAGTGACGGTATGGTAATTTGTGATGATCATAAAACGGGGAAGAGTGAAGAATCTGATAAGACGTTTTGTAAAATGTGTGAATAATAATACCAAAGTCCTTAGTCTCTTACAAATTCTAAAGCTAATTGCTGCGGCAGTCATATATAGCTAGCAGTTGCTTGATATCCTTCTCAAGCTTCAACTTAAAGCTCCATTTGCTCCAGAAATCCCAATGATTAAAAATTCATATAAGATTATTAATGGCTACAAATGTCATAGAAAAATTATCTCTAGGGTCTCCTATATATGTTAGTGACCTAAAACCCAATTTAATTTGTGACATATATGTTCATTTATTAATAATAATAATAATAATAATAACAATAATAAATAATAATTTTTTTTTTATGGGTAATTTAAAACGTTATGCATATCCTCAGATATATTTGTGTGACATTTATGTATATATAGTTTTTAAGTTATATTGAATATAGTTTAGGCCGTGTACGTGTTAATAAGATTATCACATAAAAGATTTAAATCATTATACATTATGACTTGTACCCTTATTCATAGTCATTGAGGGATTGGGCATTCCATCTGATAAGAGTATAATATTTTAATCATGATGATCTGTTTTGATCATAAAAGTAGAGACTTCTACTTGATATGTTGGTGTGGGTAGTGTTAGTTTTATTTTTTGGCTACATTCAATGACAAAAGTTTCTTTATTTTTTTGGGAACAATGGTCTCTAGAAGTCTGATAGAAGTCGTGTCAGGACAGGACTTCTAGTAGCTTTCATAGTTCTGTCCTGTCTAGATCACCAGAAGCCTTGCCTGAATAGGAATTAATGAAAGTTCGGAATTCTTTATGTGTTCGGATAGATGATATTCCTGTTCGGAGAGCTCTTACAGAAAGATAACTTATATTGTTATGTCCGGACATATGGTTCCCATGTCCGGACCGATTTTATAGAAAGTTTTCTTTCCTAAGTACATTCGGACACGATAGTAACCTGTCCGGGCGCTGCCGTTTAGAAATCATTTCCTGACTTGTATTAGAGTTTCTAAGGTCTATTTAAAGGAGTTTCTAGGCAATGTTTTATTAAAAATTCTACTCTGAAATTCTGTGTGCTAAGAGAGGGTTTTAATATTATATCTGGATTGATTAATATTATATCTCTCTTAGAGTTTTAGTTCAACTATCAACCTTCAACAATTGAAGCCAACCAGAGTTTCGGTTAAGGAGATCAAGAAGAAGAATTTTTCAGAGGTTTCGTGAGAGAATAGACAAGTGGGTCACTTGTTATAATTTAAGAGTGTGACGACTGCAAATGTTTTGTGAGTAGAAACTTCTTGTAATTTGCTGTTCTTCGTAATTGAATTGATTTCATAGGTTTGACTGCCCTAAAGTGATTTTTCTCTTTGAGTTCAAAGAGTATCCACTTCGTAACTAAATATCCATGTTAACTATTTTACTACTTTACGTATTTGGTTAATTAATTGTTTGGGTATGGTTAGTTTGGAGTCTATTTATTATTTTCAATAAGAATATGCTGAACGGGATTACATGAGTTGTTATTCTATAAGCTACTGCCGATTGAATAACTTGAACTCGCGACTATTTATAGCATTGACTCTAAATCTTGAGATGAATGTAAACTCAAATGTGAAGTGTAGGTCATTTTAATACATTTAAGAGTGAGACCTTGTACGGTCAAAATCTCGATGTATTGGGTGGTCACATGTATAGGAACACTACTCCTCAAAATGGAATTCATAATCATTTTGATCATTGAAATCAAAGAGATATGAAATATATGTTTGAGATAAATTTAAAAGGAATTAATTATTCTAAATCTCAAGCCTAAGCGTTTTAGTAAATTAAGAGTTACAAAAATTAAATATACTCAATGAAATATGCTTTCAATAGTATGAGAATAATCAAAAGATTAAATCGATGACTCAAGGATTAAAAGATAGTGAAATAGAGTGACGATAAATTTATTTTATTTTTACTTTAATTTCACTACTGATATTTCATAGAGGGGTTTCATGTAATTATAAGAAGTGAATGAACTCTTGATTAATCTAAAATTACAACTGCTGTAATATCTGATAAATAATTAGGTTTAAGAGTGCTCTAATTATAACATAAGATGTTTGGAGTTGGTGTTAGTTGGGAGAAGTGTCATTTTTTTCGATGAGTATAATCGAACAATCAATACAACCCCGACCACGAACGTTCGACTCGAAGATCGAACGTTCAATGACAGTTACAAGCAATTAATTTTTGGACATCTCTACCCTTTTGAGCGTGCATGGTACATCTTTAAATGCATTCTCACCTCCATTTTTCTGATTTAGACCCTCCATGGTGCATATGGAGTTTTGTGTGGTCCTTTAGTCTGTATTCAGTTTATTGTATTTGCTACTATATTTCAGTTGTATTTCCTTGTTTTCTTCCTTTGTATCTATTGGTCATGGTGTTCCTATATAATTTAATCTCATATATATATATATAAACAAAAATTTCCGACAAATTGAGTTGTATTAAAATTCCTTTAACTCGGTCTCTAAAAGTGCCATATGTCCTTTAGCATGTGAAAAACATATACTTTTTCAATGAGTAATTCTGAATACTCAACTCTTATTCCACTGGCTGATGTGGCAGTGCCCACAAACCTTGAATTTTTTTCAATTTTTTAATAAAGGCTAATACAGTGGGATGAGAGTTGGGTATCTATCATTACTATTTTTTTTTTTAATAACACGTGTTTCTCACATGCTTTTTTAATATCATGAATAAAAAATACATGTACTTAATTAGCATGTACATGTTCGAGAGATACATAATACTTACAGAGATAAATGTTTGGGTGTACATTTTTTTGTTTTGTTTTTGACTTTTTTCAAATTACGGATACAAAAAAAAAAGTAGAGACATTATGTTTAAAATGATCTTTGGGTGATAGTTGTTTTCTACAATTGAAAAATAAAGAAAAAAAGAAGTTGAGTTGGGAATGGTTCCAGACATCCCTACTGGTGGAATTCTACCCTCCATTAATTGGTAAGAAATTTTTTTCCCTGACAAAAGAAAGAAAAAAAATACAAAACAAAGGACTTAGCGTGTTGTAACAACTTGAATTGAGAACAAGAATACTCGTTTTGCAGGTCCCACTAAGTACTACGGACTCAAGTTGATTAAATGATGGTTGACTTTGTCTGTTTAATTCTCAAATTTTCGATCTCCTATAAATGTTTAAAGTGGATTCGATGTCAGTTTGAGCTTCATCTGGTTTGGTAATGATTAAACTATCAATCTGTGACACCAACTCAGGCATGGAAATATATTCTAGAGTCAAATTCTGTGACACCATCATCTTCACCCTCTTCAGCCAATTTGTAATACTGAACACACGGCAAAGACTTTTTCTGCCTTAAGAGTCAAACTCTTCACGTACCAATTGACTTTTCACACATGCCTATTGCCCGGAGGAGAACAACGTACCATTTACGAAAGGCGGGTAATTTTTTGTACTACTCAAAAATTCGACACAAAATTAATAATTAGATTAGTTGAAAAGTATGACTCGTTTAATAGCTTTATACCGATCTCTCAATCAATATCATTCAAACTCGATACGTGAACAAGTACATGGACGGCTAACTTGTGCATTATCTTTAATTAGCAACAAGCCCATGGCCAACAACTCCTCTTACCTCTCGTCTTCTTGTTATATATACGGGGGGAATATAATTATGCCCTTGCTTGGGATTAGTGGACAGTATATAATTAAGGGAAAATTTTAGAACCAAAAACTCTTGCTTTAATTAAGGAGATAAGATCATCGGAAGGCCCAGGTCAATTACTTGGATGCTCAGCGTCATGGGTTTGTTAGGAAATTAAAATAATAAATATATAAGATTAATATTAGTTTAAAAATAATACAATTATAGCCAGAGGCTAGGGTTTTGACAAATACTGCAGGGAGGAGATAGAGACACAGTTTGAGGTCAGCAACTGCGTCCATTTGTAGCGTCTTGGTGCATTATATTACATAAAGTGCATGGGAGATTAAATTTCTGCTGATTAAAAATAATTAAGTTGTTAAAGTTGAGCAATTATGCATTGAATTGTCTCTTTTAAAGAAATTTACATGAAAATAGACAGACATAAAATATATATTACGTTAATTAATAGTCCACTGGTATATAGCATCTTTGTCAACCCCCATGACGATATCGATCTACGTCCGTATGTTGTCCTCCTCCTCCTGCGAAAATTGTGGTTCAAATCAATCTCAACTTTGTTAATTAAAGACTGAATCAAGAATTAATGCCAGGGGGGGGGGCATATTTACACACTCATTTATCATATATATTTGTGTCACACCGGCTGACATGACCTATTTTAAGTGGCTGTACATGCATAATAATTAGTCACTTAAAACATGTCATATATGAGTGTCAAAATTATCATTAGATCTGTGGGGCCAATATGCATTCCAGCCATACATGACCTTATAGATCCAATGATAATTTTGAAAAGTGGTAGGATGAGAGAAAGATCATATATGGGAGAATGTATATCACATCTTGTACTCACATATATATGAGAAATGTTTCATTTTTTCATCTCCCTACATTTCAAAATTACCATTTGATCTGTGGAGCTCATATGTATCACACACAAAACTTCACACATCCAATGAAATTTTAAAAAATGGGAGAACGAGAGAATTGGACCAATAAAGGATGTATAGCATGTCTCTACTTTAATGTTTAAGTTCCATGAAAGATATGTACGGACCATACGGTAATTGGAATTTTTAGAAACTGCACAAAATCTTAAAGGAAGAAGATGGAAATTGAATAAATTAATCTTAAGAAAAAGAAACTGTTTAGGTAAGAAAGATGAATTTTTCTCTCTTTTGTTTTTGGATTTTTTCCTCTCCCTTAATTAATCAGTGAAGGAATTTTCTCTATGACTCTGAATTAAGAATGAGGTTAGTACTGCAATCATGGAGGTAGTTTCCACTATTTTAGCATTACACATAAGAAGCTATTGGCTGGACCTAACAAGAGGATCAGTGAAAATCTTGAGTTAGCACCAATGATTCCATATCATTTTTGTATAGCCCAGTACTTATCCTCTCTTGTCAAGATCCCACCTTTACCGGCTCTAATACAATGACCTTAAGGTTAATTGGTCTTCTTGATGATGAAATGCTGTGACCTTTTATTTATTCATTGAGTTCTTTCTTTTGATATGAAATGCATTTGTCAATGCATTGATTCTAGAGTTGAGAGTAAGACAAGCAGAAGCATGTTTTCTTCCTCCCAAAGATTGATGAGGACAGATTAATTAAATAATAAGTGAAAGAGTGAGTGCTTTTGAATTTTGGTGGTTTTCCTCTTGTTATTTCTATATTGGTGCCGTTCCAAACCTGATCAAGAGAAATGAAATTAGGAAACCGAGGTCAATCAGTGATGCTTCTTCAAAAAGGTTTGAATTTGCAATGCCTTTTCGTTTGGTTTCTTTCTTCCTTTCTTGTTAAAATATTGCCTTAATTCCCCTCTACTTTCTAATTATATTGACCCTAACAACCTGTAAGGGTTAGGGCTCTTAAAAATAATAACAAAAAACTTAATTACAGTAAGGTAATAATTATATATAACTATCGTAAAAAAGGAATTCCATCTTTCACGTGAAGGCCGCCCCCCTCCCCCCGCCCGGTTGATCAGTAGGGTTGACTGTACCTAATTTGTTCTAACGTACAAAATGTGTCTTGTGTTTTTGTCTTGGGGCGGGGATGGCATTAGGGCATTGAAATGATTTATCAAGGAGAAGCTTTAACCTGCCCAGTTGTCTCTCTAGTTATTTTAAGCCATTGTGCCATCTTAACCGATCGAGTGATTGCTACACCCATTGGCAATCCTAATTATACAAAACGTATAGGCAGCTTAATTAACCCTTAATATGATACCATTAATTGCAGAGAATTACATAATTAGTAACTTTTTGAAATATGATTCACTTTCCATCTAATATGAAAAACAAGCACAAAAAATCTATTTTTTATTCTCTTCATAGTAGTACTACAAAAAACTTTATTTTTAGTCAATTGTAGTTAGCCACGTGCAGTTATCCACGTGGGTTACGAGTAGTGTGTTCGGCTGTTGCTAAATGTACATTTAGCAACGTGTAATTTTATATATGTAGCTATTTAGCCACTTGACTTTTAGCCACGTGTCATCCTCAAGTGGCTAAATGTATTTATTTATTTTTTAAATGAAAAATTATATATTTTTAGCCACCTATTCCTTACCCACGTCGCCAAAATTAGGATTTTTTTTTAAAAAAAAAAAATACAAGAAAAGAACTGATATCGATTTGTCCTTTTCTTCTTAATTTTTTTTTTTTTTTTTTTTTTTTTTTTTTTCTATATGTATACGGTATACGGTATACGGTATACGGAGAAAGGGCCGGTGTATCCGGCGAGATTTGGAGAAAGGGCAGGTGTATCCGGTGAGATCCACGCCGGATCTTCGTCCAACTCGTCGTCGAGATTCGGCGAGAATACCCATGCCACCGATTGACGAAAATACCCACTTCAAAAATACCCATTTGGCCGAGAATGAGTAGAAAACACCAAAAGAAACCAACTACGCCAGCGACTAACAAAAAGGACCAAAAAAAATTAACAAAAAGACCAAAAATCACCATCAAAAGGACCCACAAACCACCGGCCTCTTCTCCATCACCAACGACGAAAATGAGCTTCTCCGAGTGTTGGCGATCGAGTCGTGCATCCGGGTGGGGGTGAGTCGTCGTCTGCTGAGAAAAAAATACAAAGTGAGCCATTTTTTTTGATGAAAAATGGGGAGAGACTTACGTGGGAGCTGGGGAGAGACGAGAGAGAGTTGAAAAAAATAAGAAAAAAAGAAGAAAATGAGGAGAGACGAGAGATAGTGAGATTTCTAAAAAAAAGAAAAAAAAAATTAAGAAGCCAGATAGATCCGGCTTTTAAAAAGAAATGAAAAAAAAATTAAAAAATTGAAATCAAAGACAAATTTAAAACCCTCCCCCCAAAACATGCAAATGGAAACGTGTTCATAAAGCACGTTGCTAAAATTTTAAATTTTAAAAATATTTTATAAAAATTTTATTTCTTGAAAAAAATTTTAAAAAATTTTTTTGCCGCGTGTATTAATTACACGTGGCCAACTCGCAACGTGTAAGTAATACATCTGGCCAGTTGGCCACGTGTAATAAAATACACGTTGCGAGTTGGCCACGTGTAATTAATATATGTGGCTAACTGACTTTTTCATATTTTCTGTTACATCTCGCCACGTGGTCATTATGACACGTGGCTAATTGGCCATGTGGCTACAGTAACGACTACTGTGACCACGTGGCTAATGTCTTGTTTTTTTGTAGTGTAGGAGAGCAAGTCGCGATCCAAATCTTTTTATTTTTTGAAAATTTGATCTAAACCCGCTCTTGTAATTCCTACAAATGATACATTCAACTCTCATCGTGAGTAATTCTAGAAATCCTTCATGTGTGACTTTTGCGTCTTTCTAAAAATGAGGTGGCTCTTAAAATTATCATTTGATCAAAATTCAATAGTGATAAATCACAAGCCCAATGATGATTTTAAAAGTCACATCATTTTTAGATGGACACAAAAGTGACACATGAGGGGCTTTGAGCATTACTCAACCCAGCACTCTAGTGGCTGTAGGCTGTTTTGTGATTTGAATGAGGAGAGTGAAACTAGGAGAATGTTGGATCTGTTTAACCTCAAGAAGAATGAAAAACCGAATAACCTTGTTCGCTTCAACCCAGAATTTTGGAACTCTGGTGGTTGTAGGTTTATATGTGATTTGAATGAGAACAAAACTAGGAGAAGGTTGAATCTGATTAAGCTCAAGAAGAATGAAAAACATCTCTTGAATTAATGAAACATAGCCTCTCTTAGTGTGTAGGAGTTGTGGTATGTGAGGATTATATAGAAAGGGAGAAAGCAGTACCTTCTAAACTAAGTTAGCAAGGGATTTCACAATTTGCTGCAGTCTCGTTTGAATGAGAATAAGTTTTGTTCGAGCAAGATTTAGGATTTTACAAAATTTATCATTTTGCGATCGAACGGGCTTCGAACAACACTTCGATTGGAGTATTCTCTGGCTCTCTCGTTCAAACGCCTTTCAAACGGCTTGCGAATGAGGCTCATTGGAAGTCCTTTTAACCTTCTGTTCGATTGGGACTCGATTGAGTCATCTTAGAACTCGACACACATTCTCGCAAACATGAATGGTCTTGTTCGAATTAGATCTTCAATTTCTTGATTTTAGCTCCAAAATTACATCGATGTGAATGGCATAGACTTAAAACTTACAACAAAATATGTTTTGATACTGAATTTGTCAAGTAAAAACCTAACACTTTTGTTGGTGATTTCTACCATCACTTTATTAAAACACGGGTCAATTCGACTTTGTTTTAATCTCTCTTCTTTTATTGGTGATTTTTATCATGATCAGCTTATTAGAGCGAGTCGATACGAGTTTTCTTTAATCTCTTTTATTTATTTTTATGATTTCTATCATCACCTAACTGAAGTAGCTAGGTTGAGTCAACATTGCTTTAATCTCTCTCTCTCTCTTTGTTGATAATCACTTTATCACAGTAAGTCGATCCATCTTTTTTATTTTTTTTTGGATGAATAAGTCGACCCATCTTTACTTCAAATAACTTTACGCTTGCGGACTAAAGGAGAGTTAATCTGTAGACTACATTAATGAATTTTAAGCATGCATGCGCCGAATTCACTCACGTCCATATATATATATATGCATATTCCACTTGCTGCGCTCCCCAATTCATCAACAAAAGTTTTGCAATTAAGTTGCACACTTCTTGATGATTTTGTGCATAACTTGAGGGCGATTGTAAGAATTAAAAAGAAAAACGCAAATAATTTTATTCGCTTCTTTACCCTTAATATGATACAATTAATCACAGAGAATTACAAAATTCAATAGAAGTTTCCTAGAAGAAACGTACTTCCAGCTAAAATCTTGGTAAACCATTGTTCTGAAAAGCACATCGATCCAAAAGTCACGTACATGTGGTGTTTGATGAGTAATGCTACATACTATATATCTTTTTATCTCCTTTTATCCTTTAAAGTTGAGATAAATTTTTATTAATTTTAATTTAATAATATTTTAAAAACACCTCAATTTTAAAATCTAAAATGATTAGCCCTTTGCTCATGCAATTCTGTTGCTACAAATTAAATGTGCCTTGTTAAAAAGGACAGCCATATGTGTCATTGAATTAGAAAATAGGAGCCAATGATCCCATTTCTCTGCATAATTTTCCGTAGCATTATCAATTAAAGCTTTAGTTGCTAGCTAGGGTGGCTAGGATTCGAACATTTCAAGGATAATAGTGACAAACTAAAAGGATGGAGGCTTCTTCTGATCAAATACCTGCAGCACTTGGTTTCAAATAATAAACTATTTGGACCAGAAAAAGCAGTGTAATTTAATATTTAAAAGAGGAAGAAATTTGCGTTGTACTTTGTCCAGTTGCATGCATAATAATAAAGTATATATGGATGAGCGAACTAATCCAGGAAGGAAGAGAGAGAGAGAGAGAGAGAGAGAGAGAGAGAGAGAGAGAGAGTGCAGAAACCCTAAAAAAAAGAAACAGGGTTGAATAGTGAGGAAGGAGAGAGGGGTGAGGTGGAAGCTAGACTTTTTGTCCTTATAAGCATCACATCACCCAATTTTCCTACCTATAAATCTTGGTGTTTCTTCCCCGTTTTTTCTTAACAATCTCAGACAGCCTTCTTCAGAACTTTTCTTGGAGAGAGAGAGAGAGAGAGAGAGAGAGAGAGAGAAAGAGAGATGGGTCGAGCTCCATGCTGTGACAAGGCAAACGTGAAGAAGGGACCATGGTCTTCGGAAGAGGATGCCAAACTTAAAGCCTATATTGAACAGTATGGAACTGGAAACAACTGGATTGCTCTTCCTCAGAAAATTGGTATGTTCTCTCATACAAATAATTATCTTCTTGTGGTTTTGATTCGCCTTTTCAAATTAAAGGATGATCATGTTTTATAGAGATATCAGTTAATCTAAGGGGTTCAATATAGTGATAATTAAGTCATTTAATTTTAGTGCCTCATGAAGCGTGAAGTCTAAGGTTCAACTCATTTAATTAAGTGCAAACAATTTTTAGACTACGATTGCGGATAAAATTTTAAACTTTACCCGACCTATATAAGAGGGCACATTGCGTTTTGGGACGAATCCCCATATACAACGGTATATTATATATAAATATATATATAAAACAGTGATGAGTTTGACCTTTTGGTGGGTTTCAATTCACAGGGCTTAAGAGATGTGGAAAAAGTTGCAGACTGAGATGGTTAAATTACTTGAGGCCCAACATCAAGCATGGTGGATTCTCTGAAGAAGAAGACAACATCATCTGCAGCCTCTATATAAGTATTGGCAGCAGGTTTCTCTCTCTCTCTCTCTCTCCTCTCTCTCTCTCTCTCTCTCTCTCTGTGCACTGTTTCTCAAGTTATTACACTTTGTTCCTCCTCGTTTTCTTGGTAGAGGCTAAACTTGTTTTAATTTCCATCTGCCTTTAGGTGGTCCATTATTGCAGCTCAACTGCCTGGAAGGACAGATAATGACATCAAGAACTATTGGAACACAAGATTGAAGAAGAAATTACTAGGAAGGCGCAAAGATCAGTCTAACACATCATCTATGGGTGAGAGAAAAGATGCAAATGGGGTGGAAAATAACTCATATTCACTAGCCTTAAGCAACTCGGCACTTGAAAGACTTCAACTCCACATGCAACTTCAAAGCCTTCAAAATCCCTTATCTCTCTACAATAATCCCGCGCTGTGGCCAAAGTTGCATCCCTTGCAAGAAAAGATCATGATCCAGAGCCTACAATCTTTGAATGAAAGTCTGCCGCTCTGTGGCAAGGACAAAGTATCGACTTGTATGAACCACCCACTGCTGCTATAAGCATGCCAAAGGTAAACGAATTAGAGAATTCGTTACATGGTATATCATCATCCCCAGACAACTCAATGGCCTTCATCACTGGGAACAATCCAGCAGACGGTTTAGCACTACAGTCTAATATCGGAGGAAGGGATGATTCAGGCTTCCAAGCTGAACTCGATGACTTTCTTAATAACAAAAATGTGGCTTTCGTGCCTCAGGAAGATGAGATTACTGAATTTGATTGCTTTAAAGAGATGAATGGTTCAAAGGACAACCTGATTTGGTGGTCTAATGACTTCGACACAAAATCAGCATCCTCAAACTCTTGGGACTCCACTACTTCGGTTCTTCAGTCTCAGCAGATGTTTCAAGATTATGAACTAGCTAGGTTATAATATATAGTTTGTAACATATATAGGGAGTGACGGTATGGTAATTTGTGATGATCATAAAACGGGGAAGAGAGAAGAATCTGATAACACGTTTTGTAAATTGTGTGAATAATAATGCCAAAGTCCTTAGTCTCTTGCAATTTCTAAAGCTAATTGATGTGGCAGTGATAGCAGTTGCTTGATATATATCCTTCTCAAGCTTTAACTTAAAGAGCTCCATTTGCTCCAGAAATACCAATGATTAAAAATTCATATAACATAATTAATGCCTACAAATATCATAGAAAAATTATCTCTAGGGTCTCCTATGTTAGGGATAGTGCTATAAAACCCAAATTTAATTTGTGACATTTTCATTTAATAATATTTATTTTATGGGATAAATTAAAATGTTATGCATATCCTCATATATATTTGTGTGACATTTATTATGTATATGTAATTCTTAAGTTACATTAAATATGTTTAGGTGTACGTATTAATGAGATTATCACATAAAAATTTAAATCATTATACATTATGACTTATACCCTAATTCACAGTTAGTGAGGGATTGGTATTGCATCTTATAAGAGTATAACATTTCAATTATGATAATCTATCTTGATCATAAAAGTAGAGACTTATGTTTGATATGTTGGTGTGGTTAGAATATGTTGAATTGGACCACATGAGTTGTTATTCTATAAACTACTGCCGATTGAATAACTTGAACTTGCGACTATTTATAGCATTAACTCTAAATCTTGAGAGAAATGTAAACTAGATTAAGATCCTGTACAATTATTTTTTCGAATTCTCTCAAATTCGGGCAAGTGATTGTGAGAGACACTTATGGAAACTACCTGACAAAATAAAAATTGGGCTACCCAACCACTTATCCGGTCAGGTGGGTCCCATAAGTGGTCTTTCACAATCACTGCCTGAATTCGCTCAAATTCGGGCAAATAATTGTAGAGGATCATGATCTATGTAAATTCAAATGTAAAGTGTAAGTCACTTTGATACATTTAGGAGTGAAACCTTGTACGGTCAAAATCTCGGTGTGTTGGGTGGTCACATGTAGCATTATAGGAACACTACTCCTCAAAACGGAATTCATAATCATTTTGATTGAAATCAAAGAGATATGAAATATCCATTTGAGATAAATTTAAAAGAAATTGATTATTATAAATCTCAAGCCTCAGTGTTTTAGTAAAGAGTTACAAAAATTAAATATACTTAATGAAATATGATTTCAATAGTATGAGAATAATCAAGAGATTATATCGATGACTCAAGGATTAAAAGATAGTGAAATAGAGTGACAATAAATTTATTTATTTTTACTTTAATTTCACTATTGATATTTCATAGAGGGATCACATGTAATTAGAAGAAGTGAATGAACTCTTGATTAATCAAAATAAATAGTAGAGTGAAATTACAACTTTTGTAACACCCGATAAATAATTAGGGTTAAGAGTGCTTTAATTATAACCTAAGATGTTTGGAGTTGGTGTTAGTTGGGAGAAGTGTCATTTTTTTCGACTTAAGTGGATTTTGGGTTCCATGAACGTTCGATGAGTATAATCGAACAATCAATGCAACCCTGACCACGAACATTCGACTCGAAGATTGAACGTTCGATGGTGGTTATAAGCAATTAATTTTTGGACATCTCTACCTTTTTGAGCGTGCACGATACATCTTTAAATACATTTTTATGATCCTGTATCCTCATTTTGTCGTCCTTAGCCTTTGAAAACCCCAGAGAGAGAGAGAGAGAGAGAGAGAGAGAGAGAGGAGGATCTTCATGTACTTTCAAGAGAAGGTAATCTTCTACTCTAATCTTGCTTTTAACGTTGTTATTATCACGTTACCTTTCTGTTTTCCTTTTATATTTGCTTGTTAATCCTAGATTTACATTGAGATAACTAGATTAAGATGCTAAATTAGATATCATGGGTTATTGATGGATAATGGTTAGATGGATCACGGTTTAGGTTTATCTTGTGTTATTTAGTTGCTTCTTTGTGTTTAAGTCTATTGTTTGGGGAAATGATGTAGATCTATATGCTTAGACTTTGATTCATGGTTGGATTTATGATGGATTGGAGATTTAATATGGTTTGATAAGTATGGATGCGTTTGAAATGTTTACGATTAGGACAGTTTTAAGAAGCCTATTAGAGCCATAAATGGGGTTAGAATGGGTTAAGCTAGGACAATTTTAGAAATGAAAGTTTCTACGAGACCAACGAACATTCAAGGGTCTAGCCGAATGATCAGTGTCGATTGATTGACCCAATAAACAAACATTTGATGGCCAGGTAGAATGAACATTTTGTTCCTAGATTAGGTATAAGGGTATTTTGGCTTAGATTAAGCATTAATATTATATCATTTCACATATTTCGAGAGTGTAATTCTTTTATAGCATGAGTAATTTTTGTATCAAATATGCATGCTTACAACTCACATGAAATATATTTAATTTTTTATAATGGGAACCCCATTTTTGTCTAAAGGAGTTTGAAAATGGAATGATGCATCCTATGATTTCTTTTATGAAAGCATGCATTCATGTAAAAGATAAATGGATAAATAGCATCATATGACATGGCGCTCCATGTACGGATGGCGGCCATGATTTTATAATTATACTAGTTTTACCCTATGGTCTATAGTTTTCAGTTGCATTGGTACCAATGGTTAATAGTGTGACCGGCACAACTATGTTTGATTGGTGGTCATTACAGATGGATGTCATTAGTGGTGTGGATCACTAGAGGTTGGACCCGGTTGGACCACTTTTGATGGATGTATGCAGCAACATTCAGGCACCGATGTTGTACTACAGGTCTCTTGGGACAATGCCAACTTGTGAGAATGAATTAATATATCGGGTAGACCATATGGAGTATAACTATAACATGTTCACTTGATTAATATGTATTTTATGTTTATACACTACAAAAAAAATCCAATTATTGACGATTTTTTCAAGATGGTTTTAAAAGTCGTCTAGAATTAAATTTTACAGACGGTTTTCAAAAAACCGTCTGTAAAAATATAAATTACGACAGCTTTCATAAAACCGTCTGTAAATTTACAACGGTTTAGATAACTGCCTAAAAATTCAAGATTCCAGACGGTTTTAATGAAACCGTCTGTAAAGTTATAGATGGTTTTATTTAAACCGTTTGGAAATTCTTTTCTAGACAATTTAAATAAAATCGTTTGCAATTTGATTTTTCAATATACCACTCATCTGTCCATGTCATCGATCCGCACCACAAAATCAAGTTCACATCTCAACCGTCTCTTTCAAATTTATCAACGACTCATAACACCCCACAATCACAAATCTCTCTCTTTACTTTATTCACAAACTTGGCCAAAGAATTCCCAATTTATCCACCTTCAAGACACATAAACTAGATATAATTAAGCAACATTTCAAAGAAAAAGAAAGAAAAACAACTTAGAAGCTGCGGGATCGGGACAGAACAGCGGGATCGAGATGACAGGAATGGGACGATTGGAGAGAGTGCCGGAGATGGAGTGCCGGATTTCTCAAATCCATGCCAATGTGTGTGGGTTTCCGGCTGGATCTGGTGAGGTCGTCGGGGTTTCCAGCCGAAACCCACACTCGGCCTCTCTCTATGGCCGGATATAGAGAGAGATCCGGCCGGAATACCACGTATTCCGGCCGTTCTCTCTTCCTCTCTCTTTCTCTATCGCCGACCGGTATGCTGGGTGCCGGATCTTCTTCCTCTCTCTCTTTCTCTGTCATCGGTCGGATCGATCTCTCTTCTCTTCTTTGTCGCTGACCGGATCTCTCAGACCATATTTTTTTTTGTTTTGAAAGTTATGATCAGAGCATCAGACCATATTAATATCAAAAAACTAATTAATATAAAAAAACAATTATATTGATATTAATGATATTAATATATATAAAAAAATATTAATTCTGGACAGTTTTCCCAACCGTCCAGAACTAATTATAGACTGTTTCCCAAACCGTCCATAACCCGAATTCGCAACACAAATTCTGAAGTTAAACCGTCTGGACTTTTTTCCAGATGGTTTTTTGCCATTTTTGGACGGTTTGAAACCATCCAGAAATCTTGAATTTTTTGTAGTGATACTGCATTCACATGATTATAAATGATGGAACAATGATGCATATTATTACTTGCGGTTTAAACAATCTTTTTATACAAATAGTGTTCACAAACATGATAACATGAAATCCTTGTGTATCCTTACTCAATAAGTGGTTGACTTACGTTAGTATCTTTTCCATCTATAAACATTCGTGTTTTTATAGTGTTGAACCACCAGAGGATGGATCTTGGGGATTCGGATAGGAGGTCAGCTTTGGACTGCCTCTCTAAGCTGGTTTTTTAGGAGTTTGACCCATTCTTAAGTGGTGAATTGTGGCATGATTTTTAGAATCCTTTGCATGATACTTTTTTGGCATTTCTTTGGGAGTATTATCAAATTTATGGTAACCATTTGATAGATCAGTAGATTTGCTTATCTTAGGACTATGGTTACTGATTTATGATTTTTTTTTCCGTAATAACTTAGTATTTGACTTGATGATCGATTTGAGACCAAGACTTTTGATGAATATCTCTATGTTATGATGTTTCAGTTTGCTATGGTATTGTTATTATTGTGGATGTGATAGTAGCTATCTTGATTTATTAGAAAACTCTTCTCTATAGGCTCAATGATGAGGACTCGTTGATTCCTTGGTTTATCTCTTGTGGGATTCGACGAGGAGATGTACCGTGAGATAATTACTAGATAATTATTTCTCAGGGCCTTACAACTTTTTAGTGGAATAAATTGTAATTGATGGTAAATTAGAACAAGTCATGAGATGACAATTGTCTTAGGCTCATTCGAATTAGTTTTATTTTCACTTTAGATCTTTATCAAGGTAATAATTTTCTTTAAGGTTTGACCAAATTTTACGAGGGGTAATACTTCTAACAGGCATTTGAATGAATGTTAAACTAAGAGACTTGTTTTCCAAGTCCTACCCTCACTAGGATTCACATGTCATTTGAAGAAGCGTGTGTATTTAAGCTCACATTCTTTAGTTACAAAATCATAATTGAGGAGAAGATAGCTAGAAGACTTTGGTCTCAATCGACTCAGGTAGAACATCAACGATCACTACAAAAAAGAAGAAGCAAGAAATGCAAAAAAACTGTCTGGAATCAATTCCAGACGGTTTTTTCTGGAAGGTTTAAAATCGTCCAGTATATAATGTCGCTAAATAAATTTCTGATGGTTTGGGCAAAACTGTCCAGACTTAATTTTATTTTTATATTTTTTCTGTTTTGATTATTTTTTATATTAATTAGTTTTTGATATTCGAACAGTTCATACGCCGGCCGGCGACAGAGAAGGAGGGAGGAAGAGAGATCCGGACGGAGACGGAGAAAGAGAGAGAGGAAGAGAGATCCGTCACCCACGCACACTGGCCGGCGACAGAGAAAGATAGAGGAAGAGAGAACCGGCCGGAATACGTGGTATTCTGGCCGGATCTCTCTCTGTATCCAGCTAGAGAGAGATGCCGAGCATGGGTTTCGGCCGGAAACCCATACGAATTTGCCAGATCCGGTCAGAAACCCAGACAACCTCGCCAGATCTGGCTGGAAACCCAAGCACACTAGCGTGGGTTTGACAATCTGGCACTCCATCTCCAACACTCTCTCCCGTCGTCCCGATCCGCTGTTCCATCGAGATCTCGTCGCCCGTGTGAATCAACGAACCCAAAAAGGAAAGACCCTTTAGATTGAAGTGTTGGAGAATAGCATTTTGCTTCACCCTCAGGGTTGTCGTTCGGGCTAGCTGGGGTTCAGATCGAGGGGCTGTATGCCTTCTTTGCTTGGGGAATATGCGATGTGGGGTTCAGATCCGCATCATTTTGACATGCTTCTCAATCCGCGTCATTTTCTTTAGACGTATTTAAGCCGTTGATAGTGTTTCAATCTACGGCTGAGGGTGCCTTTCCGTTCATTTGAGTACTTATGAAATGGAAATTTTCAAACGGTTTGTTCCAAACCGTCTGTAAATTTATAGACGGTTTGGAAAAAACCGTTTGAAAATTTACATTTCTGGACGGTTTTTTTTCAAACTGTCCATAATAATAATAATAATAATATTTTTTTAATCCATGCGATTTTTGTCACCATTTTTTTTTTAATATCAATAATTCCAGATGGTTTGAAAAAAACCGTCCGAAAATGTAAATTTATGGACGGTTTACTCAAACGTCCATATTTATTTATTTAGAGACGGTTGTTTAAAAACCGTCTGTAAAATTTTAATTCTACACGATTTCGAAACCGTCTAGAAAAAAACTGTCCATAATTGTCATTTTTTTTGTAGTGATCTCTACCATAAAGCTAGGGCTTTCTTGAAAAAAGCCTTCACCTTTCCTCATTCCCACAGTACCCTTTTAACATCTCTACAGACATATATGCTATCAAAACCACCAAATTCGTAAAATAGAGTATGCTTATAAACAAAATGGACTAAGGTAGGGGTGAGAGATTACCTCCTTGTGGCTTTGGACTAAAAAGCTCCAATAACTCTTCTCTCCCTCTTTCTCTCTCCTCCCTTCACTCTCCCTCTCTCTGGTGGCTCTAGATGGCCAAATGGTTACTAGGGTTCCATTAAGAATCTTATATAAGCCTTCTCCCGCTTCTACAAATTTTTGGACTTATCTAAATCATATGCACCTTAGAACGATCCTCGTGCTGTTTGAACGCTAGTGTTTTTCAACTTATTCTACGTGGCTTCATGCCATACCGTTCTAACGTTTACTTTATATCGTCCGAACAATAGGGTTTCTCTTTCGTTCCACGTGGCTTTCAGTCTATCGTTCAAATAGTTGCCCTATATCGTTGGAACAGTAGGGCTTCCTACACCCTACGTGGCACACCGTTCGAGTGGTTCTCTTTACCATTACAACAGTCTTGGATATATAGATTTCACCACGTGTTTCCCAAGCCATTTTTTCTTAATTTCCACCCTAATTGTTGTCACTAATTTATCACTTAAACCTTTGTTAAGGCATTCTTAATCTTAGTATAGAACGGGGCAATACAAGAAGTATGGTTTTGATCAACCTCAATCTTTCATGTAATGACGTTAGTTTTAGCTAATTTCGTTTGTATTAGAATGAGTTGGTGGAATTGAAGTTTAGTGTTTTGATACGCCAGAAGGTTGCCGTTTTGTGTTTCTATTGTTATCGCTTAAAATTGATTGTAATTTTGTTAAATTAGAGGGTCCAAATTACGTGTGTGAATGACCCATTGAAGTTGATTAGGATTAATTGGTAGTAATATTGTCATTATGGTTTCGGGTTAGGACTAAATTTGGGCATTTTGTGGGTCCACTAGTGGTATCCCCAAGTCGATGGCTTAAAATCACAAAATTGACACTTGAATTGAGGAATAGAATCTGGTTTGGGTTTGAATATTTCGAGAAATATGTTATTGAGAATGGGTTCAAGTGCAAAACTTGGATGAGTGTCTCTCTCTCTCTCTCTCTCTCTTTTTTTCGAATTTATTTGTAGAGCTCTCACCGATACCTGTAGGATTTTTAGAGGAATAGCTTGTTTATTCTTTGATATTAATGGAAATTTCGGGAAAATTTCAAGACAGTTTTAATAATTATTAGCTGGCATGCATCATGCCCGTTTTGGGTTTGGAGCGTGAAGGTGACTATTTAAATCACTAAAAATAATATTATTTAATAAACTATTATACAATTGACATACAACTAACATGACGTGAGGGCATGGCAGCCATACAATTTACAATTGCATGCAGTTTATAAGATGGCATGAATGTGTTTCCTTATTGTGCCTTTCAAGAATCGAATGCCAATGGCAATGACGATCGCCTTTGATGCAACTTTATGGCAATGCTGCATCTGCTGGAGTCATTGTACCATAAACTCTATCAGAAGCTTTCTTCACCTAAAAAGGAAAGAAAAATGAATATCAGATGAAATTAAATTATTAAGTGAGGATTATATATGTAATTTTCCATGTCAAAGTACTTTACTTCTTTCTCCCAATCAATGCGTAGAGTTATTATCGAAAGGGATAATCCTTGCACAAACAGCGCTACTATAATTCCCATCCAGAGTCCCTGCATGCATGCGGATCAGATTCAGAATACACATTCATATACTTAATTAATGTTCCTTTTTTTTTTTTTTTGCAATGAGAGGACATGAAAATATTAAGCAGAAAAAGAGAGGAAAGGAGGCAAATATATATATACACGAAATCACCTTTCCACCAATATGGTAGACAAAAGCTAATAATATAGCCGTGGGAATGCCGATTACATAATAAGCTCCCAGATTAACATAAGCCCCAATCTTTTGCCACCCACATCCTGCAGCGGTGCCTGAAATTTCAATCAAATTATAATCATAACCAGAGGAAAAAATCAGCCGAGTCGACATTTTTTTATTATTTGATTTTTATTTTTCTCATAATGATGGTCGAAGCAAGAGAATATATAAGAAAATACTATTTTGTTGATGGATTTATTGTACTTAGTTTTTTTATTGATAAGTAATTTATTGTACTTAGTTATTCAGTGTACATCACCTAGGACACTGCATTGGCGAGGGTACTTCTATATTATAATATGGGATTCTACATTGAATGTGTGGGGAATTGTACTTAATCCTTCTAAATTGACACTCTTTTTGTAAAAAATCATTTTCAATTTAAGATATTGGTCCTTCGAACTATCATTTCCTTGCAATTTACACTTCGGTTAGATTCTGGTATATGTACTTGTATGTACAAAAATTTGACTTGAAATACCCAAATTACCCTTCTATAAAAAAATGTAAATGAATGAAAATACAATGAAATAATAGTTTGAAATGCAATTTGGGTATTCAAAATATAAAATGTGTAGATGCAGGTCATATGCATAAGTTTCCATCCATTTTAATATCAAGATCTAAATGATGATATAAATTGCAAGAATAGTAATTTGAAGAGACTTAAGTATCACAAATAATAATTTGAATCTGCCTTTGAGAAAAGAGTACCAGCTTGGGGTGATGAAGTATAATTTATCCTCAATATATGGATCATATATGCAAATGTACAAATTCCTTACTGATTAAGTCTAAGGTGGACAAAAAGGTAGCCACAAAGGTTGGCTCAATGGTTAAAGGGGTTATTTAGAGTTATCCATTCCCAAGTTCGAACCTCTATTGAGTTGAAACGGGTCTCATGGAAGCCAGCCTTCAACTTAACCAGCTCAATGCAGAGAGGGGCACGAACTATAGACTTCTGGTTTACCTTTTAAGGGTGGGTCCATGAAGTGACTCTACGTCTCTACCTTAAAGGAGTTGCTGGGTCAATGAAAAAAAAAGAGAAAAAATTGGACAGAAAGGTAGTCACAAACCTGAAAGCACTGACTGAATACCATCAAAAAAGTGAGAGATTGCAATCAAGACCAACATTTGTGCCACGTATCTTATTACTTCCTCTTCCGTGCTGTAACAATAGCCCCAAACATTACGGCCCAATATCATGACAGTGGCTGCCAGAATGCCCTCTGTAGCAACCATGGATACAGCGACGCGTACAGCTAGGCGAGCTGCTTGTGGCCTCCCAGCACCCAGCTCATTTGAGATTCTTGTGCTAAAATAACAGGAAAAAAATTATTGGTGCGCAAAGATGCAGATTAGATCTAGAGGACACGCAGCAGCCCAATTTAGCTTACATTCACCTTGTTGCACCACTGAGACCGAGCGGTATCATAAAGGCCAATGAACATGTGTTAAGGCTGATTGACAGCACTGATGTCTCAAGCTTTGGGTTTGGTAAAAGACCAGATAAGAGAACCATCATTTCGAATGACCAGATTTCCAAGCTGTTCTACCAAATGAAACACGAAAGTTAAAATATTAATTAAATAAATAAATTTACTCATTATTATTATCTTAAAATTTTGAGATAAGTGATAATTAATATTCTAACACTTTTTTTTTTTTTCACATTTGAGCTCCAACTCTTCCACAATAAATGATGCACAACATGTGAAATATTTGACTAAAACGAAAGGTGAATTGTAGAGTTATAGTTTGAACTTATGACCTCTGATTATGATATTATTTTAAATTTTAAAAAAACTATTTTGGTTGACGTAGAAGACCTACGATTACTTCCTTTGAAGTTGGGAGGAAACTGTGACTTGTTAGAACCAAAATAGCATTTTCAAAATTTAATGTGCTATCAAAGTCAAAGGTCATGAGTTCGAATGACACCGCAATTCACTCTATTTCAATTAAATATTTCACGTGTTGGATCCTATTTATTGATGGAGAGTTTGAGGTCACATATTAGAATATTAATTAAATGATTAAATTCGCTCATTCCTATCAACTTAAGCTTTTAAGATGATAAGTAGTGAGTTAACAAGAAAATTATTTAAGTAGTTTTTTTTTTTTATTATTAAAATTCTCAATCCCAGGAAAATAGAAGGCTGAAAAGAGCCAGAATCAGAAACTTACCTGAGCATTATAGCCGAGGGTATTGATAGTTTTAGAAACTTGGGAATCCCATGAAACGCTTCCTTTGAAAACCCGTTCCATGTCTTCTTACAGGAGGGAGATATTCGAACATAAAGTATCAGTATCAGTACATTAATCCAATAAGAGATTGCATTTGCCAAAGCAGCGCCCTTGTTTCCAAGGCCAGACTTGAATACCAGAAGCCAACAAATGAGTATATGTGCTAATGTTGTAATCCCTGTGCTAACCATCATAGGAACAACGTTGTTTTGCGCTTTCAAGAATCTGACATGACACTGAAGGAGCGCATAAGCAAAGATGCAAGGTATCATGAAGCGAGCATAAAGACCAGCTGCAGCTGAGATTTCTGGGTCTTGTCCCAAGAACACAAGAATGTGGCCAGCATTGGCCCATACAATTGCAAGGGGAATACAGGCCAGTAGAAGAACAACCATAGCCCTTTGCATGTGTATACCCAGCATGTGATACTGTTTTGCACCGTAGGACTGACCGCAGAATGTGTCTAATGCACTTCCCATTCCAATCTATTCAAAGAGAGAGAGAGAGAGAGAGAGAGAGAGAGAGACTAATATCAGCATGTTAAGTAATAATTTTGGCAACAAAAAGATGCCTATTTTTGGGTCTATGAGTTTCAAATGAAAAAATCAAGTGACTGTTTAGAAGAAGAATCTGAAGTAACGGAATCATATTAGTTCTGAAAACAAAATGTGAAGGACTCCGCTCTGTTTGATATTAGATTTATAGGGAAGTCTCAAGCTCCAGCCTCTTTCAAATGAAACTGGCTCTGTCCATATACATTAATCAGCCTCACAAGGGAACATAATACATTATTGGATCAGATGCTGTTGCAAAACATGTAAGAACAGAAATAGAAAACAGGAAATTAAATGCTTCTAAGATGTGTTATTGAGTCGTTCTCCTAAGGAAATTATTTTCCCCCACCAATTTTGACGAATTGGCATGCATTGGATTATAGCAAATACTTCACCAAGATATAATGGAGCCCATAAATACTTTGTAGTTTGGTTGTGTTTTACACAAAATGAAATCAAATCAGAGCATCTTTAGAGTTTTTATTCTAGCAAGAGAGAGATTCGAATTTTAAAACTACCAACAGTTTTAATGTGTGTTCACTAACAAACATGTAATTTCGCAATTAACAGTAAGACACTTTATAGTGTTAAATCAACAGTTTTAATGTCTGTTCACTAACAAACATGTAATTTCGCAATTAACAGTAAATAACTGCCAGTGATATTAACACACTTAATTTTGACTGGTAGATTAAAAGAATAACTACAATTATTAGATTATAGCCATTAGATCGTAATTGTTAGTAACGATTACTTAATCTCTACCATTAGATCAAACTTAATTTGATTAAACAGTTGACTTTACCAAAAATCAAGTAAATCTACTACCTAGAAGCATCATACGATTCAGATCAAACCACCAAATTGACCGTCCAAATATTAACGGTCATGATCATCCAAGTGCTTGTGGGGAGCATACATACAAGTACATACACACAAGCATTGCTTACTTTAAAGCAATAGCTTGGTGTGAGTCATGCCTTATAAATATCAATTTTAAGTTTTCTTTTTTTATGTGGTACTCTCTTCTTCCAAGGCTCTTTAAAACCTTCAATTTAAAACATTCTCAAACCATAAACTAGATATATATACATACTAATTTTAAAAATGGTTGTGACAAAACAAACCACAAGAGATAAGACTCCTGTTGATAAGGATCAAACAAGCTCAAAATAAAAAATCAAAGATGTATTCCATCCTTAGACCATTCTGTTGAGTTGATAGTTTGAATTTGTAAAACAGGTTTAACAGATATTGTAGCAAGCATTATAAGTGAAAGTACAGCAATCAGTGAAAATCACGAGAAAAACATTTCATCAAACACCTCTTAGTCATTTTCCTTCACAGTAAGGTATAGATAATAAAGCCTTTGGCAGCCGAAAAATGTTATTGAAGCAATGATATACTGTCGACAAATGTTAAAAGAGTAACATATATGTTCGACATATCACTTCCAAAACTAATTCCTATCCATGAAAAGGAATTAAAAAAAGAAATTAAAACAAACGACAAACTTGATATCAAACAGTATGAAGAAGGCCCATGGTCGAATGGCAAAACAGAGTATTCACAAATTAAAAAGTCAATCAGACAAATCAGACGAAAGTTCTTTGTTCAAATTTCATAAGGTAAGAAGCCTATCATCACCGAGTAAATAAATAAAAATTACAGTGCTTGTTTCTGCTAAAATATACAAAAGCCATATGCCAAGCCACAAAAAAAGAAGATGAAGAGCAGTGATCATACCAACAAGCTGAAACCAGTCACCGATGCAAAGGAAGTGGCCATGGAAGCACTAGAGAGAGCTAGCTCTCCAAGATGACCTACAAACATGACTGAAATCACCTGCAAACAATTTATCAGGAGATTAACCGACACAAGTGGCCCTGCTAAGGACAGCTGCTTCTTCACCTCTGCGACAACCTCATCTTTGTTGAATCCCTTACTAGATTGGAATGCTTTTCCTTGAGCTTTTGGAATTAATGGCGATTCCAGACTTGCCTTTTGTTCTTCCATATTCACCGAGAACAGAGTGTTAAACATCAAGTTCGTGAGCATGAAGTATATAATAAACTATCTTACTGGACTTTAAGGAAAAAGTTATTTAGTCTGCCGGACATTTGGAACAAATTTTATTAAAAATATATTTTCTCTTTCTACTTTGTCTTTTTAATTAAAAAAAGATTTATTTCTCAAAAGAACACGACATTGTTCCAATAAGTAATGTTTGAAAGAGAAACCGATAGATAAAGGAGAGAACGTTTTGTCCTTATGCACTTCTCTAGATAGGTTTTGCTAAAAAAAAAATTAGGAAAAAATTGCATCATTAGTATTGTGATTAGCCTAATTTATAAATAATTTTATGTGGTATCAAAGTAAATTTAAAAATCCTTGTGATTGGCCTAATTAACAATTCTTTCATTCGAGTCAAATTTTGTTAAAAATTTGACAAATTCAGTTAGGTGCCACGTCAACGCCAATAAGATGGCGATATGTGTCACTCTTAATAAAAAAATATAATATATTAAAATCATAAACATATAAAAAAAAATATAATTTTTTTTTAATTTTTATTTTTTTAATTGTAATGTGCAATGTTATAACATTGTAGATGATAAAATAGTTTTATGGTAAAGGGAATTTGTATTCCAAAAGTATGTTTATGAAAGATATTTACAAAGAAATGTACGTTTAGCCAAATGAGTATAACTTCAATACGGCATTGGCAAAAACCAAGAGGTTTTTGCCCTCCAATTAAGGAATGACACATCAACATCAAACAAAAAAAAACACAAAAAAGGCAAATGCTAACAAAACACTGAATCCAACCTTTTCTTTCACTCTTTTAGTCTTAAAAAAAAATATATATTACAAAAAAAAAAGAAAAAAGGCCATCCAGCCATCGCCCACTGCCCCACGCCGGACGCCGCTGCCAGCTCCGCCGCTCCTTCACCTGTAAGTTCAACCTCTCTCTCTCCGGCAGTAAGACTCGAGAAAGGCCCTACGCCGTTGTTCTCACTTGACAAAATCACCGAATTTAGACCAGGGGGATTTTCATATATATGATAATGGGTTGCCATAATCTTTTGCTTGCATAGAGGATGTCCTCTGTTGGGCTAAGACAAAAAAATACAAGGTTTATTTGACAGAAAATAGCAGCCGATTTTCATTTTGAAGGTTTACAGCATTTCGGAATACACTCATTGAGGTGCTTTGTCGAGAGAAACAAAATATCTGTTCAAGCATTTTGTTTTATACAAGATTTGCTCTTGAACCCTGCTTCTGGTTTGAATACACAAGGCTACAAAACTACCCAATGGACCCATTATGCCTTCTGTACAAAACGCCTATGAAACAAGTGAGCAAAGAAACACATGCTGAGAAACCCAAAATCCTAGAAACTACTGCGTACGGTATCATTCATCTTCTCCCCCACAAAACTATCTTTCACTCGTAGCCTCAAATCACGCTCAAAAGCTCTCTGGGAAGGAACAAACACAGTAAAAGCGAGATCTTGAGGCAACATCGATGGAGTAGCAGTGTTGGGTGGAGTTAGGGTTCGGCTTGGGCGTAGGCGGCGTGGTCCAGTCCGGTCGGTGGCGGTAGCGTTCGATCTGGGCAGTGCTACGGTGGGCTGCAGATTTGGGGCGGCGATAGTGCAGATCTTCTGGTTTCTTCAACATCCCATTGATCATGATTTGGGGATTTTCATTTTTTGTAGAAGGAAAAATGGGAAGTTGTGAGAGGGATCCGGTGGATCAGCAGTATTTTATTTTTTGGTTTATAGCTTACGTGTCAATTGGTTATTGGTGGGCAAAAAACTCTTGTATTTTGCCATGACCGAACAGAAGTTGCACTCTTAGCCAAATAATTTCTACGTTTTCAGTAAAATGTTAAAGCGTTTACAAATGAATGCTTTTAGTACATACTGCAATGATTTTCACAAAAATTGTTTTATGTATGCTCATGGATGAATTAGGAAATGTTTACATAATCACACACTAATACCAACTTACTCTCTTACTGAGCCGTGAACCCATCAATCCATATGTAAACGTTGTTTACAAAGAAAAGAGAAACAATACCAAACAGTAGGACAACAACGTCGTAGTCCGCCCCATTGGGTAACGCTTCCTCCTGCCCCTTGCCACCCACGGGTATGACTAGAAGATGCTCCGCACCTTACAACTCTTCCTTTACCAGCCAGACAGATATGACCTTCTGAGTATGTTAGTTTAGATAAGGCAAGGTTAGTGGTAGAGATCCAATCGATGATTAAAAAAATAGGAATTTGGTTTTACACTTTATCAGTTTTCACAACTACGTGGATTTTAATATTTTTAACCACTCGCAATAGTACGGGACTTTGTAGTATAGTACTAAGGAGGGTATCGTACCACAAGGATTGGAAGGTTGTTCAAGTTATGAAGTACCTAAGACGTTGCCTAATTTAATTATGAACAAGATGATTTGTTTTGTTTTAACACTAAGCTAAACAAGTAACAATGAAAAGTCTAAGAATAAGGAAAGTGTAGGACATTGATTTCACTCAATCCTTAAGCACATGGTATATTGTATTCCTCCCGGATTTCTTTCACAAATGTAATACGAGCGCGTAATGATTGTCAATCACACGACGACCTCAACATGAAATTACTTTAGTTAAAGACAATGATAAACCATCTATTCATACAAAAGTCATTCAACTTAAATCTAGGGTTGAATGATTCATGCTTCCTAGTATGGATTATAAGGTCTATTAATAAGCATACACATTTATGGAAAAAGCATAAACCATCTTAGTTTAACACATAATCTCCACATAAACTTACACTAGAATGGAAAAAACATTTAAGCAATAATTAAACTAAAAAGAGTGTGGAGATATATGTGATCCCTAGCATGAGTTTATCAAATTCACATAAATTATGTCATAAGCACCATTACACAACCATCCTTAGGTTATGTAATCATTACACTTGTATGGAAATCCAAGAACAACACAATCTACCCCATGGCACTTAGAAAGAGTTCATCAACACCCTACAACTAAATTAGCTACTCATGGAGTTATGGAATTCTCTTATAGAAGAAGAAGAACCCATTACTCTAGAGGATATAAAAACTACAACCCACACTAACAAGATGTAAAAACAACTAACTTTAATTGTTGAATCTTCCTTAACAACTAAAAAGATACTAAAAAACAAGCTTTAAAGAAAAGAAATTCTAAGTAGAACATTAAAGAACAAGCTACGGGCTCTGGAATCTAAGGATTCCAGAATTGTTTTCAACATAAAATAACACAAAACGAAAGGAAGAAGAAGAAAGAAGTGCTGGAAATATAAAGAAAATATAAAGAACACTTGAATCAATTAAACTCCAACTTCACTTTACTATAAAAACGAGTTTAGAATAAATTACAGGATAAACATACCTTGAAACTAGCTCTCTGGAAAACATGAAGAAAAGAGTGCATCACTTGAATGCACAAAAGCTCAAAATAAAATTTATCAACTAAAACTAACTATATATTTAACCCACACGTCCATCCTCTATTTATAGAGGATTTGGTACAACAAACCTAGCTCTAACAATCACTCTCAGCCGCACAAAATGATGGTGACAACTTCTGATTAGAACCGCACAACTTGAGGATGAATTTGAGCCACACAAAAAGCTGCCGACATCTGAAGATCTTTCTGAAATATCCGAAGTCGATTGATCGATTTATTTTGCCTTGGAGATTTCGATCGATCGAATGTAGATCGATTGATTTATTTTCTCAAGGAAATTTCGATCGATCGAATATACTTGATCGATTTTTCTTCTAGGCAGGAGCACTTGAACTTCACATGTCTTCATTAGGCTTAACTTGTTGGTTTTTTTCTTGTTTTCAATTAAGAACTAAAAAAGAGATGAAACACTAAAACATAATAACACATTATTTAACAACACAAACTAGAGTTTAACATATGTAAATTAAGGGGCTTTGAATGTAAACATTCAACGCTTATCACACCCCCAAACTTACATAATGCTAGTCCCTAGCATTACAATTTAAAGATTAAATTTAAACAACTACTATAAAGCCTCTTTCGTGGGAATCACGATTGCACTTAGCACTTGCAATAAGCCTTTTAAACCCCTAGGCTACCCTAGTGGACGAGTGAAGTCTCGTGAAGGTTTAGCAGAAAATGCTACCTACAAACATTTATGTTAACTCCAAGAATAAAGTATCTTCAAAATAATGGACTCCTATTCATGAATAATTTTAAACTAACAAACTCATCTTACACAATTTAGAGAATTCCTTTCTATTTACTCACAAATGGCTGGACAAGATATCATATGTTCAAATCGATGCACTCAGATATTAACATATAGCTATGGGGTTTCAAAGTATTTCCTACATATATGTGCTTCTAATGTCTCAAATTTCTTCAAATTTCTCACAAGATGGAATAACCAAGGCATAGGCAATGTTTTAATTTTATTTACAATATTAATATGGTTGTGCAATGCTTAACTCCATTAAGCGTCTAATTGACCTATGTACAAGTGTTAGGCCAGTGACTCCCAAACCAGACGGCTTTAGGGCACTAGATGTAGAACATCCCAAAGGGCTTAATAACTTAAGTCAAAAAGAACTACAAAGTCAAACTAACCATTATATTTATTTACTTACATCTTTTGACGCGAACACTCAATGCTTAATGAGGCAAGAGGTCCGGTTACTCAATGAAGCTCTATTTTTTTTTTTTTTTTTTTTTCAATTATGCCATTATAATGCCAAAGTCATCCATCCCACAAGGCATTCAAATTCAATCTAAGACACTCAAAACAACTATGTATGGTTACAACTTAAAATCATACCCCACAAGCAAAATGCCAATGTATTTCGTGATTTTCAAATTTTTCAACACATGCATTCTTATAGCCCAAGGTGAGTGAACAAAATTAGAGTCTCTACTTGTGTTTATGTGTTTGAAAGTTTAAATTTTCCAATGAAACGCAATTCACAATTATAAATCAACAGTATTCTAAGGAGTAATATGTACATGTTAAAACAAAAATTATGGACAAAATCTGAAAAGTGTCTCCATACCCCCAAACTTAAAGGACACATGGTCCTCAATATGTATATTAAAGGTAAGCACAAGATCAGGTATAAAAGAAAACCTGATTAGGGAAGGTATGGCTCAAAGCATACCCCCAAACTTAGAGGGTGGAAGTAGTTTAACCTGAAAAACAAAACTAGAAACAAGAGTAATATACAAAAGAAAAAGAAACAAGAAAGAAATATTTCACATTCCGAACGGCAATATTAAAACAAAAACGTTATCCGTTACATCAAAATGACATATCAAAAGTACATTGTGCAAAACATAAGATATCCCAAAAGAAAACACAATGTCTATAAAAAATACATGTCATGATCTAAACAAAACAAAGAAAAATAGGTGCCCATCAACACTCATGGCGCAGCATCCGGAGGTGGTGGGAGACGTCCTAGAATCTGACGTAACATGTCCTCCATAGCACTCTGCCGAGCCAGGATCTCCGTGCGAGTCTCTCGCATCTCAGTACGCGTGTCATGCATCTCTCCAGCTAAAGTGTCCAACTGACTCTGCAGTAATGAAAAATCGGTGACAGAGGACGGAAATGAAGTCTGCCCGGGAGATGACTGCTCACCCTCGTGCGTCTCCTCCGCACGTGCATCATCGACCTCCATGTCGGCCTGTGGTTTGCCCAACTGTGGCATGTGGGAAATACTCTGCGTCCACTGAGCTAGACCGAACACTGGAATACTCCTATCTAAGTTGGCCCGCTCCGGAAAATGAATTCCACTAGAAATGATAAGCTTGGTAATGAGGCACGGAAATGGAAGTGGTCTCTGTGCAGCGTTCCGCAGCCGCTTCTCGATCATATCTTCCCAACACTTGTACATTTGCCTCCAAATTATTTCTGGGATGTTCACCCAATATCGCTTCTCAAAAGCATAAAGAGTATGTAAAACGTCACCTATCCTCTGTGTCTTATGCCCCAATGGACACACATTCTTCTTTAAGACCGAGTCGACTAGTAATAGGTGAGGTGGCAATTGTGCTCTCTTCGCACAAGTGCGTTTAATATTGCCGTAAGCCCCTCCAAACATGTCATGAATAATGAAATGTAAATCACAGTGTGGAGGGTACTCACCAAAGCGACCTCTCGGGTCGGTAGTGGGGCAATCAAGTGCTCTAGCAATATCGTCAACGCTCACGTACACTCGTTGGTCCAATACGATGGAAGACAAGTAAGCCGGATTGTCCGTGTCATATGTGAGATTCTGGTAGAACACACGGACAAATGGCGGGTAGAAGAAATCACCGGCGGGCTTCAAAAGTGGCAACAAGTTGCGCTTCCAAAATTGGCGATATGCCCACTTCACTTCTTCTTTCTCTCGGAAGGCACCGACAATGTCGAAACGAGTTTCGACATTGAACGGTCTACGCTTCCATTCTGGTGTAACGAACTCACCGAGGTGGCTGGGACTGTCGGGGGAGAGAGGAGAGTCTTGTTCCATTAAAAAGGCTCTTTGAGGACTTTTTACAAACACGTGGTGGGCCACAAAAAATTTGCCAAGGAAAGCAAATTTTTGGACTTGGAATTGGTGGGAAATGGAGGAAAAGGGAAGAGAAAGAGATTTGAGGAAAATATTTGAAGAAAAACGAGTAAGAAATAAGAAAATAGGGGAGTTGGGAAGAAGAAACCGAGAGAAGGAAGGGAGGGCTCTCGGTGGGTTTGAAAAAGAAAGGAAGAAAATGAGGGAGTGAGGAGGGCACGGGGGTTTTAAAACCCTATCACGTGGCTACTGGGCGATGTCGATCGATCGACAATTCGATCGATCTACTTTAAACTCGATCGATCGACCCCCCTCCCTTTTTTTTTTTTTTTTTTTTTTTTTAAACAGAGAGATAAAAAAAAACAGTAAAAATAAATTATACAAAACAAAATAAATGGTGATGAAACGTATGCACAACAAAACAAAAGTACCACCGAGTATACTTAGGTAAATAATGTACAAGATGAAGCTCTAAGTATCAAAAGTAGATGGGATCCGTTAGATCAACGGTTTCCACATCTTCGTTATGCGCAATGCCCTGAATGTAGGGTTTTAATCTCTGACGTTAACTTTAAAGAATTGACCAGTTTTGGGATCTTTTAACTCAACCGCTCCGTGAGGGGATACATATGTGACTATAAAGGGGCCATCCCATCTAGAACAGAGTTTACCAGGAAACAGGCTAAGTCTAGAATTGTAAAGCCATACCTTCTGATATGGAACGAAAGTCTTCGGCCGGATGTGTTTATCATGAAATGCTTTTGTTCTTTCCTTGTACATCCGGGCACTTTCGTAAGCATCATTGCGGAGCTCTTCAAGCTCGCTTAATTGTAACCTTCTGTGGGACCCTGCAGATTTCATATCAAAATTATAAGTCTTGATTGCCCACCAAGCCTTGTGCTCTAACTCTACAGGGAGATGGCATGCCTTGCCATAAACAAGCCGATATGGCGACATGCCAATCGATGTCTTGAAAGTTGTACGGTAGGCCCAAAATGCATCATTGAGGCGCAATGACCAATCCTTGCGATCTGGCCGAACCGTTTTCTCTAAAATTCTCTTTATCTCCCTATTAGATAATTCCACCTGGCCACTTGTCTGAGGATGGTAGGGTGTGGCAACTTTATGAGTGACAGAGTATTTGACAAGCAATGTTTTTATGAATCGATTACAAAAATGTGTTCCTCCGTCATTGATAATTGCTCGAGGCATACCAAATCTACTAAAAATATTTGTCTGAATGAACTTCACAACAACTTTATGATCATTGGTTTTGGTTGCCACAGCCTCTATCCATTTTGATACATAGTCTACCGCCACTAAAATATACTCAAATCCGAAAGATGGCGGGAAGGGTCCCATGAAGTCTATCCCCCATACATAAAAAATTTCCACAATTAGGATGGGGTTTAGAGGCATCATGTCCCTCTGGGATATTGTTCCAAGGCGTTGACATCGATCACACGCCTTACAAAACTTGAAAGAATCCTTAAACAAGGATGGCCAAAAGAATCCACTTTGCAAAACCTTCGCCGCAGTCTTTTGCGCACTAAAATGTCCTCCACATGCTAGAGTATGGCAAAACATGAGGATACTATGAATTTCACCTTGCGGTACACAATGGCGAATAATCTGATCAGCTCAGTACTTGAAAAGTTCAGGATCCTCCCAAAAATAGGATCGAATTTGCTTGAAAAAATGATCCTTAGCTTGCTTAGACCAATAAGAAGGGACCTTACCTGTAGCAAGATAATTAACTATGTCAGCATACCATGGTATTCCTTGAGGCGTGATCTCTAGCAGTTGCTCATCCGGAAAGGAATCATGTACTGGGATGAGAGAGGACTCAAGAAATATACGAGAAAGATGGTCAGCTACAACATTTTCAGATCCTTTCTTGTCCCGTATCTCTAGATCAAACTCTTGTAGTAAGAGTATCCATCGAATCAAACGGGGCTTTGTTTCCTTTTTGGCCATTAAATGCCTCAATGCGGCGTGATCAGAGTATACAATCACCTTGGACCCTAAAAGATAATAGTGGAATTTGTCCAAGGAGAAAACAACTGCTAGTAACTCCTTCTCTGTGGTGGTATAATTTGCTTGTGCTTCTAACAGAGTCTTACTAGCGTAATAAATCGCGTGAGGGAGTTGTCCTCACGTTGACCTAAAACAGCACCTACTGCATAGTCGGATGCATCACACATGATCTCAAAGGGAGAGACCAATTGGGAGTCTTCATAATCGGAGCTGAGGATAGAAGAGAGCGAAGTGTCTCGAATGCATCTAAACATGCTTCATCAAAGTTGAACGAAGTTTCCTTGGCAAGAAGGTTGCACAAGGCTCGTGAAATTTTGCTAAAATCCTTGATGAAGCGACGATAAAAGCCGGCATGTCCGAGAAATGAGCGTATTTGCCTAACCGTGGTAGGTGGTGGAAGTTTAGAAATCAACTCCACTTTTGCTTTGTCTACTTCTATACCTCTTTTGGACACTATATGTCCCAGAACAATCCCTTCTTGAACCATAAAATGGCTCTTCTCCCAACTTAATATCAAATTTGTCTCCTTGCATCGTTGAAGAACGAGTGAAAGGTTATGGAGACATTCACCAAATGTAGGTCCAAAAACAGAAAAATCGTCCATGAACACTTAAGGAATTTTTCTACCATATCTGAAAAGATAGACATCATACACCTTTGGAATGTTGCAGGTGCATTACATAATCCAAAGGGCATGCGTCTATAAGCAAAGGTACCAAAGGGACAGGTAAAATTTGTTTTCTCTTGATCCTTAGGATCAACGGCCACTTGGTTATATCTTGAATAACCATCCAGGAAACAATAATAACTTTGGCCCGCAAGACGTTCTAGGATCTGATTAATAAATGGCAATGGAAAATGATCCTTCCTAGTTGTAGAGTTGAGTCTCCTATAATCTATACACACACGCCATCCAGTGGTCGTGCGTTGAGGAATTAGGTCACCAGAAGAACTCTCAACCACAGTGATACCAGACTTTTTAGGTACCACTTGTATGGGACTCACCCATGTACTATCCGAGATGGGATAAATGATACCCGCATCTAATAATTTCACCACCTCTTTCATGACTACTTCCTTCATATTAGGATTCAATCTCCTCTGTGCCTCCCTGGAGGGCTTAACATTATCCTCAAGATGAATACGATGCATGCATATGGAGGGATCAATCCCTTTCAAGTCTCCCACACTCCAACCAATTGCTTCCTTGTGTTCCTTTAGAACATCGAGTAGATTACTCTCTTGGTCATCCTGTAGATTAGATGTAATAATAACTGGGAGAGTATCATTTGTACCTAAGAAAACATACTTAAGGGTCACAGGAAGTTGCTTAAGCTCAAGCTTTGGTGGGGAGATCAGAGAAGGAATAGGAGGGATGCCTGACGTACTAGGTAACGGCTCCTTTGGTACTCTCCAAGGAGGAAAGTCTATTGCAGCCGCAGTATCAAGTAATGAATTGAATTCGCCAACATAATGCTCAATATCAAAGTCCTCAAAGTCAAAGTGAGGTAGACAAGCCTCCAATGGATCTTTAATCAAAAGGTGGGGGAGTGTGTCTTTAACAGTTTCTTCAATCATGTCCAATGAGAAACACTCATTAATATCTGATGGATGCTGAAAAGCCTTGAAAATGTTCAGCTTTACCTTCATGTTCCCAAAGGTTATCTCCATTTCTCCTGTCCTGCAATTTATGCAAGCGTTAGCCGTAGCTAAGAAAGGGCGTCCAAGGATGACTGGGATAAACCTTGCAGGGTCTGGGACAGGTTTTGTATCAAGAACAATGAAATCTACCGGGAAGTAGAACCTGTCCACTCTAATGATTACATCTTCAATTATACCACGAGGTTTCTTTACGGATCTGTCTGCAAGTTGTAAGATAACCGTCGTGGGCTTCAACTCCCCGAGTCCTAATTGCTCATAGACCGAGTAAGGTAACAACTTAACACCTGCACCTAAATCAAGGAGTGCCTTGTCAATGGTATGGTCTCCAATAATACAAGAAATAGTGGGAGCACCCGGATCCTTAACTTTGGGGGCTACAGCGTGTTGTATCAAAGAACTTACTTGCTCGGTCAAAATAATTTTTTCTGGACTATGCTTCCTCATCTTACGCTTTTGAGTACACAAATCTTTTAGAAACTTAGCATAAGGTGGGATCTGTCGGATAGCATCAAGAAATGGTATATTAACTTGTACCTTTTTAAAAACATCCATCATTTCTTGATATCTTTCTCCTTGCTTCACAGCACTAGGAGGCTCTTTGAGACATTCAGGGAATGGAGCTCTAGGCTCATAAGGTATCTCAGGAGTGGTTTTCAACTTATCTTTTGGATTCTCAAGGGGTATCTTTGGATTTGATCGGGATTCACCTTCTTCAGTGTCTTTCTGCCTGACTTGATTATCGACTGTCCTTCCACTCCTTAAGGTTGTAACCGCTTGGACTTGCTCATGGGTGGTGCTGCCGGAAGCACTCCCATCGACCATGTATTGTCCCTTAGGGTTGGCTATTGGTTGGGAGGGAAGTTTCCCTTCTTTTCTCTAATTAAACGCATTTGCCAGCTGTCCAACTTGACCTTCTAACTTGGCAATCGATTGGGAATGAGAATTCAGCAATTGAGTATTTGCTTCCAAGTTACCAAGTGCAGTTAAAACCTTATCCTCAAAAGCAAAATTTCTTGGAGGAACAGCTGATTGGTACTGATACTGAGGGGGCCGATAATTGGGATTATAGGATTGATTAGGAGGCAAAGGGTGTGCCTGATTATGCACTCCTATAGTTGGTCCCTGATTTCCTGGAGCTCGCCAAGAGAAGTTCGGATGATTTCTCCATCCCGGGTTATACGAATGAGAATATGGATCATTAACCGGTCTGGAGATGGCTGCATTTACTTGCTCATGAGGAACTTCAGAGAATTGTCCTATGACGGAGCAATCTTTCGCCTGATGCGATGGATTAGAGCAAAATGAGCAAACTTCCTGTGGAGGTGGAATGTGAGAAACAGTTGTAGGTGCAAAACCAGCAACCATAATCTGATCTAATTTTGTTGATAAGGCATCTACCTTAGTAGTCACATCTAAGGAATGGCTTACTCCGAAAATTGTCTCACTTCTTTGGTTCTTAGATGCAGGTGCCCTACGACCAGATGATGAATGGTGTAAAGAATTTTCAGCTAGGTTTTCAAACAGGATCCACGCATCATCTTCACTTTTAATCATAAACGTACCCCCACAGGAGGCATCTACCATTTGTCTATGAGGCTCTGTTAAGCCATCATAGAAACATTGAATAAGTTGCCACTTGGGAACAGCATGATGTGGACACCTCCGTTGAAGGTCCTTCATCCTATCCCAAGTTTCATGAAAAGGGTCCCCCTCTATTTGTGAAAAACCGGTTATGGCTTTCCGTATTTGGTTTATTTTCCCTATGGTAAAGTACTTCTTAAGGAACTGAGCCCAAGAAGTGATAGAGTTAGTCTCTAGGGAATTCAACCAATATTTTGCTTTATCTTTTAAAGAAAGTGGAAACAAACGCATATGCAAAGCATCTTCAGAGATGTTTTGTAATCTCATAGTTAAACAGATCTCAAGGAATTCATCAAGATGCTTATAAGGGTCCTCGTTATCAAGCCCATAAAAAGATGGGAGCATTTGAATAATGCTGGGCTTAATTTCATAATGAGCTGCCGTAATGTCCGGCAGCTGAAGGCTTGAAGAAGGGGTGTATGTAGTGGGAACACAATGATCCCTTAACAACACGGGCTTTTGTTCTTCAGCCATAGGTGTTTTCGAGCAGGCTTTTCGACGTGAGTTCCGTTCGGATCTATGACGTCTAGGAATCCGCTCTAGGTCTAGGTTGTATGGAATAATAGACAATAATAGCGACCGTCGACCGAACATAAACTAACAAAAATGAAACAATATATACAAAACAAGGATTTAGAAAAAAATACTGGTTTCAGCAGAGTTCCAATTGATGCAGTAGTTTCTGTTGCTCCACCAAAGTCGCTCGATCTATTTCAAAATGGATCGATCAATTTTTCGATCAATCGAATTAAGTATAGCACGATCGAATCTTCTCTGCAAAAGAACAAACTCTACCGAATCCTAAAAGAGTGATATTTGCACAAAAACATGAAATATTGACAAAAATAGAAAAGAAATTTAGTTTCTGCCTTGAAACAGCTGCTGAGATGTCACTGAGATAGGTAGATCGATCGAAAATAAATGCGATCGCTCGATTTGTCGATCGATCGAAAAATATTGAGATCGATCGATTTTTAGATCGATCGATTCTTTTGGTTTTAAAAATAGATCGATCGATTGTACTTCTGCAGAAAACCGAATTCTGCAGAAACAGAACCAAAATAGTGTCCAAACCCAAAAACAGTTTAAAACAGAACCTAAACCGCTTATGCACAGAATATACAATATGAACAGAATCAAACTAGATAAAATCCTAAACACTTCACAAACAACCGTTTGCAATCCCCGGCAACGGCGCCAAAAATTGGTAGCGATCCAACCGATGATTAAAAAAATAGGAATTTGGTTTTACACTTTATCGGTTTTCACAACTACGTGGATTTTAATATTTTTAACCACTCGCAATAGTACGGGACTTTGTAGTATAGTACTAAGGAGGGTATCGTACCACAAGGATTGGAAGGTTGTTCAAGTTATGAAGTACCTAAGACGTTGCCTAATTTAATTATGAAAAAGATGATTTGTTTTGTTCTAACACTAAGCTAAACAAGTAACAATGAAAAGTATAAGAATAAGGAAAGTGTAGGGCATTGATTTCACTCAATCCTTAAGCACATGGTATATTGTATTCCTCCCGGATTTCTTTCACAAATGTAATACGAGCGCGTAATGATTGTCAATCACACGACGACCTCAACATGAAATTACTTTAGTTAAAGACAATGATAAACCATCTATTCATACAAAAGTCATTCAACTTAAATCTAGGGTTGAATGATTCATGCTTCCTAGTATGGATTATAAGGTCTATTAATAAGCATACACATTTATGGAAAAAGCATAAACCATCTTAGTTTAACACATAATCTCCACATAAATTTACACTAGAATGGAAAAAACATTTAAGCAATAATTAAACTAAAAAGAGTGTGGAGAGATATGTGATCCCTAGCATGAGTTTATCAAATTCACATAAATTATGTCATAAGCACCATTACACAACCATCCTTAGGTTATGTAATCATTACACTTGTATGGAAATCCAAGAACAACACAATCTACCCCATGGCACTTAGAAAGAGTTCATCAACACCCTACAACTAAATTAGCTACTCATGGAGTTATGGAATTCTCTTATAGAAGAAGAAGAACCCATTACTCTAGAGGATATAAAAACTACAACCCACACTAACAAGATGTAAAAACAACTAACTTTAATTGTTGAATCTTCCTTAACAACTAAAAAGATACTAAAAAACAAGCTTTAAAGAAAAGAAATTCTAAGTAGAACATTAAAGAACAAGCTATGGGCTCTGGAATCTAAGGATTCCAGAATTGTTTTCAACATAAAATAACACAAAACGAAAGGAAGAAGAAGAAGAAAGAAGTGCTGGAAATATAAAGAAAATATAAAGAACACTTGAATCAATTAAACTCCAACTTCACTTTACTATAAAAACGAGTTTAGAATAAATTACAGGATAAACATACCTTGAAACTAGCTCTCTGGAAAACATGAAGAAAAGAGTGCATCACTTGAATGCACAAAAGCTCAAAATAAAATTTATCAACTAAAACTAACTATATATTTAACCCACACATCCATCCTCTATTTATAGAGGATTTGGTACAACAAACCTAGCTTTAACAATCACTCTCAGCCGCACAAAATGATGGTGACAACTTCTGATTAGAACCGCACAACTTGAGGATGAATTTGAGCCACACAAAAAGCTGCTGACATCTGAAGATCTTTTTGAAATATCCGAAGTCGATAGATCGATTTATTTTGCCTTGGAGATTTCGATCGATCAATTTATTTTCTCAAGGAAATTTCGATCGATCGAATATACTTGATCGATTTTTCTTCTAGGCAGGAGCACTTGAACTTCACATGTCTTCATTAGGCTTAACTTGTTGATTTTTTTCTTGTTTTCAATTAAGACCTAAAAAAGAGATGAAACACTAAAACATAATAACACATTATTTTATAACACAAACTAGAGTTTAACATATGTAAATTAAGGGGCTTTGAATGTAAACATTCAACGCTTATCAGTTAGCAAAGCAACTGTTGGTTGAAAAATCAAAAGCCCAAGCTAAGTTATAGAAAAGCATAAGGTATAGAATATGATGTAATTTTATGTAAAATTGTTTGTGATTAACATGATGTGTAAAGTTGATAATAATGAGGATTGTAATGCAAGTAATATTAATTTATCAAGTTGATTGATGTTGACAGTAGTTACATTTGTCTAGAGCTTTGGTGAACTTTTACATGTAAGAGAATTTTTACATCCCTCCTTCCGGTCTTTTGGTCCTCCTAGCTCCCTAGGAGGCTTTTTTGCCCCTCCATGGTTGTTACCATTGGAGTGTAAGTTTTCTTCGCCTGTTCCTCTCGAACTTGTCTCTAGTGAAGGTTTTGTCTCATAACCCTTATAGGTTGAGGAGTTTTGTTTTTGTTGTTTTTTTTCTTTTTCCTTGTGTTATACCAGGAAGGCTTCATGTTTAGTGTCGGTTTTGGGGATTGGCTGTCCTCCTTGTGTCTCTAGTGAATTTATGGATGAGCCACAGTAGCCTTCATCTTCGTGTTTCCAGATCTACATTTCTCTACTAGTTTTCTCAAAACACGCATTTTCTAGCCATGTTCACCATCGTCACCTGGTCTGGCCATCTCAAGCCGGTGGCCTTGACGTTCTTTCTTGTCGGTGCATGGTCTGCACGTGGGGGATCTCTCTCCCGAAATGGGCGCGTGTGGGTCATGCCATCTTGTCAGGTCATGGTTGGTGGTAGTCGGTGGATGGAGACGGTTGTTTACTGCTGGGGAGTCTCTCTTGTTGTTGTGTTTGTTTGTGTGTATTCTCTAGTTTTCTTTGTGTTTCACATTGTGTCTTTGTAATACACAAATATTTACTGGACTTATTTGTAAAGAGAGGCTCTAAAGGGTGTTTATGTAATATTTGTGTATTGTAGGGGTGGCTTTTACCCCTTATCCGTCTCTATAATGCCTTATGACTTTGTTTAGTAATGGATGGAGCACATGCTTCTCGTTCAAAAGAAAATATATATATGTCCTCATGGGGTAGTTCAATCGGCTGGAGACCATGCATCATGAAGCAGAGATTACTAGTTCGAATCCCCCTCTCTCCTCTCTTGTGTGGACATGTCAAAAAAAGAAAAAAGAAAAAGAAAAAGAATATATATATATATTGTTGGGAAGAATATTGACCTTCTCGGGCGTTGGGCCCAACCCGAGAACTAGGCCCACTCTGGTCCACCCGACCAGGCCCAAATATTAAAGAGAGCATAATCCACCCGAGCCCGTTAAGACCACTTGGGCCCAATCTGTTACAACTGGCTCGAATTGTCGACCCAAATACTAGTTGATATCCACATCTGCGTATATCTCGGCAGTACTCGGAATCTAAGGGACGCAACGCACGTCATGAAACTTGATGATGCTTCCGAGGTAAGCGGAACCCGGAATATCTGTTCATCCGGGGCCACGTCTCCTCCAACCGCCTTGTGCACGAGTTGAGAGGCTAATTGAACTGCTCTTCAACCTCTATAAATACTAGAACCCCCTCAGATGTTAAGGTACATGCTAATCAATCTTTCTGGCATTATTCTGCGCATTTATTCTCAGAACCATACACTCACTTAAGCATCGGAGCGGGGTTGTCGGAAACCCCCCGACACAGCCTTCTTTTTCAGGTGGACCAGGAGCATACAAGACAAATATCTGATCGACACGTCACCTACCGGAAACTGTTTTAACATATATATATATATATATATTTGTTATATTTTCACTGCAAATTAAAAGAATAATATTCTTAAAAAGAGTAAGAGAGTAGCACACCCCGTATTAGTTTTTAGGAAATATCAACCCGGGGTGTTACATGGGTATATTTGTTCATAGTTTTGAAAAATGTTTATTATTATTATTATTATTTTGATTTGATTTTTTTTTTATCCGATATAAAGTTAAGAAGTTTGTAATTTGGAGGGGTCAAAATTTGAGAAAACATTTTACGTGGGATCCATGTTTGGTAAAAAATTTGGAAATTGTTTTTTGTTTTCAAAGAAGCAATAATACTAAACATGTTTATTTTGACAAAAACACGAAACTTCTTAATTATAAGAAAATTAATAATAAATTAAAAAAGTGGCTGTATGACCACCCTCAAGCATCAGCGGAAGAAAAGGGTGCTGCATAGCCTGCATGAGTGCATGGCCACCAATGTCTTGTTATGGTGGCCAAATGAGCACCTTTGACCTGTTGGGGTAGCTGCACAAACGCCCTTATTTTAGAGGTAGTTGTGCAAGCACCCATTTCCTCAATGGGGGTGGTTGCGCGGCTACTTTCTTTTTTATTTTTTTTTTAAATCATTTTTTTTAGTACTTTGATAAATAATAAGTTAGTCTCTATACCTTAAAAAAAAAAAAAACCAATTGTTTTCTCAAAATATTATTTTAAGGTGTGAATAGTTTTTTAAAAGGTGTGTTGTAAGCGGTCTACTGCTGTGATGACACGTGGCTCACTTCTTGCACATGTGGTCATCAAGCTGGCACTCGACTGAGGCTATAGCTGGACTGTTGTTTCATTCAGCTGTCTAGCTTATGTCTGTTATTAAACGCTGTCGTTTGATGCTTTGGTTTTACTTGCATTTGATTGTTAGTTTAGTCTGTTATATAGCGCGAGCTATAAATAAGCCTTCATGTGTATAGCTTACTCATTCAGTCTTGTTGTAGAATAGATTGGATACGGAGGTCTTCTTGGCTCCTCGAATTGCCAGAACCCTAAATACTATAGTTCCCATTCTCTTCTCTCAATTTTCTCTCAATTCTCTCTCAATCTTCCTCTAATCTCTCTCAAATATTCCATAACAGTTCGGTACTGTTACAAGTGGTATCAGAGCTGTTACATCCATTGCTTGCTGTTGTGTTTCTGATCATGGCAATGATGCAGACGAGATCCAATTTGGCGGAGGTTCGGGAGTTGCAAGAAGGTTTTCAGTTGTTGCGTGCGGCGGTGTCGAAAGTTCAGGAGACGGTGAGACAGAATCAATCGACTGTGCAAGAGGATTACCGGCGAACACAGGAGGAAATGCTCGATATGCTCAGGAAACAAGATGAGCGGTCCCGGAGGCAGGAGGAGCAGTTTCGTCAAATTAGCTCGCATTTCAAATTTAAGGAGACAGAGAGTGGCGATCCTATCGCTAGCCAGGCAGAGACCAGTAGAAATGCAGATCAATTGTTTCCGGAGGATTCTTCTGGAGACGTGGCCTTTCAGACAAGGCCCTTGCGCCTTGACTTTCCTCGATTTGACGGCGAGGATCCAGAAGGTTGGTCTTACCGAGCCTCACAGTTTTTTGATTACTACTCTATAACTGATGTACAGAGATTTACAATCTCTAGCTTCCATATGGAAGGGAAAGCACTGATTTGGTTTCAGGAATTGCGTAAAAGCAGTAGCCTGACCACATGGATTGAGTTTCTTAATGCTCTTCGAATCAGGTTTGGTAGAGGTTCATATGATGATCCAATGGAATCTCTAGTTTCATTAAAACAAATTGGAAGTGTAGAGGAGTACAAATCTCAGTTTGAATTGTTAGCAAACAGAGTAGTTGGATTGTTGGAGAATCTGAAACTTAGCTGTTTCCTTGGAGGTTTAAATGAGGAAATTAGATTTCCTGTCCGGATGTTTAATCCGGGAACTATGACAGATGCTTACTCACTGTCTAAAATTCAGGAAGAATTGTTGCTTAACTCTAGGAAGTCCTCTAGATCTACCTCGAGTGTTGCGCAGAGTAGAGTTTTGCAACAGAGTAGTAGCTATTATAACCCTCGGATGAGTTTCCAGGGAACATCTAAACTGCTACAACCGGGTTTAGCTAAAGGAGGAGACACTGCTAAGGCTATAGTCCCAGTACAAAAAATTGCTCCTGTTCAAATGGAGGAGCGAAGGAGAAAGGGGTTATGCTACTCTTGTGATGCTAAATGGACCCGAGGGCATGTTTGTGAGGGTCCTAAGCTCTTTTTGATAGAGGCAGTAGAAGAAGAAGAGTGTGTGGATGTGGCTACATTAGTGCTAGAAGATCAGGAATTTATTGCTCAGGATCAGGCTGCAGGGGAGCCAGAAATATCCTTATGTGCGATTACAAGAACTCCTTCACCTAAAACCATGAGGTTGATAGGTTCATTGAAACATCACTGAGTGATAGTTCTTATTGACTCGGGGAGTACTCACAATTTTGTGGACTCTAAATTGGCTGCATTGTTAGGGATTATACCTCAAACTCAAGAATCTATAAAGGTGAAAGTTGCTAATGGGCAAGAGGTGATTAGCCCGGGTAAAAGTGGAGAGGTTGGACTTAAAATGCAAGGGACCGAGTGATAGTTCTTATTGACTCGGGGAGTACTCACAATTTTGTGGACTCTAAATTGGCTGCATTGTTAGGGATTATACCTCAAACTCAAGAATCTATAAAGGTGAAAGTTGCTAATGGGCAAGAGGTGATTAGCCCGGGTAAAAGTGGAGAGGTTGGACTTAAAATGCAAGGGGCCAAGTTTTTGGTGGATTTGTTTGTGTTACCTCTTGCTGGATGTGATGTGGTGTTAGGAATCCAGTGGTTGAGGTTATTGGGACCCATACTATGGGACTTTGTCACTTTAACTATGGAGTTCACATATGGGGGCCTTCGATGTTTGTTGAAGGGATTGCAGTTGGGGGTGGAATGGAGTTTAGAGGATGCATCTACTTTTAAGGTGTCTCAACAGAAAAACAAGGGAGTAGTTTTGCAGCTATTACAATCTTCTGTTGAGGATACTGAAATGATAGAATTGAATTCTGCAGAGACTTCCAGCTCTTTAGATGATCTTTTGTTGCAATTTGGGAATGTGTTTCAGGAACCAAAAGGGTTACCACCCTCTAGAGAGCATGATCATCAAATTCCTTTAATAGAAGGTGCCTAGCCGGTTTCTGTAAGACCTTACCGGTATCCCTTTTATCAAAAAGAAGAGATTGAAAAGATAATTAAGGAGTTGTTGATGACTGGAGTAATTCGGCCGTGTAAGAGTCCATTCTCTTCTCCGGTGTTGTTGGTGAGAAAGGCCGATGGCACATGGCGTATGTGTATGGATTATCGGTCCCTTAACAAGGTCACTGTTAAGGATAAATTTCCCATCCCTGTGGTGGATGAACTTCTTGATGAGTTGTGGGGGGCTAAATGGTTTTCTAAGCTGGACTTGAGGTCCGGTTACCACCAGATTCGGGTTCAGGATAGTGATATTCCTAAGACGGCTTTCCGGACTCACGAAGGCCACTACGAGTTTTTGGTTATGCCATTTGGGCTAACCAATGCCCCCTCAACATTCCAAAGTCTTATGAACCATATTTTCAGACCTCATCTTAGAAAATTCATCCTGGTTTTCTTTGATGACATCTTGGTTTTCAGTTCTGACTTTGACACTCATTTGCTGCATCTTGAGACTACTTTGTCTATTCTTTGTGAACACAAGCTGTTTGCCAAGAAATCCAAATGTTGTTTTGGTTGCAAAGAGGTGGAGTACCTGGGGCATATTGTCTCGGAGCATGGAGTGAAGGCTGACCCCGGGAAGATTCAAGCCATGCTTGATTGGCCATTTCCTACCACTGTTAAGTCATTGAGAGGTTTTCTTGGACTGACAGAGTACTATAGGAAATTTATTAGGGCCTATGGTTCAATAGCTGCCCCTCTTACTGAAATGCTTAGAAAGAATGCTTTTAAGTGGACCGTTGGGGCTGAGAAGGCATTTCAGCAGCTGAAAGAGGCTGTCACACAAGCTCCTGTATTGGCCCTTCCCAATTTCTCCCAGCCGTTTGTCATAGAATGTGATGCTAGTGGAGTGGGAGTGGGTGCGGTTTTGATGCAGGAACAGAGGCCAGTGGCCTTCCTTAGCAAAGCATTGAAGGGTCGGGCTTTGCATATGTCCACCTATGAGAAGGAACTTTTTGCATTGGTTACAGCCATTCAAAAATGGAGACCATACCTTCTTGGACAGACTTTTGTAGTTAAGACCGATCAGCAGAGTCTAAAATTTTTGTTGGAGCAGAAGGTGGGCACCCCCTTCCAACAAAAATGGGTTACTAAGTTGTTGGGATACAGCTTTACAGTTGAGTACAAGAAAGGGAGTGATAATCGGGTTGCTGATGCTCTTTCTAGAAGGGAAGGTTGGGAAGAGGACTCAAGTATCTTCCTTCTGTCGATCCCTGCTGCTGCTTGGGTGGAGGACATTAAGCTGGAATATCAGCAGGATGATAGGCTTAAAACAATTCTGGAGAAGTGGAATTCTAATAGCCTTGATCTTACTAAATATTCAATGCATAATGGATTGTTACTCTATAAAGGTAGGATTCTTTTAGGGGACAATCAGCAGCTGAAATCACAACTTTTGCAATTTTTGCACTGTGATCCTATGGCTGGACACTCCGGTTATGAGAGAACCATGCAGCGAGCTCGAAAGGACTTCTATTGGAAAGGAATGAAGAAGGAATTGAAAACTTATATCCGGGAGTGTTCTGTTTGTCAACAGAACAAGTATGATACTTCTTCTCCTGCTGGACTTCTTCAACCGTTGACAATTCCAGCTCGGGTGTGGACTGATATCAGTCTTGATTTTGTGGAGGGTTTGCCTAACTCGCATGGTTATTCTATCATACTTGTAGTGGTGGATAGGCTCTCCAAATATAGCCATTTTTCTGCACTCTCTCACCCATTTACAGCTGCTAAGGTAGCTCAAGTCTTTGTTGCTAATGTTTTTAAGCTCCATGGCATGCCTTCTTCTGTGGTGTCTGATAGAGATCCAGTTTTCACAAGTGCTTTTTGGAGGGAATTGTTTACACTCCAAGGCTCTTCATTGCAGATGAGCTCCAGTTATCATCCTCAATCGGATGGTCAAACAGAGATAGTCAATAAGAGTTTGGAGAATTACTTGAGATGTTTTGCTCAAGACCAGCCGAAACACTGGTTTTCGTGGCTCCCTTGGGCTGAGTTTTGGTATAACACCACGTGGCATGCAGCCATCAAAATGACTCATTTTGAGGCTGTTTATGGTGTTCCCCCTCCACGGCTGTTATCTTATGTGCCCGGCACCACTAAGGTCCATGCTATTGATGAGTTGCTTCGCTCTCGGGAACAAATTCTCACTCTCCTTCAGCATCATATGAAGCAGGCCCAGCAGCGCATGAAGAAATATGCTGATCTTCGGAGGAGTGAACGGACATTGGAAGTTGGCCAGCTGGTGTATCTCAGGTTGCAGCCTTATCGACAAAATTCTGTTGTGGCCAGGAGGTCTTTGAAGCTGTCTCCTAGATTCTATGGGCCTTATCCTATACTTCGCAGAATAGGAACAGTGGCTTATGAGTTGCAATTACCTCCCAACTCCAAGATTCACCCGGTGTTTCATGTCTCTCAACTCAAGCCTCGGTTGGGAGCTCATTCAGTGGCTGTTTCTGCTTTGCCTCCCTTGGACTCGAATGGTGTCCTACAGCCTGAACCCGTGGAACTACTTGATCGCCGTTCACGCACCAAGAACAACCGTCCTTTTATTGAGGTGTTGGTTTGTTGGGATGGGCAGTCCGCAGATGATGCTACTTGGGAGGAGTTTCATTCTTTAGCACAAGCTTACCCGCACCTTGTGGGCAAGGTGCTTTAAAAGAGGAGGGCATTGTAAGCGGTCTACTGCTGTGATGACACGTGGCTCACTTCTTGCACATGTGGTCATCAAGCTGGCACTCGATTGAGGCTACAGCTGGACTGTTTTTTCATTCAGCTGTCTAGCTTATGTCTGTTATTAAACGCTGTCGTTTGATGCTTTGGTTTTACTTGAATTTGATTGTTAGTTTAGTCTGTTATATAGCGCGAGCTATAAATAAGCCTTCATGTGTATAGCTTACTCATTCAGTCTTGTTGTAGAACAGATTGGATACGGAGGTCTTCTTGGCTCCTCGAATTGCCAGAACCCTAAATACTATAGTTCCCATTCTCTTCTCTCAATTTTCTCTCAATTCTCTCTCAATCTTCCTCTAATCTCTCTCAAATATTCCATAACAGTTCGGTACTGTTACATGTGTTGTGTTTTATTTTTTAAAAATTATTTCATAGTTGGTGTTTTGAAAAATAAATTAATTGGTTGTTCAACATGTAGAGATACTATGTTTTTTATTTTTATTTTTAATTTTGAGGAGAGAAAATACTTTTTGAAACAGTTATCAAACACAGTATGGATTTCTAGCCTTGTTAAAAAAAAAATTAATTAATTAATTAATTAAGGGTGAATTGGCAGTACAATATCAGCACATTAAAATAAGAAAAAAAATGCAAAATTAGTCTATGTGATTAGCCTAATTTACAAATCACCCTATAATATAAAAATTAACTAAAAGGTCTCTAGGTGAAATTCCCAAATTACCATATAAAGTCAATTTTCATTCATTAACTTGACAAAAACAGTCAGGCGTTAGGCCAAATAAAAATGCGACGAGTGCCGCTATCAGGGGCGGAGACCAGGCCCCCCCCAAGGCCAGGGGTCTCTCAAAAAAAAAAAAAATTCCTTAAAAAAAAATTTAATTAATTTTACCCCTAAATTTTGTTATTTTTATAGTTTTGACCCCCCCAAATTTTTTTTTTCAATTTAACCCCCCAAATCTTGAATCCTAGCTCCGCCCCTTGCCGCTATCATGGGATCAACGTTAGTTGTTGTTCTATATTCAATGTTTTCGACAAAGAAGTCCGTAGAAACACGCTCTATGTCACCATCACGGATTCACGGACTACTATCACTCAAATGTGCCAAAGGTCAAGCATAGCTTTTATCTGATCAACATGCACTTGAATATTTTGCACGTCCAGTGGCGCGCGCAATATTGAATGAAATAGTCGATATTTCCTCGCAATCCCCATCCACGTCTGAGCTGCAGTCAAATTTGGAGGTTTTCTTTTTTAAAATATATTTAAATATTAATTAAATAATATTTATATTAATTTCTGCATTATATTTGTTAATTAAGTTTTTATATTAAAGTTCTTTTAGTGTCTCTTCTTCGATCGATAATATGATTAATCCATTTAATTTTTCTTGTGATATTGTCGATTTTATAAATCTTATAGTTTTTGGTCGAAGTAGTCGTAATAGGTATTGTGCAAGCAATATATGTCAATAATGGGACATTTGGATGCAAGTTGAATTTTTTTTCAACTTGCCACAAATACAACCCGAATACTACCCGTTTTTACACCCGATTTTCCCTCTGATTTAAAAGAAAAAACCAAACTCCAAGGCGTGGGACCCATGTGCACGTTAATGATCTGACGCACGGAGAAGATGGATTGCATTTGCAAAAAAAGGGTACAAGTTATCAATGATCTGACCGAAAATAATAATTATATAAATTAAATAATAATTATTCGTATTTATTTATATTAAATAATAATTATTTCAATCATTATTCTACACTAATTTCATAACTCTAATAATTCTACACAACTTTTCATATCACCAATCATTTCCACCATGGCTTTCTGTGAAAAAATAATCTCATACGTACAACTTTCACCCAAACATGATTTCAACATCCAAACGTGTTTTTTTGCCTCAAAATTTGCACACCAAATAATAAAATTGAATTCTAATTTAAAAAATTGAACACTCAACATGAATCTTTTTATAGACGGCGAGTAATATATCATACAATATAGTGACAGAATGGTCGTGTACAATAATTGAGGACAGAAATTCATACAACCCACATATAAGATTGACATGTGTCCTTTGGCATGTGAGAAGCACATGTTTTTAATAGCATGTGCTTCTCATATACTTTTTTAATAACATTAATAAAAAAATATGTGTTTTTCACATGCTTAAATAACGTATGTCACTCTTATATGTGGATTGTATGAAATTTCTTACAAACCGGCTTACAGGAAATTTTTATCCCATAATTAGGGCCTTAATCGAAATTTTTATTTTTTATAGAAGGGGCCTAAATCATTTTCTCATAAACATGCCAGTTTTTTAGATTAATCATACATGGGAGTGTTACAAAAACACTCCTTACATACTCATCCTCTCACATAAGGTAGGTCCCACATTACATGGGCCCCATCCCCGCTCACAACCATATATATATATATATATTTCAAATTCTACTATTATTTGGATAATCAACCGCTTAACTCGCATAGAGGAAGAGCGGCCCTCTGTATTCCCACCCGTTGATGCTTCCTGGAAATTACGTGAGTTATATGATGGTTGTTTTGTTCTTATCATAGACATCGAAGCAGCAGTCAAATTTGGAGGCTCTGGATCTTTGTCAAATTGATCTATATATTCAACACTCCAACTTTAAAAAAAAAAAAAAAAAAAAAAAAACTTAATGGCTTTTTAATACTTAAATCCCCAACCCCACTCTCTCATCTTTCCGCTCTACTTTGTTTTTTTGGGTGCGTGCTAGCTCACGAAAAAAACAGAGCAGGTCTTAAAAAATAATAAAATAATAAACAGAGCAAATATTAAAAAAAACACCCATTGCCAGAGCCGGTGGTCTATCCCATGAGTGAATTACATGCAACCCAGTCGAAGAGCGACACCCATTCAATTCAAATCACACACACTAATTTAATAGCTTCTTCCTCTCAAGGAAATTCGGTGTCCAAAACAATTTGATGTAAGTCAAATTTGATTAGGGTAAGTTTGGTACTTAGGCTAGAAATTAAAAGGATGATCATTTTTGATGAATCAAGAATTTCGTTTGGAGCCTTAGTAGGTGCTAGTTCGGACGAGGGATGTTTGAAGAAGCTGGCGAAAAGCTCGTTCGGAACCTCGGTCGATAGTGGTTTGGACGAGTTATTTTTGGAGAGCCCCAAGAAGGTACTCTAGATCTGTTTGCTGAAGAAGAAGAGGCATGTTACTCATTCGCAAGCTCAACTGCAATGGGTCCGGACGAGAATGATTTATTGAAGATACAAAATAACTCGTACGCTGGCTCGTTTGCTAGAGGTTCGGACGAGATGAAGATGACAAAGTTCCGGAATACCTCGTTCTCTTGTGCTTGGTTGCTAGCTCGGTTGGTGAAGGTCCGAACGCTGCCTTAGAAAATAACTTTTTCAATGTTTTAATTGTGTTGAAATGTTGTACTAACCTTATGGGTCTATATTAGGATTTCAATGAACCAATTTTTTTTTAGAGACCTAGAAGATATTGTTTTGTGAGCTAAGAGAGAATTTTTGTTTAAACGATTACAAAGATAGCAAAAAATACTGAAGAAGTTGTCCACCAGCATAGAGCTCTTAAGAATGGGTCCTCCACGTAATCCCCAAACAGCACGGGCCGCATCACATGACCACAGGATATGGCCACTGGTCTCCGAACCACAACCACACAAGGGACATAAAGGGTCAGCAACCACTTTCCTCTTAAATAAATTGTTTTGGTTGGAAGAATTTCGTTACTAGCTCGCCATAAAAACAAAATGATTAAATGTGGGACCCTTAACTTCCATAGGCGACGCCAGTAAGGGCTCAATACTGAACGGGACGACACAAACCGCATCTCCCTGGTCCTACGTTCAATCTCCAAATGATACGCGCTGCGTACTGCAAAGGCTCCTGTTTTTGTCCCCACCCAGACCAATTTATCTTCCTAAGTACGAGGGCTAATAGGAATACTACAAATCCTTTAAACAGTCTCTGGCGAGAGGATATGCTCAACGAGAGGTACGTTCCACTAATTAGAATCCAAATCAATAATATCTGCAACTTTAGCTTCCTTACTCAATACTCTGATTGGATCCTGTATCTTGTGCGAAAAAGTAGAGGGGATCCATTTATCCTCCCATAGATTTATTCTCAATCCATTACCCACTTTCCACACCACCCCCTCTTCAATGAGAGATTTAGCTTGCCAAATGCTTCTCCAGGCATATGAAGGTCTTTTACCTAACACCGACCCCAAAAAGTTAACTCCCGGGTAGTACTTTTCTTGCATTACTCGCGTTACTAGGGATTCAGGAAACTACAATAGCCTCCATCCTTGTTTTGCCAACATTGCCATATTAAAACAATCCAGTTCTCTACATCCTAAACCCCCAATATCTTTACTCCATCCCATCTGCTTCCAGGGCATGCAAGCTATTTTAGTTGTATTTTCTTTAAAACCCCACCAAAACTTACCCATTAAAGAATTAATCCCCTTTAGTAGTGTTTTGGGGAGTCGAAAAACACTCATTGTGTAAATGGGAATCGCTTGAATGACTGTCTTCAAAAGGATTTCCTTACCTGCATCCGTGAGAAGTTTCTCCTTCCAACCATTAAGCTTAGTCCAAATTCTGCCCTTTATAAAATTAAAAGAGGAAACCCTAGAGCGCCCAATTAAAGCTGGAAGCCCTAGATACCTCTCAAATTGTTGGACAGAGTTTGCACCCACCTCTTGCATAATAGACACCCGCATTTCTTGCTTTGTGTTCTTACTGAAATAGACTGAAGTTTTCTCCCTATTAATTTTCTAGCTTGAAGTTGCCTCATAATCGGTCAAAAGGTCTTGAACACACCTCCATTCTCTCAAATTAGCTTTGGAAAAAAGAAGACTATCGTCTGCAAAAAATAAATGATTAATCCTTAACCCACCACGTGATATAGGAACACTAGAAATGGTCCCTTCACTTCCAGCAAAGCGAATCAAAGAGCTTAAACCCTCGGAACATAAAATAAAAAGATAAGGGGATAAGAGATCACCTTGTCTCAAATCCAAGCCTGCAAAGCATAACCTCCAGAAAATTCCACTCCATCCTATCATATGCTTTGCTCATATCGAGTTTAAGCGCCATATAACCGTCTTTCCCCACTAACCTTGTAGCCATTGTATGAAGAGTCTCAAAAGCTACAAGAACATTGTCAGTAATTAAATGCCCTGGAACAAAAGCACTTTGTTCCAGCGAAATAATATGGGGAAGAATAATTTTTAGGCGATTAGCTAAAACTTTTGAAATGAGTTTATATAAGACATTGCATAGACTAATCGGCCTATAATCAGTAAGCTTAGAAGGGGAATTCACTTTAGGAATAAGAACTATATTAGTGACATTTAGATCAACATCAAAAGTACCTCCATTGAGATATGACAGCACTGCCTGACATACATCCCTCCCAATAATATGCCAATTCTTCTTGAAAAATTGAAATGACTTCTAAAAGTAAAGTGTGTGCATAAGTGTCAACAAAAATTAAGGCACATCGGAAAGTAAATGACACAAGGATTTTGTTGACGAAGTGGAAACTCAGTTAAGAGAAAAACCACTCCGGGGCAGCCAAACCCAGGAATTCCACTATTCAGAAGACAAAGCTAGATACAAGATAGTAACACTCACATGTACCGATGCAGTGGTCGTACCTTGCTCTCTGACGTGTAACCCAACACGAACGCTTCCCAACCAGGTTCACCTACCTGAAGGGGTCTTCAATGGAACTCCTTACCTTAGAGCCGACCTCTAAGATAGACTTCGGTTTACAGTGCAGCACACTTGAAAAACGGCTCTAGAGAAAATAACACGTCTCTGAGCTCTAATGGAATTCACACCGAATTCTTGCAGCTCTAAGTGCCCAAGGACCCCTATTTATAGTCTGGGGGTCAGAATGAGCGTCAGGCAAAATAAGCCTGTGAGCCGTCCGGACGGTGGACCATGACCGTCCGGACGGACAACTGTGCAACAGGATTTTTCGAAATTTTCGCGGAGAAATCTTTCCTGTATAAGAACATCGTCCGGACGGGATGGCTCGATCGTCCGGACGGACGCACATCCGCTGCAAGTAATTTCCATAACAGACTTCGCGCGTCCGGACCAAGAGGCAGGAGCGTCCGGATGGCTAAACTTCAGCACGCAATTTCCATAACTAATGCGTGTGCGTCCGGACCATAAGGGGGAGACGTCCGGACGGTTGAAGTCGAATCATCAGTTACCATATACGATGCACCAACGTCCGGACCACAGCTGTCAGATGTCCGGACGGTTCATTTTGAACTGCGATTCTTGCCTTACGGAGATACGCGTCTGGACGGGATACCACATCGTCTGTACGGTTGATTGATCTTCCCTTTCTTGGAACTTGGAAAGAATCAGTGAACTGTTCGAGAACTGATAGGCGTCCGGACGTGCTGCTGAAACGTCCGGACGGAGCAAGCTGGCACAGAAGCTTCTCGATACAGTGAAGTGTCCGGACGGAAGAAGCACGTCTCCGGACGGATGATGCTGGAGTGTCTGGCGTCCGGACGGGATGACACATCGTCCGGACGAATGGAGCAGTAGACAGATGGGCGTCTGGACGGGATGACACATCGTCCGGACGGCTGACAGGGAACTTTTGAAATTCTTCTGACTTAACTCTGAACAGTGGAATCCCTGTTTGCAGCATCCTTACATATAAGTGATTTTGTCCAAACACAGAATGAGGCCAAAATACTAACAAACTCCCCCTTTGGCCATTCTGGGACAAAAATCACTTGACTGGTTTGGAAATACATTCCCGGTCCAAAATGAAAATTACTCCCCCTTTTTGTCACAAAGGGACAAAGGGTAAACAGAGTAATAAAAACTAACTGTCATAAAAATTACTCCTCCTAACGGTCTCAGAAAGACTCGGGAAACAGAGTAATATATATCCAAAAAGTTTTAACCACAAACAGAAATTGTCTCAAAAATAACAAAAAGACTACAAAAAAACATAAGAGGGAATCAAACATCCTCAGTCATGGGTAAAATCCCATCTGCACCATCCTCATCATCACTGTTGTTAGGATGATGATACTTCAGGCACTCCTGAAGGTCCAATTGGTTCTGCTCCACACGCCTGTCGATGGAGTGCACAGCAAGCTGCAAGGAACTCATAGACTGCTGCATGGACGACATAGACACCTGCAAGCTGCTCATCCCTCCCTGAAGTGCAGCAAGAGCCTCCATAATCTAAGCATAATTTACCTCTGGCTCAGATGGCGGTACAGTATGTGAGGATGAAGCCATATCTGGAAAGCTGACTGGCATAGCAGCAGGTGGGGGCGCCTCATCATCATTAGAGTCATCTCTCCTCAGTTGCGCATTAGACTTCATCAATGTCTGCTTGCTGATGGGCAGCTGGATTTTCTTCTTTGGTTCGCCATTGACATTTATGCCCGACTGAAGAATAATCTGAGTAAGGAGGCAGCCAAAAGGGAGACCAGCAGTGCTCTCATCACGGGCCTCTAATATAACCCCCAAAATGTGCTTGTATAGGCAGAAAGGCAGGCAGAGGTGGATAGCATAGACAAACTGGGCCCGTTTCAGGATCAGATCACTGCGCCGGGCAACCGACCAGATGTTCTGCTGGATTATCTTGGCCAGCATGCGGTTGGAGGGTGACAGGGCACCAATCTGGATGGCAGTAGAGCGCTCCACACCTTGTGGAACGGCACAGAAAAATTCCCTGAGATCATCCAGGGATGGAGGCAGCACCACCTCATTGTAGGGGCTGGCCGAAATCTCGAGCACTGGGACTCGGATGATGTTACTGATGACCTGAGGATCAACAGTGATGAGGTGGCCTGCAACGGAGGACTGGAGCACCACTCCATGATCATCATTCTGCACCACCTCCAGGTTGGCGTAGAATAGCTTGACCAGTCTGGTGTACACCACACAAGCACAGCTGTGGAGATATCCCCAGTTGTATGTCTGAATGATGTCAAGAATGTTGTCCAGTGGTGGTACCATGATATCAGCCCGAAACACGTTCCGCTCAGCAATGACAGAGCGGTCCATAATTTTGGCCTGAAATTCAGCCCTATCTTCCACAAGCCTCTGACGGACCCTGCGGGGTGGACTGCCAGCAGACATGATTCTGCAAAAAAATGCAACAAGAATTTCTAAAGACAAATATTCCAAAAATATTCTTGTTAGGATAACACAAATTTGGCAGAATAACAGTAGTAAAGGGACTTCAAAAATAATATCAACTAAGTTCAAGAAATTTCAGCATGGCAAATATATGCATCTCATATTCCAAAAATAACATTCTAACAGCTTTAAAGAAAACTGAAGAGAAAAAGACTAGAAAAATACCTGAAATATGAGAGATATATGCAAAATGCCAAAAACTTAAGGCCAACCTTACTCACAAACAGCGAAAAAAATCTGATTTTGTGGGGTATGAAGAGAATTCGGCGATCTGAGCATTTTATAGTCGCTATGGGGTCCCCTTCCGGACGGTGGATTGATGACGTCCGGACGCTCGCTGCCTCGGAAAGGAGCAGAAAGGTCATGCGCGTCCGAATGATATAAAGATACCATTCGGACGATGATTACAGCGCGCGTCTAGACTCCTTCAGGTCCTGTCCGGACATGTGGGCTCCATCTCCGTCCGGACTCCAAGGGAGAACCGTCTGGACCACCAGTCCGTCCGGACGTCAATGTAGACCATCCGGACGCTCCACACTGAAATACCAGAAAGGCTGATAAGAATTTATAGAGATCAAATTTTCTCAAGTCAATCTTAGAATACGCATGCATAATCAACTGATAACACAATCAGAGAGCATCTTAGAAATATACAGAGATATAAAAGAAAGTTGAGATTTCAATTAGCACACATAATTTTTCCTGATCATATAAAAATCAAATAGGCAACTTGATAAGTCTTGAATTGTTTGATTCAAGACCCCTTCATTTGCGTTTGTTAGACCTAGTTCGTATTGTATATATAACATTTTGTTGTAGTTTTTGTGTTTTATCTTATTTTCAGGTCTTAGTTGAAATCTAATTCAAAACTCTTGAATTAGACCTGGAAATACATCAAGGGCATTTTGGTCACTTCCAGAGTTCGAGACTGACCCTGAGAAGATGGAAAATCGTCCAAGGCATTTCGATCGATCGACTATTTGTACAGCCAATAATGCGATCGATCGACTTTTCGATCGATCGACATATTTTCGATCGATCGAATTCGCCATCTTCCAGAAAATCAGATATTTCCAGATCTTTGCATTCTTTATGCAATTCAAATCATAAGTTGGATTTTGTGGACAGAAATGGACGCTGACCAGCTCTGTTTGTGCGGCTAGGATTAACTCTTGATGGTCTTTTGTAAATCCAATTCTCTATATATATGAGATTAGGGATTTAGGTTAGAGGATGCGTCTTTTGGGGTTTATTCGGATTTGCTCAGGTGTATCACTTCAATTCTTTGTATTTCTAGCTTTCTTTAATGCACGTTTTCTGGGCTTAGTTCCAGAGAGCTTGTCTCTTTTTTTTTTCTTCTTTGTTCTTCATGTTCTAGCTTAGGTTTTATTCTCTTTTGTAATCCGAATTTCTTTAAGTTTAATATAGTTGTTTTTAATTCATTTCTCCCTTGTTCCTTTACTGTTTTCATTCATTTCCATGCCTAGATTAGTTTAAATTCATGTCTAGGTAATTTAGTTCTTAGGTTTTGATCCAAGTCCTATCCAAAACCATGTAGTGTTCTTGAGGTTCTTAGGATTTTCTTTAGATGTTTGATGATTGTTGAGGGCTAGAGGATATCAAAACTCATGCTAAAAGGTTTTGATATCAATATTCCAATCCAATTATTCAAGAAAAATAGATTAACTTGTCTATGAATTTTTTTCTTGAAGTCTTGAGTAAAACCAATATTCTTGGAAACAAGAATGATGTCTTTTGCAATGGTTCTATATGACTTGATGTATGACTACCTATTAGAGTCACCTTATAGGGTATGCTAGGGAACACCAATCATTTCACCCTTTGGTAGTCTAATTGTTTTTCAATTGTAGTTTAACTTTATGTGGAATGATTTGGTGTGAAACTAGATACCTTATCATTGTGGCTTAGTTAGGGTTTTCATATATCTTGTATGCTTATTGGGATGTGTTTTAGAGTAGTAAGCTAGGGAGCATTAGTCACTCCACACCTTTGGTAGAGTAAATGTTTTTCAATTGTAGTTTAATCTTTACGTGGAGTAGATTAATGTAAAATTAGGTGCTTCATAACTACGTCTTAACGAAAGTATTTTCGTGTCAAGGTCGTCGTAATGGTTGACGCCCATTACGTGCTCATATCAAGCATGTTAGGAAGGTCCATATAGACTTTAAGCATTGCATTGGTGGAGAATTGGATAAGATCAACACCCTAAGTTTTCTTTTAAGTTAATTTCATTTCCGCTTTCAATTCTTTACCTTATTGTTGTAGCTTCAATTCTACAACCCTTGCTTTTATTTTTATCTTTAAGTTAAGTTAGATACGTTCTTTTCCATATTCCATTACGCAAAACAACCAATAATCTCTGTGGTTCGATCACCCTTACTATAGTACAATCGATACGTACTATTGCGAGTGGTTCAAATATATAAATTTAAAATCCACGTGTAGCTGGCGAGTCCCGAGCTATACCAATTTGTGGCGCCGTTGCCGGGGATTAACGGTTGTTTATGGGATATTTAGGATTGTATTTAGTTTGATTTAGTACATAGTGTTAATTCTGTCCATAAGCTGTTTTTGGTTCTGTATAAAAACTGTTTTTAGTGTTTTTTGGGTTTTACTTCGGTTCTGTCTGTTTTCTGCAGAATTCTGTTTCTGCAGAAATATCGATCGATCGACTTTAGATCAATCGATATAATATTGGATCGATCGAATTTTCCTGCAGTAGCATTCCAGCTGCTACTGCACTGCCTCACTACAGAACCGATTAGTTTTCTTCCTTTTTCATTTCATTTCTTTTCTGTACCTTGTATATATAGATTAAATTTTGTTGGTGCATGTTTGGTCGTCGTTCATTATCATTGCCTATTTTTCCATACGATCCAAACTTAGAGCGGATTTCTAGACGAAGTAGATCCAAACGGAACTCACGTCTAAGAGCCCATTCTAATTCACCAATGGCTGAAGAACCAACGCCTGTGCTGTTAAGGGACCACTATGTTCCCTCAACATACACACCTACTTCTAGCCTTCAGTTGCCGGACATTACGGCAGCTCATTTTGAAATTAAGTCCGGATTCATTCAAATGCTTCCTTTATTTTACGGACTTAGTACTAAGGATCCTTATAAGCATTTAGATGACTTCATTGAAATCTACTCCACCATAAGATTGCAGAATTTTACAGAGGATGCTTTAAGGATGCGTTTATTTCCGTTCTCCCTTAAGGATAAAGCTAAGTATTGGTTAAATTCCCTAGAGACTAATTCCATTACTTCTTGGGCTCAGATGCAACACGAGTTCCTTAAGAAGTACTTTACCATAGGGAAGACCAACCAAATACGAAAAGCCATAACTGGTTTTTCGCAAATAGAGGGAGAACCTTTTCATGAAACTTGGGAGAGGATGAAGGACCTTTTACGAAAGTGTCCACATCATGCTGTTCCCAAGTGGCAACTTGTACAGTGCTTCTATGATGGCTTGACTGAGCCACATAGACAGATGGTAGATGCCTCATGTGGGGGTACTTTTATGTTGAAGAGTGAGGATGATGCATGGACACTTTTTGAAAATTTATCAGAAAACTCTTTACACCATTCATCATCCGAATGGTAGATTAGTCACTCCACACCTTTGGTAGATTAGTCTTTACGTGGAGTAGATTAATGTAAAACTAGGTGCTTCATAACTACGTCTTAACGAAAGTATTTTCGTGTTGAGGTCGTCATAATGGTTGACGCCCATTACGCCCTCATATCAAGCATGTTAGGAAGGTCCATATAGACTTTAAGCATTGCATTGGTGGAGGATTGGATAAGATCAACACCCTAAGTTTTATTTTAAGTTAATTTCATTTCCGCTTTCAATTCTTTACCTTATTGTTGTAGCTTCAATTCTACAACCCTTGCTTTTATTTTTATCTTTAAGTTAAGTTAGATACGTTCCTTTCCATATTCCATTACGCAAAACAACCAATAATCTCTGTGGTTCGATCACCCTTACTATAGTGCAATCGATACGTACTATTGCGAGTGGTTCAAATATATAAATTTAAAATCCACGTGTAGCCGGCGAGTCCCAAGCTATACCACAACTCAACTCAAGCAATGCGTGTGTGTGTGTGGAGATTCTTTTCCCACAAGGTTAGACTATCCAAGACATGACAAAATGCAACTAGATTTTCTAGACATGAGAGAAAATCCAAGACAGATTAGCCAAAAGTCAAACCTTATAGCTTGCTAGGGCCTAGACACCCTTATCTGATACACTCCCCCTAAGATACAGCACATATAATTTTTTACTTGCTCATAGAGGACAAGGTAAATTTAAGTACATAAGCAGTGATTAAACAAAATTTAAAGCACATAACTTTTTTATGAATTACTGCTCGAATCTTATGGTACAGCAAACTGAAAGGAGTGCCAGAATTTATAGATGCTAGGTTCAACTAGCCTGTGGTCAAATTGGCCATCTAATCAAGGACTTCTTCTCTTATCCAAAATATCCAAAAGCAAAGAGTCAGAGAAGGAAAGATGTACCTTTAGGGGAGCCCGGGATAGTGCACTTTTTCATCGCATGAGGAAAGAAGCTATCCTACATTTTGCATCAACAGGAAAAACACTTGGCTAGCATTGTCAAAACTCTCAATTATATCTAAGCGTATTTAATCATTGCATACCGAATTGAGATATTAGGCAAGAATGCATGCAATATCTAATAAGCCAAAAGAAATAATATCCTGCAAATTCTCCCCAAAATATATATATATATATATATATATTATATATATATATATATATATATATATATATTTATTTATTAAAAGAAATAAACCAACACAACAAGCAATATGGAAAAAGACATCATATGCTAAGGTACAATCAAACCTGTGTGTGCTCAAAGATGCCATTACAGAAAAACAGTCGCTCGACCTGCTTTTTCTGTCTTCCCCAAAAATACCTGCAAAGTTTTCTCAGAAGAAAAAAACAAGGGGGCACAACCAACTGGTTCCTAGATAACTAGCACATAAATATGACAAGGAAAATATGCTAGCAATCAAACCTGATGCCTTAGGATTAGGAACCAAATCCTAGGCATGAACACCTGAATCCGCTAGGTGCGTCTATTCCCCCTCCTGGGGTAACTGTCCTTCTCAGCCCAAGTCTGCCTTCTAGTGGGTGGTGGCTGACAAGACTGCATCATCCACTTCATCATGTTTTGCATCCAAATAGGAGGCTCACCGATGTATTGCTCTTGAGGCCTTCTCAAATGCCTGGGTTTGCTCTTGTAAGTGCCACTCTGATTGGCTGGTACAAACCGCTGTTGAGGCCACTGATACTGAGGAGCATGAGACCAAGAGGCTTGGAACTAATGTCTTGGTGCTTGTCCCCATGGTGCCTGATGCCAAGGAGTTTGATGCTGAACTGCAGGTACAGTGCCATACTGAGCTTGTCTAGGCACTTCTTTCTTGGCTTTGGCCTTTTGTGCTTTCAAGAGGGAGCACTGAGGCTGTACATGCCCACTGAGACTGCAATGATGGCAAATATGAGGTCTTCTGATGGAATGAGGCTGCTGAGTGCCTGGAACATCATCATTGACCTTTTCCTTCTGTTTATCTTCAATAACTGGAGGAAGCTCTGGGACTGTAGGAGGCACAAACACAGTCTTCGAGGAAGAAGGAATATCAGAAGAGGAAGCTACATACCCGAGACCAGTCTTGTCATGTGGGCTCTTCTGGATGGACAACATACGAGTCAACTTTCTCATCAGTGACTCTCTCTAGCTGGAGCTATGTATCAAGTAGCTTTTCCTCGAGCTCCTGTATTTTGAGCAGTAGTGAGCTCTTCTCAGTATGCATACTGTTCAGATCATTAACTTGCTGCTTTCGGCCTTCCTTCAGCTTCTCAAACTCTTTGTAGAGAGTTTTGTATGCTTCCTTGAGCTTTACCTCATTCTCACTATGCTCTGAATAATATGAGTCTTCTTCTTTAACATAAGGGGCCACAAAAGCCAGAAATTTGTCAGACTCTGGAGCATCTTCTTCGGACTCATCACTGAGAGTCACATTGTAAGCCTTCCCCTTGCCCTTCTTGAGATTCCCGCAATCGGCCCGGATATGCCCATAACCTGAGCATTCAAAACATCGGGGTCCTCTGGGATCTTTCTCATCCTCTGATTCAGCTTCTCTGAGAGGTTTCTTGGCTTTTTCAGAAAACTTCTTCTTGAACCGATCATCTTTCATGAGTCTTCTGAAATTTTTGGCAAGCATTGCCACAACCTTTACTTCATCCTCAGACTCTTCTTCAGAGGAGGCTTCTACCCTCTTCTTGGAAGCCTTAAGGGCAATGGTCTTTAATTTCTTGACCGGGGGCAGAGACAGCTCGTATGTTTGAAGAGATCCAACCAACTCTTTAATCTTCATTTCATCAAGATCCTTGCTTTCCTCAATAGTCGTCACCTAAATCCTGAAACGCTCGGGCAAAGATCTGAGAGTTTTTCGGATGAGTTTTACATCCGAGATAGGTTTCCCAAGACTCACCATGGAGTTCCTTAGGTCACTTATTTTGGAGTAAAACTCTCCAAATGTCTCTTCCTTTAACATCTTAATTTCTTCAAATTTTGAAATCAACATATGAAGTTTGGCAGATTTTACAAGTTTTGTGCCTTCATATGTTGTTTCCAAAATTTGCCATGCTGCTTTGGCTGATTCGCAATTTGAAATCTTGGCGAATTTAGATGGAGAAAGTGCTTGGCATAGAGCATGGAGGACTTTGTCATTTGAAAGACGAGCGTTCTTTTCAGTGACTAGTTCAAGCGTTGTATCCTCTGGTTTAGTCCAGCCAGTCTCAACAATACCCCAACAGTCAATAGATTTCAAAAAGAAACGCATACGTGCCTTCCAATAGCCATAGTTCGAGCCATCAAAGGCAGGAACATAATTAAGAGTTTGAGACATAATAAATATAGAAGTCAAATATAAAAACACTCAAGAAATTAATTCTCAGAGTGTACCAAGCTCTGATACCAATTGAAAAATTGAAATGACTTCTAAAAGTAAAGTGTGTGCATAAGTGTCAACAAAAATTAAGGCACAGCAGAAAGTAAATGACATAAGGATTTTGTTGACGAAGTGGAAACTCAGTTAAGAGAAAAACCACTCCGGGGCAGCCAAACCCAGGAATTCCACTATTCAGAAGACAAAGCTAGATACAAGATAGTAACACTCACATGTACCGATGCAGTGGTTGTACCTTGCTCTCTGACGTGTAACCCAACACGAACGCTTCCCAACCAGGTTCACCTACCTGAAGGGGTCTTCAATGGAACTCCTTACCTTAGAGCCGACCTCTAAGATAGACTTCGGTTTACAGTGCAGCACACTTGAAAAACGGCTCTACAGAAAATAACACGTCTCTGAGCTCTAATGGAATTCACACCAAATTCTTGCAGCTCTAAGTGCCCAAGGACCCCTATTTATAGTCTGGGGGTCAGAATGAGCGTCAGGCAAAATAAGCCTGTGAGCCGTCCGGACGGTGGACCATGATCGTCCGGACGGACAACTGTGCGACAGGATTTTCTAAAATTTTCGCGGAGAAATCTTTCCTGTATAAGAACATCGTCCGGACGGGATGGCTCGATCTTCCGGACGGACGCACTTCCGCTGCAAGTAATTTCCATAACAGGCTTCGCGCGTCCGGACCAAGAGGCAGGAGCGTCCGGACGGCTAAACTTCAGCACGCAATTTCCATAACTGATGCGTGTGCGTCCGGACCATAAGGGGGAGACGTCCTGACGGTTGAAGTCGAATCGTTAGTTACCATATACGATGCACCAGCGTCTGGACCACAGCTGTCAGATGTCCGGACGGTTCATTTTGAACTGCGATTCTTGCCTTACGGAGATACGCGTCCGGACGGGATACCACATCGTCCGGACGGTTGATTGATTTTCCCTTTCTTGGAACTTGGAAAGAATCAGTGAACTGTTCGAGAACTGATAGGCGTCCGGACGTGCTGCTGAAACGTCCGGACGGAGCAAGCTGGCACAGAAGCTTCTCGATACAGTGAAGTGTCCGGACGGAAGAAGCACGTCGTCCGGACGGATGATGCTGGAGTGTCTGGCGTCCTGACGGGATGACACATCGTCCGGACGAATGGAGCAGTAGACAGATGGGCGTCCGGACGGGATGACACATTGTCCGGACGGCTGACAGGGAACTTTTGAAATTCTTCTGACTTCACTCTGAACAGTGGAATCCCTGTTTGCAGCATCCTTACATATAAGTGATTTTGTCCAAACACAGAATGAGGCCAAAATACTAACACTTCTGATAGAAGATTGCTGGAAAACCATCTGGCCCCGGGGATTTGAGTGGATGCATTTGAAAAAGAGCTCTCCTCACTTCATCCTCAGTAAACCGCTGTAAAAGCCAACTATTCATATTTTCTGAAACCCGAGGAGTTACAAATCTAATACATTCCTCCACATGGTCTGATCCTTGGGATGAAAATAGTCGATTATAATAATCAAGGAAGACCCTGCTAATATCCCTTTTTTTCCTCCAAACCCATCCTTGCTCATGACAAATACTCTGAATATTATTAATTTTCCTCCTATGTTGTGCCCAAGAATGAAAGAAAGCCGTATTGCGGTCCCCATAACGAAGCCAATGCTGCTTAGCTCTTTGCTTCCACCGCATCTCCTCACATTCAAGAAGCTCATCAATTTCCTTTTGCAGTGATCTGATTTGAGTTACAAGTGATGGAGATTCCTTTTTTTGGAGATTCTCCAAAAGATTTGTCTTCTGCTTAATAAGTTTATCCAAATTTCCAAACTTACGGCTACTCCATCCTTTTAGAGCATATTGACAAGCCGAGAGATGCTCCCGAACATTTGAAATAGAAGCATTAACCGACATGTCCTCATTCCAGGCTGAATTAATGATATTCGAACATTCCGCATCATTTGTCCACCAAGCCTCAAATTTGAAACCCCTCATATGAAACTTCTTCTAAGAACCATCTTCATCAAAAGAGATAACCAAAGGACTATGGTCTGAAGTTCTAGCTACAAGAACTAAAACTGAAACTTTAGGGAAGATCAAACACCATTTTGGATTGGCCACAGCCCGATCAAGCCTTTCTTTAGTAAAAGAATTATCCAATCTTCTATTACTCCAAGTGAAACGGGAACCAAAAAAACCCAAATCCCCTAAATGACAATCCTCTAAAACTTCACGGAATCTGATCATTTGAGCCTCTCTGCGAATTATGGAGCCTTCTTTCTCTGTCTGATCAACAATTTCATTGAAATCCCTTCACAAATCTACGGAACCGGGATACAAAAGTTCAGATGTCGGAGAATAGCCCAAGATTCTTCTCTCTTTCTACAGTCAGGGTGACCACAGAAATCGGTCAATTTCCAAAATGGTTGGCCTTGGCAATCCTTAACAATCGCATTGATATGCCGCCTGGAATAATTATAGATTTCCAGGTTATCCACCACATTCCACAATAAAGCCAGCCCTCTGCTCCTACCAACAGGATCTACCGCAAAAACAAAATCAAAACCAAGTCTGGACCTTAAACGATTTATATACGTTTTCGAACACAACGTCTCCATAAGAAACACAAAATTGGGCCTTCTTTCCTTCACCATTTGATGAAGGTCACGAACTGTCCAGGGGTTCCCAAGCTCCAGGCAGTTCCAACTAAGGAGAATCATGGTGACTGGCAGGGTTGTTGACCAGCCACCCCTGAAACTGAAATATTAGGAACCTCTCCTCCCAATCTTCCCTTATTTGCCTTTGCTTCAGTAACATCCCCATCAATAATACACATTTCCTCAAAGCACCTTTTACCTCTAAATATTGGGTCCAGGGCCTTCATCAAAGACACAGACCTACAGTCTTCAGAACTTTGCACAATCCCCCCCGTATTAGCTTCCTTACTTATCCCTGATTCCCCATACAAACCATGCATCATACCTTCATGCCTAGATATGGACTCCTCTAGGTCATCTTTTATAACTAAGTTAGAAGGGAATACTTTTGGGCTATCAGTCATTAGTACATGCCCACCTAACGATGAGGATTTAGACAAGTACTTAGGCCCAATATCCCTTCTTTGGGAAGCCTTATCCAAGGTCGTAAGCCCAGTTATCAGAGGCCCACAAGAACTATTAGATATATTATTTTTACATACCTCATTTTGTAGCATGGCTTGGGGCCAAACTTGAGTTGCTTCCAGAATTGTAGTCACAAAATCCTCAGCATTTAATGCCAAATCTGCATTACACAGTTCCATGCACGCTGCCTTTGAATTTCCTTGCAAATTTTCCTCTAGCCCATGCACAAAAGTACCCAAAGTCCTTTCCAGAGAATTCTGCCCCACAACCTTGACCTCCTCACTTTTCTTGTAAGTTGCTCCTTTTTTCTCACCTCCATCCCTTCCTAAATCTTCCCCATTAATGCTAAGATTCCTGCCCATTTCATCGTTGCTCTCCATGCTATCGACACTGCACTTCTCCCTCGAATTTTCAGTAGGACCTGTCAAATTATTGACAATTGAAAGCTCCTTATCCCTCTGCCTTACATTATGGAGCCCACCACTCTCCATACTTGACTGAAAATCCATTAAAATATTTTTTCGTACAAACCTGAACAGGACGGGTAATGGGTCTAGTCGGAGACCTTCTCACCGATTCATCTTCCGCATTCCTGAGCTGCTGGATCTTAATGGACTTTAACCTTAGCACAGAGCCCCACAACCCTTTAATTGTCCCTCCTACTTCCCTCGTAAATCTTCAACTCGAAGCCATGCCCCCCAAGATTTTGACGAGGCATCATCATTTAGGCGGAAGCCAATTCTACCTGTGCATGCCTTATTCTCGTGATAAATTCTTCCACAATGATAGCAGAATTGTGGCAATTTTTCATATCTAAAAGAAACCTATATTAATTTGCCATTTAAAACAAGAACATGGCCCCTTTCCAGAGGCATTGAGATATCAATATAGACCCTTAACCGTAGACATCTTCCCCATCCAACACCATCACCAGCAACATTTGTATCCTCCACAATACTTAAAGATTGACCAATCCGGAGCCCTACTTCCCGATTCATACATATTAAAGGCATATCGTGCACTTGCACCCAAAATAGAGCTTTTGAGAAATCCATATGCATAGGTGGTATGTTAACATCCAACTCTTTTAGAACAAGGATACTACGATTGAAAAGCCAGGGCCTACCCTCCATAATACGCCGTTTATATGCCATATTAGAAAACTCAAGCAACCACAAATTGTCGTGTAATTCTTTAAAAGCCACATCTCCCATTGTCTTCCAGAGCTTTGTCATCAGCGACTTGAAAGCTTCATTTTGGATGCGTCTGTTCGACATCAACTTCCCCAGGAGACAACGTCCACTCTTTTCACGAAGATTAGCAGTGTCTGCTTCCGTTATTGTTATCCTCTTCCTTTCACCCCTCAGCCAAACTCGTGCTCTCCGCCATACTCTCGATTATTTCATCCATCCCAACTTTTCGATACAATGAATTCTAAAAGTATGAGAACAAACTAGAAATCCCGAACGTATCAGTAAACCAAGACAACACTCAACTGTCAAAGAAACAATAGGGACTCAGCCTCTCACACCTGTGCCTTCTCTAAGAGAAAACCTAGGGAAGGACTTATAGATAGTTGATGTATAACGTTGTGAATATCCAAAAGAGCTTTTCACTTTTTAAATCACACAAATTACTCTTTAATAACCTTTTTCACTTTTCCTTTCAAAAAAATTCAAAATTTATTTCTAATTCATATCACATCAATCACTTCTTATTACTATTAAAAAAAAATCACCTAAAAAACCTTTACCAAACACACTAGTATTTCTTCTTTGAGTTATCATTAACAAAGGTTTGTTTACTCTTTTGGTGCTTTCTTGCTTGTTTGGCATCCATCTCATTAAACTTTGTTTGGTTTCTATCTATATATAGCTTCAACTTTGTCTTTTTATATAGTCTAGTAATTAGATTAGGAAAATGATTTAGGGTACATGAAAGAGAAATATATTAAAATTCAATGAAAAAAAAGAAGAAATATATTAAGATTAAATATTAAATTAATATATTTCAGAACAAATTATGGTACGGTGGGAATGACACGTTCTTCGATTTTCTTCACGCTCCCACAATCACTGCAAAACAACTAAAATTAAGAGACCTTGCTAGGGTCAATCTCCGAGAGAAAAGTATGCTCAATGCACAAGAATTCAGTCTCTCTTTTATACCTAGTGTAAGGGTCTATTTATAGGCTAAGAGGTGGAGTTAATCATGAATTAAGTATTCTGCTCTAACTTGACCTAGGATCGCTTGTAGAATCAAATTTGGACTTGGATTCCTTATTAGACCTGGATTTGGATTCTTTCTCAATTCATCTTGGAGTAAGATTTGGTCTCGGATCTTCATGAATTGGATTTGGACTGGGAGTCCTATCCAAATTCAACTGAGAGTAGGGCTATTGGCTAGATTCTTCAAGGAGTCACAATTGGACCCAAATTGTGACTCATACCTTAATTCGACTTGGAGTAGGGCTCTAATCTGGATTGCATGGTGAAAATAAGACTCCTACTATTGAGTGTGTGTGATCAATCGATCAACCAAAATATATAATGCAGAATGTAAAAAACGTTGATATTTTGGTGACGAAGTGGAAACTCTTTGTATCAAAGAGAAAAACCACTCCGGGGCAGCCACACCTAGGAAATCCACTATTCAAGAGAAAAACCTAGTTAGAAAGCAGTCGTATTCAGATACCCCTGATGCGGTAGTTATACCTTAAACTCTAACACATACCTATACGTGAGTGCCTCCCAACCAGACTGCTTGTCTGAATGGTTCTTCAATGGACTCATTTAGCTTAGGGCTCCTCTCTAAGCTAGACTTCAATGGTTGATCAAATCACACATAAAATTGTAAGAGAGTTAGCACATCTAACAATATATGCCTAAATATCATCTCTTAGCACACTGGAATTCTATACAGATTCCTTACAAAATTACAAGCACAGAGCCCCTTTAAATAGGCTTCATAAATCCTAATTCTAAACAAACTCGGATTTCCATAGGTGGCATTTGGACGGTGCTTGTGGCGTTCGAACCTTCACTTGAATCTTCAGTAAATCTCTGAGGCGCACCCAGACTGGTAATCCTAGCATCCAGACGATTGCATGAAAATCCTTTCTTCGTTCGTAGTCATCACATTTTCGTCCCAACCCTGGGCAAACAAAGACTTATTAAATTCAACGTCTGCTGGGCTGTCCGGACCTCTTTCGGACCATGAGCTACTTACTTTAGTGTCTAATAGGCCGTTCGAACCTGTTTCGGATCTTGATCTACTGACTCCATTGTCTGCTGTAGTGTTCAGACCATGATTGAACACTGAGTTTTTGACTTGCACTTGCAGAAAAATGGTGCAGCTCGATCAATGCCACCTGCGAAGTATACCTTGACATGAGACGAGAAGAAAATTTTATGTGATTAGCGTTTGGAAGGCACGTGGCTAAAGCAGGGCAATGGGTGATATCTCGAAGTCCACGTGGCAATTGAAGATTGAAGGGGGAGCTAATGTTTTACAGTTGTTTACAGCTATTAGTCATTAGTCCAGACGCCAGACGGTGCGTTTTCCCTTACTGTCTATCCTATCCAAAGCCCTATTGTGCAGTTGAGAGAGTTGAGATAAGTTTTTTGAAGCATTTCCTGATGTAACTAATCTCAATTGTCAGCCTTATGGCCTCTACATTCCTAATGCAAGCGGTGTATTGTCACATCACGCTCCCTTCTCTTTTCTAGGTTCTTTTTTCTACTTTCGTTATTCAAATATCAATGCTCTCACAACGTTTTTAATAATCAAAACCACTCAACTTAATCCCAAGTGCGCTTTAGATTTTCAGCTACGTTTGCATCCTTAACCGTAATTCTTTTTTGAATGGTTCGTAGAAGCAACCAATTAATCTCGACATTTTGTTGCAAAAATTGTTGATACACATACATGTCGCCACATGTTTGTTCGAAATTGTTAGCATCAAGACAGAAGAAAAACTTGGTATATGAAAATGCCCAATTTTTGTTTAAAATTGGGTATATTAAACTTGGTATATTTTTTGTTTTTAAAATTTTGATATATATTTTTAATATTTATATATATATATATATATACACACACCCGGTTTCCTAGTTATAACCGAGTTTTTGAAAAGGCTAACCCAGAGCCGGTTACCGGTTATTTTTAACTGGGTACCAAACCGTTTTTTCGGTTACCGGTTGGTACCCAGTTACCGATTACCGGCCGGATTTGCACCCCTATCGCGACCGTTGCGAGCTACTTCATGCTTCTTGGTGCAATGTCCTACCTAAACAAAAGTCAATGTTAAGAAACCGTATTACAGTATGTCTCTCATTGTTTGAGATAACGTTATTTAATACAAACTATGTGATAAAGTTTTGACCATTATTTTCTTTATTATTATGTCTCAGTCTTATGTCACCCTAAACATGAATCGTGTGGAGGAGATGTTGACACAGAATGGAGCTATACAAGACTTCGCAACAACTTTACTACAAACACTATAAACCATTTGTCAGAGATGATGAAGAGGAGGGTAATGAGCAGTGTAACGATCGATGAGGGCAAAGCTAAGGCAAGGGCCATTGTCCTTGAAGGTATCGTGGTCAACACATGGCTTATGATATGCCACTCATTTGATGACAAATCATGGAAGGTAAATCTTATTAATCTGAATTTACAATGTTGTTAGATATGCTTTGCATACAACTCTTTAATTTAATAAATACTATTTTTTGGACACCATTCGACATATTAAGTCTAGACGGAATAAGAAGAATATAAGTAAATTGTTAACAAATAACACGGCTGGGTCCAAACCATTCATAAGTCATCATGATGAAGAAGTAAGAATTTTAAATTATTATATTATCATAACAACGTTGTTGGAAGTATACGTTTATTATATGGGTATTATTTGCAGATAAAAAAAACTAGAGTCGAGCCCCGTTGGGCAGATTGTTTTAATAAGACTCACACAAAGAAAAATGGTTCTTTTGTGAACCCACATTGTGAGACTTTATACGTAAGTAAATGAAACATTTATTTGATAATCATGATTTCACATAATGTATTTATATAATTATCTTACTTGCATGAACTATTTAATTAAAGTTTATACTAATTATGCAGAATCAAATGATGGAGAAATCAGCTGAAGAAGGCATTGACAGCATAGAGGAAAGTTCCATAATGACACAAGTACTATGGGGCCACAATCTAGCCACATTAGAGGCATGGGGTATGGTGTCATACCTACCTCATCCTTGTCTCGGTTGCATGACGCGATCAATGTGAACAACCATGAAGAGTGCCACCGAAGAATGGAGGCGATGCATGAGAAGATAGATATGCTAATGACACTTATGATGTTAGAGAATATTTACAATATAATTTATTTTTACACACATTCACTAATTTTTATTATAGACATGATTATGATATGAAATTCTCTTCTTCCTAGGGCTGGACAAAGTGTGTAAGATGATTAGAGCTAGGGCAACCTCTCTTGACATAGTTAAACTGAAGGTGTCCATCGGATTGATGGTGATAGTGGACTTATTCGTAGTCTCCTAATGTTCAAATATGAGCTATTGCAATGGGAAAGATTAGGGATGAGAGGCTTGAGTTTGTTATAAAAAAAAAAAGAAAAAAATAAGGGGTAATTATCTTTTTCCCCCATGAACTACCAACTTTTGCGCAAAGCCTCCACAAAATACCAACTCGACCAAAATAGAGCATTCAACTACCAAAGACAACCATTTTCCCCCCTTCCGTCAGTCAGAGGAGTTAAAACAAACGGTCAACGGGTCATGTGACCGTCACATGCTGTTTTACCCTCATTTTCTTCCTATTTTCCCCCCATAAACTACCACCATCTTCCAACATGCCTCCATGTAAAACGGCATGTGACGGTCACGTGACCTGTTGACCGTTTGTTTTAACCCCTCTAACTGACGGAAGGGGGGAAAATGGTTGTATTTGGTAGTTGAATACTTTATTTTGGTCGAGTTGGTAGTTTGTGGGGGCTTTGCGCAAAAGTTGGTAGTTCATGGGGGGAAAAGGTAATTACCCAAAAAAAAACCTCATTAACACATTTTGTAGTAGTTTATCTTTTGTATATCTTTCCCCTCTACTATTAAGCTCATGTAGTTGTAACTATTTTGTATTTTATTAAAAGGGTAATTACCTTTTCCCCTATCAACTACCGGCCATTATCAATATGCCACAATGAACCGACACCTCGACCAAAAGAAAGCCACCAGCTGCCACCCCCTCTTTTTTCCTTTTCCTTTATTTTTTTTAATTGTTTAATTTTAAGGTATTATATATAAATTGAAACTTGCATGAGTTAGGGTATTTGAGTCCTTTCATGAATTTGACTGATGGAATGGGGTATTGGTATGTAAATGATAGCTCTTTGCTCTCTTTTGGTCAATGTGTCAGTTCGTGGTGGCAAATTGGCAATGGCCGGTAGTTGATGGGAGGGAAAGATAATTACCCCTTTATTTAATTATGAAGCTTCTTCTATCTGTTAGCCTCTAGTGTTCTATTTAGTTTTGAATCTTTGCTTCCCCCCATTCTCACATATTATATAGTATAACAGTTTATGAAGTAAGGGCAGTATTTATGCATGCACAAGATTGTCTAGTGTGCTTGGTTTTATGGCTAAGGTATGTTAACAATTCAAAGCAGTAAGAATCAGGCAGATTACAAAGTTTTTGCTAGAGGTGAAACTTTCGTTGATTTTGTGATTAATGTTGTTTACTTGTGAGATTCTTCCACTGATTTACAGACTAGTGACTGCTGAAGTGGCTTACTGCAGGAACTACCGTAACTTTACTAGGTTGCCACAAAGTTGAAGATGTTATAGGGGTGTTAGTTGGTGTAGGACTTCAGATTGTAAGGTTAGTGATTTCTGGTACTTTAAGCAATCATAGAACTAATCATTTTCCTAAACATTGTCTCTTTTTTGTGTTTGGGTTAGGTTGTACATTGACAAGGATTTAGCATACCTGTTTTTAACTAGAAGCATCAAGAAGTCAAGAGAATTACTTAGTAACTTGAAGTCTCGGGTTTATTGAGGTGGATGGATTTTCAATTGAAGAAAGCTGAATACAAAAAGATAGTCACAAACTTCTCCTCTGATGTGAAGGTAGATGAGAAAAAGTTAGTGTAAAAAAGAAAAAATACTTTTTGTGTCTTTAATGGCTAACTAGTTATTTTCGTTTTGTTTTGTGAATACAAGTTGTCAATTATTGGCTTTTGTTAAAACTTTGAATAGCATTTCTCGTGAATGGCATATATCTATCTAAAATTGTGACTTGAACTCTTTTAAGCATTTCTAGATGATCATCTATCAATAAGATTAATGATATCTTGTTATTTAAACTGTAGTTGAAGATATTTTGAATTTCTATGAGTAAGGAAGGTATTGTACTGTAAACTTTGAGACCATTCATTGATAGGTTTATTATTTATGCTGAAGATTTGGTTAACAATTACAGTCTCAAGTGATAGATCCCAAACTACACAAGTCATATAGAACATCATATCACGATTGCATCCTATCTGCAGCTCCTCATAGTGTCTTCTTATTTTTGGTTTCCTCATGCTAGTTTTGTTGCTGTTTGTTTATTTGAAGACTCATTTTTTAAATATAACCTCTTGCTAATAGTTAGTTTGTGATTGGCTGCATTCTATTTGACAAAATCATTTTTATGTAATGTTGCTACATTATCAGGGGTGCCATTTATTTTAGAGTCTTCCTTTCAGAAATGTGCTTCAAGAAGTTTAAAGAAGATTCTGTTAGATTCCAAGTCAGAAAAGTTGGATCCCAAGCTTCCGTTCAGACTGCCTATACATGCGTCCGGACGCCCATCAGTGTCTAGAAGATCCGTCCGGACGTCACAACAACGTGTCTGGATACTCTTCAGAGTTTGAGAAGAATCTAATGTTCAAAGTACATCCATCCGGACGACGCTGGAATACCGTCCGGATGCTAGTCAGTGTTCGACAAGTAAAAGATTTCTTTCCCAGACACAGATATGGGAAGATAGCTGCATCCGTTAGGACGTCAGGTCTACACCGTTCGGACGCTATCCTTGATAAGGCAAGATGTGGAGAAGAATTGCAACCGTCCAGACGTTAGGGCAACACCATCCGGACGCCGGTCCTTATTATGAAAATTACGTGCAGCAAAAGTGCAACCGTCCGGACGCTAGGGCAACACCGTCCGGACGCGGCCCTGATATGGTATTGTGTGAAGTACGTTATGGAAAGTTGGTTGCACAGTTGTCCATCCGAATGGCCTCAGTTTGCATCTGGACACCACCTAGAGAAATCAGGGATAGGCTTGATTTAAGTCTTTTTAGCCTATAAATAGAGGTCTCTAGGCATGTACAATATATAGAATTCGGTATTGAATTCTTTAGAGCTTACAGAGTATATTTTAGGAAAATATTGTGCTGATCCGTTAGCTCTCAAGCCGTTGCCGTTGTGTTGTTGCTGTGCTTGTTTATTGAAGTCTATCTTAGGGAGGAACCCTAAGGTAAAAGAATCCATAAAAGACCCCTTCAAGTAGGAGGCTTGGTTGGAAGACGTTCACGTTGGGTTACGTGTCAGAGTGCTAGATACGATCGCTGCATCGTGTATGTGAGTGTTACTGTCTAGGTACTAGCTTTGTCTTCTGATAGTGGATTTCCTGGGTTTGGCTGCCCCGGAGTGGTTTTTCTCTTAATTGAGTTTCCACTTCATTAACAAAATAATTGTGTTATTTAAATTTCGCATTTAGGTTATTTTGTTCACCTTGCACACGCACACGGTTAAATTAGAAGTCATCTATTTTTCAATTGGTATCAAAGCTTGGTACACTCTGTTTAGATTTAATGCTTGAGTGTTTTCCTTTTTGACTTCTATTTTATCTTGCTATGTCTCAAAATTTTAATACTGTTCCTACCTTTGATGGTACAAACTATGGCTATTGGAAAGCTCGCATGCGTTTTTTTTTAAAATCCATTGATTGTTGGCAAATTGTTGAATCTGGTTGGACTAAGCCAGATGATACAACTCTCAAACTAGTTCCTGCAAGAAACACACGACTTTCCAATGATAAAGCCCTCCATGCTCTATGTCAAGCGCTTTCACTGCCTGAATTTGCAAGAATCTCAAACTGTGAATCCGCTCAAGCAGCATGGCAAATCTTAGAAACAACATATGAGAGCACAAAACTTGTTAAATCTGCCAAATTCCAAATGTTGATTTCTAGATTTGAAGAGATTAAGATGCTTGAAGATAAGACACTCAGAGAGTTTTACACTAAGATGAGCGACCTAGGAAACTCAATGGTGAGTCTCGGGAAGACCGTCTCAGATGGTGAGTCTTTGCCTAAGTGTTTCAGAATTAAGGTGATTACCATTGAAGAAAGCAAAGATCTAGAAGAGGTGAAGATTGAAGAGTTGATGGGATCTCTTCAAACTTTTGAGCTTTCCTTGCCTCCAGCAAGAAGGTCAAGACTATTGCCCTCAAGGCATCCAAGAAAAAGGCCAGAGTCTCATCTAAAGAAGACTCTAATAATGAAGAAGATGATGTGGCAATGCTAGCCAAAAATTTCACTAGATTATTGAAGAATGATAAATTCAAAAAGAAATTCTCCGAAAGACTGAAGAAGGCTCCCAAAGAATCTGAGCCTGAAGAATCTGAGAAGAAACACCCAAGAGGCCCTAGATGTTTTGAATGCTCAGGCTTTGGGCATATACGGGCTAACTGTGGGAATCTCAAGCAGGGTAAAAAGGGAAGGCCTACATTTCGACTCTCAGTGATGAGTCAGAAGAAGAAGAAACTCTTGCTAAAGATCAATTTCTAGACTTTGTGGCTCCACATGAAGACTAGGAGGATTCTCAATCCTACTACTCTGAGCACAGTGATGAAGACGAGGATGAACTCAAAGAGGCCTATAAAATCCTTTATGTAAAGTTTGAGAAGTTGAGGGAGACTCGTAAGCAGTACATCCATGAGTTGAACAGTCTACAGACAGAGAAGAGTTTCTTGCTGCTCAAGATTCAGGATCTAGAGGAGAAGCTACTGGAGACACAGCTACAGTTGGAGAGGGTTACTGATGAGAAACTAACTCATATGCTGTCAATCCAAAAGAGCCCAACAGACAAGACTGGACTCGAGTATGTAGTTTCTTCCTCTGATATCTCCTCTACTTCTAGGAGTGTATTTGTCAAGCCCATAGTTCCCGAGCCTCCAACCACCATCATGGATAAACAAAAGGAAGTTATTGGTGGAGATATTCCGGCTACTGCAGAGGCCACTAAGAAGCTCCCTACCATTAGACGGCCTCCTATATGCCACCACTGTGGTTTAAGTGGTCACATCTGACCCCAATGCTCCATTCTCAAAGCTCAGAGATCACAGGTCAAGAAAGAATTGCCAAGACAAGCTACATTCGGCACTAGACCTCTGGCCCAACATCAGGCTCCCCAGTATCAGGCCCCACGACATCAGGCACCACGACATCAGGCTCCTTAGCATCAACAATGATTTGTTCTTGCCAATTAGAATGGCAAACCCAAGACTAACAAATCAAGGCACTATATGAAGTAGCCGCAGAAGCTTGAGGATGATCAATTCTATAGGAAGCTGCCTATATGGATGCAGAGTATGATACGGTGGACGGATCACTAGATGAAGTCCTGTCAACAACCACCACAGGGAAGGAAGTCATGGGTTAGAAAGGAGGAAGAAATTCGCCCCTTGAAGGGGAATAGACTCACCTAGTTGGTGAGGGTACATATGCCTAGGATTTGGCTCCTAATCTTAGAGCATCAGGTTTGATTACATTGCATTATTCTCTACTTGACATATCTTTGTTTGCTTTGTAATCTAAGAACCATTGTTATTTTTCCCTCTATTCCTCTTGTTGTCTTTGAGAAAATTTTGCAAGTACTATTTGGGGATGACAGAAAAAGCACGTTAGTCAGCTACTTTTCTGTATTGGTAATTTTGAACCTTTCTCCTTGAGGACAGGTTTGATCTTGCCACACATGCTAGGTTTAGTTTTATTTTCTTTACCATTGAAGAATGTTTTTGTTGTTTTCCATACAAAATAATAATAATAAAAAATTGGGGAGAAGATGTAGAGAATTTTATTTTTTCTCTTGATAACTTTTCAGATATTGCATGTATTTTTGCCTGATATCTCAGTTTATTGTGCATTAATTGATTATGCTTATATATGATTGAGAGTTTATAGCTTATATCTGCTAAGTTTTCATGTGCATCTTAATGCTTGACAGTTACTTTTCTCATGCGATGATTTTTGTGCACTATCCAAGGCTCCCCCTAAGGTACATTTTTTTCTCTCTGACTTTTTGCTTTTGAAGATTCTTATGAGAGATATTTTTTTTTTTAATAAGATAGTCAAATTGACCAACTTGCTAGTTGAACCTAGAACCTAGAACCTAAAATTTTTGGCGTTCCTCAAGGTTGCAGCACCAAGTGATAAATATCATTCAAAAATCAATAAATATGGAGAAGTAAAAAGATCCACTACTTATTGTGCTATAAATCTATTCTTGAACTTGTCCCTATAGAAACAGTTAGTGACCAAATCATTGCGAAAATAGACGGTCACTAAAGGACTAAGTAAAAGAAAAGTGCTGCATCTTAGAGGGAGTGTATTAGATGAGGGTGGCTAGGCCCTAGTAAAATAAGGTTTGACTTTTGATTGATTTATTATTGATTTTCTCTCTTTTTAGAAAATTCAGTTGCTTTAAAGTCATATCAGTGAACTTCATACCTTATTGAGAAAGTCTTCACACACACCGCATGAGTTGAGAAATCTATTTAAAATTTCTATCTGCTGGAAAATTTGTGCTAATTGAACTCTTAACTCTCAATTATGTCTTTGCATAGTTTTTGAAATATTATTTGATTGTTTTATCAGTTGATTATACATGTGTGTTCTGAAGCTCTTTTTAGGAAAATATATTTTTCTGCAAATTTTCCTCAAGTTTCAGATTTTTAGTGTGAAGTGTCTAGACAGTATTCTCTTGCGTTCGGACGAGTGCGGTTCTGACGATCGGACGGTCAAGTGACACGTCTGGACATGCGCTGTTCTGCCGTATGCTTATGTGGCAACCCGCGTCCGGACGGTTTAAGTGATGCATTTGGACAGCTAACCTACAGGTTTTAAATCGTATCTCTTTCTCCCTAGCCACCACATACCTCTTTTCTTCTCTCGATTTTTTCCTTGAGTTTTGCTATTTTGGCTTGCTTTTTCTCGTGCTTTCTCGCGAGTTTTCTTCCTATTTTGTCATTTTGTGCCCTTTTCTCTCCATTACAGGTATTTGCTTTATCTTTTGCATTTTTTTTCAGTTTTACTTAACTGTTAGATTTTTAAATATTTTGGAATATTTTTTTTGAGATAAATGTTGCATAATCTTGATTATTTTCTCTGCATTTGAGATTGGGATAGTTGTTCTATTATTTATTTGGATTGTTTTGGGATAATATTATGTTTTTTTGTTGTTGTTGGGAAAGTCCAAATTACTACCGTTATAATGTTGAAATTTATTTAGGGGGACTAATAGAATCTAATTTCATTGGTGTTATTGTTTGGCAAAATGTTTGAATATTCTTTTGCAGAACTATGTCTACCAGCAGCTCTCAGTTCAGGGTCCAACAGAGGATGGAAGAAGCTCGAGTTGCCACTTTAGTAAAAGTGGAGAATAGGCAGGCTATTCAAGAGAGGAATGTGCTCAGAGCAGACGTCAGTGTGGCTCCCTTAGATTTCATTGTTGAGATCATCAGGGACAATCATTGGGGATATCTGTATAACTGTGCTTGCATAGTTTATCCTAGGCTGGTGAGAGAGTTCTATGGTTATCTGGAGATGGTTCAGGATGAGGACCTTGGGATCATCCTTCATACTACAGTTCAGGGGCACGTCATTCGGATTGATCCCCAGGTTATCAATGATATCCTTGATGTTCCTATACTGTCTATTCTTGCCAATCCCTTCACAGAGGTTGTGGAACCTCCCACCTTAAAGAAGCTCAGGGACTTCTTTCATGCTCATCCAAAGCCTAAGGAATGAGCACATGCTCACATCAAGAGAGGTGTTTTTTCTCCCCCGCAACACCTGCTCGCAAAAATTGTCTTGCACAATTTCTGACCTATTGTCCACAGGAGTGAGCTGATTTTGAAGAAGGCCTGGTTTCTTTATGCCTTGGTCATGAGATTGCCTTTTTATCCTCTCTATCATGCTCGAGTGTAGAGATGATCATCCTACAAGGCTTCCATTTGCATGATTGATCACGAAGATCATCCTTTAGGCTGGGATAGATGTCTCTGCAGAGCCCAAGATAAGGATTTAGGACCCCCTTGGCAATCAGACTCTCATGAAGTCAAATGCCCAATTGAGGATTGAAGATCAAGATGAAGCTCCTCAGCCTCCTTCAGTCCAGGTTGAGATACCTACAGGAGCCTCATCTTCTCAGGCTGCTCCTCCCCCACAGTATGATGCAGGGTATGCTCAGTTGACTGCATTGAGTTCTATGCAGGGAGATATCAGCTTTATTCAGTGAGAGGTTCGCTCTATCAGTACTCGAGTTGAGCAATGTTAGCTTGATAAGCAAGAGTGTCTCAAGCACCATCATCCCGATGAGGATTGATTGTTTTTCTTTTGGTGTTTTGTTGTTTTATTTTGAGACAATTTTTTTTCCTGCTTTGGATTATTGTAATACTTTATAACTCTGGATTTTATTTATACTCTGTTTACCCATGTCCTGTTGAGACTTTAAGGGGGAGTATTTGTAGTTTTTCTAATACTCTATTTACCCTTTGTCATTTTGAGACAGAAATAGGGAGTATTTTTTCTTTTGGACCAGGAATGTATTTTTAAACCGGTCAAGTGATTTTTGTCCCAGAATGGCCAAATGGAGAGTTTGTTAGTTTGTGATTGGCTGCATTCTATTTGACAAAATCACTTTTATGTAATGTTGCTACATTATCAAGGATGTCCTTTATTTCAAAGTCTTCCTTTTAGAAATGTGCTTGAAGAAGTTTAAAGAAGATTCTATATAGATTCCAAGTTAGAAAAGTCGGATCCCAAACTTCCGTCTGGATAGCCCATACATGCGTTCGGATGCCCATCAGTGTCTAGAAGATTCGAACTGTTCAAGCTTGCATCCGTTCGAACGTCGCAGCAACGCGTCTGGACACTCTTCAGAGTTTGAGAAGAATCTAGTGTTCAAAGTGCATCTTTCCGGACAACGTGGCAATACCTTCCGGACACCAGTCAGTGTTCGACAAATAAAAAGATTTCCTTCGTAGGCACGGATATGGGAAGATAGTTGCATCCATTTGGACGTCAGGTGTACATCGTCCGTACGCTATCCTTGATAAGGCAAGACGTGGAGAAGAAATGCAACTGTCCGGACGTCAGGGCAACACCGTCTGGACGCCAATCATTACTATGGAAATTACGTGCAGCAGAAGTGCAAGACAACACCGTCCGGACGCGGTCCTGATGCTAGGGCAACATCGTCTGAACGCGGTCCTGATATGGTATTGCGTGAAGTGCGTTATGGAAACCCAATTGCATAGTTGTCCGTCCGGACGACCTCAGCTTGCGTTCGGACGCCGCCTAAAGAAATCAGAGACAGACTCAATTTAATTCTTCTTAGCCTATAAATAGAGGCCTCTAGGCATGTACAATATATAGAATTTGGTATTGAATTCTCTAGAGCTTAGAGAGTATATTTTAGGGAAATATTATGCTGATCCATTAGCTCAAGCCATTACTGTTGTGATGTTGCTGTGCTCGTTTATTAAAGTCTATCCTAAGGAAGAGTCTTAAGGTAAAGGAATCCATAGAAGACCCCTTCAAGTAGGAGACTTGGTTGGGAGGCGTTCACGTTGGGTTTCGTGTGAGAGTGCTAGATACGATCGCTGCATCGGGTATGGGAGTGTTACTGTTTATGTACTCGCTTTGTCTTCTGATAGTGGATTTCTTGGGTTTGGCTGCTACGGAGTGGTTTTTCTCTTAATTGAGTTTCCACTTTGTTAACAAAATAATTGTGTTATTTAAATTCCGTATTTACATTATTTTGTTATACGTTGCACATGCACACGGTTAAATTAGAAGTCATCTATTTTTCACTAACCAACTACTGTTAGTTTTATATTGATCTAATATATTGTTAATTCTCTTATTGTAGACTTTTCATCCTTTCTTTTTCTTTTTCTTTTTCAGAGCAAAAGAATCTATACCATTCTGATATGGTGCAGGACTCTTGCTTATTTAGTCGTAAGTATGGCTTATAGTTATAGTGATATTATGTTTTGCAGGTAGTAGTACTCTTTTTAGATTTTTAAACTGCACATGCTTTATGAGATCTCCTGATTGCTCTCTCTTCTTGCAAGAACAGTTTTGAAGGTTGCATTTGGCTTTTCTTAAGTGAGTTGTTTTTGTTATATATAATTGAAACATAAAATTATGAAGGTATTTTGTTAGAGTGATTTTTCTTTGGGGTAACCACTGACTATTCTGGTATCACATTATTGAAGTGTTTATTGCAGAAAATTTGAGTCAATTTTTGAACATCCATGTACATGAAAAAAAAAAAGTACCCCAATCTCATAAGAGTTATTTTACAAAGTGAAAACGTAAGATTATGTGTTTTATTTTCCATAAATTGAGGCCTCAAGGCGTAAGGCGTAGGCCTTTTGAGGTCTTAATTTTTTATATTTAATTTTTTAGGCCTTTTGAGGTCTTGGTAGAAAAATTTTTGGAGGCTTTTTGACATACTTAGAATAGGTTACCATTTCGTGAGTTATCTTTATATCAAGTGCCTTTTTTTTTTGGTATCATAATAGTTTGTTATATGTTTGGCAATCTATACTCTAGTTATATTTAAAGTGTGCTTTCTTCAACTTTACATAAAACTTTTAACAGCAAGAAAACAAGTACAGATCTAAGAAGAAGAAGAAGCAACAGTGTATCAAACAATGTGGAATAAGGTGTAGTGATTGAGTGTAATTTATGTCCAATGTGAACTTTAGTTGCTAGGCTTGAACATATATATATACTCCTTGTAATTCATATTTTTAATTAAATGTAAATCATATTTTACTCAAAGAGAGTAGAATATTTTGTATGGTGTAGGAATTTAATGGCAAATTTAGCATTGATAATAATATAAATAAAATTTTAAAAATAAAGTGACTTCTAATTCAATCGTGTGCGTGTGCAACACGTAACAAAATATTGTAAATGCAGAATTTAAATAACACAAATATTTTGTTAACGAAGTGGAAGCTCAATTAAGAGAAAAATCACTCCAGGGCAACCAAACCCAGGATATCAACTATTCAGAAGACAAAGCTAGTTACAAAGCAGTAGTACTCACATACCCCTAATGCATTGGTCGTACCTTGAACTCTGACGCATAACCCAATCCGAACGCCTCCCAACCAAGTCACCTACTTGAAGGGGTCTTCAATGGAATCCTTTACCTTAGGGCTCCTCCATCAGATAGACTTCAACAAAAGCACAGCAACGATACTTCGGCAACGGCTTGAGAGCAAACTAATTAGCACAATAACTCCAAAATTATACTCTCTAAGCTCTAAGGAATTCAATACCGAATCCTTACAAATTACATGCCTAGAGGCCTCTATTTATAGGATACAGAAGACCTAAATCGAATTTGAATCGATTTTCTTTAGGCGGCGTCTAGACGGTAGCTGAGAGCGTCCAGACGGCCAATTGTGCAACCAACTTTCCAAATTCGCTGATATTCTTTCCTGAATAGAGCCGCGTCCAGACGGTGTTGCTCTTGCGTCTCGACGGTTGCACTTCAGCTGCACACAATTTCCATAATAAGGACTGGCGTCCGGACGGTGTTGCCCTGACTTCCAGACAGTTGTAAATTTGCTCCACGTCTTGCCTTGTGAAGGATAGTATCCGGATGGTGTAGACCTGTCATCCGAACAGTTGTAGCTGTTTTCCCATATCTAGTCTGTGAAGAAAATCTTTTTACTTGTCAAACACTAAATGGCGTCCGGACGTGTTGCTGAGACGTCGGAACGGATGCAACCCGGAACAGTTCAAAGCTTCTGGACACTGATGGGAGTCCGGACAGAAAACCACGTCGTTCGGACGGTTGTTGCTTGACTGATGAGCACCCGGATGGTTGACAAAGACTCCCAGACGGATGCAAGTGATTCAACTTCTCTGTCTTGAAATCCACACAGAATCTTCTTGAAGCACATAACTGAAATGTAGACTCTGAATATAAAACAGCATCCCTGATTAATAAGCAACATTTCATAGAAGTGATTTTGTCCAACAAAATGCAACCAATCACAAACTAACAAAATAAAAAATTTAACAAAAAATAAATATATATTATTAGCAACGACCTGAGGTTGTTGCTAATAAGTTGTAATCAGCAATGACATAAAGTCGTCGCTAATAACCCACTATCAACAACGACATAAAATGTTATGGTTGATAATCACACTATCAGCTACGGCATAAATGTCGTTGCTGATAATCCACTATCAGCAACAACTAAAAGTCATTGCTAATAAGCCATTACCCGTACTCGCAACGACATTTGAGTCGTTGTTGATAAGATTCCATTTTCGTTTTGAAGGGAGGAGCAACGACGCCAAGCTTTGTCGTTGTTGATAAGGCGTTATCAACAACAACGCAAAGTCTTCGCTGATGAGCAACAAGGTCCATCTTTTTGCAAGGACTTGTCGGCAACGATGTGTCATCTCTAAAAGTGATTAGCGACAACTTGTACACTATTAGCTAGGGGTGGGCACGGGCCAGATTGGGGCGGTTTTACCTAATTTCCCATACCCGACCAGCAATGATCGGTTTTAAAACCTAGCAGCCCACTACCCGCAACTTTTAGTTTCAGTCCGTAGGATTTCGGGTATCACGAGGCGGAGCGGGTATTTTGAAATATAGGTTGAAAGTTGAAACGTCATGCGCCTTGAATTGGAAAGATGTTTGTCTGGTTGCAATATCAAGTTTTAGTGGGACACGCGGCATTCATTAAGCTTGCCTTGGAAACTTTATGCACATTGGAAACATCATACACCTCAAACCACACGTTCTGCCTTATCACTCCAGGAAACACAGAGACAATGTGATACATGCCTCATCCAATAGTTGCTTGCTGCTGACACTTTCCAAGAGAGTTAGTTCATCATGTGTCTTCACTTTTCCCCGTTCGTTTTGTCTTTATCTTTCCAAGAGAACTAGTTCATCTTCCAAGAGAGCTAGTTGTTCTACCTTTATCTTTCCAAGAGAACTAGTTCATCTTCCATCTGTCCATCCCTTCATCATCAATTCTTCAGACCATCCCCTCCTCTTAAGACCATCTTGTGCATAACAATATATCATGATTCAATGATTCACGCGGCTTGATCTTCACCTCTCCAGGAAGTGCCGTCAGGGAATGAGAAGTGATTTTTTTGATTCTTTTGATTAGGTTAGGTTTGACGTTTTGGGGGAAAAATATGGCTATATACTCCCTATTTGAGTGGCCGGGGTGAGGCGGGTTTGAGGGGTTTTAAAAAAGGATTTTCCGCAACCCGCCCCGTATTGCTTGGATCTAAGCATTGTAAAACTGTTTCTATGATTTTAACACAAAAAACCGTCTATTCTGGGGCGGAGCGGGGTAGGCCGGGGCGGTTCTGCGGGTGTGGGTCGGTTATGCCCACCCCCTACTATTAGCAACGACAACTTGTCGTTGCTAAAGACCAGGTTTCTTGTAGTGGCTAGTGTTTTTCAACTTATCCGACGTGGCTTCATGCCAAACCGTTCGAACGTTTACTTTGTATCGTCCGAACGATTGGATTTCCCTTTCATTCCACATGGCTTTCAGCGCTGTCGTTCAAACAGTTGCCTTATATCGTCAGAATGGTAGGGTTTCCTACACCTTACGTGGCACACCGTTCGAGCGATTCTCTCTACCATTACAACAGTCTTTGATAGATTTCACCATGTGTTTCCCAAGCCAGTTTTTCTTAATTTCCACCTTAATCGTTCTCTCTAATTTATCACTTAAACCTTTGTTAAGGTATTCTTAATCTTAGTTTAGAACGGGGCATTATAATAAGTATGGTTTTCAACCCTTTCTTTCATGTAATGATGTTAGTTTTAGCTAATTTCATTTGTTAGAATGAGTTGTTTGAATTGAAGTTAGGTGTTTTGATAAACCAGAAGGTTTCAGTTTTTTGTTTCTATTGTTATTGCTTAAAATTGATTTTCAATTTTGTTAAATTAGGGGTCCAAATACGTGTATGAATGACCAATTGAAGTTGATTATGATTAATTGATAGTAATTGTCATTATGGTTTTGGGTTACGACTATAATTTGGGAATTTTGTGGGTCCACTAGTGGTATCCCCGAGTCGATGGCTTAATGACAAAATTGAGACTCGATGGTTAGGGGTTAGAATATTTCGAGAAATATTTTTTTGAGATTGGGTTTAAGTGTATAATGTGAGTAATTCTACATGTCATATAAATGTTCATTAAGTGTCTATCAAATAATGATGTGACTTTTAATAGTAATTCTACATGTCATATAAATGTCCATCAAGTGTCCGTCAAATAATGAGGTGGCTTTTAAAATCACCATTGGGTATGTGATTAATCAAATGATGAATTTGATCAAATGGTGATTTTAAAAGCCACCTCATTATTTAATGGATACTTGATAAACATTTATATGACATGTAGAATTACTCACAAAACTTGAATTGATCATCTTTTTATTTTTCTTTTGGATTTTTTTATAGAGCTCTCACTGATACCTGGAGGATTTTTAAAGGGGAATATCTTGTTTATTCTTTGATATTAATGGAAATTTTCAGAAAAAATTTCAAGACAGTTTTAATAATTATTAGCTGGCATGCATCATGCCCGTTTTGGGTTTGGAGTGTGATGGTGACTATCTAAATCGATATATGATATGTTTACAACTTCTATACAATTTTGTACAACTCCAACAAATTTTTTTAAAATCAACTACTGGATATGTAAGACCCACATGTAGGAAAAGAGATCCAATAGTTAATTTGAAAAAAAAAAAGAAAAAAAAAAAGAAAAAGAAAAAGTTATTAAAATTCTACAAGAGTTGTATATAAGTTGTAAACGTATTATATATCATCTAAATCACTAAAAGTAATGCTATTTATAGACTACTATATGACTGACATACTAGTAGATTTCTTCAAATCTAGGGAAACCAACGTTTCCGGCTCTTTAGTTTCTCATCTATGAGGTGAAAGCTAGGGTTGTTGGTTATTGTCTCTTCCCGGCTTCCGGTGTAGGAGTTGTATGGTTTCCCTGCTTTCCCTTTTCTCCCTGTTGTTTAGGCCTTGCTGATTACAGAAGGATTAACAATGGTTGAGAGTGATGGGATTCTTCCCCTTACTAAAGGGGAGAAACATGGTATCTCTATCGGTGACGATGAGATAGAAGATTTGAGGACAAAGGGTTCAAAATGCCTTGTTGGAAGACTTGGTGATGCAAAAAAGATCAATAAGGAAGCTTTCAAATCGATGCTTACTCGAATATGGCGCATAAGAGGTCATCTCTTCTTTAAGAAAATTCAAGATAACCTATGGTTATTTGAATTTTCTGATGAGGAGGATCAACGACGTGGTCTTATGACCGCACCCTATTGTTTTGAATGTTTTCAACGGTAAAATACCATCGTCCCAAATGGTGTTTGACAGTTCACCTATATGTATTCAAATCCATGATATGCCATTGGGATGTATGAATCGGGTGGTGGCGAGGAAGATTAGAGAATCCCTTGGTTGGGTGGAAGAGGTGGCTATTGCGGAAGACGATGTGGGGTGGGGGAGAAGCTTGAGAATCCGTGTGGCTATAGATCTCTTCCAACCTTTGGAGCAGGGGAGGACACTATTAATGACGGGAAACCAGTGTTGGGTTCATTTCAAATATGAAAAACTGCCATCTTTCTGTTACAGATGTGGCAGAATCCTTCACTGCCTGAAGGTTTGCCCTGAGAAGATTGCTGCAAAGAAAAAACATACTGAAGGAGCCCCTGCATGGGGCTCATGGCTCCGTGCAGATGACCAAACTTGAGGACCTGAATTCGTTGAAGGGCAAAGAGGGACTCGGTCTCCTTCTTCGGTTGATAGGGAGGCGTAGGGCGAGACCCAAACAGAGGCGACACTAGGAAAGGAAAGATTTCCTTCTCCTGATGTTCGGCCAGATGTGGCGCCTCAAAATCCGGGAGAGCCTAATTTGGCAAAGGATCCAGTTAGGAAGGAGGCCAGTTATGGTAAGGATTCAACGGATTCAAGAAATTTGAAAATGGAGCGTTTGTCAAAACGGGGGCATGACATGTCGAAATCAAACCTTGCTGGCCAGGACGTGGAAGCCTTATATCGAGAGAAGAAAAGAAGCCGCACCTCAAAGCCCAGGCACGTGGATGGGCCGGATACCTATAAGGGAGGCCCACCTATTCTAAATATTGAAGTTCCATGCAAATAGTACGTCTGAGTTCCTAAACATCCATAACCTACACTCGTTAAGTCTGAAATCGGAATCTCTACGGGGTCCGACCAGAGGAGGGTGGAAAAGGTTGATTCCAAGCAGGGTCATGATGCTGTACAACATGGTGGCCTATCAGGAGGAGGCCGCATTAAGCAGTGGAAAAGGTTGGCGAGGGGCCAGGAGGCAGGTAAGGGGGAGGTTTCGAGCAACCATTCTTTGCTAGAAAAGAGAAACTTTGAAGATGCAGCGAGGGAGGCGGTACCCTTTTCTCAAGCTACGGCGGAGATGAGGTATGGGACTGGAACCCTGGCTGTTACAAATTTATTGGCGGAGGCTGAGAATCAGCCCTGCCAACAACAATGAGTATCATCAATTGGAACTGTCGGGGGCTTGGGAACCCTCGACGAGTTCGGGACCTTCGTAGGATTGTGAAGGAGAAGTGCCCCGGGATTGTGTTTTTCATGGAAACTCGAATGAGTAACACAAAGTTGCAATTTATTAGAAGATCGTGCGGTTTTGAAGGATTATTCTCTGAGGATCCTATTGGGTGGAAAGGTGGTTTGGCCCTGTTTTGAAAGGAACAAAGGGAAGTAACGATTGTCAATTGCTCCAACATCTTGGACCTTTAACCGGTTTCTATGGAAATCCGGATAGGGCGAAAAGGGAGGGCTCTTGGCAATTGCTCCAACATCTTAGCACCTTGTCATTGTCGGAGTGGGTTTGTATGGGTGATTTTAACGAAATCTTTGATAATTCTGAGAAGGTGGGGGGAGCTTGGAGACAGGAGGTACAAATGGAGAGATTTCGATTGACTATCCAATGCTGCCAACTGGGGGACCTTGGTTTTCGAGGGTCTAAATATACTTGGAGCAACAAGAGAGAGGCCGGAGGTTTCATAAAGGAAAGCTTGGACAAGGCCATGTCTACCACGAGTTGGTGTGGTCACTTCCCTGATATATGGGTGGAGGTCCTAGCTGCATGCAGTTCAGATCATATGCCCATATGCTTACATTTGCTATCCTCCCATAAGCCAATTTGTAGGATCCGTTCCTTCAAATACGAGGATTGCTGGGATATAGATTCTGAATGTGCTGAGGTGGTCAAGGCCATATGGGGAGATGGTACAAGGGCAGCTCCTGGTGGGGACGAAATGAAGCAGCTTCTGGGAAAGTGCCAACAAGCTTTGGAAGACTGGAGTTCTAACAAGTATAGAGCTATGGGGTTATCAGTGAAAAGGCTTACTCGGAGGCTCGAAGTCTTGCAAAGAAGCGAACATCCAAGTAACTTGGCTACTATAGCAGAGCTGCAACAGGAAATCGACCAATTATTGGAGATGGAGGATACTTAGTGGAAACAACGAGCAAAAAGGACTTGGTATCAACACGGAGATTGCAATACTCAATTCTTTCATGCTTGGGCCAACCAAAGAAGAATAATGAATAGATTACATAAGGTTCAGGATGAGGAAGGATCTTGGTGGTCGGAACAAGAAGTTATGGGGGCTGCTTTCTCTCAATATTTCCAAAACTTTATCACCTCCAATGGGTTGGTGGGACTTGAAGAATGCATTGAAGCGGTGCCAACCAGAGTTACTCCTCCTGTGAATGAAGGGCTGTTGAGAGAGTTTACGGGCGATGAGGTGGATCAAGCTTTATTCCAAATTCATCCCCTAAAAGCCCCTGGTCCGGATGGCTTTGGCGCTTGTTTCTTTCAAAAGCACTGGGAGACGGTTGGGGGAACGGAGAGGAGGACTGTGCTGGAATTCCTAAATAATAGTAATTTTGATCACTCTTTTAATTCCACCCATATTGTTTTAATTCCTAAAATGCCTAATGCTCAGTCAGTAGTTGATTTTTGGCCAATAAGTCTATGTAATGTGATTGTCAAAATCATTTCGAAAATGCTAGCAAATACCCGCATCCCCCGCCCCTAAAATCTCAGGTTTTAGGTGATTTTTTGCGTGTGCAGGTCAAAAATTGATATACCTGTGCGGGGCGGGGCGGGTTGGGGTTTTAAAAAAACCCGGAGACCCGCCCTGCCCCGCACAGTTAAAAAAAAAAAAAAAAATACCCTACTAACCCTAGCAGTGCCGCACCCCCCCTTTCCCATTTTTTCCTTTCTTTTCTTCTTAATCCCTAGCGCCGCACCCCTTCCTTTCTTCTTCTTCTTCTTCTTCTTCACGATTTCCGTCGTGCTGCATCTGCTCCAATGGAATTATGGAAGTCGATAGGCCTCGCCGAGTCACCGGTTCTGTGGGAGCGTCATGAACGGTGGGAACGTCAAGGTTGGCGAGGAGACCGGGAACGGTGGGAAGATCGTCGACGCTCGCTTCAAGAGGCCTCGCTGAGTCGCCGATCTTGAGGTCAGTGGCCTCTCATCCCTTTTTTGTGATTTGTTTGAGTCTGGTTGTTGTAATTTGTTTGTGATTTTCTTGTTTGAATCTAATTTTGTTTGAATCCGGTACTGTTTGAATCTGATTTTCTTATTTGGTTCCAGAGAAAATCTAGCTTTGGTTTAGTTTCTCATTTTTCTAGATCTAGGTATTAAACCCTCATATCCCCGCATAACCCGCACCCCCCGCCCTGCATCACCCCGCACCGCACGGGTTCTCCCCATTTTGTGCGGTTTGCGGGTGCGATTTTCGCAACCCGCAGGGGTGCGGGGTGGTGCCAAAAAAGGGGCATCCCCCCCCCCCCCCAGCCCCATGCTCAGCCCTAGTGCTACCTTCGGTGATCTCTCAATACCAAAGTGCGTTTGTTCCAGGCCGGTTGATAACAGACAATGTATTGGTGGCTTATGAGGCTCTCCACTCTATGAAGACTCGGATGCGTGGCAAAAAAGGCTTTATGGCAATCAAGCTCGATATGAGCAAGGCGTACGATCGAGTGGAGTGGTCTGTCCTTGAAGCAATGATGCAAAAATTGGGCTTTGCGGAACAATGGATTGGATTGATAATGAGATGTGTTACATCAATTTCGTATTCGGTTCTTATCAATGGTATGCCTTATGGAAAGATCATTCCAACGAGAGGAATTAGACAAGGGGACCTTTTGTCTCCTTATCTTTTCTTTCTTTGTGTGGAAGGTCTAAGCTCTTTGTTGGGGAGGGCTGAATTAGAGAAGAAGATCACTGGAGTTCCCATCGCAGCAAATGGATTCAAATTAAGTCACCTATTCTTTGCAGACGACAACCTTCTCTTTTGTAGGGCTACGTTTTTTCGGAATGGGGATATATCATTCACCTATTGCAAAGATACGAGCTAGCATCGGGGCAAAAGTTGAATAGCTCCAAGACTGCCCTTTTCTTCAGCAGCAATACGGGAAAGGATTTTCGAGAGCTTATTTATTCAAATGTGGGGATCGCTGCAACGGCAAGTTATGAGAAGTATTTGGGACTTCCAGCACTTGTAGGGAGGTCCAAGATCCGAACTTTTGCTAGCATTGAGAATCGAGTTCGTAAGAAGGTGGATGGTTAGAAGGAAAAATTCCTTTCACAGGCAGGGAAAGAAGTTCTCCTTAAGGCAGTTATTCAGGCCATACCTACCTATAGTATGAGCGTTTTTTTTGCTCCCGAAGAATCTTTGTCATAATTTGAATAGCTTGATGAGCCAATTTTGGTGGGTAAAAGCTCCCATGGAAAGAGCTTCAGTTGGATGGCTTGGAGTAAGTTAGGGGCATCCAAGCTTAGGGGGGGCATGGGCTTTCGAGACTAGGAAGTTTTCAACCAAGCTCTTTTGGCTAAGCAAGGGTGGCGTCTCATCCAATATCCGAATTCCTTGGTGGCAGTCATTCTAAAGGAAAAATATTTTCCAAGGAGTGATTTTCGGCAAGCTCGGTTGGGGCAGAATCCTTCCTACGCGTGGAGGAGCATTGTGTAGGCAAGGAAGGTTCTTGAGAAGGGGCTGATGTGGAGAGTGGGAAACGGTGCCAGTATCCGAATAAAGAATGATAAGTGATTGCAAACTCCCCCAACGTTCCAAGTCCAATCTCCCTGCCTTGGCCTGGAACCGAATGCTCGAGTATCCCTCCTTAATTAACCCAATAACCGTCTGGTGGAATTATAGGCTGATCATGGAAAATTTTAACGAAGAGGAAGCAGCCCACATTTGTAGTTTGGCACTTAGTCCTATCCAACAGGCTGACAGATTGGTTTGGAGTGGTACCAAGAATGGTGTATTCACTGTTCGTACTGCATACCATTTAGAACTAAACAACATAAATCAAATAGGGGGAGAACCATCTTTAGCTTGTGAAAATGAGGTTTTTTGGAAATCACTATGGAGTCTTCAGGTGCCGGGGGTGTTGAAGCAATTCGCTTGGAAATGCTGTAGTGAAGCTTTGCCTACAAAAGCAAATCTTTATCGTAGATGTGTGCTGCCTGACCATCAGTGCCCTTTGTGCGAGAACCAGTCTGAGTCCATATTCCACATTCTGTGGTCCTGCCCTTCCTCAGTGACGGTTTGGCAGTAGTGCTCTAGGAAGTTACAGAAGCTCTCTCTTACTGATAATGATGGCAGAGGATTTATGGAGCAATTGATGGAGAAACTAGAGAGAGATGAATTGGAAGAGGCTTTGACTGTGGCTAGACTGATATGATTGAGAAGAAACTCCTAGCATGGCTGCAGATTCATTGGCTCAGTTCAAAATTGTGAATGCTCAGCCTGATCCGGTTAAGCGTATTTCAGTGTATCAACAGTGGGTAAAGCCTCTTGATGGTTGGGTTAAAGTAAACTATGATGCAGCTATTGAGCTGCCAGCAAAAAGGGTGGGAATTGGGGTGGTGATACGGGATGCTAGTGGCGAGGTGCAGGCAGCCATGACTCAGATCATCCCTTACATTAATGATTCTGTGATGGCCGAATCTCTGGCAGCTTGGAAAGCAGTTTCTTTCTGCCATGATTCAGGTTTTACTCAGGTCATCGTGGAAGGTGATTCGCAATCGCTTGTGTCCGCTCTGTGCCAAGACACGCCCTGTACGAGTAGCAATGGAGCGATCATAGAAGCCACACGAGCCAATTTGGTTTGTTTCTCTAACTATGAAGTGTAACATGTACGCCGGTCAGCCAACACTATTGCTCACCAGCTTGCGAAGGTGGTCGTGAATCAGTCTTTAGCTAATGTCTGGATGGGGGTTTGTCCCTCCTTCATTTTGGACAATGTTCTTTTTGAGAAACTCTGATGTATAGTTTTTTCGGTATCAATGAAGATGAGCCATTATTTCTATAAATATATATATATATATATATATATATATATATATATATATATATATATATATATATATATATATATAACTGACATACAATTAAAATGACATGAGGGCATGACAGCCATATATATCAGTCCAATTTACAATTGCATGCAGTTAATAAGATGGCATGAATGTTTTTCCTTATTGTGCCTTTCAAGAATAGGATGGTAATGGCAATGACGATCACCTTTGATGCAGCTTTATGGCAATGCTGCATCTGCTGGGGTCATTGTATCAAAAACTCTATCAGAAGCTTTCTTCACCTACAAAAGAAAGAAAAATGAATAACCGATGAAATTAAATTATTAAGTGAGGATTATATATGTAATTTTCCATGTCCAAGTACTTTACTTTCTTTCTCCCAATCAATGCGTAGAGTTATTATCAAAAGGGATAATCCTTGCACAAACAACGCCACTATATTTCCCATCCAGAGTCCCTGTGGATCAGATTCAGAATACACATTCATATGCTTAATTAATGTCCCCTTTTTTTTTCCTTTTTTTTTTTTTGCAATGAGAGGACATGAAAATATTAAGCAGAAAAAGAGAGGAAAAGGAGGCAAAAATATATATATATATATACACACGAAATCACCTTTCCACCAATATGGTAGGCAAAAGCTAATAATATAGCCGTGGGAATGCCGATTACATAATAAGCTCCCAGATTAACATAAGCCCCAATGTTTTGCCGCCCACATCCTGCAGCGGTGCCTGAAATTTCAATCAAATTATAATCATAACCAGAGGAAAAAATCAGCCAAGTTAACATTTTTTTTATTATTATTTGTTTTTAAATTTTTCTCATAATGATAGTCGAAGCAAGATAATATATAAGAAAATACTATTTTGTTGATGGATTTATTGTACTTAGTTATTCAGTGTAGATCACCTAGGACACTACATTGGTGAGGGTACTTCTATATTATAATATGTGACTCTATATTAAATGTGTAGAAAAATTTGACTTGAAATACACAAATTACCCTTCTATAAAAAAATGTAAATGAATGCAAAATACAATGAAATAATAGTTTGAAATGCAATTTGGGTATTCAAAATATAAAATGTGTAGATGCAGGTCATATGCATAAGTTTCCATCCATTTTAATACCAAGATCTAAATGACGATATAAATTGCAATGGAATAGTTGCTTGAATAGACTTAAGTATCACAAATAATAATTTGAATCTGTCTTTGAGAAAAGGGTACCAGTTTGGGGTGATGAAGTATAATTTATCCTCAATATATGGATCATATATGGAAATATACAAATTCCTTATGGATTAAGTCTAAGGTGTGGCAAATTCAGAAAATGAATTTTTGGTGAATAAGGCGAAAACTTGAACTATGCACATACATACTTTAAAAAAATTATTTTTAGTGAATTGAAAGATGGACAAAACGGTAGCCACAAAGGTTGGCTCAATGGTTAAAGGGGTTACTTGGGGTTGTCCATTCTTGAACCTTCATTGAGTTGAAACCGGTCTCTTGGGGGCCAGCCTTCTGGGCCGAAGCCTTCAACTCAACCTGGTCAATGTAGAGAGGGGCATGAAGTATGGGTCCCTGGTTTACCTCTTAAAGGTGGGTACATAAAGTGAATTTACCTTAAGGGAGTTGCGGTCTTTAAAAAAAAAAAAAAATGAGGGCAGAAAGGTAGCTTAAAACAAACCTGATAGCACAGACTGAATACAATCCAAAAAGTGAGAGATTGCAATCAAGACCAACATTTCTGCCACATATCTTACTACTTCCTCTTCCTTGCTGTAACAGTAGCCCCAAACATTACGGCCCAATATCATGACAGTGGCTGCCAGAATGCCCTCTGTAGCAACCATGGATACAGCGACGCGTACAACTAGGCGAGCTGCTTGTGGTCTCCCAGCACCCAGCTCATTTGAGATTCTTGTGCTAAAATAACAGGAAAAAAATAATTGGTCCACAAAGATGCAGATTAGAGGACACGCAGCAGCCCAATTTAGCTTTCATTCACCTTGTTGCACCACTGAGACCGAGCGGTATCATAAAGGCCAATGCAGATGTGTTAAGGCTGATTGATAGCACTGATGTCTCAAGCTTTGGGTTTGGTAAAAGACCAGATAAGAGAACCATCATTTCTAATGACCAGATTTCCAAGCTGTTCCACCAAATGAAAAAGGAAAGTTAAAATATTAATTAAATGATTAATCACTTATTCTTATCATCTTAAGATTTTGAGATAAGTGATAATTAATATTCTAACACTCTTTTTCATATGTGAGCTCAAACTCTTTCACACTAAATAAGGTCCAACATGTGAAATATTTGACTAAAGCGAATGGTGAATTGTGGAGTTAAAGTTCAAACTCATAACCTCTTATTCTGATACTACGTTAAATTTTAGAAAGGCTATTTATTTTGGTTGACGTAGAAGACCCACGATTATTTCCTTTGTAGTTGGGAGGAAACCGTGACTTATTGTTAGAGCCAAAATAGCATTTTCAAAATTTAATATGGTGTCAGAGTTGGAGGTCATGAGTTCAAATGACTTTGCAATTCACTCTATTTTAGTTAAATATTTCACATGTTGGGTTCCATTTATTGACGGAAAGTTTGAGGTCACATACGAGGGGAAGTATTAGAATATTAATTAAATGATTAAATTTACTCATTCCTATTAACTTAAACTTTTAGGATAAGTAATGATTTAACAAGAAAACTACTTAAGTAGTTTTTTCTTCTTTTTGTTTTATTAAAATTCTCAAATCCCAGGAAAATAGAAGGTTGAAAAGAGCCAGAATCAGAAACTTACCTGAGCATTATAGCCGAGGGTATTGATAGTTTTAGAAACTTGGGAATCCCATGAAACGCTTCCTTTGAAAACCCGTTCCATGTCTTCTTACAGGAGGGAGATATTCGAACATAAAGTAAAGTATCAGTACCAATGCGTTAATCCAATAAGAGATTGCATTTGCCAAAGCAGCGCCCTTGTTTCCAAGGCCAGACTTGAATACCAGAAGCCAACAAATCAGTATATGCGCTAATGTTGTAATCCCTGTGCTAATCATCATAGGAACAACGTTGTTTTGGGCTTTCAAGAATCGGACATGACACTGAAGGAGCGCATAAGCAAAGATGCAAGGTATCATGAAGCGAGCATAAAGACCAGCTGCAGCTGAGATTTCTGGGTCTTGTCCCAAGAACACAAGAATGTGGCCGGCATTGGCCCATACAAGTGCAAGGGGAATACAGACTAGTAGAAGAACAACCATAGCCCTTTGCATGTGTATACCCAGCATGTGATACTGTTTTGCACCGTAGGACTGACCACAGAATGTGTCTAATGCGCTTCCCATTCCAACCTACTCAAACAGAGAGAGAGAGAGAGAGAGAGAGAGAGACTAATATCAGCATGTTAAGTAATAATTTTGGCAACAAAAAGATGCCTATTTTTGGGTCTATGAGTTTCAAATGAAAAAATCAAGTGACTGTTTAGAAGAAGAATCTGAAGTAACGGAATCATATTAGTTCTCACAACAAAATGTGAAGGACTCCGCTCTGTTTGATATTAGATTTATAGGGTAGTCTCAAGCTCCAGCCTCTTTCAAATGAAACTGGCTCTGTTCATATACATTAATCAGCTTCACAAGGGAACATGATACATTATTGGATCAGATGCTGTTGCAAAACATGGAAGAACAGAGATAGAAAACAGGAAATTAAATGCTTCTAAGATGTGTTATTGAATCGTTCTCCTTAGGAAATTATTTGCCCCCACCAATTTTGACGAATTGGCATGTAGTGGATTATATCAAATACTTCCCCAGATATAATGAAGCTCAGAAATCCTTTGTAGTTTGGTTGTGTTTTGCACAAAATGAAATCAAATCAGAACATCTTTAGAGTTTCTATTCTAGCAAGAGAGACTCAAATTTTAAAACTATCAACAGTTTTAAGTATGTTCAATAACAAACATGTAATTTTGTAATTAAAAGTAATACACTTTATAGTGTTAAATCAACAGTCTTAATGTTTGTTCACTAGCAAACAGTAAATAACTGCAAGTGATATTAACACACTTAATTTTGGCTGTTAGATTAAAAGTATACAATTAAATTGTAATTGTTAGTAACGATCACTTAATCTTTACCGTCAGATCAAACTTAATTTGATTTTACAGTTAACTTTACTAAAAATCAAGTAAATCTACTACCTTACAAGCATCATACGATTCAGATCAAACCACCAAATTGACCGTCCAAAAATTAACGGTCATGATCATCAAAGTGCTTGTGCGGAACATACATACAGGTGCTTACACACAAGCATTGCTTACTTTAAAGCAAGCTTGGTGTAAGTCGTGCCTTATAAATATCAATTTTAAGTTCTTGTTTTTTTTCATGTGATATTCTCTTCTTCCAAGGCTCTTTAAAACTTTCAATTTAAAACATTCTCAAACCACAAACAAGATATATATACGTACTAATTTTAAAAATTGTTTTAACAAAACAAACCTCAAGAGATAAGACTCCTCGTAATAAGGATCAAACAAGCTCAAAATCAAAAATCAAAGATGTATTCAATCCTTAGACGATTCTGTTGAGTTGATAGTTTGAATTTGTAAAACAGGTTTAACAGATAATGTAGCAAGCATTATAAGTGAAAGTACAGCTATCAGTGAAAATCACGAGAAAAACATTTCATCAAACACCTCTTAGTCATTTTCCTTCACAGTAAGGTATAGATAATAAAGCCTTTGGCAGCCGAAGCAGAGCATTCTGCTGGTTTTATGGTATTGAAGCAATGATATACTGTCGAAAAATGTTAAAAGAGTAACATATATGTTCGACATAACACTTCCAAAACTAATTCCTATCCATGAAAAGGGATTAAAAAAAGAAATTAAAACAAAAGAAAAATTTGATATCAAACAGTATGAAGAAGGCCCATGGTCGAATGGCAAAACAGAGTATTCACAAATTAAAAAGTCAATCAGACAAATCAGACGAAAGTTCTTTGTTCAAATTTCATAAGGTAAGAAGCCTATCATCACCAAGCAAATAAATAAAAATTACAGTGCTTGTTTCTGCTAAAATATACAAAAGCCATATGCCAAGCCACAAAAAAAGAAGATGAAGAGTAGTGATCATACCAACAGGCTGAAACCAGTTACCGATGCAAAGGAAGAGGCCATGGAAGCACTAGAGAGAGCTAGCTCTCCAAGATGACCTACAAACATGACTGAAATCACCTGCAAACAATTTACCAGGAGATTAACTGACACAAGTGGCCCTGCTAAGGACAGCTGCTTCTTCACCTCTGCGACGACCTCATCTTTGTTGAATCCCTTTCTAGATTGGAATGCTTTTCCTTGAGATTTTGGAATTAATGGCGATTCCAGACTTGCCTTTTGTTCTTCCATATTCACCGAGAACAGAGTGTTAAAGCATCAAGTTCATGAGAATGAAGTATAATAAAACATCCTCTCTCAATATGGCTTTATAGCATTTGTCAGAAAGATATTCGCTCATCATGGGAAACACATGACGTATTTTACTGCACTTTAAGGAAAAAGTTATTTCATCTGCCGGACATTTGGAACAAATTTTATTAAAAATATATTTTCTCTTTCAACTTTGTCTTTTTTATTAAAAAATTAAATAAATTATTTCTCAAAAGAACACACGACATTGTTACAAACTAGGTTAGAGGAAGCCGAAAAACTGTGTCCAAATAAGTAGGGGTATAAAACCGGGCCGATTATAATGGCAGGTAATCGGTAACCAAAAAATTGGTTTGGTACCCGGTTGAAAATATTAGAACGATTACCTATTCTAGCAATTATATATACCCAGTAACCTGGTGTATATATATATTATATATAAAATAATAACAATATGTCTTTCTCAAAGAATCTGATACAAAAGCATCCATTTTGAAGATAAAAGAGGCCTCTGGTTCAGTTTATTCCATTCCCATTGTAGACAATTAGACATCACTTCTCCATCCCACCATTTGGTGTGTAAGAAATGATTCTAATTCCCTGTCATAGCTATGAAACTCAGCTATATATGGACGCCTCTAAGTGGAATTAATGCACCATTTGTTTCAACGTAAAATATTTTTCGTCATAAAATATTTTTAACTAAATCATTTTTCAAAAAGAATGATTTTCCTGAAAATATTTTTCGGCGTTTGGCTCATATGAAAAAATCACCAGTGACTGGCCGGAAGAATTTCGGCCACTTTCATCAAATTCTGGCTACTTTTTCTAGATTCTGGTGATGGAGATCGAAAATTAGTAGCAATGGTCAGATTCCGACTAGTTTGGCCCGAATCTAGTCGCTGCAATCTGACGACAGTGGCCAGACGATGCCGAATTCCGACAGAAATTTCCAGATTCCAACCGTACTGGTCGGATTTTGGTCGTCGGAATCCGGCAACAGTGGCCTACTTCATCGGATTCTGACAGAAATTTCCAGACTCCGGCCAGTTTGGCCAGAATATGGTTCGCCAGAATACGGAGACGGTGGCCGGACGTTACTGAATTCCGACATAAATTTCCAGATTCCGACCTTACTAGTTGGATTCCGACGATAGTAGCCAGACGTCGCCGGATTTCGGTAAAAATTTTCAAATTCTGATCGTACTAGCTGGATTTTGGTCATTGGAATCCGGTCAGTGCCGCCGGATTCTGACCGGATTCCGGCAATCAGATACCAAAATTCGGGAACCTTCAGCGGTAGATTCGAGCTACCAACAAACTTCAATGCCCGGCGGTGGCGGATTCCCACAAAAGTGCATGCAATAATGAATAGTTTAAATCCAAAAAACAATTCATGGTTTTAAAAACAGTAAATTGTTTTCTAAAAATTAAAGAGGTTTTTACGGTTAAACTGAAAATGATTTTTGCTGACCATCATTTTCTGTTGTACCAAACACCGAAAAATACAGAAAATATTTTCCAAAAAATATTTTACGCTCAAACAAACGAAGGATAATACTTGAGGCAGCAGCACCATACACAACTCTTTTTGTGTGAAGAGTATTCATTTGAGAAAAGAAAATGGCATCCATCAAGACTGAGAAACCTGCTGTTGGCGTCCAACCCCCTGCGCAGGCCAAGAAAAAGCCTGCCAAGCCTAGCGGGACAAAGCCTAAAGCTCCGGCAGCGGCCTCCAAGCTAGCCCCTAAGAAGATTGAGTAGAAGCCTCGGGAGCCTAAGAAGAAGGTATATGTGTGTGTGTGTATATATATGCACAGAGTTTAATTTGTTTTTGATCCGGTTCTGATCCGGTTTGAGGGAGAAAAATCGCTTTATTGTTGGTTGGTGCTGGTGATTTTCTTGGTTCTGATTGTTAGATAGTTCTGACTGTGGGATTTTATTAGTTGGGTGATAGAAATCAACATGATTAAAGTATACCCATTTCCATGGTGGTTTGTTTCAATTAGGTGTCACTATCTGCATAATAGATGATCATCAGGTTGAATTAGAGAATGAGTAAGTAGCCTGTAGTTCTATTATGGTCCAAATGCCAATTTTTTACATCAATTTATTCAATTTTATCAACTATCTATTTTGTACAAGGGTTTGAATATATTGATGCATAAATTTTTCTCCTTTTAGTCTTGTGAATATTTCCTAAGAAACTATCTTGATATTTGCCAGGCCCTTTTTTTTTTTTTTTTTTTCTTCTAATGTTGATATATTAATACAACAGGCCTTTACTAATGGGGCATTGCTATTGAGAATGGACTTTTAATGTTTCTCCAACTCTGTTTGAACCCCACTTTTACACCCTCGAATTCTTAAGAAAATATGATTTAGAATGTAAATAAAAAACAAGAATACTGTTTATGTATCAGTCATGTAGAACCATTTTTTTTTAATCTTCTTTTACTTGAGGAACAAATGGGTTTTCTGGTTAACAGCATGGGTGCTCAGAGAGTTAAAAAGGCTTGTGTTGCTTTCCGCAACTTCTGTGAGGAACTGAATGCTGAAGGGTGAGTTATTATACTCTTACCTTTTTCTTTTTGTTTATTAGCAATTGAATTTGAAATTTGGAAGACAAAAGTATTTTTGTATCAAGGAGGATGTTTGATTACAGTTGCCTGAGATGTCTACAACAAGTAAAACAAGAGTACTATCTTGTGAAGAACAAGCTTGAGACCCTATTCAGGGTGAGTAGAATAGAATAGACTTTTGCTTCAAGATTAGTCATTGTTGAGAGATTATTATTTGTTGAATAGCTATTGCTTGTTGTATTTATTGTTTTTAAAAAATGATTGCAGCTTGAGCAACAAATTGTGGCAACTGGTGGGTCGGTTCCTATGATAGAATCCAGTTTCTAAGGCTCTACCAAATTGCAGAGGAGCGAGTCTAATTAGAGAGGGTTTGTTGTAGAGAAGCTTTTATATGAATTAATGTGACCCACTTTTGTAATTTTATGGTTCTCTTTAACTGATGAACCTTGCTTTTATAAATGAAAAGAAAGCTTTCAATCTAGTGCCAATTCTCACGATGAGACTCGGAAGTGTCTGGTTATCCAATGTGATGGGAGACTCAATTGTCTGATTATACTTAGGTTGATACATTTACTAGTCTATGATTTATCTATTGTATGCTGGAAGTTTCTTGAGTTAGATTGCTGGAAGTGTATGTATGCATATCATACTCAATCTCACATCAACCTTTCACCCTTTTTGACCATCATTTAAAAAAAATGAAAGGAACGAAAAACATGCGATATAAAGTCCTTGACTTAAGAGAGTGAAAGTAGCTTAAAATCAAGAAAGAATCAAACACAAATTTTCATTTGTTGAAAAACCATTATCAGAGGTAGCGTAATGCAAGAAGAACATATCACGGAAAAGTTAAGGTAAAAAAAGCCACCAAAACTTGTTAATCACTTTGTGACTGGAAGTGTTCTGACATTGCATCTTTAGAAATTTTATTAGCAACACTAAAATTTCAAACAAAATGTACATGCCCGAATCCAAAATATGCATCACATACAAGATGACATTGGAATTCTCAGACAATCATTTCACCTGTGGAATGGTTCAAATCAAACTAATTACAAAAGAAACTCCACTAGTTAGCCATCAACACTTTCATTTTACGTTTTCAATGCCCCACGAGAAGTTACCTCTACAAAAAGTCAGTCATCTAAAGAATAACTTAACTATGTTACAATCAAAAAAATTACATTACCATGATAGTAAGAATATTTCACAAAATTACATAACCTGACCATGATAGGAGTACAAATATAATAACTTTATAACTATTTAGAGGTCATGATCATGGAATTGATGACATTGATCAAAAAATGAATATTTGAAAGCTCAACACCAGCTTGTAAGGGCAAGGTACTTTGATAGTTGAGAATGTTATAGACTTGAAATAAGATGGGTCACACATGCATGCAATCGTTGGGTCGGTTGGAATTATTGCATTGACCACGACTGTCATCCAAGCAAGTTTTTGGGATGGGATGTTGATATCACAAGCTAATTGCCACAGAAGGTAGAGCAGTACTCCTTGGCTCAGAGGGAGATGAACTACAGACAATATCCATTGTAAACCAACCTGAAAAGAAAGGTTTCGTTGCATCAGTCACATGCGTATCTTAAATGAACACTTCATATGTCGAAGAAAGAGTTGCTATTATTCTTTCACAAAAAAAAAAAAAAAAAAAAAAATTCACATATTGTTGAGTTTGTGCACATTGTTAGATGAGACAAATTCACCTGTGAACATAGCCAGGATATAATGGACAAATCACATCTTGAAAGGGCTATGTGGAAAGCCTGTTCAAAATTGTGCTCAGATACCAATCTTAATAACTCCCTTGTTACATCAACGGCCACCCCAACTTAATACATAAATGAGATAACCTAAAGTTTGAAAAGATTTTAAAAATGGCATCAAGTAAATCGTCATATTTGTCCACATATTAATGAAAATACCTGAGTACGAACTAAATGACCGTGTTGATCATCAATTACTGAAGGCAATAGAGTTTGACTTCTGTTTGCTTGATCTTGCTTTGCTTTTTTTGAGATCTACAATTAAAAAATGGTTAGGTTCATGTGTTTCAAACAAAACGCAGGATAAACCTAGGCATGTATGTGTTTTAAAATTAAGGGAAAAAGAAAAAATGAATGAACCTGTTTTTTGCGTCTACTTGTTTTGGCATTGTTGTCACTTGTTGGCTCATTTGTTACTTGTGACTTCTTCTTCGCCGCTTGTTCAACTACTGGCACCATTCTTCTAAACGGTGGTCTCACTTTACGTGTAACCTTAACAGGACTAAACAAAATATTACTTTGCAACGTTGAATCTTCATTACTTTGAATGACCTCATTACTGCTAGAAGATGCGACTGAAATGCGACTTAATTTACGACATTTCTCTTTTAAAACATCAACTCCTTTCATCACCATAGTGTAAACATGCTTGCCTTTTGATCCGAGAGATGCCAATTTTTCTAAATTTTTGGACAAGCTGTCATATCTTTTGTTATCAGAGTTACCACCAAAATTGTCGTAATTACTCTTAAACAATGTGTATGTTCGCCTTAGATCCTTCCTCCATCTCATAAGAAAGAATCTCGGTGCCAATGTTTCAACTTTTTTTGACAATAGCACAGAAATGGCATGTCTGCACAAGATACCTCTTGTTTCAAACAATGAACAAGTAAACACAATGTGATACGTCTTTCTTGTTTCTATTGATGACACCAACTTCAATCACTTGATAGGTAGAAATTACACCTTCATCTGTAAGACAAAAGTTATTACAACCCACAACTTTCATAAATTCCCCCTGAACTTCTTTGAACTTTGCATTGGTGTACACATCTTGAAATTTCGCCTCTTAAGGATAAAGAGAAAAACATGGAATCATGCGATTAAATGAATCGAAATTAGCTTTTTTTCTCTTTCTCAACCATTCTCTTCAAAGCACTATCAAATTGATCAACAAATTCTTTTAGTGTAGTCTGTGAGTGCACATAACCATCAAAAAATGCATTCATACTTTCACTCCGCTGCGTAGTATTCATTCCAACTCAAAATGTATCTTTTATATATGCCGACACCCAAAAAGTTCGCTCATTATATAACCCATTGAGCCATGCATTGTCCTGAAGTCTCAAGTAGACTTTTCCAATTTTCTTCAAATTCATCACAACTTTGAGAATCATACAAACAAACATTAAAGGCATTTTTAATGCCATTGAATTGAGCATGTGCTGCAAAATTTTCTGGCAATTTTCTTGTAATGTGCCACAAACAATATTTATGTCGAGTTCTCTCAGTGAAAACTATAGCAATTGCATTTTTCATTGTCCTATTTTGATCTATTATAATTGCACTTGGAGCTTTGCCATTCATGCACTCTAACCAAGAACTATACAACCAAACAAATGTTTCAATATTCTCATTTGATATTAGTCATGCCCCCAAAAGTATTGATTGACCATGATGATTCACACCTACGAAAGGAGCAAATGGCATGTCATATCTATTGGTCAAGTAGGTCGTTGATGAGTGCCAAATATGGTGTATTTGGACCCCTTGATTTGCATTAGTTAGACCTTTAGCCTTGTTATTTTCTAATGTTTTGGCTAGTTTTTGTGTTTTCTGTTTCTGTAGGACAATAAGAGAAGAATGACAAATTTCATAAGGAAATAACTGGAAATTCAGAGACCCTGACAAAGTCGATCGATCGAACTTAAAATTCGATCGATCGAAAATTTGCCCGAAGTCGATCGATCGAAATGTCCCAGAAACTACTTTTGCAGAGCGCGCCAGAACGCCCAATCAGAAGCCAAAAAGCAGTCCTCCCTCTGATTTCCACTGCAGAACACGCTGGTTTCGTGTTTGGGGTTGTCTCTAGCTGCAGAAGAACCCTAGAGGAGGGTAGAGGAGTCATTTCTTGCCATGGCTTTCTTCTATAAAAGCCATAGCCATCCCCTTGTTGAAGGAGTAGTAGAGAGAGTAGGAAAGGAGAGAATAGACCAGAAATTCTGTAGTTAGGTTTAATTTCGTGCTTCTTGTAGTGTAATTCAGTAGTTCATTTTCATATACTTTCTCTTTGTAAAACTTTTCTTTCATTTCCATGGTTGTTCATCCTTTTCTTGTGGTGTTCTTAGTCATGGAAGGCTAGTAACCTCAACTAGGGTTGAGGATGAAACCTTTCCATTGATGACACTCACAATCTTGCTGTACCACTTGCACATTTAATGATATATCATGTTAGTTGTTCAAGTTCCATTCATTTAAAGCTTTATCTTTTGCAATGAATGTGGTTAGTAGTGGATAGAGGACATTTTATGTGTTTCAACCGACCAATACATTGTTTTATCGGTTTGAATGATGATATCCATTGTGATTGAATGATACATTGGATGTTTTGATTTCAATCGGTACTCTTTGTGATTTGTCAATGTGTTGGATTCATTTAATGGTTCTTGGGTTTATGGTTTAGAAACTTGAATAACACCCTAAGCTTAATGTTCATTGGGTGTTCAAGTGGAAACCAAGAGTGTGAGTTGTAGGATTTGGTTTGGTGGATTCCTTAACCTTAGTTCCTTTTAATTTACATATTTCCTTACATCTCTTTAATTTAGTCTTTTGTTCTTCAATCATTTCTCAAACCTTTGGAACTAGGTTAAAATGAGGTTGATTAAGCAAGACACCAATATTTGACCATTTCCCTGTGGATTCGACCTCGCACTTGCACACACTATATTGCAAACGATTCGTGCGCTTGCGAGTATTAAAATTTGCACATCAAGTTTTTGGCGTCGTTGCCGGGGAAATCGGTTCAAAAATTGGTTTTTGTTTGATTGATTTTGTTTTTCTACTAGTTAGATAGATTTTTGTTTCATTTTTGCTGTTGTTTAGCTTCTGTTCTGCATTCTAAGTCTTTTCTTTGTTTTTCCCGGATCTGTTCTGCAGCTTCTGCAACTTACTGAGTGCCCTGAAGAATCGATCGATCGAAAATAAATTCAATCGATCGACTTTCGATTGGTCGACTTAGAATCTGTACTATAAAAAGACGATCGATCGACAATATATTCGATCGATCTACTTTCGATCGATCGAAATATACTTCGATCGATCTACTTCCTGCATAGCAGCAGTTCAGAACTAGGTGAGTATCACTGTTCCAGTACTTTTTTCAGTCCATTTTGTTCATAATTTGTTTAATAGTATTTTGCTGTTTGTTTAAATTTTCTTTTAGTTCACTATAACTTAGTTCAAATTTTGTTTAGTTTGTGTTTTATATTATCCTCAATTTGTTTTATTTTGTTCTAAAAAAAAAAAAATGATTTTCTGTTCTATTTTTGTTTCTGTTCCTGGCCCTACAAATTTCGAACATTCGATCGATCGAATAAAAATTTAGATCGATCGACCTCAACTCAGAAGGCAGCTCCTGGATAAGATCAGTAGCAGAAAATTTTTACCAAAAATTCTTTTTGGTCCCAACTTATAAGTATTCTTATCTTTACTTTTACTGCTGTCTTAGTAAATTGTATGCATTTGTGTTAGTCTTTACAATTTATCTTAGTTGTGTTATTTTTCTTTGTTATAAAAAAAAAAGAAGGGGAAAATACTTTGCTAGTAAGGGTACTTAGCAATCTAAGGGAAATGACAAGGTGAATTCTGGCAATGATTGGTCTTGGGATTTAAGTGTGTCCATTGTGACCCCCCTCACCTACCTGGGAATTAGCCTAGATTGTACTTTGGAGAACTTTGTTCCCTATTAGCAAATTATTTTCTTTATTTTTGTTTGGTTGTTTTCTTTGGATTAAACATTTGTGTATGTTTGGTGTATGCTTGGTAGAAGATCATTGAACTTAGACTTGACATCTTTAGATCCCGAAATTGAAAGAACTCTTAGGAAAAATCTTAGAAATTCTGTTGAGATGGGAGATAACATGCATGCAAATGAAAATGAGAGGAATCGGGGAGAAAACGTGGATCATACTAGAACACTTAGGGATTTGTTTGCACCCGTTGCAACAAATTCTCCTTCATGTATCGTGTTACCCCCAACCAATGCCACTCATTTTGACCTCAAGCCCTATGTCATCCAACTCCTACCCGCATTCCATGGCTTGGACCTCGAAAATCCTTATAGCCATGTGAAGAAATTCAAGGACATCTGTGCCACCTTCAAATTTCAAAATTTTTCTGAAGAATCTGTGTATCTTAGGCTATTTCCTTTCTCACTCCATGATAGAGCCAAAGCATGGTTGGATTCAAACATGCCTGGTTCCATCACTTCTTGGGAGAACTTGCTCAACAAGTTCTACAACAAATTCTTCCCCATGTCCAAAGTCAATGAGTGTAGGAAGGAGATTAGCTCATTTACTCAAGAAGAAGATGAGAAATTTTCTGAGAGTTGGGAAAGATTTCAAGATATGCTGATCAAGTGCCCTCCACATGGATACGAGAAATGGAGACTGGTGCAATTTTTCTATCAAGGATTAACTCAATCCAATCGTAGCATGATCGAGTCGATGAACGGAGGTGCATTTCTGAGTTTGACGGGAGAGGAAGCATATAGGACCTTAGATCAGTTATCCGACAATTCCCAACAGTGGGATTTTTCGAGCTGTCGAGATAGAGCGGCTCGCATTCAGAAAAAGGGAGGCATTTATGAGGTTAAGGAGGATGTAGAATTAAAAATGAAGATAGATGCCCTTACCAAAAAGGTCGAAGCTCTAGTTGTTAGCAAATCCATGAATGCTACCAACCCATTCCATGTTGACTGCTGTTCCATCTGTGCTAGTCCTTTGCACTTAGCACAGACTTGCCCATCATTGCCAGCTTTTGTCGAGTCACCAATGGAGCAAGTGAACGCTTTCAACGATTATCGAAAGCAAGCCAGTGGACCTTTCTCCGAATCGTACAATCCAGGGTGGCGGAACCACCCTAACTTTTCTTGGAAGCAAAACCAGCCTATGGCTCAAGGGGGAGCTCCTCACCAATCTCATACTCAATACCCCCATGGATTTCATCAGCCGGTTCACCATCAAAACCGTCCATCCCAGCCAGCACCATCATACCAGTCCCCCACTCAAGCCCCTGCCTCTTCTTCACAATCTTCGTTGGAAGACACTCTTAAGGCCTTCATCCAGATTACAGGTCAATCCATCAATGACGTGAAGAATGCTACCATGGTGAACACTCAAGCTATTGCCAAGATGGAGACCCAGATCGGGCAAATTGCTAGTCACCTAGGGGAGAGAGAGAAGGGAAAGCTCCCTAGTCAGCCTGTGCCGAATCCGAAGTTGCAGTTTCATGAGGGAGGATCGTCAAATGCAGTGCATGGGCAGGAGCATGTGCAAGCCGTTGTCACCCTTAGATCAGGGAAACAAGTGGACAACCAAGTGTTTCAACCAGAAGAGAACCCTGCTGCACAAGGAGAACAAGGAAGCAGGAGCGTTGAGAAGAAAGATGCCGAGCCATCTACATTAGCTCCGACCATAGAGACTCCTCCTCCTAGGCCGTTTATACCTAGGGCGCCTTACCCTGATAGACTTCTCGCGCCCAAGAAAGGAGGAACATTCGAGGACATTCGGGAGGTATTCAAACAAGTGCAGATCAATATTCCATTCTTGGATGCCATCCAGCAAGTGCCGTCTTACGCCAAGTTCTTAAAGGACTTAATCACCGTCAAGCGGAGGAACAATGTCCCGAGGAAAGTTTGTTTGACCGAGCAAGTCAGCTCAATCCTCCAATACAGGCTGCCCATCAAGTACAAGGACCCTGGATGTCCTACCATCTCTTGCACGATAGGAGTCAGCCACATTGAGAAGGCCCTGCTTGATCTTGGAGCCAGCGTCAATCTCCTACCCTATTCAATTTACCTGCAATTAGGATTAGGAGAATTAAAGCCCACCTCCATGACATTGCAATTGTCTGATCGGTCAGTAAAGATACCACGGGGAATAGTGGAGGATGTTTTGATTAAGGTGGATAAGTTTTACTTCCCCGTGGATTTCATAGTGCTTGACTCCGAGCCGGTACAGAACGTTGGAGTTCAGATACCGGTAATCCTAGGGCGACCATTCTTAGCTACGGCTAACGCTCTGATCAACTGTAGGACGGGGGTAATGAAGATCTCCTTCGGCAACATGACGGTAGAGCTGAACATTTTCACCATCAGCAAACAGCCGAGGGAGTGTGATGAGATCAACAATGTCTGCTTGATAGAGGAAATCCTGGAGGAAAGCATTGAAGAATCAAGCATTCAAGACCCCCTGGAGGCATGCCTTGCTCAATTTGGAGAGGATCTGGACTTGGATGTACTGCTTGAGCAAGCAAATGCTGTTTTGGAGTTTGCTCCTCTGGAGAGCAAGAAGGAAGAGGAGGCAGCAGTACCTGAGCCTCCAAAGAAGGAACTTAAGCCCTTACCGGACAATCTCAAGTATAAGTTCCTTAGTCCAGCAGAGACTTTGCCTGTAATCATAGCTTCAGATCTTCACACCGCTCAGGAGGAGAGGTTGTTAGATGTCTTGAGGGAGCATAAGGAAACTATAGGCTGGACCATTGAAGACATTAAGGGAATCAGCCCCTCGGTGGTGATGCATAGGATACACTTGGAGGAAGACACCAAGCCATCGAGGGAGCCACAGAGAAGGCTCAACCCAACCATGCAAGAAGTCGTCAGAGGAGAAGTCATCAAGTTGTTGGATGCTGGCATCATCTACCCCATTTCTGACAGCAAATGGGTGAGCCCCATTCATGTCGTGCCCAAGCGAGCTGGAGTTACAGTCGTGCAGAACAAGGAAGGCGAGTTGGTTCCAACTCGAGTACAGTCTGGATGGAGAGTCTGCATTGACTACCGCAAGCTGAACACCGCCACCAGGAAATATCACTTTCCTCTTCCGTTCATTGATCAAATGGTGGAGCGGTTGGCCGGGCACGAGTATTATTGCTTTTTGGATGGTTACTCTGGATATAACCAGGTCCCTGTGGACCCTGAAGACCAAGAGAAGACGACCTTCACTTGTCCGTTCGGAACGTTCGCCTACCGACGCATGCCCTTTGGCTTATGCAATGCACCCGTTACTTTTCAGCGATGCATGATCAGCATCTTTTCTGATATGGTAGAGCGTTTCCTGGAGGTGTTTATGGACGACTTTTTCGGTTTTCGGGTCATCTTTTGAAGAGTGTTTGCACCACCTCACATTGGTTTTAGAGAGGTGTAAAGAGAAGAACCTGGTACTCAATTGGGAGAAGTGCCATTTTATGGTACAACAAGGAATCGTGCTCAGGCACGTCATCTCTCGTCGGGGGATAGAGGTAGACAAGGCGAAGGTAGATCTGATATCCAACCTTCCGCCCCCACGGACGGTGAAAGAGGTTCGCTCTTTTCTGGGCCATGCAGGATTCTATCGGCGATTCATCGAGGATTTCAGCAAGATCGCCCGCCCTTGTGCAAACTGTTGGTGAAGGAGGCCCCTTTTATTTTTGATGAAGATTGCAAGAAGGCATTTGGGGCCTTGAAGGCAATTCTGATGTCCACACCCATCATTCGGCCCCCAAGTTGGGGAGCACCTTTCGAGATCATGTGTGACGCGTCAAATTACGCCGTGGGAGCTGTGTTGGGGCAGCGCATTGACAAACTTCCCCACGTCATTTACTATGCAAGTCGGACTCTGAACGACGTCCAGTTGAATTATTCGACCACTGAGAAGGAGCTGCTGGCAGTCCTGTTTGCTCTGGACAAGTTTCGATCCTACCTTTTAGGATCGAAAGTCATCATCTACTCGGATCACGCGGCATTGAAGTATCTTTTTTCCAAAAAGGATGCTAAATCTCGCCTCATCCGGTGGATTTTGCTCTTACAAGAGTTCGACATTGAGATTCGGGACAAGAAGGGTTCCGAAAACGTGGTGGCTGATCATCTCTCGAGGATTACCGTAGACTTCATGGAAGAAGCCGCTCCCATTTCTGAGACCTTCCCCGATGAGCAGTTGATGCATATTGCTCATGCTCACTCACCATGGTTTGCTGACATAGTAAACTATCTTGTCACCGGTCAAATGCCTTTGCAATGGGGACGGCAAGATAAGTCCAAATTTATGTCCATGGTGAAGAATTTTTTCTGGGACGATCCTTACTTGTTCAAGTATTGTCCCGATCAGATCATTAGGAGATGCATTCCCGAGCCTGACCAATCTAGTGTCATTTCCTTCTGTCATGATCATGCCTGTGGAGGCCACTTCAGTGCGAAGAAGACCGCTGCAAAGATTTTGCAGTGCAGATTTTACTGGCCTACCATCTTTCAAGACGCTCACACTTATTGTGTTTCATGCGAGCGCTGTCAGAAGCTAGGGAGTATTTCATGTCGAAATATGATGCCCCTCAACCCGATTCTTTCGTTGAGATTTTCAATGTATGGGGCATTGATTTCATGGGACCTTTCCCAAACTCCTTCGGCTATCTGTACATTTTGGTTGCTGTGGACTACGTGTCCAAATGGGTAGAAGCAGTTGCTTGCAAGACCAACGACCACCGAGTTGTTGTCCAGTTTTTAAAAGACACTATATTTGCTCGTTTTGGTACTCCTCGAGCAATTATTAGTGATGGTGGAAAGCACTTCTGCAACCGGGTCTTCGAACAGCTGATGAAGAAATATTGCATCACGCACAAGGTTGCCACTTCTTACACCCTCAGACGAGTGGACAAGTGGAAGTTTCAAACAGAGAGATCAAGAGGATTTTGGAGAAGACGGTGAACCCATCAAGGAAAGATTGGTCTCTCCGGTTGAACGATGCATTATGGGCATACCGGACAGCGTTCAAGACACCGATTGGCATGTCACCTTACCGTATCGTGTACGGGAAAGCATGCCATCTGCCTGTGGAGTTGGAGCACAGAGCCTATTGGGCCATTAAGCAGCTAAATTTCGATCTCACAAAAGCTGGCTCACAGAGGAAGCTCCAACTCAATGAATTGGAAGAGCTAAGGAACGATGCCTATGACTGTGCTAGGATGTACAAAGCACGGATGAAGAAGGCTCACGACCAGAACATATTGAGACGATCTTTTGAGTCCGGTCAGAAAGTCATTCTTTGCAATTCACGTCTGCATCTGTTCCCAGGGAAGCTCCGATCTCGATGGACAGGCTCTTTCATAGTTCGATCAGTATTTTCCTATGGGGCCATTGAGATTGAGGATCCAAAAAATGGCAGCACGTTCAAGGTGAACAGGCAACGACTGAAGCCATTTTTGGAGTTACAGAGCTCGGATGTTGAGACGACCCTTTTAGAGGACCCGAGTTACTCGGAATGATTGTCGTCATGATGGAAAGTCTGGCTGAAGACTGAAAACTTAGCGCTTGTGGGAGGCAACCCCCATCATCATTTTTCCCTATCATTTGATTTTCTTGTATTTTAGTTGTGATTTTCAGGACAGTATCTGCCATTCAAGTTTGGGGGAGCGCTTCTCTTACAGTGTGCCCAACTTGCATCACCCTTCGGTATTGTATCTTTAGCCACATTGGGGACAATGTGTTATTCTAGTTTGGGGGTGGGGTAGACATTTCTGTCTGTTTTCATTTAATTCTTGCCTTATTAATACTTGTTCAAAAAAAAAAAATGCTTTATTGTTAGTTGAGCATGGTTACATCTTACTATGGTTTGCATCTCATTGGTTTGTTTAAAATGTTGAATTTTGCATATCATTAAAATCTGAGATCTTTTGACTCATCTTTGGATTAGAGAGACTTGACATGTTTAAACTATTCATCACAAGCACATTAGCATTTGTTTCTGTGGGGTATGAGATTTGAATTAAATTTATGTGTCTTGAGATTTGTAGGATGACTTGTTGATGAAACCTTGGCTTATTGATATATATATATATAAATGTGTTTAGAATAATATCACCAATTTGACTTTTCATTGAGTAACCGGGCCCCTTGCCTCATTAAGCATTGGGTGTTCGCGTAAAAAGATGAGAATTTCAGCTTGGATGATTGTTTGGCTAGTTTGACTTCGTAGCCTTTTTGACTTGAGTAATTAAGCCCTTAGGGATGTTTTTACATCTAGTGCCCTAAGACCATCTGGTTTGGGAGTCACTGGCCCAACACTCGTTACATAGGTCAATTAGAAAGCTTAAAGGAGTCACACATTGCACAGCCGACACAAATAATAGTAAATAATAATGAATGTAAGATAAGCCTTGGTTATTTGACGGAAGTCCTGCGAATTTTTGGATATATATGCTTTGAGGAAAATCGAAACCCCATGACTTTATGCTATTCACACCTTACACTTTTGAACATGTGTTGTCTCAATTTTCCATCTATGAGTTGATCGATTTTTGATAATATGACAATGTGACATTCATTTTGTTAAACATGCTCATGATGTGTGAACAATGTGTTTGAATGATGATTTTCGCTCAATTGATAATACGGCATTTCAATGTTTGTGGGTACCATTTCTGGCAAACCCTCACAAGACTTCACTCGTCCACTAGGGAGTCCTAGGGGTTTAAAAGGCTTGTTGCATATGCTAAATGCAATCGTTTCTCCCACGAAAAAGGACTTATGTTTCATGCTTTGATTTTGTTTTTCATTTTGTTTTTGCTAAGGGACTAGCAAAATGTAAGTTTGGGGGTATTTGATGAGTGCCAAATATGGTGTATTTGGACCCCTTGATTTGCATTAGTTAGACCTTTAGCCTTGTTATTTTCTAATGTTTTGGCTAGTTTTTGTGTTTTCTGTTTCTGTAGGACAATAAGAGAAGAATGACAAATTTCATAAGGAAATAACTGGAAATTCGGAGACCCTGACAAAGTCGATTGATCGAACTTAAAATTCGATCGATCGAAAATTTGCCCGAAGTCGATCGATCGAAATGTCCCAGAAACTGCTTTTGCAGAGCGCGCCAGAACGCCCAATCAGAAGCCAAAAAGCAGTCCTCCCTCTGATTTCCGCTACAGAACACGCTGGTTTCGTGTTTGGGGTTGTCTCTAGCTGCAGAAGAACCCTAGAGGAGGGTAGAGGAGTCATTTCTTGCCATGGCTTTCTTCTATAAAAGCCATAGCCATCCCCTTGTTGAAGGAGTAGTAGAGAGAGTAGGAGAGGAGAGAATAGACCAGAAATTCTGTAGTTAGGTTTAATTTCGTGCTTCTTGTAGTGTAATTCAGTAGTTCATTTTCATATACTTTCTCTTTGTAAAACTTTTCTTTCATTTCCATGGTTGTTCATCCTTTTCTTGTGGTGTTCTTAGTCATGGAAGGCTAGTAACCTCAACTAGGGTTGAGGATGAAACCTTTCCATTGATGACACTCACAATCTTGCTGTACCACTTGCACATTTAATGATATATCATGTTAGTTGTTCAAGTTCCATTCATTTAAAGCTTTATCTTTTGCAATGAATGTGGTTAGTTGTGGATAGAGGACATTTTATGTGTTTCAACCAACCAATACATTGTTTTATCGGTTTGAATGATGATATCCATTGTGATTGAATGATACATTGGATGTTTTGATTTCAATCTGTACTCTTTGTGATTTGTCAATGTGTTGGATTCATTTAATGGTTCTTGGGTTTATGGTTTAGAAACTTGAATAACACCCTAAGCTTAATGTTCTTTGGGTGTTCAAGTGGAAACCAAGAGTGTGAGTTGTAGGATTTGGTTTGGTGGATTCCTTAACCTTAGTTCCTTTTAATTTACATATTTCCTTACATCTCTTTAATTTAGTCTTTTGTTCTTCAATCATTTCTCAAACCTTTGGAACTAGGTTAAAATGAGGTTGATTAAGCAAGACACCAATATTTGACCATTTCCCTGTGGATTCGACCTCGCACTTGCACACACTATATTGCAAACGATTCGTGCGCTTGCGAGTATTAAAATTTGCACATCAGTCGTGTCAAATGTAATGATGTCCCCAAAGAATTCAGACACTGCCCTACTTCGTGCATGAGCCCAAAATACATTTCGCAACCTACAATCATCATCCACATCCATCACATAATAGAACCCATCATTTTGCTTTTGCATTCTATTGAAATAATCACGAAGTGCTTGAGCACCTCCTTTGCCAAGACGAAGCTCTCTTGCTTTTTCAATATAATTCCTACAATCTTTCTCTCAAAAATTAAGTTGCTCATAACCCCCTTTTTCAACAATTAAGGAATTAAATTTTTTATTCAAACGTATTCCGGCCCGATCATTTAGCTCAAGCCTTCTTTTCATCGTAGCATCTATATTCTTATAGCATCTAAAAACCCTTGATTTTCTAGGCTTAAACAATGATTATGCTCCATCACAACATAACTCAAAAACCACTTTCCATCAGCACACAAGGTCGCACAAATCCTAGCTTTACACTGCGTTCTAATTATTTTTGGAACTGCCTTTGTACAATCACCTTTGCCTTTTTTTGGTTTGCCTTGGTGAATACATGTAAGGGTGTTATGTACTTGGGACTTCCATCTTTCCCCTTTTTTTTCCGGTTCATTTTACCATACCAAAACCAACTTGTTGACCATACTTCCTATAATAGTCTTCCACTTCTTCCATTGAATCAAACATCATTGATTCCTTAGGTTCTTCAACTTTATCATTCACATCTATCATCTTATATTGTGGCTCATTATCCTCCTTATCATCCAACTCTAAAGCACATATTACAAAAAAAAAAATCAAATCAAATTTAATCAACTCAAATCAAATCAATAATATAGAGTTTAGATAAATAATGCAAAAGTTAAAAGCCTACCAAATTCAAGCCCATCTTCGTCAGTTAAATTATCGTCATTTGGAACATCTATCATCTAGTATTGTGGCTCATTATCCTCATCATCTAACTCTATATCACATATTACCAAAAAAAAAAAAAAAAAATCAAATCAAATCAATAATATAGAATTCAGAGATAAATAATGCAAACGTTAAAAGCCTAACCAAATTCAGGTCCATCTTCGTTGGTTGAATCGTGCATTTAAGAGAACAGAATGTGGCCTAAAATTAAGAGTGAAATAATAATAAGATAATATAATGCCTATATGCCTATAATTCCATTTAAGGACGATCATTGCGATGAACAAGGTTTGGGAAACACAACCGAATTTTTTAAGAGAAAAATAATATATATATATATATATATATATATATATATATATATATATATATATATTTGCATTGCAAGACAGTTCTTTGTTAAGTGGTGGGATAAGTTTGACTTCTCCAGAGTCCAATCTCGCCTCCATCATGAGTACCCTCTCAAGAAAGAAGCCCCTCAGATGATACAACCTATAATGGCTCAATCACAGCAGCCACCAGAACCTATCACTGAGTAAGCTCCTAAGTTTGAGTCGCCCACATCCTCCAAAGGAAAAAGGCCTACTAAGAAAGATTTCAAGGCGTTTGCCCTTGCCCTTGCTAAGCAATTTTATGAGCAAAATGAAGAAAATTCAGATGAAGAATCTATTGCAGAGTCTTCAGTCCCCAGAAGCCAGTTCGATCTTTTTCAAAATAAAATCTGAATACAAAATAACAGAGTATTCAAAGATCATGAAAACTTCAAAGTAAAGTAATACTTAATTAAACATAAACTTGAAAACATATAAATAACTTAGGCCAGAGGGGCTCTGATAATTACAAGCTTAAACATAAGACTTGGTTGAGGCATTACAAGTGTTTGCAGAGAGGGATTACAAGTGTTTTGGGTTACAAAACTTTTTCAGAGGGGTCTCTCTAGTTCTCACTCGAATGAACTCTGCCTTCAACTTCAGACTCTTGGGTCTTAAATAGACTTAGGGGAAGGCTTCTATGCTGGAATCACGGGACTCCAGTCTACTTAGTGCTGCCAAGCGTGCAGGCGTGAACCGAAAGTAGATTCTTTTGCTTTTACTTCAGGTAACTCACACCGAAAGCAGGGTAAAACTTTTGGTAAATAGTGAAAAAGTCACTATTTATGAATAGTACTTTGTCAGGTGGCCGACAGAAAATGATGACTTAGTTGTCTTCTTGTACTGACGGGGACAAAAGCTTAGTAGTCACAAATTAGGTCATACCCATCAAAGGGGTCCTGAGCATCTTGAAAAAGATCGAACTGGCTTCTGGGGACTGAAAACTCTACAGTAGATTCTTCATCTGAATTTTCTTCATCTTACTCATAAAATTGCTCAGCAAGGGCAAACACCTTGAAATCCTTCTTAGCAGGCCTTTTTCCTTTGGAGGATGTGAGCGACTCAGACTTAGGAGCTTGCTTAGTGATAGGTTCTGGTGGCTGCTGTGATTAAGCCATTATAGGTTGTATCATCTGAGAGACTTCTTTCTTGAGAGGGTACTCATGATGGAGGCGAGATTCGACTCTGGAAAAGTCAAACTTATCCCACCACTTAACAAAGAACTGTCTTGCAATGCAGGATTGACTGTTCTGGCTTAAGACATACCGCCATTTTAAAATCCACGAAATCTTATACTGGGCAAAGAAATGGATTGTAATGGGCAGTTGGGCTTCTTGATGAGACAATTTTCTTACGGTAGAGAAATATATATATATATAGGACAAAGGGGCTTCAAACCAGAATTTGGTCTTGATACGAATACAAGACCTTAGCCAAAAACTAACCTCACCAAGAACATTTATTGTTTATAAAAGAAGTTCCTAAGCAAACTGAAAACAAGACAACCCTAAAATTGTGAACAAACAGACAAAAAAGGGATTAAGCATATTACATCTACTCAAGCCTTCTTTCCGAATCCTCCCACTGTAGCTACACTTGAATAACAATATTAATTTACCCAACAAAATGATATAAGTTAACAATCAGATTGTGTTAGATTAACTAATTCAATTTTTTCATTCGTATCTTGGATTGGCAATAACAACACAATAGTTAATTAGTCCGCCCTAAAAGTTTAAACAAATTCGTAATGCTTCACTCAGATCTTCAAATTCTATTTTTTCTTATGAATTCTACAAATAAATGTGAAAAAGAAAACAAAAATTAATAATCTCAGGACCCTCGTTACTATCCCTCATTGTCCATGAATTTTTTTGCCTTCATGTAAGCTTCCTTCAAGTACTCTCTAAATCTTTCCATATCTAGCTTAACGTTTTGTTCCTTCAAGTACAGTCCTATTTTACTTTCAACTCCAACAAGCACATAAACATGACTACCCATCTCTCACTCCCTCTTTCCTTATACAAGTAGTGTTATTAATGTAAGAAATGAGCACCTGACTGTCGAGAGTGGAGCTTTTCTGGCGAGGGAGAGATTTTTGGTGAGGAAGAGATTTCTAGCGAGAGAGAGCTTTTCCGGCAAGGGAAAGATTTTCCGGCGGGGGAGACATTTCCTGGAGAAAATGGAGACCTTTTTCAATGAAAAGTGAGAGAATCCGGCGAGGGAGAGATTTCCTGACGAAAATGGAGACCTTTTCCTGGGAAAAGTGAGATAGAGTCCAACGAGAACGAGAGGGAGTCCAGCTGAAAAATGGAGACTTTTGCCGGTAAAAATGGTGACTTTTCCGGCAGGAGAAAGGGGTAACCACAGAAGATTCTGGAATCTGAATAGTTTTTTTTTTTTTGGCTTGGCTTTTTCTCTTTGTGAAATAGCAGAGAGAGAGAGAGATGCGGGATCCAAAAATCAAAATATATATATATATAGAAATCCTAAAAACTGAAAAGAAATTACTAAATAAAAAAAACAAAGCCACGTAGGCTTGGTGGGATGCTGGTAGGTAGCCAAGCATTTCCTGAATAGAAATGTTAGACATATGTTCCCAACCAGGCCTAAGATTAGAGCTGCAGAGCCCAATTTATATTGCCATCTGCCACATAAACACAACCCAACTATAACATTTAATAGGCCTAAAAACTCAAATTTTAAAAAATTTAGTGCCCGATCCGGATAATCAAGTATCAACCAATAACTGCCGGTTATTACAAATCCGATTAACCGGCTACCTAGTTACCGGAGCCGGTTGGCGATTTTGGCCAACCAGCTCCGGGTTTTCACCCCTGCCAATAAGTAATGTACACTCCAAGTGTAAGACATGTGTCACTCTTAATAAAATAAATGTAAATATATTAAAAATATAAACATAAAAAACTAAAAATATTATTATTTGAAAAAAATTGAAAAAAAGAAGAAGGAAAGGGGTGGTCCACAATAGGATCTAGGGGTGGTCTGAAGGCCACCCTCAACAAATGGGGGTGGCCACAAGCCACCCCCGACCACTTCTACGGTGGCGTGTGGCCACCCCCATGGCCTAGGGATGGCTGCCCAACCGACAGCAACCCCTTTCATTTTTTCCATTTTTCTATTTCTTTTTTTAAAAAAATAATAATTTTAGTTTTATATATTTATATTTTTAATATATTTATATTTATTTTATTAAGAGTGACACATGTCGCCATCTTATTGATGCTAATGTGGCACTTAATGTAATCTGTTAAATTTTTCAATGAAATTTGACTCGATGGGGCGATATGTAAATTAGATTGACCACAAGAATCTCTGAATTCATTTTGATACCACATTGAGTTATTTGTAAATTAGGCAAACTATAAGGACTAATGATGCATTTTTCCTAAAAACTTACTTCTCAATTTTTGCAATTACGGGAAAGTTCGAAAGTGACTTGGGTTTTGATCGCAAATTTGTTACATGAAAATATAAGAAAATCTAACTATAAGTTATAGAATAATTTGTTGGAAGTTGTCATCTTTCAATAACAATACGTATTTATACATTTTAGTTTTGCTTGCAAAACCACAAAAAACATTAGCTTATCAAATTATGGTGATTTGGCTTCCATTCTTTTAAAATATTAATTGAGAAATGATTCCTACTCTCATTTCTCACAACAGCCCCACAACAAGCTGACGTGGCTGATAGTATTTTATTATTTTTTTACAAAAAAAAAAAAAAAAAAAAAAAACAAAAAAAGTAATAAAATATTACCAGCCACATCAACTTGTTGTGGGGCTGTTATGAGAAATGAGTGTAAGGATCATTTCTCATATTAATTACATGATTAAGTTTGTCATTTTCAATTACCTTAAACTTTTAAAACAAGTAGTAATTTAACATTGTATCAAAATTGTTAGAATATATTCAAGGACAGTGTCGGAGCCGATGCTAAGCAAATGGTCGTGAGTAGTGGTGGCGTAGAAGCCGGTGAACGGCAACGAGGTGGAAGGCATGCTGGTTGTGGACTGATCCGCCTGGATTGGACAACTTGGGTTGAATTAGGTAGCCCTGAGTATGGGTTGTTGGCAACGCAGATCACCGGAGGACTGGTTGGTGGTTTAGCAGGCTGACGGAGAGTTGGCTGATGGGTGCTCTTCTCTGTTTGAGTTTTATGTTTTATTTATTTATTTTTACAAGAGTAAACCCAAAAATACATTGGGGCTGAAAACGTGCTCTGATACCATGTTGAGATTCGTGTATAAATTTAAAATAGAATAAAAGCGGAATAATAGCAGAAGAAGAGAGAGAAAAGAGATAGAAAATTTACGTAGTTCGGTCTATGACCTATGTCCACAAGGTAAAGCCCAAAGGGCTACATTGTGTTCAATAAGTTGATTGTTTACAATACATAGGTTCCTATTTATAGTTGAAGAAGTTGACTTATACAAGTAAACTTAAATCGATCTATACCAGGAAACACAAATCAATAATATTATATTTAGAATATATTCTAACAAAAAAAAAAGGTTTTGAGTCTGAACCTTGACTCCACACTTAAAATATTTTACGTATTGGGTCTCACTTGTTGAGGGAAAGTTTTAGCTCATACATGAAAAATGAGTGTTAAAATCTTATTAACTAAGTGATTAAATTCATTATCTTCTATCGGCTTAAGTTTTTGAGATAAGTGGTAATTTAACAATCCAAATCACCCAATCACCATAAACTTGATAGTACGTGATTTATCGTGATGAAAGAAGTATATAATCAAATAAAGGCAACTGAGAAGTGTTAGGCTTTTTGTGTTGGCAATTCCGTGTTCAAAATAAGTGCATGTAAACAATTCTTGGCGGGGTAGTTTTGTACTTAGGATCGATTAACAAAATCCATCAAAATTGTGAAGGGAAGAGGACTGTATTCAGAAACTCGGTTGCTGCCGTCTAAATGAGCATTGATATAAGAAGCCAATGAGACACTCGTTCAGAAAACCATTCACACATGTCTGAACGATGCTAAAAAACTGAAATTTTAAGAGCCATGGAGGAGGTCATTCGAAGAAGTTAAAATGACAAACCAGAGGGGGTCCTGACTCTGAAGTGTAATATATACCCAGCATGATTAAATGCAAAAAAAATGAAATAGAAAATTAGAATTAAATAGATAAAATAATTCGATAAAGGTGTATTTGGTAATAAAAAAGAAATTAGGTAGAGCACAACGAGGATCGTGCGTGAGGTAGTTCTAGAATAGCTTAATGATAACCTAGATCATAGGTCGCTCAAACGAGATCATCATCATAGGGTGCTTCTTTTGAAGCCCATTCGAATGAGACTGCCCAAAGTTGGAAAATATGGTTTTATGATGCGAGAGACAGAGAATTTTAGGTTTTGAAGAGAGAATAGAGAGAATTTAAATAGGCTTTTAATTCATTATGATAAGGGGGATGGGTATGTTGGGATTTAAGGATTTATGTTTAAACTAAGTAAGGCATAAATTGTTTTGAGGCCAAAAGGAGAATAAGTAATAGAAGTTTAGTTTCAAAGCCTAACCTTAGTTTTAAAATAAATGAGAAATGCTACATGGTCGAAATGAGAATGGTGTAGGATAGGGGGATCTAGTTAACGACTTAATAGAACTAAGGGATTAGAGTGTCCTTGAGAATTAGGGTTTTCGAATGAGCCTCTCTAACTAAAGAAAAAGTGTGCTACATGATTGTAGGTTTTTGGAGATAAGATCCCTGAGATGGACATTAGAAACAAAGGGATCACAAACAATGGAGTGAAATATTGCGTTGCAGGTACATATAAAGGGAAATTTAGCAATTGAGGTAAGCAAGTTCATGTTTATGCTAGTTTTTACCATTGTTCCACCTGTAGGCTTTTATGTCCTAGTGTTATATTATTTTTCAAAAGAAAAGGCAATGTCAATTTTATCATGTATATGATGATGAGATGTATGAAAGTGTTTTTATGCATGAAATGTGCGACGTGAATTGGTTTATGGATGTTTATTTCAAATGATGCATGTTTTACTACGATGTTTTTAAAAATACTAGGGTAGGTATGTTTACCAAGTTTTATGAGTTAAGAAAATGGGTTATGCAGTAACATGTTTTAAGTGTTACATATCTATAAAATTAAAAGATAGTAAAGACAGTTAAGAAAGCAAAGAAAAAGGACATTAGTACTGCGTGCAAAATAAAAAGTTCAAGAATTTCTCAAAGAGAGCAATGCAACATACCGAAATACATTCACATAAAAGTGTGGCTCACGGTGACAATGTCCCCTGCCGGAGCCCTAAGCAAAGGAAGCTGGCATAAAAGACGACTGAACAGAGGGGATGTATGGGCTAGTCTTGATGAGAGGATGTGATCCACAGGACACACAACCTACGATTTGGGGTTTAAATAGAGCACAACCATATAAACAAAGGAAAAGGAAAAGTAAAATGGAACAAGGATAAGGAACATAATAAATAAGGATGAAAATAAACTGCATAAGCCAATAAGTAAAAGAGTTTTATAGTAATGTGCATTGTTTTACATAACAATGTTTTCTATGTGATGAAGTAAAAGAGTTTTATAGTAATGCGTAATGTTTTACAGAACAATGTTTTCTGTGTGACATAGTAGATAATAAAATAGTTTTATGTTAAAGGGATTTGTATTCCAAATGTATGTTTATGAAAGATATTTACAAAGAAATGTTTAGCCAAATAATTTCTACTTTTTTAGAAAAATGTCAAAGTGTTTAGAAATGAATGCTTTTAGAACATGCTGCAATGATCTCCACAAAAGTTGTTTTATGTATGCTCATGGATGAATTAGGAAATGTTCACATAATCACACACTAATACCAGCTTACTCTCTTACTGAGTCATGGACCCATCAATCCATATGTAAACATTGTTTACAGAGAAAATAGGAACAATACCAAACCGTAGGACAACGACGACAAAGATCAAGAGCTCAAGCTAAGCTATAGTAAAGCATAAGATATAAAATATGATGTGATTTTATGTAAAATTGTATGTGAGTAACATGATGTGTAATGTTGATAATTATGAGGATTGTCATGCAAGTAATATTAATTTGTCAAGTTGTTGATGTTGACAGTAGCTTTCATTTGTCTAGAGCTTTGGTGAACACAACATGTAATAGAATTTTTTTTAAAATTTACCCGTTGCTCCAGTCTTATAACTTATATATTTTTTATATTTCCACTGTAAATTAAAAGAATAATATACTTGAAAGTTAAAAAGAGTAAGAGAGTAGTGCACCCAATTTTATTTTCTAAGAAATATTAATCCGGGATGTTACATGGGTATATTTGTTCATAGTTTGAAAAATGTTTTTTCAATTTTGATTCTTGTTTTTTTTATCCGATATAAAGTTAAGAAGTTTGTTTGGTGCGGTCAAAATTTGAGAAAACGTTTTATGTGGGATCCCCATATATAAGAAAATTGTTTCGTAAAATTTTTTGGAAATTGTTTTATGTTTTCAAAGAAACAATACTAAACATGTTTATTTTTGACAAAAACACAATACTTCATAATTATAAGAAAATTAAAAAAGTAATAATAATAAATTAAAAAAGTGGTTGTATGCCGACCCTCAACAAAAGAGAGGGGTGACTGCATAGCATGCATGTAGGGATGTAAACGAGTCGAGTTTAGGCGAGTAGTGCATATCCAAGCTTGGCTCATTTATATTTATCACGAGCTCGAGCCGAGCTAGAGCTTTTTTATCACGAGCTAGAGCCGCTCTCGAGCTCAAGTCGAGCTCGAGCTCATATGACGAGTTTTGAAAATTAAAAATTAAGCTCAACTTGACTTAAAAAAAGAAATACCGATCTTTTGTGGTAAGTGATTCAGTTACCATTAGCTATTAATCTTTATAGTTTACATTACTATGAATTGTATACTTATGAGTTAGAATTTAGGAATTATGTGATATTATATGACTATAATTTATAGTTATAACATTTATATATATATATATATATACATATACTTAAATTATATCACATATGAATCTTTATATCATATTCATATGAATTGTTAGATCATATTATATAATTTATTGGATCATACTTAGTCACTAGTCATACAAAATAAGTGTTGTCTTGTTGATATAAACGATGAATCATATGTTAATTACATAATTTACATAATATAATGAAGATACACTATGCCCTATCAGTATATCACATAAATTCTAAGATTTAGTATTATATAAACGAGCGAGCCAAGTTTTATACGGGTTTGTATCGTTTAATAATCGAGTATATTTTCATGTCCACGAATAGCTCATTTAATAACCGAGTCGCGCACAAGCCGAGGATTATCGAGCTGAGCCCGAGCAAGCTAACAGGAGTAGCTTTGCTTCGTTTACATCCCTACCTGCATGGCCACCAATATCTTTTTATGGTGGCCATATGGATACCTTTGACTTATTGGGGTGGTTGCACAGACGCCTTTGTTCTAGAGGTGGTTGTGCAGCAGTACCCCTCTCCTTAATTGGGGGTGGTTGTGCGGCCACATTCTCTCAAAAAAAAATTTGTTAATATTTTAGTAAATAATAAGTTAGTCTCTATACCTTCAAAAAAAATAAAAAAACAAAAAAAACAAATGTTTTCTCAAAATATTATTATAAGGTATGAATAATTTTCTAAAAAGTGTGTTGTGTTTTATTTTTTTTAAAAGTATTTCATATTTTGTGTTTTGAAAAATAAATTGGTTGTTCAAACATAGCCTGGATTTCTAGTCTTGTTAAAAAAAGAAAAAAAAAATTAAAGGTGGATTGGCAGTACAATATCAGCATATTAAGATAAGAAGAAGAAAAAAAATTGTAAATTGATCTACGTAGTTAGCTTAAGTTATAAATCAATTCCTGCAGTATAAAATTAACTAAAAGGTCTCTAAGTGAAATTGATAAATTGATAAATTACTATCTGAAATCAATTTTTGTTCATTAAATTGACAGTAACCGTTAGTCCAAATAAAAAATGCGACCAGTGTCGCTATCATGGGAATCTGGGATTCAACTTTAATTGTTGTTTTATATTCAATATTTTCGATAAAGAAGATGGGAATCTTTAAAAAGTCTGTAGAAACACATTCCATGCCACTATCGATCACGGATTCGTGGATTACCATCACTCAAATGTGACAAAGGTCAAGCATAGCTTTTATCTGATCAACATGCACTTGAATATTTTGTTGGTCCAGTGGCGTCAATAATAATAATAATAATTATTATTATTATTATTATTTTTATAGTACATTGAACAAAACAGCAAAACAAACTTAAAGCAAATAAAATTAAAAACCTAATAAACTAGTGAGAGGTGGATTTTCCCGCTTACAATAGGAATAGAAGAAAGAGAGGGAGGAGGAGCAGTGGGAAATAGGAGTGAGCAAATCCCCGCAATCCTCGCCCCGCAAAAATTAAAACCCGCACCCATGGTGCGAGCCACGGGGCCTTATTTGGGCCCCCCGCACGGTGCGGGACGGGTTGCGGGGGGAGCCCTTGAAATTTTGCGGGTCCCCACCCCGCCCCTATTTTCAAAGGTTGCAAGTGCAGTTTTGGTAGATGTATATGACTTGTAGTGCCTATTCTTGAAGAACTTATCAGATGTATCCGCTACACCTACGTGTAGCCAGAAAAGAATTTGGCTGCGACCCAGTGTGCTATTGAATGAGCACAGAAGTTTACACTTCGATCTATTGACGACAATATTAAATGAAATAGTTGATGTTTCTTTGCAATCACCATCTCCATATATATGAGCTGCACTCAAATTTGGAGGTTCTACATCTTTGTCAAATTTATCTATAATTAATATTGTATGGCTATTTCATACTTAAAATCTCCCTCATCCGTTAGGTTCGGCTCGATAAATTTTGAGGCTTAAGACAACAAATTTAAGTATGAGTTTTGTAAAACATATTTAAATATTAATTAAATAATATTTATTTTAATTTCTGCATTATTCAATTAAGTTTTTGAACCGATCGAACAGTGATATTCAAACGACACGCATACCAATCTAATGACGACACAGAACTTTGAAAAAAAAACCCCCAAATCGTTCCAAACGCAGAAAACACCCTCTGTGTGTTTGTTTTGTTTATTTCTCCCTGTTTCGTTTCCGAACATCTAGTCTTAGCATAGAGCCTCCAATATGAATTATTAATCTTCAATAAACATGCTAAAAAATAGGATACAATAATTCAATAATTTGTGAAATTTAAAATACCTGCAGAAACAATCCATTAATGTAATAAATTTGTGCATTCATGTTATTGTTCACGAATTAAAAGTTTGATCTTTTTTTTCTCCTCTCTTTAGGTGGTTGTCCATAGGGTAGTAAATCCTTATTTATTCTCGATCTAGGCAATATGAGAAATAGTTGACTTGGCGACTATCTGAACCAGGGTCGTGAAATTTTCATTAGAGCTGCCATTAGGTACAACAACAGCTTTCATGGCAAGCTCTCTGAGGGCTTCAGCTTTCCCTCTCATTCTCTTCCCTTGTTCACTCGACAAAGTCAACACCAGGGCCTTCACTACTGCGTCTTTAGTGAAAACCTCACCCTCAATTTCCACACCCATTCCCCATTCTACCACTACGATCTTCGCGTTCAGCTTCTGGTCTCCAATAATTGGCCTGCAAATCATTGGCACACCGGCTACGATAGTTTCCAAAACCGAGTTCCATCCACAATGCGTCACAAACACTCCAACTGAACGATGTCGCAAGACAAGCATTTGGGGAGCCCATGGAACAAGTTTTCCGTTTTTACTCGTCCATTCTAGAAACCCCTTGGGCAAGTTTTCCTTTGCATGACCTCTAAATGACCAAAGAAATGGAAACCCAGTTGCTTCTAGTGCTTCTGCCAATGCTGCTAGCTCATGCGGCGGCGGTGTCATCATACTTCCAAAGCTAATGTACGCCACAGATGCCGCCTGATGCTTGTCCAGCCACTCTAGGCAGCCATACTCATCAGCAGCACTGAATCGTGGTGGGCATGTTAAGGGGAAGGGACCAACGTTGAGGAAATTCTGAAACCTCGACTTAAGCTCATTCACCGCAACAGGGTCTATCTGTTAGAATATAAATTTAACATAGTATTATATCATAGGTCATGAGTTCAAACTATATTTTCATAATTTAATTTAATTTTAATTTTAATTAAATATTTCATGTGATGAACTTTCTTTATTATGGGGAAGGTACATTGAGCCTCTACATAATGAAAAGAGTTAGAATATAAATTTAACATATTATAAGAGCAGAGATCATGAATTCGAACCTTCTCATTTCAATTAAATATTCAACGTATTAAACTTTCCTTATTAAGGAAAAGGTTAAGCCCACGTGTCACATGTGTGAGATTGTTAAAATATAAATTAAATGATTATCATTAATTACTTTCTATAAGCTTAAAATTTTGAAATAAATGATAATTTAACAATACCTCTTCATACGAGTTTATGGCAACTGCAGTTGCTTGTGGCAACATTAATCCGATATTGTATAACATTTTTGAAAAGGGCGAGTCCAAGTTTCCTAACACCACTCCCTCAGGCAAATCGGCTACACGTATTGTGGAAAATCCTGGAATGAAATCAAGGGTTTGGTCTCCACACACTGCAGAAACCATAAACAATTTTTTCAATTAGACAAATTGGCAAAAACAACATTACAATTTAGCGCAGCAATTAAATGAAGTTAATACAACTCATAGAAATCTAGCAAAAACTTCATTCTTTTGCCTTTCCATTTAATATATCACTAGCTAGTCTCGTTAATAATTTAATTAAGTAGCATTATAGTAGTCCTCACAATTTGGGACATTTCAAACCATTTTCAGGGTACTAAATCTAGAATGATGGGAAGAGAAATATAGAAAAGAGAAGAGAGTTGGAGTGGAAACGGAGAGAGCGTTTAGGGTTACATCTTGTATATTGAATTATATAAAATACTATTACATAAGTTTCTATTTATAGAGAAAGTATGAGCGGTAAACAAGCAAACCTAGAATAACTAAGAAATGAATAAACCTTGGAAAAGATTTTTTTTTTTTTTTTTTTTTTTTTGAATTCGTCGAAAAAAATACCGGAGTTGGCCAAAAAAGTTGCTAGATGAGTGGCCGGAGGTCCGTGGGAAAATGACCATAAAATAAATCGCCAGAGATGCTGCTGGCAGTGGTTGCAGGAGGGTTAGTAGTGGCTAGTGCAATGGCTGGCGTAGGTGGCTGGTTGCAATAGTAGGAGGCAGCTGGTTGGGCTAGTGGAATGGGCCACTAAACTGGGTTGTTGACTGGGCCACTAGACTAAAAGCCCTCCAGACTGGCTGGCATGTTCGGCTGAGCCAGGTTGCTGAGATGAATTAGGTTACAGATGGGTTGTGGACCCTCTAGACTGGGTTAAATATAGTGGGCCGATGGGTTAGTCTGGCCCGAAACCTGTGGATTTTTGAATATATGGATCAGTCTAACCTGAAACCGGGTTGGACAGGTCCGGTTCGAGATGAAAAACTGAGGGCCGGCTTGCATAGCTAGGCCGGTTGTTTTAAAGCTCAGTGAACCGGGTTGAGAATGGGTCGGCTGAGCTGACTCTAAAGGCTCCTGAGAAATGCGGGAGGAAGCCTCCAGTGGGTCGTTGGGACTGTGATTGGAGGGACATCAACAACAAGGCCGTTTCCACAAGTAGATGGCAATAACCAGCTAGCGGCTTTCGATGGCCAAAGCATGACAGCGACGACAGCAGTGGATTGCCAGAGGACCCGCCAGCAGTAAGCCAGTTGGGCCATGGACCGTTGACTAGGCGGGTTTGGCATGGGTTATTCAAGTGGGGTTTGGACTGCTGATAGCGGGAGGTGGAGCCTTGGACCATGTGGACCTCTAGTTGCTTTGGCCTGAATCCGGATCAACCCGGTCTAACCCGGCGAAACGAGTTGAGGAGATGGGCCGAACTGGTCTGAAGACTGAACCTTGGCGAGCCTAGTTATGGATCGGGTTGGCTTGATCCGTGGATGGCGCGTGGTGACTTACAAAGCTTGTGACACGCTGAAGGGGCTATCGTCGCATGAACGCGAGAACCACTCTCGCAGAACACTTGGGTGGCTCGTGCGAGTGCATGGAGGCTCTGATGTTGATGGTTCCGGTGGATTTGGAATGACCATCGCTAGATCTGCCTAACAGAAAAGAGAGCAGAGAGTATTTGGGATTGAAACTTTGTTCAATTGCCTTGAAAAATGTAAAGTGTTTTACAACTGTATATATACATTCTGCAGTAACAAAACAAACTTGCAGAAAAAGCTAACTAACTATCACTAACTAGCTAAGGTAAACTAACTAGTTAAGTTAATTAACCAGCTAAGAAAAATAGATCATGTGTTCTATTATTTACATATTTAACACGTGTATCTACATTTAACACGTGTATCTCAATATGGATATTGAGAATGTTCATCTTGGACAGCAGAGACCGAAAAACTTCAAAACCAAGAGGCTTAGTAAATAGATCAGCCAACTGATTGGAGGAAGAAACATGCAGAGTCCGAACTAAACCACGTTGGATTTTTTCTCGCACAACATGACAATCGATCTCTATTAGTTTAGTTTGCTCGTGGTAGACCGGACTACCAGCAATGTGTAAAGTTGCTTTGCTGTCACAAAACAGAAGAACTGCTTGAGAGTGAGAAAGCTGAAAATCCTGGAGAAGATGAAGCAGCCAAGTAAGTTCACAACAAACGGCAGCCATAGAGCAATATTCGGCATCATCAGAAGATCTAGAAACTGTGGTTTGTTTCTTTGATTTCCAAGAGATCAAGGAGTCTCCCAGAAAAACACAAAAGCCGGTCATGGATCTGCGGGTGTCAGGGCAACCAGCCCAGTCGGAGTCACAAAAGGCCTTCAAGTGACAAGAAGAAGAAGTAGGAAAAAACAATCCTTGACCCGGAGCAGCCTTGATATAACGTAGAATGTGATGAGCAGCATCTAAATGAGGCTTACGAGGAGCTTGCATGAATTGACTTAAAGTATGGACAACGTAGGTTAAGTCAGGTCTTGTGATAGTGAGATATAGCAGCTGACCAATCAACCTGCGATAGGACTGAGGATCTTTAAGCAACACCCCATCCGAAGCAGAAAATTTGGCATTGGACTCTGTGGGAAAAGCAGAAGGCTTAGCAGCCAAGTGACCAGTATCAATGAGGATGTCCAAGGCAAATTTTCGTTGACATAGAGAGATGCCAACAGAGGATCGAGCAATCTCCAGACCAAGAAAAAACTTCAAAGGGCCTAAATCTTTGAGTTTGAAATGAGTGTGTAAGAAGGAAGTTCCGTGATAGCTTGCTTATCATTGCTGGCAAGGACTATATCATCCACATAAACAAGAAGTACTATAAAGGAAGAACCTGTGGACTTAGTAAACAGGTTGTAATCAGATTTAGACTGAGTAAAACCATGAAGAAGTAAAATGGAAGAAAATTTAGAGAACCATTGCCGAGACGCTTGTTTCAAACCATATAAGGATTTGTTTAATCGACAAACCCGAGTATCTTCTTTAGAGATAAAACCAGGAGGAGCCTTCAGGAAAAATTCTTCATCGAGATCACCATGCAAGAAAGCATTATTAACATCGAGTTGATGAAGATCCCAATTATTGATGGCTGCCAAAGAAAGCAAGCACCGGACAGTGGTCAACTTGGCCATCGGAGAGAATGTCTCAAAATAGTCCAAACCCTCACATTGAGTGAACCCTTTTGCTACAAGCCGTGCCTTATACCGTTCAATTGAACCATCAGAATTATGCTTGATCTTATACACCCACTTGCAGCCAATAGGAACCTTATTAGGAGGTAAAGGCACAAGAGTCCAAGTCTGATTTTCCTTAAGAGCCTTGATTTCAGCTTGCATGGCCTCATGCCAGCAAGAATGTTGAACAGCTTTGTGATAAAATTGTGGTTCAATTGAAGTAGAAACCGATTGAACGTAGTGTTTGTAGTAGGGGGACAATTTGTCATAAGAAATGATAGAAGAAAGAGCAAAAGGAATACCTGCATGCCGTGGAGAATGAGCTGGAGGTGATAGAGAAGATGAGGCCATTTGACAATGGAAATCCTGCAAGTAACTAGGCTTATTCTTAACCCGTAGTGATTTTCGAATGAAGGGAACAGATGTAGGAATAACCGGAGAATCATCAGGAAAAGGAGAAGTAAATGCATAAGAAGGAATGGAAAGGTCAAAAGAAATAGGATCTAAAGGAGCAGGATCAGGAATGGAAGGAAAGAGAACATTAGAATCAGGAATAGGAGCAGGAAGAACAATATTAGGAAATTGAAATTGAGAAAATTGGAAATGAGGATGGTATGGAAATACATTTTCATGAAAAACAACATCGCGGGAAACAAAAATAGTGTGAGTAGAAAGGTCAAACAGCTTGTAACCTTTGATATTATATGGATATCCAATAAAAAGACAAGGTCGAGCTCGGGGATCAAATTTGGAACGATTCCTAGCAAGGGTGGAAGCAAAACATAAGCAACCAAAGACACGAAGATGTGAAAAAGTGGGAGGAATTGAAAAAAGACATTCAAAAGGTGTTTTGTTGGACAAAGTAGGAGTAGGAATGCGGTTGATAATGTGAGTAGCCGAGAGAACACACTCACCCCAAAAATATAAGGGAAGATTAGCTTGAAATCTTAAAGCACGGGAAACATTGAGGAGGTGTTGGTGTTTTCTTTCCACAACAGAATTTTGTTGAGGAGTCTCAACACAACTGAGTTGATGAACAATGCCTTTAGACTGATAAAAAACAGGCATTTGAAATTCAAGACCATTATCACTTCGCAAAGTTTTGACCTTGGTATCAAACTGGGTTTCAACAAGATTGATGAAAGAAACAAGTAAATTTCGGGTTTGAGACTTAGCAACCATTAGATGCACCCATGTGAATCTAGAATAATCATAAACAATGGTGAGAAAATATTTAACACCATTAAGAGAATCATTGGAAAAGGGACCCCAAATATCACAATGGACTAAATCGAAAATTTTATTTGATATTGAATCACTTACAGGGAATGGTAAGCGATGTTGCTTAGCCAAAGGACAAACTGTATAGCATTTATTTGAATCAACAGTAATGCTAGAGTCATATTGACTATGACCATTAGACAATTTGACAAGCTTGGATATGGTGGATGTAATGGTAGTAAAAAAAAGAAATGGAACATACCATATGATCAGTGGCACCCGTGTCTATAATCCACGGTTGATTGACAAGTTTAGAAGCAACTTGAAAGGATGAAATGGAAGAAAAAACAGAATGGTGATATCTATCATTCAAAGAAGCAAATGGATTGAAAGAGGTACCTGACATGTTGGCAACAAGGCAATTTTGAGGAGCTCCAACCTGATTCACTGAGGAAATTACTTCAGAATTATTGGACTTCATCATAGCAAACAGCTGTCGAATTTGCTCTTGGATGATAGGCAAGGTAGCAGAGGGGGAATCCACATTCATATTCATCTCGGAAGCTTGATTGGCAGAATGTTGTTCTGCATTCGATTTTCCCTTGGAAAACTTGAAGCCAGGAGGGAAACCGTGCAATCGATAGCACTTCTCCATGGTATGACCATAAACACCACAATGGGTGCAGGTAGGACAATCCTTGCGAAAGGCATTAGGTTTACCATTTCGAGGATTAGAAAAATTTGCAGCAACAGGTCTAGCAAATGAAGGTGAAGAAGAGGATGGACCTTTAGTCAACAGAGCAGATGTATTGTTATGCATCGTGCTAAGAGAACCAGATATCTCCTTTTGTCGTTCATGTTGAACAACTAAAGAGAAAACCTTGTTAATGGGTGGAAGAGGATCCATTAACAAGATTTGTCCTTTGACATGAGAAAATGACTCATTCAATCCCATAAGGAATCGAAGAACATATTCTTGGTGATGATATTCAGTGAGTGTCTTCAACACACCACATGAGCATTTTTCGCAAAGACAAACAGGTAAAGGGCGATAAATGAGCAACTCATCCCATAACCTTTTGAGAGTAGTGAAATAACTGCTTACCGATTGATCTTCTTGAGACATGACAGAAATTGCCTTCTAAATTTGGAAGATTCGAGGTCCATTTTGCTAAGTAAATTGATCACGAAGATCATTACACATCGTTTCTGCTGAGTCAACAAAAATAACACTTGCTGCAATTTCTTTGGAAACAGAATTGATGATCCATGACAACACCATGTTGTTTCAACGAGTCCATGCAAAGAGGTCTGGATCAGAAGAATGAGGTTTTGGCAAAGTTCCATTGATGAATTGAAGCTTGTTCTTGGTAGTCAAAGCCATGAACATTGATCGGCTCCAAGTATAGTAATTGTCGCCGGTGAGCAATTGAGTGACTAAAATTGAGCTAGGGCTGTCGCCATGATGAAGATACAATGGATTGGAATCCATTGTAAAAAGAGTTGAATTGATAGAATTAGATTCCATGAATCAATATGAAATCAGATTATGAAAAATGAAACAGAAGAATGAAATCAGAGATTTGGAAAATAGAAGAGAAGCTAGGATTTATGTTTGCTCTGATACCATAACAGAAAAGAGAGCAGAGAGTATTTGGGATTGAAACTTTGTTCAATTGCCTTGAAAAATGTAAAGTGTTTTACAACTGTATATATACATTCTGCAGTAACAGAACAAACTTGCAGAGAAAGCTAACTAACTATCACTAACTAGCTAAGGTAAACTAACTAGTTAAGTTAATTAACCAGCTAAGAAAAACAGATCATGTGTTCTGTTATTTACATATTTAACACGTGTATCTCAATACTGCCAAACTGCCTAACCAGCGAAACGATTGGACAACTTTGGAGGCGCGTGGCTACATAGGCAAAAACTTTGGGTGGCACGTGCGGATGTTGATGGTGTCGCACTTTCCACAGATCAACATAGATATACCTTGCAAGCGTGATTCTGGGATCCATTATCCAGAATGAGCTGCGGGGAAGGCACTGATAGGGATGATAGAGGCATGAGGTGGCGTGTGGACTACTGAAACTGTGAGATGGTCGGAGAGCACGACAAGGAGAACCAGAAAATGTCAAAAGACAATAATTGAATGCCACAAAAAAATAGCTCTGATAGCATGTAGAAATATATGATGGGAAGAGAAATATAACATAGAGAAGAAAGAGAGAGCATAAGCAAAGAAAGAGTTTAGGGCTACATCTTGTAAATTAAATTATATGAAATAATATTAAATAAGTATCTATTTATAGAGAGATTATGAATTGTAAACAAGTAAATCTAGAATAATTAAGGTAGGGAATAAACTGTAGAATGAAACATAATATTAGAGAATAATATAAAATATTCTATTGTACACTAAAAAGGATTTAATTAGAGAAACTTAAAAATGTGCTAGCTAGTCATATGTGGATGATACCCAAAAGAACTAATAACAATTAGAGCTCATTGTAATTGTTGCATGTTATGGCCTTGTTTGCGACTCGGTAAATGCTTGTGCAATTTTTTTATAAACTAATACGAGTATCATAAAAATATTTATTAAAGGATTTATATGCAATTTGAAAAATTAGGGAAGGTATGCCTCAATCCAACTCAAGTTTCAATTTCTTCTTTAAATGTTATAATATTACTTAAATAATTACACTTATTATTTTCTATCAATTTACATTTTTGAGATAAATAATAATATATCATAATATTAGAGCATGAATTACGAGGTCAAATTTGACATTACGTTGTATATTTTCATTTTATATTGAATCTTTATTATTAAATAAAAATGCTATAATATTAATTGAATAATTTAATTTTTTATTTTCTAATTACTTAAATTTTTGTGATATTTGATAATTTATTACTTAACATAATTTGATACTCACTTGAATATTACGTTTTGTTTGTTAATGCTTTTCCATTCTCCTTTTTGTTTTATTTTATGTATTTAAAACATAAATACTAACAAATAACAAAAAAAAACCCATAAAACATTTAAAATTATCTTTACCTTTATATCACATCAAAACACATTTTCAAAAAAGAAAAAAAAAAAAAGAAGCTACCCTCTGAAATGCGGAGAAGGAAATGAAATGGAGAAGATCCGGTTAGTGTATTCAAGAGGAGTAAAATGGTTCAAAAACATAAAATGATCATTTTACCCCTTCAAAATGAACTAATTGGCTCCTCTCCATTTCATTTGAAATGGAAAGAATCTGTATCCCTAAAATCCATTAACAAATGGAGCCAATTTATCACTAGGGGGGCTTCAGATTCAATTGGATCAGTAGCATTCTAATTTGACAAATTTCAACTCAGATCCCATGCCCATGATGAAATGAAATCTCCTAAGTGTGCCAATTATGAAATTATCCAACAACTCAAAACTATTTTTACATTTATATCATGTCACAACAACAACAAAAACCTTAAAAAATTTTACGGTATATTTTTTTCTTTTCTCACAACAACTAATATGTTTTTGGCGGATTCTCTAAATTCACATGGAACAATTGAACAAGGATTCGTAATTATTTAGTTGCTGATGTGATTTGACAACCGTGGAGAACATCATGTGTGACTGGACGATAAAGCCCATGCACCAAAGCCCTAACACTAACAATCAGCTCAATTATCGTCTGTATTTGTACATGGCCAATAAGGAATTGCAATAGTCTTCCCACCGGAAAAAATAAAAATAAAAGAACTCACCTCAAAACAATTTAAGCAACATACATTAGTTTATTCATCAAAATCTCTATTTACATTATTAGAGTACAAATCACACCTAAATAGGTCACACACTAAACTCTAACCCTAATTTAATTGAGCTAGTGCCAAGTCCATAAATAGACATTACCTAAACCCTAACCAAAATCTAATTGACTTTAGGCCAAAGGCATTTATGGAATTACCAAAAAAAAAAAAAAAAACCTAAACTTGTAAAAATTAAATACTAATAACTCCATTAATTAATAAAATCAAATAATGGATATCAATTTCATAAAACTGATGTAGGCAGGATATCAATTAAATAGAAGAAAAAGAAATCACTTATAACTCCTGATCTTTTATTACTTTTAAAATTAAGTACTCAAACTTTAAAAAATGTCAATTTAGGGTATCCATTTTTCAATTGTTTTTCTTTTTCTTTTTTTTTTTCTTTTTTCAATTCTAACCATTCTTTAGAATTTTCTGTTATATCCTATCAAAATTTCTAAAATACCCATGTTCCTTTTTTTTAAAAATAAAAAAATAAAAAAATTTCAGGCATGGATATTATTGCAAATTTCGTTAAATTGTTACCAACACCTAAATAGGCTAAATCCTTGCATATTTTTTTTTTCTTCTTTTTTTTTTTTCCTAAAAAAAATGAAGGGTATTTTGAGAATTTTGACATGATATAGCGGATAATTCTAACAAATGGTTGAAATTGAAAAAAACTAAAAGATGGATACCCTAAATTGACATTTTTTAAAGTTTGAGTACTTAATTGCAAAAGTGGTGAAGATCAGGGGTTAAAAGTGAAGTTTTTCCAAACAATAAAGAAATCTCGAGCTGAACCAAAAGTTCACTAGGCCAACAATGAGTTGGAGTGGAGTCTTTCCACCGAAAATAAAGAGTAGTCTAAGTTGATACGTCTAACGTCAAAACAGATTTGAGCAACATTTTTTTATTCATTAAAATCTCTATTTCTATTGGACTACAAATCACACATAAATCAACACATAGACTAAATCCTAACTTTAATTTGATTGATGTTGGGCCAAGCCCCATTAAATAGACTAATGACCAAACCTTAACCATAATCTATTTGACTTAAGACAAAAACCATTTATTGAACTACAAAAAATTTTAAAAAAATAAAATAAAATCCTTAACTCTTAAAAAATTAAATACTAATAGTGAGATAAGTATTCATCCAAAAATAAATAAAAGAATCAACATGGTCAGCACGGAGCAAATACAGCACGCAAATTAACTCAGACGTACATATATACAACCTCTCTATTCAGTCTATTGATAGGTAGGGGTTAGGCAGAACTAGTTCAATAAATTTTGAGGCCTAAGGCTATTGGAGACTAAAAGTTGTGTAAAAAGATATTTTCTGAGTTGTATAGAAAGATATTTTCTGAATTGTATATCAAGCTAGTTTCTTGGTTAGCAAGTTAGTTGTTAATTGAAGCACGTGTACTTTCCATTTGTATATATATACTTTCTCCTTATGTAATTTTGCTTAAGCCATTCAATAGAAGATTAGATCATCTTCTCCATTCCTTACTCCGCACGTCTCTGTTCTCTCTGTTCTTTTCTTTATAACTTTGCACTTCTGCAAAGTTTGTTATGGTATTAGAGCTTTTCACGATTCAGTGAAAGTTCTTCTTCAACTCATCAATGGCTATTTCGTCTTCTTCTTCCTTAAATGATATTTCCTCAAGCTTGTGCTTCTTAAGTAATGGCGATAGTCTAGGAGTAGTGCTGGTTTCTTAGCCTCTAATTGGCGATAATTACAACACATGGAGTAGGTCCATGATCGTATCCCTAACCGCAAAGAACAAGCTGGCTTTCATCGACGGTTCTTTGCCCAAACTGTCTCACGCAGACGATCCTACGTTTCATGCGTGTACTCGGTACAATAATATGATCATTGCCTAGATTCTGAATTTGATTTCAAAGTAGATCGCTTCAAGTATGATTTATATCACCACCTGTGCAGAAATGTGGCAGGATTTGAAGGATCGGTTTTCTCAAGGTAATGGTCCTCGAATCTTTCAACTCCAGAAAATACTCACGACTTTATCTCAAGAAAAATTTTCTGTTAGTGAGTATTTTACAAAGATTAAGAGTATATGGGATGAACTTGACAACTACGATCCGATTCCTTCATGTCTTTGTGGAGGAATGTGATCTGTTCATGAGAAACACAATCAAGATCATGTGTTTCAGTTTCTGATGGGTCTTAATGACTCTTTTGCTAATATTCGAGGACATATTCTGTTGAATGATCCTCTTCCCCCAATTAATAAGGTTTTCTCTTTGATAATTCAAGAGGAACGCAAAAGGAAATCTCGGTTAATCCTTTGGTTCATGAGACTGCTGCACTCATGACCAAAACCAATGGTGCTCCATTGCACAAACCTGGTAAATGGACCAATCGCAATGAAATGCCTATTTGCTCTCATTATGGAATCCCTGACCACACGATTGACAAATGCTATAGGCTGCATGGGTTTCCATATGGCTTTAAGTTCACAAAGAATCAATCCTCTACTCATTCGGTGAGTCAGATACAAGGTGCTGAATTCACCACAGCTACACCCCCACAGCTGCCTATCACACTTGAACAATGCCAGCAGTTGATGGCCTTTATCTAGCATCAATTTGCTACTCCTTTGGCTACTGCTCATTCAGTAGGACAAGCTGCTGCTCATTCAGCAAGGCAGATCACTCCTCATAATAATCCAAACACTGCAGGTTCTTCATCCACATCTGGTATTTCAATCTCAATTCTCAATGTTCTGTTTTTGCTTCCCAAGTTTCACCTAATTCTTTTTTCCACTAATTCAAAAAGCCTCCCTAGATTGTTGATATAGGGGCAACCGACCACTTGGTATGTTCTATATCTTTCTTTACTAGCATCACTGTAATCATTTCTACTAATGTTCAACTTCCCAATGGTGTTATAGCTACTATTACACACATAGGAACTGTTAAAATTTCAAATAGTTTTATACTAACTAAAGTTTTATGTGTTCCTTCTTTCAACTTCAATTTGATTTTTGCCAGCAAGCTCATTAAGCACCTTTGTTGTTGTCTAATTTTTCTCTACAATTACTGTTTCATGCAGAGTTTGAGCCCTTGGAAAATGATTGGGGTGGGTAAGGAGCACAATGGACTTTATTACTTGCTGCAGACATCCTTTTCAGGTTCAAGTTCTGCTGATTCCAGCTCTCGGGTCCTTTCCACTTCAATCAAAGCTTCTTCATCTCATGCTGATATCTTGCATTATAGATTAGGGCATCATTCACCGTCTAGAATAAGTTTGATACATGATCTTGTTTCTTCAATTCCCTATGATTCCAACAATGTTTGTACAATTTGTCCTCTTGCAAAGCAACATAGGTTGTTTTTTTTCGCATAGCATTTTTGTTTCTTGTTCTCCTTTGATTTGATACACTGTGACATTTGGGGACCTTTCTCCACTACTTCAATAAATGGTTCCAATTTTTTCCTTATTATTGTTGATGATTACAGTAGATTTACTTGTGTTCATTTGTAGCACCATAAATCACGAACTCGATCCATTCTTTAACATTTCTTTCATCTAGTTTCTACTCAATTTCAGCTTAAGATCCGACAATGGAGCTGAATTTCAAATGACTGAATTTTTGGCTAAACGAGGTACTATCCATAATTAAGCTGTGTTGAAACCCCTCAACAAAACTCCAATGTTGAGAGGAAACATCAACACCTTTTAAACGTGGCTAGATGCTTGCGGCTTCAAGCTCATTTGCCTCTTGAATTATGGGGAGATTGCATTCTCATTGCAACCCACCTTATTAACCGTATTCCCACTCCTAATCTTTCCAACAAATCACCACATGAACTCTTGTTTTCTACACCTCCTCTCTATTCTCATCTCAAATTGTTCGGTTGTTTAGCCTATGCTTCTTCTTTGTGTAGAGCTCGAAACAAATTTGATTCTAGAGCCATTCCGTGTGTCTTTTTTGGTTATCCCTATGCCATTAAAGTCTACAAGTTGTATAACCTTCATACCAAATCTATGTTCATTTCTAGACATGTTATATTTCATGAGCATATCTTTCCTTCTGTTGCCAAGCTTTTAAATCCCAATTCTGATGGTTGTTTTCCTTTAATCTCTCCTCATTGTTCAGATCAAACCAATGATACCTTTTTTGTATAACCTGTTCTTTCACCTACTGATTCCAATAATATTTCTGTTGACATTTCTTCCTCTTCTCTTGATTCTGTTACCACTCCTAGTCATTCATCTTCTTCTCATTCTCCTTCGACCTCTGTTGATCTTAGTCCTTCATCCTCTTCTCATCCTCCTTTAGCCTCTGTTGCTCCTAATCCTCTTGTTTCTAGAAAATCCACATGGACCCATCGACCACCTGAATACCTGCAGCAGTATCACTGTCACTTGGCTTCTTCTCAACTCAAATCCACTTCTAAGGCTTCAACCTCTACTGATTCAGGTATTCTTTTCCCTCTCTCTTCTTCGGTTTCTTATGATCAACTCTCTTTTCCTTATAAACACTTTTGTCTATCCATCTCATATGATGTTGAGCCTCAGTTTTACCATCAAGCAATCAAACATGCTCATTGGTGAGATGCCACGGATCATGAAATTACAACCCTTGAACAGAATCACACTTGGGTTGTTACTACTTTACCTACTGGCAAACACCCCATTGGCTACAAAATAGGTGTACAAAATCAAATATAGGGCTGATGACAGTATTGAAAGATACAAGCCCGTTTGGTTGCAAAGGGGTATACTCAAAGTGAAGGTCTAGACTATCATGAAACGTTTTTCCCTGTAGCCAAGGTGACTACTGTTCAGATTCTATTGGCCATAGCAACTGCTAAGCATTGGTTTTTACATCAACTTGATGTAAACAATGCCCTTCTTTATGGTGATTTAGATGAAAAAGTCTACATGGAATTACCTCCCAGGTTTAAGACTAAGGGGGAGTCTCAAGTTTGTAAATTAACCAAGTCTTTGTATGGCTTGAAACAGGCATCAAGACAATGGTTTTCCAAGTTCTCATATTTTTTGGTTGATCTTTGCTTCATGCAGTCGAAAGCCGACTACTCATTGTTCACTCAGACTCGAGGCTCTTTTTTTATTGCCTTGTTAGTCTATGTTGATTATATTGCTATTACAAGCAATGATGATGTTGCTGTGAAATCTCTTATTATCAGTTTAAATGATAAATTTCGTCTCAAGGACCTTGGAGCTTTGAAATATTTTTTAGGCCTTGAGATTGCTCGTTCTACTAAGGGTAATTTTGTTTCTCAACGCAAATATTCCTTGGAAATCCTTCAAGATTCTGGTTTGCTAGCTTCTGAACCAGTTTCTTTCCCCATGGAACATAATTTGAAGTTGTCTAGAGATGTTGGTTCTCTATTATCCGATCCCAGTTCTTATAGGAGACTCATTGACAGACTTCTCTACTTGACTATTACTCGACCTGATCTGGCATACTTAGTTCAAACTCTTAGCTAGTTCATGGATAAGCCTTGACAGCCTCATCTTGATGCTACTTATCGAGTGTTGAGATATGTCAAAGCTGCACTTGGACAAGGCCTCTTTTTTCTTGCAAAATCTGATTTTAAACTAAAGGCAATTTGTGATGCTGATTTGGCTGGTTGTTCTGACACTAGGCGATCCATTACTGGGTGTTGTTTTTTTCTTGGATCTTCGTTGATTTCCTGGAAATCTAAGAAACATCAAACCATATCTCGCTCCTCTGTAGAATCAGAGTATAGGTCTATGGCCTCTACTGGATGTTAATTGCTTTGGCTTTTCACTTTGCTTCATGATCTTCAGATACCTCATCCTTTCGCTGCTACTTTGTTTTGTGACAGTCAGGCTGCATTACACATTGCAGCCAATCCTGTATTTCATGAGAGAACAAAACACATCGATGTGGATTGTCATTTTATCCGTGAGAAGATTCAACTTGATCTCATCAAGACTTTGCATGTCCCTTCTCAACACCGACTTGCAGACATGTTCACTAAAGCCCTTGGTAGTGCACTATTCCATCATCTTTTGTCTAAGATGTCGATTTTAGATATCCACCATCCATCTTGAGGGGGAGTATTGGAGACTAGAAGTTGTACAGAAAGATAATTTTTGAGTTGTATAGAAAGATATTTTCTGAATTGTATAGCAAGCTAGCTAGTTTCTTGGTTAGCAAGTTAGTTGTTAATTAAAGCACTTGTGCTTTCTGTTTGTATATATATACTTTCTCCTTATGTAATTTTGCTTAAGCCATTCAATAGAAGATTAGATCATCTTCTTCATTCCTTGCTTCGCACATCTCTATTCTCTCTGTTCTTTTCTATCTAGCTTTGCACTTATGCAAAGTTTGTTAAAGGCGATAATTTTAAGTAAGACTCTTTTTTATATTTAAAAATTAATTAAATCATATTTATTTAAATTTTTATATTATAGTTTTCTTTTTCTTTAGAGTCCATCGATCCTTCTTAGTTCTATTGTTATGGATTCTAGATCTGCTGCAAGCATAAAAATAAACAACTAAAATACAAAAATTTAATAGAGGGAGAATAAATGGGCTACATAATGTAGAAACTCCTATATATACGGAGAGAGAGAGAGAGAGAGAAAACCTCACAATTTTCATTAGTTAGTAATATTTAGGGCTTTCTTGTTCTTTTTTTTGGAAATGTCCTAGTTACTGGAAGAGCAACGTCGTTGAAAAAATAAAGAAAGAAATTGTTTGAAACTAACGATTTTTAGTGCCCATTTGCACGCACTAAATGTAATGATGGTTTAGCTGTGCATATTGCGGATTCAGAGTAGACTCTTTGCTCAGACAGGAAAACGGACCCTTGTAAAAGGGATCGAAACTCCCGACCCAAGCAGGGAGTTTTCTTGCCTGAGTAGGGAACAAGAAAGCCCCCCCCCCCATAAAAAACAAAAAACTCCAGATGCATATTAATGGTCGATTAGATATTACTTTCATTGAAGGAATGCTTACCGTTAGTTCCTAGTCTTTGCCGGATGACCTCAGTGTCAACGTGGGTGAGAAGGGAGCGAGGTCCGGCCGTCCAAAGCGGAACCCAAGGAACATCCATTTCCTCAGCCATCTTCCCAGCAAAACTTAAAAAAGCGTCGCTCATTACGCAGCTGATCTTCCTCCCCGTCTCCGCCACCGCCACTTCGATGACGCTCCTGAAGCTCCCCGGCGCGGCCTTCAGAAACAGCCCAATTGCCTCGCTCGGGCCCTTGGTAGCCACATAGCCCTCCGGCGTGCCGTCGGGCACGTCGTAGGGCTTTATGTTATTCGCCTGGCTGGTGGGATCGGAGAAGATGGAACGGTTGCATATAGGCGTGTTAAAGAAGGAGAACTTCACCTGCGGGGCTGCAGTCGCAATTCTATTGACGAGGCTCAGGAGTGGGGCTGCATGGCTGCCGAATGGGAACGCTAAGGCTGCGACGTGTTTTTCCAGAGCTGAATTCTCGGTCTCTTGCATGGTTGCTCACTTGGGTCTAAGATTTTTTTTCGATTCAGGAAATTAAGAGAGGTACTCCGTTTTTGTCGAGAAGGGTTGGTTGGAAGAGGCTAAAAGCGTGTTCTTTTTAATTATTGTTTAAATTTAATTTCAAGTTTCTTAACGAAATTACAATTAGTGTAATTTTTTTGTTAATCCGTTCTTTTAGAAAGGAAAGAGAGTGAGTTTGAAAATGTAAAAAGGTTGTTGAGAGGTGGGATCGATCCAGGATGGATGCCTATTTTATAGCCACAAAAGAATCCCACCTTTTAAGGTTTGATCGTAGAGAGAAAGAGAAAGAGGGTAGTAACTAGTACAGCAGTACTAATCAAGCAAATCATTTTATCTCCCTCACCAACTACTATCCTTAATTATTGTATCACTTACCCAACAAACTTAAATTCGTATAATTTAAACCTATTTTGAAATTTTAACAAATTAAAACTCAAAGATAATGGGAGTATGTATGGCAATTTGATTGATGATTCAATGATTATTCTGCAGTCTCTAGTCAGAGGACGTGATACCACTGATACATACTATGAGAGAAGCAAACAGCTCATCTAATGGCGAAGGTGGCTATCCAACGATCTGCGAAAGAAATAGGCCGGACATATCGGAATTATATATTTGGTTTAAAAACCACTGATCAATATGGCGGAGCTGAATGAATTAATGAATCTTTTCAAAACCTCATGCTCTGTGATTGATGATGGCAACTGTGGAGCTAAGTTGTAATTATCATGCAACATGAACATGATTCCCAGGTCATTGAACCGTGGTTCTCAATTAATTTTTTAGTTGTTTAGGTGCTTAATTAATTAATGCTTGCATCAAGTACTTGGTCAAATTTTCAGTCATTAGTCTGTTGTAAGGCAAAAACCTTAAAAGGCGCCCATTGGGGAGAATAGCGTTCGTGCTTGTACTGAAACCAGGCCATGCATAACAATGAGACAATGCAGCCCATTCTAAAACTCGAATTTTCAATTAAATTCGGCCTTAAGTTCACTAAAGCCCGCTTATTTCAGCGTAAAATGTTTTCAGCTAAAAATATTTTTCGGCGTTTGGCTCATACCAAAAATCAACAAATATTTTTTTATATTTTCATATAATTTGAGAAGTTGCGAAAAATAGAGATGACAGAAAAGTTGCAGAGGAAGATAGTGTGTGAGAATAAAAAACATTCGGGAGTGAGATTTAGATCCAGTGTAATTGCTTGCTCATATTGCAAGCAGTCTGAGTAGGCAAATGAAAGGGCCTTTGTGGGGCCCACTTGCCCAGGCAAGTGTTCAGGCAACCCGAGATCTGCTCAGGCAGGGAAGCCTCAAAAGGGGCCCTCTCACAATAGCCCACCCATATGTGTGTGAGAGCGACGAAAAATAGTTTACACAGATTAAGCATAAACCATTTTAGGCATCATGAATGTTATTTTCTTTTTTTTTGAAAATCAGTGATTATTATTAAAACTCAATCAGGTTGTACATTCATAATCTGCTGCAACAAGAAGTTGGATAAAAGAGGGACACTCAGCTATCCATGTGTTGTTTAGCAATTGAGAAAGAGCATACTTAGCCAATACATGTGCTACCCAATTTGCATTTCTACGAATGTGTTGCACCTCCACCAACGAGAAATAAGAGAAGAGGCTTTTGATGTCGTCCAGAACTTGGCCATAAACTCTGAAGCTAGAATCCCTCGCACCCAGAGCTAAGACAATCACCAATGAATCTCCCTCCAGTAGAATCCGACTTCCCCCCACATCTTGAGCAAGGACTACGGCTTCCCCTGCTGCTATGGCTTCAGCAGCGGCAAGATCAATGATGTATGGAATAACCTTCGTCCGTGCTGCCACCACCAGACCATTTCCATCCCTAATCACCACCCTAACCCCCATTTTGTCCGTCTCCTTTGAAATTGCAGCATCCCAGTTTATTTTCCCAACACCTAGAGAAGGCTTGATCCATATGGGAGAGGCTCCAGCCATTTCTCTACCAGATTTATCTTCAACCTTCATAGCTTGGGAGAAGCCTTCCATCGATAGATGCACTGCGCGCTGCCATAACTTGAGTTGGAGGTGTAAACTTGCCCTAAAAAATAAAAGTGTTCCTTCTATGCCAAATCATCCTGAGTATTGTCAAAGCTTCTATCAACTCCTCAGCCTCTAATTTTTCCTGGAAAAACAACAGCAAACCTCTACCATCCATGTCTCCACAAGCCATCTTCTGAAGCTTTCTACTCCCTTCTTGCCAAAACCCTACAGCCGCTGGACAGCTCCAGAGACAATGAAAAATTGTTTCTAGTTCTCCATTGCAAATAGGACAAATTGGATCAACTACTACTTTTCGGGAGAACAAGTTGGTCTTGGTGGGAAGCAAGTCATGGCACAATTTCCAGCAAAAGTTTCGAATCACTAGGGTAGTTGGCAAACTCCAGATAAACTGCCATAAACGTTCAGTACCAACAGTACATGAACTTTCACCTTGTTCCTGGGCTCTTCTCCTCATCTTCATGTGGTATGCACTTCTCACAGTGAAAATACCCGAAGGTGAACCCCTCCATATTAATTTGTCTGTCTTCAGTAGAGGACTAATCACAACACCCCCAATTTCAGCCGCCTCCCTAGGATCAAAGAGTCTATGAACAAGGTCTGAATTCCACCAACCTGAATTTTGATCAATAAGGCTGCTAACCTGAGAATCCGGATGCCAAATTGTTTTGTTGGGTAGTAGTAAATGACTCTTAGGGGGGTTCAACCATACATCCTTCCAAATCTTTATATCTTCCCCATTTCCCACACTCCAACCCACCCCATTCCGCATAATGGGCTTGGCCTTAAGGATGCTACGCCATACAAAAGATGGACGACTCCCCAACTTTGCATCCAGAAAACCCACTCGCGAATGATACTTCTCTTTCATGATACGAGCCACTAGGGAATTCGGATTGGACAGCAACCTCCACCCTTGCTCTGCAAGCAAAGCCAAATTGAACACTTCCAAATCCCGAAACCCCATGCCACCCCTATTTTTCGGTGCACCCAGCTTCTTCCAACTCATCCAATGGACTCGTCCTTGATTAGTCTTGTGCCCCCACCAAAATATACTCATAAATGAATTAAGGGACGTACACAAGGTCTGAGGCAGTCTGAATATACTCATACAATAAGTAGGCAGCGCTTGAACAACAGCTTTTAACAGAATTTCCTTCCCCACTTGGGAAATAAATTTCTCCTTCCACCCATCTAGTTTCGCCTTCACCCTCCCGCAGATACTGGCAAAGGATTGCTTCTTAGACCGACCCACCATCGCGGGAAGACCAAGATACTTCTCAAATATGATGTGACTGTCACCCCTACCGAGTTATTGAGGTATTCCCGAAACTCAGAATGCATAATCCGGCTTAAGAAGATGGTTGTTTTTGCCGTATTCAGTTGCTGCCCTGAGGCTCGCTCGTAAGTCTGCAGCACCTGGGTGAGATTAGACCACTCTATGGTATTCGCCCTGCAAAAAAAGAGAGAGTCATCCGCAAAAAATAGGTGGCTTAACCAATAACCACCAACAGCAATAAGCACCCCAATAAGTCTCTTATCAAATTCTGCCATTGATAACAGAGCACTTAACCCCTCTGCCACTATCAAGAAAAGATAAGGTGACAAAGGATCACCTTGTCTCAACCCCCGGGTTGGGAGAATCTTCCCAAAAGGTTGACCATTCACCAACACTGAATAGGATACACTCTTCACACAGGTCATGATGAGTGTGATCCATTTCTCTTCAAACCCCATAGTTCTCATCATAGCCTCAAGGAATGGCCATTCCACCCTATCGTAGGCTTTCCTCATATCTACCTTTACAGCCATAAAACTCTTCTTCTCACTCATCCTAGAATTCATGGAATGAAGGGCTTCATAAGCTATCAACACATTATCCGTAATAAGCCTTTCGAGTATAAAGACAACACCAATTTCAGCCTATTAGCAAGCACTTTTGCTATGATCTTATATACTACATTGCATAGGCTAATAGGTCTATAGTCAGATACCGAGGAAGCATTAGCCTTTTTACGGATCAGAACAATAAAAGTCTCATCAATAGAGGGGTTAAAGACACCCCCCTCCAAAATTTCAGAACTGCTCCACTAACCTTTTCGCCAATAACCTCCCAATGGTGTTTATAAAAACTAGCTCTGAAACCATCGGGACCTGGGGATTTAAGAGGCTACATCTGTGCAAGGGTTGAGTTGATCTCCTCAAATGAAAAGGCTCCTGACAGCATAGCATTGAACTCTGGCTTGACCCTGGAACATACTACAAGAATACAGTCTTCAATTCCTGTCACCCCCTCAGTTGCAAACAGGTGCTGGAAATACCTAGTGAAAGCATCTCCAACCTTTGTAGAACCCTTCCGCAATTGTCCTTCCATATCTATTGTGGACCCAATAAAATTGGATATCCTTCGGTGGTTTGCCCAGGCATGGAAGAACTGAGTGTTTCGGTCCCCATCTTTAAACCAACTCCACTTCGCTCTTTGTCGCCATTTAATGTCCTCCATTTCAAGGAGCTTGTTAAGTTCCCCTTGAACCTCCCTAATGGATGCCATTCTGCCAGGGAGCTCATTTTACTGCATATTTTCCAATCTCCTCGTCAGGTGATTTATATGTCGTGAATTTCCCGCAAACTTTTGACCGCTCCAAGCTATTAAAACCTCCTGACTTCGGTGAAGATCCTGCACCACAGCTCCCAAAGGGTCCCTGTCCACAACCCCTGAATTCCACACTCTTTGAACAACTGCCAAACACTCCTCATCTACATTCCACTTGGCCTCATACCGAAAAAGCCTCGTGGACAACCGATGTTCTAAGTCAAATTTGAGAAGGAAGGGCTTGTGAACTGAATTGGAAACTAGTAGAATGTCAACAGAAACATTTGGAAAAGTGGCACACCATCTTGGAGTTGCAATAGCTCGATCCAGCCTCTCCTTAACAAAATCAAAAGCTTCTCTACAGTTACTCCAGGTGTATTTAGACCCCTGGTAGCCCAAATCATTTAAATTGTAGTCCTCAGGAGTTAAGCTGAACCTCTGCATTTGAGTTGAACTACGAATAGCACCCCTATATTTTTCACTTTGATCAACAATCTTGTTGAAATCTCCCATGCATAACCAAGTATCCCTACTGAGGGAGGCCAAATGAGACAAAAGTTTCCACGACCCATCACGCAGAGTCCTATCTGGATGACCATAAAACCCAGTAAAGGTCCAACGGAAATCCGAATCATCAAGGGAGATGTCTATAAAGATATGTCGTTGGGAGTAATTCAAGACTTCCACTCCCCTCTCAGGTTTCCAGAAGAAGGACAAACCTCCCCTGCGTCCAATTGGGTCCACTTGAATCATTCCAACAAAACCTAACTTTCTTCTAAGACATTGTAGCATTTGGGAATACACTTTTGTTTCAATTAGAAACAAAAAGTGGGGCTTCTTACTCTTCACCAAATTTTGAAGCTTCCGAACTGTCTCAGGGTTCCCAAGCCCTCGATAGTTCTAACAAAGAAGACTCATGATGGCCGGCGGGGCTGATCCACAACCACCGTCGATTCACTGCAACATACAGAAGGACTCGATTCATACCTTTGATCCAAGGCAAAAAATAGAGTCTTCAAGTGTACCGATAAGGAACTGGTACGAGTCGTGACTCCCTCCTTCTTCCCCTTCGAAGCCCTTTCACTTTAAGAATAGTCTCTACCGTCCTCAGCCTCTCTAGCTCACTTCTTCCTATCCCCATCCGAGCTTGGCCGATTCAAAGAAATAATGGATAAAGAACTTCCATCGCTGTCTTCTAAGGTTTCTCTGTCCTTTCTCTTACGAAGAAGCTTCTGGGAAGACTCCTTCTTAGGATCAAGGACTGCACGTGTGGAATCTTCAGGAGCCTTATTTCTTCAATTGAGACCTGTTGTGGACCAAGAATGGCTTGGGACTTTCCACATGTAGTAAAGCCATCCGGAAAGATGTGAGTATCCTGTCCCACTCCTGCATTATGTTTGGGCCTGTAAGACATCCTGTCCTGGCCCATAGTTCTGGATGACCAGCCCATGCCTCTCTTTTGGATCGTTATTGAATTATTCGAACCTCCCCTTGGCTTATTCTTCCCTTTTCCGCCCGCCTTAACTGCATCAGTCTTTCCTTTAAGGGGGATATCTCCCTTTACAGAGAGAATATCACCCAGATTTGTAATGGCCTCTTTTTGCTAGAATTGAGGGATACTATCCGGTAATTTCAACTCCTGCCTAGGGATATTCTCCTGATTCTCCGCAGTCTTTCCATCCTCAACTCCTCCATACCCAACCGAAAGGTAATTTGAATGATTTACCATATTAGGATTTGGAACGGATTCAGCGCTGGCCTCCGTATCTTTCGTTGTTCTTTCCATGCCTAAACTTTCCTTTCTTGGAAGCTCCTCTGATTGCCCATGACCGGAACACACTGGAGAAGAAAAGCCATTGATTTTCTTGCCCTCAAATACCCCCATTTGTCGGAAGGCATCGTCGGCTCGAAGCCAGATTCCCCAACCCTCTACATGCTCACCATGGTTTGGTTTCTAAATATTGAACTCAGCGCATCCCTTCAGCCCATGAATAATACAACCACATTTGAAGCAAAACACCAGCAACTTCTCATATTTGAAGGAACCCCAACACGAATTTCCTGCAATGAACAATGTTCGACCTTTCTCTAGGGGTTGAAACAGATTTATCACCACACAGACTCGTAAATAACGACCCCATCCATCCCACATCATCGTCCGCTACAGCTACTTCTTCAACCTTCACCAGCGAACTCCCTATTTGAGTCCCCACTTCTCGGTTTATACATCCGATGGGCATGTTATGAATCTGGACCCAAATAGGTGTGAGTGAAAAATCCATCTAATCTAGGGCTAACTGTCCATCAAACTCGTTCAGAATGAGTAGGGTCCGATCATAAGACCAAGGTCTACCAGCCATTACCTTTTGTTTATCAACATCCTCTTCAAATTCAAACAGCCACAGATTTTCCTAGACTTCTTTGATCAACACTGTACCGGCAGGGCGCCATATTCGAAGGAGAATCAGTTTGAAAGCTTCTTTGTTGAGTTTTTTTGGCACACCCAACCGTCCTACAATGCATTTAGATCCCTTGTTCCAAAGATCCTAAATAGTATATTCGGCAATTTTGATCCCTTTTTGCTCCCCACCCAACAGGGAAAATCCACCCAACATATTCCTCCTACAATCATCCATAATCTTCTTTCAAACAAAGAGGATTAGGAAGAAGAGAGGAACACCACCACAAAACTCCTACACCGCAGCCGGAAGGAGAAGTAACTTTCCATTTAAGTCACTTATGTGTACCAATCAGTCTTGATATTAAAAAAAATTGTGTTCCTTTTTCCTGTCCTTATGAATGTTATTTTCTTAGTCACCTCAAAACATCTTAAAGTTAACAAATATTTTACGACATACCAAACACTCAAAAATAAGAAAAATATTTTTTATAAAATATTTTATGCTCGAGGCCTAAAACAAAAACATACAAATATACAAGGCTTTAGGATGCTTGAATTTTGAAGTCTAAGCTTGACAAACTAGTGTTTGTTCCTCCTCCCTATCAATGGGGGTGAAGCTATATATAGCTCTCTATTGGATGATTAGATTGGCCAGACCACACCTATAATTCCCCCAGCATTTATTAAGATTAAGTAAAGCAATGATTAGTATTAATAAGAAATTAAGACTAGATTTAAAAGTAATACAAATTGTCTGCCTTAGACCGAACGTTAGACTAGGGTTACCAAACGTTCGACAGTTCAGTACACCAAAAGTTTTATCTTTACGTCATGAATGTTCGACGACCAGACATATGCTATTGTTCACACGCCATCTTTGTGTTAGGGAAACAGCCAAACGATCGAACAAGGACCACCAAATGTTCGACCAAGGACCACCAGATGTTCGAGGAATCTTTGGATTGTTCGATGTGGAAGCCTTTCCCTTTTTCTAAACAATACATCAAATGTTCGAGCCAGTACACTGAACGTTCGATATAACTTGAAAAACAATTTTTATCTACTATCCACCTCATTCCACCTTATACTCTCAACCATCTCTTATATAGACCACCCCTCATGACCCTCAGATATCTCATACCCCTCCATGCATCCTTACTACCCATCTTTTGAGTAAGAGAGAGATTTTAGAGAAAGAGTGAGTGACTTTGGTGTTATCCAGCTTCATTTGAGGTAAACTCTGGTCTCTAAACTCTTTTTTATGTTGTTAATACCCTAAACATGTGTTATAATGAAATTGTAAGCGTGCCATAAAGTGTTTACAATTAATTTCTCTTGAATATGGAAAATTTTCTTGAGAAACAAGAAGCCTACACTTATTTTCACAAACCTTTACGTTGGCATGGTTTAACATATTGTATTTAAGCTATTTTGAGTTATAGTTTTGGAAAGAAAACGATTGAGTATGAGTTTTAAGCTTTTTATGCTTTCTCGTACCTCTTGAACGTTCATCTCGAAAGGTCAAATGCTCGACCCCTGCCCTGCAACGATTGAACAATTGACCTCGATACAGAACGTTCGACCATGTCTAGAAAAGGGTAATTAGGGTTTAATGTCGGATTAGAATGCTTAAGTCGTATTTCGGATTTCTACGTGCATGGTTTAGGACTCTCATTTTATTTTGTCTAATATTAGGACACGTTTTGCAGTAGCGGAAGTTCGAGATGTCCAAACCCTTCAATCAGCATTTGAGATAAGTAAATATTTACAAAAGTTGCATTATTTTTAAATGTGTGATATGTCAGCTGACTAAGCACATTCTTATTCTCCTTAATGATATGTTGTGAGCCTGTTGTTGTATCCACAAGTTCTTAATGAGAAATATTTACTTTATAATGTTAATAAATGAACAATATTTGTATCGTATGACATGGTACACCGGTACGTGCGGTTGAATGGCCATGGGCTTATTATATGGGTTTGACCTTATTGTCACAGAGGTTACTTGAGATTATTTTTGGCCTTGGATCCAATGTTTGTTGGGACCAGCGCAACCATGCTTTCGTGGTGGCTACTATAGACAGACTTTACAAGTGGCGTGGGCCACCCGAGGTCAGACTTGATAAGGCTACTAGTGATGGACAGTAGTGTAAAATATGCAGGGCAGCAGTATTATATTACAGGTCACTCAGGACAGCGCCAATCCTACCTAGAATGAGTTAATATCCTAGAATAGACCATATGGAATATAGCTATAACTATGGTGTGTGTGTATATATATATATATATATATATATATATATATATATATATATATATATATATATATATTTCTAGAAATAAGTTATGGTGAGAGTGGAGTGAACAGAGAAATGGTCAGCATATAAAAACATAGTACTAAGCATGCGTACTTCAAGATCAAAATCTGAATATAAAATAACAGAATATTCAAAGATCATGATAACTTTTAAAATAAAGTAATGCTTAATTAAACATAAACTTGAAAACTTACAAATGAACTTAGGCCAGAGGGACTCTGACAATTACAAGTTTAATACATAAGACTTGATGAGGCATTACAAGTGTTTGCAGAGAGGAATTACAAGTGTTTTGGGTTACAAAACTTTTTCAGAGGGGTCTCTCTAGTTCTCACTCGAATGAACTCTGTGTTCCACTTCAGACTCTTCGATCTTAAATAGACTTAGGGGAAGGCTTCTGTACTGGAATCTCGGGACTCTAGAGAACTTAGTGCTGACAGGCGTGAACCGAAAGTAGATTCTTTTGCTTTTACTATAGGTAATTCGCACCGAAAGCAGGATAAAACTTTTGGTGAATAGTAAAAAAAGTACTATTCATGAATAGTACTCTATCAGGTGGTCGACAGAAAATGATGACTTAGTTGTCTTCTTGTGCCAATGGGGACAAAAGCTTAGTAGTCACAACTTAGGTCATACCCATCAAAGGGGTCCTGAGCATCTTGGAAAAGGCCGAACTGGCTTCTGGGGACTGAAGACTCTGCAGTAGATTCTTCATCTGAATTTACTTCATTTTCCTCATAAAATTGCTCAGCAAGGGCAAGGGCAAACGCCTTGAAATCCTTTTTAGCAGGCCTTTTTCCTTTGGAGGAAGTGGGCGACTTAGACTTAGGAGCTTGCTCAGTTATAGGTTCTGGTGGCTGCTGTAATTGAGCCATTATAGGATGTTTTAACTAAGGGGCTTCTTTCTTGAGCGGGTACTCATGATGGAGGCGAGTTTGGACTCTAGAGAAGTCAAACTTATCCCACCACTTAACAAAGAACTGTCTTGCAATGCAGGAATGACTGTTCTGGCTTAAGATGTACTGCCATTTTAAAATCCACGAAATCTTATACTGGGAAAAGAAATGGATTGTAATGGGCAGTTGGGCTTCTTGATGATACAATTTTCTTACGGTAGAGAAATACCGTATGGCTTCTTGCACTTCTTCTGAAAGGATCTCATTAACTGGGCCATGAACTTGCCACCACCTGTGAAACCACAAAGGAATAACTCATTTGAAGTTTTTATCAAAATTGATGAACCAGGAGTGGGAAAAGGACTCATTTTGGTACAAGAAAACTTTGTACCATGCTTCAATATAGTCATGGTAGCAATATTTGACTTTTCTGTTACTTAAGCTTTTTAGAGCATAAGAGCAGTCCCACCGGGTTATGTAAAACCCGTTTTTAGTTAAAATAGATAGCAGAATTCGTAAAATCCACTTCCATCGGTTTATGTAAACGAAATGCAAAGTAGCGTTGGCATAGATTCATGTACAGTGCAACGCCAGATAAGGCGTTGCACTGTACACACATCTATTGCTTATTTTATTATTTCTTTCACTTTCGTTTCACCTTTCTGCCTCTTTCTCTTGTTTCTCCGCTTCTCTCTCATACTCTTCTCCTTCTTCGTTTTTTCCCTTTTCCTTTCCCTACTGACGCCGGCCTCTACCTTTCCATCATCTTTGTTGAAGCTTTTTCTGTCGGATCGGCCAAATGGAGGGTAGCATGAAAATGGGGATTTTGAGAGTTTGGAGCGGAGAGATCGACGCCCTGGAGAGTTAGGGTTTGGATGGCGTCCTGGAGACCCTCGGTGGGGTCCATCCCGAGATCGTCCATGTTTTCCTTCACCAGATCGTCGAATGCCTCATGTGAGATTGTGCGCCCAGCCTTCGCCGTCGTCTTCGGGCGACCCATCTGATCCACGATCGTCCCCCCCTCTCTGTGTTGATCTCACGCCGCGGAGCTTGAACGCTGCTCGGTCATAGGCCTTGGCGGCTTCTATAGCGGTGTTGAAGGTCCTCGGCCACACTCGTGAGTCACGACGGTTGGGATCTTGGATCTCCGCCGCGTACTTGCCCCACGGCCGTTGTCGTATGCCTCTATAGTGCCTTTTCACTTCTACACTTGGGTTTTCCGGAATGAACAGGGAAGGTTGAGGTTGGGTTCCCGAATTGGATCCACTTGTTTTGCTTTTCCTCGGGAGCGAGAACTTCAGCGCGGGGCTGATTGTTGGAAATTTTCGGTGGGTGAGTTTTTTGGATTGGCCGAATGAGGAGTTTTCTGAAAATTTCAGTGTTTTTCTGGAACGGTTGGTGAAATTGAATGGCGCGAACTTGTCAATAAAAAATAATAAAGAAAGAATATAGAGATAAGAGTAGATAATCGGATGTATGGTGTTTTTAAAACTCATTAGCTAAACTAGATAAAGTGAGTTTTGGTTAGCTATTTTAGATTGAGAAATAGACAAGCCGGTGTGAGTGCTCTAAGGAGGCATTTCCCAGTCTTTTTGGGAAATGAACTTCATGATGAATAAAGAATGGAAGGCAACTCTTCCTGGAATTCTTTGGCAAGGGATGGGGTTGATTTGTACAGACTTAGTTGCAAGAAGGACATCTCTATAAAACTCAATGGGCTTATCAGGGTGAATAGCTGGAAAATGCCAGCAAGGGGGAAAGTAAGCTTTGGCAATTTCTTCAGGAGATTTTAGGTGACTAAAATCTGGCTCAATGAAAAATAAATTATGACTTGGGAGCTTAGTAAAGTATGGTGAAGTTTTTGGGAAGCTTCTGGGGGCTCTTTGTGGCTTAATGCTTTCAAAGGGATCATAATGGCTTGGGCTTACTAAGGCAGACTGGAAAGTCGGCCTTGGACTTAGAGTACTACCTAAGGTAGTAAAGCGGTTCACCAAATGGATTGATGGACTTCTTGGGACCAGATCTCTAGAGGTAACAAGCTCAAATGACTTAGATTTTGGACTTAAGTTGGACTTCTTGGTAGGGACCTTTTCTTTCATTTTATTCGCCATTTTTTCCCTACAAAAATTCACGGGTTAAGAAATCAGGGATTGAATTTTGACTCCCCTTGATGTATTCAATGTCAAAATCAAATATACTTAGGATAGCTTGCCATCTTGCAAAAATCTGTTTAGAAGCAATGTTTTGAACATCTTTTTCTAAAACATGTTTTGCACTCATGCAATCAACTCTTATTAAAAACTTTTGATTTAAAAGATCATCTTGAAACTTTGAAATGCATAGTACTATAGATAAAATTTCTTTCTTAATAGTACTATAGTTTTTCTGAGCTGAATTCCAAACACCTGAATAAAAACGAACAATTTGTTCAGGATGGTTGGAATGGACTTGTTGTTTGAGAATACCACCGTACCCAATGTCGGAGGCATCAGTCTCAACGATCTTAAAAGAATCAATAGTTGGAATGCACAAAGCAATGTCTGGACATGAAGCTTAACTTCTTTTACAATGGAAGTATGAGTACTTGTCCATGGGGGGTGTGTGGGGGGGGGGGGGGGTTGCTTGAAGTCTATCAAATAATGGCTTACACTTCTTCCGAAGATTTTGATAAAAATCAGCAACATAATTGAGAGATCCAAGGAACCGCTGAAGTTGGGTTTTTTCAATGATTTCATCAGGAAAGTTATCAGCAAATTGAATGACTCGGCTGATTGGGCTTATTTTAGATTGATGGATATTGTATCCAAGAAATCTGAAATTGGTTTGGAACAACTTGATCTTAGTAGCAGAGACTATTAAGCCATTTATCTTTATAACTTCTAGAAACGAATTCAAGTGTTTCCAATGTTCTTCAATGGACTTAGAGAAGATTAGAACATCATCTATGTAAACTATGGAGTACTTGCTTAGGGGGCTTAGAATATCATTCATGATATTTTGGAACTCACTAGGGGCATTCTTAAGACCAAAGGGCATTACGTTCCATTCGTATTGTCCAAAGGGCGTGACAAAAGCAGTCTTATACTTATCTTTCTCATGGATTTGGATTTGCCAAAATCCACTCTTCATGTCAAACTTAGAAAAGATCACAGATCCACTTAACCTATTAAGGAGGTCTCTTTTATTTGGAATTGGATATCTGATCTATTCCAAGACTTTGTTAAGGGGCTTGTAGTTGATAACTAACCTTGGGGCTCCTTTTTTTAGCTCAACATTTTTCTGAACATAAAAGGCAGAACAAGACCAAGGGAACTTACTTTTACGGATTATGCCTTTCCGAAGTAGATCTTCTATTTCATTCCGGCAAAATTCCATGACTTCTTAACTCATTTGGATGGGTCTAGCTTTAGTGGTAATTTTTCTTTCATCAAAATCTTTGATATAAGGAAGACTTACCGTGTGTTTTTCCCTATGCCAAAAGGCGGTAGGAAGATCAGAACATACCTCACTTTTGACCCTATCTTCAAAGAGTTGAATTCTTTGTTGAAGGGATTTTTGACTTAATTGTTCCTCAATTTTTTTGACCTTAATTTCTTCCTGTAAGAACTCAATCTGTTGAGTCTTTGACTTAATTAAGCTAACAGACTTAGATATAGAGTTGCTTTTGAAGGCATTCAAATGACTTTTCTTTGGTTTTGCTAGAAATTTAAACTTAACCTTTTCATCCATGGGGTAGGTAATTAAACCATCATGGTCCGTTGTAAAAGGATACAATAGAGTGATGAAAGGCAAACCTTTTCAGTCATATTCTTAACCAAGACAAATGTTGTCTTAAAGCAAATATTGTCTTGACATACATGGGCTTTGTTTATTTCGAAAGTAATTTGCATCTTGCTGCCATTGGCAGAACGCAAAGTTTCTTTTGATTTACTGTAATACTTCGTAGAAACTAGTCCTTCTTGTATACAGTTAAGATCTGCACCTGTATCGATCAATACAACTACAGATAACTCAAAATCTTGAATCTTAATATTAACCTTTGAATACCATTTTTTTAATATGGATTCGGTTAATAAGACTTAGAGAATTTTCTTCAAGTTGTGGGGTGTCTTCAGGCTTAGGCTCAGGTTCGGCTTCACTACCACTTTGACTGCTAGCGGCTGACTTAAGCTTGTACTCAATTTTTAGGAAGTTAACATCCTGTTTTAACTCTTGATTTTCTTCCTTAAGTATTTTAATCTCAGACTTAATTTGATTAACTTCAAGTTGCAAATCTTTTATTGTGATTTGTTCCTTGGGTTTATCAAATCTTTTAAGCGTGTTGCTTAAACTTATCTCAAGACTTTTAGACTTATTTACCTCTCTTTTTGTGAGAAGTTTTCTTAACTTTTCTAAGTATTGTCTTTTTAACTCAGGATTCTCAATCCTACTTATAAGATCAAGAAGTAATTCTTCTTGCTCTTCTTCTTTGGTCAAAACTCTAATTGTCTTGCAACAAGTGTCGTTACATCCAAAACTTATGTCAGGACCTGACTTAGACTTGTCACTGCTGCAAGAGCAGTAGCTTTCATTTGAACTTATTTCAGACTCATAGTCACTGGGTTTAGTGTCTTTTATCTCTAATATTCTTATTAAATTTTCTTTTTCTTCGTTAGAGACTTTTAGAGACTTAATGATTTCCTTAGCTTTGCAATCCTTTGCAAAGTGACCTGGCTTACCACACTTATAACAACTATCTTTGTTCTTAAATCTTTTAAACCTTTTCTTAGGTTTCTTCTTCTCCTTCTTATAGAAATCATTCGGCTCAAAGCTTCTTTTCTTGAATCTTTTAAACCTTTTCTTATGCTTTCTATATTCTTCATGCTTACGAGACTTCTTATGCTTCTTTGATGGTGCTACTGAAAGTAGACCATACTGCTCACAGAAATTACCATTTCATACTTAGCCTTTTTCTTATCCTTATTGGCTTGGTTCGATATTTTCATATCGATACACATCTTAAGACCTTCTTTTTGGATAGCACTTATGATATTCCCGTAAGTGAGATTATCATATTCTATCACATTGTTTTCATTGACTAAGACTTCTTTGATCTTATGGGCAAAGAGGTGAGGCAAACCGTTTATGAATTTTTCTTTCCAAAACGGTTGGTTGCTATCATCTCTTAGCATGACTCTAGAAAGAAATACATCTTTGTAACATCTAAAGTCGCTTAGGGTTAGACATCTAAGGTTACTTAGTTGGTCATGGACCCTAGACGCAAGGTGGCTTGGTGTGCCAATAAAATGTTCTACAATTGTATAGAACAAGGTATTGACAGCATCAGAATCTCCTAATCCAACTTTCTCATTGAATATAGGGATTCCTTCTTCATTGGTCTTAACAACACTTCTTATGCTGTCTCTTAACTCTTCGGTGAGATGCTTTTCCCACCAGAACTGCAGGGTTCCTGTGAAACCTACCACCAAGAGGTCAACAACTTCTGGTTGGCTCAAGTTATGGTTCATAACATAACTGCTAGAAACCATGGTCATATGGGTTAACTTATCCAGAATTTGTTGTTCTGCTAAACCATCGATGTTCCACTCGTATAATTTATTGGCAGAGACTGCAAATTGACTTTGAAAACTTCTTTCCTCAAATTGGATATCCAGAGGGGTAGGCTTAGGATACCAATTCTTGGTGAGACTTGTTGGGGAAAACCTAGGGTTTTTTATTCTATTTAGCTCTAAAGCTGAAAGGGTTTTTTCCACTTTTCTGATGTTTTCATCAGATTCGGATTCCAAAGAGGATTCTGTCTCAGATGAATTCCCAGAAGACCCAGGGATCTTAGCCACAGACACAGTGTTGGAACTACTGGGCTGTTCTTGTTTGGTCTTAACTAAATCCTTAAGCATTTCCTCAATTTTCTCAACGAAGGACTTATTCTTGTTAACCTTTAAACTAGTTCCCGATTTTAGTTCTGGAAACTTGATTATGGGTTTCTCTTGCTTAAAAGGCTTATGTTTCTCTTTTGGAAGAAGCTTATTATCGATCTTTTCTTCAATTTTATCCAGCTGGTTCCCTATGGTGTTTAGGTACTGGTTGGTGTAATTGGCTTGCTCAATGATTTTCTTAACATCTGTGTTTTTCAGATGCAACCTTAAAGGGTGAGGCTTTAACCGTAGTGGTTCTATGCTTGAATACTATGGTTTCTTGTGGGGGGGTGACTGGAAGAAACAACTGTGTTATCTTCCTTTACCCATTCTCCCTTAGTGACAGTTTGTACCTTGTTTTCAACAGGGTAAAATTCTTCAATAAAATCGAGATAGAAGATTTCTGTCTCGGTTTGTATAACATGTTTCTTGAAATGACTCAAGATTTCCTTCTTTTGCTCAAGGTTGAACCTTTCGCGATAAACTTTTCTTCTTTCAATGTTGGCTTCAGATATAACATCATCATTGATCTTATCCCAATCTGGCTTGAAAGGTTTCCTTAGGGTACTTAGTTGAGGGTCTACGACATTTTCAACTATGAAGTCTGATTCCGTAGGAGAAGCATTTCCTCCTGAGGACTCTTCGTCTTCAAGTTAGCTTTCTGCCGTGTAGCAAGGGTGACTCACTTGAGAGCTTGTTTGAACTACCTTCAATTTAAGGTTTCTTAATTCTTTTTCCAACTCTAGATCTCTTCGTTTTAGTTCTTTCGTTGTGGTCAAACCAGCAAACGAATGCCTAGCTAGCTGGAATCTTATCCTTAGGAAGTCTAGAAGATCTAGACCTTGGAACTTCTGATCTAGATGAGCTAGACCTTGGGGCTTCGGACCTACATGATCTAGGTCTTTCAACTTCTTCTATGAGAAGATTTGGCTTAGGGTTCGACTGAGATCCACGATCAAAACTGATCTTAACAGTACCATCCAAATACTGATAGATATAATCTAGATCGCCTAGATTATGACTTATGATCTCAGGTTTGAAACTTTCATTAGTCAAACACCATTCCTTGGGTAGACTAATTTCATTCCACTTAATGGTTCGAGGAACGTGAATACTCGCGTTACTCTGGCTGCTCTGAATCAACATGGTTTGATTCCGAGGACTTTTGGAAATTGCCTGGAAATTCATGTTAGTTCCAGTGCACTTATAGTAGATCCTGTAGACCAAAGCTAAAGGCTGAACACCTTCTAGGACTTTGTATCCTTGAGTTCTAATGTTCAAGGTTAAAGCTTTGAATGTGCGGATCACTTAGGCTTATGTTTCTCTTTTGGAAGAGGCTTATTATCGATCTTTTCTTCAATTTTATCCAGCTGGTTACACCATAGGGAACCAACTGGATAAAATTGAAGAAAAGATCGTCTTGAAACTTCGAAATGCATAGTACTATAGATAAAATTTCTTTCTTAATAGTACTATAGTTTTTCTGTGCTGAATTCCAAACACCTGAATAGAAATGAACAATTTGTTCAGGATGGTTGGAAAGGACTTGTTGTTTGAGAATACCACCGTGCCCAATGTCGGAGGCATCAGTCTCAACGATCTTAAAAGAATCAATAGTTGGAATGCCAAGACAAGGCAATGTCTGGACATGAAGCTTAACTTCTTTTACAATGGAAGTATGAGTACTTGTCCATTTAGGGGGGGGGGGGGGGTGTTTGCTTGAAGTCTATCAAATAATGGCTTACACTTCTTCCAAATATTTTGATAAAAATCAGCAGCATAATTGAGAGATCCAGGGAACCGCTGAAGTTGGGTTTTTTCAAGGCTTTCATTAGGAAACTTATCAGCAAATTGAATGACTCGGCTGATTGGGCTTATTTTCGATTGATGGATATTGTATCCAAGAAATCTGATGTTGGTTTGGAACAACTTGATCTTAGTAGCAGAGACTACTAAGCCATTTATCTTGATAACTTCTAGAAACGAATTCAAGTGTTTCTAGTGTTCTTCAATGGACTTAGAGAAGATTAGAACATCATCTATGTAAACTATGGAGTACTTGCTTAGGGGGCTTAGAATATCGTTCATGATATTTTGGAACTCACTAGGGGCATTCTTAAGACCAAAGGGCATTACATTCCATTCGTATTGTCCAAAGGGCGTGACAAAAGCAGTCTTATACTTATCTTTCTCATGGATTTGGATTTGCCAAAATCCACTCTTCATGTCAAACTGATCACAGATCCACTTAACCTATTAATGAGGTCTCTTTTATTTGGAATTGGATATCTGATCCATTCTAAGACTTTGTTAAGGGGATTGTAGTCGATAACTAACCTTGGGGCTCCTCTTTCTAGCTCAGCATTTTTCTGAACATAAAAGGTAGAACAAGACCAAGGGGACTTACTTTTACGGATTATGCCTTTTCGAAGTAGATCTTCTATTTCATTCCGACAAAATTCCATGACTTCTTGACTCATTTGGATGGGTCTAGCTTTAGTGGTAATTTTTCTTTCATCAAAATCTTTGATATAAGGAAGACTTACCGTGTGTTTTTTCCTATGCCAAAAGGAGGTAGGAAGATCAGAACATACCTCACTTTTGACCCTATCTTCAAAGAGTTGAATTCTTTGTTGAAGGGATTTTTGACTTAATTGTTCCTCAATTCTTTTGACCTTAATTTCTTCCTGTAAGAACTCATATATATATATATTAGCATGATTTTCCTGCATTAAAATAATGTTATTGTTACTGAAATAAACCACATTTTTGCCTTAGCGTAGTAACGAGAATAATATACATCGATCGTAAAAACCCACGTTTACGCTTTCCGTGATATAAATCTTTAATTCAAAAGTCGAAAAGAAGTGGACGGTTTTGTAAATGTTTATTTATTAAGTCGTGGACTTACATAGTTATTTTTCCTTCCACTGTGAAATACCTCGATGTTTTACAGAACAGCAGGTCCTGTGAGAATAGAGTGAGAAATTCGTTGGGATGAAAACACCAAGTGAATGACTCTTGTCTTAAGGTTTTGGTAATTAGAATTTAACCGTTATAGTAATGTCTGTTTGGAAGCTCTGAGCCTATATTTGAGGATACATACTTTCATTGCAAATTTAGAACTACAATATCTCATATCATGATTTCACTTCCACATTCCCGTTATTACTCTGTTTTAAGTTCGAGGGTAAATCCTTGAGTCAGTTACTAGTTAATTGAGCTCGGAAATTTTTCAGTAACCCACCAAGTTAAATAAAAAAATAATTACATAATTTTGGGGGCGTTACAACCCCCTTAGGTTAGGGAGTGGTCTACCTGTAGGGATTATATCTCATAAGATACCACAGAAAATCACAAAACAAGCATCAAGAAAGCATAACATTAGATCATGCAAAACAAATATATATATAATCCTTCAATCTTGCACGTGTAGGCTAGGGTTTTAATACCTCTAAACCTTCTGATTATGAGACAAAGAGTGTGTGATCTAATGTTACACAAGACCCTTTTAAATAGGCTTGTATTTTAAAGTGAAGGTAATACTAGTTTTCTTTGTCAAAGTAGGACTTGGAAAGCCTAAACTCTATCACCATAATACAAGGCCACGCGGGGATTACTCCTTGTCTAATTAGGTCAAACTCCTAATTAAGGGATAATAATTAGCTTGAGAAGGAACCAAAAGGAAAAAAATAAAACTAGCTCTAATAGGCCTAAGACACTTGTCATCTTATAATTCCAATTGACCCCTCCATGAAATAATCTATAGTCGAATTAAAATCATAATTAAACTGCTATCACTTTAATTCATTATCTCTTAGTCCTTGAGTACACAATTTAATCTCTTGATTATAATTGTACTCCTATAATTATATTTGTACATTTAATGTTAATAAATTTTTACAAAAATACTCCGGCCAGATATTCAGAATAATCAATTCCCATTAATTTTATCTCAATGGGACATTTCATTTCGCTTTGATTAAATCAAAAGATTATGGATTCCATCTTGATCAAAATCAATGCTATAAGTAGTTGTAAGTTAAAGTTATTCATATTGATAGTAGTTCTATAAAATAACAAATCATGTGGTCTAGTCAGTGCATTGTAACCACACTAGCATATTAATCAGAAGTTTTAATTTCTGTTATTAATATAGATCATTATGATTAATATGTAATAGTCTTATAAAATGGAATGTCAAATTCCATTACCTATTATGAACTATACTATAGTTTATAAGTCATAAGGTTTATGACTTTGATCTTTTTTGTGTGATAATAACTTAAGGACTACATGTATATTAGTATATATATAAATAATAGTATCCGCATATATAATATGATATGCACAATGCTCTTATTAAAATTCAGAAAATTATTAACTTTATTTTATAAACCGAAAATGTCATACAAAAGAAATTAGCTTTTAAGGCATAAACCCTAACACTTGCCAATTGCCACCCCCCGAAAGCCTTTTATAAGGTTGGTCGAACAACCCATAGGTAAAGGAGTGGTTGGACCACTCTCGAAACCACATTCAGAGGTTGCTGAATCCCCCTCCTCTTTAGAAACGGATCCTCTCCATTTCCAATGAAATGGAGAGCATCCATTTAGTGTATTTAGGAAGGGTAAAATGGTCCAATTGTTTCCTTCTCCCTCCTGTCCAACCTCACCCTAAGGTGAAGGGGCAGTTCAACCACCTCTTGATCGCGAAGAGGAGAGATCGACCACCTTCGTTACCTTGTTCTCTCTCTCTTCTTTAGTTTTTCTGGTACTTTTTAAAATTTTTTTCGGTGTCAAGTTGAAGTAATGTCAGAAGTCCTTTATATGTCACTTTTCTGTCCCTCTAAATTAAAATGAGGTAGCTTTTAAAATAAAATTGGACTTGTGATTGATCACTATTAAATTTTGATCAAACGATGATTTTAAAAGCCACCTCATTTTTTAAAGAACACATGAGGAACTTCTAAAATTACTCGTCAAGTTGAGGTGTATTTGGTACACGACTACACGTAATAATATTTTATTGGTCATGCATGGCTTATGCTACACATGGCAAAAATTTTTGTTACGACAAATGCACCCACTTTGTATACACATGTAACGCCCCCACTCGCCCTCCACCGGGGGCAGCTGGACAATAGGCCACCTCCGATGGACGACCTCCTTGCACTCTCGCTCTCTCGCCTTCCTCTATGTTCTCCTCTTTGTGCCTCTCTTTCTTTCCTTCTATTTATTACGTATGCATGGATAATAAACTTGAGAATATAAAGTAAATGATCATTTACTGAGTGAAAAGAGGAAGATCATGCGCGATTCATGCTTGAATAAAAGTGGGAGACTAATTGATTTCACCGCTCCACTGATCAAGGTTGGCCTCTCCGTTGATTTAGGTATTATATTTCATTCCCCCCACGGATTTCGGCGTTAATTAATAAAGAACCGGCCAACAGAATTCTCACTTGACTTTTGAAACGAAATTTAATAACATTTCTCTTTCAGGAATAAAAATTATATCCCCATTCTAACAAACAAAAGGGAATCTTTGACCTACGAAGGTGATGCTCATTCAATATATATGCTACCCAATTTGTCTTACCTATCGTGTCCTAATAAAAGGTATTAACAAAAAGTCCGTTTGTTTAGACATAAAATATGTTTATTATTATTATTTTTTTTTTTAATATTTGACGTGGCATAAAATATTAGTCAACTTGATATTTTCAGTTAATTAAGAAAAATAACCTTCATAAAGAGTAAAAAAGTTTACGTTTCTCGTCTGCATAAACTATTTTTCGCTGTTCGATCTCTTACTTTTATATATACCTCTAGACAAGACAAGCTATTATGAGAGGGCCCCTTATGAGGCCTACCTATCCAAACAAGTCCGAGTAGGTCCCAGGCTGTCGGGACAGTAGTTAGGCCTCAGAATGATTCTTTCACAATTGTCTATTCAAATTGCAAGTTATATAAGCATGTAATTGCATTAGATCTCAATCCCTCTCCTAAAGGCCTTCTCATATACTCTCTTCTCCTACAACTCTTTTTCTTCGTCTCTTTCTTCCTCTTTCTCACAGCTCCTCATAAAATATGAAATATGAGAAATATTTGTTGATTTTCCGTACAAGCTAAATACCACTTAGCTGAAATCATTTTTCTAAAAAAATAATTTCAACCGAAAACGTTTTACGCCGTAAGCCTTATATATACTTCTATAAATAAGCTCTGTATGCTTTATACCTTCACCGGAAATAAGATCATGGATTTCAAATCATCTATTTGGGGTTTGTGTTTATATTAAATCATCTACTTAAAAAAAAAAAAAAGAGAGAGAGAGAGAGAAAGCAAGAAGATGTAAAATGTAAAAACTTTTGATCAAGCACAAAGTCTGGGCCTGCCCAGATATGTACTAGCTAGAAATGAAAAATGCTACACTTTCAAATTTTTCTCTAAAAATTAGTTTTTAAATAATGTGTCACAATCTCGTTAGATTCATGGCCGGCAACTCCTATTTTGTACTTGATTTGCCAAATGGTTGCCAATTGACAAAGGCGATTGGCAATTTCTGCCAACTGCCTAAGCGGCTACGAATAGCGGTTTTGGCCATAACCGCTAACGGTAACCACATTTTCACCTCTTCGTTCTATGAATCTATTATGAGACCAAATGTCACACACACGCATATATAAGAAATCAAGGACAATATACTGCGAGGGAAGGCATCCTGTGCAAGAAGAAAAAATAATTAAGCGTATTTTAATATTATTAAATAATGTATTAACTCTCAAAAGAAATATTAGAAATTGTTTGAAGGACGAAAGTGATTTTTTGGTAGCTATTTTAATTATTGCAAGCTGTAGAAAAGCATTTATTATTCACAACATAATATTCAACAATTTTTTTTCCCCATTAGATTACAAAGATGTATGCGGTGGTACTTTTTGATTGGATTTTCTCAATGCTAGATTTTGCAACAAACCATATTATATATATATATATATATATATATATATATATATATAGTGCATTAGTATGAGAGCTTTGAACAAGTCTGAATCTGTGATATATTCCTCAACTTTTATTAAAGAAATCATAATCAATACATCATTAATATTATGATTTTCTATCTCTATAATTTTTTTTTTTTTAAAAGAGTCCACATATTACCTTCAAACTACCACTCAATTAACATATATTTCCAAGCTTTCAATTAGGACAATGTTTTGCCAAACTACCAAAAAGTTCTCAATGTGTCCCCTCAAAGCCGGTAAAAAAATGAATATGATCTTACAAAATTTTTCAATAAAACAAAAATACCCCTATCAATTAAAAAAAAAAAACTTTTAAATTTTAAAATTTTAAATTTGGATGTCCACCCCTGGTTTTTACATATTTCTTTTTTATTTTTATTTTTTTAGTTTTAGTATTTTATTTTGTTTTATTAAAGGTATTTTCATCATTAGGGGAACATCGATAATTTTTGGTAGTTTGGAGGGATATTGTCCAAATTGAAAGTTTTGGGAGGGGGGGAACATTGTCAATGCCGAATTCGAATCGTGTCAAGGCATGTATATATATATATATAGGTCAACCCTAACGACTCATTTAATTAAACGAGTCAAACCTCTCGACCCGTTAATTTCATGTTAGATTTGTATCGAGTTCGCAGGTCATGTTAAAACTTGTCAACTCTAAGTGAATCCATGGTAATGCAAAATATAATAATACTAACCCAACTTCTAAAAAAAAAATTAAAAATTAAAAAAAAATTAAAAAAAAAAAAATTGAAAGAAAGAATAAAAGAGACAAAGCCAACTTAAAATTATGAAATCTTAGAAAAGAGTTAAGCTCAAGACTTTTTTCCCCACAAAAAAAATAAAATAAAATAAAAAATGTGGCAATCATTATCGAACATGGGTGCCACCCAGCGTTGACACTTTATACCCTCCAATCCAACTACTTCCATCTTCTTAATAAATGTTATGAGCCTCTGTACAAAGCTCCCCTCCAAAAATCTCCCTAATGAAACCTTCAGAATTTCCTCAAATGCGTACGCGTTTGGGCACGATCACCATTTTTCTTCTGCTAATCTCAAGCACCCATGCTTTCGCAAACAAAAGCCAGCACGCGAGCCTAGCAAACCAGTTTTTAGCTCCTCACAATGTTGCTCGGCTAGCCCTTCGACTGCGGCCCTTGCTCTGGGACGCAAAACTGGCGCGCTATGCGCAACGTTACGCTAATCAAAGGCGCTTCGACTGTGCATTGGAGCACTCTAATGGGCCTTACGGCGAGAACATCTTTTGGGGCAGCGGCATTGGCTGGGCGCCGTCTCAGGCAGTCGCGGCATGGGTTGCGGAGCGCCAGTGGTACAATTATTGGTCTAACTCCTGCGCCGGCGGACAGGAATGCGGGCATTACACTCAAATAGTGTGGAGCACAACGGCGAGAGTTGGGTGCGCCAGGGTGAACTGTTTGGGTGGTAGAGGGGTGTTCATGACTTGCAACTATGACCCTCCTGGAAATTATATTGGCGAAAGGCCATATTGATGGAAATTTCAATTGTGAGACCATGCTTATACATACTGTGGTGGGTAGTGTGTCTCTCTATGTGTGGGTTATTGTGGTTTTGAGCAACAGACCTATAACAATAAAGTGAGTGCTCTCATGAGCTTTTGTTTCAATTTTTATGCATATATAGCAGTCATTTCGGATTAAGGCTAGCAATTTTTTGACACGATTAGTAAATTCAATCGACCTTAATTCACATGAAATTAATGGGTTCTGGTTGAGAGATTTGACCCGTTTATTTAAATGGGTTGGGTTTGGATTGACTTATATAGTATTTATACTCATGTTTTAGCACAACCTAAACCCGACACACGACATAAGGGGCTGATAATTTTTAACACACTCGCGAACCCAACATGATATTAACGAATTAAAGTTTAGGAGTCTAACTTATTTAATTAAATTGATCAGGTTATGATTGACTTGTATAATTTTATATTCATGTCTCGACACGATTCGAATTCGACACACGAACATGAATTATTCATTGGACTGTCATCTTCTTAAACAATGAACATTGGGCTTGAAAGGACTTTCTTGACAGTGTGACATCTCACATTGGGCTCTACGCCTCTACCCTTTAGGGTCGCTCTTGAAGACTTGTGGCATTGTATCCACATGGACCACATCCATCTAGACATAAGACAGTCCAATATTTAGCCCAAAATAAAAATATTTTCTTTAATTATCAGCGAAGATGGAGTCTAATCAACTATCAGAATTCCAATTAGTTAATTCAACTTTACCATGATATCTCGTTAACATTTCTTTCGCGTTTTTTTTTATTGAATGTCACAGTTTGGGAGTAGTTGTGATACAAATTAGAGAGCCACTAGGGTGGGAAAAAAGTTATCACGATTCAAAGATGTATTAGTCACTTCTAATCTACACAATATCTTGAAAGAATTAGTTATAATTGAAGGCTCTCATGATTGCTTAACAATGCTTTCACAATTCAAGTCGGGGTACTATACAAAATTTAGGATAAATGTATCATAAATTTCTAAGTCAACGTCCAATTTGAAATTACTCCCTCAATTTTAAAACATAAACTTTCGCTTCTTACTCGCAAATTTGAAAGAGGTCACTCCATGTGTTTTCCATCCAATTTTTTGACATCTGTTACTTCCACATTAGCCTTTTTGTCACAATACTTTAAAATTATATATTTTTAGTGTTTTATAAATTAAAATCTAAAAAAAAATTAAAAATAATATAATAATAACATATTGCCACATCACAATATGTGCTCTCTCTCTCTCTCTAAACCAAAAAGCTCGACAAACATGGTGCTCACCCAACAGCCACCCAAAGAGCACCCCACCACTGGCCACTACTTTTCTTCTTCTTCCTCTACTCACACACATTCAGAGTCTTCTTTTTCTTCAAGCAAATCCAGAACCTTCTCACGCAGACCCATAATTTTCTCACGCAGACCCTATGACCTAGAACCTTCTTCATCTGCTCACGACTGGGTTCGTGCCAATCCTTACAGTAAATTGCATTACTATTTGAAAATTTCACAAGTAGCTAGGTCTTTCTCTATTTATGGGTTTTTTCTCCATTTCGTACTCCAACAAAAAAATCCCAGCGTTCGGAGACTAGGATTACGCAAAACGAGCTACCTCAGTATTTCGAGGGTTCAAGGCAAACTATCATATTATACAAAACAGAGTAAGCAAGAAGAAATGGCAACAAGAATGGAAAATAATATTGAGAGAGATTGACGATGAACATTGGAGAAGAAAGATTCTTTGTATTGTATATTATGAACCAACTGTTTACAAACAAACGATATATACATGAAGGAAATGACGTAAAACTACCATGTGAATACAATAAGAATGTCTAACTATCTAACCAACTTATCAAAACTGTATCAACTAATCTCAACTGCCTATATAATTAACATCCAACTCATCTATACTTATAACTGATATCCAGCTCATACACTAATACTCCCTTCAAGATGAAAGGAACAAATTTGTGACATTCATCTTGGAAAGAAGATGTATGAAAGGACTCCAACCAAGAGCTTTGGTGAACAAATCAGCAAGTTGATATTGTGGAAGTAACATGTAAAGTGCGAATAACACCTTGAATTTTATCCGTATGAGGTGACAATCAATTTCGATATGCTTGATTCATTCATGATATACATGATTGGCAGCAATATGTAGTGCAACCTAAATATCACAAAAGGGAAGAGCAGCGTGAGGATGTAATATATGAATATCATGAAGTAAGCTAAAGAGCCAAACAATCTCACAAGTAGTCAAAGCCATTGATCTGTGCTCTACTTCTGCTAATGATTTGGAAATTGTATGTTGTTTCTTTGACTTCCAAGAAATTAAAGAATCTCCTAAGAAGACACAAAATCTAGTGACATATTTCATAGTGTCAGGACACGTTGCCCAGTCTGAGTCACAAAATGCATTGAGACTCATAATGGATAAACCTGGATAGAAAAGACCCTAGCCTAGAGATGTTTTAATGTATCTCAGAACTCAGTTTGCAACATCAAGGTGAGGCTGCCTAGGAGAATCCATAAATTGACTAAGGATTTGAACTGAGCATGAAATATCAGGTCTAATAATGGTAAGATAAAGTAATCTAACAACTAATCTTTGATAACTAGTAGTATCTTAGAGAAGATCACCACTGGTCCGAAAGACCTTCAAATTTGACTCCATTGGAAATTTAGCAGGTTTGGCAGGAAGCATACCAAAATCTAGTAAAATTACCAAAGCATATTTTCTTTGACAAAGAGAAATACCTTTAGCATTCCTAGCTATCTCTAAGCCAAGAAAAAAGTTTAACTTCCCGAGATCCTTCAGCTTAAACTGATTATTAAGAAATTCATTAAGCTTAGAAATGGCATCATCACTATTACTAGTCATCACAATATCATCAACATATACGAGGAGAGCAATAAACACAAGACCTTGCTTCCTGGTGAACAAAGAATAATCTCCCTTTGATTGTGTAAAACCATGTTTAATCAAAGTATTAGAAAACTTGTCAAACCATTGTTTGGAAGCTTGCTTTAAGCCTTATAGTGATTTGGTGAGTTTGCACACTTTAAACTACCCCTTGTTGGCATATTCAAGAGGTAATTTCATATGCACTTCCTCATTCAATTCTCCATAGAAGAATGCATTATTGACATCGAGTTGGTGAAGAGACCAATTGTGAGAGGCAATAAGTGTAAGAAGACATCTCACAATGGTGAGTTTCGCCACATGAGAGAATGTTTCATAGTAATTTAGCCCTTCACATTGTGTGTAGCCTTTGGCAACTAGCCGTGTCTTATATCTCTCAATAGACCCATCTGCCTTGTAAAAGGATGAAATTTCAAGTATTATTTTGTTCTAAGGCAGAAATTTCAGTGGACATGGCATCAACCCAATGTTGTTGATTGATAGCTTGATGATAAAACTGAGGTTCATGACTGATAGAAATAGATAAACAAAAAACTTTATAAGAGAATGACAGTTTATCATAACCAAGAGAAGAAGATAAAGTGTATAAAATACCTGAATTAGAACCAAGTGACATTGAATTAGATTGGGGTGAATGAGAAGTAGGTTGACAATGATACTGTTGCAAGTAGTTAGTGTGCTTCTAGGACGAGATGATCTTCTAAGATGAATGGGAGAAGGATTAGTTATCTAGAGTTGTGAGTTTTAAAGTACTCGCAAGTGCACGAATCGTTTGAAATAAAGGGTTTTGCAAGTGCGAGGTCGATCTCACAGAGAAATGGTCAAAAATCAGTTTCTTGTTTAACTAATCTCATTTTAACCTAGTTCCAAATGTTGAGGTTCAAACATGCAAAATAACAACTAAGTTAAAGATGATGAAAAACAAAATATAAAAAGAACTAAGGCTTAAGAATCCACCAAACTAAATACAACAACACACACTCTTTTTTTCCATTTAAATACCCAAAGAACATTTAAGCTTTGGATTGTTATTCAAGTACTTAAACCATATATGTTAAAACTATTTAATGAATCCAACTCAAAGATAAATTACAAAGAGTACCAATTTGAAATCAAATAATCCATTGTACCCATTCAAAGAACAAATCACAATAAATACCCTCTTTCAAACCAATAACTCGATGTATCCATCGGTTGAAACACATTAAATTCCCTACTACTTCAATAAATGCACATTCACTCTAAGGCATAAGCAATAAAGAGAATGAAACTTGAATAGCATTTCAATAAAAGTTGGAATGTGCAAATAGCATAACAAGAGTGTGAGTGTTATCAATTGTGAGGTTTCATCCTCAATCTTAGTTGAGAGTTCTAGCCTCCCATAACTAAAAACACCACAAAAACTTGAAGAAATAGCTTAAACTTAAAGGAAACTTAAAGAAAAGAGTTACAAAATGTTAAGATTTTCTGAAACTAAGCTATAATAGAAGCGAAAATGGCCTAGCTACTACCCAAATTCGTTGGTTTATAAGGAGGGGTTAGCTATGGCTTTATAGAGGAGTATTAGGGTTTGAGGGCCAAGCAAAAAGACTCTTCTACCCCTCTCTAAGGTTCCCTCTCTTGCAAGAGACAATCCTGAGTACAAGAGCAGCGTGACCTTCTGCAAAACCAGAGAAAGAAGTGATTTTGTCATAAGGAAATCGCTGATTGGAGTTTTGGTACGATTCTGCGTTTGTACTAATTCTGCAAGGTGCGCTCGAGCTCACTCGGGCCGAACATCTGCTCTATGGTGCATCGCGATGTGCTGATGACTATTGAGGGCGCGTGCACTCAAGCTCAACAGGGGTGGGCTCGAGCTCACTCATCTTGAGACTCCTTTACGGCACATTGTAGCGGGCTAAAGGATGTTATAGGCACCTGTGCTTGAGCCCAACAGGGCTGTGCTCGAGTCCACTGCCTTAAAATTTGAATTTTCAGCCTTTTTGCCTCAAAACCTCTATTTCTCACTAAATGACCAGCAAAATGCTAAAACACCAAAACTAACAAAATACATCAGAAAATAACAAAGCTAAAGGCTTAACTTATGCAAATTAAGGAGTCCAAATATACAATATTTGGCACTCATCATCTACTATATATGGAATGAGGAAAAACCGATTGATCATGAGAAAATAAAGTAAATGATACATTGGTAGAAGATGATGAAGGAAAATACCTTCAAAATTAGGATTGATAAGACCATCAGTATATGGAAATATGGATTCATAAAATACTACATCTCAGGAGACAAAGACATTATGAGAAAATAGATCTAGTAATTTGTAGCCTTTTTGCCTAAAAGGATAACCAATGAATAGAAAAAGGTTTGGCTCGAGGATCAAGTTTAGTTCTATGTCGTGATAGAATAGATGCATAACATAGACAACAAAAGACTCGATGATGAGAATATATTGGAGGATTAGAGAAAAGCAACTCATAAGGTGTTTTATTGGATACTTTTGGAGTAAGTGTTCTATTAATGAGATATGTAGCTGTAAGAACAAAATCTCCCCAAAAAGAAAGATGAAGAGTAGCTTGGAATCGAAAAGATCTTGCAACATTTAAAAGATGCCGATGTTTCCTTTCAACCACAACATTTTGTTGAGGTGATTCTACACAACTAAGTTAATATATAACACATTTATTAGAAAACAAATCAGCCATGTTGAACTTAGAGCCATCATCAGATCTTAAGAATTTGATTTTAGAATTGAATTGACTTTCAATTAGATAAAAGAATGATTGAATATAAGATCTAGTTTGATCTTTAGATTTCATCAAATGAATCCATGTGTAACGACTATAATCATCAACTATAGTGAGAAAGTAATGACAACCATTTATGGAATTTGCAAAGAAGGGTCCCCATATAACACAATGGATCAAATAAAAGATTGCATTTGACAAAGATGAACTAATAGGAAATGATAGTATTTTCTGTCTTGCTAATGGACAGATAGTACAAGGAATTGAATTACATAGAATTTGAGGAATTGAAAGATTCAACAATTTGAGTCTAGGATAGGATAAATGGCCTCTAGTCAAACATTATTAGAAACATTCTTAATAGAAGCAGAAAAACGAGAAAATGAAATAGACTTGGGCGTTGACACTGATTTGTCTGGAAGTCCATGCTTTTGCAATAAGTAGTATAATCTATCTTTTTCTCTACCCACACCAATCGTCATCCACGTTACCAGATTCTGTATAAAGCAATGATTAGCAAGAAATATAAAACAATAGTTGAACTGTTTGATAAACTTGCTAGTTGAAAGTAAGTTGAAAGAAAATGATGGCACATATAGAACATCTGTGAGAATTAGATGTATCGATATTCTAACTGTACCAATATGAGTGACATTGGCAAATTGCCCATTTGGTAACTTGACTTGGGTGAAAAATGGTAGTTGTGATGGTTGTGTATAAATAAATAAAACTGATCATATGATTAGTGGCAACAGTATCAATAACTCAATTGTTAGTTTTCAAAACAGATGAAACTAAAGAATCATGACAAGCTAAAAAAACAGAGTACCTCGGGTTCAACGAAATAGAAGTAAGAGATATAAGTAATGAATACTTTTTACCTGATAATTTGGAAGAGTTGATCATTGGTACTAGTAGAATTACTACCTACTTGTTGAACTGAAGGGAGTTTCACGAATTCAGAAGACTTGAAGAATCCCCTTGGACATGATTTGTAGCAGGAACACCAACATTCTTTTCTTTGGTGAACTTAAATCTAGGAGGGAAACCACGAAGCTTATAACACTTCTCAATAGTATGTCCAGACATCCCACAGTGACTACAAGTTGGTTTATCCTTGCATATATTCCTTGAAAGGTCGATTTGTGATTGTAGGAGGAGCTTTGGATAGTAAAAAATAAAGACTACGAATTAACGTGTGTATGATTAATTGTATAACAAAATATTAAATGCGAAATTTAAAAGAGACAAATATTTTGTTGACAAAGTAGAAACTCTTATCAATTAAAAAACCACTTCGGGGCAGCCAAACCCAATAAATCTACTATTCAGAAGACAAAGCTAGTTACAAGGCAGTAATACTTACATAACCCAATACAATAGTCGTATCTCTAACTTTGACACATAATATGTAAACGCTTCCCAACCAGACCTCATGTTTGAAGGGATCTTCAATGGACTCCTTTAACTTAGGGCTCCTCTTTAAGTTAGACTTCAATTGATCAAATCACACAACATAAAAACTCTAAGAGACCTAGCAAATCTAACAATCTCTGCCTAAACACCCTCTTATGACACTGGAATTCTATATAGATTCTTTACAAAATAATAGCCTAAGAGCCCCTTTAAATAGGCTCTGGAAAACCTAATTTGATCCAAACTAGGATTTTTCTAGGCGGCGTTCGGACATGACATTGGGTGTCCGGACGGTAAGCAGTAATTCTTCATAAGTTGCTGAAGCGCGTTCAGACGGCTTACCCTAGCGTCCGGACGGTTGTGTAGAACATTTCCACTGTTCGTAACTACCACATTTGCGTCCTCATACTTGTACGAACATGTGCTCTTTGTGGGTTGCGTCCGCTGGGTTGTCCGAACGGCTGTGCGAACACCAAGTGTGACGTCCCACATCGCCTGGGAATGAGGATGTGCTTATATGTATAAATGCACCCTATATGACACAACGCGTTTTAAAGCCGTGATGGCAATGAACCTATCAGAACTCCGTAGTTAAGCGAGCCGCTGCGAGAGCAATCCCAAGATGGGTGACCTCCTGGGAAGTCTGATATGGGGAGCCAAAAGCGGACAGTATTGTGTCATTGGGGGTGGATCGTTACAAATGGTATCAGAGCCATTGCCCAGCCTGAGATGGTGGGAGCGTGCACAAGCCCATAAGGGTCGCCGGCGGGCACTTGCTGGGATGCCAAGAATGGGGTGATCCCATGAGGGTCGCCAGCGAGGACGCTAGGTCCAAAGGGGGGGTGATTGTGACGTCCCACATCGCCTGGGGTGATTGTGACGTCCCACATCGCCTGGGAATGAGGATGTGCTTATATGCATAAATGCACCCTATATGACACAACGCGTTTTAAAGCCGTGATGGCAATGAACCTATCAGAACTCCGCAGTTAAGCGAGCCGCTGCGAGAGCAATCCCAGGATGGGTGACCTCCTGGGAAGTCTGATATGGGGAGCCAAAAGCGGACAGTATTGTGTCATTGGGGGTGGATCGTTACACCAAGTCTCTGTGGTTTGCGTCTGATACATTATTCAGATAGGATGGAAACATTGGCTTGCGTCCAAACACTTCCTTTGGGTCGTTCGGACAGTCACTAGGGAACCAACTTTCCTGAGTTATAAAATCGTTGGAAATTTCCTTGTCTCAGAAACCTTTTTTTCTTGAGCAATATACTGTAGATTTTCCTTAATCAGTCCTTTCCAAGTTGGAGAATTAATTCTACAATAATATCTTAAAGTCTTTTGAATTACGGTGTCCCTGAAAAGTTAGTGTCCAGAAAATGAATCTTTTTGTCAACAGAATAAGAACCAATTAGGAACAATTAATTATGCAGAATATTTTCACATCGCAAATCTTTCCTTTCTTGATTAATATTTTGCAATATTTTCATCACTCAGCTCTTTCCTTTTCTTGAAGAATATTCTGTAATATTCTTTCTTTCTTTGCTCTTTCATTTTCTTAAGGAATACTTTGCAATATTCTTTCTTTCTTGGCTCTTTCCTTTCTTGAATTAACCTAATAAGTTTTGACACTGAATTCGCTAATATTAAAAACCCAACAGATAGTAATCCAACACTATCATTGAAGGAAAAAGCTCCAACAGGAGAATAAATTGCTCTATGTCTCCCCTCTTGAAGGGCCAACGAAAAAAACTTTATTGATTGGAGGTAGTGGATCAATAAGAAGGATTTGTTCTTGGATATGACCGAAAGACTCATTAAATCCCATTAGAAACTGAAAAATATATTGCCTTTGGTGATGATCCACAAAAGTCTTTAAAGAACCACAAGAACATGGTGGAATAGGGCAATGATCAGATAATTCATCTCAAAGTGCTTTCAATTGAGTATAATAGGCACTTACAGAACTAGGATTCTGTGTAAAATTAGATATGGCTTTTTGAAGTTGAAAGATCCGAGGGGACCATGACCTTGAGAGAATCGATCCTTCAGATATGTCAACATTTCTTCAGCTGTATTGATGTATATCACGCTATTAGCGATCTCCTTCGTAACAGCAATCATGATCCTAGATTAGACCATATTACTGCACCTGATCCAAGGTTGATAACTTGAAGAAGAACTTTCTGGTTTCATTATAGAGCCGTCAATGAAAACCAGTTTGCTCTTTGTAGTAAGAGCCATGATCGTGGATCGACTCCATGTAGGATAGTTTTCGCCACTCAATTGCTAAGAAACCAGCAAAAATCCAGGGCTATCTCCATGATGGAGATGAAGTGGAGAAGAATCATCCATTGAAGAAAAAAAAATGACAGCGGAATTCAAAAGAAACTACGATTAAGAATGCTTAGGCTCTAATACCATATCAGATTATACAAAACAGAGTAAGCAAGAACAAATGGCAACAAGAATGGAAAAGAATATTGAGAGAGACAATGAACATTGGAGAAGAAAGATTCTCAATGTTGTATATTATGAACCAATTATTTACAAACAAACTATATATACATCAAGGAAATGAAGTAAAACTACTCTGTGAATACAAAATGAATGTCCAACTATCTAAACAACTTATCAAAACTATATCAACTAATATCAACTGCCTATATAACTAACATCCAGCTTATCTATACTTATAACTGATATCCAGCTCATCCAAGCTCTAGCTCATACGCTAATATAGACTAGAAGAGAGTTTTGTGAAGTTGAAAAAATATGGGCTTCCAATGTGGCTTACTCATGAAAAAAAAAATGAAGAGAAATCATAGGATTCAAAGTTTGTTGATCCTATGTGTTTTTGTATAATATGGTAACTGAAACATCGTTCAACATATGGTATTTGAAAAAATAAAAGTTACAATTCTTGCATTTGAACTTAGAACAATTTGGCCTTATTGACTTATGTCTTCATTTTATGAGTATCAAAAAGAAGAGAAATGGAGACATATTGTTGTTCTGCTTCTCTTCCAATTTTTGAGCATCTATGCTGGGGATTTATGTTTGATGCATTTCTATAATGTCGATAGCTGAAATGGATGGTTTTCTAGTAATTATAGTCTAGCATTTGACTTTGAGTCAAATTAATGCTTTGTTTGTTTCCACGTAAAATATTTTCTGAAAAATGTTTTCCATATTTTTTGGTGTTTGGTGCGACAGAAAATAATAGTCAAACCGAACATATTTTAGGTTTGACTAAAAAAACTTATTTAGTTTGGGCAAATGATTTATATTTTTAAATTCTGTAAATCATTTTTCGAGTTTGAGTTTCTCTTACTCAAATCGCTGGACCATCGTTGGATCACTACCAAGACAGACCCAAGTCACTGTTGGGTCACCACCATACCACCTTGGACCATCACTTAGCCACCATTGGGCTACCTCTGGGCCACCACCATCCTACCACTGAGCCACCCAGACCACCACTAAGCCACCCCCGAAAAACTACTGAGCTACTGTGGATCATCACCGAGCCACCCTTGGACCACTAACAAGCCACGCCCGAACCATCATCGAGCCACTCTCGAACCACCATCGAGCCACCTTGGACCACTGCCAAGCCACTCCGGACCACCGGGGAGCCACTTGCGATCCATCGTCGAGCCACCCTAGACCATCACTGAGCCACCTTTGGACCACCGCTGATCCACCATCGGACCACCGCCGAGCCATCCCCCGGACTAACATAGAGCAACCCTCAAACCACCACCGAGCCACACCAGACCACTCCGGACCATTACCGAGCCACTACGAACCACCACCGAGCCACCTCTGAAGAGTCTATTCGATGGAAATGTCAATGAACATTACAATAATTTTGTTGCTAATTAAAATTTGAGAACATGTGAAACCCCTATTTTGAATACAGGTGAAGCGCATGTTCAACATCTCTTTCATAACTCTACTTAACAAATTTAATGTCAAGGATGCAAGAACTATTGAGGAGATAATTATTAACAAGTAAAAAATGAAAAATGGCCTCTATATTTTTTAAGGGTAAATTTGGTTTTTCAATGGCCAATAAGGGTATTTTCAAAAGATTTTGGTCAAATTTGATTTTTCGATCAATTATAACGGTTAACCTTAACAGAGTGACTTTTTTGCCACAAAATGATAATTTGATGTATCTAAGTGTCACATCTCTCAATTAATGGAGCATTTTTTAAAATGACTAATAATTTAAGGAGCTCAAGTGTATTTAACCTTAAAAAAATTGATAAACATGAATAATAGATTTGAATTACGTGCCTCCTAACTATCATTATGGAGGCAGGGGTGTGACCCAAAATATTTACGAAAAGGAAAAAGAAATAATGTGGTTGGGTTAAAAAAATATAACTAGCATGATATGCCTCATCATTCAAATTTGAGACTTTTAACTAGCTTGTTCGTAATTTTCAACTTATGTTGAGCATTAGTAAAAATTGAAAATTCAAAAGTTTAGTATGTGGTTGATAAATTGATTTGTCTAGTCTTGACATTTTTTATTTTAAGGGGTAATTACCTTTTCCCCCAATGAACTACCGGCCAATGTCATTTTGCCCCCACGAACTACCACTTCGACCAAAAGAGAGCATCAAACTACCATTTTTATACACTTTGCCCCATTCCATCAGGAATTCCGTTAATTTTGGATGGAATATGCCATTTTTTACCGTTAATTTTGACTTAAAGACCAAAATACCATTTACAGTAATTAATAAAAAATATTAAAATTAATATTTTTTTTTTAAAAAAAAAAAAACCAAAAACCTGAAGGAAAAGGGGTGGCGGAAGTGGCCGGGTGGCCTGCGAGCCACCCCCAGAGGTGGCTCCGGCCACCTCTAGGGTGGCTCGCGGCCCACCCCGGCCTAAGGGGTGGCCGCACGGCCTCCCCAGAACCTGGGGGGGCCGCGCGGCCACCCTAGGTCATTTCTAGGGTGGTCGTGCGGCCACCCAGCTTCCGGGGTGGACGTGAGCCACCCCAGAGGTGGCCGGAGCCACCTTTGGGGGTGGCTCGCAGGCCACCCGGCCACCTCAGGGGTGGCGGCAGCCACCCTTTTTCCTTCAGTCTTTTTTTTTTTTTTTTTTTTTAAATGAGGGTATTTAAGTCATTTTTGAAATTGAGTTAGAGCATTTACGTCTTTGCATGAATTAGACTGACAGAAGGGGCCAAAGTGTGTAAAAATGGTAGTTTGATGCTCTCTTTTGGTCGAAGTGGTAGTTCATGGGGGCAAAATGACACAGGCCGGTAGTTCATGGGGGGAAAAGGTAATTACCCCTTATTTTAATCAACAACTACTCATCGAGCTTTTTCATTTATGAACAATATCAAGACAAGACTTAAATATAATAAGAAATGTGATTTTCTTAGAGATTATGTCTACGTTAAAGTTCTATTTGTTTCAGCATAAAATGTTTTTCTATTAAAAAATGTTTTTTTTTAGCTGAATCATGTTTCAGAAAAATGATTTCACCTGGAACATTTTTCGGTGTTTGACTTGCACGAAAATTAAAAAATATTTATAATATTTTTATTTAATCATACTAACCTATAAATATAAAATTTTATTCACAACATAAAAATATAAATATAAAACAACTAAAAAAATAACATAAAAATTATTTAATTAAAACATACACCTATTAACTAACATTGATAATTTATTTTCATGTAATCTGAAGTGCTGCAAGAAAGAGAGAGAGATAACGAAGAGAAGATATAGGAAAAGAGTATGAAAATAAAAGGCATTCGAGGTGGGATCGAGATAGAGTGCAATTGTATGATCATATTATTTGCATTATGAGCATGCAATTATAAAAGGGTTCTTATGGGATTCACTTGGCCTGAGCAAGCGTATGGATATCCAAGACATGCTCGGGTAGGTAGATCCCATAAAGAGTCCTTTCACAATTATGTGTCTATGAGTGTGGGAGAGCGGCAGAAAATGATATACGCTCGTAAACCATTTTTTGGCTCATGAATGTTATTTTATCTGGTCAACTAAAAACATTTTTAAGTTAACCAATATTTTACGCTGTGCCAAACAATCAAAAATGAAAACCCTTATCTAAAAAACATTTTACGCCGAAACAAACCGGCCTTATCAAGAAAATAAATGAAAGATCCATTAAACCTATTAGCATCAATCACGCTGAAGTATGACTCAAGACCCAAGCCATTGGGTTGGCCTAATCTATAATGGCTTTTGTGCTAATTTATTCTCTTTTCTCTATTTCTTATATTTTGTATTAAAAATACCAAATTGTACTTCTCATCTTGTAATGTTAATAAAATCTATTTTGCTCAGAAAAAAATGAAAAATTACACTTACCCTCTCAATTTATAATATCTCACAATCTTTTAATTTGGTTAGTCGGACTATCAATCTGTTATTGAGGTTGTAATGTCTTCCATTTGTTTCTAAATATACAAAAAGATCCGTAAAAAATAAAACAAGAAAAAGGAAAAAAAAAGTATTAAAGAATTCAGGAAAACCTAGCCCATGGTGTGACGGTGTGTTAATTCTTTTTTTTTGTCCTTTTTTCGAATTTTTAGAGGCATTTTTACTTTTAAAAGGTAGGAATATTGTTTTTATCTTTTTAAGGTAAAAAGGGAGTAAATTGATAAGGTACATTAACCAAATTAGAAAGGTGGGAGGACAATGCAACTAAGGTACTAGATTGAGAAAAGTATAATAATAAACTCCAAAACGTGCATGCATGAGTAGATTTGGGGAAGAGAAGTCAAATTTGTGTATTTACGAAAGTCAGAGAAATTAAATTTGGGAATATCATGCATGTCATACCTGTCAACCACGGTTCAAAAGTCGCAATAAAATAAAATATTTTTCATTATACCAATGGCCCAACCCCAAATTACAAGCACAAAATTTTCTTTTCATGCGAGTTCCATCCAAATCATTAGGTACCGATTTCTTAAAGTATCCCACATGTTCCTTCTCAATAAGTCACGTGGTTAATGTGCCATATTAATTTATTTATTATTGGGTTTATAATGTCCCTTTTTTTCTTTTTTTGAATGTTAAGAATATTTTTGCCTTATTGAGAGATTTTAGAGGTTATTTTAGTTCTTTAGGATGAAAGGAGGACATTACGATCCCAATGATAAATCAATAGTGTACTGTAACTCGGCACCTTATGGCATAAGCTGACGACAACCATGCATTACTTATGACTGTATTTCTAAAGCTACACACTCTTTCAAGAAGATTCAAACATATCAACACCCAGTAATTTTTTTTTTTGGCTTCTGCATCGAATTAAATCACATGCTCAACTACTGGCGTGGCCCCATGAATTCCTTAGAGTTGTATTCTTGCGAATGTGCTATTCAAACAAGTCGGAATACTTGACGCGTTAAGTACAACACATGGGTCGATACACACACCGATTTTAAATTTAGAGATGTTGCAATAAGGGTGGTAGATTGAAAAAAAAAAAAAAAAAAAAAAAAAAAAAAACCTCCAGTGCTAATTGCTAAGCATGCTGACTGGATTTGGGGAGAATGGTCAAATTTGAGTACTTCACAGAAGTCTAGAGAAATTAAATTTGGGTATATCATACATGCCATGCTTGTCAGCCACGGTTTCAAAAAGTCACGATAAAACAAAATCGCTTTTATCACCCCAACGGGCAACGGCCCAACCCCAAAGCAGAAGCACAGAATTTTCTTCTCATACGAGTTTCCTACAAATCATTTTCGAATCCCATGTGCTCCATCTTAATCAGTCACGTGGTTATATCCCCCCAATCCCTATTGCTAATTTGCTAATTGCCTCACATCATTAACTATTTTCTCACGGCGAGCAGTTGAGAAATTAGGCATTAATCATGCTAATCACGTGATTAAATATGATAAGGGACACGTGTGAATAACCGGTTGGGTGGAGAACTAAACGTCGATATCAAAGCGCCGGAGAAATGAACGTTCCTCTCTCTCTCTCTCTCTCTTTATTTGTTTAACTGTATTATTATTGTTCTCGATTCTCCAATGTCCGCGCTTCCGTCTCTAATCTCTATAGCTTTTCCAACTCCCTAAAAGAACATTCGTTCCTTCTTACTGTACTCCTCTCTGCATCTCTTCTTTGATTTCCACTAATCATCTGTTCTTCACCATTCATTCTCTGTTCCATGATTGCCGCCACTCCTCCGCTGCGAACTGCGTCGTCATCGTCATCCTCGTCGTCGTCGTTACCGTCATCCTCGTCTGGTTCCACGTTCTGTAGCCCGATCCGCCGTGAATTGGCCTTCTTCTTCAACTTAGGGCTCGGATTTTCGAGTCCTAGGACGCTTGCGCTGTCGGCGAGTTCGAGCAGGATGGAATTGGTGAGGAAGTTGGGCGGGGGATGCTTCAGGAGCAAGCAGGGCACGGGCTGCTTCGGGAGCGACCGGGGCATGGGCGTCCTGAAGGTCGAAGCCGATGGCGGCGGAGAGGACGTTTCCGACGCCTCGCCGTGGGCGGTCCCGGACCACCTCGTCATCATGGTTAATGGCCTCGTTGGGAGGTATGTCTGCATATGTACTCCCTCATGTTTGGTGCTGTCTCTCTCTCTCTCTCTCTCTCTTAGTCTTTTCTATGAATTTTTGTTTTATTTATTTATTCTTAGTGATTTAATTTTCCGAATAATTGAAGATTTTGAATGTGAATTGATGTGTTCTATTGGTTGAAAGATTGCGTTTTAGACGCGGCTAATGAAGCACTTTATATGTACGTCTGTGCTTGTGTGTGTGTGTGGGGTATGGCTTTTGACTTTTGAGTAGCTAATAAGTTGGTGCTTTGTGGCAATTGGTGTATGTTTGATACGGAACTTATGGATAAAGAGAATTTCAAGTAATTGGAGGTTCATTTTAGAGCTGAATTATGTGTCTAGCACAAAACTGGAAAACTTTTAAGAATATTAATTAAATGATTAAATTAACTTTTTTCTATTGTTTAAGCTTTTGGATAAGTGATAATTTACCATTAGAGCAAATGTGCTGAATTCGAACCTTATTTCTATCATTCACATCACATCTCATCTCATTAGTTTAATGAGATGAGATGTGAGATTATTGAGGTAGAGATTGAGCCCACACGTGAAGAGGAGTGGTAGAATATTAATTAAATGATTGAATCAATAATTTCTTATCAGTTTAATTATTATTATTTTAAATAAATGATGATTTAACATAAGCAAGGGCCCTAACAATAGAATGTGAGCTAAAACTTCGTTTTCCATATCAATTTTAGGATGAATTTGAAATTAGCTTACGCATGGCTTCTACAGCAGGTTAAGGAGAACTTGGAAATTTGATACCAGTATATGCAACCCTAAAGCTGTAACCACTTTATGAATTTGATTTCCTTCAAAACATTTAGAAAAGTTATCTGGATATCCAAAGTCTTGTTGACGAAGGAATAAAAAAACATAAATTTCTCCTCTCCCCTGGGGGACGATATGGGCCAGGGTAGGTTGGGTTTCAATTGAGGAATTACTTTATATGGAAATAATGGCAGTTATCACTTTCATCAGAAACAGGTGTCATGCTTAGATTTCAAGTACTGCCGCAAAGTTGTTATGAGATATGAGCTGCGTCTTGTTATGATTCACTTGATTATTTACGAGAGAGATATACTAGATATAGGAGGAAGAAATTTCCCCTTGAAAGAAAAGTAAACAGATAAATTCAGGAGAAAAAAAACTATTGCAGAAATAGAACTCCCATCTGATTATGACTAAAGAGAACTAGACTTGCTACTCCCAAATGAAAACTTTTCGCTGGAAGAGGAATATCGGCCATAAAATTATCTGTACAACAGTATGAACTAATCATTGGTCTAAAACTCCAATGTGTGCTATTGTTATTATTGGTTCGCTTGGATGGACGTGGCAAATTTCTAAAAAAAAAAAAATCGCCGAACAAAGCTTCATGTCCATTACATCTTCCTATTATTGAATTTAAGTCCTTGTTGAACTGGAGCAGTTGGCTAAATAGTCTGTGCCAAGAAATCATCACTAACTTCCAATCCGATTTGCCAAGCAATCAAATGTCTTTTCCATACAGTGGATGAGCATTCCATTAGAGGTAGTAAACTCGATTAGAATGCTGAATCAACATTATACTCAAATTTTGGTAGATTTGATTTGTTTTCTAGATTGTAGTAGCAAATAGAGCCTTGGCTCTCTTGTATACTCTTTGTGTATGAGGGCTTTACCTTTTTTCAATAAAATTATCATTATTCATAACAAAAAAAAAAAAAAAAATTATACTCAAATTGTTGAAGGCTTAAAGATCCACATGTGATGTCATCAAATGGCACCTCCTCTTCCCTTAAGAATATGGTAGAAGGTAAAGGCCTTGGTTCAACACCCATGAGTGCGTGTGTAAATTTCCCATAAAATAAAAATTTATGTTGTGAGAATAATCTTTTCCAAGTTTTTGAGACATAGTTTAAATGTTTTCTTTAAATGTTTTGTTTTCTTCCTGTTTCAATGGAATAGTTTTGTCTTTGATACGGAAGATTTTCCCTATAGCTGGTATACAGTATGTGTCTAAAATTGTCACAGATGTTGTTACATAAGTTTCAAAGTCAGTAAGTCTGACAAACTTGATGTCTTTTTGTAGGGAACAATATTTGCCTTTAACTATTTGAATTTATTTGCAGATGCATAGATAAATAATGGACAGAGATTTCCTCCAACTTCCTCCAACCCAGTATATAAAAATGACATGTTACCATGTTAGAAGTACATGCTTTTTTTAATTGTAAGGACAAATTTGGAAGAAATTTTATTAAAAAGACATGTGAGAAGCATATACTATTTAAAAAATATGTGCTTTTCACATGCAAAGGGACACATGACATTTTTATAAAATGGGTTGAAGGAAGAAGCACATGCAAAGGAACACATGCCATTTTTATAGACTGGGTTGGAAGAACTACCCAGTTTGGAGGAAAACTTTGTCCATAAACAGACTGGGCGACTGCTTGATTTACTCATACATGATTGTTGTTTCATATCTCTGTCTGTTATGTCTTCTTTGCCACCTAACTTTGGCTTATTGACGCACCTAACCTGCCCCTAGTTCACCCTAAATTATTTTGAGGCTCTCCCCATTCTGTCTTCCTGATCTCAACAATCATTAGCTAAGATTTGATTTTCATATAAATGATCATTATTTGGTCTGTTAGAGATTGGTTGCTTTGCAAAATTGTTTCTGCATGCACATAGTTTAATACAGGTTTTTTGGGTTCTCAGTGCCTCAGATTGGACATATGCTGCAGAGCAGTTTGTGAAGAAGCTTCCTGATAAAGTAATTGTGCACCGTGAGTTTTCCCCATCACATCTAGATCCTGAACATCAAATCTAATGGGGTGCTAAATAAATATCTGATTTTTTTCAACCACTCATATGTAGCAAATAGGATGCTGAAGAGGAGCATTTTATTTCAATTGCGTTCAATTAGGAATTTTTTATTTTTAGATCCATGTAGACATATTTATAGTCTTCCACGAGCAGACGTGGCTAATTTATTCTACTTTTAGTTTGAGCATGTTGCTAAATTTTCTTCCTTGTTTTACTAGAATGTGCTGAAGAAGAGTTTCAAAATCATGGAACTTTTTTTTTTTTGATGTTTTATGCTATTTGGAAACATAAGCTAGTTGTGTCTGCTTTTAGAAACTTTACCAAATGCTTCATGTATGTCAATTTTCACTTTGTGTAGTCACCTGGCATCGTCAAGGCTCTACTGCTGCACTCTTATGCTGTACTATGCATTATACGTCACAATTGTTACTGTGGAACAAAAAGGAATTTGGGGTGATGACCTGATATTTTTAGTTGAAGTTTCAAGTTTTTACTGATATGTGTAAAAAAAAAGAAAAAGAAAAAGAAAAGCAAATAAGCAAGTAATCCAAAATGTAACAATTTTGGAGCATTATATCTACGGGAAGTTTTCTTAGTTTTCTCCTTAATAACCAAATGTTTAGTGTGGAATGAAGTTGAATTGAATGCAACCAACGTTATTTGGTTTTAGGTTCAGAAATTTGGTTATGCGCATAAAATTTTACCAAGCTAATTTTATCTGCCTTTAGCATCTTTTTTTTTTTTTACCAAATGCTTTAGGATTATGTGTCAATTTTCACTTCGTGTAGTCACATGCATCATCAAGGCTTGACTGCTGCACTCTTATGCTGTACTATGCATTATGTATCACAAATTTTACGCGGTATACCAAACAGTAATTTGGGGAATTGATAAGTGTATAAATACTAACAAAATACTAACATGGATTTGTGTGCAACATACAAAGAAAGAAGAGAATAAACAAGTAATCCAAAATGTAACAACTTTGGAGCATTATGTCAACCGGGAGTTCTCTTATTTTTCTCCTTAATAACCAAATGTTTAATAGGGAATCAAGTTCTATTGAATACAGCCAAAATTATTTGGTAATAGGTTCAGAAATCTGGTTGGGATTGACCTAAGTCTGGAAATTTTTGTAGGAAAAAACTTAAAATTATGTAATGTTTCTATCAAATTTATAAAGAAATCTGGCAATTTAATTTAGAATTATGGCTAATTTCAAGAAAGTATATGTATATATATTTAAAAATGTCCGTCCAAAGTCTTGAATAATTTGAATCAAGTTGGATCTAGGACGAGGTCAAATGGGTAGTTACTATAAGTGAAAACAGACTCATCTCATTTTTTTCTCAGGAGCTTCTAAGTTAAATTATAATCCGTATGCTCTCCAGTTTTATGTTGATTTCACTTTTGAAAATGGTGTTCAAATCTGTTCATTACTAAGCCTTCTGAAACCTGAAAATTCTTGCCTCTTTTATGCCGTTCAATGGCTCTATGTATGTACTTAATGAGTTGGCCAAGAACATAATTACTTTTGACTTGATACCTTTTTAAGCAGGCAGTGAATGCAATTCTTCCAGATTGACATTTGATGGAGTCGACTTGATGGGTGAGAGGCTAGCAGAAGAGGTATTTGGTAATAACATTACAACCTCGTGTTTCTAGGCATAAGTGATATATTGAACTTACCTGAACTTTCCTGGGTTATCGTTGCAATTGTTGTTGTTATTGTTGATTACTAAATCGGGAGTATATTCTCAGCTTGAATCTTGAATTATAGATTCTTATTTGATGCAGGTGTTGGCTGTTGTGAGACGTAGGCCTGCGGTGCAGAAGATCTCTTTTGTGGCACACTCTTTAGGGGGCCTTATTGCAAGGTATGCCATTGGGAGGCTGTATGAACATTCTCCGAAACTGGAACCTACAGGTCTTACTGGAAACTCTTTAAGTGAAGAGCACAAAAAATATTTGGTGCAAGGCCATGAGCAGCCTCATGAAGCTAAAATTGCTGGATTGGAGCCCTTGAACTTTATAACGATTGCAACACCACATCTTGGTTCAAGGGGACATAAACAGGTAGGTTCAGTATGCTTATAGGCAATTTACAGACGCGCACACACACACACATGTTTGTGCATATTATATATCTACTTGCTCATCATAAAATGATGATTTGACTTCTTGGCTCATGGGAAATTGTACAGATAATTATTGTACAATACTTACTAGGAATGTTAAAAACGGTTGTGGATATATGGTTATCATATTTACAGATTCACATGGTACAGATTCTTGAGAAGAAAGTAAATAGATGCTTGTTGTGACTATTGATGTGATGATATCTGAAACAAATTGAGTTCTCTACTTAGATTTCACCTTGATGATGTTTTAATTATCTTTTGTTCTCATACGATCATTAGAGAATCCTTCTGTCATATTACACTATTAATCTCAAGTTATAGTGATTAGACGCATACTTTCTTTTCTCAGCGATTGTTGGCTTTTCCGGCGACGTTGTTTGTGTTGTTTTTCTTTCTAGTGTGCTGCGATGGGTCCGTTTAGATGGATTTTTATAGAATCAAAATCTTGAGTTTGCATTGGAAGGAGCCTTTAATTTATGTGTTTATGAACGGAGTAGGAGATTTATGCGTTCTGTTTCTTTTGGTAAAGCGTTTGTGCTTTGGTTGTTGGCTATCATGGTGGAGGTGCTTAACGCAGAGGCGACGAAGGAGTTTTTGAAGTAATCTAGAGTAGGCTCTAAAGCCTTCATCGTTTAGAGACGTGCGAACAAAAAAGGTCGCTATTTGGCCATTGGTGCATATGGTGGAGGCCGGTGCAGCTTCATCATTATTCCAGAGGGCTGAGAAGGTAAAGGTTGGTACAAATGGGTGATCGAACTGCAAAAGGTCGCAACTTTCTTCGGTTCTTCAAATGGTGGTGGTCGAAAGGGAGGAACGGGTGGGTCTTCTCAACCATCGTTCAGCGAAGGTTATGGTGTCGCTCGTTCGTGTAGAAACTTTCGTGGGCATGCATCGACAAAGATGGAGGTGCATATTCTGGTGACCGGGAAGCCAGAGTAGGGGCTAGAGGTGGTGTGGTTGGTCCTACAAGGAGGCGCTAGTTGGTCGTACAAGATTCCATGTGCCTGGTATGGATGAGGCAAGAATGTCGATTCATACGACCAGCTGTAAGGAAGGTATGGGTGACGACAGTGCCAAAATTTGCGCGAAAGACTGCAGCCATAAAGAACGCATGGCAAAAGGGGAGAAGGCTCCTTTTTGTTGTTGTCGTTATTTGAGAACCCAGGTGGAGCGTATGAGATAGGAGCTGGGCCTTATGGTTAAAAAGTTGGATGCAGGCCTGGGTCTTTCTGGCTTGGCTTGAAGGATGGTAGCTAGTATAGAAGCGGGCTTGGGCCACAGTGGGTTAGGTTTTATCGCATGCCCAGAGGTGCTTTGTGAGCTTGGGTCAGAATTTGACCCAACCCCACGTACAGTGTTTGATGATCGAAGACCCGTTCCATTGTTGGTGGGCCAATAAAAAGGGACAGCTTTAATAAACCAAGCCCAACCCAAAGCCAAACCCATTTTCTAAAGGGTGAAAATGCGGGTAGGAATGTATGCCATTTTGGGTTTGCTTTCAGGCGTGATTGTGGACTCTTCGGTGGCCGGTTCGAGTTTCAGTGGGCTGGCGAGCATCTCGTTGGGTTTTGGAGCAATGGCCATGTAACTTTGCGATAAGGGGAAAGGGATTCTAGAGATTGATGGTGATTGCTCGGCCGATGGTGATGCTCTGTCTAAGATCTCGCTAGAGGATACTTAGCCACTGCATCAAGTACTATCCCTAAACTTAGAAGAAGCCGGTGGTCAAGTACAGAAGCTTCACAGAATGCTAGCACCTGGACATGAACCATCCGTCGAGGGTAATTTCTTGGATTTGGGTGGCTGTGAGACAGATAAGGATCCATCACAGCTAGATAGTTATGACAATGAGATGGGTCAACCAATTAAGGACAAAGTACTAAGAATACATGCCAGGGTGGGTGAAGCTAGCTGTACGGGTGGCAAAGATTCTTCTAATCTGAATGGGTTTGATGTGTGTGGTGCAGATAAGATTGGTGTGGCAGGTTTTGGAATTGGCACTTTACACCAAGGATGAGCCCGTGTGTGAACCTCTGAGCTACTTCACTCCTATGTCCTCTAGTTGTGTTTTGTTGAAGGTGAAGGTCATTCAACATGTTGTTGGGCTCTCTTGTGAAGGGTTTGAAGGGAAATTTATGGTGTTGTTCACAGCCATTGAAGCGAGTCAAACTTAGGAGGGGTGGAATTCCAATTCCAAATCAGCCGTTGAAGCATTAGAGAGTTGAAAAGATTATCTTGCTCTATCGATTATGACTATGGGTGGATGTTCAAGCTGTTGCAGAATTAAGGGGAGGGGTACCTCGGTTCTTTCATGAAGCCTAAAATTTTATCATGGAATGTAAGAGGATTGAACAATGGGGAGAAGCGCCCTAGAATTAGAAATTTACGAAGATTGTGGAAGGTATATGGTGTGTCGGTGAGTTTTCAATGGTCGTTTATTTCAGAAATGTTGGGGATCAATTTACGTGGGCATTTGCGGGTATTTATGGTCCAAATGCCGATGGTCATAGAAGGTTTTAATGGGATGAACTGGCTGGTTTGCTAAGTTCGTGGGACTTACCCTAGTGCTTCAGGGTGAGGGATTTTAATGTAACTTGTTTTTCAAGTGAGAGATTAGGTGAAGCCCGTATGTGTCCAGCTATGTTGGAGTTTTTTTATTTCATTTATGAGAAGAGCAGGGGCTCATGGACATTCTGTCTGTGGGTGGCTCTTTTACGTGGTCGAGTATTAGGGACCTTCCCTCCTGGTCTAGAATCGATAAATTTCTAGTTTCCCCGAATTGGGAATCCCAACTCCCTGATTTGCTCCAAAAGAGTCTGCCTAGACTTTTTTCAAATCATTTTCCTATTCTTCTCGATAGGGGAGGCATTCCTGGAGCAAAAATATACTTCAAATTTGAGAACATATGGCTAAAATCAGAGGGTTTTGTAGATAGGGTGAAATTGTGGTGGTGCTCTTATCACTTTTAGGGTTCTCCAACTTACATCCTAGCTCGCAAACTAAAGGCTCTAAAAGCTTATTTAAAAGCTTGGAATGAAGAAGTGTTTGGTTGATTCACAGGCCCTTGAATATTTGTAGGAAGATAGAGGCTTATTTGAGGAGGAGATGATGAGGAAGGCTGTGGTGACTAATGAATTGGAGAGGACAATGCTTTTGGAGGAGGTGAGTTCAAGGCAAAAATAGAGGGCACTTTGGTTAAGAGAGGGTGACAAGTGCACTTCTTCCATTGAGCGGGCAATTCGAATAGAAGGAATAATTCCATTGAGCAGTTGGTGTTTAATGGTACAGTTTGTTCAGATCATTCAAGGATTAGAGAACACATTATGCAGTTCTATGACAACTTGTTTACTGAGTGGTTTAGTTGGTGTCCCAGGTCGGATGGCATTTCGCTTGATTCCAATGAGGGGAGGAGGCCACTTGGTTGGAGAGACTCTTTGAGGATAATGAGGTCTTTGAGGTTGTGAGAGCCCTTAACGATGACAAGTCCCCGGGTTATGATGGTTTTACTATGGGTTTTTTCCAAGCTTGTTGGGAGGTGCTTAAAGCATATATCGTGAATGTCTTCCATGAATTTCATGCTAGAGGTACATTTGAAAAAAGCTTCAATGCCACCTTCATGTCTCTTATTCCGTAGAAACTAGAGGCTGTTGACATTCAGGAGCTTCGACCTATTAGCTTAGTGTGTGGAGTGTACATGATTGTTGCCAAAGTTCTAGCTAATAGGTTGAAAATGGTTATGGAGAAAATCATTTTTAAGCCTCAAAACCCTTTCATCAAGGGTCGGCAAATTATAGACTCAGTTCTCATTGCTAATAAGTGCGTTGATAATAGGCTTAGATATGAGGTTTCAGATGTGCTAAGCAAGATGAATATTGAAAAGGCTTTTGACCATGTCAATTGGGACTTCCTTTTGTATATGTTAAAGAGATGCGGTTTTGGGAAAAGATGGCGTAAATGGGTGGCATACTGTATCTCCTTTGTGAACTTTTCAGTCTTTGTGAATTGGACCTCGTCAGGTTTCTTTAGTAGCTTTCGTAGCTGAGACAAGGAGGTCCATTGTCTCACTTTTAATTTGTTATTGTTATGGAGGAATTAAGTAAATTATTTCAACTTTAGTTGATGGGGTTCTTTTATCGGGCTTCATGGAGGGGTCAAGGAGTGGCAATGCTATCAACATTTCACACCTTTTATTTGTGGATGACACCTTGATATTTAGCGAGGCAAAACCCGATAATCTTCATAAATCACGTAGTTCTTTTTTATGCTTTGAAGCAGTTTCTGGTTTGAGGATTAATTTGGATAAATCAAAGTTAGTCCAGTTGGCAATGTAATGAATGTCGAAGGTCTAGCAAGCATTTTGGGCTGCAGGGCATCTTCCTTCCCTATGAAGTATCTAGTTCTTTCCTTTGGAGCTTCCTTTAAAGCCAAGTCTATCTGAGATAATATTATTGAGAAGGTATAGCGTCATTTGGCTAGATGGAAGAGGATATACTTATTTAAACGTGGGAGAGTTATATTGATTAAAAGAACTTTATCTAACCTACATACCTTCTTCATGTATCTTTTTCCCATTCCAGTTGGTGTGGCCAATCGCCTAAATAAGTTGCAGCGGGATTTTTTTGTAAGGTAGTATGGGTGAAGAGTTCAAATTTCACTTGGTTAACTGGACTAAGGTGTGTACTCCGATATCTAAAGGAGGGTTGGGGGTTTGGAATTTACTTGTGTTCAGCTAGGCTTTTCCGGGGAAGTGGCTTTTGTGCTATATTCATGAGAGAGAAGCCTTAAGGAAGGTTGTTGTGGATTCTAAATATGGTGGTGCTTAGGGTGGGTGATGTTCTATGAGGTAAATGGGTCGTATGAGGTGGGGCTTTGGAAGAATATTAGAAAGGGTTAGGGGGGAGCGTTCTAGCCATACTAGATTTAAGATGGGGGATAGCTCTAATATTTGATTCTGGCATGATTGGTGTGGGGATCAAGCCCTTGAGACAACTTTCCCGGACTTGTTTAGCATTGCTCGTTTTAACGATGCTGCAGTGGCGGACCATTTTGAGCTTTCTAGTGTCTCCCATAAGTGGAATATTAATTTTCTCAAAGCGGCTCATGATTGGGAGATGCATTTCTTTACCTCACTCTTCACGTTGTTGTATTCCGTTAGAGTGAAATGGGGTTGTGAAGATAGATCTTGTTGGATTCCTTTCAGGAAAAGGTTGTTTGAAGTTCAATCTTACTACAATGTTCTTGTTCCCCATGATAATACTCATTTCCCTTGGAGGAGTATTTAGCGGAATAAGGTTCCCTTGAGAGTAGCCTTTTTTCGTTGATCGGCCGCTTTAGGAAAGATCATCACTTGGAATGGTCTAAGAAAACATCATATCATTGTGGTTGAGTGATGTTGTATGCATAAGATGAATGTGAAGTCAGTGGATCATTTTCTACTTCATTGTGAGATTGCAAGTGCTCTTTGGAATACTATTTTCAGCGGTGTAGGGCTGACTTGGGGATTAATCATAGGAGTGTGGTAGATCTGTTTGCTTGTTGGAGAGCGATAGGGGGTAGGTTTCAGCTTGATGTAGTTTGGAAGATTATTCTGCATTGCCTTATGAGGTGTCTCTAGAGGACTGCGATAAAACTTTAGTGGAATTAAAAGCTTTATTCTTTAAGACTCTTTCTTTGGGCTGCTGCAGATTTTAGTATTTTGAACTATCATGTTTTCTTATATCTCTTTTCTTCATCTAGCTAGGTTTCTTTCTTGTATATTCCCTGTGTACTTGGGTTGTGCCTTTATGCTTTTTAATAAATTTTTTATTACTTATAAAATAAATAAATTATTCTGATTGATTTATGTACCAGACAGTGGATTCATATATCAGTACATTGATCCTTGTATTTTATTCTCTTTTGTTTGTAATTACAGCTTCCAATTCTCTGTGGTCTTCCTTTTCTTGAGAGAAGAGCGTCTCAGACTGCACACTTGGTTGCCGGGAGGTCTGGAAAGCATCTCTTCCTTACTGACAATGATGATGGAAAGCGTCCTCTTCTCCTTCGAATGGTTAACGACTCCGAGGACCTAAAATTTATGTTAGTGTTAATTTATCCACAGCACCATAAGTTTCCCAAATAACACTAAATTCTTATTATTACAATTCTGGTAATATGTTGACGAATGACCCTGTGCAGATCAGCATTATGTGCATTCAAGCGTCGTGTTGCATACGCAAATGCAAATTATGATCGTATCCTCTTTTGTATTTAAGATAGCGTTTGGAATTTGTCTTGTTTAGACATAAGGTCATGTCATTGCTTTCTGTGTGATCTTATAATTATCTTCACTTATCTTAAGATATGGTTGGCTGGAGAACATCTTCAATCCGGCGTCAACATGAACTTCCAAAAAAGGTTAGTTTTTAAGTTTGGAAAAGTATGCATTTGTGCATAATAATCCCGTTCAAATGTACTTGTTTTGTATGACAAGAACACATTATAACTTTCTTGTTACTTTTTTTTTATTCTTTTATTTCCAGTCCAATCTTCTTGTAATAGATGAGAAATATCCACATATCGTATATGTTGAGCAAGAAACCATGGACGATATTCATCGCAAAGAATCTTTAGTTGTTGGAGGCCAAACAATGGACTTAGAAGGTTTGTGAAACTTCTCACTTTTTCAGTGTTGCTTAGTTGTTGGCAAAACTTTCTAAATTTCTGAGGATGGACATGGCACTCCTTGTTTAAAGGTTGGAGCTGTGTTCTTTTCTTGGTTGGTGTCTTTCTGATTACAAGATCTTAAACATAAAATTAAACAACAGTTTATGTGAAACAGTACAAATACAATGATTTTTCTTTTTTTAAGAAAGAAAGAAGGTAGAACAAGACAAAACCCCACTTTTTCTCTCCATTTTTGAAGTTTATCCAAGAAGAAAGATATTGTGCTGGAGCACTGAGGTTGAGACTGGCTTAATCTAACCTTCTACTAGTTCTGACTTGTAGCTTACCAGGATGGCCATTGATGAAGTAGGCTGAGCTTCATTTTTCATTTTAAGTGAGTGAATGAGACAGAGATCATCGATAGATTAACCATTTGCAAGCGAAATGGGAGGGGGAAAGTGCTTAAATTTTCTTCTTTAATCAAGTTAATAAATATCTCCCTCTTAAGAAACATCAGCGAGGTTAGGGGTTTGACTGTAAGTGGAACTTGAGGTACTGCATCTTTTGTAGCGAATACTTATAGTTGATTAGATCCTGTAGAAAGAACTGACGATCTTAGATCCTCTCAAAATCTAGTGATGATCAGACTCTAAATCACTCTTTCTAGACTTTTGTAGGCCAAAAATATACTGTCATCTTTTGGATTAAGAATGGAAGGTGGAAGCAATATTTCTCAACTTAAGTATCTTTTGGATTCCCTTCCAGATCAGATTGTGGTTGAATGTGCTTTTTCCATTAATTTACCTAGGTATTTGAACATCTTCAACACCTAACGTATCTTCTTCCCAGAAAGCAAATTTGTGTGTTTGACATATGAAAAAAAAAAAAAAAATCTATTTCTTCTCTAAATTACTAGCCTTAGGTTGTTCACTTCTTCTCAAGAAGTAAAGAAACTAGTAACTAATTTGGCAACTTTGTAGGCAGAAGGTGGTGGTTAACTACCACATTTTAAAGGAAGTATAGAATCCCTTTTTGTTTTCAATGGAAAAAAAAATCTCGATTTGGGAAAGCGTTTTCCTTCCCCTGCTCTCCCTCCCTTTGTCAAGCCTTTCCTTCAATGGGTTGGAGAAGCATTTCCTTATCTGAACTTGTGAAACTGATAGTAGTCCTCTGTATAAATAAAAGAAATGTAGTCCAATTTATCTTGTTTGCGTGATGCTAGTTTATTTGGTCATAGTGGTTGCAACTTGCAATCACGTAAGTTGTAACTGAACTTCTGTTCAATTTTATGGTAGGATGTATCCTGTTAAGACGACAAAGAAGTAGTAGCTTTGAGCCTAGTATCACAATTTATGTCTGTACTATTCCTTTATCTATTGCTGCATTTGATTCCCGACCATGTTGCATTTCTCATGTTCTCTAGACAGTAGCAGTCATGGAACTTTTATATCAAATCAATATTCAATTAAACATCATTCAAATTCCCAACTTGCACTTGATAATTGCTGATAATGTTTTCAATATTGTAATTTCTCTAAACTTTTAAGTATAGCAGATGGCATCTTTATTGGATTCTTGAACAAGGTTTTCTCCTGTGAATGGTGCGCTGCTAAGTAGATTTGTCAATACTTACCAATCAAATCACAGGTTAAAAAGATGGACAGGTATCGCCGAAGTATATGGGCAATATACAAGATAGACGCCTGAGATTAGAACGTAAAGTTAAATAGCTCCAAAAAATCCACCGGAGAAGAATCCGATAGACATGATACCTTCAATTTAATTGCTGCAGAAATACTGTATAATATGATCCATTTGCAGGAAAAATGACGTGATTTTAGAGATGTACTTTCTAGGTGTCCCATAATTGAGTTCATTACCGTGCTTTGACATCATACGCTTGTCATGTTTTTTATTTTTTTCTAAACCAAAAATATTGTTTTAATTTATTTTTTCCATTCACTGCTGGTTGTTATGAGCATTCTTCTTTCCTATATGTAGAGGAGATGATCAGAGGTCTCACTCAGGTACCTTGGGAACGTGTGGATGTTAGCTTTCACACAAGTAGGCAGCGATATATTGCTCACAACACCATTCAGGCAAGTTCTTTATCTAAGTGGCTTTTCTATAATCTGAAGAGTTTGATCACTTTCTTCAAATTGCGTTTCTTTTGACTTGTGTTCTGAGCACCTCTCTTTTGAACGAGTGGGACATTCTCTCTGTTCTTGTAATGTTACAAATCATTTAATAGGACATTTTAACTTTGATGTCATTGATCGAGAGGGGTTGTACTTTATTTATTCACTCTTTTTTTAAAAAATAAAAAAATAAAAAAAAATATTCATTCTTTTTGGATAGCTGAAATATTCAAAAACTCGAGGCATAATATGTAAAATATGGTCGAAGTACTGGTCACTAACAAATGCTTGATTTTTTTTATTTTATTTTTTAATCCAGGTGAAGAGCTATTGGTTGAATTCGGATGGGGCTGATGTGGTTTTCCATATGATCGATAACTTCCTTCTCTAGCCCCTCTACAAGTTTGGGTTGATGATCTGACAATTGGTTAGATTAATTGCATCTATATTTTGACTACTTTGCAAATTGTTACAATACATCTTGTGTATATTTCATGCCAATTTGGATAGATTAGGAGTTTTATAGAATTGTTGTTTCCTATTTCCTACTAGGTATGTTTGTTTGCATATTTTATTTGAATTAGCTTTTCATTTGTAATTATACATGTACTTTATTTTTTTAATCAATGAAATAGAACGTAATTTCTTTTTTTTTTTTTTAAAAAAAAAAAGAAAAGAAAAAGAAAGAAAGAAGTGTTCTTGGTGTTTGTACGAAAACCTTACTGTTGGACAAAGGAACTATGAAGTCTTAGCAACACCATGCTAAATGAACCGAATCTATGCATGCATCTTGTTTTGGTAAAAGTTTACAGGATGATGCTCAACAATACACCTAGGTTTTCTGAACTTCAATATCTAAGAAAATTATGGTTGGTAATATTAGATGTTCCTCCCAAAAATTTCCTTTCCCTAGTCAACCATGAAGTTAAAGATAATCCCAAACACAAGCTAACATATGAAAACTAATTTTCTTTTTCAACAATTGTTCAGTAGTTCGACTCCAGCTTCGTCATGCATAGTTTCAATTTTTCTCCAGAGCCATGGACAGTTCAGGAGAAAGGATAAAGATCTCTAACAATCTTACTATTCAAATTGCTAGCAATTTGAACAAATGTGTGAGAGAGAGTTAATATGAGGTTCACCTACTCAAACAAATTTTGGGCTATCTAAATAGATGTCATAAAAATATTATTTCTTATTTATTGTATGAATTATTAGTAATCTGGGTAAATATTTATTGTCTGAATTATTTAATTATCTAAGTAAAAACTTGCACGAAATCCAAATCCGATGAGAGAGAGGGTTGCAAATTGCAATAGGTCGACGAACATTGATACTTTAGATGAAAAGGAATTCATGGAGCCGACTTGAATCCGCATGGAGTGAGGCTCAGAGTTGAATATAAACAGTTGGTATGGACGTATGGTGGTTGATATTTTGGCTCTTGGAAACAGAAAGCCACTTACTTGCCAACACGTGCATATACGTCCTGGCCGGTCTCCTCTTTTTTTTTTCTTTTTTTCTTTTTCTTTTTGAATTAGACACTAACTTTTCTAAAATATAAAACTATTATACGACGTCGATTATCGTCAATTAAGGTACTAGTCTCTACTAAATGAGCTAACTAAATCTTTTGTTAATGTAAATTAAAAATAGAAATAGGTTAAAATTAAGTTGTAAGCACAACCTTTTTTCTTTCCTTGAAACATGTGGCTATTGAATTCAAGGGAGCTTAGATTACTTGAAGGAACTTGTTCCCAATTAGTTAGACCATTTCAATTTATTTTCTCAAAAATTCATTTTTTCCCATTCAATGTTAAAGTCTTAATTACTTTTTCTTTTATTAAAACTAAACTCAAAATATTTTGTTTCCTCATTTGAAATTTCTGTAAATAAATAAATAAAAATGAACGTGACGTGAGTATAAAAGGTGTTATAAAATTAAAATTTCTTTTATACTTTCAAAAGTAAAAGGCTACTCCATAGCCCACTGTAGAGTTAAAAAGATATAATTCCTCACAAGAAACCAAGCATCGTTTTACAAATTTTTTAGACGATTCAATGCAATTTTTGTTGAATTGTTTATTTATTTAATTAGTTATATTATTTAATATTTTTATTTCACTATTTTTTAATTTTGTCCTATAAACCAAAATCTTGGCTCCAGAGCTATTTTGTGTGATGTTCAATGGGGTCCAAGACGCATAAGATGAAAGTACAACCTCATCTAATAACATGTGATTTATTGACAATCCAAGAACATCTCGGGTAGATTAGGTGAAAATTTCTTCATATTAGCTATATTTAGCTAATATGATTACATTTTATTTTTTTTATTTATTTTTTGTTTTTTAATATATATATTTTATGACCAAATACTTCAATCTTATATTCACCGGAAAAATGATCCCAAACAAATTAGGATATAGGGATAGATTTCTTAGTTACAATATGAACGATACTCCGCAGAGTATCCTCTAACCAAAGTCTCATTAACATTATCAAAAGCTGTCTCGCATGCAAGAACATGGGCGGCGCCATTTTTACTTCTATGAGCAAATACAAAGCTGGATTTTCTACACTGTTGCCTTTCCAGAATGATGCTCTCAATGAAATGAACAATTCTGGATAAATATGGGCGCTGTGATTTTATCTCCTTTATAACCGCCTGTGCATCACCTTCGAAAAGCACATAAAAAAAGCCCACTTCTTTGCTAAATTGCATCGCATACAATGCTGCCATAGCCTTTGCGATTTGTGGTTCCACCCGTAGATTTTTGGAAAGGCACCGCGCTCCCAACACAAATCCATAGCAATCCCGAGCTATTAAACCCACCCTGATTACGACCGTCCTTCATGTTGAGGGAAGCATGAAGCATCCCAATTAATTTTCACGAATCCAGTGGAGGGGGGTTGCCAAAAAGATTGCACAGGGAATTGGACAGTGGGTTCTAGAGTGACTGGAGCTTGTTTAACTAGATTACTGGTCTGAAACACCTCCAGGGAGGATACTGCCGAGCTGTATACTTCATTGGGATGGAGAAAAATGCATTCAAGTAACTATTTGTTTCTACGAAACCAAACTCCACGAGCTACCAAGGCAAAAAGTTCCAGCTTATTCTTCTCAAAATTCAACATGCAGAACCAAAAGTTTGAAATTGTTTCCATCCCAAGCACATTTCTGAAAAACTGGAAGCACCTCCTCCCCAAACATCACATGCGGCCTGGCAGCTCCACAACACATGGATCGTGTCTTCCTACCCTCCCACAAACAGGACAAAGAGCTTCCTCTACCACCCGTTTTTGGAGCAAATTCAACTTTGTGGGCAGCAAATTATTGCATGCCCTCCAAAGAAAAATTTTAACCAGGTTAGAAACATTAAGGGACCAAATAAATTTCCAGACTTCATTACCTGGATCTGTATGGGAGCTTTGGCCTCTGCTGACCGCCTGTAATTTGACCCCCAAATGATAAGCACTACAGACCGAAAAAAAATGCCATCTTTTGTTCCCTTCCCGAGGCTTTGTTGAACAACCTGAGATCCCTAAACCCAAGCCCACCCGAGGCTTTTGACTTCCCTAGCTTCTCCCAACTACACCAATGGATTTTGGAGGAATTTTCCATGTGACCCCACCAAAAGTTTTGCATCATCCGGTTCAGATCCATGCAAAGAGAAGCTGGAAGTTGGAACACACTCATGGAGTATGTGGGAATGGCCTGTACTACTGCCTTCAACAGAATTTCCTTTCCAACTTTGGAGAGAAACTTGACCTTCCAGTTGGTTAATTTCTTCCTCACCCTTTCCACATTCTCCTTGAAAGCTTGCCCTTTGTTCTTGCTAATCCAAGCTGGTAAACCCAAATATGTATCAAAACGGCTTGCCTCTGAAAGCCCCGAAAGTTGAACAATCTCCTGCTTTCGGGCTGTGGTAGTATTCCTACTAAAGAATAAGGAAGTCTTTTGCAGGTTTAATTTCTGCCCCGATCCAGCTTCATAGACTCCCAAAATTTTAATGAGCCTTCGCTATTCAACCGAATTAGCCTTGCAGAAAAGCAAGTTATTATCCGCGAAAAACAAATGGCTTAACTGAGGCCCTTTAGGAGATGTTGGCACCCTGGTAATGAAACCCTTATGCTCGGCTTTGAAGAGTAAGGAGCTCAGCGTCTCTGCACACAATAAGAACAAATAAGGTGATATTGGGACACCTTGTTGGAGCCCGCGTGTAGGTTGGAAATTGCCCACCGGATTCCCATTCACAAGCATAGAGTAAGAGACCGAGGTAACACACGCCATGATGAGCTTAATCCACGTGCAAGCAAACCCCATTGGTTGCATTGCTGCCTTCAAAAATTTCCACTCCACCCGATCATAGGCTTTGCTCATATTGAGCTTAAGACCCATAAATCCAGTTTTATGCCACATATGATTTTGCATGGAATGCATAATCTCGTAGGCAACAATAATGCTGCCCCTGATCAAGCTCCCCAGGACGAAGGCACTCTATGTATAGGATATTATTTCTAGAAGCAATAATATGATTACCTTTTCTATTCCGGCTGAATAGTTAGAGACTTGGTAAGATACATAACGTGCTAAAATGATATTTTTTTAATTTTTTAATTTTTTTATGTTACTTTTTAGTTGTTTATTGTTTGTCTCTTTTACATGAAAATAGAATATAATAAAAAAGGAGTGAGAAATAATATTTTAAAGTGAGAAGATAATAGAATATATATATATATATATATATATATATATATATATATATATATATATATATATATAAAGTAACTAAAATATAAACTTGCACTTTTTCACTATGTATTTTACGTATTATTGCTGAAGATGCTCTAACAATAAGCACAAATGCCTTCGTGTGTAAACGTATGGTTCGGATTGAATCAATGGACCGCCACTGCAGTTGTGAACTAAAGACCTTGCATCGCTGCCTCTCTCTCTAGATCTATGGACCACTAGAGGCACTACGCATTATAGGCAGCCTTGTACTCAGTGCTTCACATAAAACAACACCGAACAAGTACACATCAGACTTCTTGATCAAACGTTGACATCCGTCGTACTCTAGGTCCCAAACACCTGATACTACCCTTCATTACTGTGTTGACATGGGCTTGGGGCATGACAGTAGGGCCTTTTTTGGACGATAAATAATTTTTGCGCATCTCTTGTACATCTTTTGTACATCACTTTTCTAAATCAACCATTGGATTTGTAGGACCCACAAGGATCTACATGTGGGTCCTATAGACCCAATGGTTGATTTAAAAAAGTGACGTACAAGAGATGTACATGTAACATATCTCTTTTTGGACAATCCAAAATTAGTGTCCGAAAGGATGTCTTCATATCACGATTATGCGCTTCGAGCCTGTATGATTCATGAAGATACCTCAACTCACACGGCACACTAATACAAATCTCAAACCGCTTCTTCCACGAAAAAGGAAGATCTCATGGGAAACAAGATGGAGGTGGCAAAGATGGGAGAGCATCATGATCTTGGTCTCAAAGTCGCGGTTCCGAGTAACTTTTGTTATACTTCAGTCTCATATTGGGAAGATGAGTAGTCCATATAAAGTGAGTGGTTTATAAAGACATTCATAGTGTTAAGTCTCACATTGCTTACTAGGTGAAATTGAGCTTTATATGTGATTCAAGGAAGTTCTAAACTGACTAGTTATTTTGGAATTATATCGCAAATGTAGCTAGTATTTTTCCTAAATGGTTATAACTTTGCTAGCGTGAGCAATGGTTCAGCCCAAGATCGCTCCCCAAGCAACTCGTCGTGCATGAAACCCAATTAGTATTAACAACTAAACTCGGAGCAGCTCCACCAAGTCTAGTTCTGAGCAACTTTGACGTTGGAGTAGCTCGTCCTGCATGAAGCCCGAGCAACAAGAGAGGCTCACCCTCGAGCAGTCGACCAAGTTCACTCCCGAGTAGCTTCGGTTGCCAATGGAAACTTAGCCTGATGGGCAGCTCAACCTCATGCAACCTATCCCGATTGGTGTCCACGTAGGTCTCGATCGAGCGATCGTTGGAGCACCGACGTACATTTTGTCCCCGAACCATCCAGCTCGAGCTCTCCCCTGAGGGGCTCAACCCAAGATCACGCCATGAGTGCCCTTGGGCCAGAGAATGCCACCCTGAGGTAGCTCCTCAAGCCTACGAATTCCATCTCGAGTGGCTCGTTGAGCCCGAGAGTACCATCCTGAAATGACTCTGCCAAATCGAGATCACCCAACATAATGGAGAGATTAGATTGCTGCCTGGTTAACCAGGAATGGATCTTTCTATTCGCTAAGAGAACTAGTAACAGCTTCCCTTAGATTTTCCTTAAATTTAGAGAATTAAGATACTTTTTGCTTTCCTATTCAAATAAACTCTACAATAGCTTCCCTAATCATTTTTCTACATCATTTAAATATTCTTTAAAAACTATGTCAAATAAATGCTAGGGGAAAGAGAAAGTCATTTAAATATTCCTCAAATAAATGTTAGGGGAAAAGGATTAAGCCTTTTTGTATTAAAATAATGGTAATAAATGTAAAAGTCCTACCCAAGATTGATTCCCTTGAATTTCCCTTGGTTTAGGGAACACCAAGGGAGTCTGTTGCAAGGCTTTTTAGGAATTTTTTTTTTATATTTAGAGAAGAAAATGAGATTTAGGGAGTCTGTTGTTAGTGATCTAAGAGCATTTGCAATAATTTTCCTAAACATGGATAGTACTACAGTACTACCCAATGTATTGTGTAGCACTTTAGCTTCCCTATAAATATCTATTTCCTCTCTCCTCTCTCATCTTTTTGCATTTTAGCTTCCCTAAACATGGATAATACTACAGTACTATCCATGTGCTTATATGTATATTCACACCCTTATTAACACAAGGCATTTTAAAGCTGTGATGGTCATGAATCTATCAAAACTCCGCAGTTAAGCGTGTTTGCTAGAGTAGTACCAGGATGAGTGATATCTTAATAAGTCTGGTTCAGAGGAGTCAAAAGCGAACAATATTGTGTCATTGGCGGTAAGTCGTTACAAATGGGATCAGATTCATTGCCTAGTCTGAGATGAGGGGAGCGTTCACAAGCCCATGAGGGTCGCCAGTGGGCACTTGCTGGGACGCCAAGAATGGGATGATCCCATGAGGGTCACTAGCGGGGACGCTGGGTCCCAAGAAGGGATGATTCGCATGGGTATGTGCTTATATGTATATTTTCATCCTTCTTGACACAACGCGTTTTAAAGCCGTGATGAACATGAATCTATCAAAACTCCGCAGTTAAGCGTGTTTCTGCATGAGTAGTACCAGGATGGTTGATCTTTTGGGAAGTCTGGTTCGAGGGAGTCAAAAGCGGACAATATTGTGTTATTGAGGGTGAGTCGTTACAATTTTACTGCGGATTGTGTTGGAATTTTGTAAAAAAGGTGATGGTAGATAGGGAACTTGTATTTTGTGAAGAAATAATATTTTAATGGTATAAGAAAAGATAAGGGAATGTATTGTGAAGTGTATTTGGATAGGGAAACAAAAAGTAATTTTATTCTCTAAATTTAGGGAAAATCGAAGGGAAACTGCTGCTAGTTCTCTTAGTAGCAACTTCCCTTAAATTTTCTTCAAATTTAGGGAATCAAGCTACTTTTTACTTCCTTATTCAAATAAACTCAACAGTAACTCTCCTTATCTTTTTTCAATACCATTTAAATATTATTTCAAGTAAATGTTAGGAGAAACAAAAAGCCATTTAAATATTCTTTCGAACAAATGGTAGAAGAAAGAGAACGCCTTTTTTTTTTTTAATAAAATAATAGTAAGGAAACCAAAAGTGATTTAAAAAGTCTGTTGCTAGTGTTCTAACCCATGTCCACGAAGCGGTTGGAATGGATGCAGGAATTAAAGGGGTCTTGGGAGGAGCATGCAAAGGTGTTCCCCCTGCTTTGTCTTGCTGAGAGACTGTCGGTAGATTGTAACTAATGTATGTAAAAAATGTTTTATAATTGTTTCTGAATTTTTAAGTGAGCTTCTTATCTTGTTATGCTCTTTTTTTTTCATCTTTTTATGCTTATTAGTTGCATGATATTTTACTACTTTGATGCAAACTTTATCGCTAAGCACTGTGTTGTTACTCATGCTTTTAAGTTATTTAACGATTCTTTTTAAAAATAAATAAATAAACAAAATTAAAGGGGTATGTTATGCAGTGCTCGATCTCACACTTGGATTAACCCATTCTATTTACTGAGGTGACTCGTTAAATCTAACTAGCATTTTTCAAATAATGTAACAGATCAAAATCCTAGTTGGAAATCATATGATATGAGTTTGTGAGGATTTGCTGAGGTGTCTCATTATGGTTATGTTGATGAGACTTATTTTGATTGTTGTCCTTGGAGACTTTTAGTTCACTTAGAATTTTAGAGTTAGTTGAAATTTATCTTCTGGAGTTCTTGTTAATACATTTTGATTGGTTTTTTTATGTTATGAGACAGTAGTATGGATACTGAGATTATGTGGACATTGGAATATGTGTTGCTGAATTTTAGTTGATCTAGTTGTATTGTATTATTTCAGAGAATGTTATAGAGACAGCCATGACCGTTGGGAATTTGATGCATGACACTAGGCACCTCAAAATTTGATTCTCTGTGATTTAAGATATAATGAAAACTGACATTTCACATTTCACATTGTAGTACACATCTTTGAATAAGATAAGAAAGGGAACAAACAGCTAACAATTTGGAAGAAGTAAACAGCTCTGTGAAAACTCATAGTTTTAGCTTTCAACTTGATAACTCAAGCCTTAACCATTTGCAGTATCTCCTTTGAAACCTATACATTTGTAGGCGTTTGTTGTAAATGAAGTGCTTTACATCTTTATTTTAGAATCCATAAGGAAGCTGGGTTGAAGAATGTTGGAGCCAGAGACAAGCTAACCATTAACAGGATGAATAGCCGCGGGGATCTTTCCTGTCTTTGTGATTTGTGTCTTCAGAGCTGTATACAATAATTTAAAATTACTAGTGAGACAGCAGAAACAATCTATGCTATATTGACAATTGCAAACTAGGTTTCATTTTATACCATCCACTATCTTGGATTGTTTTGCTATTAACCCTGACTTCCTCTGCCTCTTCCATTTGTGATGAAACCCCTGATTGTTCTTCTGTCAGCAGACTTGATAAACTTTTGCAGAACTGATAATTAACACGGGATTATCTCAGTATGTACACTCTAATCCAGAAACATAACTAGCTTACGAATATATTCATCATACCTCTTCGTACACATGTAGCTCCCCTACAGAATTTGATATTTTTACTACACAATTAGTGGGAGCAACCTCAATCACCTGCAATTTGCCACAGTGGTGAGAGACCTTGATGTTTTATCATGCATGGAGAGTAAATGACAGTTAATTACCTCTGCTGAGATGTCAATGCATGATCTAGAACATCTAGTCATCTTCTGTTTTGTATGCATCTTTATCTGATATGGTACAGATTTGTGATTAATTGTGCCAGAAAAGAGTTGGGGAGGGTAGAAGGGTAAGAGTAGCATAAGCAGATTATACCTTATAATTTTTCATTCTTTCTACCGACAGACTCACATCTGTCGCCGCTGCTTCGATTTTCTTTATGGTTTCGTTAATTGTATGCTTGGATCCAAACATTGTTTTCTGCTTATTTTCATCCTAAAATAAAAAACAAAAAGGATTGCTTTGATTAGGAAATGAACCAAGTAAGATTTTACCATAATGACTCATATTCAGATTTTTATACTTGCCTGCTCTTCGAAGAGACCTGATAAATCGAGATCATGTGACATGGCTATCAACTGAAAAGCATTTATGAAACTTGGCGATTTGGGAATCTTTGCCTCTGTGGCAATCTCCTGTTGAGAAATTCCGATAGTTAGGTCAATTTATTACACTCTCTATCTTGCTAATGAATCGAGCTTTTACCTCAGTCGAATCGAAAGCGGCGTTAACATCATCCATGTGGATTTTCTCATTGCATTCATATCCACAAGAAGGCACATAATCCTTTTGAAACCATTCATCTTCGACGATATCCGGTATGGTCATACGCTGCGGTCGTGTTATAGAAAGAAAAATTATAAAGTTGTTCATTAGAATCTGAAAATTGACAAAATTAGAATGCTCAAGGGCTGTACCCTTTGAGGGTTGGGATCAAGTATCCTGGAGAGCAGTTTCTTTTGGCCTTCAGTAAACCATTCTGGAAAAGTGTATTCTGCTCTGGATATCTTTGTGCAAATATAGTCATCAGGATTCAGGAATATGGTATTGTTTGTATTAGAAACTAAAATTATATATATTGACATTCGAAGCTACCTTCTTATATAAGTTCATCAGATTACTGTCATCAAATGGTAGATGACCGGCAAGCACTTCAAACAGGATTACACCACAAGACCAAACATCAGCAGCCGCTCCATCGTAACCCTTATTCAGAAGCAGCTGCGCTTGAATAAATGAAGCATTAGTCGTGGCACAAAAGGTCAACTCTTACCGGCCTAAACTTTTGAAATAAGTGGTGATTTGACATCGTACCCCGAGGCACATCTACTACTCACCTCAGGTGCTACATAGCTCGGAGAGCCGCAAGCTGTGGTTAGCGTGTCGCCAGGCTGTTAAGTTTATCAGAATTTCAGCCATGTATATAAAATGAAAAATAAAAGATGATGAGCATAACAAGATCTTAAAGGTTGCTGCTACCTTCCGCAATGCACTTAGCCCAAAATCTGATACTTTCAGATTTCCCTTTTGATCCAGAAGCAAGTTCTCTGGCTGTACATGGGATGCCAATGTCCTAATTAGGGTTTCATGAACTCCATTGTATAACAGAGAATTATTCATCCAAAAACAGAGAATTGGCCAACAGGGGAATGTTAGATTGTATTCACTGACCTTTAGATCTCTGTGATATACTCCTTTGTTATGGCAATAGTCCACCGCATCAATCAATTGCTGGAAAAGCTTTCTTGCCTCCCACTCCTCTAACTTCTTGACATAAGACTAGGAGAAAGAACCATGGAATATTAAAATTTTCTCAACACCATGTCTATATTCTCAGAAAAGTAGACGATTCATATATAATTCTCACCATCTTGTCTGTGAGTTGTCCTCCCGATACATATTCCATTACAATGTAAATTTTGGTCTTTGTGCCGAGAACCTACGGTTGGGATTTAGACAAAGAAACAGGCATAAGAAAGACATAATTTTCATGTGTAAAAGGAAAGAATTCAGAAACTCTAAAACACACCTCGTGTATTCGGACGATGTTCGGGTGATGAAGAAGCTTCATTGTTCTTATTTCGCTTTGTACCTGAAATTGAAAGAAGACAGCTTTACCTTAGATGAAGGTAGGTGGAAGAGGAAGAAGAAGAAGAAGAAAAAACAGAGAAAGAGATGGAAATTTGCCTGAGACTTAAGATTGGTTTCCAAGACCATGTGCTTATCAATGATCTTGACCGCCACATGCTTGCGACTGGTGCCGTCGACGGCAAGCTTAACCTTGGCGAAAGTACCTTCTCCGATTGTCCGGCCAAGCTTGTACTTCCCTATGCTATGGGGAGCAAATCCCATTTTCGGATACGAAAAAAACAGTGAAAATATCCAATTAATATTCTCCTTCTTCCCCAACAAACTGTTCTTCTACACTCCTTGCAACTGATTCTTGCATCCCTTCTGGTCTATGAATATATTATTGTCGAAATCGGATGAGATTTGATTTGCTTGGGGGGGTAGCTCGTGCTCCTTCGTGGCAGCTGTCATACTCTTGGTTCTCATGTCTTTGAAGATGTGTGATTTTATGAGAGGCTTGGAAGTTGGAAGTGTTCGCTTTTGATAGTCTTCCTTGGAATGGAAGGGAAGATGACCAGATGGCCATTTGGTGAGGCTAGGAAACTTGCTTTGAATGGAAGGTAGCCGTTGATATCAAGTTTTGTCAGCAGGGCAGTTACATGGTAAATTTCTTATCTATAACTAGGGAAAATAGGCCACTTGCTTAAAGCCAGGTAACAAAAGTCTTTTTTGTTTGTTTGTTTATTTATTTATTTTTTTTAACGTAATCTAGTCCTGATCTCAATTTGTTCCCAATACCGTCCATTTATGGCCTAAACTAGGATTGACAATTTTTTACACGATTCATGAATTCGATACGAACTCAATACGAAATTAACAAGTTAAGGTTGAAGGGTCTAACCCATTTAATTAAATATGTTGGATTAACAACTTCCCCCCTCATTTCTTCCTAGTGGTCACGGGTTCAAACCCGCTTGCAGTAATAGTCCGTGAACCAGATGCTACTAAGAAGGGACTTTATCAACTTGCACTTTGGTGGGGCTGTGGTGACGGGACTCACCTTCCAAGGCAGTAGCTATGTCTCAAACCGAACATTTCACAGTGGGTAGGAACCCCAATGGTCATGCCCAAGGAGGTAATTACATTGGTCACCTCTTCCCGTATTTTCAATTAGAAAAAAAAAAAAAAAAAAAAAGTTGGATTAGAGTTAACCTATATATATATAGTAGCATTTATACTCATGTCTCGATACGACTCGAATCCAACATTTAAGGTTGGCAAATTTTCATACGATCTGGGAACCCAGCACGAAATTATTGAGTTAGGATTTGAGGGGTTTGACCGGCCTGTTTAATTAAATAAATCAGATTATGATTGACGTGTATAGTCTTCTTAACTCAAGCCTTGACAATTAACACGATTAAAATCTGACATGCAAATACAAATTGTCACTTCTAATCTACACTCGCCTATGTGGAAGTTGGCCTTTGACTTTGATATCAATGGTCTCAACAGGGCGAATTGGTCACTACAAAAGTTTGGACAACAGCCCATCGCAGATCACCAAGCGAGATGTAACAAAATTTCAACGTACAGGTGAATTAAAGATATTTTGTAAGATGATAATTTGATTTCATATATATATATATATATATATATTTTAACACCGCCCATATATACTGTACGTGTTCTAAAGTCGGCGACTCCGGTTTGGATAGGGTCCTAGGGAGCTCAAACACCGACCATATATGGAGCTGAATGCTGATGGTCAAATTCGTCACTGCATATGGATTTAATAAATTTGGCTACATTTTCTGGCCATTTGAAAAAGACTGAATGCTTTTAATATTCATAATTATGAGTCTTTTCTACTCTGTATTAAGCCTCGAGATAAACATTATTTGTTGGAGAAACAAATAAGGTGAAGACACGTGGCTGCTGCATCCGATTTATTATTCATATGTTTGTTTATTTGTTTTTTCCTCTTTTACTGGGGTAGCTGGCATGAGAGACATAGCTAAGATTGACAGATTGTGCTCGCCCAGAAAAATACAAAAAAAAAAAAAGAAAAAAAAGAAAAGAGGAGAGGGTATGATTGAGGTCTATAAGTCAACGTAGTTATATATCACGTTTTACATGTGCCTTTCACTTTGAAACATTATCAATGGTAAAACCGTAAAAGAGACCGAATTTCGTGATAAGCACAATGGTTTTTATTTTTTTTTTTTTTTTTTTGGAGATAAATAAGTACAATGGTTTTGAAGAGGGGGCTTGGGAAGGAGGGTCCACGTAAGCACATATGTATTAAAGGACTTATCTGACTCTTGTATTTATATATATATATATTAATTACACCCTCTTTTATTTTGTGATAGTGAAAAATTCATACAGCAATCATAATAAAAATAAATAAATAAATAGAGGAGGGAGCTACAAAAACACTCTAGAGCAGCCATAAAAGAAATCTCAATTTAGTCTTTAAAAAAAAAAAAAAAAAAAAAAAAGAAATCTCAATTTAGAAGCCATATTATAAATTTGAAGATAGTGACGCATATGAGGAAAAATACAACTCTTTGCTCCGGAATTAAATGCAAGATTAATTTATTTTGTCTTGTGTGAAATAGTGAATCTTTATTTTTTTTATTTTATTTTTATTTGTAAATACATTACATTACAAAGGAAAAGGATTACAATGAAACGAAAAATTGGGTGTGCATGTGTTCCACGACAACATATCCAAACAAAAAAGACAATGCCTAATCTGAAAACAGAAACTAGGAAATTAATGGGTCGATAAATGATCGAAAATGGACCATAGACAACTCGGTACTTTATAACTTGGGCAAAAGCCAAGAAAAAAATAGTTAATCATTTCAAAACTGAAAAACAATTGCTTTGAAAAAATCTAAAAAAGAATAATAAATGCTGAAATAAGAGAGAGAAAAGATTGAACACAAAGAATTACGGGTGGTTCAGTGTTAGACACCGACGTCCACCACTAGGAATTAGTCCTAAAGGTTACATTGTGCTCATCGACTTGATTTGTCTACAATATAAATGTCCATATTTATAGGGTTTAGAGTAAATACAAAGTATCATGATTTGATTACAATCCCAATATTTAAATACAATTAACCCGTAAATAGAGAATATTACAATATCAACTAAATATGGAATATACGAAAAATATAATATATTTTCCGTATATTCTAACAGTCTTAAACAGATTGCATGTGATGTTATAACTGTGATTCTCTTTAAAGGTAAGTTTAATGCCACTAAAGGAAATGTTATCGATCATTTGCAGGATTTGGGGGTTAGACGGGATTTTAGTTTGATTTTATTGTGTTTTTCTCATTGTCCTACTCTTGTCGAATTCTTTAAATGAGTTGTTATCTTCTGCTTTAGCTTTGTTAAGGTTTCTTTGTAATTAGATACTTTGTTGATAATGAAAGTTACCCGTTTATTAAAAAAAAAAAAACCAAGAAATAAGCTGCATCAAACAATATAAGCAAAAAAAAAGAGAGCGTGGCAAGGCCATGATCGTCGCGAGTGATTATGTTCGAAATGTATTGTGTTCTAGGTTTGAGTGAATACGTATTTCTTTCATTGATTTTTACAAGGGTTTTTTTTTTTTTTTTGACAGGGATTTTTACAAGGGGTTGATAATCAATATTATTATTTACTTGGTATTATTCCTAAAAGATTAATATTAATATTCCTATAAGAATTTTTTGGGAAATAAGGAAACTATTTTCGAATTTTTAGGGTATAGAATGGTAAAACCCAATAGTCTTTAATTAAGACTATTAGTGATTTAAGATGATATCAAAGCAACTAAGTAACACAATGTGGCATGCACTTTGTTGTATGACATGGTTTCTGACAAGGACATCAACGATTTTAGTGGAGGAGATTGTAACACCATAAAAAGTTTGTCCCATATTGGGCATGCAAATTGTAAAGATATAACATAGATGATAATTCCTTACTATGTGAGATTGTGCTCTTTTTTTCCTTTTTCTTTTTTCTTTTTCAATTAGTGATTTCAAAAAGTTCTGATTGTAATTTTTACTAATCATTATGCAGTAATAGCATAAATATGAACTAACGCTTTCTTTGAATCGCACCACTCAGAGTTCTCAAAGTTTTTTCAAATAAAATGATCAGTCATGTCACTTTATCGTTAAAAGGACTCCATAACATAATGAAGATAGTGAAAGGATGAACAAAATCAAGTTAGAAAAGGCAAAAGGTATGAGGCTATATCAAGGATTGCCAGAAAATTTGTAGGTTGAGGTAAATAATTATTCGTGTTTCATCACAAATCAATCTCTCATATGAAACAATAGATTTCAAAGTTTTAGAAAAAAAGTACGGACAAATAAACCACTGAATTATTCAATTTTGAAAATATTTGGTTGCTTGGCATTGGCTTGGCTTACTCATATGTAAAGCGGAGAGTGGTCGAAGTTAAATTCAGGATCATGAAAGTGCATATTTCTTGGTTTTGACAATGGCATCAAGGGCCATAGGCTAATGGATTCTAGATCAAACCAAAATTTTGTTAATAAAGATGTTTAATTTGACAGGAAGAGAAACTACAAAAATACAGTGATTTAGTGTCGTTTGTACAAAATGATCTTATTTAGCGTTGTTTGCTGTTTAAACGATACTAAATTTAAACGAACTAATTTAGAATTTGGGTCATTTAAATAGTAAGTGGCGCTAAATTTTTAGTATCGTTTATTGTTCAAACGACACTAAACTTAAATTTAATTAGAGTCGTTTGCACCCATACGACTTTAAGTGGAGTCATTTGAATGGTAAAACGACTCTAATTTAGAGTCCAGGTCCTATGTGTTAAGTTATTTTCCAACCGACACTATTTAAAAGACTTAAAATGAATAGTGTCGTATTTTTGTCCAAAAACAACACTATTCAAGCGACTTAAAGCATTGGTCTTTTCATTTTATTTTATTTTGTAGCGAAAGAAGATGAAAAATCAATTAACAACTAGAAATGGAAACTGTTTTGTTTAAGTTCTAATAAATGAGGAAAAATTTGTTAATATTTGGCATATATTAGAATGAGAGTACATGGGCATACCATGCACCACACCCATATATTGGTATTATATCCTATACTAATTAAATTTGGTGTGAAAAAGGTGCGTGAAAGTCCTCCACATGAAAAATTTCCTCTCATTGGTGTGAAAGCGTTAAACGCAATCTTAGCACACTCAGAATTTGTTTACATGTTTATTTGACTCTCTTTTGTTTTGTGAGAATCAAATATCAAAAGTGAAAATTTTGACTTATGCTCTTTTTGTTTCGGCGTAAAGTGGTTTATGTAAAATAATTTTTACATTTTTCGATATTTGATAAGGGCGAAAATAATAGTCAACCAAAAAATGATTTCTGTTTGACCAAAAATGCTTAATTAATTTTAGAAAATGATTTACTCTTTTTAAAAGCGTGAATCATTTTCCTCAAACGGCAGACGCAGTCGACTCTCTTTTAAACGACGCAATCTACCTTCACGTTCAAGCAGTCGACCATCGCCGGAATTCGGCAATCGGTCGGTCCGGCGGACCAAATTTTGGCCATATAGTCGGAGTCCGGCCGTATTTTGCCAGATTCCGACCAGTACAGCCGAAGTCCGGCCATATTAAGCTAGATTCCGGCCGGATCTGGCAGGAGCTTGGCCAATATGGCTGGATTTCAACCAATACAGTTGGAATCCGACCGTATTAGCTAGGCCAGATGCCGAAAAATTTGGCCAGAATCTGGTTCATCGGAATTCGGCTACGGCGACCGGACGTTGCCGAATTCCTTTTTCACCGTTGGTAATTTTTTCGTGCAAGTCAAACGCCGAAAAATATTTTTTGAAAAATTATTTTATGTCAAAACAAATAGAACATTAGAGTCCAAATGGTTACAAATAAGATTTTCAACCCAATTATTAATTTAGTTATATTAACTAATTAGTAGTTAACAAATCACCATTCAAAGTAGCTTACGTAGAAGAGGAGTCGATGAGGCTATTAAACATATATAAATCTCACGTTAAAAAACTCAAGAGCCGGAATAGGACCCTAAAGGACAATACCCAATGGATGGGTAGCAAGTACTAGAGCCCCAATCATGGGTATTAATAAAATAAGACTAGGACTTACAATAAAATAAAATAAGACTAGGAACCCAAAACACTAGGTATAAAGTAAATTGCCTAATGTTTTTAAATTAGTCCAACTTGGTACCTTTTTGTTGTAAACGCATCGTTCCGCAAACCATTCAAATTTTTTTTAAAAGAATCAACGTAAAAATATTTATATTTTTTATATCATATCAATTACTTTTTATTATTATTTAAATAAAAAAAAATTTACTGAAAAAGTAGCCCCATTTGGTAATTAACATTGTGGGAGATTTTTTTTTTTTTTTTTAATAATAATGAAATGTAATGGATGTGATATACAGTAGAAAAAAGTTTGAAATTTTTTTATGGGAAAGTGAAAAAGTCTATTTTGTAGTGAATTTTTTTATTTGAATAGTAATAAAAAATAATTGATGTGATATAAAACGTAAAAAAAATTTAGAATATTTTAAAGTTAATTTTTTTTTGGGAGAAGTGAAAAAAAAAAGAATAAAAAAAAGGAAGGGAATAGAGAGGGGTTTACCATACGGGTTTAAAACTTTATAGAAAATTCAAAACCTATTATTTTATATTAAATCAATTACTTCTTGTTACTATTGAAACAAAAATTTCTTTACAAAACTCTTTACCAAACATACTCTATAACTCACCGGTCACAAAGGTCGTATAATATGGTTGTATTGGCGAAAGTTTCGTTTGTTTCAGCATAAAATATTTTAAGAAAAATATTTTTTATATTTTTCAGTGTTTAGTGCGATCGAAAATATTTTCGGTTTAACCAAAAAAGCTTCTTTAGTTTCAGAAAATGATTTCTATTTTTAAATTTCATAAATCATTTTTTGAGTTTGAGTTTCTCCTTCTCAAACCGCCAAAACATTGTCGGCCACCCTAGACCACCACCAAACTAGCATCGGACCACCACTGAGCCACCTTAGACCACCACCGAGCCACAAACGGATTACTGTTGGACCACCACTAAGCCACCTCGTACCACCCCCGAACCATCACTAAACTACCACCGGGCCTTTGTCAGACCACTGCTGGAACTCAAATTATTAAGTTAATTATTTTAAAATTATTTAATATTAATATTTTATGTTGTAAATATAAATTGATTTTTATAGCTCCTATATCATGAACTAATTGGAAGAAAAAAAATAAAACAAAACAAAACAAAAATTGCAAATTCTTCTAATAGTTGGTAAAAAATGCATAAATCAAGGAAATTCATATTTCCTAAACTTTCTTTCAATAATTTTGGCTTGAAAAACCAAAGCAAAGCCGAACAATCCAAGTGAAAACTTGAATTGGAGCAAAAAAGCCACGCAATGAGGCACTAAAATCTTGGAAAGTGAGCATGCAGTTTCAAGGAATTGGCCAAGGTAAACTTTTGCACAAGCATCCACAAATAATGATAAATGGTCTTGCCATAAATTCTTCATGGAAAACATTAAAAACTATATCATTAACGATAAAAATAAAAAATAAAATAAAAAAAGCTTTTACCCCATTATTTCCATTACCCTTTTGTTTTATATTGGATATTTCTTTTCTTCATTTTTTTCCCCCTCTCTTTCTTGGTGTGTAGGTTGAATTCGTACGTAGCCAACATGAAATTAGTCAACTCAATTTGCAATCTGCAATCTGCATACAAGTTATTTATTTTAATTATTTACGCTAGAAACTTGTTTATATATATATATATATATATACACACATCATCAGAGACGGAGGGAGGGGGGCTGGCAGAGGCCATGCCTCTCCCAATTTTCTTAAAAAAAAAAAATTCTAAGGTTAAAAAAAAAAGTTATCTCAAAAAAAAAAAGATAAAAAAATTAAAAATTTAGTCTATTGGTCCCTACTAATAATTTTTTTTTGTCACTGACCCTTGCCTATGAGAACTTTTGACTCCGTCCCTGCCATCATTCTAAACTGTTTCTGTAGCTTCTAGAAGTTGAAGGTTAGCTGCCTCTCATGGTTGATGGTTGGCTGTCACGGGTTGTTGAGAAGAATCTCCTATTGGAAGCAATGCCAGCGGCCTAAATCTAAAACTTTAGTGTAAAAAATCTTGGTTAAAGACAAATTAAGCAACATTATTGGAGGACGTACGTAGAGGCTGTACAGCCCTATCCACAAAATTAATGAATTAGTTAACGAAATGACAACCGCAAGAATCTTAGCCGTCGTTGTTCACGCACGTTTCTGTTGAGTGATGAGATCGACCAGAGGCCCGGGTACGTGTAAAGATAAGCAAATCTTGTATGAATCGGTCTTACACTTAATGTTAATGTGTAAAAATATATATATATATAACACATCTCATAAAGATAATATGGAATAAATTATATGAACCTAGAATTATTATTTCCTTGTTATATGGAATTTTATTAGAATTAAGATTAATTTATTAAAATTAGGGTTATATATTAGAGATATGATATGTTTATAACTTTTATATAACTCTTGTACAACTCCAACAACTTTTTAAAAAAAATAAGCGATTCGATATGTATGACGAGTAATATTTGTTGCACAGCTCTTACACAACTTTTGTACAATTCTAACTACTTTTTTTTTTTTTTTTTTTTTTTTTTTTTATAATCAACCATTAAATTTGTTTTCTTACATGTGGGCCCTAAATATTCAATGGCGGATCTTAAAAAAATGTTGTTAAAATTGTGCAAAAATTGTGTAAAAATTGTGCAAGAAACATTTCACATGTAAGAAAATAGATCCAATGATTAGTTTGAAAAAAAATAAAAATTATTAAAGCTGTACAATAGTTATGTCAAAAGTTATACAACAATAATTTCTGTATGTATTATTAGGAGTCTTTAACGATAGAGAATTGTATTTTCATTCCAATTCCTCTTTCTAAACCTATATATATAAAGTAGTAGATCGAGCACTCCACGTCTCTACCTTCATCAATAAAAGAAAATCAGAAATATTAAAATTTTAAATGATAGTCGTCTACACAGAGGCCACTTGCCTAGAATTCTCACAGAAATTTAGTTGTATAAAAATGTAATTAGGTGAGATGTATTTGTATCATTTTTTTTTTTGAAATTATCCTACACTGAAAGCCCACGGTTTAGTTCTTTTATAATCCAATTAACCTAAAATTTCTTTAATTATTTTAGTTTAATTACCTAATTTAATTTTTTTTTATTAATTACCATATCACCCTCATTACACGTAGAGTAATGCGAGCATGTATCAAAAATACCGTGGAATGAAAATTACTTGTTAATAAAGTACCAAAACTATGGGACAAATATATAATTGTGTGTTAACATCAAAGCTTTTTTTTTTAAAAAAACAAATAAAATAAAAAAAATAAATAAATAAATTTAATGAATGCTTAGAATCCAACACGCGCGGTAAGCGTGTCATACTGTCATCAATGACCTCAGCCTTTATTGCGAAGCCGAAATACCATAAACATGCAATTCTGCTCGGTATTAAGATTAATAACAATTATGAAGCTCAACTGCCTGAATTAACGAGCGAGCAATCAAAAGTTTATTTGTGGACAGTCTCATAATAATTACCCAAATTGCTTCCCATCCACTTTGGTGTAGTTAAGGTGAAATAGGATCATTTCAATTTCAAATAAAATGGATACTATTTATTTTATGGTCAAGATTTAAAGTTGATGCACCTAATGATGCACATAATTTTACATAATTTAAATTTTTAAAAGACGTTCCAACATTTATTTCGTATACACCAATTAAAGTGGGCAACAAGTTTTGTGAATTTGGGTGTCATTGGTTCATTTATTTGAAGACAGCAAAGAGTGGTCTCAAATATAGTTCAATCGGATAGGGACTACGCCTTATGAAGTTGAGGTCACTAGTTCGAATCTCTCCTCCCCTCGTGTGGACATGTCAACAAAAAAAAAAAAAAAAAAAATGTCATAATTCATAAACCAGCATCATGTGAGAAACCAAAATTACCACATTTGGAAATTGTAACCCCATTTCCAGCTAAAACATCCCATGAATTGAAATTATGAATAGATGGAACGTGCCACCACGGGGATTGAGGTATGCCATGGTCCAGGAGCTACTTTGTCTCATTGTCTGTTTCCAAAATGTCGGTCCAATTTAGTAGCTAATTTTTGCATATCTTAGATGTACTAAATCTCTTACAAAGAAATGAAAAATAAAATGATGTGAAACTTATTCATTGGTACCCGTACTACTTCTTTTTATTAATTGTTTTGATCATCTCCAATAAATAAGGTCTACATCATCTTAGTATCCATCTCTTAAAAAAAGATTTAGTACTTTTAACATTTTTTATTTTTGCATGCATATCACTCGTGACCCGCGTTGGGTCACCTTGCGACTCACAAACATGGGTCTAGTGGAGATCTATTGTGACCAATGCTAAGTTAACATGTAGGTCAGCCGTGACGAAGATCCATTGTGACGCGTGTTGAGTTAACACGTGGCTCAGCCATGACCCAGCCTGGGTCTCAATTTATTTTATTTTATTTTTAATTTTTAATTTTTAATATGAAATTAAGGTAAGTTCGAAATTTTATAAAAATTTATGGGGCATAAAAGTCATTTTACCCCTTTTTGGGTCTGATTTAATGCCAAACTGTAACGGATGGGGGACATTGGATCAAGTTAAAAGTTCGAGATGTGAAATTGAGAGTTTTTAAACTTTGGTGTAGTAGTGTCAAATCAAGTGAAAATTCAGAAGAGTTTTGTAAAGTTTTTCCTTAAAAAAAATTAACCATAAATTTGCCACAAGAAGAAGAAGAAGAAGAAGAAGCCCAAATCCATATCCATATCCTCTTTTGTCATCGGCTACTTTGAGTAGAGCCCCAACCCACCACCGCCTGTTCAGCCACCGTGCCTTTTCGAATAGAAATTGATAGTTTTTAAACTTTGGTGGAATAGTGTCAAATCGAATGGAAATTCTAAGAAGTTTCGTAAAATTTTCCCTTAAAAAAAAATTAACCAAAAATTTGCCACTACTCCAAAAATTTATGGGCAAATAGTAAAAAATTTATAAGAGACACAACTGTCTAAATAATTGAGTGAGCAATCAAGAACATACAGTGAACTGTCTCCCAATAACTACTCAAATTGCTGCCATCGGTAGTCAGGTGTCAATTAAGGTGGGCAATAGGTTTTGTGGATGTGGGTGTCGTTGCTTCATTTATTTGAGGACAGCAAAGAGTCGTCCAAATGGTCATAATTCATAAACCAGCATGTGGGAAACCAAAATTACCACATTTGGAAATTGCAACCCCATGTCCAGCTCAAACATGCCATGAATTCAAATTATGAATAGCTGGAACGTGCAAGCACGGGGATTTAGGTATGCCATGGTCCAGGAGCTACTTTGTCTCATTGTCTGATTCCAAAATGTCGGTCCAATTTGAGAAATGATTCTTTTAAATCTTTTATATATATATTAGGCCCCTTTTGAATGCAGTGTAGGTTGGTTGTGTCGCGTCTCGATCATCAACACGATCATGATTAATTGATTCAAACGAGTCTTTATTATCAGGCCTACCGGTGGATTGTCCAGCAAAATAATTTCCAAACATGAAGCAAGTTGTCCACTCAGCACAAGCTGGCAAAACTTGGCATTACTCACCAACAAAATGACAGTACTTTGTGATTTTAAGGATGAAGGCTACGTGGAGAACTTTATTTAAGGATATGAATTGTTGGATTTAAGGGTATTGAACTTTAAAATGTCTCCAATTAAGATATCTAATTTTTAAAATGTCTCAATAACAAGTCATCCGTTAGGATTTGTTGTTAAATCTTACCAAAATGTTCAAAGTACTAATTTTTTTTTTTTTTTCAGGAAAAAAAAAAATTGTTAAGATTTAAGTGTTGGTCAAAATTTAACGGAATTTACAAAAATACTCATGCCTAAATCTTTGAAAATGTTTATAAATTTTTTTGAAAATTTTGACAGGATTTAACGATAAATCCTAACGGAGTATCTGTTATTGAGACGTTTTGAAAAATTAGATATCCTAGTTTGATACGTTTTGAAATTCAGTATCCTTAAATCAAATAGGCCGATAGTTTGGTACTATTAGGTGAAGTTCTGCCAAGCCAATGGTGATAGGGAAAAATGTATTTTTGGCGTTTGAGATTGTGACAAATAGTTAAAGGGAGTGAGTAATTTAAAATGAAAAACAAACAATAAAGACAAATGTACAAATGTCAACATTCAAGTGCACAGTTCCAACATCTTGAGAAACGTTCGAATAATGCGACGCCATAGCGTGAAAACCCCTGTCTACCGTTCTAACGTTCAATGTCAGCAACCTAATATGAATCAACTATTATAACAGTACGTGAATTATTCGAACGATGACAGACTATACGTACAATAATAATGCCTCTAAAACTTAGAAAACATTGCGACTGACCATAAAATCTCCCAGAAACCCTAGCAAAGCCATTCCCTCGTCCATTCAGCAGCTAAGAGAGAGAGAGGGAGGAAAAAATGAGGCAGTTTTATGGAATTTTGAGGTTAAAGAGGAAGGATCTATATCACCAAAGGTAAGATTACAGAACCATAACATCTACTTCGTGATGCTTAAGTGCATATTTCATTAGTATGTGTGTTTAGCATGTTAACTGCAGAGTATATGAAGTTATAAAATGGGTCTTATACCAAGAAAGTTTGTAACTTTACTAGCTATACCAAATTTTAGAACAAGGCAACCCGTTTTATGGATTAAGACAGTATAATATTAAGGACTTTTAACCATTTTGTAGATCATTTGTTATAGGAGTAAAAATAGGACACTTAAGAGACAAGTAGGAAGTAAAAGATTAGAGCTTAGAAAGAGAAAAATTCCAAAAATGGCTTTGTATGCGGTCAGGGGCGGAGTTATGATTTGAGATTTGGGGGGGGGAGAGGGGGTTGGGGCCAGGCCCTCTCAAGGCACAAGGTGGCTCTGCACTTGTATGCAATCCTCATTAGAACGAAACCACCATTGAGACGATGTGCACATGGACCTTTATAATGGTATCTGGTAGCGTTTGAACAGTATGTAGAGGTTAGAATGTAGTATTAAGGGTTTTAAGTGATAATTAAGGTTTTATGACTTATGAACTTGACTAATAATAAAGTAAAAATGTTGATTAATGAACTAAACCTCTCGGGGAGTTCATATTTGGAATTGCATTCAAGGTAAATAATTGCCCATGAGAACGCTTAAATACTTAGTTGTTGAGCATATGATTATTTTTATTGTTATAAAATGTCCATTTTTTTACGTCCTTGAAATTAAGTTTTTATAAATAAATTATGTTTGATGAAATGATAGGATCATATTTAAATATTTTAATCATTTTTATACAATAGGATCATATTTATTATTTTTATAGTCGGTCAAGAATATAGAAACTCAACATATAATTGATTGTAAATTGTCTCTCACTGCACGGTCGAGACCTCTCCATTCCTTTCGAAGTTTCAAGTAAAAGTAATAGATATATATCACTCAAACAAAAACAAAAAAGAAAAAAGTGATAAGATATCATACAACTATACAAGTATATCAGACTACAATTCCAAACCCCAAGGGGTGGCCCGATGGTGGAGCGCCTGAAATGGTAGGGTATATTATTCATCTGATCTTAGGATTAAAATTTGAGGGTGCTACCTTTTTTTTGGACCAATTATTAAGCCTGCGATTTAATGTTAAAAATCTCAAGTGATGTGGGATACCGTATTGAGAATTATTTTGTATTTATTTAAAAATAAAGTGGCTTTTAAAATTAATATTTGATCGACGTGTAGTTGATTACTATTGAATTTTGATCAAATTGTGATTTTAAAACCCACCTCATTTTTTGAGGGACACAAGATGAACACAAGATTGATATTTAGTATTACTCTTGTTGATGCAGTTTTCCGGTTTGGTGACGTGCAGATTCTTGATTCGCCTTGTTCTTCGTGATCTGCAAAATAATACATAACTGCGTTGGAGGATGCCGACAATCCAGCTTCGATGCCTAAATCAGTAGGCAATTCCAAAGAGTATTAATTTTAGAGAGACCAAAATATAGCCATAGTTTGATACTTGGTGTTCTCCTATATTTATAGATGATCTAATGCAACTAGATTGCTTCGACGATCCCAGTTTTCCCAGGATTGGTAGTTGAGGATGAGGCGATCTCGGGTGTACAGATCTTCCGGGATCCGTAGCTCGCTGAGGCGATCTTAGTTGCATAAGGCAGAGCGAAGAATCTGGGATTCATATCCTTAGTATTCCGGTCGGTCCCATAATATCTATGGTCTCGGATATATCATCATGTCCGATCGATCTTCCAGGTTGATTGGGCTGGCTGGGCCCAAAATACAAAGATGGGCTTATTTAACTGAAGGGAATGATAATCTTCCCAACAACTCTTCTGACTGTGTCTGCCTTTACAAAATAAAGTCCTATCTAGTGGAGTAATTCTAAATGTATATTAACTGTCCATCAAGTCTCCATCAAAAAGTGAGGTGGTTTTTAAAATCACCATTGAGCATGTGATTGATCAAATAGTGATTTTAAAAACCACCTCATTTTTTTATGGACACTTGATGGACATACATTTAGAATTACTCCGTCTAGTGGCGCCTTCATAATTTATTTTCATTATTATTATTATTATTATTATTATTTATTTATTTATTTTTGTTTTTAGTAAAATTTAGCTGCTACATTGGTCCTCCTATCTTCTTTCTTAATTTACAACAATGCCTCAATTTAAACTTTTGAGTCCTTTAAAATCATTGTGGATTTCTCTTTTATTGTTATTTTTTTTTTTACCTTCTAGTTGATGACGGGAAAGGGTTAAAAGGGGGCATTGAGAATATTTAAAGTTCCATTCGGATCATAAAAAAAATTGTGCTTTTCCATTTAAAAAGAAAATAATTGGTGCTTTAGTATACAATATGAGGGACATTTAACAAAAATATCATTAAAAGATTCCTTATAAGTGGTAAATGTGAAAAACATAGTTGGAAAACGTTTTATTATTTAATTATAACAAACATGTGTACATCATGCATTTGGTGTATATGTTTCAAATGAATAGAAATAGATAGTATAATGCATTTATAAAATGTTTCCCTATTGGGGATATATGTAAGAGTACTTCCCTATAACATATTTTTATTTTACAATTATTTTATAATATTGACATGGCAGTTTCAATCAATTTTTTTTTTATTATTATTTTTTTCATAAGGGCTGATTTAAGAGTTGATTAGAACTGACACATCAGCATTGTGGAATAGTTATAAGATAAAAATGTACTTTTTAGCATAACTCTATATGAAAACACCTTTATCATAATCTTTTTTTTTTTTTTTTTTTTTTTTGATCACATGTAGAATACAGTATAATTACTAGGGGTAAAATCCATTTTGACACTTGAGTTTTGCAATTTTTTTCCAAACAATTACCTATAGGCCGGTTTTCAAAAGTAACAATTTCTGATACCTTGATTTTACAAATTTCTTTTTCCAATACTTCTTTTAGTGATTTGTTAAAATAAATGGAAACTTTACAAAATCTCCCTAACTTTCACTTGTTTTGAAATTACCCTCCAAAGTTCATAAACTCTCAATTTCACCCCTCAAACTTATAATTTGATACAATGTTCCTATCCATTAGGATTTGACGGTAAATTCAAACAATTTTTGTGAAAATGCCAAATATACACCTTATTTATTTATTTATTTTTTTTTTTAAAAAAAAATCAGGGACTGTGGGTCACCCGCGCTGCATCACCCGTGACCCACGCTGGGTCACCAGACCCATGGCGGGGTCTTCTGACCCCCGACGGGGTCACCTTTGCTTAATTCTATGTATGGGCAATGCTTATGATTTTGAGTCTTCGGAACTCGGTTTTCGAATAGAGTAATTCTATATACTATATTCTCTTTCCACTCTTATTTTATTAGGCTGATGTGACAGTGTCCATAAACTCTTATTAAAAAAAAATGAAGTACTATTCAACATTGCCAAATCAACCAAATGAGATGTGTTAAATAAATATATGAAATAGAGAATATATGTGAAAGAGAGAAAGAGCGGAAGAGAAAGAGCATAAATATATTAAGGACTACATTGTATTGAGTAGTTCATCTAACATATTACAAGAGACCTCTATATATAGAGAGGCTATGAGTAGTGACCAAGAAACCCTAGAATAATTAAGGTAGGGAATAAACCCTAATAGAAAATATAAGGTAAACATAATATTGAGAATATAAAATATTCTAACAAGATGAATGTGGGATAAGAGTATAGTATATAACATTTCTATTTAGAATATATTTCAGTTTGAGAATTGAATTTTTTTTTTTTTTTTTTTTTTTGGGTGGTCTTGCAAGTATGCATATGAAGTACTGGGTATGTTTTGATTTTAATTTGATGAAATGGCTGTATTTTAGTTTAAATTTCAGGAGATGAGAAATTGCTTTGCCGCTTTTCCATTTTATAATTATTTTGCAATTTAAGTCCAATATATTCTGCTATATATATATATATATTTACTTGTATTTTTTTTTTCCTCTGTTCTTTTAATGAAATTTCCTGTTTTAATTTATTATTAATAGTTTTAAGTTTCGCAGTTGTGTCTCTCATTCTCTATCAGAAGAGTAGAAAAACCAGAGGAATATATTTCTGCAGACTTTGAGCTTATAAAAAATCAATAAACTTACATGCTCTCCCTTTCTGCGAGGAATTGATTTGAGGTTTGGTTAATTGGATTAAATTAAAAAGGAAGCCTTGGGTAGATGATAGATCAATTACCCACGTATCGATGAATTTCACATATTTCAAAAAAAAAAAAAAAAAAAAAACTGCAAAATCCATGCATAAGAAATCCCAATTTTCAAAACTTGGGTAGGTATATTTAAAATTTTGGCAAAACTCAGGTATAAAAATGGAATTTAACCCTAATAAGAGAGAGACGAAGCAGCGAGGAATATAGTGGAATTGTTTGGTAAATGATTTTGTAGTGGAATTGTATGTTTTTTAAGGCTATCCTGGGTAGACTTTGTTTGGGTGCTACCGTTTATCATCTTTGGCGGCAGAGGAATGACCTGTTGCATTAATTGCAATACACCTTGCTCTAAAGAATCCATCAATTGTTTGGCTCTTGGAGTAGCTCTGTGTCTTATGCAGCACTCGGGTGTTTGTTAGTTGCTGTTAGGGTGTCTTTGCCAGCTTGGGTTTGTTGCTTTTAAGCCTGATAGGTTTGTTGTCTTTGGCTGCTGTTTTGTGGTAGCAGAGGTCTAGTTGTTTGGCTTGTTTGTTGTGGCTTGTTGTAGTTGATGTAATCTGTTTTTTTGGATTGTGGTCCAGTTTGACTTGAGTGGTGTTTTTATTTGTTGTTCTACGAAAGCTTTTATTCATCTTAAAAAAGAAAAAAAAAGAAAAAAAAAAGAGGTAGTAATCGATGTAATTTAAAGTAGAAAAAAAGTTTAAAATTTTTGTAAGAAAAATGAAAAAAGTACGTTTTTTATGCTCCGTTTGTTTCGGCGTAAAATTTTTTTGAAAAATAATTTTGACATTTTCCGGCATTTGGTGGGGGCGAAAATAATGATAAATCATTTTCAGTTTGACCGTAAAAACTTCTTTAATTTTTGAAAAACGATTTAAAACTGTAAATTGTTTTCCGGATTTAAAATCTTCATTCTTACACGCACGTTTGTGGGAATCCGCCACCGTCGGGCATTCGAGTTTGTTGGTAGCTCGAATGTACAGTCGAAGGTCCCGAATTTTGGTATTCAATTGCCAGAATCCAGCGGTACTTGTCGAATTACGGCAATGGTCGGCCGCTGGAATTTGGCTGGTGACGGAATCCGGCAACGTTCGGCGGCCATCGCCGAATTCCGGCAAGCCAGAATCCTTCCAAACTGGTCGGCGTCTGGTCGAATCTAATCGGATTCCAGCCGATCTGGCCAAATAGACCGAATTCCGTCCGGATCTGGCTGGAATTTGGCCAAATCAGCCGGATTTCGGCAGTAAAGTCGGAGTCCGGCCAGATCTAGCCGGAATGGCCGGATTCCGGCCAGTACAGCAGGAATATGGCTTGCTGAAATCTGGCGACGACGACCGGACATTGCCGGATCCCGACCACTGTCGCTGGATTCCGTTTTTCGCGATTGGGATCTTTCCGTATGCGCCAAACGCCAAAAAATATTTTCGGAAAAATCATTTTTCTTAAAAAATATTTTCAGTCGAAACAAACGGAGCATTAATGAATTTTTTGTTTAAATAATAATAAAAAATTATTGATGTGATATAAAAAGTGAAAATATTTTTAGTTTAATCTTCTAAAAATTAGAATAATTTGCCAAACGTGACATATACACCCTGTGAAGCATTGTGTCAACTTTCATCAATATGGACTGTTGGGTGTAATGACTAATGAGGGCCACTGAGAGAGACTCTTTGTTCATAGTTCAATCATGGTTGGCGTCGCTGTTCAATCCTAACAAATTGGTCAGAAATTTTCAAAATATCTTTATTTAAAAAATAAAATTAATTGTAAGTAAAGGGTAATTTTATGTAGTTTACAAAAGTATAATGATTATTTACTTTTTAACAGTATGATTTAACCTCAAACCTTTACAGGCAGTGATGAAACTAAAGAGGGGCTGGTAGTGGCATGGCCCCCTCCACCTCCTCTAGCAATTTTGTTTTTGGTCCAAAACACATTTTTTCAGCTTTTAAATTTGTTAAAAAAACACCATTTAGGTCATGTTTTTAAACTTTGGCCCAGTAAGAAAATTTTACTACAGTCTAATCCCCCTAAAATCAACTTTCTAGTTATGTCCTTGTTAAAGGAAGGGGTGAAATTTTGAAAAATTAAAAATTCTATACACTAAATTGAGAGTTTTAAAATTTTAATGAGAAATTTACAAAAAAAATAAAAAAAATAAGAAAGAATTAAAGAATAGTTCACTAAGTTTTTCCTACAAAACAAATTGACTGCAAGAAAAGTTCATAAAGAATAAATGCAATTAGAAACATGCATATGCACTCCATGACAGAAGGTTAATTAGGTGCGACTTCTGAACAGAATTCTGGGACTTTGACAATTTCAGTCAATGCCAGACCAAAAAAAAAGAAAAAAGAAAAGAAAAGAAAAAAGAAGAAGATCGAAGAAGAGATCAATGATCTAACAGCCATGCATATTATAGGGATAATCTGTGCCGTACGTTTAGGGAAGGCTAGGCAACCCAAAATGGCTAAACAACCACCCAACAAACAGTCCAGAAAATGAAGGTTGCACTGCATGTAGGCAGGCATATGGATAGTATGGTAAAATCAACTGTCGATCTCTTCAATAATGCTTTAAATTAAACTGCATGTCGTGTGCTTTCAAACTCTTTCCTATCTCCGTCAATGCCTCGTGAGAATCGAAAGTTTCGTGGCTCAGTTTCAACCTCAAACTTGAGTATTGGTGACAAATTAAAGTGATCGATCAGCATTCAAGGCGTTTAGTGAACAAGCGGTCGTAATCTCCCGCAAACAATCTTTTGGTTGCCTGTTTCACGCGGCACGTCTTTTTCCACAGCCCCAATTTGCGCTTACTTTAGCAAAAGGTGGTGAAATAAGCATGCAAATGGATCGGATCGGATAATATATGTATGCATGTTCAGTCAACCACTGTTCGATCGAAGCAGATGGTAATGAAATTAATTGCATGTTTGCGACTAAAAGTTGAAGAGCAGCTAATTAATTAACAAAATATTTTGGGATAATTAAGATTCATAATCGATCTCAATCATATATATATACACCAAAAAGCAGTCTCTCTGATGGATATATTAACCCATTATTATTCATTGTTTGGCAGTAATTGCATGTGAGGATAGCGTAGCATTAACAAAGAAAGCAAGAACTTTATGTATGACTATGGATATATGCCATGCATGTCCCCTTTATAATATTGATCAACCTCCTTCCTCATTGGCCTATATATGAAAATAAAAAATAAATAAAAAGGAAGCCACCTATAGCTCATTGCCTGATCTCTAAGATGATGTGAACCAATTGACAAAGAACACAGGAAATAGACAGGCTGGTTGTTTCGAGTGAGTCAGGAACTCTCAAAGCACAATAAACTGTATTTATCAAACAATAATTCAACTTCACATATATTTCATAGTCTTTTCTTTAAATACATAATAAAGTTAGCAAACTCCCGTAGGAGTGTAACTCTATTCTAGATAGAGTTATCCTATACATTCAGCTAAAGAAACCTATTGCTATTCAAAGATAGAAACCTACAGCTATTCGAGATTATTTTAAATGAACAACTACGTACAACTCATCTTTTCTCATTATAAGAGATAAGACTCTTATTCAAACTCTACTCTTACTATCTATATCTCCTACTTAGATAGAGATATAATCATAACAAATTAAGATTACATCATAAGAGCATCTATCTCCAAGACTCTATGATGTAGGATGGCGTAGTGGGTTTGTAATAACAAACAACAATAGAATCACAACTCTTCTCAAAATCAAGATTCTATCGAGGAATTGAGGCAAAAGGGATAGAAAGTCACTCATTGAATGTTTCATATTGATAAACTGATAAAAATATATAAGTTGTAGGCTAAAGCTATCTAAATTCAAAACCCTAAAGAATAATAATGAAATAAAAATACTTTGCAGCACAAATAATACGAAACTACAAATTTTGCCTAGTAAACATTGGAATTACATATTAAAAATGTGACATGTTACTAATGATATTTTTGTCAGGTTCTTACACTTTATGTTGTAAAAAAGTTTTGAGCAAAAAACTGTCTTTTGATTTAGTAAAGAAAAAGGGAAAAGTACACAATTCCCCTTCAAACTAATACTTAATTGTTAATGTCCCCCATAATACCAACAAAAAGACAAAGATGGCCATAATTTTTTTTCAATAGAACAAAATTGTCCTTCTAAATTTTATTCTATTGAAAAAAAAAAAACTAAAACTAAAACTAAAAAATAAAGAAACTTTTTTTTTTAAAGAAAAAACCATTTTTTTTAATAAATTTTTGTTATTTTAGTTTTTTTTTTTTAAAAAAAAAATTAATAATTTTATGAAAGGTATTTTTGTCATTAGAGGTGACAGTGACAAGTTTTGGTAGTTTAGGGGAGGATATTGCTACAATTGGTAATTTGGTGGAGACATTGAAATTGTAGAGGATCTTAATCCACCTAGAAAAGTCTCCTATTAATTGGCCCTTTCTACTGATCATAGGAGGGAAGAGGAAAATTACAATGGGATTAGGGACATATTTTTTGGGTACCTACAATGCGGAGAAATTTTTTACTTTTCAAGAACTCTCAATTTAGTATATTGAATTTCTAAAAATAAAATTTCAATTTCACCAATCCATTAAGATTTTTCGTTAAATCTCCTAACAGAGGGGTTGAGAAATTCTCAATATATACCCTCATTTTTTTTAAAAAAAAAAAAAAAAATAGTTAAATGTAATTTAAGTGTAATTTTTAAAATTTACATAAATATATGAGTCATTTTAGTCTTTGACAGTATGATATAAGAGAAAAGCTTGGTGTACAACTACTCACATGAGTGTGACCCATTTGAGTGGATGGGTCCCACCTATGAGTAGGTTGCTGCACAACCTGTTGTACAAGTAACAAATCCCATGATATAATCTCAAACCTTAATGGGCAATGACGGAACTAGAGGGGGCTGTAGGTGGGGGCCATGGCCCCCTCCAGCCCCCTTTAGCAAGTATTTATTTTTTTCAAAAATACGCTTTTCAGCTTTTAGTTTTTTTTTTTAAAGAAAAACACAATTTAGATCTTGTTTTTAAACTTTGGCCCCTTAAGAAAATTTTACTACAGTCTGGTCCTCCTAAAATCAACTTTCTAGTTCCGTCCCTATTAACAGAATGGGTGAAATTGTAAAAAAAATTGAAAGTTTGATACACTAAATTAAGAATTTTTATACTTTAGTGAGAAAATAATAAAAAATCAGGAGAATTAAGTTTTTCCTACAAAACAAATTGACTGCAAGAAAAGTCCATAAAGAATAAATGCAATTAGAAACATGCATATGCACTCCATGACGTACATAAGGTTTAGGTGCAAGTTCTGAATAGAATTCTGGGACTTTGACAATTTTAGTCAATGCTGGACCCCCCCACAAAAAAAAAAAAAAAAAAAAAGAAAGTGGGAGGGTATCTAGGCAACGCATGGAGAAAACTTTTTCTTTTTTTATTTTGTCCCACAAAAATATTAGGTGCCTAGTATGACCTGTAACCGTCAGCAGGTTTTATTGGCATACTATTATTTTCAAAAAAAAAAAAAAGAAAAGAAAAGAAAAAAAGAAGAAGATCGAAGAAGAGATCAATGATCTAACAGCCATGCATATTATAGGGATAATTTGTGCCGTTTAGGGAAGGCTGGGCAACCCAAAATGGCTAAACAACAACCCAACAAACAGTCCAGAAAATGAAGGTTGCACTGCATGTAGGCGATCTCTTTCAATAATGCTTTAAATTAAACACTCTTTCCTCCATCAATGCCTCGTGAGAATCGAAGGCATGAGATAAAGATCCTAAAGTTTTGTGGTTCAGTTTCAACCTCAAAATTCAGTATCTAATACTACTCATGACAAAGTGATCAACTTGGAGTCTCTAGGAGCAATCATACACCAAAAAGCAGTCTGTCTGATGGATGATGGATTAACCCATTATTGTTCAAGGGGCCGGGATGATGGATACAATCATACAAATATAGATGGCCGGGCAACGATAGATTCAATGTTTGGCAATAGCTGTAAGGATATAAAGCGTAGCATAATTAACAAAGAAACCAACAACTTTATATATGACGTCTATATCCATATGCCATTCATGTTCCCTTTATAATGATCAACCTCGTACCTCATTGGCCCATGGAAGCCACCTATAGCTCATTCACTGGTCTCTAAGAGCATCTCCAAGAGACTCTAGAATACCAAATTTTTTAAATTTTAGCTACTAATGTTAGACTTCCTAAACGGCATAAATTATCTCTATAAGATGGTTGTTAGAAATCATTGATCTGTTCTTTCTTTTTTCTTTTTTTGTTGGTCTTATAAACGACATTAACATATTTTGATAGTTTGAGGGGGACATTGACAATTAAGTGACAATTTGGAAAGGATATCTGTTTTTTTCCCATAAAATTATGAATAAAGTTAGACTTAGAATTCATGTCCTTCTTTTATTTTATTTTATTTATTTATTAAGCTAGTAACAATAATAGTTGAAAGCCCACGTGAGCAACTAATTAAAGTATATTGGATCCGATTTTGTTGGAGAACATGTTGTATTAAAGGGTTCTATAGTGGGTGATAATTACAAAGGTGAATTGAGATACTTAATCCCATGGCCATGGCCCAAGAAGCATCTTCCTTTTCTGGGTCCTAACTACACCATATTAGCCCAACCATATTTCCAATGTTATTCGATCTGGCCCGTGGGAAGCTGAACCTAACGACCCCATCCTTTTAATTTGTTTCTTCTGAGTTCTGAGCAGCTATAGCCAAGGTCCAAGGAAACTCTTCTACCCAAAAAAAAAAAAAGAAAAAAAAAAAACCATGAAGAAAAAATCAAATAGACATTTGAGAAAAAATTATTATTACTAACATTCATTTCTTTATTCTTTTTTTTTGTCAGACTATTAAAATTTATTCTACTCTACTTTCTTTTTTTTTGAACAAAAATTGATATCTTTTTCAATTGATAAAAAACGATCCAAAATTAGGATCTAGGAACACCTTGGTCCCTAAGTACAGCACTTAGAATACAACTGGGAGTTTCCTCTAACCAAACAGCAGTCAACCTACGGGAAACAGCCTCTTTAGCAAGAGTATGAGCAGCTACATTACATTCTCTAAGAACAAAAACAATAGAAGATGACCTGAAACAACCCAATTCTTGATTAATGCTTTCAATGAAATGTCCAATTCGACTGCTATAAGGGGGGGCTGAATTGATATCACGAACCACTTGAAGGGCATCACCTTAAAAAACAACGAAAAAAAACCCCACCTCTCTGCTAAACAGAATAGCATGAAGTGCTGCCATTACTTCCGCCACTTTAGGATCAACTAACAGTTTAAGGTGAACACATTTTGCTCCCAGAAGAAAACCTTCACAATCACGAGCTACTATTCCAAAAGCAATGCAACTTGATTGTTTATGAATCGCCGCATCCTAGTTCACTTTAACAGTCCTCTGGGTGGAGGCAACCACACTTTCAATTGAGGAGGCATTAGACTAGCTGGCTGAGATTGAGGAGCAAGCACTTGCTGATGACACTTTCTAAAGTCAGAAAGAGCTTCTGATGCTGAGGAAAAAACAGAGAAAGGAGAGGTGAAGACCCCCTCAAAGACCACTGAATTTCTTCTTAACCAAATCCTGCGTGCCACGATAGCCATAAAGTCCAACTCCTCAGATCCGAACCTGCCCAGGAAACCTTCAAAAAGACTTAGGAAAGAGGACTCCATTGAGGATGATTTTTGGAAGATTTTTGGGCCACAACCCCAAACATCCCGTGATGCTGGACAAAACCAAAGAGCATGTGAAGTTGTCTCTACCTCCAGTTCACAGCACGGGCAAAGGGGGTCCTTCACTACGCCTCTTCTACATAAATTTTCTTTAGTAGGCAGGAGACTATTACAAGCCCTCCACATAAAAATTTTCACAGTATTTGGGACTTTTAAGTTCCATAAAACCTTCCATACGACCCTGCCCTTGTAAGAGTAAGAACAGGTTGCCCTATATCTTTGAAGCATCTCCATCCCCAAGTGATAAGCACTACGAACAGAGAAGAGCCCATTAGAAGTTCCCTGCCATATCAATCGATCTTTTGGGGAAGTGGGACTTAGAGGAATGTTAGATATCACCCTAGCTTCCTCCTCATTGAACAATTCAGATAGCATTCGCAAGTCCCAATTTTTAGTATCTTGATCAATGAGGCAAGACACTTTGGAGTCCAGAGGAAGCAACCTAGGTGGTGATTGGACTAAAAAAGTAGATGGAGAGGGAAACCACCTGTCCCCCCAAATCTGAATGCTTCTGCCATCACCCACCCTCCAAACCAATCCCTGCTTCAGGAGATCCAAGGCTGCATGCATACTTCTCCAAGCAAAAGAGGGCCTAGTGCCAAGAGAAGCTTCCAGAATCGAGGAATTAGGAAAGTACTTTGCCTTGAGGATTCGACCAGCAAGGGAATCAGGCCTCTGATGCAACCGCCACAATTGTTTAGCAAGAAGGGCTTTGTTGAACATAGTTAGGTCTCTGAAACCTAACCCACCTAATGACTTTGCATACCCCATCCTTTTCCAGCTCATCCAGTGAATTTTAGAGTTATTCGCCATATGGCCCCACCAAAACTCCTGCATCATATGATTCAGCTCTTTGCACAGGCCCACTGGGAGTAAGAAAATACTCATACTGTAGGTTGGGATGGCTTGGACTACCGCCTTTAGAAGAATTTCCTTCCCTGCTTGTGACAGGAACTTGACTTTCCAGTTATTCAATTTTTTCCCAACTCTTTCTTTAATGGAAGCAAAAGCCTGCATTTTAGATCTGCCCACCAAGGAGGGCAACCCCAGGTAAGAGTCAAAACGATTGGCCTCAAGAAGACCAAATAACTGTAGAATCTCACTCCTCTTCTCTAGGCTAACGTTCTGACTGAAAATGATGGCAGTCTTTTGAAAATTGAGTTTCTGGCCTGACCCCCCCTCATAGACTTCAAGGATTTTTAGAATCCTCCTCCACTCCACTGAGTTTGCTTTACAAAAGATTAGGCTGTCATCAGCAAAAAACAAGTGACTTAGGTAGGGGCCCCGGGGGGAAGTAGGAACTCCAGTAATAGTCCCTGATTGTACAGCATGATGAAGAAGTGAACTCAATGCTTCAGCGCATATAAGAAACAAATAGGGTGATATAGGATCCCCTTGCCGAATCCCCCTAGATGGTCTGAAATTCCCCACTGGTTTCCCATTGACTATGACAGAATAACTCACTGTTCTAACACAAGTCATGACTAGCTGGGTCCATCTAGGAGAAAAGCCCAGTTTACACATCATCCTCTCCAGAAACTCCCACTCTACTCGGTCATAAGCCTTTGACATATCAAGTTTCAGCCCCATATACCCCACCTTGCTCCTCATCCGAGTACTCATAGTATGCAGAGTCTCATAAGCAACCACTATGTTGTCTGTAATTAACCTACCAGGAATAAAGGCACTTTGTGTACTAGAAATAATATCAGGAAGAACAACTTTCAATCTGTTAGCAAGGATTTTTGAGATTAATTTGTACAAAACATTGCATAAACTAATTGGTCTGAAATCTTTAACACTAGCTGGAGAGGGACCCTTAGGGATAAGGGCTATACTAGTGGAATTAATTCTAGCATCCAACTCACTAGAATTCAGGAATAGAAGAATGGCAGAACAGACCTCCTCATGAACAGTGGCCCAGTTTTGCTGATAGAAACAAGCAGGGAAGCCATCCAGACCAGGGGCCTTTAGTGGAGCCATCTGTTGCAAAGCCTCACTAATATCATCCACCGTAAATTCAGCCAAAAGCCTCTGGTTCATTTGGGGGGTGACTCTGCACTCAACATGTCTGATACTGTCTTCAACGTTCAAACCATCCCCAGCCTTAAAAAGGTCTTGAAAATAGGACACAAAAGCATCTTCAATAGCTTCTTGGGTAGAGCACATCCTACCATCCTTATCCAGGATTTGATGAATCTGATTCGCTCTACTCCTCTGGCTAGCACTAGCATGGAAAAATTTGGTATTCCTGTCTCCCTCTTTTAGCCAATTAATCTTAGCTCGTTGGCGCCATTTTAAATCTTCTTGTTCCAGCAGTCCCTGAATTTCAATTTTAATCGCATTCTCCTTATCCAACAAATCAGGAGAGCCTTGGAGCTGAATCGAATTTAATTCAAGCATCTTCTCCTTAATGAGTTGTTCTCCTTGATTAGCATTTTCCTTCACCCATCCCTTAAGAGAATTCTTGCAGCCATTGAGTCTTTGGTTCACCTTGTCCCAGGGAACCGCGTGATGATCCTTAACCTTCCAAACTTTTTTGATAATGGCCTTCGGATGGTTATCCTTCATCCAGCTAGCCTCGAACCTAAACTGCCTTTTGCTGGGCCATTTAATATCTGAGGAATTAGAGAAATTCAGAAACAAAGGATTATGGTCTGAAACACTACGAGGTAGCACTAAGACCTCTATCACATCAAAAAGTAAGCACCATTCTGAATTAGCCATAGCCCTATCCAATCTTTCCATCGTATTCTCCAAACCCGGCCTTCCATTATTCCAAGTGTAACGTGGACCAGAGTACCCCAAATCACCCAGCTTGCACTGAAACAGGGTAGATTGAAAGGCGTCCATTTGCCACCGAGGACGGGCAGTATGAGACGATTTTTCTGCATCACAGAGAATCTCGTTGAAATCTCCTAAGCACAACCAAGGAGTAGGACTAAACTGGGAGAGATGCTTAAGAAGGGACCAAGCCTCCAGACGCTTAGCAGTCTCAGGGTGACTGTAAAAACCCGTGAACTTCCAAGACGGCCCATCATATCGGAGCTGCACCACTGCATTTACATGACGACGGTTGTAATTCTGGATTTCCACTCTAAAAACCGACTTCCAAAAAAGGATCAGTCCACCACTACGGCCCTTACAATCCACAACAAACATATGGTCATAACCCAACTTACACCTTAAAAAAGATGCTTTATTTTGAGAGAGTCTGGTTTCCATAAGGAAGATCAGACTAGGAGACTTTTCCTTCACCCACCGTTGAAGGACTCTGACTGTCCGGGGGTTCCCAAGCCCCCGGCAGTTCCAGCTCAGAACGCTCATTTTTGTTGGCGGGGCTGGATACCAGCCACCGCCTCACCATCCTGAGAGAGATTAGGACCCTCCCGAGCTTTCTTCTTCGAATTCCCTTTAAACTCCACCCCATCCTCAGTTGCCTCTTCAGACCGCCTCCTTTCTTTGCTGTCCGTCAACAATCCATCAGTTTGTGCTTCTGAATTTCCAGAGCGTGCCCTCTTCAACCCTGGAGTCTTCGGAATCTTCAGTTTGGATGGATGCCCAGTTGAGATTTCAGAAGAAAGAAAACATGAGTCGATACGTGGCGAGACTTCCTGAGAAGCAGAAAGAGCTCTCTGTGTCTCTGTCGAAGATAAGGCCTTAAATGGATGAGAGGTTTCTAGAGTGTTTAACTTTCCATCCTGTGTTCCCCTCGCAACATGTGGAAAATAGGAAGTGGAGTGGGGCTCACGAACCAGACAGATTTGATTATGGTCCAAACTCTCCCACACCATACGGCCCAAACCCGAGTCCCAAGATCCAATAAATTTTATAGATGAAATACCAGAATTACCCCCTCCAGAATCCTCCATATTGACTCCCACAGCTGAATTGACTAGGGAATCTTCCTGAATTTTCGGGATCTCCCTGGAATCCGTCGCTTTTTCATCCGGGATCTCGCTTGTTAGAGCTATATTTGGCACCAACGTACTCTTACTTTCACTACTCTTCCTTGGATCTTGGGGACCTTCCACAAAAGGTAGCGTCCTCTTCGTTGCGTCCTGACTGAGGTTTGAAACCCTAACAGCGTCACTGTTGTTCAGCAAGGCCCTTTCAGAGGCATCTCCATGATTATCCACAGCATGGGCAGGGAAAACAGGCTCTCCGTGACTGGCAGAACCACTTTCCTTCTCTGTATGCTTCCTTCTAGTATTATTTTCACCACCACTACCATGCCAGTTAGGATACGAGACTCTCAACCAGTTCCCATAAGGGTCCTCCTCCTCACTTCGCCTGCTCCTATGGATTCCACAGCCCAAGCTGCGGTGTTTAATGACCCCGCATTTGAAACAGAATTTAGGTAGCTTTTCATACTTAAATGCAATCCATAGTGATTTGCTCTGTAAGTGTAACAGACGTCCCCTAGCTAGGGGTTTTTTCAGATCCAAAAGGATTCGAACACGTAAGTACTCCCCCCAACCAATATCATCATCCACTAAGTCCACCTCTTCCACCACACCAACTGAGGAACCAATTTTAACCCCGATATCCCTCCCCATACAGGCTAGTGGAAGATTGTACATTCTGATCCAAAAAGATGCTTTGTCAAAATTCATTTGGTTTGGTGGAGTTAAACCATCAAAATCGTTGAGGGAGACCAGGTTCCCATCAAACAGCCATGGCCTACCCTCCATAACCTTAGTTTTATCCCATTCATTGTCAAACTCCACAAGAAAAATATTCTCACCCAAGCCCTTAAATGACACAGGTCCACCTGGTTTCCACATCCGGAGCAGAGGGCCTCGGAGAAAATCTTTCGCCACCACACGATCAGCTAACAGCTTTCCCACCAAGCAAAATTTTCCACACGAAACCAGAGGGACCAACTCCGAATCCTGGATGGAGACTCCAGTATTCTCCTCGTCAAGAAGGGAGAACTTGCCCCACCTCTTAGCAAGGTCTTCCTCCATATTACGTGACACCTCCAAATGAAACTGTAGATTCACTAAAGAATCACAGGCCTTAAACTCTAAACCCGAAAGAGCTAGAGAAGAAAACTTCACCCCTTAGAGAAGGAGGAAGAAGAGACCCAGCTCGTGAACTGGTCCCAAAAGATTGTCACCCCCCCCCCCCCACCAACTGACATAAACCGATCCAAATGAAACTGTAGATTCACTAAAGAATCACAGGCCTTAAACTCTAAACCCGAAAGAGCTAGAGAAGAAAACTTCACCCCTTAGAGAAGGAGGGAGAAGAGCTCAAACCATCCTCACTTCTTAATACGCTCTTTCTACTCTACTGTTTTTATTGTTTTGTACTCCACGTAATCATACAACTCTTCTAGCAAAGAGTCATTGAGAATAAACGAAAGAAAAATTACTATATATAGTTTTACAACTCATATCCAATAACAATGTGGTACGTTCTTTTAAAAATCATCTTATCCCATTTATGACATTTGGGCACCATGTCATTGAGGAACATAAATAAGGTCATGTCAAATACACGTTGTAGCCATGTCAGATGAAAAAAAAAAAAGAAAAAAAAAGAGTGGTATTCGTAATTTTACAAGTGGATATATAAGTCTATGGCTCAATAAGTTTAAGCATACTGGCCATTTTTAAATAAGAGCACTATTTAAAAAATACATCTAACTAGTGTTTATAATAACTATTATTTTAAAGTTTTCAAAACAGAATTTGTCACCAAAATGCCATAACAGTTAAAATAACTACTTACATAGAGAGAAGTTTGTACACATATATAAAGACTCATATTTTCCTATACATTATTTTTAATACATGCATACAAGTGTATAACTCTACATCCCATAATATGGAGTGTTAAAACCGTTCATAATATAATAATGAAAACAACAATTCAATCTCATGCTTTACATATTACATACGTTAACATATTCATGCATCTTTCGAACACATGTTTTTACATAATTTTTCTTTTTACATAGACAAGTGTATCCATACTCTCACTTGATTGCTGAAGTTTGCCAAGTGTATACCTTCACTTAACCGCTGGGTTACTAAAATTTATCCCTCTTATAACTTTGAAGTGCTAAATGTATAACCACACTTAACCTTCGACTTGTTAGGAAACTTTATTTTCCCCTTCCTAACATCAATGTGTTTGGTGTATAATCTCCCCTGATAACTAGGCTTTCACATGCATTTCTTTTCACATATCTTTTCATATTCTTTACATGCATTATTAGTGTTATGTTTTTTTAGAAAAATCAGTTTTCCTTTAAAATCACATTTCTTGTTAACATACATGTAAGACGTTTCAAAATATCATTCATATTCATTAGAAAATAATATAACTCAATAAATCATATATCTCATACTTTTGTAAAATAATTTAGGATTAGTAAGTTTATAGTTACAAATTTGGCTTAAACTCTGGTAATGAACCCTCAAACTCCGTATTTTCTCTACATTTTTTATGGTTTCTAAGGGTTAGACTCACATCATTACTTTGAAACCCTAAACCCTAGTCAAAACTCTAGGGTCCTCAGATAACTCAAGTAGTAACATTTCCTTCTGCTTCAACTAATCTCAGTCAATCGGGAATAAAATAAGGATAAATCATAGGTCACTAAAACCCTATTCAACTTCCTGCGAAAAGCTCGGTTGACTAAGGATCAATCGTGTAACACCTAAGAAATGATTAAAAGACTTATTATAGGTGAATTAAGTGAATAAGCAATTGGAATTAACAATCGAGTGAAAACACTTCGAAAATTTTAGTAAAAAGTCAGTTTTTAAGGCTGTAATTCAAATAGCAAAACTCACTGTTCGAACGCCTCTAATTTGAGTAGTAAAATCCATATCCGAGATTGTCGTTCCACGCTCCAAGTTGGTTCGAACGCTGGATTTTCTTCATGGGCGTTCAAATGGGGCCATGATGGTTTGAATGCTCTACTGTTCAAGTGGAAGGAAGGTTTTTCCCGATAGGCCTGTTCCATTTGTGTTCCAAACTAGTTCGAACGCTAAATTTGCCTCATGGGAATTCGAATGGGGCCATGATGGTTCGAATAAGAAAATTCCATAGAGGATCGTTATAAATGCATTCCAATATAGTTTAAACGAGCCTGTTTTTTGGTGCGCGGTTCAAACTGTAAAATTAATGGTTCGCATTGCTAGCAAATTTCATGATTTCTAAAGCATTTTCATTGGGGGGGTGTTCAAACCTTGCATTTATGGGTTCAAACGACAGTGTACAGGATTGCACTATAAATAGCTGAAACTAGAATTTTCAACCTATTTTTCCCATTTCTCTTCCCTTGCACAATCCTTGGTGTTAGAGCGTCGTTTTTTTACCATTCGATTTGAAGTAAAATATGTAACCCTAGTTTTTCACCAAGATAGGCTACATTTCACAATGTGATGCTTCATCTAGTTAATTTCTCTAGGCTTTGGTCGATTGTGAAGTTTTAGATCATGGGTTAGAGTTTCGTGGACCAGGACGTCGATTCTACCAAATAGTTCAAGGTAACAACAACACCCTAGGTTTTCGGTTAGTAATGTAATTAAGGGGTTTTTAGCATTCAACCCTATAATTCTTCTATGGGTTAATATTCTTAGCTTATGAGTAGTAAATGGAACCCTTGATCGCTATAGGTTGCCATGGGTAGTAGATACTTGTATTGTTCAAGTATTAACTAGTTGTATAGAGTTAAAGTAAGTTATAAACTGTGAATAATTGGGACATGCATTGTGATATTGCAGTGTTAGGCAAGTAGGGCTGGCAATTTTGATACGACCCGACAACCCGACACGAAATTAGCGGGTTTGGGTCTACCTTAAACGGGTCGACCCGTTTATGACAGTTTGGTGGGTCGGGTTACGGGTCACCCGCGAGACATGATTACTTTTTTTTTAAAATATATATTAAATATAAAAAAAAAAAAGAAAAAAAAAAAGGAAATGGGATTAGATTTATTGTCTACTGATTTAGATTATTAGGTTATTTAGGTAATTTAGGTTAGGGCCAAAAAGCCCTAACTTCTTCCCCCTTCCATCTTCTTTTCTTTCTCGGTTTCTCCTTCAAGCTTCAGCGCCGCGCTGCCCTGCCCCGCCCCTTCTTCCATTTTCTTCTTCTTCAACGCTGCGCCGTCGCCGCCCCCTCTTCTTCTTCCTCCCGCTAGACCGGCTTGACGCAACGACGCTCTCTCTCCCTGCTCTTCTTCAGCGCCTCCCCTTCTTCTTCAGTTCCAGATGACTGGCAGTGGGGGCATGGGGGAGTTTGGACGGGGATTGGGGTTGGGGAGCTCGCAGTTCAGGGACATTATCGGTGCGAATCGAGACGTTTTGGGGAATGAATCGAGTAATCCAATGAGTTTGGACTTGAGAGCGAATCACGGCGGTGGTGGTAGAGGCAAAGCTAATGGCGGTGGTGCAAGGAAGCGGCTTGATTTGGATGACGAGTCCGCCAAGGGCGTGCGGTATGTGTTCGAAGTTCATCAACTTTTCTTGAGTGTTTGTGGATGTTTACATTGTTTAGCTTAGATTATTAGGTTAGGGTCAAATGGGTTGTGAATGCGACCCATTACGTTAAGCGGGTTTCACGGGTCGTGTTGGGTGACTCATGAAATTATCGTGTTCGTGTCGTGTCTAGAGCTCCGACCCATTAACATAAATGGGTCATGTTTGGGTCTAGCTTAAACAGGTCGCGGGTCATAAACTGGTCATGTCGGGTACCCGTTTTGCCAGCCCAAGTGGGGGTCATTCCTTAGAGGTCAAGCGAACAATTGTAAGTATATTCCTTACTAAGCGAAAGAACAGATTGCAAATAGTTTTTAAACATGATATTTATGTTTTAATTTGAGCTGATGATATGTGTTTCACGTGTTATTTTCAATTTTTTATAAGTTTTATGATACGTCTGCAAATAGTGTTAAAAAAATATGTTGTTGAATGATGCATGAACATGTAAATATGAACACCATGATTTTATTTCACGAAGCACCATGCATGAACATGAAATGAAACAAAATATGAACATATCGTGGTATGGTTGACAGTTCCTCAGTTTTGATAGATTTTGGTAATACCCCAAAATAATAAAATAAAAATAACAAGTAATTAATTTTTATAATACCATTTTATAGAAATGTACACGATTAAGTGCCCTAAAATAAATTTTCCTAAAAGACAAGACAAATAAATAATTGAAACCCATGCCCGAACATTCGTAGCATCTCTGGAATGTTCGATATGGACCTTGCCCGAACATTCAAAAAATCTCTGGAACGTTTGAAGTGGACCCCTCACTGTTTCAAAAATAAATCCTAAGATCATTAGATGAATAGTACACCGAACGATCGAAGTAGTACACCGAACATTTGACCATGCGTGAAAAGGAATTTTAACCTACTATCCACATCCTTCAGCCTTATTCACTCTAAACCAAGCCTATTAAAGCCACCCTCATGCCCTTCAGACTTCATTATTCCCCCATGCATTCTAGCCACCCAATTTATTGAAAGAGAGAGATCATAGAGACAAGGAGGTGGTCTAGATGCTATTGAATCTTCATTGAGGTAGACTTTAAAGCTTAAACTCTTTTTACATATTGTTTTTGTTATGTTTATGAGATTTACTATTTTTTTTTATAAGTCTTGAACATGCCATGGAAAGTTCAGTAGTTGTTATTGGAATTATGCTCTATCACTTCTTCAAATAAACCTCATTTTAAAAACTAATAAAAAAAACTATTTTTTAAACAAAAGAAATAAAGAAATTAAAAGAAATACTAATATAAAACTAAAAAGTTAAAGAAATTAAAAGCTTAAAATAATTAAATTTTTTAATTAAAAAGAAAAAAAGAAAAAAAATACGAAGGAGTGGCTCGGCAGCCACCCCTTGGCTGGAGGTGGTTTGCTGCCACTCCCGACCACCTTTGGAGTGGCTCACGGGCCAGGGGTGGAGCACGCTACTTCAAAGGAAGCTAGGGGGTGCACGCCACTGCCAACCCATGGGGGTGGCTGGCTTCCTCTGGTTTGGCCTTTGGGCCCCCCAGATCCACCACTGGGGCCGCTCGAAAGCCACCCCTAGTTTTTTTTTCTTTAGTTAAGAATTTTTAATTTTTGAAGTTTTTAATTTCTTTAACTTTTTGCTTTTATATTATATTATATATATATATTCTATTTATTTTATTAACAGTGACACGTGTCATCATTTTATTGATGTTGACATGGCTCACACTAACGTAATCCGTCAAGTGTTTTGACAGAATTTGACTGCAGGCAGTGACGGAGGGAGGGGTGGCCGGTAGGGGCCATGCCCCCCTCCCCCTATTTTTGGGGAAAAAAATTATAAGGTGACTATAAAGAGTGGTGAGCTAACTAGCTTCTTGGTCAATGTTTGTTCAACAATTCTTGTTTAGCCTAGTTGTAATAACGAGTCTAAATGGTCCTTTCGCTTTTTCCACAGCCTACATACATGGCTAATGATCAAATCTGAATAATCCTCGGCCCAATATTTTTGGCCCATGATTTACTGGTAATGTATTTTGAAAAGGCCGTAGGCCTGATGCACTAATCTGACAGGCATATAAAACATTTCACCCAATTATTTTTTTGGCCTTACCCAATTACACCTAAAAGCTCTTCGGCCAAACAAAAATTCATCTACTACAATCCACAAGCATAAAAAATTAGAGAAGAAGATTTTTAAAAAATTGACCTCGCGGTCCTCGACTCCTCACCTAACCATTAATCTCATCTGTAGATGGTGATTTCCATCGGCGTAGACTATTTTCGCTTTGTCTTATCTTCGTTGGTGACGGGGGGCGGCCTATTGGACAAATCTCTCATCTCGGAGACTTGGACAGTTGGATTATAACTTTGTAAGTTCTCAAAACCCTAACTTCAAAGTATTTTCCTCATTTTTTCTGGTCATTATAAGCCATAATTGAAGAAGAAAACGTGAACGGGAAATGAGTCAAAGGACTGAGGAGCTACTGTGGAAGTATATTTTCTTTTGTTTCTTTTATTTTTTATTTTTTATTTTTTATTTTTTTGTTAACAATACCTTAGCCCCTGCCCAAAATACTTTCTGGCTCTATCCCTAATTGCAGGCAGTGATTTAGTTTTATAGATGTATATTTTTAATATATTGATTTTTTTTTTGGTAAGTGACATATGTCATCATTTTATTGGTGTTAACGTTGACACTAACAGAATTCGTCAAGTATTTTGACGGAATTTGACTAGAATGCTTAAATTGTTATTTTTTATTCAGCAATGAGTGATTTGTAATTTAGGCCAACCATAGGGATTGATTTTGCATTTATCCTTTCTTTCTTTTTCATTTTTTTTTAAAAGTTTTTAATAGAATAGGGGTATTATAAGAATATAATAAAAAAGTGACATTTTTGACACACTTAGGTAGTTTGATGGGTTACTTTAACACACTTGAAAATTTATGGGCCTATTTTAAAATCGGTTATTAGTTTAAGAGGCTTTTTTATATTTTTCTCTTTATTCTAATAGAATTTTACCAATTCGTATTGAGTAAAAGTTATTTTTTTATTAAATACAATTGCCTTTTGATTCTACAGAGATGCTTCTTTTATCAAGAAATTTTCTCTTCACATTTTGTTGAAGATGGAACTACAATCTCATAAAATGGAATAATCACTACAGCCTTTGAAAGATGTGTTTTCATTTAAGTGGCCTTTCAATAGGATCTTCACATTTTCATACTAACAACAACCTTTCGTGTTTTAGTATTTTTTTATACAATTTATGCATTAATTAAATAATTAATTTTTCAAAAGCTCATAAACTAACCCATGAGACAATAGTGATTTTTTCATTCTTTTTTTTTTCTTTTTTTTTTTTAAAAAAATGGCCACTTAACTTATGAAGGCCACTTAATAATGATCGCATTATTAATATTATAATGTGCATATTCATCATGCTTTTCAAATCAATATTTTTATAAAACATTTTGAAAGGTGTCTTAACGTAATTATATCATGACTTTGAGATAATCTCCTACACTTGTCGATTTGAAGCTAATCAACTTCTTATTAGTACACATGTTTTGCTAAAAACCATAAGCTAACACAATATATATATATATATATATATATATATATTTATTATTATATATATATATATCAATATTGTTTTAAAACATTTTGAAAGGTGTCTTAACGTAATTATATCATGACTTTGAGATAATCTCCTTCACTTGTCGATTTGAATCTAATCAACTTCTTACTAGTACACATGTTTTGCTAAAAACCACAAGTTAACACACACACACACACACACACACACACACACACACACACATATATATATATATATATATATATATATATATATATATATATATATATTTTAAAAAAAGCTTTGAAGTCCAAAAGTTAATCTAAAAGGTACTTAACTATAGAAAGATCATAGTTCCAAAAGTCACAATTATTAAACAACACTTATTTGAATCAAATTACTTTAAGAAAAAAATTAATTTTGTAGAATATATAAGGGCCAAGCCTTAATCATCATTTTGATTAGACATAAAAATAAAAAGTTTCTAAATTTGAAGAAAAACCATGGCTTCCAAATGTATTAGAAAACTTACACTAGTGATGATAGAGTTTTTTATCCTTATTCTCCTAAAAGTTCTGGCTATTGACCTTTCCCCTACCTCTTTTTCTCCCTCTGGACTGCCCATCTTATATTCCCACTCCTCTGAAGGTGATGAAGTTAAAGCAACAATACATACATGCTTTGCAGAAGGGATTAAAGTTTGTCTATGCATCACTTGTTGGGTTTTGAAGCTTGTCTATTTTTAGTTCATACAATATTCTCACTCCTCTAAAGTTGATGAAATTAGTTTTATAAATGTATATTTTTAATATATTGATATGTTTTTTTAGTAAGAATGACACATGTTATCATTTTATTGGTGTTGACGTTGACACTAACACTAACATAATTCGTCAAGTATTTTGACGGAATTTGACAACAATAGCTAAATTGTTATTTTTTGCTTACTTGGAAGAACTTTGAATTATTTTTTTATTCCGCAGTGAGCAATTTGTTATTTAGACCAACCATAAGGATAGATTTTGCATTTATCCTCTTTTTTCATTTTTCATTTTTTGTTTAGTTTTTGTTTTCTGTTTTTCAGAGAATACGAGTATTATAAGAATTTAATAAAAAAGTGGCATTTTTTGCACACTTTGGTAGATTGATGGCTCATGCACTACAAAATTGAAGCAGATAGCCACGTGGCCACCTCGCCACGTGGTCTATAAGAACACGTCGCTGAATGATTCAACGACGTGGCCAACTGAACACGTGGTCATGGGATTCAGGCACGTGGCCACATTTAGCCACGTGGCCGACTGGCCACCTGCACGAATTCAACGTGGCTGCATGGCCATGTGCCAGAAAGCCACGTGGCCATGCGGCCACGTTGAATCTTACCACATGGCTAACTGTTGTGATTTTTAAAAAATAACTTCTTTTTTTTTACATTAGAGAAAATAATCCAACACGTGGCGTTTTTGGCGACCAGCCTATTGCATGTGGCACGTCACTAATATATTAATTATTTAAATAATATATTCGACGTATTAAAAATTTCCAAAATGATATACCTCTCACTATCTATTTTAAAAATATAAATCATTTAAAAAATAAATACAAATTTTAATTAATACTACGTACATATTTTAAAATATGTACAAATTTTAATTAATATACCAAATTTGGTATATTATATGGTTTGAACCCTAACCCTAGTTTAGTATTTATATAGCATGCATATATACGTATGGCTAGTGTTTACATTTGTGTACTAAATATATATATATATACTCAATAAAAATATATACTTGTTCTAATTAATACTATATACATAATGTATATATACTATAAATTATTAAAGCACTAACCCTAGTTTAGTGCTATATATAGTATATATACATTTTGTAGGGTTAGGTTTGTGTACTCATCAAATAGTTCATGGTAATGTGTTGGTCTTATGGTCCCGATCATTCCAGCATACCGAACAAAGATAGAAATTTGCATGCCTCTATCATTATATAGATCCAGTTCAATGTTTAAAACTTGGTCGAATTGTGACTCAGTCACTCCACGTGGTTGACAACAATATTTGTCACAACCTCAAATCCCATAATGTTGATTTTGCAATTTTGTCAAATTGTAAGAACATAAATTGGCACATATGTAAATTTTTATTGCCTTACAAATCGAGGACAATCTCTCAATTCATTGTGTGATCCATATGATTGACAGTTAATTTCAAGATAACGTAAACAAACTTCACTGAATGACCCTCTAAGAAACACACCAGGAGTACCCCCCACATTTAAGAACAAAAGTGTTTACTTGAATGGCTCAAAGCGAACCAAGTGGTAGGCTGCATGACTACTCATTGAGCCAACCTGCTAAACTATGGTGTGAATAGGCATGGTGAGGACTAGGAGCAAAACCCATTGGGCTTCCTTGAAACTCAGGTTGGGGTGCTATGCGATTGTTGAAGCCATATCGGTTCATCATAGGTGACTCGGATCCGTAAGTATACATCGGTCTTGTGTGGTTCAACCTTTCCAGTTGGGCCGGGTGCATACTGCTGCCATTGTTGATGTATTCATTCTGTAAAACAGGTCAGCTGCCAGACCTGGATGGCCATAAGTATGTGGCATTGATCCCATTCGCCTATAACGAGGATCATGACCTACTAGATAATTACTTCTTAGCAGATCAGGATCACGTTCCCCATAAATTCAAACATGTGACCTTATTTCTATGTTCTTCGTGTGCAACTCTTCTCCCTCGGTGATATATGGTCTGTAACTGAGACTATCAGAGTTGTCTCTCATGTGGCTTGTAAACTATTCCTTCAGGTCCCTAGCCCTTTAACCAGAACCCAGACTAACACAAGTTAACTGTCTATTGGTCCCACTTAAGTAAGGCTTCTCGCTACGGCCGCAGTACTTTCTACCCATCTCATCGTACAGGCTAGCATGGCTCCCACTATAAGCTGCTGCAACATGCTGATGGCCATCCATGCCTCTATCAGCTTGTGAGTGCATCTCACGAACGATTTATGGTTATGTGTTGGCCTTGTGGTCCCGATCATTCCAGCCCTTGGAGCACAAAGATAGAAATTTGCATGCCTCTATCATTATATAGATTCAGTTCAATGTTCAAAACTTGGTTGAATTGTGACTCGTCGCAACATGCTGATGGCCATCCTCACCAATCTCAACTTGTGAGTGCATCTCATGAACGGTTTATGGTTATGTGTTGGCCTTGTGGTCCCGATCATTCCAGCCTTTGGAGCACAAAGATAGAAATTTGTATGCCTCTATCATTATATAGATCCGGTTCAATGTTCAAAACTTGGTTGAATTGTGACTCACCGCAACATGCTGATGGCCATCCTCACCAATCTCAACTTGTGAGTGCATCTCACAAGCAGTTTATGGTTACGTGTTAGCCTTGTGGTCCCGATCATTCCAGCCCTTAGATCACAAAGACAGAAATTTGCATGCCTCTATCATTATATAGATACGGTTCAATGTTCAAAACTTGGTTGAATTGTGACTCGCCACAACATGCTGATGGCCATCCTCACCAATCTCAACTTGTGAGTGCATCTCACGAACGGTTTATGGTTATGTGTTGGCCTTGTGGTCCCGATCATTCCAACCTTTGGAGACTGTGTCCGAACAGATGCCTTATACTTATATTTCAATGGCCACTGCTTGGAGTTGACAACCGCAGCAATTGATGGTATGTCAGACTGTCTCAGAGAGTCATGTGACACATCCATCCCAATTATCTAGTAGGTGGGAGCCTTGGAAACTATACGATTAGAGAGAGAGTGTTCAACTACCGGTAATTAATTCAAACCATAGGTGATTTTTGCATTTCCTTTCAACTCTCCACATTTAGTCAAATCTCGTATAAGTCCTTGTATAGTATATACATGTGTTAATGGTATATTTTATTTATACCATCCCTAACCCTAGTTTAGTGCTATATATAGTATATATACGTATAGTTAGGGTTTATCATTTGTATACTACGTACACATATAAAATATATGCTTTAAAAAATATATATGCCAACTTGGGGGTTAATACTATATACATAATGTATATATACTATTTATATACCCTAACCCTAGAATTGTGCTATATATAGTATACGCCCGTAGGGTCAGGGTTTATCTTTTGTGTAGTATATATTTAAACTTTATACTTTAACAAATTAATACTACTTTAATTCAACATATATACTTTTTTGGGTATATTTTATTTATTGAACTCTAACCCTAGTTTAGTGCTATATATAGTATATATACTTAGGGTTAGGGTTTACATCCGTATAATATATACTCCTTTAGGAATATATGCCAATTAACTTCCATGTAATACTATATACATAATATATTGTACATATACTATTTATATACCCTAACCCTAAATTTGTGCTATATATAGCATACGTAGGGTTATGGTATATTTTATTTAACGAACCCTAATCCTAATTTAGTGATATATATATAGTATATATACATATGGTTAGGGTTTACATTTGTGTACTACACATATAAAATAAATACCTTAATAAATATATGCCAATATAATTAACTTCTAATTAATATTATATATATATATATATATACATAATATTGTACATCTACTATTCATATACCCTAACCCTAGATTTGTGCTACATATAATATATGTACATATATTGGGTTCGGGTTTACATTTGTGTACTATATATACATTTTAAAATTTTACACTTTGTAAAATTAAGACTACTTTATATATACCAACATATATACTTTGTTGGGTGTGTTTTATTTATTGAACTCTAATATACCATAATTTAGTGCTATATATAGTATATACACTTAGGGTTAGGGTTTACATTTGTGTACTATTTAAATACTTTAAAAATATATGCCAATTAACTTCCAATTAATTGGCATATATACATAATATTGTACATATAATATTTATATACCCTAATCTTATATTTGTGCTATATATAGTATGCGTACGTATATATAGTTAGAGTTTACTTTTGTGTACTATATATATACATTTTAAATTTTTAACATTAAAAAATTAATATTACTTTATATATTTCAACATATATACTTTTTCTGAGTATATTTAAATTATTGAACTCTAACGTACCCTAGTTTAGTATATAGTATATACACTTAGGGTTAGGGTTTAGGGTTTAGTGCTATATATAGTATATACACTTATGGATAGGGATTAGGGTTTAGGGTTTAGTGCTATATATAGTATATACAATTAGGGTTAGGGTTTAGGGTTTAGGGTCTAGGTTAGGGTTTATGGTTTAGGGCTTAGGATTTAGGATTTAGTGCTATATATAGTATATACATAAAGTATTTTAATTTTAATTAAAATATTATACAGTAAGTGATGTGGCCACGTGTCTTCTCCATGTCACACAATGGGCGACATGTATTTGACCACATGGCGAATTGTTCACGTGGCAAATATTGGGCCAGGTGGGCTGTGTGGGACAATTCCGCGCGCGCCACCTGACCTAAAAATAATTAATTAATTAATTAATTAAAAAAATCATATTTTAAATGGGTAGCTTCCAGATGAAGCTACCCATTTCTCTCACTCGTCCTCTCTCTCTCTCTCTCTCAGCACAACCGTCCCCAGCCCACCACCGTCGCGCGTCCGGCCTCCCCTCCGGCGACCGTCTCCACCATCCATTCCCTCTCACTCTCACTCATCTTCACTATCTCTTTATCTCTCTCTCTCAGAAAATCCTCTCTCTCTCTCTCTCTCCCTCTCTCTCTCTCTCCGTCCACTCTCACTCTCTCTCAGTACTCTATCTCTCTCACTCTCTCTCTAACCAAAAAGGCCTACCGTCCGGCAACACAACCCCCTATTAGTGTTTTCTCTCACTCTCTCTCAACTTCGTTCCTTCTCTATCTCTGTTTATAATTTTTTTTAAAAAAAAATTCACCAAAAATGCAGGTACGGAAGCAAGCATCCTTAAACTACAAAATCCACTGTGAGTAATTTTTCCATTTTTGTCTTGATTTTTTTGCTATAATGAACTTGGTACATTTTAATGTATTTGCTTTGATATTTGCCTAATTTTTTTTTCTTTTCTAGTACGTGGAAATATGAAATATATACTTGTAGACTTTTTCCTTTTTTTTCTTTTTTTTTTCATGCAATGTTACTGATTTTTTTTTTTTTTTTTGGGTTTGTATATATAATAACATATTTTTTTTTTGGTTTTGCTGCGGTTGGTCATTATGTAGATGTTGGAATTTTTTAATGTGATTTTTTTTTTTTGGTGTTTCTGTTACTATCATGTTTTTTTTTTGGTTTAATTGTTGATGTGAGAAGATTTGAGATATATTTTAATGTGCTATTATGAATATGGGGTGCTATTATGAATTTTGGTAATTTTGGGAAAAAAAAAAAAAACAAATTTGCCAACATTTTAACTTTATAAAAATATGTTCGTAACCAACAATGACAAACTAATTTTAAAATCTAAAATTGTAATCAATAAATTGTGCTATGAATATATGGAAATTGTAATAAAAAAATATTGTGCTACTAATATATATAAATTGTGGTATTTTCATAAAACAATTTAAACAAATTTTCCACTGTCCACCATTTACAATAATATTTGTAATAAAAAATTTAAAACAAACGTCATAAATAATCAATAGCGACGAATACGTTTTTCTCTTTCATTTTTAACTTTAACTGTTGATACGAGGAGATTACAGATTTATAAGAAGAATTTGGTATCTTCGAGAGAAAAAAAAACAAAAAAAAAACAAAATTTCGACGACCACGTTCGTACCTTTTTTGTTTTTTTTAAAGTTTAATTATTAATGTGAGAAAGTTATAACTTTTTTAAGGTGCTATGACAATAGATGAATTTTGGTTTTTTCGACCAAAACAGAAAATTTATAAGAAGAATTTTCCACATACGCATATTTAAAATGATATACGATATTAGCAGTTTAGAACAAACGCCAAATTTAAACACTTTAATCGGCCATGTTCTTACCTTTTTTTTTTTTTTTTTAAGTTTAATTGTTGATGTAAGAAGGTTCTAAAAATTTTAAGGTGCTATGAATATAGATGAATTTTAGTATCTTCGAAAAAATAATTGACAAGACCATCCATATTTAAAATAATATGTGAAATCAAAAGTTTAAAACAAACATTAAATTTAAACAAGAGCGACGCCCAATAAGGACTTAGATTCATATTTTTTGTAAGTTTAATTGTTGATATGAAAAGGTTCTAAAAATTTTAGTATCTTCGAAAAAAAAAAAAAAACTGACAGGACCATGCATATTTAAAATAATATGTAGAATCAACAGTTTAAAACAAACATTAAATTTAAACAAGAGCAACGTCCAATAAGGATTTAGATTCATGTTTTTATAAGTTTAATTGTTGATGTGAGAAGGTTCTAAAAAATTTAGGGTGCTATGAATATAGATGAATTTTAGTATCTTCAAAAAAAAAAAAAAAAATTTGACAGGATCATGCATATTTAAAATAATATGCGGAATCAATAGTTTGAAACAAACATTAAATTTAAACAAGAGTGACGCCTTTTTTTTTTTTACTTCAATAAATTTAAGCACTTTAATTGCTCAAATAAAAAATCTTAATTTGTTTCGGTCTGTTAATTCACGTACAGACAAATATGGACAAGTCTTGGATGTCAACACATAGGGGTACGATACAGTATAATGACGAGTATAGAATGTTTGTAGCATTTGCCGTTAGTACAACCGCTGATGGATATATTTACTACCCATGTAAGTCCTGTCGAAATAACCAGTGTCAACCCGCCAGATTACATTCTTGCCCACTTGACAGGGGGTAGGGAAATGTCTTCGGAATACATTTTGTGGTATATGCACGATGAGACAAGGATTAGTGGACCTGTTCCTGGTCAGTATTTGAATCCTGTGGTCATAGATGCGACGACTGGAAGCACAGAACAGGGTGGAGGCACAAAACATGGTGGAAGCACAGAACAGGGTGGCAACATACATGATGTTAGGGAAGACATCAATAGCCAGCCCCAGATAGTTAATGAAGGAGCGGCTAGAGGGGACGCATTGAAGTACTGTGAATTGCTAAGGACTGCCGAGAAGCCACTTCATTAATTTACCAAGCATAGTAAATTGAGTGCTACTGTACACATGTACAACTTGAAATTCGTTAGAGGTATTAGTAAAAAAAATTTCTCTGATATTCTCGAGTTTATGAATTAGTTGCTGCCTCCTTGTGATGAGACTCTGCCAGGTAATACATACGAAGCAAAGAAGTTTCTTAGTGACATAGGGCTCAGGTATGAGAAGATTCAGACATATCATAATGATTGTATGTTATTCTAGAAAGGCAATAAGGACTTAGATTCATGTATTGTATGTGGAGAATCTAAGTAGAAGGATGACAATCATTTAGACGAGGATGGTGAGCCCATATCATCGAAGAAAAAATGTCCAGTGAAGATGTTGCGGTGGTTTCCACTCATCCCACGGCTACAGAGGCTTTTCATGTGGGAGCATACAATGCCTTATATGAGGTGGCATGCAGAAGGCTGTACTAGGGACAGCGTATTGAGGCATCCAGCCGATGGGGAAGCATGATCGAAAATTTACATCCAGATTTTATAGTAGACGGTAGGAATGTGTGGCTTGGTTTAACATCTGATGGATTTAATCCTTTTGGGAACATAAGCACATCCCACAGCACTTGGCCCGTATTGCTTGTACCATACAATTTGTATCCTTGGATGTGCATAAAACAGACTCCATTCATACTATCACTGGTTATCCTTGGCCCGAGCTCACCTGGTATGGATATCAATGTCTATCTTTAGCCATTGATAGATGAGTTACAAGAACTGTGGAATGTAGGGGTACACACATTTGATGCTTCAAAGAAGGATAATTTTAATATGTGAGCTCAGTTGATGTAGACAATAAACGACTTGCCGGCATATGCAGATTTGTTTGGGTGGCCTAATAGGAGTGTGAAGGCATGTAATTGATGTATGCATTCAACAAGGTCTAAATATTTGAAACACGGCAAGAAATTTTGCTATATGGGGCACATGAGATACTTGCCAACGGAGCATCTGTGGTGGTTGAACAGAAAAACGCTTGACAGTACTGAAGAATTAGAATGTGCTCCCAATGTGCCATGCGAGGATGAAATCCTTTAACAATTGGACAGAAATGCATTTGGGGATGAGAACGCGGGTAAGAAGAAACAAAAGAAGGGGAAGACGGGTGCAGTAGGTACTGATGATGTAGTGTGGAAGAAGAAAAGTATTTTCTTCAGATTGCCGTACTGGAAGGACAATTTACTTCTGCACAATCTTGATGTCATGCACATAGAAAAAAATGTCATAGACAACATACTTGGCACTATTCTGGACATCAAAGGGAAAACAAAGGACAACCTTGAAGCCCGAAAAGACTTGCAAGAAATGAGGTTGAGACATAAATTGCATCCGTTCACAGCAAAAATTGGTAAAACATATATGCCAGCAGCTTACCACATGATGTCTAGGGAAGAAAAGTCAAACTTTCTGAAGGTTCTTTGAAATGTGAGTCCCGGACGGATATGCCTCGAACATTTCTTGGTGTGCTCAACTCAAGGAACATACGATTTTGGGGTTGAAGAGCCATGACAATCATGTACTGATACAAGAGCTTCTCTCAATTGCATTGCGTCTGTCACTGTCAGATAAAGTGGTTAGACCTGTTGTGGAGATGTCTGTATTTTTCAGAGGCATATGCTCAACCAAATTAACACAAGATGAGATGGATCGACTGCAGAGTGACGTCTGTATCACTTTGTGCAAGCTGGAACAGGTATTTCCCCCTAGTTTTTTACCAGCACGGTCCACTTGGTCATACATCTTGTGCACAAATGTAGACTCGGTAGACCCGTACAGTATAGGTGGATGTACCTGGCAGAGAGGTCAAATGTGAATATATATATATATATATATATATACACAATAAAATATTTTAATTATTTCGAAACTGGTTTGACAATATCTAAATAAGTTGATTGCATGTGTGTACACTAGGAGCCTTGGAGGGTTCAAGTCTAATGTGCGCAACAAAGTGGCCCCTGAGGGTGCATTGCGGAGGGTTACATAGCGACCGAGTTGGTGACGTTCTGTTTGAGGTATCTAGATAACGCACCAACCTTCCACAACAGACCTCAAAGAAATCCTGATGGTTCAAAGGAACTCAAGTAAGCCTGAACTGTTTGACAATGAACCAAATTCACCGTTTCATTGTGTTCAACTCTGACGAGTTCCTTCAATTGCGGATGTAAGTAGGGTTTATATAGTATGCACATTCGAATACGATTCTGAATAATAATAGTACATAATGATATTTGATGAATGTAGGATGCACAAGGACACGCTGAGGTGATCATGCACTAGGGGTCGTATTACGGACAATCTTATTGAAGCCCAACATCATGAGCAATTCTGCGAATGGTACCGTGCAAATGTAAGGAAATAGTGGTATTTAATTATATAGTATATATACAGCGTGTTCAATGTATTTTAAATATTGATTTACCAAAATAATTAACCAATGTGGTTTCTATAATTGTAATACACACATAGGATGATGGATTGGATGATCAACGTAGGGAGGAATTGGGTCACAAATTGGTTATGCATTGTAGAGGGCTGAAGGAGATAGCAGTCAAGTATAACAATTACGTGGTCAATGGTAAACTGTTTCGCACGCTTGCCCATGATGTGGGAAGGAGGACTCAGAATAATGACATATGTGTGCCAACCTTTGATGGTGAAACGTACCACAGGAAGTTAACCGATATAGTTAAGGTCGAGTACTATGACAGGACTATGTACATTCTATTCAAATGCGATTGGGTAGACCCCGCGAGAGACAGGGGATTTAAGATAGACGATTATGGCCTAGTGTTTGTCAACTTCAATCACCTTGTCCACAAGGGAGAGCTGATTACTTATGAGCCTTACGTGCTGACATCTCAGGTTGACCAAGTATTTTACGTCGAAGATGAAAGGAACCCAGATTGGGTTTGTGTCATGAGAACTAAACTGAGGAACGTGTACGACGTTGGTCAGGGTGAAGGGAGTCATGATGCAAGAGCAACCTATCACGAGTGTAGGCCGCTCGTATTAACTAGTGGTAACCTATATAATATGAATGATGAATTCAAGCACGACAAGCCCGATATAAATCAGATTGAAGTGCACGTTGGATGAACAAATATTATTTGCTGGTACAATTCCCTTAAATTCTATTACATAATTTGTAACATATAGTAATTAATAAGTGCATTGACCAAAATGGATAAATCTCATTATTAGTATATATACATTAACGTGTTTATACGCATGTTCCTTATTAATATATATGTGGGTAATTATACGCATTAACGTGTTTCATTCGCTGCCTAAATTTGCTCGCAGGTTTCAATGGACCAGAGACCTCCTCCTTGTGCACACCGGGCACCACGAATGCCTGTGCCATCCACGTCCACACCCCACGGGTCATTGTATACTCAGCCACATCACACAAATGGCGCTTATAGACCATTACTGTCGAGTAAGGTGGGATACCAGCCAGAGCACAGGTACACCGGCTTCGCTGGATATTCTTCTTTGCCAAGTATTATGTCACCGATGTTACCGCAGCCATATTCTATGCCAGAGACGATGTCGCCGTTTGGGATCACATACTCTCCCTTGCCTTACGAGCCATACCCCTGGTTAGGAGGCATACCATATGGCACCAATAGTGAGACTCAGGACATCTACGGGATCCAGCAAGTACAGAGCCAAAGGCTGTCTCTGAGGGAGAGCTAGACGCAGGCTGTGGTGGAGAGTCAGGGCCCGAATTCGGGGGAGAGATAGGGGCGGATTTCGGGGGAGAGCCAGGGGCCGGATCTGAGGAAGAGCCAGATGCCCCATGAGGGCAACATCGCGATGTTGGGGACTGACCACAGTTGTCAGTCGCCCCCCGATAGCCCCAGGATATGTCTCCTGATGACAGCCAGCAGCCGCCCCCGGAAGTGGTTGGTGAGGCCCGTGTAGATGACCCTGCAACCTAGCGCCTACGGCCGGACCAGATTCGATTGATGGGTAAGTACGTATTTATACATCATTAAATCCATGAATATATTGTACAATTAATATAAAGTTTGAAATAATATACATCTATCATTGTTTATCTTAATTTATTTTTTATTATATTAACTTAAGTATTTTATTTTCTTTGGTTAGGGTATAATCCAGATGGGAGCATCTACTATGAGGTGGTCAGGGACCCTGAGAGGAATTGGGTGCCCCTCACGGGGAAAAATATTGTACTGCAGTACAATGCCTCGACACAACCCGTTGGACGAGCCTATAACTGATTTAGGCGCAATATAGGGAATCTTGTAAGAAGCGGGTCCTACGTGCATATACGGGACGAATGGTTGAGGATAGATAAGCAGATAAAGAGGGTTATGTGGGAGGCCCTGATGGTATGTTTAATATTGATGTTTCAATACACATCCGTATTTTGATTAATTAATTTATTTATTTTTTAAAACTTAGGGTTATGTTTTTGTTGAACTTATAAATTTAATGTTTAAATTGCATGTGCATGAGGAGTTCTATCTCCCGACTTTTATAGATCTCCTGAAGATATAACACGAAGTGTTCCAAGATATAGGACGTAAGCACCGTTCTTGGAAGTATTCATTTAAAGCACAGCTAGGTATTCGAGACGGTGACACGCTAGAAACTATACTTGCAAAAGTGACTGCTAAAGTTTTTGAGAAGTATGTGATGTGGTCAAAAATTTGATGTGGTCTTTTGTTTACCAAAATATATCAATAATAATAATTACCACTCGCAATAGGACGAATCCTTGTAGGATAAGGCTATAGATAGGGTGTCGAACCTCAAGGACTGGGTAGGTATTATTATCAAGCTTTTCAAGATTAAATATAACTTAATTAAAAGATGTTTGATTTGATTTTTCTAAAAATAAATATGAAAGTAAAAAAGACATAAAAATAAATAGAGTAGGGATGAGATAAAGAGTAGGGGATTGATTTCACCACTCACCGCATAACAATGGTCAATCATAAATTAACAAGGGAAATTCATACTATGCATGATATAGGGCTCGTCTCACTCGAGTAGTTAAAAAATTTCCTCTAAAGAATAAGTATAATCCATCTTTGATTGGCACAGACCGTCCACCTAACCACTAAGATGCAGTACGACCCGTCTTCCCTAGGTATGGATTAGCTACGTCTTTAATAGGATACACACAATCAATGGAAAAGTATAACCCATCTTCGGTCGATACGAACAGTCTACTTAAATTACACTAAACTAGGGTGTAGTACAATCCGTCTTTCCTAGGCATGGTCTATCTAACCTTCTTGATCATATGTCAATTAAAACCGTTGTATAACAATCATTCACATAATCACAGAAAATATGAAGGATTGAGTTCAATCAATATAAAAGACTTTCTAAGACAAGATAAGAAATTCATGATGATTGAATATAAACATTAAGATCAATTCTCACAGTTATACAACCATCATGCATATAGAAAATCCCAAATTAAAATACAATTAAACCATTGTTACTTGGAAATGGATACATCAACACCCTTGTAAGAATTTAGCCGCTCATTGTGGTGCTGGAATGGCCTCCAGCCATGTTTTTCTCCTCTTCAACTCGTCAAGCCTCCAAGAAGAATTTTCTCTCTAAAGCTAAGCACAAGTACAAGCACAAGCACACATTCTCTTGAAGCTTAGGGGTCTATTTATAGGGACTAGGAGAGGCATGGAAGCTCTAGGAATTCCAGACAAATCGTCTCTTGAGTCTTCTTGTCCAAGTAGGAGATTGAAACTTCAATCCAAGTAGGAAAAGGATTCCAAATTCGTCCAGAATTGCGGTCTTTTATTACGGGGCAATTTTGGTATAGTAAAAGTCCGAATTAGGGAAAAGCTATTTCAGATATATTTGTTTTATTTTGTATTAGCTTTCGAACTCCATCAATTTTATTGCAATCTGATATCTGAGAAAAAAGTTATGATCAAAACACTGAGACATGTACAGAATCTAAATTTGAATCCAATCCGATTTTGACTCTTAATGGAGAAATTCCGATTTAATCATTCTCTTGATTTGATTAAACTTAACCACATCATATAGGTATTCTATTATGATTGGTTAAGCTTACCAATATCTTCTAGGTCTTCTCAAAGTGTGCTTTAAGCCCAAAATTAATGGAATTAATTGCATCTTTATTTAAAACCTGAAAACATTAAAACAACACAAAATCAAACAAATAACAATGCTAAGGAATTAACATACGCAAGTTAAGGGGCTTGAATGTGTAACATTCGACGCTTACCACACCCCCAAACTTACATATTGCTAGTCCCTTAGCAATACAAAACAAGAAATAAAACTGAAAAACAAGAAGATAAATCCTTCTTTCGTGGGATGTACGATTACATTTAGCGTATGCAACAAGCCTTTTAAACCCCTAGGACTCCCTAGTGGACGAGTGAAGTCTCGTGAGGGTTTGCCAGGAATGATACCCACAAACATTTTTCCTACCATGTTATCCCTAAGAATGCAGTATCATAAAAATAATGGTTCTCATTCATTGGCAAACTTAACAAAATAAACTTCATCTTCATAATTTCAGGGAATTAAAAATTAAGCTACTAACATGGCATTATGAGATATCACAATATTCAACTAGTGTAAAGTGAACTTAACACATAGTCATGAGGTTTCAAAAACTAATCTAAATCATGAATGGTTCAGCACTCAAAATTCGCTGGACTCCCCATTAGATAAAACAACCAAGGCATATATATTTATTATTATTATTATTTTTATATACACAGGCTGTGCAATGCTTAGCTCTCTTAAGCTTTCTAATTGACCCATGTAACAAGAGCTAGGTCAATGACTCCTAAACCAGATGGTTTTAGTGCATTAGGTGTAAAACACCCTAAAAACTTACTAACTCGAGTCAAAAAGGCTACAAAGCTAAACTTAGCCATTTATCAATCAAGGTAAACTTCCACCTTTTGACGCAAATACTCAATGCTTAATGAGGCAAGAGATCCAGTTACTCAGTGAAAAGCTTAAAGTGATTAATATTATTTTTTCTTTTCTTTTCTTTTTTAAATTTTTATGCCAAGGTTATTCCTCTAATAAGTTACCCAGTTGCATCCAAGATATTGATAACAGACATAACTGAGTTCAAATTTCATACCCCACAGACTACGTGCTGGTGTGCATGTGAGAATCAAATTGAAATAAGTAATATCTCATGCTGCCAAAGAAAATAACAAAACTTCTTAATTCCCTAGTCAAGTGATCATGTGTTCATCATATTAAGCTCACCAATGAAATACAAATCAAAATTAAAAATCAACAGCATGCTCAAGAATAACGTAGCAAAATATTGGACAGTGTTTTGTTCTTCCATACCCCCAAACTTGAATCACACATTGCCCCCAATGTGTGTATAGAACTGAACATAACAATAAGAGAATAGGAATACCTGAATGAGCAGATGCGAGGCATATCATACCCCCAAACTTGATTGTAAAAACACATGTCCTGAAAAAGAGAGTGATACTCCAACCAAATACTAGTCAAGTGCAACACATTGTTGTAAAAATATAAACTAAGAATGAAACAACAATGGAGAAGATAAACCTGGAAGGAGATCATGTACCCTGGCCTGATCCAGGACTCGAGCGCACATTGTCTGTGCTCGAACCTATGAAGTTGACACATTTAGTCAAAATATGTGGGATCCGTCAAGCCAACAGAATCCACATTCTTGATGCGCTCAATGCTCTCTAACCCTTAAATTTAAATTTGAAGCACCAATCTTTTCTTCTCTTGGACCAAAGAGAATAAATTTTACCTACAGAAAGGTAATTCTGAATGGCCGCATATCGAGGTAGATTCTTATGAGTATTCTCAAACAGTTTCTCATCCAGAAGGAAATCATGAACCGGAATAAAATGAGGAGAATACACAAGGAAGTTTTCTACCTTGATGGTCTCTTTTTGCTCTTCTAATAGCCCTAAGAAACTACTCTCCTGACCTTTTGGTAAGTCATAAGCAATAGAGGCTCGGGGTTCATATGACGTCTCGAGAATAAGAGTGGATGATGAAGAAGTATCAGTGCTCACTTCCTCGCCTTTTGCCCTATGTAGAGCTTGTGGGGCCTCAATTTGCTCCTCCTTCATCTTTTCCATGTGAGTTTCAACCACTTCTCCATTCTTCATTGTGGTGATGGCTTGCTCCTGATAAGAAGTACTCTCATCCACCATGTAGTGTCCATCAAGATTGGCCAGCGACTGTCTTTGAAGCTCTTCTTTTTCTCTATTAAGGTGGTTCATGATTTGTTCAAAGTGAGCATCCATCCTGGCTTCCATCTTGGTGAAGAATTGAGGGGTATATTTTTCCTGGTGAGACTTCATAATTTGAGTTTGAGAGTCTCTTATTTGATCCATCTTGCTCATAAATTTCATCATCTTATCTTGAAAATTAGAACTCATCAGAGGAGGTGGTTCAGCCTGAGATTGTTGCTGTGGCGACCAGTAGATGGGAGATGGCTCCTCTTCGTGAGCATCCATCTTGGCTTCTATCTCGGCGAAGAATTGAGGAGTATATTGTTCCTGTTGAGATTGTTGTTGTGGAGGCCAGTAGATGGGAGATGGCTCATCTTCGTGAGCTTCTATCTTGGCAATGGATTCAGAGTGAGAGTTCAATGTCTGACTGAGAGAGGTCACTGTCTGAGTGAGTTTTTGATTGATCTCACCCATAAGTTTCAATATCTGAGCTTGAACATCAGAATTTGATCGAGGTGATGGTGTAGCCTGAGAAGGAGGCTGCCAGTTATCTTCAAAGTTAGCACAATATGGAGATGATTGCCATTGCTGGTGGGGAGGATGGAAGTTAGATGGTGGATAGGCCGCTTGATCATCGAACTGCGGATATGCCTGATGGTACAGTTCATGAAATTGTGGAGCATAATTTTCAGGAGCTTGAGCTTGCCACAAGATATTAGACTGGTTGCTCCATCCCGGGTCATAGAAGTCAGAGTAAGGGTCATTCCTCGGTCTAGAGAATAGTGTGTTCATATGCTCATAAGAAATGAAAAATGGAATTGACTTCTAAAATAAAAGCAAGTGTGTGCACAAATTATTAACAAAAATTAACAATGTGGAAAGTAAATAACACAAGGATTTTTGTTAACGAAGTGGAAACTCAAGATGAGAAAAACCACTCCAGGGCAGCCAAACCCAGGATATCCACTATTCAGAAGATAAGAGATACAAGATAGTAACACTCACATACCCCTGATGCAGTGGTCGTACCTTGCTCTCTAACGTGTAACCCAACAAGAAGGCCTCCCAACCAGGTCTCCTACCTAAAGGGATCTTCAATGGAATCCTTTACCTTAGGGCCAACCCCTAAGATAGACTTCAGTTTTAGCGTAGCAACAGCACACACAGCAACGGCTTCAGAGAGATCGGATTAGCTCAATAACCTCACAAAATAACTCTTTAAGCTCTAATGGAATTCAATACCGAATTCTTGCAGTTCTCAAGCTTAGGGAACTCTATTTATAGGCTGAGGGTTCAAATGGGCGACTGCTTTGATAAATATGGGTGCTGTCCGGACGGTGGACATGGGCCGTCCGAACGGACAACTGTGCGACCAAAAATCTGAGAATTTCGCTGAAAATCTTTCCTGTTTGAGAGCCGCGTCTGGACGTTGAGGCACTGTCGTCCAGACGGCTGCACGTCCGCTGCAAGTAATTTCCTTATCAAGGCTTCGCTCGTCCGGACCAGAGGGATGGCCGTCCAGACGGTTGATCTTCTACACGCAATTTCCATATCTGTTGAACGCACGTCCGGACCATGGCAGACGGGCAACCAGATGGTTGAGTTTGAATTGCGAACATGCCTTAAGGGGAAGTGCATTCGGACGGGAATCCACGTCGTTCGGACGCTTGCAACAATCTTCCCATATTTGATTTTGGAAAGAATCTGAAGCTTGGTCAAATACTGAGAGGCGTCCGGACGGGCTGTTGAGAGATCCGAACGGATGCAAGCTGGAAAAGAAGCTTCTCGATACAGAGGAGTGTGCGGATGGAAATCCACGTCGTCTAGACGGATGATGCTTTAGTCTGTCGGGTGTCCGGACGGTATGACACATCATCCGGACGGCTGGAAGAATGGACAGATGGGCTTCCGGACGGGATGAGACGTCATCCAGACGGTTGGCAGGGAACCAACTATTCTGACTTGTAAACAGTGTAGAATCTTCTGAAATACTTCTGAATAGCGGAATCCCTGTTAAAAAGCATCTTTACATACATGTGATTTTGTCCAAACAGAATGTAGCCAATCACAGCCTAACAAACTCCCCCTTTGGCCATTCTGGGACAAAAATCACTTGACCGGTTTGGAAATACATTCCCGATCCAAACAAAAATTACTCTCCCCCTTTTTGTCACAAAGGGACAAAGGGTAAAAATGAGTAATAAACATAAACACACCAAAAATTACTCCCCCTAACGGTCTCAAAAGGACCAGGGTAAACAGAGTAATATTAGTCCAAGAGTTTAATCAAAATAGTAAAATATAAACCAAATGTCTCAAACACACACAAAAAAAAAAGACAAATACAAAACGAAAAAAAAAACTCAAGCATCCTCTGCCATGGGTGCAGTCTTAGGAGCATCATCATCATCATCACTGCTGGCTGGGTAATGGAACTTGAGGCACTCCCTAAGGTCCAGCTGGTTCTGCTCCACATGCAGGTTGATGGAGTGCACTGCCTGTTGCATGGTAGTGATGGACTGCTACATGGTGGACATGGAGAGCTGCATCGTACTCATTCCTCCCTGAATGGCAGCCAGGGCCTCCATTATCTGAGAATAATTGACATCCGGCTCAGAAGGCAGGACGGTCTGAGAGGAGGAAGCCATGTCCAGAAAACCGACAGGCATGGCAGCAGGGACCTCATCATCAGAATCATCTCTCCTCTGCTGTGCATTGGACTTCATCAAAGTCTGCTTGCCGATGGGATTCTGAATCTTCATCTTCGGCTCTCCAGCAACACTGATGCCTAACTGTAGTATGATCTGGGTGAGTAGGCATCCGAAAGGAAGACCGGTATTGCTCTCATCTCGGGCCTCCAAAATAACGCCCAAAATATGCTTGCACAGGCAGAAAGGCAAGCGAAGATGGATGGCATATACAAACTGGGCCTTCTTTAAGATCAGGTCATTGCACTTGACAACCGGCCATAGGTTGTGCTAAACAATCTTGACCAGCATGCAGCGTGAGGGGGATAAGGCACCGATTCTGATGGTGGTGGCGTGCTCCTCACCTTGTGGGATAGCACGGAAAAACTCTCGGAGATCATCCATAGAGGGAGGAAGGACGACCTCATTATATGGGCTGTCAGATATCTGGAGGACAGGAAATCCAATGAATTGACTGATGATCTGGGGATCAACAGTGATGATATGGCCGTCAACGGTGGACTGAAGCACAACCCCGTGGTCATCGTTCTGCACCACCTCTAGGTTGGCATAGAAGAGTCTGACCAGCCTGGTATAGACAACACATGCGCAGTTGTGAAGATAGCCCCAGTGGTATGTCTGGATAATGTCGTGGATGCTGTCCAGAGGGGCCACCATAATATCAGAGCGGACCACATTCTGCTCAGCAATGTCTGTGTGGTCCATAATTTTTGCTCGGATAGCTGCCCTATATTCTTCTGTCCTCTGGGGGACTCTGCGCTGTGGACTGCCTGTAGCCATATTTCTGAAAAAGAGACCAACAAGATTTGCCAAAACAAGAAAGTCCAAAAATATTCTTGTTAGGTCACAACAAAATTTGGCATAATAATGGTAGTAAAACGGACTTTTCAAAAGTAAGACAGAAAATATCACACTATAGTCCTTAACAATACTACCACAAAGAACCATAACACAGCATATATGCATCTCATAAACTCAATATCATTCCTAAAAAAAATCATTATTCTAACAGTTTGAAAATAAACTGAAAAGAAAAAGGCAAGAAAAATACCTGGAATGTGAGAGTAATGCACAAAAAGACAAGTAGGGGCCAGATAAAGCCAAAAGCTAGCAGGAAATTACTCACAAAATGCCAAAAAGAGAGATCTTGGTGGGGGTAGGGAGAAATGTGGCGGCTAGGGGCTTTTATAGAGCCTGTGGGGTCCTCGTCCAGACGGTGTATTAATGCCGTCGAGACGCGCATTGCATTGGAAACAAGCGGACAGGTCGTGCGCGTTCGGACAGGTAAGCTCACCGTCCGGCCGTTGGTTGCCACGCGCATCCAGACGAAAGCTGAACCATCCGGAAGACTAAACTCCACCTGTCCGGACACCAAGAGAGACCATCCAGATGCTTCAAACTGAAAAACAGAAAACTGAAGAAAAATTTGCAGAATTTAATTTTTCTTAAGTCAGTTTCAGATCACGCATGTATAATCCACTAATAACACAATCAGAGAGTATCTCTAAACTAAGCAGAGATATAAAAGAGAGTTGAGATTTCAATTAGCACAAATATTTTCCTGGACATAGAAAATTCATATAGACAACTCAACTCATGCAATGCATGTGTGTGTGTGAAGACTTAACCCACAAGGTATGACTTTCATTGACATGACAAATAGCAACCAGATTTTTCTAGATAAGAGAGAAAATCAGTGACAGATTAGTCAAAAGTCAAACCTTATAACTAACTAGGGCATAGCTACCCTAATCTGATATACTCCCCCTAAGATGCAGCACACAATTTGTTTTACTTGAACCATGAAGGACAAGGTAAATTTTTACTTGCACGTAGAGGGCAAGACATAATGCAAGTTCAGCACATAAGCAGTGATTATACAAATAAAGAGCAAAAATCATATGTTTTACTGCTTGATCCTTAAGGTGCTGCAATCTAGAGGGAATGCCGGAGTTTTTAGGTTTTAGTTTCAATTAGCATGTGGTCAATTTGGCCAACTTATCAAAAACCTCTTCTCTTATCCAGGAATTCTAGAAACAAAAAGTCAGAGAAGGAAAAGATGTACCTTTAGGAGAGTCTTGGATAGTGCACATTTTCATCGCATGAGGCAAGAAGCTATCCTACTTTTGCATATATAGGAAAACACTTGGCAGATTATTGTCATAAACTCTCAATTATATCTAAGCAAAGTAAATTAATGCACAAAGAATTGAGATATCAGGTGAAAACACATGCAATATCTGATATGCCAAGAAAAACATAAATCCCGCAAATTCTCCCCATTTTTTTTTTATTTAAAAACAAATGTAATATGGAAATAACATCATATGCAAAGCAAGATCAAACCTGTGAAAGCTTGATGATGCTAACGACAGTGCCTCACCATCCAGATGCGGCTCTCAAACAGGAAAGATTTTTAGCGAAAATCTCATATTTTTGGTTGCACAATTGTCCGTCTGGACGGCCCATGTCCACCGTTCGGACGGCACCCATATTTATCAAAGCAGTCGCCCATTTGAACCCTCAGCCTATAAATAGAGGTCTCTAGCTTAAGAACTGCAAGAATTCGGTATTGAATTCCATTAGAGCTTAGAGAGTTATTTTGTGAAGATATTGAGCTGATCCGATCTCTCTCAAGCCATTGCAAGTGTGCTGTTGCTGTGCTTAAACTGAAGTCTATCTTAGGGGTTGGCCCTAATGTAAAGATTCTATTGAAGACCCCTTCAGGTAGGAGACCTGGTTGAGAGGCATTCGTGTTGGGTTACACGTTAGAGAGAAAGGTACGACCACTGCATCAGGGGTATGTGAGTGTTACTACTTTGTATCTAGTCTTGTCTTCTAAATAGTGGATATCCTGGGCTTGGCTGCCCCGGAGTGGTTTTTCTCTTAATTGAGTTTCCATTTCGTCAACAAAATATTTGTCTCCTTTAATTCCGCATTTAATATTTTGTTGTACACTGTTTACACACACTTGTTAAAATTAGAAGTCCATTTAATTTTTCAATTGGTATCAGAGCAGGTACACTCTGTTAAGGATTTATTTCTTGAGTATGATCCTCATCTCTTGTGACTTCTATTTTTTGATTACACCTTTTATCATGGATTTCTCTCGTTTATCTGAAGAAAATCATGATATTGAGCTTTCTAAAGTTTTTGCTAAAATTTATAAAATTGTTTCTCCAAAAGAGCTAAAAAAAGGTGAAGCAAGAAAAAAAGTCTTTAATTGTTCAGTTATCTGAATCATGTGCTTTGATTGACTCTTTGAAATCTGAGAATACCATGATATTTGAGATTATTGATACACTTGAGAATAAAGTAAAGGAATCTGAAAATCTCTTGAAAAAATTCTCAAGTGATAATTTGAAAAGCATGCTGTGTATTCATTCAAATATTTCAAAACAAGCCTGGTTTGACTGCTGATTTAAGTACTTCTACTTCACATGCTTCTGATTCTGAATTAGATTCTGTTGATATTAAGCCTATGATAGTAGATGCATCTTGTTCTGAAAATTCTTGCTTAAATAAACATGTGATGCCAAAGTCCAAGGAATCAGGAACACGAGGTAAGTTTGTTCCTACTTGTCATAATTGTAGGAAAACTGGTCATATTAGGCCAAACTGTTTGTTGAAATCCCACAGGCCTTGGAATAAGCAGGATGCTTTGAGGAAAAGTGAAGCTGAAGATTCTTCCTCATCAAAATATGTCTCTTCGCATAGGAGACATATAAAAGGTAAGGGCAATATTGTGTGTAAGAATGCTAGCCATATTTCTGGAGAGAAAGTCAAGCAACATTCTAACAAAAGAAGCCTGCCCACCTGTCATCACTGCGGCATCATCGGTCACATCCGACCCAAATGTCCACTTCTCCAGGCTTAGAAGTCGAAGGTTCAAAGGGAGCTGCCAGCAAGAGCTACTTCAGGCACTCTACCTCCGACAGCACATCAGGCTCCACAGCACATCAGGCTCCATAGCATCAGCAGCAGTTTGTTCCTGCCAATCAGAGTGGCAAGCCAAAGAAGAACAAATCAAGGCGCTACAAGAGAAAACCGTAGAAGCCCAATGGCAGCCATGGCTATGAAGGATTGCTGAGCCTAATACAAGGTATGCTAAGGAGTATGGCCAACATGGACATGACCCGCAAACCATCTCCACGGGTTAAGCAGGTATGGGTCAAGAAGGATGAGACCATTCACCCCATAAGGGGGAATGGACACACCTAGCAGGAGAAGGTATTCATGCCTAGGATTTGGTTCCTAATCCTAAGGCATCAGGTTTGATTGCTTGCACTTTTACATGTTATATTTGTGTGCTTACTATGCAATCTAGAAACCATTTTGTTTTGCCCCATATTTCTCGTGAGAGAGCATTGCAGGTACTTGTTGGGGAAGACAGAAAAAATAGGTCGAGCGACTGTTTTTCTGTATTGGCATCATCAAGCTTTCACAGGTTTGATCGTGCTTAGCATATGATGTCATTTCCATATTGCATTTTTTTTAATAATTAAAAAAAAAAAACTTGGGGTAAAGATGCAGGATTTTATTTTTTCTTTTGATAGCTTTTTAGATATTACATGTGGTTTTGCTTGATATCTCAGTTCATTGTGCATTGATTAAATATGCTTATATATGATTGAGAGTTTATGCATAATATCTGCTAAGTTTTCCTCTTGCATCTTAACGATAGATAGTTACTTTCCTCATGCGATGAAAATGTGCACTATCTAAGACTCCCCTAAGGTACATTTTTCCTTCTCTGACTTTTTGCTTCTAGAAATTCTAGATAAGAGAAGAGGTTTTTGATAAGATAGCCAAATTGACCAAATACTGGTTGAACCTAGAACCTAGAACCTAAAAATTCTGGTATTCTCTCTAGGTTGCAGCATCAAATGAATCAAGCAGTTACTTTTATGAATTCTGCGCGATATATGTATATTTTCTGCTTATGTACTAAAATATGCCTTGTCCTACATGGTATAAGTAAAATATTTACCTTGTCCTTCATGCTACAAGTAAAACAATTGGATGCTGCATCTTAGGGGGAGTGTATCAGATGAGGGTGGCAAAATCACTTGTATGTAAAGATGCTTTGTAACAGGGATTCTGCTATTCAGAAGTGTTCCAGAAGATTTTGCAAGTCAGAAAAGTCGGTTTTAGTCCAGCCGTCCGGAAGACGTGCCATACCGTCCGGACACCTGACAGACCAAGCATCATTCGTCTGGACGATGTGGATTTCTGTTCGGACCCTCCACTGTATCAAGAAGCTTCTGTTCCAGCTTGCATCCGACCAGACAGGCTAGCAGCCCGTCCGGACGCCTCTCAGTAATCGACCAAGCTTCAGATTCTTTCCAAGTTCAAATAAGAGAAGATTGATTCAATCGTCCGGACGACATGGATTCCCGTCCGGACGCGCTTCTCCTTAAGGCAAGTTCGCAATTCAAACTCAACCGTCCGGACGTCTGTCAGCATGGTCCAGACGCGCACTTATCAAATATGGAAATTGCGCGTTGAAGATTAACCGTCCGGACGGCCATCCCCCATGGTCTGGACGCGCGAAACCTTATATGGAAATTACTTGCAGCGAACGTGCTACCGTCCGGAAGACAGTGCCTCACCGTCCGGATGCGGCTCTTAAACAGGAAAGATTTTCAGCGAAAATCTCAAAAATTCTGGTCGCACAGTTGTCCGTCCGAACGACCCATGTCCACCGTCCGGATGACACCCGTATATTTCACAGCAGTCGCCCATTTTAACCCTCAGCCTATAAATAGAGGTCTCTGGGCTTGAGAACTGCAAGAATTCAGTATTGAATTCCATTAGAGCTTAGAGAGTTATTTTGTGAAAATATTAAGATGATCCGATCTCTCTCAAGGTAAAGGATTCCATTGAAGACCCCTTCAGGTAGGAGACCTGGTTGGGAGGCGTTCGTGTTGGGTTACATGTTAGAAAGCAAGGTACGACCACTACATCAGGGGTATGTGAGTGTTACTACTTTGTATCTAGTCTTGTCTTCTGAATAGTGGATATCCTGAGTTTGGCTGCCCCGAAGTGGTTTTTCTCTTAATTGAGTTTCCACTTCGTCAACAAAATATTTGTCTCCTTTAATTCTGCATTTAATATTTTGTTGCACACTGTTCACACACACTTGTTAAAATTAGAAGTCCATTTAATTTTTCAAATTGTTTTTTAAAAATAATGTTCCTGTTTTTTATTTATTTCCAAAAAAATTTCTTCTTCATTTTTCATTTGGATGTTGACAGGCAACAACTTCTAGCACTCCTCCCACTCGAGATGAATCATTCGTCAAGATGCACATGAGGAGGGACGGGAGTCACCCAAATGAGCATACGTGGGTCATATGCATATGCTACTGATCTTATTGTTTAATATTTCTAAGTTATGCATATGATAACTTATATATTGACTACATATATATTATATATTGACAACATATAGGAGAGGATGACACAAAGTATATTGAATGACCCTGTTGCTACGCAGAGCATTTCGGAGGACACGGTGTGTTGGGCATCGAATGATGCGTACGAACAAGCCCTTGGGAAGCCTGAATACGCAGGGATGGTTCAACAAGTTGGGCTGAACATTACTCCTGTACAGGGGACATCCTATTCCTACCGCACCCGTTCACAGGCAAGTCCATCCCAATGTACATCTCAGAGTTGCTCTATACACGAGGGTAGGCTTGCCACGATGGAGATACTATTACAGGCTCAAACCGATAGGAATGAGGCCTTAGAGCAGTGTATGAGGCACTTCGAGTCCATTCTTGCCTCCATGGGAGCACTACATACGAGCCCGATTGCTCAGCACGCTTCACCTCCAAACGAAGGTAGTACATCGTCCGTAGGTAGTGACTCTGCAGTTATGATTACAATTGTGTAAATTGCTTATTTTTGCTCAATGCTATGGACTTGATATGCATATAGATTAATTTTTTAATGTTTTTATTATTTGTAGGTAATGTGATGACGATTGGGTCGCTGTGGTCCCAAGGTCCGGTCTCGCCCCTTGGACAGCAATATCCGTCATTGCCGCTAGGACAACACTCTTCCACTCACACACCCTCTCCCGCTACACTGTCCTTTACACATCAGTCGCCCGTTGGTAAGTCGATGCCTGGAATGGGAAATTATGATCCCCAAAAACGACGACGTGAAGATTTGTAGAGTTTTTGTAGTGCAATTTTGTTAATAACAATAACAATAACGTTTATTTATAAATAATTTACTATTGTTTTGATTCAGAATTATTGCAATATTGTTCAAATTTGTATTTATTGTAAAATTTTAAATGTTGTAAAAATATTTTAGGGATATTTTGGAAAAAAAAATGAATTTAATGAAATATTTTTAAAAAAAAAATAAAAGAAAATAAAATTGCCAATTTTTGCCACGTGGCCACGTTGTTGCTAGACCATGTGGTTGGTTTTGACCACGTGGCTGGCTGTGGCGACGTGGTGCAAATCCACGTGACCACTGTTCCACTTGGGTTCCGGCCACATCAGCGACATTGTTAATCCACATTGTCCACGTAGCCCAATGGCGATGTGGACAGCGTGGCCACGTTGCGAAATGTACATTTCGCAACACCCTGATTTGCCACGCCGTGCCCACGTCACCACTGACACGTGGCAAGCAGTTAGCCACGTGGATGACCCCCATCCACATGGTGAACTACAAGTGGCCAATTTTTTTATTTTTTATTTTTATTTTTTTAGTGTCACTTTAGCACACTTAGAAATTCATAAGGTTATTTTAAAACCCGTTGTTAATTCAAAAGGCTTTTTTACATTTTTCACTTTATTCTAATAGAATTTTACCAATTCGTATTGAGTAAAAGTTATTTTTCTATTGAATACAATCGCCTTTTGATTCTACAGAGATGCTTCTTTTATCGGGAATTTTCTCTTTACCTTTTGTTGAAGATGAAACTACAATCTCATAAAATTGAATTATTGCTACAACCTTTGAAAGATGTGTTTTCATTTAAGTGGCCTTTCAATAGGATCTTCACATGTTCATACGAACAACCTTTTGTTTTTTAGTGATTTTTTTTTTATACAATTTACGTATTAATTAAATAATTAATTTTTCGGAAGCTCATAAACTAAACCATGAGACAATATTGATTTTTTCTTTTTCTTTTTCTTTTCTTTTTCTTTTTTTTTTAAAAAAAAGGGCCACTTAACTTATGATTCCTATTAAAAGTGACTTTTCTTTTGAATAAATGAAAAGTATAATGATTGCATTCTTAATATTCTAATATGCACATCATGCTTTTCAAATCAATTTGTTTTTTTTTTTAAAAAAAAAAAAAAAAAAAAAAAAACTTTTTGAATAGTTATCTTAACGTAATATGTCATGACTTTGGGATTATCTCCTTCACTTTTCGATTTGAATCTAATCAAGTTCTTACTAGTACACATGTTTTGCTAAAAACCATAGGTTAACACAAAAAATCAAAATCAAAATCAAAATCAAAATCAAAATCAAAAATCAAAAAAAGCATTGAAATCCTAGTAGAAAGATATTACTTTATTTAAAAGGTACTTAATTGTAGAACGATCATAATTCCAAAAGTCACAACTATTAAACAACACTTATTTAAATCAAATTACTTTAAGAAAAAAAAATTAATTTTGTAGATTATATAAGGGCCAAGCCTTAATCATCATTTTCATTAGACATAAAAATAAAAAGTTTCTAAATTTGAAGAAAATCCATGGCTTCCAAATGTCTTAGGAAACTTACACTAGTGATGATGGAGTTTTTTATCCTTATTCTCCTAAAAGTTCAGGCTTTTGACCTTTCCCCTACCTCTTTTTCTTCCTTTGGACTGCCCATCTTATATTCTCACTCCTCTGAACTTGATGAAGTTAAAGCAACAATACATACATGCTTTGGAGAAGGGATTAAAGTTTGTGAAAAAATATGGCCACTTCACATGTTGTCTAGACATCAGTCGTTGGGTTTTGAAGTTTGTCTACTTTCAGTTCATGTAGCATGCTGGGCGAAACAACATCGCAGAGAGGGGATGAGTAACGAGCATTTCACATGCATATTTAGATGCATAACACATCGAAGCGATATTGGGTCCTGTTTCACAAAATGTTATGAAAAACATGTCGAGAACCACGAGGATATCATTTATAAGCAGAATCCATAGCGTAAGGTCTGGTTAAAAATTCTTAACTACCCTCTCTACTCTCTCTCTCTCTCTCTCTCTCTCCTCTCTCTCTCTCTCTCTCTCTCTCTCTCTCTCTCTCCTGCCAAAGCTATGTCACGGCTAGTTTATTAGAATACTTATTAATTTTCATATCTACGGCAAAGACTGAAGTTATGTTGAGCATTGTTTCTTCTACTTGAATCGTTGCTCGTACTAAAAATTGACATTTATACATATTTCTAACTTATGGATGGACCATTTAATAATTAGCATAATTATCTTTTTGACAAAATATTCAATTTTTAGACACTAAATCTTGTTATAGAACATAAACACCCTCAAATGAAATAATATAAACATTAAAAACTTAGGGAAAAAAACAAAATACAAAATTAAAACTTAAGAATTAAATAAACAGAAAACATAAACTTAATAGTTCTTTTTTTAAAAGAATAGAAAAGAAAATAAAAGTTTGGCTAAACCAACCCCATGAATGGTGGATCAGCCACCCAAATGAAAAATGAGTAGGTGGCTAGACCACCCCAAAAGATTTCTTGGGGATGGATAGGTTACCCTTCAAGCCCATAGGGGGTGGTCGAGCCATCCCCAAGTGTTTCAGCCATGCCAAACCACTTAGGGGTGGCCGATCCATCCCTCATGGGGTGGTTTGGCCACCCACTAGTTTTTTTTTTTTTTTTTTTTTTTTTTTTAATTTTGATAGGTTTTTACTTTTTTACTTTCTCAATTTTGAGGTATTTTATTTAAATTTTGTTTTTCAATTTAGGGTATTTTCGTTATTTCAAGTTTTTTAACGAGGTTGACTAACGAAAGGGATTTTGGTAAGTAAATGGTAAATCAATGCGACGAAAAGTCAAACGTGTCAGGTCATTGGGCCATGATGAAAAGGCATGGTAGTTCATGGGGAAGAAATGATAATTACCCCTAATAATTAGCTTCAATACCTAAAGTTATGTCAAACAAAATTTTATCATTTCCATAACCATTGATTGTCACTCTTTTTTTTTTCTATTGACCAAAAAAAATGGGTTAGGAATGAAAAATCATGAAATTATAGATCTAACGGTTTAAATTGATCAGTGAGATGATGATTACTTGATGGCTTTGGCTATTCTACTTTATGTTTTTGTGCATTAAGAATAAATTTTCATATTTTTATGTTTTTGCATCCAACTCGTAGCCAACCCTAGTGGTAACGAGTTTTTATGTTTTTTTTTTCTTTTCTTGTCATTTGTGCATTAAGCATAATTTTTATCGAATTGACTATTCTACTTAACTTGATGCATGTTTTTCCATGTTCTTAAGTACTCATTTTCTTTATCAAGCTGCATTTCACACATAAAGCACACTATGGTTACAGATTCATATGGAGGCTTCTCAGGAAATGTGCGAGAGCAAGACTTGCCAGATAGTAGTTCCTAGTTGTACCTCGTTTCAAATAATATTGTTTTGGGTTGTAAAATAATGTTAATTCGGGATGTTGTAGTCCCCGATCTAATACCGTTGTATTTTTAGTTTTTAAGTTGGTCTATTTTGGACCCAAAACTATGCCATTTGGGAGTTGAATTTTACATGGGATTTGTTGATCTTGTTTTCTTTTTGGATATTTTAGAGTTGTCTACTGGTGTATTGAGACCTTAAAAATAATATAATGTTCACATAAGATAATATATAAATACTTATTATTATTAAATTCTATGTTGTTATATATGAGTCAATATTTATATGTAATATTATATTTAATTTCACATTTTCTCCATCCCATAATTTTTATATTGAAAATAAACTAAATGGGCATACTATGGGTGCCCATTGAGGTTGGGTCCATTAGAACTCAATGTTCAACATCTCTCACTCACAAATAATGGGCATAGTGTAACCATGTATACTCTCATCAAATTAATGAATGGCTTTATTCATATTGGTTGATATACCCTGCAAGCTACTAGTACACTTATGTAAAAATAATAATAATTGTTATTATGTTTTCAAGAGAACTATACCAAATTCCATCTACACAAGCATAACACATCTTGGCGGGAAAAATGTCTCATAATGCCCTATAATCATTCGAAAACATTGGTCTAAACATCTTTAACCCCTCATAAGTTTCAACTCAAAGCTATGCTCAATACCAAAATAGTAATGTAGCCATGATTATATCACACATTCCAAGAAGTGACACGTAGTACTCAAAATAATTATAAAAGGATAATTAGGTCCTAATTAGGAAATTTGGATCTTTTGACTTTTCTTGACTTGACCGAACCAGGAACGTTCACAGTTTCCACTAGGAACGTTCGTCGTTTTCCCACCACGAACAATTGTTGACGTGTTGTATTGTGTGTCGAAAAGTACATCCCATACCTTTAGCTTGTGTGTTAGACTATGCCATGAATGATCACGGTCATACGCCGAACAATCATCTAACCCTGGGTTTTCATAAACGATCATGATACATTTAGTAAACGTTCGCAAAAAACTAGATCATTTGATTCTTATCCAATTAGACCTCTTGACCTATAAATACTCCCTACCCTTTCCCTCTTCACCTCATTTCTACCCCCTTTCAGTAAGTAAACCCTTGAGTGAGAGTGAGAGTGAGAGAGTGCTTTGGAGGAATTTTGGAGAGAGAGAAGAAGCTCTCTTGGTTTTCATCTTCAAGAGAGGTAACCTCTTTAACCTAACTCATTTCTTAAGTAATTCTTGCTTTGTTTAGTTAATTTTTGTAACCCAGTTTACTGCTTTGGTAATATCTCTAGCTAGTTTTACATCTTCGCTATGTTTTGGTTTTAATTCTAGATTAGTGTTTGATTAGTAGATTTTACATACCTAGTACTGCATGGAGATGTTATTAAGGTTAGCACTTTGCTAGAGATCATGCTAAGACCGTAGGACTTGCTTAGAACTAGTTGTATGGCTTTAGGTTCGAATTTAAGATTTTACTCAAGCGTCGAACGTTCACCCTTCACTGGACGAACTAATAGTGTCTGAGACTAACATTCGCCATTCGTTAGACAAACGATCATTAGACGGATAAAAAGCCTAATTTGAGGGACTTGTTTTAGCTCAAGTTTAAGGCTGATATTAGGTTTTTCTCAGATTTCGAGTTTGTGGATCCGTAAGGAGATTTGTTGGAGGAGCTGTGCGATACAACTGAGTAAAACTCACATGGATACTTGTTATTGTTATTTTTCCGCATAGCATGAATATTTTGTGTATCAAAACATGTATGTTTACAACTCACATGAAATGTCATTCATTATTGTGAACTCTATTTTTGTGAAAATATGTGATTAATGGCAAGATAATGAAATGATGAATTTATGAAAGCATGTATGTAAAATACGGTGAAGATTAAATTGCATTGTATGACATGGTACACCGTCTCGTGCGGAAAAACATCAATAGGCTTACTATTATACAAGTTGTACTTTATGGTCAAAAGTATACAATGTGTGATGATGGGCCTTGGATCCAATGATTGTTTTTTGACCGGCATACCATGCTTGAATGAGAGTCACAGTTACGGCTTTGCTAGTAGGCTGGGCCACCTGAAGTCGGACTTGGTAGGGCTACTAGTATATGACGGTATGAGTACATATCCGGGGCTCCAATGTTGTATTACAAGTCCCTCAAGACAGTGCAAACCCTGCTGGGAAGGAGTTAATATCCTGGGTAGACCATATGAAATTGAACTATGAGATGGTACTCTTGATATAAGCATATATACACTATATCTATTCTACATACATTATCATCTTGTACAATGAAAGATTATTCTCTTGCTTGTGATTTCAACTTAAATTGAGTTTATTAAATGATAAGTTGTGTATCTTCCATATTATTACTCATTAAGTCATGAACTTACACTTATATCTTTTTCACCTATGAAACTTGTATTTCTTATAGGTAGTTTTTTGTGATATTGAGTTCGTAGTAGCGTTTGGTCCTGTTGGAGGGAGTGCTCAGGATTATCTTCGTGGAGTTAGATCTCATTTGGCTAGTGCGGATATAGCGTGGACCTAGTGAATCCCACCGTGATATGATAGATATCGATCTGGTTATGCTTGAGGATTGATTGATGGATTTTGAAGATCACTCATGGTAATTAGTACTTTTGGGTGATGTTGTAGGCTTAGTGATAAGTCTTGAATTCTTCGATTCAAGACCCTTTAATTTACGTTTGTTAGACCTAGTTTGAGTTGTATATATAACATTTGGTTGTAGTTTTGTGTTATGTCTTACTTTCAGGTCTTAGTTGAAATCTAGTTCAAAACACTTGAATTAGACCTGAAAATACATCAAGGGCAATTTGGTCATTCCAGAGTTCAAGGTTGATCCTGAAAAGATGAAAATCGTCCAAGGCATTTCGATCGATCGATTATTTGTACAGCCAATAATTCGATCGATCGACTTTCAGTCGACCCAACTTCGATCGATTCTCAGAATGTGATATAATCGATCGATTGAAGTTCGATCAATCGAAATATATTCGATCGATCGACTTCGCATCTTCCAGAAGGTCCAAATATTTTCAAATCTTTGTGCGATCCAAATTAAAAGTTGAGTTATATGGACAAAAATTGACGGCGACCAACTCTGTTTGTGCAACTAGAATTGATCCTTGATGAGTCTTTTGTAAATCCAATTCTCTATATATATGAGAGGAGAGTTTAGGTTTAGTTTATGCATCTTTTGGGGGTTTCGATTTTCTTAGGTATATCTTAGTTAATTTTAGTGCTTTTCATGCATGTTTTCTGGGCTTAAATCCAGAGAGCTTGTTTCCTTTCATTTTCTTCCTTGTTCTTCATGTTCTAGCTTAGGTTTTCTTTCCTTTTCATTTCTTTTGTGTAATCCGAATTCCATAAGTTAAATATATTGTTCTTAGTTAATTTTTAGCTTGTTTCTTTACTGTCTTTGATTAATTTTCATGTCTAGATTAGTTTAATCATGTGTAGCTAAACTCTACCTTAGGGTTTTGATCAAACCTTTTCCAAAAACCATGGGATGTTCTTGATGTTCTTAGGATTTTCTAGATATGTTTGATGATTGTGAAGGGCTAGAGGATTGCAAAACCCATGATAAAAGGTTTTGTTATCAATATTCCACTCTATTTGTTCATGAAAAAGTGTTAACTTGTCTATGAGTTGTCTTAGATTTCTTGAGTAAAATCAACATTCTTGAAAGAGAACGATATCTTTTGCAATGGTGCTATTTGACATAATGTGTGTTTACTTGTTAGAGTCACCTTATAGGGTATACTAGGGATCACCGATTGTTTTACACCTTTGGTAGTCTAAAAATGTCTTTCAATTGTAGTGTAACTTTTACGTGAAATAGATTGGCGTGAAACTAGAAAATTTATCATTGTGGCCTAATTAGGGTTTTCACGTATTATATATGCTTATTAGGATGTTTTATAGAGTAGTAAGTTACGGAAGATTAATTACTCTACACCTTTTGTAGTGTTAACATTTTTCAATTATAGTTTAATCTTTACATGGAGTTGATTAATGTAAAACTAGGTGATAAGGAATTACGTCTTAACTAAAGTATTTTCATGTTGAGGTCATCGTGATGGTTAACGCCCATTACGCGCTCATATCATGCATGTTATGGAGATTCATATAGACGTTAAGCATTCCATTGGTTGAGGATTAGATAAGATCATTACCCTAAGTTTTCTTTTAAGTTTGTTTTAATTTTCTTGTTTTTATCACTTGATTCGTTGTAGCTTCAATTCTAAAACCTTTAGTTTGTTTTCATTTTCAAAGTTAGATTAAATACGCTCTTTGAATATCCCGTTACGCAAAACAACCCCCCAATCTCTGTGGTTCAATAACCCTTACTATAGTACAATTGATTCGTACTATTGTGAAGTGGTTTAATATATAAATTTAAAATCCACGTAGTCGAGTTGGCTACCACTTAGCATTTGAGATGCAATTGTGTATTAAGGTTTAGCTCTGATCCTTTATCAATGATTTGTACAGTGTGATTTCAGCTAATGTAATGACTCTTGGTAGATGCTTTGGTTGTAATTCATGTTGATAGAATATCTTATTTTTTTGCTGCGTAGTATTCTCCTCTTGAAGAATAGTAGATCCCTAAGTCTTATTCCTTGTGGAATGGGACAGAAAAATGAACTGTGAAATTAATTACAAATTAATTAATTTCTCGAGGCGTTACATGACATAATCACCTCAATTCGACATAGTAATTGTAACACCCCACTCTTTAATTAGGGTGAAGTGTATTCTAATTATTGCCTAGGTATGTTAGAGTTGGTTCTAAGTTCGAGAAAGTGGGATTTTTGGACTTTAGTGAAATTCTACAATGATTGATCAATCAATGGGGGTCATCAAACGATAGATGGTGACCCAAGCCTAACGACTGATCGATGTGGAAATCGAACGATCGATGACAACTTCATGCAATGAAAACTTGTCATCTCACCATTTTATACTAGTGTGGGAGGGCTATAAATTCATTCTAACGCTCCATTTCACCAATTTTGTCTCACCTTAGCTTAGAAAACCTTAGAGAGAGAAAGTGAGTCAGAGAGAGAGAGAGGAGGTGGATTCTTGAAGTTACTTCAAGAAAGGAAACCTCTTGCTCTAATCTCATTATTATTTTGATAATGTTAGCTTGATATTTAGCTATTGTTAAGTTGTATTTTCATAGGTTAGCATTTTGATTTGTTGACTTAAGCTTCTAAGATGAATGTTATAAGTTTGATGTTGGTTAATGACTAGGTAGATTATATTTTTCGAGAAGCATATGATATCTTGTTTTATCTTCATGGTGAACTTAAATGTTTAAGGGATTAGATGTAGACCCATAAGCCTTGATGCTCTTTTTATTGGGGATCATACGCTAATCAAAGTATGTGCAATGAAATACCGATCCCAGCAAAAAAAATTCTTCAAGATAAAAAAGACTAAATTAATTAAGCTAACATGTTCATGGTACTTACAATTGAAGTCGGCCACTCTTGGCTACTAGGGCAATTCGTTTTGGTTGATTTGCTCTTTGCATGTTGAATGGTGAAGAACATGTTCTTCGTGTGGTGCATAGCCTATGGGAGTGTTTCAGCATAAGGGAGATATTTTTCCTTAACTCATTGCGATCAATTTTTCAGAATGGGCTCGAGTTGTATCCCTTATGGCCAATGGTCCTTTATCTCTACTTAAGCCTTTTGCAATTAATTCTAAGAGCCCATAGCTCTTAAATACTTAAGCCATGATAAATTAATTCCTAAGCCCATAGAAAATTAAATCTTGAGCCCAATCATCTCTAAGTAATGAGCCACATAGGAATCAAATTTCTTTGGCCCTTGTGTTATCAAATAAAACAATCCAAAAAATAAATGCATAATCGAGGCACATAGCATATGGTCAATTTACATCAGCTCAAAGAGTGACCTAAAGGCAAAATACAAGTAGCTTGTAATAGGTCTATGACAATATCACACGACCCTTTAAGCACAATGATATATATGTGCAATGTTCAATAATATACAATTATAGAAAAGCAACATCAATGCAATTGAAGGTTTGGACAGCAGTCCCAACAGTTTTATGATAAATTTAATAATGGGTTGGATATTTGATGAAGTTGGATAAAACTTAACGTGTATGGAGGTCAGATTATGCTTTGGACATTGCTAGAGGTCATACTAGGTCTTTAGATAGTGTTAGAATTGAAGAAAAAATGACCTTTTTAGGAAATAGGAATCTGTGAGATTTTCAAACGATTGGCCCAAGTATCGATCGATTGATAACTCCAACAAGCGATCGATGGTCAAGAAGAAAGCTTATTTAATTAAATTTAGGTTTTAGGAGTATTTTAGTTTAGACAAGAGACTAATAATAGACTCTTTTACAAATTTCGAGGTCACTGAATACTAAAAGGATTATAGCAAGATTGTTTCATCCCATTATCAAAATGTTACGCAAAAGAAATATAAAACAATGCATCATGGTTATCTAGCTATCGTATTATCACAAAACGAAACTCATTTTAAATCTCATGCCTTTATATACAAAAACCAACTTCTTCAAGATAGATCATGCAACTTAGTTCTTGATATTTAAGAAAATAGCTAAGTGTAAATAAATACAACATTAAATAGTAAAGGCATGTTTGAAAATGAAAGACTAAAGGTCTAGATTAAACTTTTACCTCAAGATAGAAGGTCTCTAAGCTTTGAGGGATGAAGGCCTCATTCTCTCTCTCTCTCTCTCTCTCTCTCTCTCTCTCTCTCTCTCTCTCTCTCCCTCTCTCTCTCCTAGGTCTAGGGTTTTGAAGTGGGGCCAAATGGGTCTAAGACCACATCCTTACCTTTAAATATGGGACAACCCATGCAACTAGGATTTTTAAAGAGGTGTCTTTTCTTATTAAAAAAAAAAAAAAAAAACCTACGGACAATTTCGAATGTTTGTTAAAAACTTTGATCATTCGAGGACAATCATTCAAATCCAACTAAAATATTATTTTTAATTATGCAAGGCGTTACATAGGTGACCACCCCCAACTTAGCTTTAAGGGTGGTTTAACACCCTAATGGCCTTTGAGAGGGATTCGGCCATTTCCAAACATTTTTCTGTTTTTCTTTCTTCTTCTTTTTTTGTTTTGTCTTTTTTTTTTCTTCTTGATTTTGGCATTTTCAAAATTATGTGGTGAAAATATTTGATGTTGACTCATTCACATGTACGCATGTCAAAATATTATTGAACAGGATGTGGCGATCAACTTGCGTGTCATTGCTCATTGATAATGGTGTATACATTAAAAAGTGATTTGATACATTTTAAATCTTAGAGGGTGAAACCACATAAGTCTCTATAATATTTTTTTTGCATAAACTAATCACACCGATACCATTGAATGTCATATTCTAGTTGAGTCATACTCGATTTGTGTAAGGAGTACCTTGCATGGGTCTAGGATTTGCCCTTCAAGGGTTGATACACAAAATGACTCTGCCTTGAGAGGGTACCCGTCATTAAAAAAAATCCAAAAAACATTGCTTGCATGTGAATACATAAATAGTAACTTGGTAAGAAAAAAAAAGAAACATAAAGATTGAATTAACCCATGAAAAAGAGAAAATATATACAAAATGATTAAAAACCCTTGGTGGCTTTGTTATTGGCATGCATATCGGCTAAAAATGGTTCCTTTTTTTTTTTTTTTGGGGGGGGGGGGGGGGGGGGTTAGTCTTTCCCACTTATTGCCTTGAGAAATCATGCCACATCACCAAACAATTAGCTAATAGGGAAAACTACAATTTCTCCGTCTAACGTTTCACCCAAATTGTAATCTTGCCTCTAAAGTGAAAAAACTTGCAATGCACCCCAACCAAGTTTTCTAATTTTGCACTGTAACCAATTCTTCTGAAAATATCGCTTAAAAAAAATCATTTTTTTAAAAAAAAAAAAAAAGAAAAAGAATTCAACTAAAAAAACAAAATTTGGGGGTGGCCGAATCCACCCCATAGAGCATTTGGGGGTGGTTCCCCACCCCTATTTTTTTTTTAATTGATTTTTTTAGGGATATTTTTGAAACTAAAAACTTGATTAGGGTGCATTGCACGTTTTTTTCACTTTTGAGGCAAGATTGCAATTTGGGTGAAACATTGGGGGGGCAAAATGTAGTTTTTCGTAGCTAATGTTTTGAAGAATAATGCAATTTAGTAGATTATTATATGACTATCATACAATTGGGATGACGTGTGAGTGAAAATTTGTAACACCCCAGTCCCATATTAGGAAGATGAGTAGCCTACATAGAGTGGATGGTTTATAAAGATAGTCATAAAGTGCTAAGTCCCACATTACCTAGTTATTAGGTGAAATTAAGCTTTATAAGGAATTCTAGGGAAACACAAAATTGACTAGTCTTTTTGGGTGATAGCGCAGATATGCCCAACTCTTTTCTCTGAGTGGTTTATAAAGATTGAAGATGAAATTATAACCTCGTAAAATGGAATTATCGGTACAACCTTTGAAAGATGTGTTTTAATTTAAATGGTCTTTCAATAGTATCTTCACATGTTTATACGAACAACAACCTTTTCGTTTTTTAGTGATTTTTTTTTATACAATTTACATATTAATTAAATAATTAATTTTTTGGAAGCTCATAAACTAAACCATGAGAAAATACTAATTTTTTCATTCTTTTTTCTTTTTTCATTTTTTTTTAAAAAAAAAGGCCACTTAACTTATGATTCCTATTAAAAGTGACTTTTCTTTTGAATAAATGAAAAGTATAATGATCGCATTCTTAATATTCTAATATGCACATCATGCTTTTCAAATCAATATTTATAAAAAAAATAAATAAAAAAAAAATAAAAAAAAATTGAATAGGTGTCTTAACGTAATATATCATGACTTTGGGATCATCTCCTTCACTTGTCGATTTGAATCTAATCAAGTTCTTACTAGTACACATGTTTTGCTGAAAACCATAGGTTAACACAAAAAAAAAATATATATATATATATTGGTAGCACGCCAAGCGGCTACGTGGATTTAAATTTATAAGTTTACCACTCGCAATAGTACATATCGATTGTACTATAGTAAGGGTGATCGAACCACAGAGATTATTGGTTGTTTTGCGTAATAGGATATCTAAAGGAACGTATCTAACTTAACTTAAAAGTAAATGAAAGCAAGGGTTGTAGAATTGAAGCTACAACAAGTAAGGTAAAGGAAAGCGGAAATTGAAAACAAACTAAGAGAAAACTTAGGGTGTTGATCTTATCCAATCCTCAACCAATGAAATGCTTAAAGTCTATATGGACCTTCCTAACATGCTTGATATGAGCGCATAATGGGCGTCAACCATTATGACGACCTCGACACGAAAATACTTTCGTTAAGACGTAGTTATAAAGCACCTAGTTTCACATTAATCTACTCCACGTAAAGATTAGTCTATAATTGAAAAACATTTACACTACGAAAGGTGTGGAGTGATTAATGCTCCCTAGCTTACTACTCTACAACACATCCTAATAAGTATACAAGATATACGAAAATCCTAACTAGGCCACAATGATAAGGTATCTAGTTTCGCACCAATCTATTCCATGTAAAGATTAAACTACAATGGAAAGACATTCTATACTACTGAAGGTATGAAATGATCGGTGTTCCCTAGCATACCCTATAAGGTGACTCTAATAGGTAGTCATACATCAAGTCATATAGAACCATTGCAAAAGACATCATTCTTATTTCTAAGAATGTTGGTTTTACTCAAGAAATCTAAGAAAACTCATAGACAAGTTTAACTCTTTTTCATGAATAAATAGATTGGAATCTTGATACCAAAACCTTTTAGCATGGGTTTTGATATCCTCTAGCCCTCAACAATCATCAAACACATCTAGAAAATCCTAAGAACCTCAAGAACACTACATAGGTTTTGGATAGGATTAGGATCAAACCCTAAAAACTAAATTAGCTAAACATGAATTGAATCTAATCTAAGCATGAATTTAAAGGAAAACAGTAAAGAAACAAGAAGGAAATGAATTAAAAATAACTATATTAAAATCATAAAATTTGGATTACAAAAAGGGAGAAAAACCTAAGCTAGAACATCAAGAACAAAGAAGAAAAGGAAAGGAGACAAGCTCTCTGGAACTAAGCCCAGAAAACATGCATTAAAGGAAATGAAAACATGAGAAATTAAAGTGATACACCTGAGAAAATCCGAACAAACCCCAAAAGATGCATGTTCTAACCTAAATCCCTAATCTCATATATATAGAGAATTGGATTTACAAAAGACCATCAAGAGTTAATTCTAGCCGCACAAACAGAGCTGGTCGGCGTCCATTTCTGTCCATTAAACTCAACTTTCAATTTGGATCGCACAAAGATTTGGAAATATCTTGACCTTCTGGAAGACACGAAGTCGATCGATCTACTTTTATTTCGATCGATCCAATTTTCGATCGATCTACTTTAAAGTCGATCGATCCAATTGCCTTAACCAATTCTTCAGCTCCCAGGAACAATCTCAAACTCTGAAAATGACTAAAATACCCTTGATGTATTTCCAAGTCTAATTCAAGTGTTTTGAATTAGATTTCAATTAAGACCTGAAAATAAGACAAAACACAAAAACTACAACAACACGTTATATATACAACAAGAACTAGGTCTAACAAATGCAAATTAAGGGGTCTTGAATCGAATAATTCAAGACTTATCTCATATATATATATATATATATATATCAGAAAAAGCTTTAAAATCCTAGTAGAAAGATATTACTTTATTTAAAAGATACTTAACTGTAGAACGATCATAGTTCCAAAAGTCACAACTATTAAACAACACTTATTTGAATCAAATTACTTTAAGAAAAAAATTAATTTTGTAGAATATATAAGGGCCAGGCCTTAATCATCATTTTCATTAGACAAAAAAATAAAAAGTTTATAGATTTGAAGAAAATCTATGGCTTCCAAATGTATTAGAAAACTTACACTAGTGATGGAGTTTTTTATCCTTATTCTCCTAAAAGTTCAAGCTATTGACCTTTCCCCTACCTCTTTTTCTTCCTCTGGACTACCTATCTTATATTCTCACTCCTCTGAACTTGATGAAGTTAAAGCAACAATACATACATGCTTTGGAAAAGGGAATAAAATTTGTGAAAAAACATGGCCACTTCACATGTTGTCTAGACATTAGTCGTTGGGTTTTGAAGCTTGTCTATTTTTAGTTAATGCAGTATGCTAGGTGAAACAACATCGCGGAGAGGAGATGAGAAACGAGCATTTCACATGCATATTTAGATGCACAACACATCGAAGCAATATCGGGTCCTATTTCACAAAATGTTATGAAAAACATGTCGAGAACCATGAAGATGTCATTTATAAGCAGATTCCGTAGCGTAAGGTCTGGTAAAATATTCTCAATTACTCTCTATACTCCCTCTCTCTCTCTCTCTCTCTCTCTCTCTCCCTCTCCCTCTCCCTATCCCGTCGAAGCTATGTTGCGGCTAGTTTATTAGAATACTTATTAATTTTCATTTCTATGGCAAAGATGGAAGTTAGGTTGAGCATTGTTTTTTCTACTTGAATCATTGCTCGTACTAAAAGTTGATATTTATACATATTTCTAACTTATGGACCATTTAATAATTAGGGTAATTACCTTTTTGACAAAATATTCAATTTTTAGACACTAAATCTTGTTAAAGAACATAAATACCCCCATATATATATATACACATTAAAAACTTAGGACAAAGAACAAAATACAAAATTAAAACTTAATAATTAAGTAAAAACAAAACATAAACTTAAAAGTTTTTTTTAAAAAAAGAAAAGTATGGCTAAACCACCCCAATTAATGGTGGATCAACCACCCAAATGAAGAAGGAGTGGGTGGCTGGACCACTCCAAAAAATTTCTTGGGATGGATAGGTTACCCTTCAAGACCATAGGGGGTGGTCGAGCCATCCCCAAGTGTTTCGGCCATGCCAAACCACTTAGGGGTGGCCAATCCACCCCTCATACAGTAGTTTCGCTACCCATTAGTTTTTTTTAATAGGTATTTTTTTTTGGGTATTTTGATAGGTTTTTACTTTTTTACTTTCTTAATTTTGAGGTATTTTATATAAATTTTGTTTTTTCAATTTAGGGTATTTTTGTTATTTCAAGTTTTTAAATGAGGTCGATTAACGAAATGGGTTTTGGTAAATAAATGGTAAATCAATGCGGCGGAAAGTCAAACATGTCAGTTCATTGGGCCATGATGAAAAGGCATGGTAGTTCATGGGGAAGAAATGATAATTACTCCTAATAATTAGCTTCAATACCTAAAGTTATGTCAAACAAAATTTTATCATTACCATAACCATTGATTGTCACTCTTTTTTTATATTAACCAAAAAAAATGGATTGGCTATTCTACTGTATGTTTTTGTGCATTAAGAATAATTTTTCATATTTTTATGTTTTTGCATCCAACTCGTAGCCAACCCTAGTGGTAATGAGCTTTTATGCTTTTTTTCTTTGCTTGTCATTTGTGCATTAAGCATAATTTTTTTTGAATTGACTATTCTACTTAACTTGATGCACGTTTTTCCATGTTCTTAACTACTCACTCTATTTATTAAGATGCATTTCACACATAAAGCACGTTATGGTTACAGATTCATATGGAGGCTTCTCAGGAAATGTGTGAGAGCAAGACTTGCTAGATAGCAGTTCCTAGTTGTCCCTCGTTTCAAATAATATTGTTTTGGGTTATAAAATAATGTTAATTTGGGATGTTGTTGTACCTGATCTAATACCATAGTATTTTTTTAGTTTTTAAATTGGTCTATTTTGGACCCAAAACTATGCCATTTGGGAGTTGAATTTTACATGGGATTTGTTGATCTTGTTTTGTTTTTGGATATTTTAGAGTTGTCTACTAGTGTATTGAGACCTTAAAAATAATATAATGTTCATATAAGGTAATATATAAATAATTGTTATTATTATTAAATCCTATGTTGTTATATATTAATCAATATTATTCTCCAATATGTATATATATATGAATCAATATTTATATGTAATATTATATTTAATTTCACATTTTCTCCATCCCATAATTTTTATATTAAAAATAAACTAAATGGGCATACTATGGGTGCCCATTGAGGTTGGGTCCATTAGAACTCAATGTTCAACATCTCTCACTCACAAATAATGGGCATAGTGTAACCTTGCATCCTCTCTTCAAATTAATGAATGGCTCTATTCATATGGGTTGATATACCATGCGAGCTACTAGTACACTTATGTAATAATAATAATAATAATAATAATAATAATAATAATAATAATAATAATAATAATAATTATGTTTTCAAGAGAACTATAACAAATTTCATCTACACCAACATAACACATCTTGGTGGGAAAAATGTCTCATAATGCCCTAGTCATTCGAAAACATTGGTCTAAACATTTTTAACCCCTCATAAGTTTCAACTCAAAGCTATGCTCAATACAAAAATAGTAATGTAGCCATGATTATATCACACATTCCAAGAAGTGACACGTAGTACCCCAAATAATTATCAAAGGATAATTAGGACATCATTAGGAAATTAGGATCTTTTGACTTTTCTTGACTTGACCGAACCAGGAACATTCGTGGTTTTCCCACCACGAACAATCATTGACGTGTTGTATTATTTGTAGAAAAGTACATCTCATGCCTTCAACGTGTATGTTAGACCATACCATGAACGATCGCGGTCGTACGCCGAACGATCATCTAACCCTAGGTTTTCACGAACGATCGTGATACATTTACTAAACAATCGCAAAAAGCTAGATCATTTGATTCTTATCCAATTAGACCTCTTCACCTATAAATACCGCCTACCCTTGCCCTCTTCACCTCATTTCTACCCCTTTCAGTCAATAAACCCTTGAGTGAGAGTGATAAAGTGCTTTGAAGGAATTTTGGCGAGAGAGAAGAAGCTCTCTTGGTTTTCATCTTCAAGAGTGGTAACTTCTTTAACCTAACTCATTTCTTAAGTAATTCTTGCTTTGTTTAGGTAATTTTCGTAGCCTAGTTTATTGTTTTGGTAACTTCTCTAGCTAGTTTTACATCTTCGCTTAGTTTTTGTTTTAATTCTAGATTAATGTTTGATTAGTAGATTTTACGTACCTAGTACTACATGGAGATTTTATTAAGGTTAGCACTTTGCTAGAGATCATGTTAAGATCATAGGACTTGCTTAGAACCAGTTGTATGGCTTTAGGTTCGAATTTAGGATTCTACTCAAGCGCCGAACGTTCGTCCTTCACTGGACGAACGAACGGTGTCTGAGACTAACTTTCACCATTCATTAGACGAACGATCGTCAGACAGATAAAAAGCCTAATTTGAGAGACCTGTTTTAGCTCAAGTTTAAGGCTGATGTTAGGTTTTCTCAAATTTCGAGTTTGTGGAGCCTTAAGGAGATTTGTTGGAGGAGTCGTGTGATACAAGTGAGTAAAACTCACATAGATACTTGTTATTGTTATTTTTTCGCATAGTATGAATATTTTTTGTATCAAAACATGCATGTTTACAACTCACATGAAATGCCATTTCATTACTGTGAACTCTATTTTTGTGAAAATTTGTGATTAATGGCACGATAATGAAATGATGAATTTATGAAAGAATGCATGTAAAATACGGTGAAGATTAAATTGCATTGTATGACATGATACACCGCCTCGTGGGGAAAAAATCAATAGGCTTACTATTATAGAAGTTGTTCTTTATGGTCAAAAGTATATAATGTTTGATGATGGGCCTTGGATCCAATGATTGTTTTGGGACCGGTACACCATGCTTGAATGAGGGTCACGGTTACGGTTTTGTTAGTAGGGTGGGCTACCTAAAGTCAAACTTGGAAGGGCTGCTAGTATATGACGGTATGAGTACATATCCGGAGCACCGGTGTTGTATTACAGGTCCCTCAAGACAGCGCCAACCTTACTGGGAAAGGGTTAATATCCTGGGTAGACCATATGAAATTAAACTATGAGATGATACTCTTGACAGAAGCATATATACAATATATCTATTCTACATACATTATCATCATGTACAATGAAAGATTATTCTCTTGCATATGATTTCAACTTAAATGGAGTTCACCAAATGATAACCTGTGTATCATGCGTATTATTACTCATTAAGTCGTGGACTTACACTTATATCTTTTTCACCTATGAAACATGTATTACTTATAAATAGTTTTTTGTGATATCGAGTTTGGAGTAGCGTTTGGTCCTGTTGGAGGGAGTGCTCAGGATTATCTTCGTGGAGTTAGATCTCATTTGGCTGGCACGGATGTAGAGTGGACCTAGTGAATCGCACTGTGATATGAAAGATATCGATCTGGTTATGCTTGACGACTGATTGCTAGATTTTGAAGATCACTCATGGTAATTAGTACTTTTGGGTGATGTTGTAGGCTTAGCATTTGAGATTCGATTGTGTATTAAGGTTTAGCTCTAATTTTTTATCATTGAATTGTATAGTGTGATTTCAATTAATGTAATGACTCTTGGTAGATGCTCTGGTTGTAATTCATGTTGATAGAATATCTTATTTTTTTACTGCGTAGTATTCACTTCTTGAAGAGTAGTAGATCCCTAAGTCTTATTCCTTGTGGAATGGGACTGAGAGATGAACGGTGAAGTTAATTAATTTCTTGAGGCGTTACATGACATAATCACCTCAATTCGATATAGTAATTGTAACACCACACTCTTTAATTAGGGTGACATATACTCTAATTATTGCCTAGGTATGTTAGAGTTGGTTCTAAGTAGGAGAAAGTGGGATTTTTGGACTTTAGTGAAATTCTACAATGATTGATCAATCAATATGGGTCATCAAACAATCGATGGTGACCCAAGCCTAACGACCGATCGATATGGAAATCGAACAATCGATGACAACTTCATGCAATGAAAACTTGTTATCTCAGTATTTTATACTAGCATGGGAGGGCAATAAATTCATTCTAACACCCCATTTCACCCATTTTGTCTCTCCTTAGCTCAGAAAACCTTAGAGAGAGAGAGAGAGAGAGAGAGAGAGAGGAGGTGAAATCTTGAAGTTACCTTCAAGAAAGGAAAGCTCTTGCTCTAATCTCATTTTGATTATTGTTTTGAGCATGTTAGCTTGATATTTAGCTATTGTCAAGTTGCATTTTCGTAGTTTAGCATTTTGATTTGTTGACATATGCTTCTAAGATGAATGTTATAAGTTTGATGTTGGTTAATGACTAGGTAGATTATATTTTTTGATAAGCATATGATATCTTGTTATTTCTTCATGGTGAACTTAAATGTTTAAAGGATTAGATGTAGACCCATAAGCCGTGATGTTGTTTTTATTGGGGATCATGCGCTAATCAAAGTATGCGCAACGGAATACCAGAAAAAAAAAAAAAAAAAAAAAAAAAAAAAAAAAAAACTTTAAAATAAACAAGACTAAATTAATTAAGCTAACATATTCAGGGTACTTACAATCGAAATCGATCACTCTTGGGTACTAGGGCAGTTCATTTTGGTTGATTTGTTCTTTGCATGTTGAATGGTGAAGAACGTGATCTTCGTGTGGTGCGTGGCCAATGGGAGTGTTTTAGCATAAGGGAGATATTTATCCCTAGCCCATTGCGACCAATTTTTCAGAATGGGCTTGCCAATGCTCATTTATCTCTACTTAAGCCTTTTGGAATTACACTACAAAAAAAAATGGATTTATTGACAATTTTTTTATAGATGGTTTTAAAAACCGTCAATAAAAAATAATTTATGGACATTTTTTTTAAACGGTCGGGAAAAAAAATACGGACGGTTTACTAAAACCATCCTTAAAAACACATACGGTTTGATTAAAACCATCCGTAATTAGAAATTACGGACGGTTTTTTTTAAAAAACTGTCTATCTATTTATAGACGGTTTCAAAAAAATCGTCTGGAATTTTCTAATTCCGGACGGTTTTTTTAAAAACGTCTACCATTTATAGACGGTTTTAAAAAAACCGTCTGGAATTTTCTAATTCCGGACAGTTTTCTCAAAACCGTCTAGACCTAGATCTAAAATTAGTAAAAAATACCGTGAGGTATCTAGAAACTTGCTCATTGTACGTCTGGCACTCTCTCTCTCTCTCTCTCTCTCTCTCTCTCTCTCTCTCTCTCAGAGTCTCTCTAACCCAGCCTGCGCACAGCCCTCTTCCTCCCCTTCTCCAGTGCTCTCTCTCACTCAGTCCGACGCTCTCTCCCTCTAGCTCAGTATACTCCCTCTGTCAGCTCTCTCTCTTTCTCTCTCTCTAGCTAGCTCGGTTTTGTACTCGATCTGTCCGGCCCCTCTCTCTGGAAGTCAATCCCGGCTAGCCCAGCTTCCTCATCTTCTCCGGCGACGTCCCGAAACGTCTCAGCTAGCCCGGGAGCCAAACCTAGCCTCCATTTTCCCTATGCCAGGTTTAAAGGTTTTTTTTTTTAATTTTTTCCTCTCTTTTTGCAATTTTTTTTTTAACTTTTATATTTGTAATTCGGTTGATGATTTGCATATTATGGACTTTAATTTGTGTGTATTTTTTTGTATTTTTTTTTGTAGTTTTAATTTTTATAACTACAAAAAATATTTATAGTTATAAATTTGGTTGAAATATTTATTTTTGATTTTGATTTCGCAAATAGTTTTAAGAGTTTGTATTATAATTAAAACTTAATTAAAAAAAAATCTTGGGATTATTATTATATTAATAATGTAGAGTTGAAGATACACTAAGATAGGATGTAATTAATTGATAGTGGCAAAGGGTCCTTATAGTAATTGAGGATAATGGAGAATGGAGAATGGAGAATGTGTGACTCCACTAAATTTGAAAAAATAGGAAAAAGATAAAAAGATGATTGAGGGCTTTAGGATTGGTGAGATGGTTGAATGGGGGGGGGGGGGGGGGGTTGTGTTTGAGCCATGAAATATGTTGTTGAGTGTTACCAAGTCAATTTGGGGTTGGAAAGAAGAAACTAATTTTTTGTATGGACAAGAATTAAAGGGTTCTATTTTAGGGACCCGGCAACTTCACAATAGAGTTCTTTGCATGTAGGACAAGTCGAGAGGTGAGAAACTGATTTGACTGATTTTTTTTTTTCATGAAAATCTTGATTGTTTGTTGCCCATACCTTTTTGGACCCCATATATGATATATTTCATTGGGGGGTGTACGTGGCGAGCCAGGAGTGAAGAGGATGTTCTTTGTCCACAAATTGTTTTAGCGTTGGTACATGAGTCCATATGTGTGGTCGATACTTGAAAGCTTCTTGGCTTTTATATTCCATCCAAAGTACGGTAAGCTAACTCGAATAATCGAGGTTACATACTACAACTTGACGCGGTATGTGCTTTTCAAGTGCGATTGGTCCGACATTCAACTGAATAAGGGATACAAAAAGGACGAATATGGATTCGATCTTGTAAATTTCAAGAACCTAACACACACGGGTGCGCGAATCACCGATGATCCGTTCATACTACCAAATCAAGTATCGCAGGTGTATTATGTCAAGGATCCCAAAAATCTAAATTGGGCTGTTGCTGTAAGGACAAGACCAAGAAATGTGTACGATGTTGGCAGTGGTGAAAGTGAGGATTATGCCGAGGCTGACAGTTATCATGAGCACGAGTCTTTCAACATCAACGTGACGGGAGACGTCGGTTTTTATGACATTGATTGTGCACGTACTAATGTACCGGCCACCATAGCAACATAATTGTTAGTATTTTTACTGGCTACATTTTGGATAAAATAAAAACACTTTATATAATGGTTGCGTTTTAATAGGACAATAGGTTTTTCAATCTTCATGTATTCGGACAAACGGTTTTCAAATCAGAATCTTTAGACATCTACTGTTCACAAGCTTCTATAAGATATCCATGAAGAGTCCATTGCAAAAACCAAGACAAACCAGCCGGTTCCTGTGCAACCGTCTGAACGAGCCTTTGAAGGCGTCCAGACGCCCCGCAGTGTCTTACAAATAAATGTTGAAGATGTTCAGACGACAGAGCAACACCGTTCGGACGCTAGGTCAATCAATATTCAACAAGGAGTTATATTTTAGAAGTCGACACTGTTTGGGAAGTCTCTACAATCCTTCTGGACGACTCGGCAACACGTCCGGACGATATCCAGTAATTCAGATAACTCTAGATTTCCGTTCTAACGCGGAAAGGATTTAAGCGAAGACTGTCCAGACGCTCGGTCAAGACGTTCGGACGCAAACCTGATAAGGATAGAATTGCGCTGTTTATGAAGGATATCGTAGAAATCCGTCCGGACGTGGTAAACTTCCGTCCAGACACTCGACAGACAAAGTCCGAATCTCAGCAGTTTTTGAGGTCTCTTGAAGCCTATAAATAGGGGGCTCTAAGTCTGTATTTTGTACAGAATTCGACAGTGAATTCCATAGTGTTTAGGAAGAATCGAAGATCTGCTAGCTCTCAAGCCGTTGCCAGTGTGTGCTCAAGTATTCATGTGAAGTCTATCTTAGGGGTCGGCCCTAGGGTAAAGGAATCCATTAAAAACCCCTTCAGGTGGAAGATTTGGTTGGGAAGCGTCCGTATTGGGCTACACGTCAGAGTTAAAGGTATGACTACTGCATAGGGTTATGTGAGTACAAGTGTCTTGTAACTAACTTTGTTTTTGGATAGTGGATTTCCTGGGTTTGGCTACCCCGGAGTGGTTTTATCTCTTCATAGAGTTTTCACTTCGTAAAAAATATCTTGTCTCATTTAAATTCTGCATTTAAGATATTTGTTTGCACACAAACACACACACTTGGTTTGTTTAAGAAGTCAATAAATTATTTTCAATTGGTATCAAAGCCTGGTACACTTTGTTTTAGATTTATTCCTTGAGTGTATCCTTTTGACTTCTGTTTTTGATTATTATGTCTCAAAATCTTAATTATGTTCCGTCCTTTGATGGGACAAACTATGGCTATTGGAAAGCCCGAATGCGCTTCTTTTTAAAATCTATTGACGTCTAGAAAATTGTTGAAACTGGTTGGATTAAACCAGAAGAAACAGACGAAATTACTGTTGTTCAAACAAGCGCAAGGCTTTCCAATGATAAAGCCATACATGCACTATGTCAAGCACTTTCACCATCTGAATTCGCGAGAATTTCAAATTGTGAAATTGCTAAAGATGCATGGCAAATTCTAGAAACAACATATGAAGGCACAAAACTTGTAAAATCTGCCAAACTTCAAATGTTGATTTCTAAATTTGAAAAAATTAAGATGCTAGAAGATGAGATATTCAGAGAGTTCTACACTAAGATTAACGGCCTAAGAAACTCGATGGTGAGTCTTGGGAAGCAAATCTCGGATGTAAAACTCATCCAAAAGATACTAAGATCTTTGTTTGAGCGTTTCAGAATTAAGGTGACAACAATAGAAGAAAGCAAAGATCTGGAGGAGATGAAGATTGAAGAGCTTGTAGGATCTCTTCAGACATACGAATATTCCTTACCTCCAGTCAGAAAGGCAAAGACAATTGCCCTCAAATCATCTAAGGTATCCAAGAAGAAATCCGTAGTCTCATCTGACGAAGACTCCGAAGTTGATGAAGATGCAGTGGCTATGTTAGCCATGAACTTTGAGCGATTTATGAAGAATAATAAATTCAAGAAGAAGTTCTTTGACAAATTAAGAAAGGCTCCTCATACAGCTGATACAGAAGAAGCAGAGAAGAAAGATCCAAGGGGTCCTCAGTGCTTCGAATGTTCAAGCTTTGGGCACATCATGACTGAATGTGCAAATATAAAGAAACAAATAGGGAAAGCCTTTAATGAAACTCTCAGCGATGAGTCTGAGAAAGAAAAAGAAACTCCTGAGGAAGAAAAATTCCTAGCATTCGTAGCCCCACACGAAGATAAGGAGGATTCTCAGTCCTACTACTTTGAGAATAGTGAAGAAGAAGATATGCAGTCAGCCTATCAACTTCAATATATAGAATTTCTAAAGCTGAGGGAAAAATACAAGCAGCAGGTTCTAGAACTAAACAACCTCAAACTGAAAAGACCTCCATCCTCATAAAGATTAATGATTTAGAAGAGAGGCTACTGGAGACACAGTAACAACTGGAAAGAGTCTCAGACGAGAAGCTCACTCACATGCTCTCCATTCAGAAGTGCCCAACTGACAAGACCAGACTCGGGTATGTTTCTACTTCTGATACTCCTTCTACCTCCAAGACCATTTTTCGTGAGGCCAGTTATTCCTCAATCTCCACCTCCAAGAATGGATAAGGGAAAAAGCAATTATGGAAGGAGAAGTTCCTTTCAACCCTCAACCTCTGGTCAAGCTTTCTATCAGGAGAAAGTCTCTCACATGCCATCACTGTAGCGAGCCAAGGCACATCATACCTAACTGCCCACATCAGCAATTTCAAAGGAAGAAAAAGTGGCAGGCTCTTAAAACTCCCATGTGTCACCAATGTGGAGTTAGCAGTCATGTCAGACCTAAGTGTTCTCCACCTAAGTCACCCAGGCAGCATAGATCTCCTCCCAGAAATCATACTCCAAGGCATCAGTAGCTGCAGAAGCCTACTCATGTGAAAAAGACTTAGGTCCCCAAGAAAACTACAGCAAGGAAAATCTCCAGTGAAGGAACATCTTCCACCAGTATTTCCATGCAAGATCTGGTCAGATTTCTGACTCTACAGCTTCAGAAGGAAGGACAGGATAAGGATAAGAACACTCACTCCTCGAGGGGGAACAAACCTACCTAGTAGGTAAGGTCACACATGCCTAGGATTTTGGCTCCTTAATCCTAGAGCATGACAGGTACACTTGCATAGTTTAATTTATCTTGTCATCTTATAAATACGTTGCATGTTGTTATGGAACCATATTTTCTATCCCTATATTCCCTCTTGGGTTGTTTTGAGGAAATTCTGCAGGTATTAAATAGGGATGATAGTAAAAGCACGTCGAGCTGCTGTTTTTTCTATCTTGTTACTCTCAAACCTCTCTCCCTGAGTCAGGTTTGTTTTTACCATACATGCTTGGTCAACACTACTCTCTTTATTTTGAAAGCATGTTTGTTTTTTTTTATAAAAAAAAAAGAGGGGGTTAAAAGGATGCAGAAGTTTATTGTTTTATAACTTCCAGATATCTTATGTATGTTTAACTGATGTCTCAGTTTCTGATGCATCTATTCATTAGCCTTTATATAACTGAGAGTTTTTTTTATATCTGCGAAGTTTTCCAGTGGCATCCATTCTAGATAGTTGCTTTTCTCTTGCGATGAAAAATGTGCACTATCCAAGGCTCCCCTAAGGTATTTGTGTCTCTCCTCTGAATTTTAGCTTCTGGATTTTTTTTAAATAAGAAAGATTTTGTTTTGCCAAGATGGTCAAATCGACAAACTCGCTAGTTGAACCTATAACCCATAAATTCTGGCATTCTTTCTAGGTTGCAGCACCAAGTGATAAAAGGCATTCAAAACTGAATAAACATGGATAAATAAAAAGATCCACTGCTTATGCTAAATCTATTCTTAATTCTGTCCCTAAAGAAATAGTCAGTGACCACATCATTGTGGAAATAGACGGTCACTAAAGGACATAGTAAAAGAAAAGTGTTGTAGCTTAGAGGGAGTGTATCTGATGAAGGTAACTAGGCCCTAGCATAATAAGATTTGACTTTTAACTAATCTAACATTGATTTTCTCTCTTTTTTGAAAAATTCGGGTGTTTTAAGTCATATCAGCATACTTTATACCTTATTGAGACAGCCTTCACACACACACACATTGCATGAGTTCAGTTTTCTATTGAAAAATGAAATTCTGCAGGGAAATTCTTGTGGTGATTAAAACATAACTCTCATTTATATCTTGGTATTTTTAAAATGCTAATTGAACTAAGATATCAGTATTATATACATGCGTGCTCTGGAAATTATTTGGAAAATATTTTTCTACTCATTTTCCTCTCTTTTTCAGGTTCTTTTGTGTGAAGCGTTCGGATGGTATTTTTGGGACGTCCGGACGGTTATCTTGTATGTCCAAACGGTGATTCTAGTTGTCCGGATGATATGGGTGTTTCGTCCAGACGCTCATGGTTCTTGTCCGAACGGCCGTGTTTTTGCGATCTCTTACGTGGCACCACGTCCGGACGTCAATTATGTTCCATCCGGACGGTGAACCCTATAGGGTTAAATCACTTTCTCCCCGTGCCGCAGCCTATTTTTTTGCTCTTTTGGTTAGTTTTTGTCGTCTTGTGCATTTTCTCTGTGTTTTTTATGCATAGTTCTCATGTGCACGTGTTGTCTTTGGATTTTATCTCCACCCCAGGTTGATTCTTGTACTCTTTTACTAATTTATTTTAAGTTTTCTATGCTTAAAATAGGTTGTTTTTAGGTTTCTACTATTTTGAGTTTAATATGTATTATTCCTCAAAATATGCTATTAGTTGGGTTGAGATTATGTTCTCCATAATGTTTGGGTTGTGTTTTCTTAATGTTGTAAATTTTTGGATAGTCCATTTTACAACCGTTATAATGCCCAATTTTTTTTTGGACTAACAGGAATTAATGCTCTCATGGATTTGTATCTGTGATTTTTTTTGTTTTGTTGTTCAGAAATTATGTCTTTCGACGGTTCTCCTCCCCAAGTCAAACAAAGAACTGAAGAATCAGTTGCTGACCGATTGCACCGTATTCAATCATGACAGGTCCTATCTGAGCGGAATCTTCTCCGCACAGATCTGAGAGACCCCGTTTTGCTTCCTATTGCTCAGATGCTCCTGGAGAACAACTGGGAGTACCTTTACAATTGTGCCTGCCAGGCTTTTCCCAGACTAGTGCGGGAATTTTATGGCCATATGATCGTCACTCAGGATGATGATCATGGACTGATCATGCAGACTATGGTCAGAGGCCAGACTATTCTGATAGACCCCCAGCTTATCAGGTCTGTGATCGGGGTCCCTGTTCTGCTGGTCCCCGGAGCTTCGTTTCCTGATGAGGCTCTCAGCATTGATTTTCTTCATGACTTCTTTGGGACGCGGCCATAGCGTGAGGACAAATCCCATTCTCAAATCAACATTGGTGCTTTTGCTCCTACGCACCGGTTTTTAGCAAAAATTGTGGTGACAAACATTTGGCCTCAAGCTCGTCGAAGTGAGCTGACTCTCAAAAAGGCCAACCTTCTTTATGCAATCGTGATGCGGACTTCTTTCTGCTTGTGCAAGCACATCTTGCACACCATGCTCGAGGTTTGAGATGAGAAGAACACGAGTCTCTCTTTTGGGTGTTTGATCACTTAAATCTGTCTGCAGGTCGTGACAGATATTTCAGACTCTAAGCCCCGCTCACGGATCCTAAATCCCCTTGGCATCCAGATTCTCATGAAGTCCAATGCCCAATTGCGGCATGAGGCTCAAGGTGTTGTTCCTCAGCTTCCCCCCGATCTCCCTAAAGCAGCTACATCATTATCATCACCGGTTGTGCCTCCCACCTTTGACATTGAGGCTGCTTTTGCACAGCTTATGACTTCCATGTCAGCTCTTCAGCGGGAAGTCAATCTTATAGGGAAGTGTGTCAAGCAGAGCCAGATCGACATCAGAGAGTGTCTCAAATATCATCATCCCAAGCAGAATGATGATGATGATTGAGTTTTATTTATGTTATGTTCTTATTTTGGTTTTTGAACAATTTTACATTTGTGCTTACTTTTTGTCAATTATTAAACACTTATGGTTTATTAATACTATGTTTACCCTTTGTCATTGTGTGACAAAAAGGGGGGAGTATTTTGTTTTGTTGTTGGTATTTAGACCGGAAATGTATTTCCAATCCGGTCAAGTGTTTTTGTCTCAGAATGGCCAAATGGGGAGTTTGTTAGTATTTTTATTGGCTACATTCTGGGTAAAACAAAAACACTTTATGTAATGGTTGCGTTTTAACAGGACAGTCGGCTTTTCAATCTTCATGTATTCGGACAAACGGTTTTCAAATCAGAATCTTCAGACATCTAATGTTCACAAGCTTTTATAAGATATCCATGAAGAGTCCATTGCAAAAACCAAGACAAACCAGCCGATTCCTGTGCAACCGTCCAGACGAGCCTTTGAAGGCGTCCGGATTCCCCGCAGTGTCTTATAGATAAACGTTGAAGATGTCCGGACGACAGAGCAACACCGTCCAGACGCTAGGTCAACCAATATTCAACAAGGAGTTGTATTTCAAAAGTTGACACTATTTAGGAAGTCTCTGCAATCCGTCCGGATGACTCGGCAACACGTCCTGACGATGTCCAGTATTTGCAGACCATCCGGACGATTCGGTAACATGTCTGGACGATATCCAGTAATTCAAACAACTCCAGATTTCCGTTCGAACGCGGAAAGGATTATAGCAAAGACCGTCTGGACGCTCGGTCAAGACGTTCGGACGCAAACCTGATAAGGATAGAATTGTGCTGTTTCTGAAGGATATCGCAGAAATTCGTCCAGATGTGGCAAACTTCCGTCCGGACGCTCAACAGACAGAGTCCGAATCTCAGCAATTTTTTAGGTCTCTTGAAGCTTATAAATAGGGGGCTCTAGGTCTGTGTTTTGTACAGAATTCGACAGTGAATTCCATAGTGCTTTGAGAGGGTGTTTAAGGAGAATCGAAGATCTGCTAGCTCTCAAGCCGTTGCCAGTGTGTGCTCAAGTATTCGTGTGAAGTCTATCTTAGGGGTCGGCCCTAGGGTAAATGAATCCATCAAAAACCCCTTCAGGTGGAAGATCTGGTTGGGAAGCGTTCGTGTTAGGCTACACGTCAGAGTTAAAGGTATGACTACTGCATAGGTTTATGTGAGTACGAGTGTCTTGTAACTAGCTTTGTTTTTGGATAATAGATTTCCTGGGTTTGGCTGCCTCGGAGTGGTTTTATCTCTTCATAGAGTTTTCACTTCGTAACAAATATCTTGTCTCATTTAAATTCCGCATTTAAGATATTTGTTTGCACACAGACACACACACTTGGTTTGTTTAAGAAGTCAATAAATTATTGACAATAATAATTGTATGTAGAAACATGGTTAAACTATTAAATAGTATTCAAATATATGGTTTTTAGAATGATTTACTTATAGTCATCCCATTTTTTATTTTTTAAAATGTCTTTTCTGTAAATACATATTGTATATTTAATTTACAATTAAATCTGACCAATTTCAATGTGTTTGCAGGTACACATGGCCCCTAAACGAAAGACGTCGCAACTGGTAAAGGATTTTTGGACGCCTGTAGACCGCACACCAGTTGAGCGACCGGTTGTAGGGTCAGACGATACGACACAGGACCCTAACGAGACACAAGGGGGAGTAGATTCTCAGCATGTCTACATGAGCCAGCGGTTGTAGGGACAAATGATACGACACAAGACCCTAAAGAGACACAAGATGGTGTAGATTCTCAGCAATGTGTAGGCCCTGATATGGAATTTGGATCATCAGCACAATCAAGGCCTGAGACTTCACATCATAGCGGTACTTCCCGGGTGCCGCGTATGTTACCGGGTGGGAAAGTTTACACAATAGGTATGAATTATTTTATGTTTGATAATAGTCAGTTACTTTGATAATCTTCTACTAATTTAGTAACAATCAAGTGTAACGTAATCCATTCTATGAGATGCAGATGAACAGGGTAGAAGGAATGCTAGGACTGTTGGTAGTCCTAAGGACATATGGCACATACCTGATAGGGAAAGGATAGTGATCCAATTCAATGCCGCATACCATCCAACTGGCCCGGGTAGTGAGAAATTTAGAAGAATCTGTGAGAAGATTGTAAGAAATGGTCCTTTTACCTAGTTGCATGGTAACTGGAGGAAGTTACCACTAGAAGGGAAGGAAGACATATGGCTCGCCCTAACGGTATGAAAAAATTCTATGAGATTTCATTTTGGATTGCGAAAAAATTGTATATGGAACTCTAACCTATGCATACCAAAACAATATTTCTGTCATCATCAACCATATTTATTACAATTCAAAATTAGCAAATGTATTTATAGTTTTGTAGTCTTACATTTCCAATTAAGTTATACCCTCTCATTTTGTGTTTAGAAAAAATTCTATATGGAGCCTGTTCACGATATTGCGAACATAAAAAGGCTAACGTTGGTGGACCTCAGAACAAAAAGAAGGCAGTTCAGGCACGAGGTCAAGAAGAGTATGAATTTGAAAGAAACAGATGCCGTAGAATCTGTGGTCAGTAGGACGGTGACAGCGCAAATTTTTGATTCAGAAGACTTTGAAATGCAAGTTGATAGGTGGTTGTCTTCGGCTGATAAGGTATTTTTATTTATTTATTTTGTTAAGAATCCCCATATTAACATTACAAATTTTATAGGCGAATTCATTAAAGGCCAAGATAAGCCGTAGCTGCAATGCATTTCTTCACACTCTGGGATCGAAGAGCATCGCACAGGTTGCACGAGAAACGGTACGTATAATAGAAAAACGTTCACAGCTCGTAAGTACTATAGTAAGATAATAAGCTTATAATTGATAATGTTAATGATATTGCAGGAGGAAGACACATGTGAAACTCCAAACTGAGACGATATGTCCATTGTCTCGCATACCAAGAAAGATGGGAACCCTGTGAATGCAACGGCTGGGGAAGCTATGGTAAGTATGTGAAAAATACGTAAATATTATTTGTAGGTTCAAGTTTTTTTTTTTCTTTTTTTTTTTTAACCTTTTGTCCACTTGAGAAAAGATTCAAGTTTTCATTTGTATGTTTTGTGCAGGCAAAGATAAGGGCAATTATCGAAAATCAGTCTCCTTTAGAACGAGAAAGTTCACAGGGGTCGGTATATTGGTCGCACAACGATGCGTGCGCACAAGTGCTAGGGCGGGAACATTCCGGCCGTATATGCGGGGTGGGGCTAGGGCCGACTCCCAGTAAATCCTCCTTTTATTCCTTCGACCAAGGATCAATATCTACTGCGCCTACTCCCAGGGAAATAAAGATGGCTGCTGAGGTGGAACGTTTGAGGAATTTGTGCGAAGAGCAAAACACCAAATATGCAGCGCAACAGGAAGAGTTGGCAAGTGTCAAACGTATGGTAGCCATGATTATGGCGGGGAAACTACCATCAATGGAAAACAACCAAGAAGGTGATGTCTAGTTGTTGTCCTTGCCAGATTTTAGGTATCAAATTTTTTGGGTTTTAATTATGTATTTGGACTTGAATTTTGTTGTCCTTGTAATTGATCTTAATTTATGATATGTAAGCTAGTACATAGACTGTTGTTGTGAAAATTGAATTTGGATTTGCACAATTTGTTGTTGGTACCATTTAATTTGGATTTGGATGTTGGATTTGGAATTGAATTTGGATTGGAAATGGATTTGGATATGGATGATGTTGCAGGATTTGTATTAAGGAATTTTGTATTAATTAAATTTATATTAAAAAAAAAAACACCAAACCGTCCAGAATTTTTTTTTTTTTTTTGTCCAGATCATTTCCAGACGGTTTGGGCCCACAAACTGTCTGGAAAATTATGGACGGTTTGGACCCAAACCATCCACTAAAAATTCTAGATGATTTGGGCTCAAATCATCCAGAACTAGTTGCGGACGGTTTGGGTCCAAACCGTTTGTAATTTATTATGGACGGTTTACCCAAACCGTCCAAAAATGGTTCCGGATGGTTTGGGCCCCGAAGCCTAATTAGCGACGCATTGTCCTGGACGATTTTAGTAGTGTTAATTCAAACTATCCAGAATTGCCAAATTTTTTGTAGTGTTAATTCAAAGAGCCCATAGCTCTTAAATGCTTAAGCCCATGAGAAATTAATTCCTAAACCCATAGCTTTTTAATTGCTTAAGCTCATAGAAAATTAATTCTTGAACCCAATCATTTCTAAGTAATGAACCACATAAGAATCAAATTTCTTTGGCCCATGTGTTATCAAATAAAACAATCCAAATAAAGAAATATATAACCAAGGCACATACTATATGATCAATTTACATCAGCTCAAAGTGGGACCTAAAGGGCAAAATACAATTAGCTTTAAATAGGTCTATGATAATATCACACGACCCTTTAATCACAATAATATATATGTGCAATGATATACAATTATAGAAAAGCAACATCAATGCAATTGGAGTTTTGGACACCAATCCCAACAGTTTAATGATAAATTTAATAATGGGTTGTATATTTGACAAAGTTGGATAAAATTTAACGTGTATGGAGGTCAGATTATGCTTAGGACAATGCTAGAGGTCATAACTAGGTCTTTAGATAGTGTTAGAATGGAAGAAAAAAGGACATTTTTAGAAAATAGGAATCTGTGAGATTTTCAAATGATTGGCCCAAGTATCGGTCGATCGAAGGCTCCAACAAGCGCTCGATGGTTAAGAAGAAAGCATATTTCATTCAATTTAGGTTTTATGAGTATTTTAGTTTAGACAAGAGACTAATAATAGACTCTTTTACAGATTTTGAGGTCGCTGAATACTAATCGGATTATAGCAGGGATTGTTTCATCCCATTATCAAAATGTTATGCAAAAGAGTTATAAAACAATGCATCATTGTTATCTAGCTATTGTATTATCACAAAACGAAACTCATTTTAAATCTCATGCCTTTATATACAAAAACCAACTTCTTCAAGATAGATCATGAAACTTAGTTCTTGATATTTAAGAAAATAGATAAGTATAAATAAATACAACATTAAATAGTAAAAGCATGTTTGAAAATGAAAGACTAAAGGTCTAGATTAAACTTTTACCTCAAGATAGAAGGTCTCTAAGCTTTGAGGGATGAAGGCCTCTCTCTCTCTCTCTCTCTCTCTCTCTCTCTCTCCTAAGTCTAGGGTTTCGAAGTGGGGCCAAATGGGTCTGAGATCGCACCTTTAAATGTAGGACAACCCACACAACTAGGATTTTTAAAGAGGTAAAAAAATAAAAAATAAAATTGTGGATAATTTTGAATGTTCGTTAAAAACTTTGATCATTCGAGGACAATCATTCAAATCCAACTAAAATATTAATGTTAATTATGCGGGATGTTACATAGGTGACCACCCCCAACTTAGCTTTAAGGGTGGTTTAACACCCTAGTAGCCTTTGAGAGGGATTCGGCCATTCCCAAACATTTTTCTTTTTTCTTTTTTTCTTGATTTTCGCATTTTCTAAATGATATGGTGAAAATAATTGATGTTGACTCAATCACATGTACGCATGTCAAAATATTATTGAACAAAATGTAGCCATCAACTTACGTGTCATTGCTCATTGATAATGGTGTATACATTAAAAAGTGATTTGATACATTTTAAATCTTAGAGGGTGAAACCACAAGTATCTATAGTATTTTTTTTGGCATAAATTAATCACACCGATACCATTGAATGTCATATTCTAGTTGAGTCATACCCGATTTGTGTAAGGAGTGCTTTGCATGGGTCTGGGGTTTGCCCTTCAGGGGTTGATACACGAAGTGACCCTGCCTTGAGAGGTTACCCGTCATTAAAAAAAAAAAATCCAAAAAACATTACTTGCATGTGAATACATAAATAGTAACTTGGTAAGAAAAAAAGAAACATAAAGATTGAATTAACCCATGAAAAAGATAAAATATATACAAAATGATTAAAAACCATTGGTGGCTTTGTTATTGGCATGCATATAGGCTAAAAATGGATTTTTTTTTTGGGGTGGGGGGGCTAGTCTTTTCCACTTATTGCCTTGAGAAATCATGCCACATCACCAAACAATTAGCTAATAGGGAAAACTACAATTTATCCCTTCAAAGTTTTACCCAAATTGCAATCTTGCCTCCAAAGTGAAAAAAAAAAAACTTGCAATGCACCCCAACCAAGTTTCTCAATTTTGCACTGTAACCAATTCTTCCGAAAATATCTCTTAAAAAAAAATTTAAAATTTGGAGGTGGCCGAAGCCATCCCATGGAGCATTTGGGGGTGGTTCGCCACCACCAATTTTTTTTTTCTTTTTAAATTGATTTTTTTAAGGATAATTTTTTTTTTCTAGGGATATTTTTGAAAAAATTGGCTACATTGCAAATTTTAAAACCTTGATTAGGGTGCATTGCAAAAATTTTTCACTTTGGAGACAAGACTGCAATTTGGGTTAAACATTGGGGGGGGGGGTAAAGTGTAGTTTTCCTAGCTAATATTTTGAAGAATAATGCAATTTAGTAGACTATTATATAACTGTTATACAATTGGGATGACGTGTGAGTGAAAATTTGTAACACCCCGGTCCCATATTGAGAAGATGAGTATTCTACATAGAGTGAGTGGTTTATAAAGATAGTCATAAGTGCTAAGTCTAACATTACATAGTTATTAGGTGAAATTTGGCTTTATAAAGAATTTTAGGGAAACTCAAAATTGACTAGTCCTTTTTTGTGGTAGTGTAGATGTAACTAGCGTTTTTCTCTTGGCCATTACAAAATTAGCCAGTTTTTTTTTTTCTAAGTGCTGATCTAAAAGCTAATTTTCACTGACACGTCATTTCAGTTGTATGACAGTCATATAAGAACTTATTAAATAACGTTACTCTATTTGAATAGCAATCATAGTCCAATTACCTCTTTAGCGATGGATGTCAGAGGAGCTTGTGAGAAAAAAATTTCAAAAAAGCTTTCATTGTGGATCTGATTTCCTGCATGTTGTAGAGGAGATGTTGAATAAATGCGATACTGTTCATCCAAAAAGTAAATTGGGATGCAGTTATAGATATTGGTACCAACAAATGGGCACAGCGTACAGGCATTGTGGAGGGGGACTTTGAAGGTTAAGTGACTGCAACTAAAAGATTAATAAGATGAGTAATGCTACATATCATTTCTTTATCTTCTTTTTGTTCTCCCAAAATTAATGTGGCTCTTAAAATCACCATTGGATCAAAATCCAATAATGATCTATCATAAATTCAATGGTGATTTTAAGAGCCACATCAATTTTGGAGAACAGAATGAAGACAAATGGATGATATGTAGCATTACTCATTAAATATTGATAATGTTTTGTTAGAGCAACATGCTCATTATTGATTCATATTTATCTTAAATAAAATAAAAGAAAAAGAATACAGTTAGTAATATAATACTAACAAACCAAGATGACCGAGTCTAATTAGAGGACCAATTCATTCTCTGTTTGCAACTTCGTTAGTGTCATAGCTGACTCAGACCTCAATCCAAATATCAAATTAAACTAATGCCACGTCACCAAATAGAAAAATTCAAAAGCAACCTCTTTTTAGCCACTATCGTCCAATGATCTTCTAGTGGTGAGACCCATCTATGTACCTCAAACTGTCCCTTTATCCGATGACATTTTTGTTTCCTTTTTTTTTTTTGACATATCCCTTCCCGATTTTTCTTCGAAGTTATAGGCAATTAGTACTCCAAATGACACTTAAGCCCCTACCCTACCTTCGAAAACAAACTCCGGCAAAAAGGTAAAATCGACAAATCCAGTACAGTACGACACGTTGGCATGACATTACGAACTAATCCTCATCCATAACTAATTAGTCAATTAAACTGTGTGTATATATTAATATATATAGAGAAATGTACACAGGCATAGTCTAGGGGTGACTGAGGGAGTTGCTTGTTCCTATTGCAATTGCAGCAGAGCAAGACAGCCATTTGCAATCTGTAATTCTTTTCTCTCTTTCTCTATCCAATTTTATTGTCTCTTGTAGGTTTTTTTGTTTGATTAGAATGATTCTTTTGTGAAGCTTTTAGTGCTAATATTTTTTTGCTGTCGAGTTTGGTGCTTGATGGTCGATTTTAATGACAACCCATGTTTTTATATGCTGTGTTGATTATGGGTCTTCCCCAAAATTCTTCCTTTATGTGAGTGTTGGTGTGTGGGTGAGGTTCTCTGTGTTAATTTGTTTATGGGTGTTTGTTTCATGTTTGCAGAGGTGTTTGCGTGAGACTACGAAAATGAAGGCTGGGAAGATTTTGTTGCTTCTTCTTTGTTTGAATGTGATTTCCTTTGGAGTGGTAAAGAATTTCTTCATTTTTGTAGTTATTTCCAAATGATATCCAACTGAATCTTCTTCTCTTAATTTGGGGTTGGTTCATATTTCATGCAGATTGCTAATCCACCAACATGCCCTGCTGACCTTGCTAAGGAATGCAGTGATTCAGGTGAATGGGAAGGGGAATTCTTTCCTGGGATTCCAAAGATTAAGTATGAGGTGGGGATTGTTCTTACCCATCTGTCCGATAAAAATATGTTTCATTTTCTGCACAACTGCTTCTTTTTTCCTCTCACTTCATCTGTTTCTCCTAGAATATAGATTTAGGAAAATTTTCTTATCTCAGTGACTACCTCACTCTACGCTTTGGGAAAAGTTTACCATGTCTCTTTATTAGTTGTTAATTAATTGCGCCTAAAACATATCTATTATGGATATAATACAATTTCATGACTGTGATACTTAAATATTCGTATTAAAATTTTCTTTTGTCTTTTCAGGGCCCTTCTAGCAAGAATCATCTTGCATTTAAATGGTACAATGCAGAGGAGGAGATTCTTGGGAAGAAAATGAAGGTCAGTTTTAATTCTTAATATCATTTAACCTTTTTCAAGCAGTTTCTTACAAAAAGTTTGTATGTCAACAGGATTGGATGAGATTTAGCGTTGCATTTTGGCACACATTTCGTGGGACTGGTGGCGACCCATTTGGTGCAGCTACAAAGTATTGGCCTTGGGAAGATGGTACAAATTCATTGGCTATGGCCAAGAGAAGAAGTAAGACTAGCTCTATTAGCCCAATTTTCTGAACTTTGGCATTGATAAGTGTACAAGTGGAAGTAATGAGTTTTTATCTTTTTATGCGCAAAACAGTGAAAGCCAATTTTGAGTTCATAAACAAGATTGGGGTCGATTGGTGGTGCTTCCATGACAGGGATATTGCCCCTGATGGAAATACCCTGGAGGTGAGTCTTCTTTAAGGTCATTGTTACAAATTTCTTGATTTTTACAACAAACATAATTCTGCTCCGTTATCTTCTTCTGATTGTGATGAATAATCAGAGGAAGAAGTATTATTAATTTACTGAATTCAATGCATGGACTCAGAAGCAGCTGTTGTGGCAATTTTGCATTTTTTTTCCTTGATAACTTAAACTGTTTTGTCTACATAATTAATTAACCTCCTACAAAACCAGTCATTTGGCATTGTTATCTTTGTCACAGGAAAGTAATGCAAACTTGGATGCAGTAGTGGCCCTTGCTAAGGAGCTTCAGGTAATTTATATGGATGAACTGGCAAATGGTCGTGTCAATAACTATGATGTAAATCACACCATACATACATAATTCCTGGGTCTAAGTGAGGATGAAGAGCCTCCTGACGCTCTGAGGCTCAAAATGTATCCAGACTACCTTTTTCTTCATTTGGTAATTTGAGTGCATTTACTCATTGACCAAGTAAAACCCTTAATTATTTAATCATATGCATTAAAGGAAGTATCATGGGCTTAAACAAGAATTTCGTTAATTATTTATTCTTTAGGTGTAAATAAGAATTTCTTTACATGGGCTTAAACACATACGTCCCATTTTTCCCTAATCACTAGAACCAATATAAAGAATACTTTTTTTACAACAGGATGAGAGTCTAGATGATGAAGAATTTGCAGGGATGTTCTGTCATCTGACTAACATTACTAGTGGTTTTAAACAACGGGGCACTTTTATTGCACTCCTGAAAAGGAGGCCAAGCATACCAAATCTTTGATGACCTATATAGTTTTATCTTGGGCCCATTTGGGCAAGAGCCTATTACTTTCCTTGGAGGTCAACTTAGACCTCTATTCATGTTATACAGCAAAACATGCTTTTTTATGTAGCTATTGCACATAAGAAGTCTGTATAGACATGATGATGCACATTTTGAAGTGCTATTGGGGTTGCAGAAGAGATAGAGGAAATAGGAGGTGGGGTTGAAACAGGAGGTGCTGTTTGGGTAGACTCGGTTTCGGAGATGGGAGTGGACATAGACGTTTGTCTTGGGAGGCTCTGATACCATATAAGATTTATAGTTGTTTGATGTTTCTGCCTACATAAACCGTATGGCAGTGATGTTCTTATATAGCAATAATAGAGTTTGCCCTTTAGTAGGACTGTACAAGAGTGAAGCTTATCAAAGATATAGCAAAGAGATAGAAACGTAAGGCTATACAACTTGCTTATAGGTGACTGCTGAGATAGTGGAGATAAACTAGAACTAATCTAAAGTTTGAATTTGGATAGATTAATCTTTATCAGATGATAAAGATTTATCTAGTCTAATAATCTGCCTCACTTAAATGCCTCTACTATGTTATGCTTCAGGGAAGCAAGATCCGTCCTTTGTGGGGTACAGCTCAGCTGTTTATGCATCCCCGCTATATGCATGGTGGTGCTACTAGGTAATTTATGCATACCATGTGTTTGCTAAGCTAAGTGTGCTCTGTCTTTTGTGGACTAATGCTTCTGTAACACTTGTTTTACAGCTCTGAATTAGGTGTATATGCATATGCTGCGGCTCAAGTCAAGAAAGCCATGGAGGTGGGTATATGCATGCAATGTTAAGTACAGAAATCTGGTTGTGTGCATGTAACTTATGCTTGAATTTTTATTTTTATTTTTACAACATTTTAAGTCTGCTGGTTGACACATTCTCCAGGTCACACATTATTTAGGTGGAGAGAATTATGTGTTTTGGGGTGGCCGTGAGGGTTATCAGACTCTCTTGAACACAGATATGGGACGAGAGCTGGATCATATGGTGTGTTTAGTTTTGATGCACTTTACAAACGTTTGACTTACATGTGTCTTGGTTTTAGCTTTTTATAATTTTGTGCCCTTCCAAGACACCAAGGGTCTTTACAATGTTCATGTAATCTCTTTTTATGTGTCTTTGTTCATGGTTTTAATTGTGATGCTTCTTCTCTTATTATCATTTATCTACTCACAGGCAAGGTTCTTTGAGGCTGCTGTTGCTTACAAGAAGAAGATTGGATTCAAGGGTACCCTTCTATTTAATTTATTACAATGTTCCATACTAGACCAGTTGTGTGATTATATGATTATAAAAGAGTGAAACCTGTAAAGATTAGAATACATTTTTTATCATATGTTGGGGCAGCTAATATGAGTAGTTTGTTTTTTAATTGAGTTCTTTTGAATTTTTCTTTAACATTTTTGTGTTTGTGGCTATGCCATAATTCTATAAGCAACTTTTTTTTCTTCTTCTTGTTGCCCTATTCAGGGACACTGCTCATTGAACCCAAGCCTCAAGAACCTACCAAACATCAGTATTCTTCTTAACTTATCTGTTTAATTAATTATATTCGTCGCATTCTCCTTTATGCTTTAATGTGGTGAATCTATTGTCAGGTATGACTGGGATGCTGCAACAGCAGCTAATTTCCTGCGAAAATATGGTCTTATTGGTAATTTAAAGTTCACTATTCATAGTCTTCTAATTTTGATTTTTCTCTTTTTTTCTAATGATAACATACTACTTCCTAATGTCAGATAAGTTACTTCTATAATGTTATTATCTTATTCAGTATTTTCATGATCTTAAAAGTGGTTGAGATTGCATAATCTGCAGTCCTTGCTAACATTGAATTTTGAGATGGAAGTCCAAAGTGAGTCGTATACAACATTAATTGATCAACTATAGCAAATTCATGACCTCATTATCCTGTTTCTTGTAGGAGAATTTAAACTGAACATTGAGTGCAATCATGCCACTCTATCCGGTCACAGGTATGTCATATTTTGTATGTTAAGCACTTTTTAAGTAAGGTTGTAACTTTTCCATTGGATTAACAAGCACAAATAAAGGTGTGAACTTCTGCAAACCTGTAATACTTCTGTACATTGCACAGCTGTCATCATGAGCTTGAAACTGCAAGACTCAATGGTCTGCTAGGAAATATTGATGCAAACACTGGCGACCCTCAGATTGGTATTGGATAGTTATAAACCTAGAACTTCTCTTAAGTTTTGTACTTTTATTTTTGATCCATAGACTTCACATAAATATTGTACCAACTGGGAGTTTTAATTTGGAACTGTTGTCATTTTGCTACAGGTTGGGATACAGATCAGTTTCTCACAGATATTGGAGAGGCAACTCTTGTTATGCTCAGCGTGGTCAGAAATGTATGTGATAAATATTTTATCATTAATTTGTCATTAGAAGAGTCAAATTGTGGTGATCAAAAATGCAATTTCTTCATCGTTGTTACTTGCTCCTATCACAGGATGGATTAGCACCAGGAGGATTCAACTTTGATGCAAAATTGTTAGTCATTTCTTTCCTTCCCATTTTCTTAAATGTGTGCTTATGGTCACATGAGTCCTATGTGTTTTCATGATGGATGAATGAATTGCATTTTACTTGGTTTAAATCATTTTCTTCACTTATTGTTATTTAGACGAAGAGAGAGTACAGATGTTGAAGATTTGTTCATTGCTCATATTTCTGGAATGGATACTCTGGCTCGTGGACTTCGCAATGTTGCCAAGCTGATTGAGGTGATAAACTAATGTTGCTTCTATTTCTTTTTATGGGTTGGCTGCTTCTAATAACTTTATTAGAAAGTTTCTTTTCTTTCTCCTAATAATGAGACTGAATGGTTTTCTTTCATAACACAGAATGGTTCTTTAGCGGAGCTTGTTCGCAAGCGATATGAGAGCTTTGACACAGAACTTGGGGCTCAAATAGAGGTAACATGCTCTCATTTCCTCCACACACCCCCTTCTTTTTCAAATTCCTTCAGGGCTAATGCATGGTTCCATCTTTCACTAGGCTGGTAAGGTTGATTTTGACATGCTTGAGAAGATAGCCTTGGAATGGGGAGAGCCCAAAGTTCCTTCGGCTAAGCAGGTAATTGGACGGCTGCTAGCAACTATTATTTCAAAGCTTTCAGGGCCCTCTTCACCTTACAACTGTCACATGCATCAAGATTAAACATAATAAAGACTAATAACTGATATAGCTTAGCAATGAAAATTGGAGAGAAGCATGAATGTAATCAATGTATTTACTTCTGTCATAAATCGATAGTAACATTTAGCGTAAAGAAGCATAGTAGGAAACCATCTTGACTTTTCTTCTTTTTAGTCATCTTCTTTTCTTTTTTTGCATGGATATTTTATTTCATGTGCATGCTACTGTCAATTAGATTTTGACACAGGGCTTTTGTGCAATGTTGCAGGAACTCGCGGAGATGATTTTCCAATCTGCATTGTAGAAAACAGCATGCAGCACTGGACTACTAGTTTTTCTCTCTTTTCTTGGGGAATAATACATAATAGAGATAAGGGAAATAATCTAATCGAAATTATTCTCATAATTTCTGCATGATGGAAAGTGCATGTGGACCTGTTGATCTTTGTCCTTCCTCGGCGGGCCAATGGGTTCATATGAAGTCTCACATTATTTGCCCAAATTGCTAGCAATTCGGGCGGATAATTGCAATGGATATTTATCCGCTTTGTATATATTGAGCTACGGGATACCTTTTGTCTTTAGGTAATTGCTGTGTACTGTAAGAGGCCTTTACTGCTATCATTGAGTAGAATCTGGCGCATGAAATGGCATGAATGGACTCCAACTCTTTATGGATCAGTGTTCTGCTTAAAGGATCTGTCTTTCAAATCTTACGTGACTTTTAAAATTATCATTAGATTAAAATTTAATAATAATTATTTCAAATTCAATAGTTTTTAAAACATTTGGGAAAATTACTTGATTGTTCTTAAAACAAGCCTCCAAGTACCTAGCTACTATAACAAAAACATGTTTTTCTGTTTTGGAAACAAAAACATCTAAGCTATAAAATAAATTTTTTCAAAAAAAAAATTAGAAGCGTTAATGCTGAAAAATTATCAGTGACTGACCGCCCACGCCTAGTCTTCAATCCAAGATTTCTGCAAGACAACCAAATGTTATAGTGGTGGCCTGGTGGGAGGGGGACAGCAGTACCACCTCTTCTAATGTTTAAATCAGTAAAAGAATAAAAGGAATAATGAGAAAATAGATGAGATTAGGGCATGAAAGAATACATAATCTAGTGTCCCACTGACCTTTTATATGCTAAGTACCATTTATGTTGTGTGCCTTGATAAGGCAATTTCTCACTAATTCTATCGCCCATTAATGGGTTGTCTTTTTATAATTTACAGTATACGTTGTTGCAGCATTTTATATATGATTATTCGAACGTGTGCTCCAAGTAAGTTATGTTTTGGGCCTCGTACATGGTTTTGAGCTGGGCCTCCATTCCAATATCACCCGTTCCGTGGGCGGTTATAAGTTTGGTCCAATGAGAATTAAGTAATATTAATTTCCTTCCAAAAAGAATAGTAATATCTGGACCGGACGTCTGTATCTAAAAATTCCTCTATTTAGGCCAAAAAAAAATAATAATAATAAAATAAAAAAAGGAGCAAACTTTTGTTGTTAACCACTCAGCCGAGCCATATCCACCTTATCCCTTCTATTTGAAAACCCAACAGAGAGAAGTGGCACAACGTACTTAATTAACAAGAGTGAGCCGGCAGAAATGAAGCTGAACCTGCTATGCTTGGCCTTTTTGATCCTACCTTTCGTGAGTCCTTCAACTGAATGGCGTCGTTCCACTTCCACCCCAACTCCCTCGCCGTGGCCGGAGCAATTTCACGCACTTCTCTACATGAACATGAGCTCTTCTCACACCCTCCAAATCACCGACCTGTGGTACGACTGGACTAGAGGCCGGAACGTGAACATAATCCAGAAGCAACTAGGTGAGCTACTATATGACGTTGAGTGGAACAACGGCACGTCGTTTTACTATACGCTAGCCGGCGCACAGGGGGAGGGGGAGGGGGCATGCGAGATTATGTATTTTGAGGTGGGCATTCCTCGGCCTGATTTTCTTGATGGAGCTAATTACCTGGGAACTATGCTCACGGATGGGTTTCTATGCCACGTCTGGGAGAAGGTGGATTTTATTTGGTACTACGAGGATGTCCTCACCAGGAGGCCTGTTCGGTGGGATTTCTATGATGGTATGTATGCATGTGCTGGTTAATTTATTTAGTTTTGTTGCAAATTAAGTTTTATATTGTTCTCATTGATTCATTACAATTCTCTTTATTTAAATATAAATGCTTGGAACCATCATTCTATCCGAAAAAAGAGTGATGATCTCAAGCATTAATACTCTCTTCAGAAATACTTCTTTCTATTTTTTTTTTTTTTTATTTCTTTCTTAGAAAAACAAAAAAATATATATATATATTGTTAGAACACTTTTCTAATGCCAATCGTGGATCAAATATTTACACTTGTCAAAAAGAAAATGTAAGCACTAGAGCGTGTAGTTGGGTATGTTTTAATTAAGTCAATATTTATTTGAAAGAGATATTTGAATGCACCAAGAATGAGTTTTGAGCTTAGGGTTAATCTGGCCTTTTAACTTGCTTGGACTTATCTTTTATATTGTTTATACTGTAACTGTCTTCATGTTACGTTTCAACCTACTCGTGGGTTATTCTCCATAGAAATGATATTTTGTCACTCAAAGTTATAATTATTGACACAATATTGACTTTTTTTGTTATTTCTTTTTATTTATTTTTTTAAATAAAAAACACAAAATCAGACCCCAACCTATTTACATGGTTGTTTTGTTTAATTTTTTTTTTTAAAAAAAAAAAAAAGAAAAAAGAAAAAAAGAAAGAAGTCAATTGTTGTGTTATATAGAGTGACGACATATCATATCTCTGTTCCCCAAGATGACCTAGCTTTAAGCATCTCACTTACCCTCAATGAAAAGTGTATCTAGCATAGTTGGGGTTTATCATAATTATTTGGCTCAGAGTGTAATTCATTGTTATTGGGATGGATTTCCCGTTGTGAATGGCACGTTGAAACCAGGCCTTAACCGGTTTTGTGACTATGCAACACGTGTGCGTGTGACGGCCAGTGTTTCTTATTGGCGGGTGACACAACTAGCATGTGTGTACTCAAAATCAAATCTAGTATAAGAGTAAGATAAATATTTATAAAGCACACAAAAAACTCATAGATTTTTAATCTGGGATAAAGGATAATTGAAAAAATAGAAAAAAAAGTTGAAAAATTGAAATTTGAGGGAAACTTAAATTTTCACGAAATAATTTTCGATAGATATTTATTGGTGAACCACAATATCCAAATTTAACTACAAGAGGAAAATTTTCTGCTAGCAATCAATGAAGATATAAATTAATGTTTGGCGTCTTGGTGCTACCATATAACCTGCTGGCTTCTTCAAACTATTTTATAAATCTGAGTTTTAATGTGGCCGGCCATTCATTCTGTAGGCATATCTACACACGTGATTACATTCGAGGTTGGTGCAGAACTGCAAGATTCATTGACGCAAGCACCTGCTTACTGTTTCAGTCAGGAAAGCGAGAAATTGTTGAAACCAGATCATGCTAAGGAAGGTGGTCATCGTTATTTTCTGGTTTAGATGTGAAGAATGGCATTTGTATGCCAGCTTGACCTTCATGAGCTTTGCCCTACAATTGAACTCTTTTCGCATCATGTCACGAATACAATGTTGGTCTTCATATTTCGCGTTTGCCTTCAGGTGTTTATTTTTAATGCTTGGAAGGACCTCTTGTAAAGAAGTGCCATGCAGAAGAGACGGATAGATATCAGTAATTCTATACCATATCAAAATTTCAAGTATGTTTAATCTGAGCTGCTTTGAATAGCCTGTAGGGATCTGAAGCATATAATCGATTGATATATTTATATATATAAGATGTTGAAATAGCTCGGTTTGTAAACATGGTAAATTAGGGTTTTCAAAACACTTGTCTTTATGATTTTTAGCCATAACGATCGATCCTTACTTTAGAACGATCAAACGGTGCAATGATTTTGTAGAACGATTAATCGTTCCTTTAAAACAATCGATTGCTGACGATCTACATGTATTTGAAATTTGACCTTTTCAGCACAAGCACGTGGAAGACTGTCTATTTAAAGGGTTAAGATGAACCCTAAACCCTTATTTCGCTACTTTTCTAATACTAGGCCCTAGAGAGAGAACCTCCCTTAAGGGTTGTGCTCTTGGGGCTTGAAAAGCTCCTACATTTGAGGTATAAAGCTTAACCTATTCCTAACATATGTTTATTTCTTATGTTTAAATTGTGTTTTACGTATTAAATCGTATATTAGTTGTTTTTAATTTAATAATTGTTTAAAGTTAAGTCTTTTAAATAGATAAACTTGAACCTTGTATGAAAAGGTGTGAACTTTAAAGACGACTAACTTTCTTTTCAACCTTAAAGCAGTGTTAAAATACCTATCTTTTAATGATAATGCCCACAAAATTAGGTAATTATATTTACCTTAACTTGGAGATTCACGGGCCGTTTCTCCAGATTAATTAACTGGTAACTGTCTGGTGGAACTACTCATAGCAACTTATGAGAGTAAAACAGTGCGGAAAGCGGAAAATCATGATATGAAATTTACTTAGTTGAATCATCTAGATAAGTATTATCAATTACAGATTCAGAGTTCTCCAATATCATTTCTAAACTCAAAACAACCAAACTTGCAACTACAAGCCATTCGTTTGGCATCTTAATCCTAGCGAATTTCTCATTCTTATTTACTGGTAACCTGTTAAACCGTAAACACAGAGTTGTTTAACGTGGAAAGAAAATAATAACGTAAGTCTACGACTTAGTAAATAAATCATTATGAAATTGATTATGTAATAATCCTTAAGTGATATAAATAATTCTGGAACCATAAACGTGAGTTTTCTCAAATTGAGGTGTATTGCCTCCGTTATTATGCCTAGTAAAATAATTAGTTTAGCTTGAAGAATTGTTAAGACATAATTCCGATGACAAAACCCTAGTATTTTAATGCGGGAAAAATATGCTATACATATATATAATTCTGTCATAGCTACCTTTCGTATGGTTTATCTAGGATATTAACCTCTTTCCGACAGGATTGACACTATCTTGAGGGACCTGTAATACAACACCAGTACCCTAGATATGTACGCATACCGTCATATATTAGCAGCCCGACCGAGTTCAACCTCGAGTGGCCCACGCTATTAGCAAAGCCGTAGCCATGACTTCCATTTGTAAACAGTGCACCAGTCACAAAAACAACCATTGGAACCAAGACTAATCATAACATAAAAGTAACCTTTGTGACCATAGGGTTAAGCCTGTCTAGTAAGCCTATAACTGTTCTACCGTACATACCGGTGTACCACATCATACTATACAAGTAATATAATTCTTTTATTCAAAAATAAATAATACTTTTCTCGAAACAGTTGTAAGGATATTATCGAAATTTAGTAGGCTTATGACATATTATTAAGGAAATAAAGTATGTTCGGACTGCTGACATATGGCATATTAAAGTGAAACCAGTTTTGTAAGTATTCGCTTACCTCGTTCGCTCTTCCACAAGCTCAGACATCTTGAATTCCCGCTAGTGCGAAATATATCATATCATTATAAATAAACACTTAAAATCTAATATAAACACGCTGAAAATAAATATTGACTTCTAAAAGAACCAAGTATGGGTTTGTGTGCAATAAAATCTCTTAAATGTGGAATTTAAAGAAGAAAATATATTTGTTACGAAGTGAAAACTCTGTGAGGAGAAAAACCACTCCGGAGCAGCCAAACCTAGGAAATCCACTATATCGAAAACAAAGCTAGTTACAAGACACTCGTAGTCACATACCCTTATGCAGTAGTCATACATTTAACTCTGACACGAAGCCCATCATGAACGCTTCCCAAAAAATTCTCCTACTTGAAGGGGTCTTCAATGAATTCTTTTACCTTATGGCCGACCCCTAAGATTGACTTCACACGAACTGTTGAGCACACACCGGTAACGGCTTGAGACCTAGATGATCTTCGATTCTCCCTAAACACCCTCTCAAAGCTAAGAGAATTCAATACCAAATTCTGTACAGAATGCATGCCTAGAGCCCTCTTCATATAGGCTTTACAAATCCTATTTCAACTTAAATAAGAAGTCCTACATCAACAAAGATTCGGACTTTGGGCGCGCGTCCAGACTTTTCTCTTGGCCGTCCGGACAATTAAGTTGTAGCATTTTTCGTTAGCTTTCCAATGACACTAATTTCATCCCAATCCGATATTTGAGCAAAACGTTATGATCAAAATACTTGAGGGCATCGGATGGCTTGACCGGGCGTCCGGACGACTTGACCGAGCGTCTGGACAGTCAACTGCAACCGCTTTTCCAAAATAGCGCAATTCTTCCCATAACAGATCCACGTCCGGACGGCTTGGTCGAGCGTTCGAACAGTCTTTGTTGTATCTCTTTTCCGCGCTCGTAAAAGGAAACCCGGAATATTCTGGAATGCTGGACATCGTTCGGACGTGTTGCCATGTCGTCCGAACGTCTTGCAGAAACTTCCCAAACAATGTCGACTACTAAAATCCAACTTCGTGTAGAAATTGGAGAAGCTTGACCTAGCATCCGAACAGTGTTACTCTGACGTCCGGACGTCTTCAACGCTGAAGCTTCTAGACACTGCGAGGCGTCCGGACGCCTTCAAAGGCCCGTCTGAACAGTTGCACAGGAACCGACTGTTCTAACTTGGAAATAGCATGGAATCTTCATGGACATCTTCTTAGAAACTTGTGACCATACACATGGCATGAAATGAGACACTGTCTATATTACTTGAAGACTCTGAATAGAACTGATAATCTTGTTAAAAAGCAACCGTTACATAAAGTGTTTTTGTCAACCAGAATGTTGCTAATATAAAATACTAACAAACTCCTCCTTTGGCCATTCTGAAACAAAAAACATTTGACCGGTTTGGAAATACATTCCCGGTCCAAAACAAAAAATACTCCCACTTTTTGTCTCCAAAGGACAAAGGGTAAACATAGTATAAGAGAAAACCACAATTACTAAAATTCAAAACAACAAGATATCACATTTTTTGAATTTGAGCCACTTCGGCTTCTTGCTCCTGAAGCCGGGAAACCATAGACTGAGAATTTTCAGTCACTTGAGTCTTCTAGCTCAAAACTGATCATCCGCAAAAAGAAATCCTCTAGACAAGTGCTATGTAAGATGATAAAGAAGATTCACCACTGAATCTTTTAGCTGGGGCAGATCTAGAGTAAAAGGTTACGGAAGACTCTATATAAGCAGGGAGAATGAGCTCATCTAAAATTTGAGATCTCTAGAACATATGATTTGAACACTGGTCTGTTTTCCAAAGAGCCCTCTATCTGACACTATGCTGGAAGCCGCTGGACAACATATTCCTGAAAATATTTAAACAAAAATCTATCCAAAAATAACACCACAATGAAACCAAATGAAAATAAATATTAGATCCTGTTAGTTTCAAACAGAATGTGGTATTATTATGGCTATCAATTGGATGCATAAAGAAATACAAAAGAAGATATAGCAATCCAAAAGGAACAGATTAATCCATCCAGCATAAAGATAGAAAAAGATATTCATGCACAATTTCTCAAATCATAATCAATCAAAGATTACAATATTCTAAAAAGAACCAAAGCTTAAGAGAATAAGGAAAATCAAAGGAAATATCTGGGAATGAGAAAAGATGTGCAGAGAATGCCAAAATCTCGAGATCAGTTCGAGAGAAAACACACACAACACGACATGATAGAACAGGCAAAAAGTAGTAGTATGTGTTTGGCAGAGAAAGCAAAAAGCTTGCGTCCAGGTGTGGTACATACTCGTCCGGACGACATGCTGTCAGATAAAAGATCGACATAGCCGAGCACGTCCAGACGCAAGAACATGTCCGTCAGGACGCTTCACACTAGAAGCTGAAAAACAGAGAGAAATATGCTGAATTTTTTTTTCTAACATTAGCTTCAGAACACGCATGTATAAATAATAGCATTTCAAAAATATGCTAAGATATAATTGAGAGTTAAGAGTCAATAAGCACAAAAATTTCCCTGCAGATAAAAATTTTTTAATAGTAAACTTAACTCGTGCAATGCGTGTGTGTGTGAAAGCTTTCTCAATAAGGTATAAAGTTCACTAATATGACTTAAAGCAACCGAATTTTCTAAATAAGAGAGAAAATCAATGTTAGATCAGTCAAAAGTCAAACCTTATTTTACTATGGCCTAGCCACCTTCATCTGATACACTCCCCCTAAGCTGCAGCACTTTTCTTTTACTTCGTCCTTTAGTGACCGTCTATTTTCGCAATGATTTGGTCACTAACTATTTCTATAGGGACAAGTTCAAGCACAGATTTATAGCACAAAAGCAGTGGATCGTTTTATTTATCCATATTTATTCAGTTTTGAATGTTTTTTATCACTTGGTGCTGCAACCTAGAAAGAATGTTAGAATTTATGGGTTCTAGGTTCAACTAGCATGCTGGTCAATTTAACCATCTTAGCAAAAAAAAATCTCTCTCATTAGAATTTCTAGAAACTAAAAGTCAGAGAGAAAAAATGTACTTTAGGGAAGCTTTGGATAGTGCACAATTTTTCATCGCATGAGAAAAGTAACTATCTAGCATTAAGATGCATAGAAAAACTTAGCAGATATCAGAAATAAACTCTCAATCATATATAAGCATACTCAATTAATGCATAATGAACTAAGATATCAGGCAAAAATACATACAATATCTGAAAAGCAACTCTCAAAAAAATAAAAATTCTGCATCTTCTCCCCCAAAATTTTTTTTTATTGAAAACAATAAAATAGAAAAACAACAAGGACATGCTTATGAAAAAGGAAAAAACATTTAATCACAACATGTAAGGTAAAATCAAACCTGTCCTCAGGGAGAGAGGTTTAGAAATACCAAGACAGAAAAGCAGCTGCTCGACGTGCTTTAATTTTTATCCCAAAAAAAAAAAATCTGCAGAATTTTTCTCAAGACAACAAGAGAAAATATGGGGATAGAATAAATGGTTCCTCAAATAGAATGCAAGGCACGAATAGGATATGACATGATAAACTATGCAATGTAAAACATACATGACATGCACTAGGATTTAGGAATTAAAATCCTAGGCATGGTAAGACTTCACATCTACTAGGTGAGTCCACTCCCCTCAAGGGGTGAATGGTCTCATCATTCCTGGCTCATACCTGCTTGACCCATGGCGGTGGTTTGCAGGTCTTGTTCATGTTGTCCATTCTTCTTACCATACATTGCATTAGGCTCAGCAACCCTTCATAGCCATGGTTGCTAATGGGCTTCTGCGGCTTTCTCTTGTAGCGTCTTGATTTGTTCTTCTTTAATTTGCCACTCTGATTGGCAGGAACCAACTTCAACTATCGATACTGATGTCGTGGAGCCTGGAATGTAGTCGAAGGTAGAGTGCCTGATGTAGCTCTTGTTGGCAGCTTCTTTTGTTGGAATGCTACTTGACTTTCTCTACAGAAATATGCTTAGCATTCTTACAAACAATATTGTCCTTACCTTTTATATGTCTCCTATGCAGAGGGACATATTTTGATAACGAAGAAACTTCAACTTCACTTTTCCTCAGAGCATCTTACTTAATCCAAGGCTTGTGGGATTTCAACAAATAACAATTTGGCCTTATATGACCAATCTTCTCACAATTATGACACTTAGGAATAAACTTACTTTGTATTCCCGATTCCTTGGAGTTAGGCATCACATGATTAGTTAAGCAAGAATTATATAAACAAGCTGTATCTTCTATCACATGCTTAATATCAATAAAATCTAATTCAGAATCAGAAGCATGTGAAGTAGAAGTACTTAAATCATTAACAATTAAATCAGGCTTGTTAGAAATATCTGTATGAATACAAATCATGCTTTTCAAATTATTACTAGAGAATTTTTTCAAGAGATCCTCTGATTCTTTTAATTTATTCTCTAGTGCATCAACAATATCAAAAAGCATGGTATTCTCAGATTTCAAAGAGTCAATCAAAACATGTGATTCAGATGATTGTAAAATCAAATACTTTTTTTCTTGCTTAATCTTCTTGAGTTCTTTATTGGATTTCTTAAAGAGTTTACCTATCAAAAGGGTATCTTTAGAGAAATCGTAAAAATCATCTTCAGAGAACTCAGGAAGATTTATGTTAGAAGAAGTCATGGATCACACTTAGGAAATAAATCCAAACACAAATGTACCCACTCGGATACCAGTTGAAAATAAATATTAACTTCTAAAAGAACCAAGTGTGTGTTTGTGTGCAACAAAATATCTTAAATGCGAAATTTAAAGAAGAAAAGATATTTGTTACGCAGTGAAAACTCTGTGAGGAGAAAAACCACTTCGGGGCAGCCAAACTCAAGAAATCTATTATTCCGAAAATAAAGCTAGTTACAAGACACTCGTACTCACATACCTTTATGCAGTAGTCATACATTTAACTCTGACACGAAGCCCATCATGAACGCTTCACAACCAAGTCTCCTACTTGAAGGGATCTTCAATGGATTCTTTTACCTCAGGGTCGACCCCTAAGATAGACTTCACACGAACTGTTGAGCACACATCGGCAACGGCTTGAGAGCTAGCAGATCTTTGATTCTTCCTAAACACCCTCTCAAAGCTAAGAGAATTCAATACTAAATTCTGTACATAATGCATGCCTAGAGCCCTCTTTATATAGGTTTTACAAATCCTATTTCAACTCAAATAAGAAGTCATACACCAACAAAGATTCGGACTCTAGGCACGCGTCTGGACGTTTTGGGGCGCTCGTCCGGACATTTCTCTTGGCCGTCCATATGGTCAAGTTGTATCATTTTTCATTAGCTTTCCAATGACACCAATTTCATCACAATCCGATATTTGAGCAGAAAGTTATGATCAAAATACTGGAGGGCATCCGGACGACTTGACCGAGCGTCCAGACGGTCAACTGCAATCGCATTTCCAAAATAGCGCAATTCTTCCCATAACAGGTCCACGTCCAGACGGATTGGCCGAGCGTCCGGATGGTCTTCGCTATATCTCCTTTTAGCGCTGGTAAAAGGAAACCCGAAATATTCTGGAATGCTGGACATCGTCCAGATGTGTTGCCACGTCGTCCGCATGTCTGGCAGAAACTTCTCAAATAGTGTCAACTGATAAAATCCAACTCCATGTAGAAATTGGAGAAGTTTGACCTAGCATCCGGACGGTGTTGCTCTGATGTCTGGACGTCTTCAACGCTGAAATTTCTAGACACTACGGGGCGTCCGGATGCCTTCAAAGGCCCGTCCAGACGAATGCACAGGAACCGACTGTTCTGACTTGAAAATTGCATGGAATTTTCATGGACATCTTCTTAGAAACTTGTGACCATACACATGGCATGAAATGAGACACTGTCCATATTACTTGAAGACTCTGAATAGAACTTATAATCCTGTTAAAAAGTAACTGTTACATAAAGTATTTTTGTCAACCAGAATGTTGCCAATATAAAATACTAACACACGCAATACCTTAAACCATGATTAAAACCTTAAATAAATGATTATTGGCACCTTTGAATGTTCAACCTTTTGCCTCGATCGTTTGATGTACGGGCATTGAACATTCGTCAAGGGGCTGTGGAACATTCGATGGTCCTTAAGAAACAATTGATTGTTTAAGGCAGAATACGCATGATTAGGGTTTCAAATGCAAATTTAGGTTTTTACTTAGTGTTTTAACTAATATTAGAGTATTACTTACAAAGACGAGAAGTTTTCACCTTTTGGTATGTCCGAGGTAGGATTTGTGCGTTCGAGGTAAGTAATAGCCCATGGAAACGCCAAAAATGCCTTGTCATTAAACATGAATATTTTTATCTATAAAATATGAATTTTTATACTCATGCCTTTCGTAAAATTATGTCATGAACCTAACATTTTATAAATAATGATTTACTACTATATTGTTATTTATTGTTTAACATTAACTAAACTATATTCTCAATTGGTTATTTATAAATTGTTGTGTGTTGTACCACCATGGGAAAAAGAGGTGTAGAATCTAAGGTACGTACACACTACTATATAGACTTGACCTATGGCCTAGAGTTAGTAGATATAGAATGCCTTGGATCAACTGGCCAAATAAGTGATTAGTGTAGCCATGTACAGGTGGTAGTCACACCTTGTAGCATAGTTAATGGTGTGGATCACTCGGGGTTGGACTTGATTGGGCCACTAGCGATGGCTAGCTATGTAGCTTGCCAAGGCATCAATGTCATACTCACGGGACGTGCAAACCTCAACATAAAAGGGTTGAACGTACGTGTAAGCCATGTGGGAATGATTATAGACCGTAAATGATTGTGAATATTATATTTCATACTTTATCAACATGATTTTTTTGCATTAAATTGTTATATGTGTTATCCCCAGGATTATTCCCTAACTGCTTTACAAATGTACTATTTTTCTTTAATGGTGTAATAATGGAGAAATAGCTCACCAGTTTTGTAACACCCCGCGTAATTAAATGGCAATTATTTTAAATAGTTCCATATTTACTACACGCGATTTTTTTTAAAAAGTTATTAAGTGTATAAGTTATCTTTAATTATAAGCACAATTGCAACGATGTTCATGTATTTCACACAATGTTTTAAAATACTTTAAATTTTTTTGAATTTTTTGAGAACCAAACAATTGATGCTACCATTGATCATCCGATGCAAACCCTAGGGCACGAATGTTCGACAATCAATTAAAATTAGACATTTTTTCTTTTTTTTCTCGTGCATGAGATGACGACATAACAACAATTTCATCTAGAAACTTCACTTGGTCGCCTTTAATCTCTGAAAACCCTCGAGTGAGAGAGAGAAAGAAAGGAGGAGTGAGAGAGGACCTTTACTTTGAGGTTTTTGATCCTTAAGTCTTGAGAGCTACTACCTTGAGAATCATCTCAATCCAGAACTTTAACCTTCTATTTTCCTATGTTCATATGCTGTCTAATCTTATATTTAACTGTGTTAGCTATTTTCACTATTATAAGTTAAGTTTATAGCTTATCCTAAGGAAAATGGTTATTGAATGGATGTTAAATAATATAGCTTGTCTTTGAATCCAAAAAATAGCTAGATATCTCTACTACAGTAATTCAAAATACTATTACATGACTAATTTACAATGGGCTTTTATTTTAAAAACAAGATCTATCGTATTTTAATGCTTTAAGAACAAGGATATGGGTTGTGATTGATTATGCTTGATTTAAACATGCATGCATGCATGCTAAAGGATGTGTTTTTAGGATTTCTGAAATGATTAAGAGTTGGGTTATTATGATTTCATAGTTAGATCTAAGTTTTTAGTTGTTGTCATAAAGGACCAAACATTCAATTATTGAGCATTGAATGATCGACAGTGGTAGTAAATGTTTAATTAAGGTTTTATCTGCTTGATTAGGGTTCTATGTGTAAGATTATGGCTTTTAGCGTATTACATGTCTAATCTTAGAGTGTGATTTGTAGTGTTGTAAAGTTGAGATGCAACCGAGGTAAGTAAATGCTCCCAAAATGGATAAACTCTTTAATTATGCAAATGCAATATTGTCCATTATAAATGATGTAATGTTTCATATACGATGATTATCTAAATAATTCATGTTATGAGCCTAATTTTAATATCGAATGATTATAATTGTAAATTATAATGGTATTTAGATAATCAAACAATATAAGGTGGATTGTCATGTACGGATGGCGGGCACCAGTACGATATATACACTTTACTCTACAGTCCCGTTCAATTTAGAGTCACCTTGGTACCAATGGTTTATATTGTGATCAAAACACATCCATGTTTGATTGGTGGTCACTACAGATGAACGTCAATATTGGTGTGGATCACCTGGGGTCGGACTCGGTCAAGCCATTTTTGATGAATGGCATGCAACAACATCGAGGCATTGTTTTTGTAATACAAGTCTCTCGGGATAGTGTTAACTTTGCTAAGAATGGGTTAAAATTTCATGCATATCATACGAAAAAGTCATGATTCATGTATATTTATGTATTAAATTTCAAGTTAACATGTTTATGCTAGGGGTAAAATAACCGCCCGCATTAACTGCTAACCACCCATAACAGCAAAACTGTTAAATCCGCCTTAAAAATCGTAAACCGTAAACCGCTAACCGCCTTACAAAGGCGGTTAGCAGTTTTTACAAAGGCAGTTAGCGGTTGTAACCGCTAACCACCTTTATATATATATATTTTATCGACACCGTTTTATATATAACTTAACTAAACCTAAAGCAACGCATAAGATAAAAGCGGAAACAAAAAAAACCCTAAACCTAAATCTCATTCTCCTGTATCCCTCACTCAAACAATCTGCGCCGCCTCACTCAACTCCTCAGCCCTCAACCTCTCAACTTTCTAAATTTTTCTCATCTCCGATTCTCCCTTCTCGCAACACACCGCCACTCGCCGACCTCTCTCTCTCTCTCTCTCTCTCTCTCTCTCTCTCTCTCCGCCCAAAAGCTCCAATGCTCCACCATTGTTGATTGTCAGTCTCTCTTGCTCTTTGCCAGTAAGTTTTCTTTCTTTTTCTATCATTAGACTATGTTGGGTGGTGCTTCAGATTTTTGGCTTTTTGATTGTATTTTGGGTAGAGTTTCAGAGTTTTGTTTATGGGTTCTTTTTATTTTTTTGTTTCCTTCTTATAATGGCTTATGGTTTTCCTTGCTATTCATATTTTGTTGATTTGTTATATTTTGATATTGGTTTGAGGACTTTCAGTCTGACATACATGCGAACATGTGAATACAATCGTGCTAATCCATTTGCATATTCAGAATCTCAGATTTCCCAGAACTATGGGCCTGTTTGTTTACCTGTTTTGGAAACAGTTTTCTGTTTCCAAAATAGCGAAACATGTTTTGGTACGATTGACTAGCGTTTGGATAGTTGTTTTTAAAATATAAACAAGCAAAACAAACTGCTTTGATGTAATCCAGCATGGTCATTGGGGAGTCATTTAGATTTTGGTGGTTTTTGGAGCCAATGTATAAGATTTTTACTCCTAATCATCTTGTCATTATGGTCACTAGTAAGAACATTTAATATGTGTTTTTAATCAATTATCAAATTTTGATATTTTGTTTTTAAAAAGAGTTTTAAAAACAAAATCTGTTACTCAATTATTTTGATTAGTAAAATTGTTAGGGTTTGGTTATAAATTGTGCATTTTATAACCAAACCAGGCTGCGGGAACTTTGATTTGTTATTAGGAAGAAGAACATGCATGCTCTAGATGATAGATATTCAGTACAGAAGAGAAAATCAGATTTTGATTTGTTATCACAACTTTGCAATTAGATCAATGAAGATTTATATTTTTTTAGATTTTTATTTGAGATGAGATTCCTTTTTTTTTTTTTTGAGGTGTGATTCCTCTTCCTTTTGGTTGTTAAATAAATTTTATTATTTATCTAATAACAGATGGCAGAAACTTTTAGTGATGCAACCAACCCTGTTATGGTAGAGGACAATTCTGAATTTGAAACACATTCCACTGTAAATGTTGGAAGCCCCACACCTTCCCAATAGTCACAATGTAGAAAACCACTTGTGAATCAATCCATTATGTGGAATCACTTTAAAAAAGTGGAGCCAATCAACAAGGAGAACCCTAAAGCTATGTGCAATTATTGCAATAGGTTGATAGGGTGTCACTATAAGAAAATGGCACTTCAGCCATGATGACCCACCTCATGATGACCCACCTTACCTCTAATTGCACAGACTCTCCACTTAAGAAATCAAAACTACCCAAAAACCAAACATTGTTGCAAATGTCATTCAAGAAACTGGTAGAAGGTGATAGTGGTGACCAAATGGGATTCATGAAGTATGATTCAAACAATATATGAAATTTGATCGTTCGGTATTTCATCAAAAGTGAGTTGCCTTTTAGGCATGTGGAGAGTGATGGGTTTAGGGAATTGATAAATGGAATTGAACCTAGGTTCAAAGTACCATGTCGTATTACTTTACAAAAAAATTGCTTGAAACTGTATGAAGAAGAAAAGCTTAGGTTGAGTGCTTTTTTGAGTAAAAGGGTTTGCATCACTACCGATACATGGACATCTCTACAAAATATAAACTACATGTGTGTTACCGTTAGCTTCATAGACTCTAATTGGGCGATGCATAAAAAAAATACTCAAGTTTAACCAAATTCCCAATCATAAGGGTGAAACTATTGGAAGAATGATAGAGAGTGCATTGACCCAGTAGGGGATTGATAGTGTGTTCACTATTACAGTCGATAATGCCTCAGCCAATGATGTGGGGGTTGAGTATATGAGAAAGAGGATGAAGAACAAGAGTCATACTGTTTTGGGAGGAGAATTTCTCCACATGCGTTGTGTTGCTCATATTTTAAACCTTGTTGTTCATGAAAGCTTGAAAGACTTAGGTGACTTGTTATTAATATAAGGAACGCAGTGAGATATGTGAGGTCTTCACTGGAGAGGATGTCAAAGTTTAAAGATTGTATAGAGCAAAAAAAAATTAAATGTAAGAACATGGTGTGTCTAGATGTTCCAACTAGATGGAACTCTACATATTTGATGTTGAGCACCGTTAAAAAGTACCAAAGAGCTTTTGACCTATTGGGGAGGATGAGCATAATCATTTTGTTGTTCCTCAACCTGTTGATTGAGAAAATGTTAGGGCATTTGCGACGTTTTTGCAAACTTTTTATGAAGCTACATTGAAGTTCTCTGGTTCAACTCATGCCACCTCCAATTCATATTTTTTTCAACTTTGTATTATTCAAAATACCTTGAATGATAGTTGTCTCAGTGAAGATTAGGTCCTGAGTTTATATGGGTTTTAATATGAAACATAAATATGAAAAGTATTGGGGGACTATGGATATGATCAACTTAATGTTGTATGTTGGTTTTGTTCTTGACCCACGCAACAAGATAAAGGCGTTGGTATTTTGGTTGAGAAAATGCAATGGGCCTGTGTGGGCAAATCAAATAGAGGCAAAAGTAAGAGTCATCTTGAATCGTTTAATTGGGCAATACAATAAGTTTCATTGGGGGCGGGGGGGGGGGGGGGGGGGAGTCATCTAACATTGTTGATATTTGTAGGTTAGAGGTGGATTGATATTTGTTGGATGGGTGTGAAGCAAATATCAAAGAATTTGACATCATAAATTGGTGGAAGGTTAATGCACTAAAATATCATACTTTCACAGAAAATAGCTCATGATGTATTGGCCATCCTTATTTTCACCGTTGCCTTTGAATCCGCCTTTAGCAACGGAGGACATGTATTGGATACCTTTAGGAGTTCATTATCTCAACTTTCCTTTGAGGCCTTGATTTGCACACAAGACTGGTTAACGAACTGCCCAATTATCTATGAGGAAGTGTTTTAGGACTTTATGGAAAGCTATGATGAACCTGGTAAATTTTTATGAATTAGTTATTTATAAATTCATTTCACTTACTTTTCATTATTTATTTATTTAACTCAAACTTTTTCTATTGTAGATGGGCCTCAGAATCAACATTCAAATTTAAGGACGACTGAAACATCTTATTCCTAGTCCCTAGAGGAAGGTTATCATTTTTTTACTTGTCATTATATTTATATTACAATACAATTATACTCAACATTTTTTTGACTTGTTATTATATTTATATAACAGAATTTTGCTAGAAGACCATATGGGAGTCGTGTTGTTATTTCCACAAGATTTTTTTATGTTGAGTGTGGGTGTGTAGACTATGGATATGATTTGATTTTTAAGTATGATTTGATAATTGATGGGTGTGGGTGTGTGGACTTGTGGACTATGGACTATTTGAATATGGTTAATTTGATTTTTTGATGTTATGAATCAAATCATGTTGTGAGTGTGGGTGTGTTGACTTGTCAACTATGGACTATTTGAATATGGTGTGTTGGCTTGTGTTTTGAATTTGATTTCAATATCGTCCATGCTCAAGGGTGAAATCAATGTTGGAAATTTTGTAGACTTGGCTCTTGAAGATATTGTAGAACTTCTCAGCAGTTGCCATGTTTCTATTTGTATAAAAAAACGTTGTTACTACAAGTAGCATTCGCCAAAACTAGGCCTCTCCAAAATATAGAAACTAGGCCTTGAAAACTAGGCCAAAAAAAGTTCAAAATAAGTCCAATAGTAAAAAAAATAAAAATAAAAAAAAAAAATAAAATAAAAAAAAAAAAGAAAAGAAAAGAAAAGAAAGAAGAAGAAGAAGAAGAAGAAAAAAGCGATTGCCAGTTGGCGATGGTTATTTCTAGGCGGTTGGCGGAGGCGCGAATCGCCTAGCCGCTTACGGTTAGCGCAGGGGTGGACACAGGTGTAAGAGTGGGGGGACGAATGTCCCCCCAAAATTTTTGAAATCTCTCTTAAAATATGTACATTTTTTATTTTGTCCCCCTAAAATAAAAATATCTTTACATTTTAACCCCATATTTTGTCCCTCCACTTCCCGCTTTTCGTGTATGTTACCTAACTTACGTTTTCAGTTTTTTTTTTGTTTGCCTTTTTACCCTTTTTACCTTTGAAAAACAATTCCACCCATCTCCTTTTTCAGCTTTCCCCCCTTTCCCCCAAGCAGGATCAAGATCCATGGCAATTTCAAAGAAATTGCTGGATCCCAATTTTAACAATCTGGGGCGGTCGTTACATCGAACTGCCTAGAAAATGACACGTGTTAAACATTTGACTTTTTAAAATTTTGAACCCAGTACCCTTGGACAAAAACCACTCTCCTGCTCAATTTATCTTCCATCTCTCTCTCATTCTCTTGCTCCCTCTCTCTTCATTTTTTCCATTGCAAACAACTCACGCCACAATCAACCCACAGAGGTGAGCTTTTCTCTCTCTTTATTTCTTTCTTTTTTCTCCTCTTTCGTTTCCTTTTGATCTGATTTTTTCTTGTTTTTTCTTTTTTGGTTTATGGGTTTTTAACTTTTTCTTAGATTCTCTCTCATTCTCTGAAAATTTTAAGGCCTTCCTTTAGATATGATTTTTTGAACAAGCCTTTTTTTTTTATAACAACTGATTTTCTTGAGAGATGGAGGGCTGATTTGAGGCACTGTAAAATTGTCGTCACTCCATTTCCGGCTGCTCATTTTCTCATTAGTTGCTGATTTGTTAAATCCAATTAGAAAATCAGTCTGGTGAAGAAGACAACGAGGAAATGGGGGGTTGAGGTGAAACTTGAGTACCCAGGGTGCCAAATCTACGCTCAAAGCTACCCTATTTCTTGAACCTTATAAATTGTTAGTTTATTTTACTTGTAATTTATACTATTGTGTCTGTGATATCATGAAAATTTGAAATTATAATTTTGAATCTAATGGGTGAATGGGTACTTTGATGTAAAAAAATTATACCAGTTCGTCTCCCCTTACCAAAAATCTTGGTTCTGCCCCCGTTAGCGGTTTTGTCCAATAACCGCTAACCGTAACCACCTTTTCACCCATAGTTTATGCATTAAATGTGAATTGTCCATGAAATTACGCTTACTGTACTTTAACAATAAATCCATTTTTCAAATTTACGTAATAGCATAGACAACACTTATAAATTTGGATGAAACCCATGACATTCTCAACTTTCTAGAAGTTTATGAAATATGTTTTCAATACTTAAGGGTTCATTGCATAATAAATTTTGTAATAATTTACTTACTAAGTCATGGACTTACTTAGTTACTTTTTCATTGTGAACCAACTCGGTGTTTTGCATATTAACAGGTTTGGTGTATTGAGACAGGAGTTACAAGCACTCAAGAGACAAGAGTTGCAAGCATTCAAGAGATAAGAGTTGCAAGAACTCAAGAGACAAGAGTTACAAGAAGTTAGATTAGATTTATTGTTGTTAATGTAGAAGTAGAAGAGATTTGTAACGTTCAGACTATTTCACTATAAATAGAATCTTGTATACAAGCAAATAATCAATGAAAGATGTAGTAAAAGAAAAGGCTTTGACGTGTGGATGTAGGACATAGGCCAAACCACCCAAAATCTATGTTTCTTCTCTTTCCGTTATATCTCTTTTAATTATTATTAATTCTTATATGGAATCAGAGCTATAGGCTAACGCCAATATTCGATCCTATGCCTTCTTTTTTTTTAGGTTTCGATCATAGTAGCCACTTCTGGTCAAAGTTGTCGATGTCCAAATTCCGGCCATAGTAGCCGATGCAGGCCAAAATTATGATGTGCAAGTCCTGACCATAGTAGTCGATGTGGCCAGAATTGCCGAAGTCCAAGTTTCGGTCATAGAAATCGATGTTCCAATTCAGGCCATAGTAGCCATTTTTTTCTAGCCCTTTGATGTTCGAGATCAAACCTCAACGTTCGTGATCTACCGTTGGGTTTGCAAGAGCGTATTGAAACAAGAGTTACAAGCACTCAACATACAAGAGTTACAAGCTCTAAAGAGATAAGAGTTGCAAGAACTCAAGAGACAAAAGTTACAAGATGATAAATTAGATTTATTGTTGTTAATGTAGAAGTAGAAACGATTTGTAATGTTCAGACTATTTCTCTATAAATAGAGTCTTGTATACAATCAAATAATCAAGGAAAGATGTAGCCAAAGAAAAGGCTTTGACGCATGGATGTAGGCCATAAGCCAAACCACCTAAAATCTATGTTTCCTCTCTTTCCTTTATCTCTCTTTCAATTATTATTAGTTCTTACATGGTGGACCATTGGATCGAGCATTTCGCTAAGATGAAGATGCCAAGCGAATGACTCATTTAGTCAGGTTTGAATAGAATTATTAGTAGTTGTATTACTGTGTAGTTATAATTTTTGGAAGCTCTGCATTTGTATTAATGCTAGGTAATGCAATGTTTAAAGATATTTAGTTTTGTATCAAATCGTTCTTTTCTGATTTCTTCTATAATTTAATCTCATAGGAATGTTAAGTATAGTAAATCCAGCCAATTACAAATTAGTCAGTGTGGAAGCACTATGAGTAACACTCCAAATTAATTGTTTTAATTGATTAATTTTGAGGGAATTACAAGTTTACTCAAACCTCATAACGTTTCTAAAAGGCCCGATCTTATTATTTATTTCCAACTAAACTAGACTCATTGCATGGGCTAGGTGGACCCCCTCCCCACGGGGTCCGTTGGCTTTCCCATTCTCGGTTTCCTTCATTACTTTCCTTGTCTCTTCTCTCATAATAGGTTTATTTGCTGAAGTTGACTCATAATAAGTTAGTTTTGCTGCATCATCTGGTCCATGTTTTGAGCCATTTTTTGGAGTTGGATTTCCATGGTGTAAATGCATTGGTCCTAGGGGATTAACCAACCCCCCGCGGGTTCTCTGTATTCCTCTTTGCACTCCTCGACCTGATGGTTGGCATGTGATCTTAGAGAGAGAAAAGGAAAGGGATGAATATCACACAATCTCATTCCCATAGACGATGCCAACTGATGATTTTGAAATTTGCACGGCTAACTCGACGTCAAGGTGGACCTGTAATCATTGAGAAGACTAACTTAAAGGCCCACTAGGGTGAGCCGGTGAGAGATACTTCTGATGCCTAAGTCAGTAAAACACTTATAAAAATCCTTCTCCCCTGAGAGGAAGAAGTTATGGAATAAATGTGTGTTTTGAATGAGTGGATGAACAAAGTGCTTACCTGTCCTTTTGAATCACATTCCCTCCAGTCAAAGTGTAATGACCCAGGGAAAAGCACTAGCAACATTTGCGCTATCACCCCAAAATGACTAGTCAATTTGGAGCTTTCCTAGAATATTTTATAAAGCCTAGTTTCACCTAGTAATTAGACAATGTGAGACTTAGCACCCATGAGTATCTTTATAAACCACATCTGCGCTATCACTCCAAAATGACTAGTCAATTTGGAGCTTTCCTAGAATCCCTTATAAAGCCACCTAGTAACTAGGCAATGTGAGACTTAGTACCCATGAGTATCTTTATAAATCACTCACTCTATGTGAGCTATTCATCTCTTCCCAATATGGGATCGGAGTGTTACAAACTCCTCTCCTTAAACCCCTGACGTCCTCGTCAGGGCCACACCATGCAGTGCTTCAGTACCACATGACCTGACGTTACTAGGTAGCTCTGATACCATTTGTAACGACTCAAGAAAAAGCGTTAACTACATCTGCGCTATCACCCAAAAAAGAACTAGTCGATTTGGAGTTTTCCTTAGAATCACTTGTATAGCCTAGTTTTACCTAGTAACTAGGCAATGCGAGACTTAGTATCCATGAGTATCTTTATAAACCACTCATTCTATGTGAACTATTCTTCTCTTCCCAATATGAGACTGAAATGTTACACAAAGGTCATTCCTTCCTCGTACAACCTGCCCCATGTTGCCTTTTCAACTGGGTTGTGTGTAGTTTGTCCATGATTTTAGTTCACAAATTCTTGCAAAGGGTGGTCCTGGTAATCACTCATCTATCGCAGGTCCGGTGGCGTAAAATGCCAACTGTCCCCGTGAAGTGAGGAAAGTGGTGCTTCTATACCACCTCCAAAGCTCCAATGTGGTTCTCCAAGAAACCTGCTAACACATCAAGGTTTGAACCTTTTAAAGTAAAGGCAGTGGTTAGGTACTTCGTAACTTGGTGTGATTCTTTTGTAGCTGCCGAAATGATGTTGTTGGATCAATTAAGGTCTGGGCTGGCCAACACCAGAAATGAGCCGCCTGGCTCAAGCCTAGGGTATTTTATTTTCTTGTTAAAAAATATAAAACACTTCTATAGGACATAAACAAATATTTTATTGTCTTAAAGGGATAGGTCAATCGGCTGAGAACTATGCCTCATGAAGCGAATGTCATTAGTTCGCATTCTCTTTCTCCTCTTGTGTGAACATTAAAAAAAAATATATATTCTATTAATTTTTAATACATTTTAATGATGTGGCATATGTTAGAGCTATTTTTTTTTATTATTATTTTTTTATTTTTTATTTTTAAGTTATATATTCCTATATTAGTCATTAGAGCAATTAGATCTGGTGTAATTAGCTGCCCCGTTAGATACCCGTTTGCAAAGCGGGCAGCTACTGCACCTCATCCCGGTCCGGGGACCTCGATCCCCACAGACATTGCATAATCAAACTATATGATAATATATCTATAGCACCTGAGGGAATCAATCACCTCAGGAGCCCTCGGAGCCCTCTTTTATGCTGCTTCTTGCGAATCGCTTCCAATCCTGAGAAACCGAAGAGAAGGGAAGACTGAGACCGAGAGAGATCAACTCTGTCCCTTCCACAGCCCCTACTTTCTCCAAATTCTCAGTTCGGCCCCGAACTCTCAAAATTCTTTTGAAGCAGACCCTCTCCTTTTAGAACCAGAGGGCTCTGCTTTGAGATCTTAAATCTCCATCCCACTCGAAGGGCCAAAACTAAACCGAACGAGACCGAATTAAATCACTTGTGATCTGTTCTCAATTTGCTTGCTCTGAGAGTGAGTCTCTCGAGATGGGTATATTGTTTACGAAAATGTTCTCGTCCCTCTTTGGCAACAGAGAAGCTCGGATCCTCGTCCTCGGCCTCGACAATGCCGGAAAGACCACAATCCTCTGTAAGTTTCTCTAATTTCACTATTACCCATTTCTTATTTTTCGCTTTTGAGTGATGGGTTTGTGGCCAATTTGGGTAATTCAACGGTTTTGGTATGTGTTTTGTGCAGATCGGCTTCAGATGGGGGAGGTTGTGTCTACGATTCCAAGTTGGTATTCTTTCCCAGTACTAACATTTATGGTTCTTTTTTCCCCCCAGTTTATTCATTGTTTAGCTGGTGGCAAATTGTGGTTTTATTATGCTTTTCCTAAGTCTTCAAGTATGGTAGAGTTTCTGCAGTTAAATCTGTTCATTTTTTTGGGTGCAGCAATTGGATTTAATGTCGAAACGGTGCAGTATAATAACATCAAATTCCAAGTATGGGATCTGGGTATGCTATCTCTTCTCCCCTTGATCTGTATCTTTAAATTTACCATCAACACAATTTGTCAACTGGAACCCCAAAAAAAGAGTTGTTGAGATTTGCTAACTAGAAATAGTATTGAGTTTGAAGCGACAGCTAATTATGTGACCAACATTGAATAGAGATTAGCTTAATCTGTAATTTGTATGCATTTTTATTTATTTTATAGATTTTGGATTTTTGGTGGATGTGGTGATAGATGTATGGTGTCTATGCGTGGGGTCATGAATTGGGCTGTTGATATATGTAAAGGGGCTGCTGTCTTGAACTTGTTTGAGCTTCATCATTTATACCTAATTAAAGAACTTTGTGTTTGAAGTATTATATGTATACGCAATGTGGAAAGTTTAATGGTTCAGCAGTTATCAATCATTTTGTAAATGCTAATATAAAATATGCACACACAAATAGACACATATTTGAAAATTAGGACTGCATGATCTAATGTTATTAAAAGTTTTAGGAATTACAAGTCGTGAATTGCTTGTTCTGATGGCATGTCTGCCCTTTGTTTGTGCAGGTGGACAAACAAGTATCAGGTACGCAGTTTTTGCTCTTTCTTGTAATCTTTTTTTATTTTTTAAAATTATTTATTAGTTGATTTTTATTGGTAAGAGAGATCTAAAATATACGGCATTCTGATGTCGTGCAATGTGAATCATGAGAAAACAATTATGCACTTGTAAATTATTAAATTTAGCTCTTAGAGTAGTTGGAGCTTTGGAGAGGTTCTGTGACTCTATGTTGTTAATATATTCTCTCTTTTTTTTTAAAAAAAAAAATCAGCTTAATCTTGCCATAGAACTTGTGAAATGATGAAGTAATTTCAAAAATGACTTCTTTATGTGCATGCTTTGACCTGTTGTGAGAATTCAAGTTTTAAATAATTTCTGAACTCAATTTGACTCAAAAGTGTCTAAATCTGGACAACATGATGCTGGTAAGTTGGAATGTATATTCTAAAAGAATTATTATTATTGTGGAATTTGAAGGTTTTGTAGGATCCATTTATATGTTTTTTCTGAACAGTTATAATTGTGATTTTAGCTTGAGCATGTATTTTTTCTGTACCTTTTTTTTTTTGTTAGGACTTTAGCCACACCTTAGGGCTTGGTCTGAGTCAATTAGACCAATATAATATTTACAGCTCAATGCTATATGTACTGAGATCTGTGAGGATCATTTGTTAGTATTGCCCTTCTACTGTAGCTTTACTGTTCAATGTTTAGATTTTCTTAGATGTGATTCTAGTAAACAATGGCTGTTGCAGATTTAATATTTGATTAAATATACCCGTTTTCCTAATCAAAGTTAGTTTGTATTAGGATTTCTTTTCAGAAAAAGATTTGGTGTTCTTGGTTCCATCAAAGTGGCTTTGTAATTTTTCCTAGAGAGCTACTCATCATAAGATTTTTAAGTACTGATAATCTGATAAAAAGGAAGGGCATTCTTTCAACTGGTGGCTTAGGAATTTTGGTGCATTATATATTCTTTATTTGGAGTGTCAAGAGGCCACAGATGCGTGTCAAGCGGTGGCTAGCTCCACCTAGCTCAGTGGTCCTTTGATGGACTCGTTGGCAACCCTCCATGTCACAGATGTTGGAGCCGGAGATGCTCACAATCTTTTAGGGGTGCAGGCGCTGTGTTTATGCTCGCCGGAGGACATCTGTCCACAATGGAGCCTCCGGATGTCCAGTCGCAACACCTATCTCTCCCCCTTCATATTTTGCTGGTGATGAGGCTGCAATGGTCCCCCCCGAACCTTGAGCTCTCCGGTTTGGACATTGGTGGTATCGTTTGCAGGTCTGGAGGATTGCCTTGTTTGTTTCAGCAAGTTGTTTCTAACAATGGTAATGTGGTCGATACTGTTTGCTTGAGAAATGATGATTTGAAGGCCAAGTTAGTTCTTGTAGAGTTAGATGATCCCTGTTCCCAATCTGGACTCTTTAGGTGTCATCACAGTTCCTCCGTGTTCAGAGTGGGCATTGTTGTTAAATGGGGGAAGTGGGTTCCTTTACCTGATTTCTTCTTTGTGTTTGAAATATCTTGGTCTTCCGTTGGGACTCCCAATTTGTCTACGTATTTCATATCTCTTTTTTCCCTGCTTGTTGGTGGTGCCAATCGCATAGAGAAGTTATAATGGGATTTCTTATGGATTGGGTTCGATGAAGAGTTCAAGTTTTACTTGGTAAGATGGTCCAAGGTTTGTTCTTCGCTCTCTGAGGGAGGATTGGGAGTCCAAAACTTGCTTCAGTTCAACCGTGCTCTTTTGGGGAAGTGACTATGGCACTATTTGCATGAGGGAGAGGCTTTTTGGATTCTAAATATGGAAGCTCGTAGGGTGGGTGGTATTCAAATGAGTTTCATGGGTCGTATGGGGTGGAGTTATGGAAAAATATTAGGAGAGGATGGGGGGAGTTTTCTAGTCATACAAGATTTGAGGTGATGGCTCCAAGATTAGATTCTGGCATAACAAGTGGTGTGGGGATTAGGCCCTTAAGGAAGCTTTCCCAAATTTGTACAATAGTGCTCGCGTAAAGGATGCTTTCGTGGTCGATCATTTGGAGTTATCTTGTGGCTCTCATAAGTGGAATGTAAGCTTTATCAGAGTGACACATGATTGAGAGAGGGATGTCTTTATTTTGTTTTTCAATTTTTTCTATTCCTTTAGATTGAGACGGGTAGGTAAAGACAAGCTTTGTTGGGTCCCTTCCAAGAGAGGGCTGTTTGATATTAGATCTTTCTACAATGTCCTTGTTCCCCATGATAGTACTCCCTTCCCTTGGTCGGCCACCCTAGGAAAGATCATTTTTTCTTTTTTTGATAAGTAATAAAACTTTTATTAAAACAAAGTGTAAGACGCCCCTAAGTACACATGAAATATACACAGAAACCACCAAACGAGCCGCAAAAAAGAAAAAGAAACCCACAAACCCACAAACCCACTAAACCTTAAAACCTCAAGACCCACAAAAGGCTCTCACATTACGTCATGTGAGCCTTGCCTTTCCAATGCCTAGAGGGTGTGCTTGCATCACCGTAGTTAATGGAGCTTTTCAAGTTTAACAGCTCCCTCCTACCTTTGGTCTTTTGGTGCGCTATCATTTTTTTCCGATGAAACTCCTCTTCAATGGCATCTAGGATTGCCAAGGACGGAACCTCGCCATGAACGCCATCCATCGCCCAATCCAAGGGCATGTCGAGATGTAAAATACCCAAAGGGAAAGGGGATTCTCCATCCTCCCCATTCCAAATCTCGTCACCATGATCGCACACGACGATCTCACCATCCGGGCCAACGCCTACCGGCCACTTTTGAGACTGTATCATGCCATTAATCTTGGATTCCTCACCCTTTTCATCATTTGGAGTGTTGCAACCACCCAAAAGGGTTGGAATCCCTTCCACCCCAACTTCCTTAGCAACAAGAGAAGATGACGACGCATTCGACACTTTAGGCAAGAGAAGGGGTTGCACAGACATACTCGGATTGAGGAACCCCCTTCGAAGGATACCCCTCGCTAGATCAGATTGCTTAACAACATTCAAGGAAGCTGCCACTCCACTAGAATCCGGCAATGGCTGCGCCATAGCCACCAAGGATTCCTCGATAGGCATAGGATCCACCCCCTTCGAGCGCTGCTAAGTTTTAGTCTCACTGTCAATATATATCCTCATTGCTGCTACAGACTCTGCAACTAAACTCTCATCCAAATGCACTGCTCTGCCTTCTCTAGCCTTCCTATACCGACAGCACTGGAATAGAGAGACGTATCCTTTCTCCCAACTCTGTCGCCCTTGAGTATAAGTCACCGAATAAAAGCGAGTTCTGCTTGGTGGAGGTGGGCTGAATCCGGAGCTCAAGAGACCCAACACCATTGCTAACTGGTGCTGGAGATGGCCCCTCAAACCTGAAGGAACCTTCCAGTGACGCTGAAGACAACATCTCCTTTGCCGTAGCAAAGAACCCAACAGCAGCAAACAAAGGATCAGGGGAGGATGTTTGGCAAAAGATAGGTGTGATTCTGCTTCGGTGGTCACAAAAGATACCTTCATGGTGTCGGCGGTAGAGGACGTAGGTCAATCTTCTCAGGTGTTCGAGAACCCTGCTACTCCTAAGAAAGATTCTGACACCACAGATAACTTAAGGAAGCAGCACGTCTTAGTCGTTAATTGGTGGGGAGTGTGGATTATCTTCTACTACTGAGATTGGTGGGGCCTTATGAAATGCTATTTTTCAGTCATGTTGGGTTAGCTTGGGTTTTGCCTAGACGAGTGTTAGACTTTTTTGCTTGTTGGAGAGGGTTGGGTGGCAGTCTTTAGAGTTCAATAGTGTGGAAGATGGTTATGTCCTACCTAATATGGTGTCTTTGGAGGGAAAGAAATAATAGAAATTTTGAAAATCGTGAGAGGACGATAGTGGAATTAAAGTCTTTATTCTTTAATACTCTTTACCACTGGACAACTGCGTTAGTCTATCTTAATTTGCCTAATTTTCATCATATTTATTTATTTTTATCTTATTTCTCTTTCTGGCTAGGTGTATCTCTTGTATTCTTGTGCCTGAGTTGCACCTTTGCGCTTTTTTAATTATATTTCGATTACTTATCACAAAAATTTAATGCATTATCCTAAAAAGAAATGAATAACAATCCATATGGTGATATAAAGAAAAGTGTGTGTATATATATATATATATATATTGGGCTTTCTTTCTTGGGTTCTGGGGTTCTTTTTCCGTTTTCTGTCAGTTGTTGTGGGTTAGCTTTTGGTGTTTCTTGTGTATATTTCCTGTGTACCAAGGGGCGTCTTTACGCTTTTTTAATAAGTCTTTTCTTACCTATCAAAAAAAAGTATATATATATTTTTTTATGAATAAAGTGTTTTAAGTATTTGTGATGCATTTATATAAATGTTATGTTCAATTAATGTTTGAGTGTTTTTTATTTATTTATTATGAATAAAGTGTTTAAGTATTTGTGATTCATTTATATAAATGTTACGTTCAATTAATGAGTTATACAGAAAATAGCACTGACTTTTTCTACTTTGTTTGAAAGATTGCCTTACGAGTGAAAGTTTAATGACTTCTAAGTTTTTTCTGAATGGAGCTTCTTTTAGCAATTAGTAGAATGTTTAATAAATTTGTGCCGTAAAATATCCTTATTTAACATTATGTTGCTTGTTCATCTTTTTGTACTCTAAAGAATATGCATGGATTTTATTTTTTATTTTTTGGTTGACTTTATGTTGCACATTCTGCCAATTTGATGCACAGGACATGTATAATTTTCCTCTAATTGATTGATTAATGTTACATGCTCACCCACCCCCAATTATTTGGCTTTATGCCACAGGCCATATTGGAGATGCTATTTTCCAAATACGCAAGCCATAATTTATGTCGTTGATTCAAGTGACACGGACAGACTGGTCATCGCCAAAGAGGAGTTTCATGCAATCTTGGAGGTACACTTATTTTGGATCTATGCTTACAGGACTATAGGGTTAATTTGACAAAGTTGATGGATAAAATTTTAGTGCTCTATCTATGACTTCCATTTGCTTTTTTATTCTAAATATCAGATATATTGATTGGCTGTTTATATGAAGCTTGAGCTCAGTAGATTTTATAACTTTGTTTACATCGAAATTTGACATTAGAAAAGGTATTAGGGGTGTTTGGTAAGCAACATACCATTCCCTTCATTTATTTTCACTTTTCCCAATAACAATCAACTTCAAAACATTCTAACATTTTGCACTTTTTATATCACATCAATAATTTTTTATTACTATTCAAATAAAAAAATCCAATACAATACTTTTTCACTTTTTCATACAAATTATTTCTACTTTATATCACATTAATCACTTCTTACTACTACTCAACTCAACAATCTTTACCAAACACAGCCATTGATGCTGTACCTGGATTCATCCCCTCAATTCTGTTCTCTAAGAGAATTTGTTTTTTGAAAATTATATGGTATCATAATGAAATATAAAAAACCTTCTTCTGCCTTCTCTTAAAAAAATTATCAAAGATTTTGGGGATACTTTTTTTTTTTTTTTTTTCGTCTTCTCTTTCCTTTATACTATCAATGTGAAATGAATTACCAGTGCCTCTCAACCCCTTTGCCTAGGCTGCTATTGCATTATGGGTTTACTTGTAGTGATGCAGTTTTTATGCATTTATTGGAGATCTTACAATGTCAGTTTACACTTTTAACCTTTTGGCAGGAAGAAGAATTAAGAGGGGCTGTTGTCCTCATTTTTGCAAACAAGCAGGTTTGTGCTGCTGCCGTATTATTTATTCCGAAGGTTTTGTCTGTACAGGAAAAGATCTCGTGTTTAACTAGGTTGTAAATAAAATCTTAAAGAAAAGCAATGTGTTATAATCCATTATTGCATGTGCCAAAAAGAAATGGGATGCCTTTTTTATCTTTTGGTCAAGGAGTTAAGGTCATTTTATTATATCTTCATGTCTCTATATGCCTTCTGCATACTAATGTTTTCTAAACTTCTAGGTTTTTACTTTCTCTTTCCTTTTTGTTTTGTTTTGTTTGATATATCCTTTTGGTCTTTGCAGGATCTTCCAGGTGCACTCGATGATGCTGCTGTTACTGAGGCTTTGGAGTTGCACAAGATAAAAAACCGTCAATGGGCTATTTTCAAAACTTCTGCTATAAAGGGAGAAGGCCTCTTTGAGGGATTGGACTGGTAAGTTAAGTTACAGTTAAGTGGTATAAGTTTTGGTCTTGGTCAGAAATTATCACATTTTATTGCTTCTAGACTTTCCATGGACTTCAAATTTACACACATTGCATCATACTAGGTCCACACTTCTCCATGGCTCTAGTAATGTGGAACGAATTAACAAGAGCTTCAAAGTTATTTTGCTTCAATCCATTTTCAGTGCACTTGCTTTTTAGATGAGTAGGAATGCATTTTAGAGCCTGATATGGAGTGGGAATCAGACAAGTTGACCTGGATCCTATGTTGTATGATATTGACTGGAGTATTTAGTTTTCTATTGGTTTGAAGGATGGATCCCTTATATTTTTAGGGATGAAGTTGCCCAAAGATTTGTAGTTAAAGGAATATTTATGCAGCGAGTGGTTAGCTAAAATCTATGCTTGGATGTTGATTGGGCTATAAGGTAAGTTAGATGACTGCAGAACCTTTGTAGTACAGTGCTGGTTATAACACCCCAATTTGGGATGTCTTTAGTATGGATTTATATCCAATCATAATAAGTGGAAGGTCAGACCAAATGACATTAGGTGGCTATTCAAGGTTGGGTGAACAATGTTTTACAGAAAGCCTGATTCAAGTAGGAAATTCACTTTGACAAGTGCAACGATGATAATAATTATTCTGCCTGCCTATCTTCCTCTCAATTTTTTTTTTCTTTTCTTTTCTTTTTTGATGAGGAATTATTTGTGTATATCATTTGCTAGTCTTTGTTGTTGTTCCTGGTTTATTCCACATATTGAAGTAGCACTAGCTCCCATCCATGTGGAACACCCCCGCAAAGCAAAAAAAAAAGAAAAAAGTTGGCCTAGCAAAAGTTTGTGTTCATAGAAAATCGCTCCTTATAATAGTCTATTGACTCGCTTCTCTTTCCACCTTTATCCCCACTTTTGAGGTGTGCCTTCTGGGGAAAAGCCCTTCTGCCAGTCTTTCTTCCAACTCATTTTCTTGCTGATTAAGTAAAAGGAAAGTGTCATTTTCCCTCTCCTTGCTCCTTTCTTTCCAACTTTTCCTCCTACTGAAGTTAAAAGGTAGTGTTTGTGAAACATATGTAAGGACTTCGCTGTCATGATCAATCAACTCTTTCAGTACCATAGATATGTTTTCAGACGTTTAAAGTCTTTTTTTTTGCTAAAATGTTGTTGGAGGAAGGTGCTTGGGCATGCAAGTGCATTGATACAAGTCATTGGTTTCAACTTTGTATGCTGTGTGGTAGGCCCTACTTGATATCGGCACCACAATGGCTCTACAAACTTGTTTACTTCCTTTTCATACTTGGCATATTTGTGCTTATCGTTTGAGCTTTTCATGTATCCAATTTCATAAAAGAGGTGGATACAACTTTACATATTCCAACTATGACGATGTTACCTCATCAGGGTGCAGCTCATTATTGGTCCTATTTTGAGATTGTTTTTTTCTGGTAAACCATGTTGTGTATAAGTATAGATGGTTGTGGCAAAGATGTGAATGCATTATAGCATATAGGCTGGATCTTGATATTGGCTATTTGGGGAATAGGTTTTCGGACCCTATATAGGTTAATAATATGGGAAAATATGATAGAACCTTCCTGTGCTTTACCTGATTTTCACTTTCAGACTCCAATTTTCAATTTTACAAATTTAAGATCTAGGTTTACAATAATTTTAAATCCGAGAGGTTCATCCACTTTTCCGTCAAATTAATAACAAAAAATGATATGAAAAATTCAACTATGCCCCTTTAAAAAATTTGAAAAAGATATAAAAACAAAAGAAAAGAGGAGAAAAAAAAGAAGAAAAAAAGACCAAGCCATGGTCGTTGCTTGGTCATGCCCAACCGTGGTGGATGGGCTCACTTAGCCACCTGGCTTGGATTGATTGTGAGGGCAGTGGTTTGTGGGAGTGAAGATTTAGATTGGATGTAGACATTCAATGAAGGCAGCAATAGAGTGCTGGCAGTGATCTGGTGGAATGGCAAGAGAGAGAGCGACTGAGTGAATTGTGACACAGTAATCTGGTGCAAGGGCGGGCTTGGACAAGAAGGATATCTAATTCCTAAGGGACCCATTTTGTTTTGTGATCGAATGAAGAGTATGAGGGCAATGGTGTCCTCTTAAAGGCAGGGAGGAAGCCTTTCATGTCTATACATATATTCTGGTACCTAGGGGCACGTTACGCTTTTTCTGAGATTGGCTTATTAAAAAAAAAACATATATTCTGGTGCCGTTTTTGGCTGTTAACATTTGAAGGCCCTAAAAAGTTTCTTTCTAACAGAAACATATACATTGTATTCTTATTACGTAAGATATAGCCCCCATCCTCCAAAACTCTTTCCTCTCTCTTTTCTGCATTACATGCCTCAGGTGTGGCTAAAAAATTTAGGAAAAGGCGCTACTTTTATGCAATGGAAAAATTGAAAATGTGAACAAAACTATCTAATAGTGGTTGGTTATTCTTGATTGGTGAGGTAGCTTTGTGCCATCTCTCTCTTCTGATCAGGCTCGTTTGCATGTTGCCAAAATTAGTCTGAAAGACTGAATCGAATGAGAGGGCGGATTTGGGAGCTTTGGAGAGACTTTTGGGTTGGAAAAATGCAATTTCATGTTGGATGTGGGAGGTTTAGATGGAGAGAAATAAGTTCTTAAAGAGCCGGTTTTTATCACTAGAAGGCTTTAATAATTGTTTAGATTCATTTATGTAAGATTAAAGGCCACATGATTACTTCTTTTTTGATAAATAATTTCATTGAACAGCACAAAGGGGTGCAATCCTAGTACATAGGAAGTATACAAAAGAGCCTCTACTAAGAGGAGATAAATGAACATGAAAGTAGAAAATCAGCAAACAACAAACGACCCGAGCTATGTGCCGACACCCACAAATATAACATATTAAGCACATTTCTACAAAGAGTCCCAACCGTAACCTCCACATCCTCAAAAAGCCTAGTATTTCTCTCACGCCACAAACCCCACAGAATACATAAAGGAACCTGCTTCCAAATACGGATAGCAGAATCACGACCTAGCAAGGTGCCCCAAGCACTCAATAAATCCAAAACACTACTAGGCATAACCCACTCCACCCCGAATAAGCTATAAAAATAACTCCAAACAGCTCGTGCCACGTCACAATGTAGAAGAAGGTGATCAACAGATTTCTCATGCTTCTTGCACATAAAACACCACTCTACCACCACAATATCACGCCTACGTAAATTGTCGTGAGTTAAAATCTTTCTTAAAGTAGCTGTCCAAACAAAGAACGCCACCCCGCTTCGGAGCTTTAACACGTCATACACCATTCCAAGGACAATTAACCGCCTCATGACAAACTAAAGCTTTATAAAAAGTCTTCACTTCAAAATTCCTCTTCTTAGAAAGATTCCACACCACCCTATCAACCTCTCCATGCCGAATTCGACTAGAGTATAACTGTTCATAGAAGACAATCACCATCTCCACCTCCCAATCCTGAGCATAGTGCGTAAAGAGTACATTCTAATGAGTCACACCTCCTACCACAGACAAATTATCCACCACCCAAGCATCTAGAAAACAAACAATAGAGTACAAATCTGGATAGCATAGCTTGATAGGCCTGTTTTACACCATAAATTATGCCAAAAGCAAATATGAGACCCCTCGCCCACCTCAAAACGCAAGTACTTGGTTATAGTATCCCACCCCCTTTGGATAAACTTCCAAACACTCACACCATAAGACCTCGTCACCGGTAATGAACTCCAACCTCCCATCACACTCCTATACTTCACCTCAATCACCGATCGCCATAACGCATCCCATTCCTGCGAAAACCTCCATATCCACTTCTCCAATAAGGCTTGGTTAAACTTAATAATATTGCGAACTCCCAAACCACCAACCTTGATTGGAGAACAAACCCGATGCCAATTGACTAAATGAAATTTAGTCTCATCCCCCATACCATTCCACAAAAACTCCCTTTGAAGCCGCTCCAATTTCTTGGCTACACTCACAAGAATGGGAAACAGAGATAAATAATAAGTAGGAATGCTGGACAGTGTACTATGAATCAACGTCACCCTACCACCTTTGGATAAATAAAGCTTTTTCCAACTAGCCAACCTTCGCTCAACCTTCTCAATAACCCCATTCCAAATAGAACGAGATATAAACGACGCCCCTAATGGCAGACCCAAATATGTCATTGGCAGAGACCCCATTCTACAACCCAAAATATGTGCCAAAGACTCCACATCGCCCACCTCACCAATAGGGACCAATTCGGATTTTCCTAAATTAATCCTCAACCCTGACACTGCTTCAAAACATAAAAAAGTACATCTCAAATTTCGAACATGTTCAGCTAGTGCCCCACAGAAAATTAATGTATCATCAGCAAACAATAAGTGATTCACTACTAGAGTTTCATTGTCTTTGATACCCGCCGAAAAACCAGACAAGAAGCCTTGGAGCATAGACTCATTCAACATCCTACTAAGCGCTTCCATAACCACCACAAACAGCAAAGGAGAAAGAGGATCGCCTTGTCTAATCCCCTCGAACTCTGAAAAAAACCTGTTGGTGCACCATTAACCAAAATGGAGAATTTTACAGTAGAAACACAAAACTTAATCCATTTTCTCCACCTCTTCCCAAACCCACACCTCTGAAGCATATAAAGTAAGAAATCCCAGTTCACGTGATCATATCCTTTCTCCAAATCCAACTTGCATAGTAATCCCACCTCCCCCGACCGCAACTGACTATCCAGGCATTCATTGGCAATAAGAATTGAGTCCAACATTTGCTGACCACCAATGAAGGCATTCTGAGAGCTCGAAATTATTTTCCCCAACACCGATTTGAGCCTATTACTAAGGACCTTAGAAATCATTTTGTAGACCCTTCTCACCAAACTGATAGGCCTAAAATCCTTAATCTCCTCTGCATCTGCCTTCTTAGAGATAAGGGAGACGAAAGTTGCATTCAAGCTCCTCTCGAATTGACAGCTATTATGAAATTTTGAGAAAACCGCCATAATATCTTGTTTGAGAACCGCCTAACATTTCTGAAAGAAAGCCATAGAGAAACTGTCTGGTCCTGGAGCCTTATCCCTGTTCATCTCCCTCACCACCTCCCATACCTCCTGCTCCTCAAAGACACGTTCCAACCAGATACACTCATTCGCATCAATGGAAGAGAAAGAAAGTCCATCCACCCTAGGCCTCCACGAACTCTGCTCGGTGTACAAAGTGTTATAATAATTGACAATGTGCTCCTTAATCTCCACAGGATCAGTAGACATAACCCCATGAATCCTCAGAGCTCCCACATGATTGTATTTCCGATGCGAATTTACCACCCTATGAAAGAATTTTGTGTTATTATCTCCTTCTTCAACCACAACGCCCGAGATTTTTGCCTCCAATTAACCTCCTCAAACGGGAGTGTCTTTTCCATCTCCCTTTATCATATCGAACTTCCGTACCTGCTCATTCACCACTAGCCCCTGAGACTCCTCCAATCCCTGCAACTCTTTAATACCTTCCAATAACTCCTCCTCCTTCTTCCCCACATCACCGAAAACCACTTCATTCCACTTCTTCAAATCCGCTTTTAAAGCTTTTAATTTTTTTGTCAGCACATAACTTGGCAGGCCTTGAAAATCTTAAGACTCCCACCACCTTTGCACTTGTTCCACAAAACCATCGGATTTGAGCCACATGTTTTCAAATTTAAAATGTCTTTTGCTTCTCTATGTGTACCACAATCCAACAGCAAAGGAAAGTGGTCCGATAAAAGTCTAGGCAAACGTCGTTGAGACACATCTGGGTAATGTTTTTCCCACTCTGGAGAAAGCAAGAGCCTATCAATTTTAGACCATACCCAATTATTGGACCAAGTAAAATGCCCTTCATGCATAGGAATATCTACCAAGCTTTGCCCATGAATAAACTCCGAGAAGTCTTCCATGGCCGCAGAAAAATAACCTGCTCTCGACTGCTCACTCGGAAACTGCACCACATTGAAGTCACCCCCAAAGCACCACGGCCTATCTCACCAACTTATCAATCCAGCCATCTCATCCAACAATACCCTCCTTTCCCCATCATCATTAGACCCATACACACCCCCAAACGCCCATGTAAAATTATCCTCAGCGTTACGTAATGAGAGAGCTAAGGTATAGCGACCCACATATTCCTCCACCTTCTCCACCATCCTCATATCCCACATAATCAAAATTCCACATGACGCCCCATTAGCCCCCATATAACACCAATTGTTGGCAACCCTACAAACTGTGAACCACCGTTCTAGTAATGACTTCTATTTTTGTCTCCATCAAACATACCAAATCAACATTCAAGTCTCTAATGAGCCCTTTAATACACAATCTTTTATCCATCTCATTTATCCCCCTTACATTCCAAGATAGTATTTTAAGTTTCATTAACACACGTCACGCCCCTATCCTTCCATCTCCTTCTATTAGATTTCTCCCCCTTCTTGTCATAATTAATGGAACAATTTAGTCACTTAATCTCCCTCTGACCCTTCACCCCTGAAACTGTGGTGACCATAGCCAAAGAATCAGCCAAAGATTGGACCCTCCTGGCCTCAATTTGTTCCAAAAAAAAAAAGAAAAAACAATGCCAACAACTAATCTTCATGCTGATCACATGACACTCCTACTAATTTGTAGTAGCCCTTAACCCTCTCCAACACCCATCTAGGAGACACATTCGAACTGGAGTCCTTATCCATTTCCACTGCCAAAGGCATAACTGAAATCGGGCCAATACCTTCCAATTCATCGCCTACACCACCCTCCACAATTTCAGAACTGAGACCGGATTGGATATTAGCAGATGACAACTCCTTTAAACCCTTTGGCTCTCTAGAATTACATACATGAGAAACTTCCTCCCCCCCCCCCCCCCCCCCCAAAAAAAAAAAAAAAAAATCCAAGGCCCTTCCTTCCTCCCAACTTAAGTTCAAACCTCTGACTAGGCTCAATCTAGAACACCAGGTCTGAAATATTCGGATAGATGCTATCCTTTTCCCCCTCAGGTTCTTCAGCAGTACCTTCTCTGCTCCCCAATTCTCCTAAAATTTTTTCCACATCCACCCGACTCATTTCTTCCCCTGTGCCTTTGCTGAGTAGACCCGATCCCCCATTCTCTGCCACAGGACCAGTAGACGTATCCCCCTCACAGCTAGGTTCCTCCACCACACAATCTGTCTCTTTCCTCTCCGCTTCCAGCTCAGACCCTATAACAGTGTATGTTTCCTGGCCAGCGGGTGAACTCGACCCTGTCACTAGCTCTTCATCAAGCCCGACCTTCCCAGGTGCCAGAACCTCCGACTCTATCCATGCCACCCTGTCCGACTGGAGCTTTAGCGCCAGAGATTGCCGGGACGCGTGTTCTGTTTCAATACACATCTCCGGCAAACTCGTGGAACACAACCCAGCCAGGAGCACCCTTCCAGCAAGCTTATCCTTCTTGACACCAGGTGAACAACCGGCCTTCTCTGTCAACACCGCCCTGTCCAGCTGAGGAGTCGATGGTAGTGGTTGCCTGGACACTTGCTGCCACTGTGTTGTCACCTTGCTTGGCGAATGTCTAGAATATACGGACGTGAACTCGCCATCGCGTCTGTTTGTGATAACAGGATCCTTGGATTTAAAATGGTCGCCATGGGCTTTATTCCGATGCCCCCCAACTTCTAGCCCACTTAAACCCATTTTTCCATTCCCGCAACCCAACTCCAATAGGCCCAACCATCTCTCAGCTTCTTCCTTAAAGTTCCGAAGGAAAGTCTTCAATTCATCCAGATTCTTTGCCTCGTCCAGAGTCTGCTTCAAGCTGTTTCCCATAATAGAACCAGTTGGCCGATTTGAAACTGTAACTCCCCTTCCTTCTGGGTGATTGCCGGCCCCAAGTAAAGATTCTTCCTTTTCTGGCTCCGTTTGAATGACCTTACTGCCCCTGCCTTCAGCTAGAACTCCTTCCGGCAACTGTCCTCCTAACACCGCCGCATATATCTTGCCTTCCCGACGTAAACCAGCGGCTTCCAGTATTGCTTTCGGTGCTGTCCCGGTTTTCCTTCCACCAACTGTCCCATCGGCTTGTTGCTTTACATGGTAGTTTGTCAACTTTTGGAGTTGCACCCAGACATCCAACCACCCCTTCCCATGTTACCTTCTGGAAGCTCGCCGTCCTCCTCCATCATATTCTGACAATTCAATGAACTGGCCATGCTTGTTTTTTCTGCGCAGTACCACGTAGACAGTACTATCCATCCTGAACGTTCTCCACTTGTCATTATCTTCTTCTCTCTTGGATAATCGTTCCACTACTTGCATTAGCCAAACCAAGCTAGACTAGCCTATAATAACCGCTCGGAACAAGCGTCTACTCCTCTCTGCCAGTCTAACCCTGCCCCTAACCTCTGATCGGAATTCAAAGGACTTCGAGTCCACATAGCAATAGTCAAGATAGCCCATTCCGTCCCCTAGAGACTACCCGTCACAGCTCACTCGTAGATGTTACAGAATTCCGAATCTACTCCTCCGCAGCCACGTGATTACTCCAATTCTTTCTTTCTTTCTTTTTTGGCATTTGTTTGTTTGTTTTGTAGTGCTTTGTTTCTTCTTTTTTTGAAATTTTATAGAAAGTTCATTTCCTGTTTCACCTGTTATACTGTTTAGCAGAGTAGAAAGTAGTAACAAAATTAGTAAAACTCATAATGAAAACCAGTTCCTGTTTAACATTTCTTTTTGAGAGTCCTTCAGTGGAAATAAACAACTTGTTGATGTAGGTTGAGTAACACACTCAAGTCTGGAGGTGCCTAACTCTTTCAGTTCCAGTAAACAATAGAAGCATGGCCTGATGAGCAGAACCAGGAAGGGGCGACACCACTTAATGATTAGTTATAGAGATTTTATTCATTTCACATGGACTTTTCTGATTAATATACATGTAAAATTTGTCATCATAGATATCACCATTTGGCTGTGTTTTTTTGCTTTGTCACTTTTCTTTATTTTCTTTGTTAATTGCTTACATTTTGTTTTCAGCTTGTTTCTGTTCTCTCTCTCTCTCTCTCTGTTTTTCTTTTTTGGATACTTTCTTCTATACTATTAATTTTTTTAATCTTTCTTTTTAACTTTGATGCGTTAATTTTTGTGTTCTTGGGGTTCAAGCTGACTTTCATTAATCGACCATCTACCTCATTGCACATTCATTTGCTATGTTAGTTCTGAAGAAAGAATTTGAACTCTTGAGCCTCATTTGGCTCGCGGATTAGACTCATAGAAATGAATAGTTATTCTTATGGAATAGTTATTCCTTTGTTTGGTTGTATATTATTCCCACGAAATAGCTATTCCCAGATGAATAAGTATTCCACTCTTTCTTGTGGGAATAAATAAAATTCGTTTTTTGCCCAAAAGTCCCAATCCTTTCAACACCCAAGTCTTTTATACATCTCTCTCTATTTCTCAACTCATGGTGTGTTTGGATACTAAATTTTGAAAATAAAATATAATTCTGATTCTACTTTTTTCAAAAATAAATCATATTTTATTTAACTTTTTCAAAAACAAATTATATTTTATTTAACTTTTTCTAAAAAATTAAACCTCAAAATTCGCACACAGAATAAGAATTTAATTTTGATTTCAAAAATTCGACACTCAAATGCACCATCAGTATCTCCATCTTTGCAATTATATTCTCATCCCCCTCTCTGATTCTCAACCCAACTTAATTTGTTGTGATTTACATTTTTTTTTTCCTGTGATGTAGCCTATAGAATGCACTTACACGTAGTAAAACGAGTACCTCTTGATATTGGGAGGGACTCGAATTGCCTTGCGGAGGCTTGGGAAAAACTTTGTAAGCAAAAAATGGATGTTTGTTGCTGGAAAACAAATAAAAAAGAATAAAATAAAAAGGGCTTTGCAGATTATCTATTTTTTTATGATAGTGATATGATGATTATTTTTTTTTTCTCATAAATTATTTTACGTTGTAAGCAGAAGAAAGAATGTTTGTTGCAGGAAAACAAATAAAAAAATAAAAAGGGCTTTGCAGATCTATTTTTTTCTTTTTATTTTTTTATGATGGTGATATGATGATTGTGTGTGTTTTTTTTTTCTTATAAATCATTTTATAGAGTAATTGTATATGAAAAAAGAAAAAGAAAAAGAAAAGCCATAAACTCTGAAATTAAAATAAAATAAAAAATTCATAGTATGACCGTTTATGTTTCTAAAATAAAGAGAAAAATGTCCTTAAGAATATAAATTATATTTGTATTATAAGGGTGTTTTACGAAATTTGATTATAATATGATTCTATTCACTAATATGTTGTACTTTACCAAACAAAAGAATACGTATGCAATGTTTTATTCCACCGTTACAACCGAACAAAATAATAGGAATAGTTATTCCATTTCACCTTCATCTATTTCTAGGAATAGTTAATCTTTTTCATAATGGAATAGACATTTTGCGAACCAAACGAGGCCTTATGGTCTATTTGGGTTTGCGATTTCAAAATGCGCGATTTAAATGTGTGATTTGAGAATGCAATTTTTAAATATGTAGTTAAGCGTTTGTTAAAATTGCAGTTCAACTTTTAAATTGAGCGTTTTTAAAAATGCACTCATTTTCCTGCGATTTGAAAACACATTTTTTTTTATGTTTTCAATCGGAAAAAAATGCATAAACAACATATTTTTTTCCAATTTGGTTTAAGAAATCAAATCATACTTTTGGACATTTTGGTTTGCAAAATCGCAATGCCAAACACTCTTAAATGCGACATGAGAAAAGCATCGGTTGCGATGCCCTTTACTCCCTTCACAAATTATCTCACCATTTACTCCCATTTTTTTTTTGTATAGACTTCCAACTACAATCTAACAAATAATTTTGTTGGTGCACTCATCTTTTCGTTTCATTCGTTACCAAAATGCTGTTGACTTCTTTTCATCGAGTCCTTGTGGATGCGTTTGACTTAAACATTCTATCTCTTCCGTCAATGCATCCATGTCATCTCTACCCTAAGCTGACCCGAATTTTCGGGTAATGACTAGCAAAGGTTGGGTCGGAAACCCGAACTGACCTGTCAGATCTGAAAAATCCACCAGATCTAGCGATTAGGGCTGTGGGGTTGGAGAACTTGCACCTTTGCTGCTACTTGTTCAATTTTTTTAGCACCAGGCCAATACCAAGTCAACTGTCAACAATGTTGGCTCAGTTCGAATCCGAGTTCAAGGTTAGAAACAAAACGCCATTATAGGCCCCGGTTGGGTTGGTAATATATATATATATTTTTTATTTGGGTTGGTAATTGAAAAAGGGTGAAAATTTGACCCAACTGGATCGGTACCTACCGACAGGAATGATCAAAGCCGAGTCATCTATCACTCCCTCTATATTCAAAATGATCAACCAAGAAGAGTGGGATTCCATTCGCATACTCCTAAAACTCTTCAAGGGTCACACAATACCCTATAGTTATCATGATTATATTGATCCCTGGATACCAAAATGCAACTTTTAGTCATTCATGATTCCTTAACTTTGACAAGAACTTCAAAGGAAAATTCCCATATATATATATATATATATTTCTGTATTTTGATTGTCAATACTACAATTACATAGCATTTCTAATCATGTATTTCATTAAATATGTCTCTAGTATTATAAAAAAAATGGACTATCGCGAGGAAAATAATAACCTTTTGGATATCTATGGATGATCATTTTTGCTGCCCCCTTGATCTACTCTTACCATAATACGAAATTCTAATATTTCATTTGTTTCGACGTAAAATGTTTTTCATCGAAAAATATTTTTTGGTGTTTAGCTCGTACGAAAAAAATTACCGATGGCGAGAAACGACCGGTAGCGAGATTCCGACGATGGTGGCCGGAATTCGGCCACTAGCTACCGGATTCTGGCGACAATTATTGGAGTCTGGTATAGTGGCCAGAATCCGATAATTATCCCTGGAATATGGCACAGTTTCCAGAATCCGCCTAGTGTCACCGGATTCCGACAATCGGATCTCGAAATCTGAGAACCTTCGGAGACAGATTCAAGTTACCAACAAACTCCAATGGCTGGTGGCGGCGGATTCTCACAAACGTGCATGCAATAATGAGAAGTTTAAATTCAGAATATAATTTACGGTTTGAAAAACTGTAAATCATTTTCCGAAAATTAAATAAGCTTTTTCGGTTAAACTGAAAATGATTTCTGTTGACCATCATTTTCGGTTACACCAAACACCGAAAAATACGTAAAATATTTTTTGAAAAATACAGAAAGAAAATATTTTACGCCCAAACAAACGGAGCCTAAGGAGTTATCTCCTCTAATTCGAAAATACTCATACACGTACACTATTGTTTCATAGTTCTAACAAGAACTTTTAATTTAGAGTAATGTTATAAACTACATTTTTATTTCATAACTATCTCATAATGCTGATGCGTTAGATCTAACCAAATCTTGAATTAGTCATTGTTAAAAAAAGAAAAACTAAGAGTTGGTAGGATTATCACATCAGCATTGTAAGATAAATTTGTGATTTCTAGCATTATTCTATAAAACCAAAAAAAAAAAAAAAAAAAATTAAATTAAAAAAAAATTCGCATGTTTTAAATTTTAAACCTAATTAAACAGACCATAGCTAATGATTCCTAAGAAATTTAGTATTTGCTGTTTTACCCAAGCCTTAGGATCGAACAAAACGATGCCCAAAACCCGGCGAAGTACACGGGGTCATGGCTTGTTTAATGCAGCATCTCTACAAATCTAATTAGTCTTTAAAAAACACTCCACATGACCTGTCGTAGCCTACGTGCTATGTTAACGTCCTACAGGGTAGGTTGTGATTAGGGGTGCATATGCCGGCCATATTTATTGCCCGCACTCATTATTTGTTATCCGCATATGCGGATAAGGATTCTGGATACGGTTAGCAAATTACTATCAAAATTACTATCAGCATGTGTGGATGCAGATAGCGATTTTAAGGTATAGGCATTCGGTTAATAACTGCATCCGCATAACCTTTATATATAATATATGTTTATACTTTTATATATATTATAATTAATATACTACACATAACACAACACCATCAACATCTAATTATGTATGTATTATATTTATACAATTTATGTTTTTTATGTTATAAATTTGTATTTTTTTTTCTTATGTTAGATTTGTAATTTTATATATATATATATATATATATATGTTTGCGGGTTTAAACCGCTTAATTTTTATGCTCATTGAATTATGGATAAAAAAACATATGGGTGTTTCTTGTGAGCATTGATTACTATAATATTTTGAGGTTGTATCCATCATCCCTTTTTTTCTCGGTTCTTCATATTTTCGGTGTTACATTATATTTTCAAAACAAACCAAAAGACTAAAAATCGATAAAAAAAATATTTTTAAAAGCGTTTAAAATAGGCTCATTATCTATTTGCGAATAACGGATAATAACTGCACTTAATAATCGCGCGGATACAAATAGCAAAAAAATGACGCGGGTGCAGATATCTAATAGTGATATCTGCATGTACACCTCTAGGTGTGATTATGTCATTCCAAAAATGAATTGACCTTAGAATACAATGATTTCAAAGCTTAAGAAGCATAAAGCACCATTAAATAATTTTTAACACACTCTCAAATCAGGCACAAAATTAGTGGGTTAAGATTGACTTATATAGTCTTATCCCAAATCCAACACGCGACATTTAGGGTTGACAATTTTTTACACAACTAACGAACCGAACATGAAATTAGTGGATTATAGTTGAGGAGTTTGACCATTTTAATTCAATCGGGCAAATTAGAGTTGACTACTGACAACTTAAGTGTGCAATCTCAAATGCAAGTTGTCGCTAAGTAGTAAATTCTTGGAAGTCCGAGTGTTGAATCACAGTGATTTGGGGAACAAAGAATACTAAAAAAATAAGATGAGGAAAATTCAGTGACAATTGATTTGATTGAATGATTTTTATAAAATGTAATAAAAGATATAAGGGAAACAATAATTAAAAGAAATTGTTAAGGCATTAAGGTTTTACTTTTAACAAAACTATAATACTTATTCTTCAACTAATTTTATAACTCAATTGAGAGACAGCTAAGGAGTGCACCCAATCGAGAAATAGAACAGTGATCATAAAAAGAAAATATCATTAAAAGGTTAATCTTAAAATTGATTTATTTTGTTAAGCAAAATTTGTTATTCGATTTGCAGGAAATTCCAAGCATTCACTGTACTAGTAGTTAGGAATGAATCAAGGAATTTTATAGAACAAAAACCATTTTCTAGAATAAATCCTGCAATCAATTAAAAAGATTATACATTTGAAACCATAGAAGAGTTGGAGAATAAATACAATAATTTCATTAAAAATTTCACTCATAGCCTTAGCTAGAGATTTAACTACACGTGACTATGAAAATAAATTCCATCATCAAGATCCTAAACATTAAACTAGCAAAAAAAAAAAAAAACTGAGAAAAAAAAAATAATAATAATAATAATAAAACGACTAAACGTCTCCTTATCTTCTTCGGGAGCTGTGCATTCTTTTCGTGCAATTTTTGGATCTCAGTCTTTGCCACGCCGTCTCTCTTTTATTAGAGAAAATAAAACTCATTCATCCCGGTTTCGTACTCCCTTTCTATTCAACTTCTTTGAGTTTCATTTGTCTTTCACAAACAAACAAGCAGATGGCCCCTACCTTTTTGGCTTTTTTTTTTTTTTTGCTTCAATTCATGTATCATTGTATCCCACGTGCTTTTATTCCTTTGTTTTATTCTTTTAGTTGAATAGCAACTTTTCTTCTTCTTCAACTTTTCAACTTGGGGGCCACTTGTAGACATGTCATGCATTATTATTTCTTGGTCACGTATGAAATTGGGCAGTAACAATTCTTCATTTCTTTTGTTTTTTTCTTCTTCCAATTCTTTAATTCCTACAAAAACATAATCCATTGCATTAATATAGTATTTAAGCTCAAGATTAGATCCGGCTTCGGTGCTGTACTTGAAAAGTACAGCCCAAATGCTATACTTTAAAACGGTGACGTTTTAAACTAGAAGAAATTTAAACCAAAATAGCCGTTTGACACCGTTTAAGAAAATTAACTCTTCTCTCTCACGTTTCTCTTCCTTTCGTCTCTCTCTCTCTCTCTCTCAAATTTTCTTCCTATGAGATTTTGGGTTCTAACATGGATTAAAATTAAATTGATTATTTGTTGCTTTTGTTATACCCATTAGTTGGTTTAACTGAAATTTGGTAAATCTTAAATATTGAAATTGATTGGTTGAAGTTTGCTGAAATTCTGGGTTGAAGGAAGCTTGATTGTAATTTCTGATTGGGTTATTGAAGTAACCGATTGTGGTAAATTTTATGGTTGATTTTGTTGGTACGATTCTCTGTTGGTTCGGCTGAGGATGTCAAATGGTCAGTTGGTCTACTATGGCCGAATGATAGAAGAAGGGATTTGGGAGTTTTGGTTTTGTTTAATTTTCTGGTTTGGCTGATTGGGAGTGCTATTCTTGCGGAGGATGATTGTTGATAAATATTGATTTTTGATCAATATTGATTTACAGTAAAGTTTCGAATAAGTTTAGTGAAACAGTTATTACAGCAATCAAACCCAGAAGAAAACTAGAAAGTTCTTGCCTTTGACTGAGGTGAAGAAGATCAACGGAAGGGGATGGTCCTAAAACAGCGAAATGGGTCCCACCTGCCATGGTTTACAGTAATCAAACCCAAAAGAAAACCAGAAAGTTCTTGCCTTTGCTGAGGTGAAGGAGATCAACGAAAGGGGATGGTCCTGAAACAGCGAAATGGGTCCCATCTGCCATGGTTGCCAAGGACGGAGCAGCAATGGGATTGGCGGCTTTGAGAGTCCCACCACCATTGGCTGGGGTAGTGGAGGTGGTGATAGGCAGGGGCGGAGCCACACTGGCCCCCCCAAGCCAAAGGTCTCCCCCAAAAAAAAAAAATTTAATTAATTTTTACCCCTATTTTTAAAAAAATTTATAGTTTTGGCCCCCCCAAATTATTATTTTTCAATTTAGCCCCCCCAAAACCTAAAAGTTGGCTCCGCCCCTGGTGATAGGTGTGGGGATTTCCATCGCTCGCAGTACTTCTAGCTGTCAGTCCTCCGGCAACGCCAGGGCTCCGAGTCCATGGCAACACGTCCCCAGTACCCTGATTGCAACATTGATGCAGATGAGAGAGAGAGAGAGAGAGAGAGAGAGAGAGACGAAAGGGAGAGAAACGTGAGAGAGAAGAGTTTATTTTCTTAAACGGCGTCAAACAACACATTTTGTTTAATTTTCTTCATAGCTTAAAATGTTACCGTTTTGTTTTTTTTAAAGTAAAAACGTCATCGTTTTAAAGTGCAGCACACAAGCCGAATCCCTCAAGATTAATATTTAAACAATATTTCACAATTAAGTATAAAATGCATGAATTAGAACATAATAGAGTATGATAATGCTTGTTTTGATAGGACAAATAGGCACTTTTAAGCTATTATCATTGATCTATATAATTTTATGTACATGATTTGACACGATTCAAACCTAACATACCAACACTAATTGTAACCCATAATCTTACCAATCTCCTATTTTCTACCTTTACAGTTCACTCTTCATTCAAAGAGAGACTCAAACGTCTCTATCATGAAACGCACCCACCCCAAATTCTAAGTTCAATTTTTATAACTAAAGAGAGGTGGGAAAATAGAGTAATTCTACATGTACATTAAGTGTCTATAAAAAAATGAGGTAACTTTTAAAATCAACATTTGATCAATCACTTGCCCAATTGTGATTTTAAAAGCCACCTCATTTTTTGATAAACGTTTGATGGACACTTAATGTACATGTAGAATTACTCAAGAAAAGAGCAAATAAGAGTAATTTTACATGTACATTAAGTGTCCATAAAAAAAAATGAGGTGGCTTTTAAAATCACCATTGGACGTATGATTGATCAAATTGTGATTTTAAAAAGCCACCTTAATTTTTGATTGACACTTAATATATATATATATATATATATATAGAATTACTCAGCAAATAGTTCTTGAACATGTAGTAGATTGGCATGGCATTAAAACCCGATCTTTTCTCTTCTTTTATTTATTATTATTTTTCCTTTATTTATGTTGAACAATTACTGGTTCTGATCTATTTATTTATGCCTATATACCTTGCAAGTGGCAAATATAGGGACCAATCTGGTGGTCACAATTTTTTCTTGAGCTTTATAATGAGAGTATTGCAAATTATCTTGTATTTCTCATGGATAGAGTTTTCCACCTAACCGAGTTCAAGAAACTTGTTTTAATTTAGTGTATATAATTGTAATGTGTGCCTTTTACATGCGAGAAGTAATTGCTTTTTCAATAGTAATAACAAAGTTGAATGAAATTTTACCTAAAAAGTATGTGTCTTTTCTAACTTATCATTGCTATTTAAAAAGTATATTCTTCTCACGTGCAAAATAGACACATGACATCTTTATAGATCGGGTCGAAGGAAGTCCTCTAACTCAATTTGAAAAAATCGTAAAATATATATTTTTATGTATAACAATATATATGTGTAACAACATATACACCATTAGATCTTAATATCTATCGAAGATCAGGATCCTCATCCCAATTACGAGGCTCGGAAATCATGGGGCACAAGCAAGCTAGCACGTGATTCGCGTGATCTCTTTGATATTCCTCAGTAGAAAAGTAAGCAATTATATTAGCTAGGTTGATCTATGTACATCTCTCTGTTAAAAGACCCTGTGCATCCACATGCATGGATTTTTCATAGCGAATGGACAAGATAGAAATTTGTGGCCAAGAATAAATGATTGTACTAGATATTTGTTAATTATTTCAGTACTGCCTTTTTTATTTTTACCAAAATTTACTCCATTTTTGCAATTATTAAATGAAGTTGTGATTTATAATATATCACATGTTGAAATCAAAATGTGATATATTATAAATTTATATAATTTGTAATTCATCGTTCATCACATTCGTTTGATAAACAAACATGCAAATTAACAATAATTATCCACTGTTTATAGGGAAATTATGAGATTGAGACAGGAAATTATGGTAGTGATTTCTTCCCTTGACACTAATGAACAGCTACCATATATATATATATATATATCACGATATCATAAAATCATTGGTTGTCCTACCATTGTTTATTTGTATCACCTAACTAATTATCTCACCGTTTACTCCCATTCTACTTTTTTGTATAGACTTCCAACTGGAATCTAAATCTTAAATTTGTTGGTGCACTCATCTTTTCGTTTCCTTCTCTACCAAACTGTTCTCAACTTTCTTCCATCGAGTCTTTATGGAAGAGTTTGACTTATGTTCTATCTCTACCGTCAATGCATCCATGTCATTTCCATTAATCTTCATCTGAGGAGTAATGGTATTGTTTCTTGGCTACCCAACATAGCCCAAAATAGGATTGAAGTCTGTTCGAAAACCCGCTCGTATAAATTTGATTCGAATTTAGTTTGTTTAATAAATGAGCAGATCATGATTACAAAATTAAGTTCGATTATTAAATTATTTATACTCGTATAAGCTCGTATAACTTTATTTTTTTCATTTTTTGTAGTATTAATATAATTTCATAATTAAAACATCTTAAGTCAAGAGATATTATTTTCCTAATACAATAGATATAGCTTCAATTATTATTATTGTGAGTCTTGATATAAATATGTATGTGTTTGTACGTACATAATGTGTTTATGTGTATGTGTACGTAATGAATTTATAAAACATACATATAAACTCAATATTGGATGATTTAATATTTAAGTTAATTTGTTTAATTAACTCAAATTATAAAACCTTAACAATAATTAATTAACTAATAAGTAGTATTGATTTATGAAAAAAAAAATCATGATATTTACTTTATATAAGGAATGAATAATTAAACAAGCAGCTCGTGAAAAAGTTTGAGTTCACTCAAAAAATAAATAAGCAAAGCATGAACAAATTATTTAGGTAAGTGATAAGTTCGATCGACATCAACTCGTGTTCACAATAAAATTAAATGAATAAAGCTTGAACATTTAATACTCGGCTCAATTACCGCCATAACCCAAAAAAAAGTATCCTAAAGCATGGAAGGCTTTACATTAAAAAAAATAAATAGATAAGTTAAAAAAACCACCATGTCCTATCAATATTTTTCACAAACTTGTGGTGCTAAGAGCATTCACATTGGATCGTGTAAAATTTCATCTATAATAGCTAACGAAAACCCACTTTTACTAGTTTAGCTAATGGATTTTAAAAGACATCATACATCCGATTATCTATTTTTAACTCTATATTCTTTTTTTACTCTTATTTTATTCTTTTTATCTTTTTTCTACTTTTTGTCATGTTACTTTTTTCACTTTTTTGTATGTAGAAAACAATAAAATAATAGATAGATTGGTGAATAGTGCAACTCCACATGTAGAGTTGCACTATTCACAAATCTACCAAAACTCTATTTTAGATTTAAGATAGATAATCCAATGGAGGGGGTGTTTTTGTGAGTTTGTTATCTATTATAGATTTAGAGGGACTTTTACATGATCTAATGTGAGTGCTCTAAGAATTGGTATGTCTTATCACTTTGAGTAAGCTCTTGCATTTATGTCAGAGCATCTTCAATAGTAATAGTCAAAATGACAACCGAAAAAGTACAACTCTATACTCGAACTACTACTTTTGCTATAAACCATCTCCAATAAATTCTCTATTTGCTTTTAAATATTATTATTTCTCATTCGTTTTTTATTATGTTCTTACCAACACTCAATTAAAGGGAAAATACTTGATTTTTACATTAACGGAGTCACCTAGATCGAGTGGATTTCACATTCTTTTCGCTGCACCATAGCTAGAGTGGAAATTCATTGAAATTATTCACTTAATTGCCATTGAAATGATCATTCAGTAGTTATTCTCAAGCATCTTTAAGCGTACGTGTGATCAATGAAGCATATATAACAAATAACCTCGTTAAACTGACAAACATAAAGCCATAAGTGTGATCAATGAATTATCATTTTAAAAAATAAAAACAAGAAGGAACCAAAAAACAACCGTTTTCCCTCTATGGGTAAAAGAAAAAAGAAAAAAAGAAAAAGAAACCAATAAACAAATAAATGTGATATTTTCTCTTAATTGTTTATTCCTTCTACAATGAATAGTGATCAATAGACTGTTCAACGTATACACTATTCATTTTATGAGAAAAATAAAATGTTAAAATAGCTATTTTGTTGAACACAAAAAAAAAATAACTCATAATAGTTAAATTTAATTATTATAAATTATTTTTTTATTCTGTAGGAGATGTTTTTAATAAATATATTAAATAAGTTTTACGAGGGTTGAAATATTAATTAAATTATTAATTCAGGAATCCTCATCCTGAGCTACGTGATTCGCGTGATCTCTTTGTCTAATCCTTTAGCAGGAAACGTATGCAATTATATTAGGTTGATTGATTGATGTTCATCTCCCAATTAAAAGACCCTTTGCATCCACATGCATGCATTTTTTTCATAGCAAATGGACAAGACAGAAATTTGACCCATCCAGATCCTATGTCATTTTAGCGGACTCCCAATCTTGAAAGGCTAGCACGTAGTTAGGGATGTGCAGATTAACCGATTACCGCCTACCGACCGTCTACCGAACCGCGACCGAACCGAAATTAACCGCCTACCGACTTAACCGACAAAATTCGGTTCGGTAGTCGGAAGAGAATCTTTTAACCGAAAATTGGTCGGTTCGGTAGGCGGTCGGTTAAGCGGTTAACCGAATTACCGAACCGAACCGAACCGAAAATTAACCGACCGGTTGACCGATCGATTAACCGACCGATTAACCGATCCGTGAATTGAGATTTGAGAATTCACTGAATTGGATTTTTCATTTTTATGTAATTATGTTATGTTTTCCAATTTCCACTGCCACTGGACCACTTTTCCATATTTTTTTGTTTTTATGTATTATTGTTTTTTTTTTTTTTAAAAAAAAATGTATATATGTAAAAAGGACTCAAGGTATAAGAAAATAATTTTGATTTTCATTTGAAATTTTGAATGAGCCAGTAGGGCCATTGGCATTGGTTTGTAGTTGTGGAGTTGTAGACCTTGTGGTGGACTAGTGGCAAAAAGGCCTTAAAATTATTTTGACTTTTTGAGTCTTTTTGACCCATTAAAAAATGAGGCCCAAATTAAGAAGGCCCAAAACCGATTAACCGACCGCCTTACCCGACCATTAACCGATGCCTTAACCGACCGATTACCGACCGCCTATCGACCGCCCTAACCACCTTAACCGCCTAAACCGAAATCTTCAAAAATTTTCCTTGTCGGTGAATTAACCGACTTAACCGACCAAGTCGGTTAACCAAACCGACTTAGCCGATTTAACCGACTTTCAAACCGCTGCACACCCCTACCAGTAGTCAAGGTTTACAATTAATGTACGTGTTACACGACTACAACGAAAACCATGGCTTAGCTTGTGCCACGTGCCATGGGCCCATGGAAGTTGTATAAATTCATGATTAGGATCTCCTCCTATTTCAAAAATGAAATTTCAATTGCTTGAAAAAACGTCGTCTATTAAAATTCTGGCATGTACGTTATGGTTAAAAATTGAATATATTTTTATCAGATTCTTATTCATGTATTTTGGATTTTTAAGAAGAAGCGTATTTGTAAAAAAAATACTTTCTAAAAAAATCGGAGTCAGAAACTATAATAATGGGCAGAGCCAGGAGCCTAACAATTTTGTCACTGGGGCAGTAGGCTAAAAAAGATAAGAATAATTTTTGTTCTTAGATATTTAATTTGGAAGGGCCATGGCTTATACCAGCCACCCTCTTCCTCCGTCTTTGTTTTCTGGTTGTCTCGATAATATGTTCTAATTTAAATAGATGATATTTTTCAAGAATTTCGATGTAAAAAAAAAAGGCCAAAATTGTTTAATTTATAAATTTACAATTTGAATGATAATCCATAATTTGAGAATATGTATCGATAATTTGAAGATGAAGGTGAAACACATGCTTCAAAGAATCGATTAAAGCACGCGATTCGCGTGATGTCTGCGTCCAATCCTTTGTCGAAGAGTACGCAACCATGCATATTAGCTTTCATATGTATTCATGGACGTGTCCATTTGTCAATTATAAAATCATGTGACATTCAGGTGCATGCATTTTCATAATTAGATATGGACAAAAATTTAAATTTCTTATAAATTAAATTTTAGAAACTCCAACGTACAATTCTGTAATTAAAAGAGTATTATATTTAAAAAATTATATGTTTTTCACCTGCTCAAAAGAAATATGATAATTTTATAAATAAGGTTAATGATTTTTTTTTTTAACCGATTTTATTTGAGATTTAAATAAGAGAAATGATCCCTACACTCATTTCTCACAACAGCTCTATAACAAGCTGATATGGCTGGTAATATTTTATTATTTTTTTACAAAAAGAAAACAAAAGAAAACAAAAGAAATAATAAAATATTACCAGCCACGTCAGCTTATTGTGAAACTATTGTGAAAAATGAGTATAGGGATCATTTCTCATTTAAGAATGCTACTTAAAACAACATCAAACACCCCGATTTTCTTGCAAAACAAAACGGCATATATAGAGGGCTGCCCACGACTTGGCCACTGTCTGTTGGAAAAAACTTCACGTAATCATAACAAAACTCTCGTTATCCCAAGCAATAATTCCAAATCCAATACACCTTTTAAGCGAGCAAACATGATAAATAATGCTATGCGTCACTCTTTTAATTTTTCTCATCACATTAAAGTTAAGTTAATGTGACGTAATCTCTTGAAAATTGATTTTTCATTTTGAGAGTGTGTACTATGTAGAGCATTATTCGAACATGACTCATCCCATGTCCATCATTTAGAGGACACCGAGAAAATTCAAAGGCTATTGTAGGCTAGTACAATGTGGTACACAACTACTCTCATTATTCATATTCATAACCTCTACGAATCACTGGGCCCCGCATAACGAAGGCCTAATTTTTGGAAGAAGACTAGCCTTAGTACATAGACTATAGTAGTCTAATCAGCTTCATTTTTTCTTTTTTCTTTTTTCTTTTTTTTAACAAAGAGTACCATTTTTCATTAAAAGACTCAAAGGTCCAATTACATCATTAACGAATACAAAGATTCTCTAAATATAAAATTAGAACTAATTTTTAATTTGAGAGCAAACTATCTAAAAACACTCAAAGATTACAAAAACAAACATCGAAAGCCACTCTAAACAAATAAACATCACTACCAAAAATAAAAGATGACTGATCTACGCTATAAAGCAAAAAAGTGCAATAATATCCGAGCATCTATCAAGCAACCTGCAGATTTAACTAAAGAACATAAAATTCGACAACAGATCTGGCATCAACAGAGCATGTGAAGAGAAACACAGCAAAAAAAAACACCCCGCCAACGAAGATGGCCGAAAAAACTGCATCTAAAAAACAAAAGCAACAAGACAACAAAAAAAACCACCAACAGAGCCCGGTGAGGGGATGGGGGCGGCGGGGGGGGGGAGTCGCCAGCAGGAAAACACCAGAGCTTCCGAAAATCACCGTCAATCGTGGTAGTGGAAGGCGGGAGAGTGGCTCGTGGCCATCACGCGCCAGGGAGGTCCCTGGCTCGTGAATGCCACGCGCCAATTTCGAGGGGGCGGTGGGGGACACGCCAAACGTCAGGGGATTCAGAGGACGCCGGTGAACCCAATGGTGAGGCCGGTGTTGTGCAATAATAAAGAGAGAAGCGTAGATCTAGATTCCAAAATTTCGATCCAAACAAACCTTCCAAAAAACACACAAAACACGGTGACTTGCCCTCGACACTGAGCTCACCGGTTAGCCCCAGCACCTGAAAATCTCTGCTTGCACAAAGAAACAACAAAAAAAAAAAAAAAAAAAAAAAAAAAAAAAAAAAACTAAAGAAACAAAAACAACCTCCACCGGTTCAAACACCGGGAAGAACAAAGCTCCAACAGCCTTAAAAGCTTGGAAAAAAAACCATCCACCTCTAGAAACAAGCCAAGGGGGAACAAAAGCCACCCTAGCCCTAAAGGCTAAGGGGAGACACCGGCACCCAGAGGGGAAGGCGTGAAGCCCCCCAGGCGAAACAGAACATCCGATTTTTGCTCTCACTTCGTTTTTCTTTTTCGATTTTTTGCTTTAGGCCTAACCATATTAGGTATTTAAAGGAACATGATCACTTTTTTTTATACTAAAAAAATCACTAGATCACGACACATGTAGATATATCAATAATTATGATTTGATTTACTAGTAGAGAAAACTTGAAGGTAAGCAAGTGAATAAAATCCATCATATCCTTTATAATTATTTGAAAGAATTTGGACAGATAATTTTGAAAGATTATTTATAGACCCCATCTGATCGGATAAGTAATTGGACAACCTAAATTTTATTTAGTTAAATGTTCTCTCACAATCACTTATATAAATTTTTTCAAATTTAATTAAATCATGGTTGAGGATCCTAATCCAAATAATACAAGAAAAAACAACAGGACAAAATTGTTAAAATTGTTCACTGTGGCTCGGCGAAAATGAGAATAATTGCTAAGCATTTTGATTAGATATGCCGAACCTAAAGACAAAAAGAGGTGTCGGAGTTTGTTTTGTCCCCTTGGGTTTGCGCGGTTGAGTTTCAACGAGGTCGGTCCGGATGGTAGGATCCAACAGTATTATGAGAGGTATTTTTGTGCCCGCCCAAGATGCTTGGTGTGTTAACAATTACCTTGTTTTTGGTTGGGTTTTATACATCACGGATATATAGTGAGATCTACTTTTCTTTCATGGATTGAGATCATGGATCCTCCAATCCCAAAAACTGCAAGAAGATTCCAGCCATTTATTTGTAAATTATAATCAATGGTCTGAATTGATCGATCGGGCCACTTATTATTATTATTATTATTATTACTTCAAAAATAAAAATATATAAAAAGGTTAATTGAATTATCTTTTGACATGGCTAGCCACCTTTCAAAAGGAAAGATCTGTCACTTCCAAAAGGTAATTGGGTAGGCTGATCTCCCATTTTTAAGGAGTAGTCGACCCGATCCAACCTAATCTTATTCCTTGGGTACGTAGTCGACCACCTTTCTCAAAAATTGAGAGAGTGATCTGCATACACCAATAATATTTTCGAGTGGATGACAAATCTTTTTTAGAGTTAGAGACTAAACCATTCGTACTCATTATTTTTTATTTTTTGTGTTTTAGACTATTGATCGAATCCATATATACTGTTCATTTTGAAAATACTACCATTCTAAAAAAAATAATTACGTGAAGTCTCAATCCATAAACCATGCTGGTCCAAGAGCTAGCCTTTCAAAGAATTAGGGTTCATGTGAAATGTTTTTGCACGCAATCAAAGATAAGGACATGATCGAGATCCATTTGATGGTACTATATACATTAAAACGTCAAATTTATATCTCCATCTCCCCTTCACGATTGTCTACTATACAGACAAAAACTTTGTGATCAAGAAGAGTACTGAATGTAATAACATATGGAAAAGTGATGGTTATATTTGCACTATTACTTCAAAAAGATGAGTCAATTTGAAACTTTCTTACAACTAAGTTTCTTTATAAATCACTTACTCTATGTGAGCTATTCATTTTTTTTTATCAATATGGGACCAGGATGTTACACTAAAACTATAAACATTGGATTTCATTTATTTTTCAGTGTGTTTAGTTGAAGGATGGAAAACCAAAGAAAGTGAAGAAAAAAAAATGTTATCTTACTGGTAATTTTTATGTCCTACTGGTAATTTTAGTATGCCAGCTGGTTGAAAGCAAAAGAAATCTAGAAAATGTTAATTGATATATTCAATAAAATAAATAATTAAACAGAAATTTAAATGTCATACAAATTAATGTAATGTAACTTAATACTCATTAATTTTTTCACACCTTGTATCAAATTACTTATAGGGTACATTCGTACACTGGAATAATGATGATTTACGAATAGGAAAGAGTATATTAATTACCAAGAATACAAAAAACTGGAATGGTATGTGTCACCAAATGAATGACAAAATTTCCTGACCGGAATGAAATCAGATTTCAACCAAATTTTTTAAAATTGTAACACCCCCGATAACCATCTTCTTTTCTCTAATGAGTACTAGATAAGGAAAAAAAATAATATATTGTTTGGGTTTCATCAAACATTAGCTATTTGCTACTTAGAGAATATTATAAGATTGATAAAAAATTAGTTTGTAAAAAATTTCAAGAAATGTATGTATAAAGAAAAAAATTAGCCGTGTTCGCTTTTTTGCCCGACCCTTTTTCCTTGGACTAGAAAGTTCCTCTCAACAAACAAACAAAACCTTGTCTAGTCGACCAAGTCCTAATTACTGCAGGTAATTGCAAATATGGACGGTTACTTACTATAGTTATTCTGCTAGGGTTATGCTTGTATAATGCTTTAGATGGATCTAGCTTGTTTTGTGTTTGGTTGTTTGATTCTAAGAATAAGAACAGAAAAAGATTCATCAAAAAAAAAAAAAAAAAACCGGTTTCCAGTTGGCGGTTGGAGGTTATCGAATAACCGCCTAGGCTGTTGCGGTTAGCGGTTTTGGCCAAAAACCGCTAACCGCAACCGTCTTTTCACCCCTAAACTCTATACTCCAACTACTACTTTTTCTAGATCATCTCCTATAGTTTCTTTATTTACTTTTAAATATTATTATTTTTCATTCGTTTTTTATTATGTTCTTACCGATACTCAATTAAAGGGAAAATACTAGATTGTTACATTAACGGAGTCACCTAGAGTGGATTTCACATTCTTTTCGCTGCACAATAGAGTGGAAATTCATTGAAATTATTCGCTTAATTGCCATTGAAATCATTCAGTTATTCTCAAGCATCTTTAAGCATACGTGTGATCAATGAAGCATATATATATAACAAATAACCTCGTTAAACTGAAAAGTGATCAATGAAAAAAAAAAGAAAAGAGAAACCAATAAACAAATAAATGTGATATTTTCTCTTAATTGTTTATTCCTTCTACAATGAATAGTGATCAATAGGCTGTTCAACCTATCCTATGAGAAAAATAAAATGTTAAAATAATTATTTTTCTGGACACAAAAAATAATTCATAATAGTTAACTTTAACTATTATAAATTATTTGTCTATTATGTGAAAGATGTTTTTAATAAACACATTAAATAAGTTTTATAAATATTAAAATATTGATTAAATAATTAAATTACATCATCCTATAAATAAACTTGCACTTTAATGCATGTCAAAATGTTTATTTTATTTCATCTAACCATGTGGCACGAGTAGGCATGCATTTTTCAAGACAACGATCGAGATGGAGAGGGATCCTCATCCTGAGCTACGTGATTCGCGCGATCTCTTTGTCTAATCCTTTAGCAGGAAACGTATGCAATTATATTAGGTAATTGATTGATGTTCATCTCCCAATAAAAAGACCCTTTGCATCCACATGCATGCATTTTTTCATAGCAAATGGACAAGACAGAAATTTGTGGCCAAGAATAAAAGATTGTATGTATATATAGTACTAGATATTCGTTAATTATTTTTTTAACCAAAATTTACTCCATTTTTGCAATAACTAAATGCAGTTGTAATTTATAATATATCACATGAGATCTTCCAATAATTTCGTGCAATAATTTTGGGATAAGGATTCCCACATATTCCATCACAATTAATTTGTGATAGTCCTGAGAAAATTGGTCGCGGGACTATTTGGATATGGACATTCTGTTCGGATTCTTCTCGTATTCATCCCGAGACTCGATGTCAATTGTGTTTATCCTCGGTCTTGGCAATCGAGGGATATTTATAAATTTCTCTAAGGAGTGTTCAAGATGTCTACTATCCGAAGCATTTATGACTGCCCGGGCCTTTATGGGTCTTTGACGAAATGTGACTTCTTATTAGGCTTAATGGACCGGATGGGCCCACAGGCCCTATCATTGGCTTATATGGGCTTTGGGAATGATAATTTTTCCAATATATACTATCATGATTTTGAAAACTACTTGAACCCACCCTAATTATTTGATAGATTTACACTACTCAATTGTTTTGTAAAGCACCAAAACCAGACTTTCTACTTAAAAGTAATACTATTTAAAGTACACTATTATACGACTGTCAAATAACTGAGATGATGTGACAGTAGAAATAAGCTATTGATTATTTTTTATTATTATTAGTATTGATCCATAATTTTTTTTTTTGAATATAATTTTACTAGTTTATGAGTTTCATGTTGATCATGATTGTACCATTTTCCCTTACAGTCAATTGCTAATTTATTTTTAAACTATCCGAACCACATGTTTAGGAATTAGGAATATTGACCTCTTTATGCAAAGGGATTTATTTTGTATGGAAAAAATATCTGTTTAAAAAAAAAAAAAACAAAAACAAAAAATGAATGCTGATTAATTGGGAGAGGTTTATATTTATGTTTTAGTTGTAGTTTAGTGAAAGCCATCGAGTATATATGACCCATCCTGATCCTATGTCATTTTAGCCGACTCCGAATCTTGGAAGGCTAGTCAAGGTTTAACAATGTACGTGTTACACGACTACAACGAAAACCATGGCTCAGCTTGTGCCACGTGCCATGGAAGTTGTATAAATTAATGATTAGGATCGCTTGAAAAAACGTCACTTATTAAAAGGGTAGCATCTTACAGTTGAAAATTGAATATATTTTTATTAAATTTTTACTCTTTATGTTGTAAAAAAATTCTAACAAAAAGTTGTGTTTTAGTTTTTTAAGAAGAAGGGTATTCGTAAAAGTTAAAAAAAAAAAAAAACCATTTTTGGAGAAAAAATATTTCTGGCAGGAACGGAGCCAGAAACAATAATGAGGATAAGCATGAGACCAGGGGCGGACCCACATATATGCTAGGGGGGACAAATGTCCCCCCAAAAGTTTTAAAATTCCCTTAAAAAATTTTAAATTTATAAATTTGTCCCCTAAAATATCTAAATTTGTCCCCCCTAAATTTTTTTTATATGTTTTGACCCCTCTTTTATTTTGAAAAGTCAAAAATTTCCTTGATTTGTACCGTTAGCTTCTAACCAAAATTCAAACTTAGTTTCCTTTTTTTTTTTTTACTGTGACTGAGCTCACAAGTCACAAATCAGCCTGTGAAGCCTGCACTAGCACGTCTGCAAAGATTGCAATCAACTAATTTTAGCACTTCTGTCGTTTTCCATTTCCTTGCCAATTGTCTTGGCGGCCTTGGAGCACTGGCAATTGTAGCACTTCTGTCGTTTTCCATTTCCATGGCAATTGGAGCACTGGCAATTGTCTTGGCGGGCAGGGGCGGACTAACGTCTTGGGTGAAATATCCTTAAATATACCAAAAAATATATTTTTGTCCTCCCAAAATGACATTTTTGTCCCCCAAAATAATATTTGTGTCCCCTTCAACTTATTTTTTTTTAGTTTTGCCCCATCTTTTAACACAAAAAATCTACAATACCCCATTCATTTTATTTCCATCCATATTGTAGTTGGCTTGTAACTAGAAACTCAATTTGATTTAGGACTTTGAAGATGTGAAATAAAAAGTTAAATGGTTTGGATTCTTTGAGTGGTTATTATAAGTGACTTCTAACCAACAAAATCAATTTTCTGAGTGGTTATTGTACAGTCATTTGGGTTCACAATATTTGTTTTGGCATCACAAGTTAAATGGTTTAATCATTTATGATTTTACCATTGTTTGGCTCGACTCATAGCATTGTTATTTGAGGCTTTAGGGATTGTTAGAAGAGTATCATTTTTATTGGACCCTATAGATTATGTTTAGTTTTTTTTGCTAGTTTTTATTTTTATTTTTAGATAAGCTATTTTGCTAGTTGTTTATACCACTGTATGTTTGTGATGCCATGAGATTAAATGTAAGACTTCAATCCTTTTATTTAATATCAATATGCACAAACAAAAATATATAAAAATTTTAAATATCTATATGCTTTTGTATTTATGCAAGTCCGTCTCTCCAATAAAAAAAAAAATTCCGTCCCCCCTCACCAAAAATCCTGGTTCTGCCCCTGCATGAGACTAAACAATTTTAATTTGTTATTAGGGGCTTGTAGGCTAAAAATATAAGAACAATTTTTGTCCTTAAAAATTTGGGAGGGCCATAGCTTATACGGGCCACCTTTCTCCTCCGTCTCTACTTTCTGGTTGTCTCGATAATATGCCACAGTTTTAATAAATAATATTTTTCAAAAATTTTGATGTAAAAAAGGGCCAAAATTATTTAATTTATAAATTTACAATTTGAATGATAATCCGTAATTTGAGAATATGTATCGGTAATTTGAAGATGAAGGTGAAACACGTGCTCACAGAATCGATTAGAGCACGCGATTCGCGTGATGTCTGCGTCCAATCCATTGTCGAAGAGTACGAAATCATATAATTAGCTTTCATATGTACGTGTCGTTTTCTTTATTCATGGATGTGTCCATTTGTCAATTATAAATCATGTGACAGTCACTTGCATCCATTTTCATATATAATTAGGTATGGACAAAAATTCATTATAAATTGGATTTTAGAAACTCCAACGTACAATTCTGTAATTAAAGGAGTGTTATATTTAAAAAAATTATATGTTTTTTTCATGCTTAAGAAACATATGATAATTTTATAAACATGGTTAGTATTTTTTTTTTAATAGATTTTATTTGAAATTTAAGAATACTGCTTAAAACAACATCAAACAACTTGATCTCCCCGCAAAACAAAGCAGAACACGACTCGGCCACTACTAGATCAATACATAAAGGTTGGGAAAAACTTCGCACAGCCATAACAAAACTCTCGTCATCCCAAGCAATAATTTCAAACCCATTACACCCCTTAAACGAATGATCATAATAAATAATGTTATACATCACCCTATTAATTTTTAGGGTCACGTTAAAGCTAATGTGAAGAAATGTTTTGAAAATGATTTTTCATTTGAGAGTACCTGTGCGTTGGATTAATTGTTCGGACATGACTCATCCCATGTCAATAATTTAGCGGACACCGAGAATATTCAAAGGGCTAGTACAACGTGATACATAACTACTATCAGAAACTGTACGAATCACTGGGGCCCATCTATTAAAGACGAGCATCTTTTGGGAAGAAGTTCGCCTTAATTAGTACATAGACTGTACAAGGCTTGATTGCAGACCCGACCATTCCCAACATTCAATCTTTTTCTTTTCACTTTTTTTTAAAAAATTAAATACAAAACATTTTAATTTGTTTACATTTTTACATCGCATTAATTATATTTTATTACGATTCAAATAAAAAGACTCACTACAAAATAATTTTTTTTTTTTTTTATAAAACATTCTCAAATTTTATATCACATCAATCACTTCTTACTATACAACACATAAATATTTCACAACACAATTACTTACCAAACAGACCTTATATATAGTAATCTAATTAGCTTCATTTTTCAAAATATCCAAAATTAGCGTTTTTCTTATTAATTGGGCCTAACCATTTTAGGTTTTTAAAGGAACATGATCACTTTTTTTATACTAAAAAAATGACTAAATCACGACACATGTAGACACATCAATAATTATGATTTGATTTACTAATTCAGAAAACTTGAAGGTCAGGAAGCCAATAAAATCGATCAGGATCTTTTATAATTATTTGGTTGAATTTAAGAAAATTTGAATCGATAATCGTGAAAGGCTACTTATAAATTTTATTTAACCGAATAAATAGTTAAACAACCTAATTTTTATTTGGCCAAATAAATTTTATAAATGATCTCTCGTAATCAAATGTAAAATTCATTCAAATTTAATTAAATAATTGTTGAATATCGTAACCTCAATAAAACAAGGAAAAACGACAGGACAAAATTGTTCACGTGGCTCGGCGAAAATGAGAATAATTGTAAAGCATTTTGATTAGATATGCCGAACCTAAAGACAAAAAGAGGTGTCAGAGTTTGTTTTGTCCACTTACCACTTGGGTTTGCGCGGTTGAGTTTCAACGAGGTCGGTCCGGATGGTAGGATCCAAAAAAAAAAAAAAATGAGAATAATATATTGTTAAGCATTTTGATTAGATATATACCGTTCATTTTGAAAATACTACCATTCTAAAAAAAATAAAAAAAATAAAATTACGCGAAGTCTCAATCCATAAATCATGCTGGTCCAAGAGCTAGCCTTTCAAAGAATTAGGGTTCATGTGAAATGTTTTTGGACGCAATCAAAGATAAGGGCACGAGGTCCATTTCATGGTACTATATACGTTAAAACGTCAAATTTATATCGATCTCCATCTTCCCTTCACGATTGTCTACTATACAGCCAAAAACTTTGTGATCAAGAAGACTAAATGTAACGACACATAAGTATTTTTATAAACCACTCATTTCACGTGAGTTATTCATTTTTTCTCGATATGGGCCCGAAGTGTTACACTAAAACTATAGACATTGGATTTCATTTATTTTTCAATGTGTTTAGCTTAAGGATGGAAAACCAAAGAAAGTGAAAAAAATAAATAAATGCAATCTTAGTATCTTACTAGTAATTTTTATGTCCTACTGGTAATTTTAGTATGCCAGGTTGAAAGCAAAAGTAATCTAGAAAATGTTAATTGATATATTTAATAAAATAAATAAATAATTAAACAGAAATTTAAATGTCATACAAATGTAATGTAACTTAATTATAGTCATTAATTTTTTCACACCTTGTATCAAATTACTTTTTTCTTTTTTTTTATCAAATTACTTAGGATACATTTAGTACACTGGAATAATGATGATTTACGACTAGGAAAGAGTATATTACCAAGAATACAAAAAACTGGAATAGTATGTGTCACCAAATGAATAACCAAATTTTCTAAAATTGTAACACCCCCGATATTAATGCATAATATATATATAAATCACCATTTGGACAGGCTACTCTATTTCTCTGACCTTTAAGTATATTATTTTATCATTTTGCAGCGAAAATAGAGTAAGTATATATATAAACCATTAAACTTGAAGTGCGGGTAAATATATTTAAAACTTTTTCTATTTCCTACATACAAATTCACCAGAGCTTTAATCAACTTTAAGCATTTAAACATCTTGTCAAATCATTATTTACATAACAATCCACCTAACTACTAACTTTACATACTACATAAAATCACATCGTACTTTAGACCTTTTACTTTACTATTGCTTAGCTCAAGCTCCATATCTATGTAGTTTGGCCTCGAACTTCTGTTTTTTGTAAACGACATTTACGGATGGAATAATGAGTCAACAACTTAATAAGCAAGCTACCAAGCTAATGATAGTGGACTATACAGTGGCGAAGCCCCATTAGGGCCACCGGAGACTGTGGCCGTCACAAGCCTTTTAAAAAAAATTATTTATATGAAATTTTTTGAAAATGGCACTTACATGCTTGTCAATTTTTTTTAAAAAAATATAAATAAATAGGAGAGACTTGCTTGGTCTTTTGAGAATCGGTGTTTGTTTTTTCTTTAATCACTCTAACGCTTTTTATTGAACTTTTGGTAAACCATCTTCTTTTCTCTAATGAGTAGATAAGGCAAAAATAATATATTGTTGGGGTTTCATTAAACACTATTTGCTACTTAGAGAATATTATAAGATTGATATAAAATTAGTTTGTAAAACATTTCGAGAAATATATGTATAAAGAAAAAAAGTTGGGAGTGTTTTATGCCATATATAAATGGGAGCTTTTTTTATGAAAAAAAAAAAAAACTAATTTTTTTTTGGGGTATTATTTTTAAAGCTATTTCATTCTTGGAGGAATACCTATTCGGTATGATTTTTTTAGAGGAATAGTTATTCCTCATTTTAGGGTAATAGCTATTCCTAAGGAGTAGTCATTCTCAATAATGATGGCGCAACTAAATAACTGAATAACTAATCGTTATTTGGAAAAATAAATATTACTCCTAATGTGTGTGTGTCATTAACCAAACATGCAACCAAAATTTAATGAGAAACGCTGGTGACGAAGTGGAAACGCTGTAAACAAAGAAAAATCGTTCTAGGACAACCAAATCCAAGAAATCCACTATTAAGAAGAAATAGCTAGTTACAAGACAGTCGTACTCACAAATCTCATTGTAATAGTCGTACCTTAAACTCTAACACATACTTATACGTAAGCACCTTCCAACCAGACCATTTGTCTGAAGGGTTCTTTAATAAACTCTTTTAACTTAGAACTCCTCTCTAAGGTAGACTTAATTTGTTGATCAAATCACACACAAAACTCTAAGAGAGTTAGCAAATATTACAATTTCTGTCTAAACACCATCTCTTAGCACACTCATAATTCTACACTGAATTCCTTACAAAACAACATCCTAGGAGCCCTTTTAAATAGGCTCTGGAAAACCTAATTTTACATAAACTCTGATTTCTCTAGGCAGCATCCGAACTTGATCTCTAGCGTCTAAACTTGCAACTAAAACTTCAAACAAAAACAGAAGCGTGATCAGACAGTTGCGCAAAGTACTTCCAACGTCCGCATTCATTGCATTTGTGTCCGGATGGCCCAGCAGACAAGTGCTCTCTATGGCTCGCGTCTGCTGGGCCGTCCGAACCTTCATAAGACTTTTGCTCTCGGTGTTGAGCGTTCGAAGTCTGGCATCTTGGAGTCTAGACAGGCTGAAGGGAAAACCAACTTTCTAAGCTGCAAAATCTCCAAAATTTTGAGATCTTCAGAATATTGCTTTCTCAGTGATTATTCTGCGCATATACTTTCTTATTCAGCCGCCCTTTTCATAATGGAAAATATATTCTGCAATAAAACTTCTGGAACTACGGTGTCCCTGTTATAACAGCCCCTAAAATAGAAGTCTCTGATATGGAAGTGGTTTTGTTGATCAAAATGTAGCCAATAAAAATAAACCAACATATTCTATTTCTGAGTCTATTCTTACATACTAAACGTGCTCTTAGTTCTCCTCAATGATTTTTCATGTTTTGAAATAGTTTCACACACACACACACATATATATATATGGTATTGAATGTATCTTTCTCAATATAGCAATCATTCATCGATCAATTTCCAATTTGGTTGAAAAAAAAAGAGCCTTTTTAACAGATTTTTTTACAAGTAGCATCTAGGATCAAAACTAATGTTACCAATGAGTAAATCAATTCATATAAAACATTTTTAAAAAAAAAATAAAAATAAAAAATCTATATCTCTTTTCAGCAAGCTAGGTGTCAAATCTTTTTGAGGGTTGAGAATTCTTTTCTAGAGGGCATGACTTGAACTACAGCTACTGCAAAATTCCGTGGATAAAACTAAGGAAACTGAATTATCGATTTCTCATTGCTAAATGTATGAATAAACCAATGTAGAACTATTGTAGATATATATGATCCTCTCAAATTGTCTGCTTGAATTTAAAATAATTCAGATAAGTAATTGTGAAAAAATCATAATCCGTATATATAAGAAATAGCTATCGTACATAACTATGCGCATACAAACTCTAACCAGCAACTTACCAGAAAACATATTTTTATTCTCAATAGTCAATACTATAACTAAATTTTCTGGGTTAAAGCCCATTTGCAATCTTGAAAATTCTGGAATTCAGTTCAATTACAACTTGGCTCCCCCTATTTGGCACTAAAAGAACTCCTACAAAACTAATTCTCGTCCTTTAATGTGTTTTTTTTTTTTCTTCTTCTCATAATCCATGTCAAACTTGCTTGAATATGAAAGGAATTCAGTTCAATTTGGCATGGGTTACATAAAAAATAATCCTACCACTCTTCCTAAAATGCTTATTCTTTTAATAAAGACTGATCCAAAGACTAATAACATTACCATATCTAAAAATTGAGATAAGTGATGAGATAATTAGCATATAAAAAATGATTTGTTTTATAACTCTTGACACAATTTTTATACAACTCTAATAATTTTTTTAAAAACTAACCGATAGATTTTTTTTTCTATATATGAATCCCAAATATTTAATAATTAATCTTAAAATAATTATTAAAATTATAAACATATCGTATTACTATCCGTCAATCAATGTGTTTTAATTTGGTCAAATTTGCCTTTTGCTTCGACATCAAATCATGGTTGAGTCCACGTATGACTACACAACTATCTTAAAAAATCTTAACCAATCAAATGGTCAGTTTGACTGATATTTTATAAGACCGGAATTAATTGGTCCACTCCCGACTACTGTTTACTTTTAAGTCGTTTCGCAGACCACTGCGTCAAGTCGCTTTACTCTAGAAGCACGAAAGAACGAGATAAAAAAGGGTTCAACATGGAAAGACAACTGTATATATGTAGAAAAAAAAAATCAATTATAATTTTTGATATTTTATTATTTTTATAATTAAATATTCAAATTTTAAAAAATATTAATTTAAGGTATCAATCTTTCAATTTTTTTCAATTTCAACCCTCCGGTAGAATTTTTCATTAAGGCTCCGTTCGAAAACCTCCTTGCCCTCCCTCCTCTTGGGTTTTTTTTTTGAATGATTGAAAATTAAAATTGATGTGATATAAAGTTGATATAATTTATATGAAAAAGTGAAAAAAAAAATTGTATTATAGTGAATTTTTTATTTAAAAAGTAATAAGAAAGTATTGATGTGATATAAAAAGTGAAAAAAGTTAAGAATGTTTTGAAGTTGATGTTTTTTAGGAGAAGTGAAGGGAAGGGGAGGGGAGGGGAAAATAGTTTTCAAACGGGGCCTAAATCCTTTCAAAATTTTCAAAATACTAATGTTTTTTAAAAAAACAAAAATTATAAAAAATTTAAATGATTCACGCATTGATATTTTTGCAAATTTTTTAAATTCTGACAAACACCTAAATCTTTACAATTTTTTCCTTTTTTTTTCTACAAAAATGAGGGATATTTTAGAATTTTGACAAGATTTAACAGAAAATTCTAACGGATGATTGAAATTGAAAAAAATTGAAAGATGGATACCATAAACTGCCATTTTTTAAAATTTAAGTTCTTAATTACAAATGTGATAAAAAATCAGGAGTTATAAATGAGGTTTTTCTATATATAAATAAATAAATAAAAGAAGCAGTGAGTAATTAGTTGTGCTTGCATGTCATTGTGATTTGCATGCCAAAGGTGATTTAAAAAAAATTAAAATTTAAAAAATATTAAAAAATTTGTGTTTTTCAAATCCAAAGTTAGGAATGAGGTGCGCTTTTAAAGACGCGCAGTTAATTTTAAAGACTAAATTGAAATTTTTTATTAAAAAAAATAAAAGAAAACAGAAAAATGAAATGTTCCTAAAACGTGTTACAACATTGTTTTCCTTAAGAAATCATTTGCCCACACCAAAAAGGTATGCAAAGGGTTACAACAAATATTTCTCCAGAATACAATGGAGTCCAGAATCCTCTATTTGTTTAATTGCGTTTTGCACAAATGAAAATTAAACCCGAACACTTTCAAATTTTTCTATTATATCAAGAGACAGATAGAGACTTTTATAATTTTAAAAATACATAAGTTATCAAAAAATATTGAAGATCAAAGAAATTTTGTTATCTTTTGTTAAATAACAGGACAACATCAATTACTTCTGTATTATATTGATAACTGCATATAACTACTTAAGTAACAGTCATAACTGCTATTTTAACATACACTTAATTTTGACCATCAGATCAAATAACTATCAATGATTATTTAATAATAACTATTAAATCGTTATTAATTAATCTCAATTGGTAGATCAAATGTGATTTGACCTTACAGTTTATTTTAATGATGGTCCAATAAATCCAACCATTGGATCTACCTAAGAAGCATCCTATGGTTTAGATCAAACCACCGGATCGATTTATCATGACCATCCAAAATTGAAAAGTCATGATTAGATCGCTCCGAGTTCTGATGTTTTGTGCCAAGTGCACCATCAAAGTGCCACTAGTGTCCCATTGCCACTCGCCTGGGTCCGGTGCTTCGGACCGTATTAGAGTATACACGTAAGTGCATACACCAAAGCATTACTTTAAATGCTTAAAGTGTGTTGGGCCTTATAAATGCTAATTACACTTTTTATTTTTCCATGTGGGACTATCTTCATTTAATGCTTTTTAACGCCTTCATTTTAAAACATTTCCAAGACACAAAATAAATATATATACATATAATTATGAAAATGCTTTAACATTTTTTACTTGGCACTTCTTAAAATATTGATCGAAATGATTAAATTTACTTCTTCCTATAAAGCTTAACATTTTAGGTTAAGTGGTGATTTAACATGATATTAAAGCCAAATGTCATAAGTTCGAACTTTGGCTTCGTTATTTACCTCTCATATTTAATTAAATATTGCACGTGTTGAACATCTCCTATTAAAAACGGAGTTTGAGCCTATATGTGAGAAAGAGTACTGTTAAACTATATATTGATTAAAATAACTAAATTTACATTTTTTCTATTAGCTTAAGCTTTTAAGACAAGCAATTAACTGTGTTTCAAATCGATATTTTTAAATTACTTTTTAAAATTATAAATCCAACCAGAGCCACGTCCATTATAAATTAGAATGACTCTAATATAAGGTTTATGATTAAGTTGAAATAATCTCATAACTATTTTATTTTGTTTATCCATTCTTCTCTCAAGACCTAT